>CM046069.1:35430372-36829978 GCA_025215515.1 Schistosoma japonicum | reverse complement strand
TCTCTTAGCCGGGTTTCAAGGTACAATCTTTGTTGAGCGAATAACTGTTGAATATTGTGATGAGGCATGAAATGTAAAACACGCAACATAAAAATAGCTTATTATTTATTAATTTCTTCAACACTTCTATTATTTACTAAATGTATAGTTAAATCTAGAACTTTTAGAGGAATATGAAAAGTAGTGAAGAGATCATTTATGCTACAAATGACATATTTTAAGCCAAAGATAAATAACAACACTCAGTTGCACCACATTACTCGTAAGAAATGATTAATTGAGTAAATATACTCTATACTCTATAATGTGTTATCTATGAAAATTTGTTAGGCTATAATTTCATTTTTATTATTATTATAATCATAGTAGCTACTTCATTAATCAACATTCTTGTGCCAACTCATACAAAAATGCATCAACAATAAATAGGTATGCAATGCTATACTACTGAAAGTAATGGTAAGTAGTTAGGCTAAAATATATTAAATTACTTATAGTTGGAAATGTTATCAATAAGCAAATAAACAGGCAATATGAATATTTTTGTATTTTCTTCAATAAATATGTGTATACATATATGTACACATACATATATATATATTTATGTATATATAGTAAATAAATGAATGCTTACATTGGCGACAATAAAATATATATTGATATATTTGTAAACGACCATAACATATATATCAAAAAACTCTCAATCTGATCAAACAAATACTAATTAGTTAATTAACTGTTAAATGTCAAAAATTCATTGAGCAAACTAAAAGCGGAATAGACTATAGAAGTCTTCAGTGAAGTGTTAATTACAAGGAGTTATCAATAAAAAATGCTCTTGATGACTGTTTAGTTCAAATAGGGAGGGGCTATCAAAGTCTTCCGGTTAATTAGCATAGTAACTAATATTTTCCCGTTTATATACATAACAAATTTCAAATGATAATGCACTCACAGAATAGTTTAAATTGTATCTATTACTTTTTCTTAATTTTCCTTACAGAACTAAATCTTTGTCCCACTAAATTTCGCCAATAGTTTAGAAAGAACTATTAATTAAACAGTTACTGGCGTAAATACAAGTTAGAATTTAGAGAGAAATTCATACTTAATCCACTAAATATGGATATTTCATCTATGAAACTTCATATATTCTAATATGTTTGATGCGTAGGACCGTCATCGAATTTAGTTTTGATTTAGTATTCTTGTATTCTGTGAACTTCATGGTTTATTTATTACAGTCGTCCCCGACAACAATACCGCCTACCTCAAATAGAAGTGAGGTACATCATTACACAAAGTGTTACATCAATTTCTTCTGATGACCTTGTTAATGACTAATTAATCACATGATCAGAGGCTAACAAAATATGATAGTCAACAGGAATGACAGTATAAATGAAGAAAATAAAACCTATGAAGATAACCAATTATAAGCAAATTCAACAGAATTAAATGATATGATGCTAACAGATTAACGATATAGATCACTTCTACATGAATTAAGCACTAATAAACGAATTCACCAAAAAATGATGACTAAATCTTAACAGTTGAACCATTAAGCTAACGAAGCACAATATTACCAAAAGTATCGATTGGAGCTTCAAACCATACCCATTACATTAATATCATCAAATTTTTATAAATTTCAGTTTGAAAGTATTCGCTATGTTTTGAATTTATATATATGTTATCATGTTATAATATATGTTCCTATAAAAGTCATCAAGTTCTTAACTAGTTCTCACTATCATATTTAAATAATTGAATATGTGACTAGTGATAAATTTGTCACTCCTAACATGTCTGGACTCCACCAGCCACAACTAATCATTATACTATATCACAAATTATTTAAAGTGGGGATTCCACTATTACGTACAAACTAACCTAAAGATTCTGTTGGTTAAGGATTCACCTCGAGACTTGAAGGTTCTGGCGGAATAAAGGGTGCATACTGCTTAGGTAGTCCCATACTAGAAAATTAACAGCTGTCCAGCGTTTACCTGTTGTCAGTGGCAGCCAACTGAGATCAATTTATGACGAATACAAACAATAAAATTAGTCAACAATCCCCACACAACCGCCTTCTGTCTTCAATCATTTTCACTTATATTCATGAATATTTTATCAGTTATTAAATTATTACCTAACACATCACTACTCGATTAGCATTGTTTTCATTATTATTGCCAATCAAATATATAAATATTAGTGTGGAGCCTGAAAGACTATAATTCATTGAGAGGATTTGTTTGAATTGTTCGTAGTATTTAAGATTCTGTGTTTTACCTTCATTATATATTTTTATGATTATCTAATCAAGCGATACTACACAATCTACCGCATTTAATCCTGTCTACTCAAGAAATTAGAAGAATGATACGGGTGATTTCCAACCGACTCTATATATATGGAATATACACTAGCCATTCAATATCTTCCTGTTTACTACTATTCGTTTCAGCATCATTTCAAGAAATCTATTAGTTTAAGCTGTCGAAGGGACGTATGCTTGATTTTAGAAGTTATAAAACAGAAATATTCAAACAGAACGAACTATTTACACACACACGTAAGGCACATTTGCTACGAAGATAAACATAACAAACGATGTAAACTATCGACTTTTCAATTTATCTTACTGTCATACACTAACAAGAGCTAAAATAATTTCTGAAATTGACTAGTGACATCAATTTCTTTCAAATTGAAATCTGATCAAACTAGACGAAAAAACTTGATATAAATATGAAAATATAAATTGTTTCAAAGAAAACACATATACATCAAAAGCGGCTAGGTTAAATCAAAATGAAATTAAAAATACTCCACATAAGCAAATAATAAATAGAACAGCTACCAAATTTCAAGTATTCATATCATACACACTGAGAGGAAGCAAGCTATTTCTTCCACATGAAGAAATTCATCAGTATGTTTCATTGGCCAAACACACATAGGTACACAGATATATAGATATATACATATATGTTTACACATTCACGCACGTACTTACAGATTCAGTAAATTTGAAGTAGGTCTAGTTAAAATAGAAGGAATTATGTAACATTCAATTGAAAAATATCTCTGTGAAGACTAAATAAAAAGTGATATATATTACTAGCAATAACAATATAAATTAATAATATAGTAATAGAAACTGAGTTTACTCCCTCAGTAGGGTCCTAGATGTGCACTACTGACGAGTCGTTTTTTAAGTCAGTGTTGTCAGGTTGCCGGTGATTTGAAACTTTAAATGGGATAATCTCCACTACAGTGATTAGTAATTATCGTCTATTCTGCAGTAAAGTTACTATGATATATAAGTCGATGTAATGCTTTTGGATTTTTAAGCTACTGTCAGTCTATGATGCAAACTTACAATGTATCTGTATGACTATAAATGTAGACGTTTATATATACCATCTTTGTATTACCTAACTACAGTAATACAAATGAATGAATGACACATATGAGTGATCATATAGCATATTATTATGTTGTGATTTGCATAAGTTAGAATGATGTTTCTAACAAACATGGTAATAAATTGGAAGTCTTAAGCTTTAATGCATGTAATTTCTCTCTAACCTTACCACCAGCTATTCATGATATCCATCATTTCTTTTATCAATCAACTAACACACAAATAATACATGGGTCAAAATGTTTCGAATGATTTCAGGTACAGTACACTAAAAAATATAATGGAAGGAGCTATATGTGTTCAGTTACTTTTAAACTGAATTTCAGAACTTTTGTATACAACCTGGAAAGTTCGGAGACGTCGATTACTGGAAAGTAATTTGGAAGCAAATCCATGTAATAAACACCAAGAGGAGAAGTTTCATCTATTTATCTAATACTCAGTGTAGATTGACTAAATATCTTAACTTTCCCCATTTTCCATATCACTGTCATATTACTTTATTCAAACCGTCGATTACAAAATGTGTTTTAAAAGTACCCTGTCTACTCAAACGAAGGTTAATTTGTGTTGTAAAGGTTATTCCTAATGACTTTATAAGACTTCTGTTTTCTACTACGTAAACCATTTATCTCTTGCAAGACGGTGGTTTACCCCATTTGTTAATCGAATACATATGAACCACACAAAACCAGGCATCCTACATTTCACTTTCTAAAAAACATAAAATGCAATGAATTATGTACACAGTGAACTGTGATTGTTTAATTCATCATTGGGTTACTTCTTATGATCTCTACAGATATCGTTCAAAATGCGCTATTTTCTTCGACAAATATATTAACATGGTGGTTTGAAAGTAAACTCGAAAGTGGGGTCTATTAACAGACAATACTTAAAGGTTCATTTATTCTTCGTAATAAGTTAAATTAGAGTTAAGACCGGAAATCAAGTCGCAGGTTATATTCAACATAAATCTTGAACTACTTGTACAAAATAGATGCAAAACAAAATATATTACAATTCGATAGGATGGCAGTAGAGACAATTTAATTTCTAAGATGTTGAAATCACAGACTAACTTTAGCTGGAAAACCAATGAAAATTACGGGGGACTCGACAGCTATATTCATGGCACATTCGCGCTCCACCCAAAAGTGGAAATTAATATTTTTATAGCTAACGGTGACTGAGCTACCTTGAGGCAAATGGATCATAGTCAAATGATCTTAGTTTCTAATTTGCATCAACTAGAGTCATTTCATGACAAACTTTCTGAAACTGACTCCTAGGGAGGTCTAATGTTCACACTGTTAAGTAACTCTTGAGTAAAGATAAATACCTATTCAGTACTCCCTGTTTTTGATTGTTCGTCAATTAGTCAGTCTGTGATTAAGGCTATCTTTGAATATAATTATCTAAATCACTCAATATTAAAAAAACTAAGTTTATCTCTGAAATTATTGACGATCATCGTCAACAAATCGTCATATTTTGCTTGATAAAAGAACTAAAATCTGTATAATTCAGACAGAACTTAGTGAAAGTCTCTTCACTTTTGTAAGATTATTCTATGCTTAAGTTGCTGAATTCTGGTAGCAACGTAACGTACAATTAAACTGAATGTTTAAAAATTATGGGAGTGTCCATTAAATAACATAAATCACATCAAAAAGAAATGTCTAAAATTGACGGAAAACTAGCTAAATTAGTATTATAGCTTGTGGTAATTAGTGAATGCCACAAAACTTTAAAATATTCAAAACTGAAGTCGACAAACCCCAGTACTTACTGGTAGCATTAGGAGATTATGACATAAAATAATTTGGAAATGAGTCCTCCAGAAAGCATGAATTTTATTTATTAGCTAAAGATATATCTAACCGACAAGTACCGAATCCCAGTAAACTTAGGTCAGATAAGGATTACAAATGAAGACTCCCATTACTCAACATTTGCAACATTATACACGTGATGCACAAGCGCCTAAACTAGTGACCGTATTCCACCTTGAGTGCGAAACAGTTCAATCTCTACTAAACAAGATCAGACAAATATCACACTAGTTACCACTTAGGGGTCAATCAGCTCAGCTATGCCCTCAACGTGACAGCTAAAGTAACTGGTAATGTAAAGAATAATACAGCGTTGTCAATGTATTGGTCAAACATTAACTGATAATGAATTTAGAGAATTAAGGGTAGTTATGTCTCTTGGATATTAAAGGGTTGACTAGCGCAAGCGATTGACTACTTGCTACTCAGCTAGAAACTGAAACTAGTTTTTTTTTTAAATAGAACATATCACTTTATCGAAATACAATCAAAGTAGAATTTATACACATATCACTATACGGCACAGTTCGGTATTTCAGTAAAGCTACTGTAGCTTTGATAGATTGTGCTTACGATTTAATTATTAGAACTTTCAAGTTCACATTCTATACACTGAAAACTCTTAATTTATAGTTATCATACATTCTTTGAAAATCTTCAAATATATATGTACGTATATAAATGTATACTTTACAGAACTTTAAATTACCTGTAGTAATGTCTTTCTTTCAGAGATTGAAGTTTCAATCGGTGGATTGTTTGTATTATGTTCATTATCAGCTAATGATGAATCAGCCAATTGTGTACCGGATCCCAAACAGTAATAATTAAAATTTATTAATCCATTAAAGTGTATCCGTATTTCTCTCGCCAAATTCTGTAATGTTGATGATATTTTTGTGCCGGGTTTTAAAAGGTTATCAGTTAAACGATTAATTGATAATAGATAATCGCTTGTTGGTTTATGAATCAATGAATTTGAATAAACTTCAGTCTAAAATTTAAAAGAGAACAATATCAGAAACGCTTCTAATAGTAATCGTGGTATCAAATATAAATTCAACGATCTTCACAACCTCTAGCTAAAATTAACATCAGCTGACTAGTAACTAACTTTGGGAAATAATTCTTGGAGCTCTTGTGAGAAGACATGAGCAACTGAGTTCAACCGTGTCAGGTATAGGTCAGTTATTAACTGATGACAATCGAGAAAATTAGGGATTACTTATCACGAACTTCCTGTCACAAATGTTGACCACTGGGTGCTGATTCAGTGGTCAAATGGTTGAATTTCCGCCGGATGAAGTCAAAGAAGAGCGTTGATGACCTACACTAGGGCGAAACAGTTGCTCACTGTTTCCTAATTTTCACTTACTGCCTACCCCTATATCAATCTTTGGTGTCAAATTCTAGTAAGTACTTATTGACAAATTTTACGTTTAATAAAACATTATTTGAACATATTTATCTTCGATTTCATTAGTAAAAAACCATATTCAACCATTTGACTGAGCCTAGGCAGCCAGCTTTCCATCTGTATACTAGTTCCTGGAACTCAAAGTTTTAAAACTACCACTTGCTTCAACAATTTTAAGAAAGGAGAATACAAATTCTCTAAATAAGTGTCAAATATGTAAAAATTTCATGAATACTTTATGTAATAAAGTAATTATAAATCACTATTGTAAGTTGCATAATCGATCAACAGGATAATACCTTGTTTAAGTCTCTGGGAATTATACAATTTAGTCATGAGTCGAAATGTATTCCGCCCATCGTAATTAGGACCTACCAGATAGATATAACCTCACCTCCGAGTTCTCTCTAAAAATGGAAACCAACACCTTTCGATTCAAGGGTCAACGCATTATTCACTATGGTACTAAGTTCATACGAAAACTAACATTGCCAATAGGTATGAATTCTTTTTTTATTGTTGATACTAGTGTTTTATATTATTAGGCTATTAATAAATTAACTATTTAATAGGATTTCTTTGCTATACATTAAGAATCATGATTCATATGTATAGGTAATTAGAATGAGGCTTCAATCTCTTACCACCAACTTGTCAATAAATTCAGGAGTATGAAGATTGCGTAATTTCAATTGATTTTCAGGAGTTTCCAATAGTTCGTTATGTTTTGTATTCTTCTCTAGTTCATCCATTTGTGATTGAAATATATCTTTAGACATAATCACTTTATTTAAATGATCTTCAATTTCATTAAATAACTCCATAGTTAACTCTGGTTTATCCGGTGGTGTCAATAATTTCAACTTATTAGTTATTTGTTTAACTTGTCCAACTGTACCATTTTCCTGGCATAGATGTGTCAACTGAAGGTAAACTTTCTAAACAGTGAGATAAAAACAGATATCATTACCAAGGGTTGATTAAGTTATATGTTCTGTGAAGAACTGACTTAAATTAAATCCAAGAAACGTCAGAAAATTAGTAAGATGAAAATAAGTAATACGTTTGGGCAGTTTTTTAGTTATTGATTTATTAAAGTATGTTTATTTCAGACAACGTTTATAATGACTTTTTCTGTTTGGAATAAATTCTCTATTGAAGTCAATTATTTTACCGCTTGTTTGCATATGATCTCGATTGATCACCGTTGCTACCTAATGTTTATCAGTAGGATAGATTTTTTTGAGCAGTTTTACAAATAATTAATAACAACATTACAAAAAGCTTTATTGTATTGTTTAAATAATTAATTTAATATACTGGAGGGTTGGACACATTTCATTAAGTTCCTATCACAAAATGGTATGAATTACATTTCATTAAATAGTCTACTCTGAAAAGAAATCTAATACTGTAATCGAGTGGATGACAACAAAATCATTGTATACTGAAGTACTTTACAGCAGAAGCATCCTTATTACTTTTAGAGAGCTATTTTTATATACATTATCTACTAAAGAATGATATTAAAAGTCTATCTATGGTTGAGACGTATGTTTAGAATTAGAATATATGCAAACTACTTATCATCGATTATAAACATCATTCATAGAAAATCACTAATGTATATCTAATGAGTGATTTTCAGTAGTATATATATGTATGCAAGTATTAAGCTGTAATAAATTTAATTAGTCAACGAGACAACTACTCTGTTATGAAAAGCAATCATGTTGGTACTTACAGTTAGCTTAAATTAAGCTCGATATTCAACGATATTCAAAGGTTATAGTCTACACGGTGACTATAAATGGACATATGTACTAAATGACCTTTGAAGATACCCACTTTATTAATAAACCTAAGTTTTTACCATTTCATAACTCTTAAATAGCCTACACAATTAGGCTATCGTTTATCAATCTCTAAGTACTACGTGCAAGTGAATTCCTAATAATTTACCAGATGCCATTTATTTTCAATTCATTAAATCAGAATTAACATACAGATGGCCAACCGTTAAGATATTTAACATTAAAAGCGTAAGAAAAGTAAACATGTTATCATTATTGATAAATTTCAAGCTAGAATGATTAAATTAAAACTCCTGTGTGTTCACTAATTTCGAAGTTTACATGAAATTGTAAAATTTATCTACAAACCAATAAATGTATTCATTAAACACAAACAATTACATACTCTGATCTACATAAGACTTACTTGTATCAAATCTTTTCTTGATACGGGACAATCAGCTGTTTCTAAGTAATCAGTTACTTCTTCAACACTTAATAAATTTTCATTAACTTGTGATATTAAAATTTCTAATTCTTCAATTAGTGGTAAAGCTTTATCTAAACGTTCTAATGCTGATAAAATTTCCATGGCTAAATGATTATGCTTTTCAGATAACATTGTTAGACATTCACTACTGATTCTATCATTAATATACAATGAATCATTAGCATCCATAATACTAAGTAAATCGGTTTTTAATTCATTCAATGTTCCAAACATTGTCTGTAAGTGGTATTGAAAAAAAAATTCATATATAAAAATTGAAAGTCAACAGTTAATAAATATAGTCTAGAATATTTGTGAGCCATGGAATGCCAATACAGCACTTTCATCTTGATAAGTATCTTCCTCAAGAAAAGTTGCCAACTAGTCAGATACAACATTAAATTCGATACTTACGTGCATTGGTTCAAATTGCCATACGATATTTTTCACAACAAGTATTACATAGTTCAGGTAAGGACAGTGAATCAATGAAGTGTATGAAGGAATAATGGAGCATAATATCTAGAGGAATTTAGAGAGTGAATTGACCAATATTATTATGACTAATTTTGAGCCATGTTAAATAATGTCTACAGCCACTAACTGCGATTATCAACCTGCCTCATCCAGGTAGTTTACACATACCAATACATCAACAAAAAACTATTTAATGAACCGATACCATATTTGATTTCTCTGACCCTGTTTCTTAACCAACCTACTCCTGTACCCCTTAACATTGTGTGACGATGTAGGCTGTGACTGCGCTTATGTTACACATGATGAAGGTTTGAAAAGTCATCAACCGCATTCGCTACTTTTTTCACCTTCCTGTTCTACAACTGACCTATTTATGGGTGATAGCAAGATTAAAAGGAACGGGTGTTCCAGGTAATTTAGCTAGAATCCGTCATCATGATATGCCATCCCGTTTACCGTGTAAAGATTAGGCAATAAATACTTTATTGTTAGACGAACTGAGAATAGGTTATAGCTTGATATAAATCATTCTGTAAGTTGATTAGGAGTTAGTTAATAGGAAATCTTACACACCGGCTTTCTTCTAGCTAGTACACAATAGCAAGATGAACCTGCAGTCATATGGGCGAGAGGCTGGTGGTTCTGGTGGATTTGATGAGGTACCATCTAGCTCTACAGTTCGCACTTTTACCCCCGTATAAATCAACTTACAAATAATAAATCATAGGACAGAAATAAACAGTCCTTCAAATGTTGATCGAATTCTGTCAATCAATCTAAAATGTAATCGTCAATATTTCAACTTTGCTGATGAGAGGAAACTAGCAAGTAACCTTGGTTATTTGGAGTTTTTTACCAATTACCTCTAAACCAACATACAACACAGCATAGTGAAAGGGATGAGAAGTCGATTCCCTCCAACATTGCTTTATAAATAGATTTCTATCAGAACTAAAAAACTAAACAAAAATAGAAGTGAAAGTAAGTTATATTTGAAAAACAACTCTAGTAATTGAAAAATAAATGATTAAATTCCAACGTTTCACTCAACAATCTAATCCGAGCTTCTTCAGCGAGAAGTAATCAGAATCAAATTATCAAAGAGATATGTATTGTGAAACATGTAAACGCTTGTCCAATGATATTCCACATGGCAACCGTTTGTGTACTGTAAAAAGTATAATTTAAATATGATGTGATTAAATGGAATCATGTTAGTAGATGTTTGTGTATTCATTTTGTATATTTGCAAAATTAAGCCTTAGGCTATTGATAGGGACAGTGAAACCGATTTAATGTATAATTAGTAACATATATATATATACGTACATTAAATATGCAGACGATATATGATTGTTATCATTTGAATAGAGTGTAATATTGTCTAATGAATCAAAATAAAAAAAAACTGTTGATAAAAATGCGAAAATTGCCTAAACAGTTGTGACATCTGTTGTCACTGACACATAAGTCGAAGACATATTTGATTGACTGGTTGTATAGACTATCATTTTAGTTTGTTCATCGATAGTTGGCATGATTCTGTTAACTATAATCCATTCTTTCTGTTGACAGAATCCGGATTAGTACATGCATAACGTGCTTCAACTGTTAAGCACTGTTTGTAAGAGCCAAAACCTTTCTGGAAAATTCTAGTCAAATCAATTCAAAGTCAATCTAATGTCCTGTTTCCAATGAATAAAATGCTGTACCTGATCTATTTTCGATTTTTATTAACACTAAGGATTTAAGAACATGTTTCAAACTCTGTTTATACTTCTCAACCCTTATATTCAACTGTCTGGAAGTCTCACCCATATAAACAGCATCGTATTCATTACAACTGATTGATTACACAATTTTGGTGATCCTTTTTAGGAATCATGTGTTTAATCTTAACCAGTTTAAATATAATAGTGTTCTCTGCTCAAAAATAAACTGTTATATTATGTCTATTTACCATTAGCTACAACTAAGTGGTCACTTAATAAAATATCTTTTAATTGTTTAAAAATTCCCATGTTTATCAAAAACAAAGACGTTTGAACGAAGAATATTCTTTTCGATAAATGCTCATCAGGTTCTCCATATACCAGTTCAGAATTATTAGTCACAAGAATAGCCAGTTCTGAAGCAGATACAACATTATTTAGATATCAAGGCTAATTGGATAATTGGAAGTTTTTCTCATCGAGTTATTTATAAAATACGAATGTTAATATTGAAATAATAACCATCACTATGTAACTTGTGAAACCTAAACGACGACTGAAATAAACAAGATTATTAATCAAATATGTGTTCATAGGTATCTGTGTATATGGGTGACATAGGAGATGGGGTGGTAGCAAAATACAATTAGATCAAGTGCTTATAAACAAAGGTCAAATCCTATTTAAAATGAAACCGAATGGGTAAGAGTTTGTAAAATGGAGTGAACGATAATCAGAATTCGTCAATTAGTTACAATAACAATAATAGACATATTTACAATCAATTCATTTGTTTGATGTTAAAATGTGATATTCAAATTCATTCTGTGTACTTTGATTGATAATTATGATTATAATATGGAAATGCAAATCCTCAGAACTGGTTATTCTTGTGACTAATAATTTTGAACTAATAAATGTAGAACCTGATGAGCATTTATCGAAAAAAAATCTTTCGTCTGTTATTTAAATTAGTGTAGCTTTATAATTCTAAATTTTGTGTTATGAGTACAGATTTAATTAGAAATTTCAGATACATTGTGTTGACAACTATTTCTGATTAATTTTCATTGTATGTATGAATGTATGTATATATGTGCATGATCAATATAAAACCGGACACATTTGTGCATCTGTTCAAGTTGCCATTATCTCGAAAGTGTAGCAAAATTGACACCACATTAGTAGAAGTTATTTTAGTGAGAATAATAACGAAAACAAAGAAGAAGAAGAAGATATGGTTCAGGGAGAAAGAAGTGGAGAGTAAACGGAAAGCTATAAAATAATTTGAAGTTCATGATTTGAGAGAGGATAACTAAGTTGACACACCTGAGCCACTGTGACTGATTCTGAGCCATATCACCCAAAGTATGTAAGTATTTTTTTACTCAGTAACTTGAAATTAACTTAATGTTTGCAATTATTCTTTTAGCATTTTCAGTTAACAGTAATGAACATAATTATCAAAACCTCTTAGTGAAAATAATCAAGAAGTAGACTTTTCCATTATTAACCGCTGCTTTAATATCCTCTGGATCCACAGATACAACATCGAGCGTATTAAGTTTACTTTCAATTTGCTTTAATTCCATGCTTATTTTGTTTGCAATTGATTGGTTAACTGAAGGATTGGATAACTGTGGCAGAATTTTGCTCAGTGGTTCAACACGTTCCTAAAATGATATTATTATTGTTATTTACGATTATTTCTCAAAGTATAACATAATTTGCAGATGCGTCCAGTTGACGAATCCAAAACAGGACGAAACGCACGTCTTGGAACCCGTTCGCCAAATACAATCCCACTCAAACAATACTTGTGAACTATCCCTGTATTGAGGCAATTTTCTTAGGATGTAAATATGGTAATAAAGACTAATCAATTTCAGTCCATGGGTAAGCAACAGCGGGATTCAAATATATTCAAATTGTTTACTTTTAAATGGTTGATATTTTCTCAGGCTATCAAATGTTTAACTATATAAAATAATTACAATAATCACTAGCAACGACACACAGTTGACATACATATCTTTCTGTGAGAAAACATCAAAACCTATCTGGCTTAAAGTTTGGTTGTCACCAGTACATATGTTAAACAGACGATGTTAGGTATTGTCTACAGAATACGAAAGTTTAATAAGTCTAACATAAAAGCGAAACAGAAAACAAAACAGGTTTGCATCACTATTTCAACCGTTAGGTTGCTAAGTACTTAACAAATATGAAGCAAAATGTTATCAAAAATTTATAATCACAATTAATATCATGATTATATTAAACTCTTTTTCATTTTATAAAGTTAATAATAAAACGAATTAGCAGTAATTGCCACGATGCAAACAAATATTTTTTCTAAGAAAAATATCTTACTGAAGTAGTATTAACGTATTTACGTAAATGTTGGTGTTCTGCTACTATAAAACAGGATTACTTACAGTAATTTATATGAAACTAATGACTAGAAGTAAGAGATTTTACATGGTTGCCTCTATTGCATTTCGATAGAAATTTTAATATATACGTCAAGTGTGAGTATCTGTTTTTCAAATGTACGGTAAACTTTAATTATTCAAGATAGCTGACTACTAACTAATGTTATATTGTCTAAAAATTCCCATTTGTACTAAAATATTGACTAAAATGATATCAGAAAAAATATAAGAAGTATTATTCTTACAAGGACTTTATGAGATTTACTAACATAATTCACAGTTTGTTGTTACAGTGGTAACCTACATAATTAAACAGTTACTTGTAAAAAAAATACGACTGATTAACGTGTCATATAGATAGGTTACTCTGAGACTGGTCTCCGTAAATTCACTGTAAAATCATTGCATATATTAATTGAAATACTAGTAGTACGATTGTCGTATTTACCTGTAATTGAGCTTTATAAGTTTCCAGGCGATTTGTCAAACAATCAGTACGCGGTTGTAATGATTTATATTCAATCATTTCATCTAACTCTTTGATTAAATTCTTTGCATTTTTTAAACGTGTTTGTAATTTATCTCTTAAGATACAGATATCACTCTTGGATTGTGTTAAAGAAGTAATCATCCAAATCATCTTCAATATTCAACAAACTATTTTCTACTTCTACAACACGTTCATCTACTGAACGTAAGTGGCTAAGTAAATTTTGTAGATAATCTGTTGTTGAATCAACCTAACAAAATTACAAAAATAGTAATGGAAATTTTATAAGCGTAGAGAAAAAAATTCCCCTTGACCAAACTTACATCAGGATTACCAATACTTTTTGATAAGTCTTTAATTTAAATAGAGAAAATATCCTTAATATTTATACTTATTCGACGACTTTTAGACATTCATAATCACCTATACTTCTAGATACTTGTAAAGAAACTAACCTCTGAAATAAAATTTGTTTTACAGTTTTTATGCTAAGCCATCATCGTATGACGATGCGAATAGAATTGCTCAAATATAATTTTGCCTAATAACGTATTTAATAGTTGGCTAAACATGATTACTGGCCTACAAAGTCAGCTAGACAGAAACAACGTCTTCATCAAATTTTAGCCGATTAGTACATTCGATGAATTTATAGACAGGTTTAACTACCGATGAACAAATTTTTTCAACCTAATTTAGCACTTTATGCAGAATCTACGACAATTTTAAGGTAAATTTCCAGGTTTTCTATAAGTCAAGTAAACCTTGGTTGCAAACTTTTCATTGTATTTTTGTTACTTGATTTTTCTCAGGTTTCAAAAATAATGGAGTAGTAGTAACTAAGGTACCCCCTAAGAAGTCAATGTTACAAGAATTTGATAAACCAAAAATATCACTTAGTTGAAGTAAAACCTCGATTTGTGTTTGCGATAAATAAATCGCCACTTATTCTACGTATTACTTTAAAAGTATTCACCATTTCAACCTGATCTACTCCAAATTATTATAATTTATCACGTTTGTAATACAATGCATTCTATAGACGTTAGATAACATTTCCTGAGAAACCTATTAAATAAGGTATTCACCTGATACATGAAACTATATTTTCTGTACATTTGTTGATATTCATAAAAAATATAAGTCAGTGTAAAAATCCTGGTGTGTGTTCCTCAATTTTTAGCTATCATGATGTTTTTCGATGAAAATATTCCCTGAAAGTACATTGTGTTTGATAGCCAACATTTCAGTAGTGAAAAAGTCATCAGTAATGCTAACAAAAACCATACTCTCAGAAAAATAATAAGACATTAGTTAAACTATTAAAAGTTACAGAAAAAAATGTCTAATATTTTATGTTAGTTTACATAGTTCGCTCACTTCAACTTTCACTGAAGTTAGTTCTGTTTTGTACTTTTCAAGTTCTTTCATTATTGCACTACTCATAACATGCGATTCATTTAATGAATTCGCTAACTTATTCAAACGTTCTTCATCATCAATAGTATGTTCTCTTGATAATCTATCAAGTGACTACAACAATATAAAATAAAGAGAAAGATTATCACATGACAGGAATTAATGTATGTTACGTCTGTATAGGTTAGTTTAACTACAGAATTCAAACAAACCAATCAAAATGCAGGAAACACCATCCTGATTTTTCGAGACAGAATGAAAAAGGAACGATTATTGTTGTGTGTATTCACCAAAGAACAATCTCAGCTGGATATTATTGGAAACCAAGAGGTACCGGGCAGATACTATGTTGTAGAGTTAAACATCATCAGTGAGCACTCATCAAGCATGAAATTAAGACTCGTTAGTTATCGAAGCAAACAACTAACTATTATTGCAAGCGGGTGTGCTGGCATCTGATGGCGGGCTCTCCCTTTCGATTATTTTCATATATAGCTCAACGATCATTATCTATGACGTATCCAAACAACAAACTGGAACTGGCATTCAAGAAATGACTTCAGTTTAGATGATCATGTCATACGTTACACAACAGCTCAACAGAAAAATTTCTTATACAACCGTAACGATTTGAAATTATTTGGTGGAATTTTTCTCATCATATTTCATTCACCCTCCCATATAGATTGTTAATAACATGTAAATCGATGCCTTCGTCGTCTATGTTTGCTTTTCCATCGTAAATCCAAACAAATCACTTTATTATTTATTTACTTCGTACTAGTGAAATATGGTTACTAAAATGGATAGTACCTTCAACGTATTTCTGTTTTATAACTCTGTTTGATTAACTCATCAGAGGATTTGTAAACATAGATTTTGTATACTAAAATAAATTTTCTACATCATTACTTATAATTATTTGAGTCGGGTTGTTTCTGGCAAGTAGAATCTAAAACATGCGTTTCATCATACTTGGGGTGACCTGAATTCTGCTTTGCTGCCACAATCCAACTCAAAAAATACTTGTACACTATTGTTATATCGAGACCATCCACTTAGAATGTACATATGACAACAGAGAATGATCAGTTACAGTTCGTGACAAATCAACGAGAAAGTAACGTACATTCTGATCTCTCATAATTAAGTTAAGGATTCCTTAAAAAAACCCTTTGGAATGAATATTTTCACATTTGTATAAATAAACTGATGTAGTGATATTTTTAGGATATTAAGACTGTGCGACAAATAATAAGCCTTTACAAATTAATTTTATAAAACCATAAAACTGTGACTGGTTTAACTAATACCGCGGTCAAATGAATTGTCTTAAGAAACCAAAGTGCACACAATTACTTACTTCTAAATCATCTGTTATTTCACTGATTTCTGAATAATTACTGCTTTTTACACGCTCATTGTGTGTTCTTACGGTTTCAAACCATCGTTTCTCACTATTTAGTACAGCTGTTAATAAAGATAAAAATATATAAGACAGAGCTGATTATTATGGTAACGGAATTTTTAAGCTAAATGAAAATAATGATAGAAGTAATTATATTTTGATGATAACCTACCGGAAACTGTGTACATTGATTTCATCCTTATTGACTTTCTTTATCGTCGCATAATTGCAATTTTAAGAAAATTAATGTTACCTATAGAATACGACTCCACATCATCCAGGTGCCTACGACAACGCATTACCACTGAGGTATCTAAGTATTAACTACCCTTCTGTAGGTCTAATATAAACATGGTAACTAATCACTGAGTAAAGACTGGTATTATGCTTGTCCAGACCTTCACTATGACTCGATCGCACCAAATATTAACTCAACAGCAAACAAAATGATGAATGCTGCGTAGCAGTCCTTAATGAAACCTATACCACAACCACCTATCCCCAAATAATACTTATTGCAACCCAAAAACCATGTAAATGCTAACGAAATTTAGTGGTTTATATCCCGCTCCAGCTGACAATAATTCATGAGAAAAAACAACGGTTCTTATATTTATCAAATGGTGGCACTTTGAATTAGCAATTCAAGATGCAAATTTTTCGGCACTTTGATCGATGATTCATATAAAGATTAAATTTTCACGGTGTCAATTATTAAAGCAACCCTTTCAGAATTTCAGAAAATAATGTACATCACAACTAAAATGTCCAGTAAATCACAGCCAAACAAACTAACAAAGACTATGATGAACCATCTACTTAGAGCTTTATAAACCCCATATAAAGATGGTGTCACTGTAGACAAAACTTTAAAACACTTTAGCAAAGAATTATTACTCACTTTTAAAATCATCCAAATGATAAATAGCCGCCATTAGACGTTCTCGTTCTGCAGCCACAGCGGATTCCAAATCAGCAAAATGAGCTTTAGTCAGTAAAGCTTCTGTGTCTAAAATCGACTGACCTGCCAAATTGACAGCACTACATGTATCAATTGCTGCTAATATTGGTCTATTTTCAGTGATTTTATCTCCGATTACCTTGTAAAATACAGAATATTTATTTACTTTGTGAAAAGTTATGTAATTGTACTGTTAGAATGATAAACATTATTGGTCACTGATAAAGTTAGATGTATTCGAAAATATAAAACGTTATATTCTATATTTAGTTTAGCAGTTACAGATGTATAGATAATATTAATACTTATGTATTATGAAGGATAATCTGTGTTATCAGCTGTGACATTAATGATAGAGCAGTCAATAATAAACTATTTTATGAAACTTATTAGATAAGACAGTACTGTTTAGAGATTTATTGATATGTTTTGCAACATCAAGTTGGTATATGATGAGTACTATACACGATTCACTGAGAATAGGGAATGTAACCATTTTTCAAATCGACATGATACTGAGTTTTAAAATAGCCATCTGTGTAGACTTTTCGGTTTATTTTAGTTTTGGAAAAGCATTTTAGTTGTTTAGCCGACATGACTAAACTTTATTGATAGTAAATTTTGTGTTTTTAGATAAAAAGCTGATTCGATAACATGTATCTTGAAAGCATATGAATTAAATGAAATCATAATTATGTAAAGAACATTTTCGCCTTTTTATTATTTTAAGTAAAACAACAGAATTATTGACAAGTCAGTTTGAAGCATTGACATTTCTTGAAATTAATTTAGAAACTCCTAGAAGATTGAGAAGTTACTGAAATCTTAGTTACCAAATCCAGATCTATCACAGACATCTTAAATGTTGGCGTATCATATGCTAATTGGATAATCCTAATTTTTTAGGCGCTACGCATGTTTACTGGGTAATTTCTGTGTAGATAAACTATAAGCATCGATTAATATTTGTACATAATACACTTTTAGAAATAAAGCTTCTATTTTCAGTTATTCCTTTTATTATTTTTTTCTAAGTTCAAATTGGGTAAATTGAAATAGAAACTAAGAAGCGTTACAAATCATCGTTAGGCTCCCTGGTTCTAAACGTCGCAAAAAAGTGACGAAAAGGTGGCGATTTTAAAAATGTATTAAACCTAGTGAAATTATTCGGTTATATATGTTTCACACTAGTCACCATTCTTTTCTACCTAATGGCTCTATTGATGCAACAAAGTAACTTTTTTTCAAATCTACTGATTTCTGCCCCGTTCAGCTTAACTAGTTATATCTCTGTGTAGAAGGAAAAATCTTTCCGTGTCCCTTAATTTCGACTTACATCTACTCTCCATGTCATTCCACTGCCTAGTGGTTTGACCACTTTGTATATATTTTGAATGATTTCCTTAAATTTTAGAAAAGAAATTTACTTACTTCTTGCTAGTTAATGCAGTTGTGCGCTATTTTCTGACTTCTAGGATATTTTCAAACTTTTTCTGAATAGATTTATGTGGATTGAACTTTTAATTACCTTCAACTACCTAACAGTAAAATGTAATGCCAAATTTACAAATGTACCGACGTGCCTATCTATGATCAATATAGACTGCTTGCATACGTCTTACAGACACTATTTTCAATCGTTGTGATTTGATTAAAGACTGCAACATTCTCTGTAAGCGAGAAAATTTCCACATGACATCAGTCTTTTGTTTTACATGACTTATAACTTTATTATTCTCTATAAATACTAGTATCCAAATGTTTTCTTGGCATACATTAAGTTATTATTACCACTTTATTGATAACCAAGATTTCCAAACCATGTTCTTGGTAATGTTTACTTAGTTCTCTGATTACCTTATAATTAGTTTTACTCAACCCTAAAGTTTTGGTTTTTATGTGCTTAACTGTCTAAGCTTGATATGACTGATTTACTGCAATTTTTTTTTTTCAACAAGTCTCGACAAGCCGTTAGTACCGCCTTACTACCTACTAATTATATCACAGGTTTCATTTTACAAGTTCCTTGAAATGTGTCTATATCTATCCAGCATAGTCCTCACAGTATTGAAGCATCCTGCGTACATAGTACTGTAAATATTACTAACTAATTGAATTTCGTTATCTATCAGTGCGATTGTGTGTAGTTTCCATAATTATTGATACTACATATAAAAAACGTAGACTTATAATTTAAATATTGATCACTTTCAAGGCAGGGTTCTTGAAATTTATGTCACAACCCTGGTAGTACCCTGTTTCAATAAACTAGAGCTATATGCGGAAAGCTCATGTTTATCGATTTCTGTGATTATAAGCATTATAACAAATAACAATCACAACTTTCCTGGATAAAAAAAACTACCTTGATAATATTTTCCAAATTTTTCAAATCATTTGGATCATTTATGAGTGAAAATTGAGAAAGTTGTTCTTTTGATTGACACATCCAAATTTCCAATTTTTCAATGTCCACTTGTACAGTGTTTGGCATAGAAGTAGCTGTTACTGTTGGTGTAGATGGAGTTGTAGTTGAAGATAACGTTGTTAAACTATTTATAGTTGGAAATTCATTAGCTGATGTTGAGAGTAGAGTGCTGTAATTATTATTTGTAGTGGAAGTAGTACTAGTAGTATTGATTAATGCTAAATGATCAACTGAATCAGCTTTGCATGTTGTCGTATGTGTATCGGTTAAAACTGTGGCTGACGATGATAAATTTGACAAGATTGTTGTACCAGAAAATTCTTGATTTCTATTCAGTATTGCCGAACTATTGGCTTCAGCTAATTTAGCTCTTAATTGGTCTCTATTCGACTTGGTTAAAGTTCTTACTTCATTCCAGTCATTGTGTAGTGATTGTAGACGATTAGCAATAAGCTATTTTAGGTAAAGAAGTAAAAAGACTGATGTGTTTACAACCTACAACATCTATGAACTTAGTACAGTATTGGTTAAAACAGTGATTTACTTCACTTTCTCAAGAATTCATCCAAGTATTCCCATTTTATTTAGTAAATAAATAGTAAATATCCCTTATTAATCAGTATACTACGTATACAACACTTTACAGGAAAAAATCATATTTCGACCTAATCCAGTCACCTACATACGTAAGTGATTATAACTTTCGCTTTATTGCGATTGATCTACTTATGTAATAGTGATTTCTAACCAGATTAGTTCAAAATAATTTTTAGCCACAAGTTATGGTGTATAAATGATTTACAATCCGTCTTAGATGCACATATAATGTCCATCAACCGAGCTTACTCGCATTGTAGTTTTAATGTTCCACTACTATCCATTAGAGTATTGAAATCAAACAGGCATTAACTTTAAAGCATGTTTTGATAAGGTTACTATACAGAATAGTATAAAGATAGATTTTTATTACTTCCCTCAGAAAAACCGTATTATGCGGTCAGCAACGAATAATATTACACCAATTCTACTCAATTAACTTACTAAATAATTAGCATCATTTGAACAAAATAAGTTTGTGAGTAATCTCAGAGAATAAAATTAGTATGAATTATAACGTTTCACCAGTGAGACTTGTTCGGGCTTTATCAGGGAAATAAACAAAAATCTGAATTTAACAACTACTGATCATTAGAAAGTACTGAACAGCTGTTTTTTCCTGACATGGTACTCTTCAGCAGTGAGCATTCACGAACCCATCAGAAATCCGACCAATGACCATCTGGGTTGTTGCGAACGCTTCACCACTGAATTATTGAGTCGGCCTCCAAGAATTCATATTCCTAATTCAGTCAATTAGTAATACGTTTACACGACCTCATTCATTGTTACTAATGGATAAATGCCACACACCCGACACAGCTGAACATCACTGATCACGTCTTCTCATTAGAAATTCAGGAGTTATTTCGATAAGTTAGTCACTAGTGAGTTTATATTAAATTTAACTGGGTGTTGTGGAGTCGATGTCAACTTGATTTCATTGTGATTGCCTAATCATATGCAGATTATGAACATATTACATGAGTCATTGTAAGTGAACCAATGTTCATAATGTTGTGGATGAATGTGTATGTGTGCATGTATGTGTGTAGTTTACATGCTGCAAAAAAAAACACTTATACACATACACCATTACTGAAATTGGAACTTTCGTTATTCACCATGCTGTCAAGTAGTCTGAAAATAACAAGGATGAACTTGGACTAGATTTTAAACATTCTTAACTCAATACGTTTTAGTAGTTTAGAAACATGCCGGATAACAAAAGCGAAGATTGCCCACCACTATAAATCAGTGATTTGCATATTCGCCCTTTCCTTTGTATGAATGATTTTTCAATTGAGACTGTGTTACATAGCATTTACATAATATACACTTGTTGCGTCCTATTCACCCAATTCTTGGTTGTTCATTCACAGTATTGCATATTGGTGTAGGATTAGCGTGGCAGTATTGTGACTAGCTGATGGCCTAGCTACCGGTAAAAGTAGCCCTAAAGCTCAATTACGCGCTCCTCATCTGTAAAAAAGTATATTAAAAAGAATGAACGATGCAAAACTGTCAATACTATTTTTAATCAGGTATACCTCAGCGTAAGCCGGACTAAAATATTCCAGAAGTCTATGTGCAACTTCATCAACTTTTTGTAACGTTGGTTTCAATGTTTTCATATCATTTAAAGCTTCACAACTTTCTTGTAGTTGAGCTTGAATAACTGGCACTGAAGGTAGATGAGCTCTCGAAACGGAATCCAAATAATCTGTCATATCTGAAAGCCATTTTTCAATGCCTTCAAATTGATTCTTTGGTTTAAAGACCAAAACAAAAAAAATTCAAGTCAGTTGTTAAATGCTGACTAATTTTAGACTACTGATACTTTAGTCAGTAGCATAATTTTATAACCAATCATTAGCTTTGTGATTAGCAGCAAGATATCTAAATTCTGACTGTAGTTTCGTTAATTGAAAAATTTGCATATATAATGTAATTGGTAGAATAAAGGACAAGACCATAGGTGGCTGACATAAAACTACCATTTTCACTGTTATCAATAAAAAGTACTAGGCGAATAAACAACTATTCCAGTAGTTTCAAAAGAGTGAGCTCAAAATTAACAGTCTAAAAGATCTCTTCCTGCCATGAGAAGAATTTACATTTTATTTCTTTCAACATAGAAGTAAATGAAAACATTTCAACTTTTGTTAAAAAACAACAACAGTGCGAATTATAGATGGTTGCTTTTTGCTAAGTATAGAAAACAATGAAAACCTATATAAGCATTGATTCTTCTAGGTTGCACAAATTTAATCCGACGTTAATCCTGTTCTAAACAATATACTCAACATATAGCCCTACTGTAAGCTTAATAAGTAATGCTTTTAGGGGTAAAAGGGCCAATAATCTTCATATACTCCATTTCCTACATAAAACATAGTGTTCAGTAAATTAAGATTTAGGAGGGTAATTTTAAAATAAATCTCTTATATGATATCCGGATTTTATAGTTCAAAAATCTCTGAAAAGTATGGTAAATTTAAAATGCTGTGTTATGCAGGACCACAAACTCTCAGAAATGTGTTTGAGGAACACTATTTCAATCATTCTAACTGTGTGTAATGTAAACATTTCGTTTCTATGATTGTTACGTTCCTCTTAGCCTATCCTCTCGTTTAGCATATTTACTGTTATTATATTGTCTCTTATTATGGACTACAGTTAATTAGTTGTGTACAAGTTGTTCCTATTCACTACCACTATTTCCTTTGTTCTGTATTCATGTTAATTTCCTAAGTGGTTCGCTGTGTGGTCTGATTTTATGTATCTATAAAGGAATGCTTGAAATAAAATAGGATTCTGTCTGGTTGGCTTTCCGGCTGGTATTCCTTTGACTTCGGCTTGGGACTCAGTGGGCATAAGGCAGACGCACAATTTCCGACTAGGCATAAGTAACTGGCACTCGGCCAACCAACCACCAAAGTATCAGGCATCACAACATGCTGGTTTAGAAAGCTGTTTCCTGAATTGTTTTTCGACCGCCTTTAATTAAGAAGAGTTATACTGTTTTCGGTTACTTCCAATCTAGTTTCTTTAAATCAAAAGTATCATTGTAATTAAATTATCTAATTAAATTTCCCTACATTTATCGAATGTATAGCTTAATAAATGGCTTAAATCCTTGAAAATATACTTCTTCATTATACCCAGTTGTGTAATACAGCCTTCTTTGATAAATATAAAATCTTTATGCATGTATTAATATATATGATTCGAGTGTTTACACAGCTTTGATATATACTGTGTACTTTTAGCCCCAGTTACAACCTTCTTATTCCCACATCTTTGAAGGACCTTTTTTATAAAATTCAAAAGACCACTTATTCTGCTGATTCTCTGTAATAATAATTCATCAATAAAAATATATTCTATATTCTTAAACATTTAGTTACACTAAATCAGAATTATAATATTGTAAATTAGGACTTCTCAAGTTAAATATAACTTCTGTTTCTATTGGTGGTATTAAGGTATTAACTGTTAAAACATTCAATATTTAGCCAAATAACCATACGTTTGAGTTATTCTTTATCTAGGTCTATTTGAACAATTGAGCAGCATCATTGCCTCATCCATACAACAATGTAGTTCACAACTCAATGCATAACCTTATAATTAGTGAGTACAAGATCTTATTTCATTAAATGCCGCTCATTAATAATGAATATGTTTCTTGTTGATTAGTTCCAGTTGAAACAGCACTACTCACAGATTGATCACATTCAAGGTACTACTGAAAACAATAGGGCACTAAACATCTATTTAGTCTTAGCATTCTATTTTTCAGCAGTGAGTGCTCACTGCTCACACCCCAACAACCGACCGAACCTTTGACTTTTTGGTCCTATAGTGTTCACTTAACCATTAGACTACTAATTCCTTACTTACAATTTAAACAATTAACTGATATAATGTGACGATCATCAAATGTCCTTAATGACTAGTGATTCACTACTGACATGTCTACTACATATGTTTATAAATTTCTTCACCATTAAATCCTTAGAAGATCTTCATCAGTTCATATCATAAGTCACTGATAAGAAAAAAAAACATAATCACGATACATGTCTCGTCTAGAAGTAGTAAAGTAGCATCAGTAATTTAAAAATAAACGAAGATTATTTCATTGACTTACTAAAAATAATTCATGTTGTTCTGATAAATCTTGTAGAAAATTAACTCGTGCATTTAATTCTGTACAGACAGTTTCATATTGTTCACGTAAATCTTGTAGTGTCTCATTCCATTTAGTACATATTGCTTCTGATGGTGATGATGATGAATTTATCTCCCAGTCGACCAGAAAATGTGTTGTAGCTTCGAAATCTTTAATCATTTTCTATGAATTAACAAATATATGTAAGTAAACTAAAAGTATTTCGAAAGAAAAGGATTAAAATTTTAAATATTAAGTAACACTATGAAGCGTATATTTCGAGTACAAAAGAATAATACGTGTTGAAAGTTTACAAAACCCCACTCCGTGGTTAAAATACAATATAACCAGTGACCATCCGATTATTGACTTATCACTTTTCCTGAACATTACACAAGAACTATTCAGCTATCAAGATGTCAATCTAAAATCATTTAATTTCTTACAAGTATATTCACCACTTCCACTCAAAGGTGAACTGACTAAAGTATGACATACATGGCGTTACGATACAGGGATCCTAAACAAATCATATGCTGAGCTAACAGTGATTTGAAAACCTTGGAGAGTACTATTCTGAGTAGATGAGTTATTCATTTTTGCATTATTCAGAAACGCAGTTTCAGAGAACAATTAATTTCCTGTCTTTCTAACCATAAAAGACATGATTTTGAATTTTCAATATCTGCTTGTAATAATCATTGGTGCTGTCCTCTCCCAAAGTTTTTAATAATAAAGCTGATAATATTTTCAGCAAGATATTTGTTGGTAAAGGATTTTCGACAAAATAAAATGCATGGTGAAATGTAACTTTGTTGTTTTGTAGAATGCTATCTAAAAATGGGTAGCGTGCAAACAATGGATTACACTGATCTAATTCAAATATGGGTCACCATAAACCAGCAAGGTTAGTAATTTTAAAACAAGATGGAAAAGTTATGACTAGGCTTTGCGGAATATGATCATTTCGGACTTAATAGATTTTATCAAACAACCGAGATGATCTAGGAAGGGCTGTAGAAGTGTTTCGTTCTAGTATGAGGCTCCTGGACAGCGTTTACTTGTATCTCTAAAGTTTATCAAATATAGGAATTTCAAGTTTAGAGTCAAAAGACTAATTCATAGATCTTTGACTATGTACACAGTGATTTACCATGTTGACTTCATTCAGTTAGCGAAACAGCAGTCTATCCCTTCCTTTTTACTGGTGGTCGTCAATCAAAGGTTGATTTGCGATATTACGCTCACAACAAATGATAAAGATTTTTCAATTTAATTTTCCTCCACTCAGCTGACTTCGTGTTCATCAATTCGTGACACTTTATTTAGATACTACTTACATGTGCAAAAAGTGTTAACCTATTTTCTAACAGGCTTTGACATATTCAGTTCGCGATTTATGAATTCTATAAATTCTTTTCAACACTATGAATTCCCGAAATGTCCTCATTAGTGCATGTTTAAACATTGTTTTAGAATAGTAAAATTCATGAAAGGCGTATAGCTTAAAAGATCACCTGGACTTAGTAATACTGTGAATAATGCCATAATATTTAAAGCGAATGGACTGAGTTCGAATACCCGTGTGAATAGGCACATCTAATTGATATGTTCAAAATAGGTCTACGATTCCACATTCATAAACAACGAAATATGTTAAATAATGAAAATATTGAGGTAATTTGCCTAGTAAGCACATATTCCTAAAAATGCTGGTCGAATTCAGTTCTTAGTGTCAGCAGTAGCACACCACAAACTGTTATTAATTGTATTAGGTGTTGATAACGTTTAAGCATTTGTATGACTACACTAGTAATTTGTCCCAACACTGGTTAATTAATTGGTTTGGCTTCAAATTAAATGTATTAGTTGAAAACTTACTAACTAGTAAATAGACTCAGTTCAGTATGATGCTTCACAGAATCATCAGTTGACTCTGATTAACAGTCACGCACTAGAACCAAGAAACAAGCACATGAACTTCATTGATTTCTAAAACAATTCTCCAACTGAAGTCGGTTCAGAATAACTGAACCAATCTTAAATTCAATAGTACTACAGATAAAAATTAATACCCTAAGGGACAAAGTAATAATACATAAAGATAGAAAAGGGTTGAAATAAACTAAAAAAGACATACATTTAAATTGTTAAGTTGTTCATCAGCATCCTCTGGGTTACTAATATTAATTGGTTGAGAAATAGAATCTTTCACCTGAGTAATTATTAACCTAATATCCTCAATTTTCTTATTTATAACTGAAAACAAAGAAAGAGTATTAATGAAAATAGTTAAAAATAAGAAATACATTTTTTTGAATAAGTTAATATTTTTTTATTTTAGACATATAAATAAGTCGAGGTGGTTTGTGCAGATTGGTACCAAGTGTTAGTTGATTGAATTTGTCACAGATTGATGTTGACAGAGTACCCTGAAAACCAGGGAGCACCGGACAGCTATTTCATCATAGTATGGGACTCATTAGCAGTGCTAACCTAGACTCCGCCTAAGGGGCTCCAGGCTGACGAACACTTAAATCTCCGCACCACTGGGCCAGCATCCAATCTTTGAATTCCCACTTCCATCGATTTGTGATATGGTCTGAGGATGATCGAAAATCATCGATGGTAACTGTCTTACTCCCTACCTGTTTGAACCCCACCAGTTACGAATTCTCACTAGAGCTTCAAGAACCTCCTAAAGGTAATCACTAGTGAGCTGATTATTGTAGTTAAATTGAAGTGGTTTATGAAGATTGGTATTAAGTTTTAGTTGGTTGGATTTATTTTCAATGGCTTTCAACGTTACCCTACCAACATCAATCTGTGATGCATTCAACCAACTAAAAATATAAATGACTGAAGGTAAATATTTTGTAATTATAAAACACTACTGTCAACAGACAACGGTGAAAGGAACTCAGGAGTCGTTCATTAAGGATGGAAAAAATTGAACTTATATGATGTTTCATGAGGAGATCAATATATATAACGTGCATTTAACAAGAATTTACAGCATAAAACACATACATGCTTGGTTGTAATGACTCCATTTATCCTATTAACTAATGTTAGAGTATTGTAATTCAGTCATAAACATTTTCTCCAGCTTTTGTACAATTAATGCCTTAGTTTGTATTCAATATGATTCATGACTTAGTAGTGAATTTTACTGTTATATGATCTACATTATTTTAAACTAATCTACAGTTAACATTCATCTTTTGATTGGGAATTGGAACAAGAATTCAGAGCCAGCCAATTAGTAATTTAATGTCATTTTACCGAATAGATACTACAGTTTTATTTGTTCATTATAGTAGATACGATATCATCTCGGTTTACAATAAATTACAAAAGTGTTATTTCACTTCAAACAACTACCGTGACAAAAAATTCATAACTATCAGCTTTGTATTTTTACATCGTCAATAAACCACAAACAATATTTCATTTATCAGAAACATTTGATAAAATAGGTAGAAAGTAAAACAAGCTATTTCGAATTTGTAATTGTGCTCATTGTCTCATAAACGCATTGATGTACAGTTTGAAAATTTAAATAGTCGAATAGTTAAGGTAGTCATACTGTAAAAATAAGTAACATATCTATTATGTCTTTAATACCAACAAGTTACGAGCAACGACCTTCCTTAAGCCAGTGCAGTGATTAAGGAGAATAAACATAGGTATCCTATCCCTAGAAGTCTGCCAAATATTACCTAATCTCAAGGCGAAATAGGAAGAACGTGAAAGTAATGAATTAGTCTAAATTGTATGTTGTATTAATATACTTCTACACAGTTATATTTGGGGCACTCATATATATATATATATATATATATATATATATATATATATATATATGAATATTTAGACCACGTAACAAACCAATAAGAATACAACAATCACAAACACACTTAAGTGCACAAATATGATATTTGTTTTGGAAAAATATTTTTAAAGAAATTGTCTTTGTGATTTGGAAGCTGACCACAGTGAATAATAATAATAGCCAATTAACATCGAGCTACGAAGCTTGAATTTGGCTAATTAAAAATCAGCCATTGCAATGTATATTTACATACTGCTTCGAGAATTTGAAATTATTAAGAAAAATTATGTTTTAAATGATACGGACGATGTCATTAATGAGGAAAGTGTATGTAACACTCAAATTTTCCTTATTCCTAATCTTAAACTCTAAACACTAACACTAAGCTACCCTTAGTCTTAATTTATAATTTAACGTAACCGTAAACGCTAACCTTAAATCACTAATCACCTTACGATCTACTTATAAAAAAATTAGGGAAGAAAATTAAAGACTAGGCACAAATGAATGTTTTTCAGAAAACAGATATTATTAAATTACATAGACTAGTTTATACATCATTGTGATTTGCCGAGCACCTAAAAAAGATCGATTATCTTTGAGAGCTGTTTATCTGTGGACTGTTTCAGTATTTTTGGTTATATTCAAGGTGAACAATGTATTTCTATTATCATTCAGTTCCTCCTGTTCTATCTTCCCATTTGACATATTAATTGTTATTATGTCATTTCTCATCGACGAACTACGGTTAATTAATTGTGTATACGAACTCCAGTTCACGTTCACTATTACTCCTGTTTTGTATTAATGTTAGTTTCCTAATTGGTTGACTATGTGGTCCGGTTTTATGTATATATAAACGAATGTATAAAATATGACTCGATTCTGCCTGGTTGATCTATCGGCTCGTGTTCTTCTTATTCTTCCTTGGGACTAAGTGGGCATAGGGCAGACGCGCATTTACCGACTAGGCACTCACCCAATTGGCATCCGATCAATCAACCAAATTTCTCGCAACATAACACATTGTTACTTTCATCTTCAAACAGATAAACAAATAAAGAACTATTGTACATCCATTGACTATGTAAAATCCATGTATTCTATACAATATAAGCCTTCAAAGTACTCGTTCATTATAAGTCTTTTAATTGACTGACAATTTCTGACAGTTACCAGCTTCTAAGTATGCTTAGGTTTCTTAAATCTAACGATGAACCGTGAAAAAGTTAACATTTCGCTCTTGAAGTATGCTTTAGTTAGAAGTTTGACAAACACTTGACATCACTCGTGAATGTAAAATAAATAAAAATGGCTTTATACGAAGAAATCCTGAGATATTTTAGACTTAGGTTAACCACAAAGTTTTCGGTGTTCACTAAATATCCTTCAATCATTTACCTTGTGTTTTATTAACCAACATAATATACTACAATGTAATTTTCATTAAGTACCTTATATCAAGCTATAACTTTCAGTATGTTTGTATTTCCCTTTTGGTTACTCTATATTTGTTCTATTCTTAGCAACCATTTGTCACTAATTCATGCCAATTTTTACATAACCATAATTCAATAAACGAATAGAAAATGATTGAATGTGTTGATTAGACTATACTTATTAAACATTGAAAATGTTGTTAATAAGCTCAGTTACATTTCATGACAATACTAAATAGAAAACTGTATTCATCATTTAACATAACAAACTTGACTTCATGTAGTGTTATTTATCGTTGTTTTCATTTTTGAAAGAAAAAAATAAATTTTACATATTTTTGTGAATGTGATACAATAAGAAAGATTTGAGAAACAAAAACATTTAATGTGGGTTTCTATTGTTTCAACTGATACTCATTCATTAATGCACAGAGCAACTAAGTAAATTAGTTCAATTACACCCGTTTCTATTGATTACTATTGACTGATAACTAACTAAGATTTTACGTGGGCGTATATTATGTGAGTTATGTATGCATGAGTACATAAGTGCAGACGTTGAACTTAATATTTGCTTACTCTGTGCTGTATCTATAAATCTCACATATTTTCTTATGCTATGATCATGTGACCGCATAAAATACGGTATTATATGAATGGAATGGTTGAATCTTCTTAATGATCTATAATATCGGTTAGTTATTTACTTATTTACTTCATTTAGGTTTGATTCTAGCCAAATATCACCCAATTAGAGTATGAATTAAATATAACAAAGTAAAAATGTGGAAAAAATGCAAACAACCGTGACTACTTCCGTTGATATTATTATTTTTGTTATTAAATCTACACTTTGTTTATTGATTAGTTATACTGATCTATGCAAAAGCCAACCCTCACTAGTGAAATATTAGTGAGAATCTATTTAAAAAGAATATTAAAATTCAGTGCTATGGAAATTGTTGAATTTATATTTGATATTACGAAGTAGTTTAAGTTAGATAGCCATTGATACTCAAGAGGAACTGAAAAATTGTTTCGTCTTAGCATGGGACTCTTCATTAGCGCACTATCAATTGGTTTCTGCTTTTCAATTGTTCTTTAATTAAGATCAATTCCTGATATCAAAGTCAAACTCAACATTTTTAACAACACTAAATTATAATCACCATTAGTGACTAGCTTAGGGATGTAATTCCTGGAGTTCTAGTGAGATGGCGCGATCAGTAGAGTTCATCTATGACAGATGTGAAACAACTACCCACCGACAGTAATGGATGAGGTAACAGCTTAACGACATTACAAATATCAGCAGCTGAAAGTAGACTCAGTGGTCTGGTAGTTAAGTATTCGATAAAAAGCTTGATGGTTCTGGGCTCGATTCCCTAATTGGGTCATCGATAAGCACTTCTGAAAAATCCCATGATACAACGAAGCAGCCTCTTGGGTTCAATGGTTGCTTAACTAAATCTAGTTGGAAACATTAAATCCAAAATTTAGGAAAATATGGTCATATAATATGAGAAATTGAGACAACCTGTTGCATATAAGGCACGGATGGTTGATATTGTGACTTCTGTTATCCGCAGCGCTGCCCTACAGCTAGCACCCACCCTTGCCTTAATCTATAACTCAAACATAATAATGTAACTGATTTATCAAGAAGTCGATTAACCACTTACACGCATGTATTATCGCAATAATATAAGCCAATAATGTACAAGATATATATATATATATATATATATATATATATATATATATGTACATAAAATCTTGCCTTTGTCTCACATGTCTATCATACGATACTGTCCAATCACATGTCTTCATTCAGACATGTCACCTCCCTTCTTTAGTGTAGGACTTGGCCTTTAAATCAATCTGCAATAGTCCTCTCTATCTACGCCGCCTACGCTGTTTATACTTCACTTTATTCTGTCCTTCATTTCTTCCCAGACATTGACGCATAGGTGGTGACGTCAGTAGTGTTATATCAAATGTATTATACACAATCGCCATGGCAATTCTACTTTGCAAGGATGGGCCATCACTATCTTTTCTATATATCAGTTAATTAGTATGTCGTATTATCACCATGTCATCCACCGCTCATATATCAGACGTAGGTTCTTCGTTTTAAATACTCGTCGCCACTGTTGTATCTGAAGCAGCAAAGGCCGATATTGTGAGTTCTGTTATCCGCAGCGCTATATCCTACAGCTAGCACCCAGCCTTGCCTTAATCTATTGCTGAGGCAAAATAATCCGACTGAATTATCAAAAAGCCAACTAGCCACTCAGTCACGCGCCGTATTGCAACAACAATAACCAATAATATACAAGATACATATAGCCTTTGACTCATGTTTGTCACACTATATTAACCAATCACATGTGTTCTTCCAAACATATCAACCATTCTATCATAAATTGAGCTCAGTTTAAAAGAAATCTAATAAAAAGTTTTGCGTGTTAGATAGTTGTATGCTTTGTTTATGTAATAGAGTATATGATGTAGGCTACATTATCTCTGTTCCGATCAATAAGTGATAATATAATAGTTTACATGTTTATTGAGAGCGCTTTCGTCTAAGTAACTAGGTTTGAAGCTTTTAATAGCCGCAATCAGTGATATGTATTTCAAAGAAATATAATGTTTAGGTTTTTGTATATATATATATATATATATATATATATATATATATATATATATATCAAGGCATTTGTTCAAGCTACTATACTAAATCGGCAAAGTGATAAGGAATCGTCAATACGAATATCGAAGTTGTCGTATAAAGGATAGTATAAATGATTAGATTCGAAGATTATGGTTCGAGAAGAAAGAGTATCTAAAGTGAGATATACAGTGAATGTATCTGCTGTATATCACTAAACGTTTTTTAGAACCTTTGGTCACATAATTCCCATAAAGCTTAGCCAGGTAATTTACACCCCATATTATGCATTGATAATGATACCATCATTACTGTTTGACATGTTAGTGGTCATTCGAACTCTCTGGTTCAGTAGATAATATATTGATACTTATACGAAAGGTAATAGGTTCCACTCTCAGTGTGAACGACACCATTAGGTGTGTTCTGATAACAAGTCCTAAATAAGACAAAACGAACGTTCTGAATTCCCTTACTAGCCATATATTAAATATTTTGCAAGAAATACTCATGAAAATGGATAAGCAACCAAGTAACATTGCATAATATACGAATGGATCAGATAATATGCGGGATTTTAAAGGCCCTTCAAGAGTTTTATATACAAAATTATGACCCGTAGCATTCTATAGCTTCGCGATTAGAAAGTGTATACCTTTCGTATTCGTACAAACAATTTATTATTACATCCATTTAATGCCTGAAGGGATGCAACAACCAGTTTTACACCTTAGTATCTCGCAACTGTGTCAAATATTAATTCAGAAATATATCTTAATCGTAGCGATTTATATTATAATGTTGTTAAATAGAGCAATAATGCCTTAAATAATACTTTCTTGCAGTTTCGGTGTGAATATCAATGCTAGAATGCAGGTTTATCCAGCTGATAGTTAGAAAATAAGGATACAAGTATGCTTTGAATTTTACTGCTACTCATAATCTATATAATAATGTTTAGTGTTGTTATAAGACACAGAAATTACGACTGGTATGTAAGCACATGCTTAAAAACATTTATCAACGAAAATTCAGCTAACACTAAACCATTAACATACTTGCACCATCAATCTCCTTTTCTGTATTGGGTTGAGATTTTATTTCATTAGTGACTGATTCAAATTCGTTAACTTGTGATTTTTCTTCATGTTTTAGCTTTAATTCCTCTTCACTAGATTGAGCTAACAATTTTTGTATTTTAGCTGCTTCCTGTTGAAATTCAACACTTTGATTTGAAATTCTTACTTGACGATTTGCTTCAATTAAAAGCTTATCAAGATAAGACCATCTTTCTTCAATTTCATCGAATAACTGATCAAGTTCTTCAATATTTTCGCCGGCTAATAATTAAAGTTTGTAGGTGAAAAAATAGTTTGCAAAATATTCATTGTTAAACATCAATAAAAATAGTCGAGAAATCAAACAATCACCTAAATTACTCTGTGTCTTTCATTCTTTACTTGTGAATACCATGTATGCCAATAGTGAAAGAGATGTCAAAATACATTGAAAGAAAAATAAATCATGTTGAATTACATCAACATACAAATCAAGCAATAAATTTGACAGAATTCAAGAAGGAAACAATGCTACCTCTTGACCTTTAGATCACTGAGTTGACATCCAGTGGTTTATTTAACGACACAAAAGTCGGAAGCTTCCTGAAAATTTTAAATGTTCCAAGAGACTTCAGATACGGTTACGGGTGAAAATTAATGTGGAATCACATTTTTAGGAAGAAACACCCACCAGGTCCATCCTTTGATATTGATTATCTTGCTAAAATTCAGTTCATGAAGCAAGGCTTCAAATTGAAAAGTGTGCCTAAGGTCAAGTTGATTTGTCGAGAAATTCATACGATAAGATAAATAAACCACTTCTATGTTAAATAAATGCCCAAAGTTTTATAAATGCTTTGCTTGCTTAGGTAGAAAATCATATCAATAACTATCAAGAATTATTACAAACATTTATGTAATTACCTTGTGATAATTCCTCACGATATTGTTCACCTAACAGAAGGACACGTTGTTTTGTATATCGCCAGTCTTCACGTTCCTTGGATACACGATTAATCACTTTCACTGCATCATCATCGTCATCATCATCATTTTCGTCTGAATTAGTGGATTTAGCGCGTGAATTTAAGGCTAGAGTTTGTCCACTAGCTTCTAATGCACGACGTCTAGCCATTGTAATTAATTCTAAAATTTCTGCGCTATTGTCCAACCAATTTAAAAGTTCTTCGGCTTTTGTCTCAAATTCTGCACGATAACCTAACAAGCAAATTTGATAAACTTTTTAATTCCAAGTAATAATAAGAAACATTAAAAAAATAGCTAATTATATTGATGATAAAAACTCTTTAAAACATCATATAACTTTGAGGTAGATCATATAAGTTTCATTATTCTTGCAGGTCGATAATTCTGACTAAACACTTAAAGCTGATTACTTGACAGTGATTGTTTTCACATGAATAAAATATCTCCAAATCATTGATTTACATTGAATTAAACAACACTTAGTTGATTATTTAAGTACATTCAAACTTCATTAGCATAAATAACACTCCTCTCATAATCAAATTATTGATTAAATGTAAAACTAATTGGTAAAAATAGTGACAAAATTTGAATGATTACGAATATCTTCACATTTGTAACCATGAATGATCAGAAATTATGATCGCAGTAAAAAATATTTTTGCAGAAATATTTTTCAACATGAAGTGGTTACTAATACGTATTAACAGATAAAGTTATTTTATGCTCAAATAATTATTTTCTGATCTTAGAAATGAATTGATGTAAGTGTTAGGTCGGATGAAGACGTCAATACAACTTTGTTTTTAAAAAAAAGTCAAATATTGCTTGTTTTGTATCTGAGGCTTTAAAGAAGGGAGATATTATTATGTATGATAACGATTGCAATTATTACATTTCGATAAATAAACAAAAATAACAAACTGAAGAAGCTACTTATTAGATTATCAAGTCACTTACTTTTAAACTGTTTACTACAAATAAATTTTCTAAAATTTTTATATTACTCTAATGTTGTGCTTTAAAGCAACCTATTGACTACTGTTATATCTCCTGTTCTCAAGTTATCTTAAATTTCCTGTGATACCATTGATCAGATTTTCGAAAACTAATTACCCAGTATTGTGTTCACTGTACTTTATTATTTACTCTATTCACTGGCCTGTAATATGGTCCTTGAAGTCAAAAAGTGATTCGTATATTAAAACAACACGAAGAGAAATCAACGGTTTTCCTGTTTCCTGATTGGGGAATGAGACAGTGATCCTATATCCTGCCAAAAGAGCACCGCGCTTCATGTCACAGAGCCGTTGATGAGTCTAATTGGCTGAACATTACACTCCGAAAAAATATCCAATTGGTACAATACTATCTTAATGACAATACATCAGTTGTCGAACTTAAATATAAACTATAAACTGAAATTTGAATGGCTAATAAATATTTCAAATCAACTAATTGTTCAACACCATTCTATTACTCACCAGTTGGAGACGGTGGAGGCTGCATGTCAAAACGTGAAATTTTTGTTGTTTTTGGAAGTGAAAGATGACCACCGTCTGTCGTTCGTTTAACTTCTGATTGTGAATTCTGAAAAAAAGAAGTAAATAAATGGATGCTAAAATAGCAAAGATTTTGAAACTATAAATCATGTATCATTATTAACTTATTAAAGTTGAGTTGCAGCAGTTTAGTTGACGGTACTCATCATAGTTTTATGTTGGTATTTAAAATGGGACTCAGACATAATATTGATTTGTTGCAATTCCAAAACGTTACCCACTAAGTTACTGAGTGCCTATAACCACTTATATAAATAACATACAACACATGCAATTGACGAATAAAAATTAAACATTACCTGTTGATATCGTAAAGAGTTATTTGGTATGCTATTCAGTAAGCGCGTTTTGGTAGTAGATTCAACATAGTTTTCAATATCTTTAATATCTTTCTCCGGCCAATCTTCACAATTAATTTGTGGGTCACGTAACTGACTCCAACGTGACACTAATTGATCGACTACTTTTTCAACTAAATGACTAACACTTTCTGTATCACCGCAAGCTTCACGTATAGCCTGTGCACGACGATCTAAACTGGCTAATAGTTGGGTCCAACGGGATTCGTGTGGCGATAAACAAGCCTTGTAATTGAGAAATATAAAAGTCAGCAGTTATTGAACACACAATAAATTCAAATGTATATGGTTTATGTAGCTAAATAAAATATTTAATTATGAATATAATATTCCATTAATCTAGCCTATGATATCCACCTTGGTAGTATAAGGTCATACACTACTTACTTGAGCAGTAGTATTCCAGAGCATAATGAATTGATTTTATTTACCATAACACAACATTTTAATCACTGAGTAATTATTTTGTCGTAGTTTCAATGAATTTTGTCTATTTTAAAAGTTTAATTAAGTCTTATTTAGTAAAAGAGTAAGGTCTGTCAATTTTCACCAGACCAATTTTGCCTGAAATCTTTTACATCTTCCAAAGTAGAAAAAGTAGATTCAAGTGTTTACACAGTCTAGACTATGGAGGTTGTACTTAAAAAAAGAATAAAACCTTTAATTTATATATATTGTAAGCCTTTTATTACATCATACATTTATTACTCTTAAATAATTCTCAATTAACAATTCCTTTAATAATGCGTAGTACATAGCAGACTGAACAAGTGGTGTCACATTGTGAAATAAACAAAATTTGCCGTTTCTTATAATTAAATTTTAAAATACTGAGCTGAATCTCATGAATTTCATGTCTCAAGATGACCACAATGTCACTATATCACAAAATAGTTACAAGTGGTTCTCTAGAATATGTCATGTATGATGAGCGTGATCACATTTTTTGTATTAATGAGTACCCCTGCAGCTTTATTAGTGTTATGTATTGATCAACTATTCAAACTAGGAATTCGCATAACCTTAAACGCTTTGATGGTTTATAAGAAATAACAACTTCTAAAATCTGAAGATTTATGTTCTAAAACAGATGTTTAGCTCTAGCTATATGCGGTGCATTGGAAATATCGATCTGCTAATCAAAGAGTATGTCGTGAAGCGATCCGATTTTTATGAACCTATAAGTTCAGATCATAGACTGAAAAAAAATGAAAAACTTGCATTGGATATCGGCCTTTCTTTATAAATATTTCTAAAATATCGGTTGTGTATGGTGGTATAAGAAGGCTACCAAACCAAGAAAAAAGCTTCATTACGTAAAGTTACTGACCGCTGGTGTGATTTGTGTCTCTAAGCGTAAACTACCTGGTTAAGGATACTAGGGAGCAGTAATAATCCCGAAAATAACCATCTCAATTGAATTACATATACATTATTTTTCATTTCACATTTTGAATTACTACGGAAATGTATGAAGTTAGTGAGTTGAAGTACGTCTTCTTTACCAAATAACTATTGATTGATTGAAAGCCACTATTCTATAAATTGTAGTATTTTACATGTTTGCTGATTATTCAAAATAAGGTTCATTTTCAGAGCTATTTGTACATTTTGCAACCAAATTTTATACATCTCAAAATTTCACTAATTAATTAGCACGTCGAAGTTACTTATTCTTAATTTGAAAATAATTTCGCGTAAGAAACGCAATCAAACAAGTTAAGTGAATATGATACGTTTAGCTGTTATAGTTATTTATATCGATAAGAGGAAATTATGAGAGAGGTCTGTAACTGATAAGTTAAATATGTGTTGACACAGACTACACAATAATGGTAACTGCTGAAAATTGGTATATGTATAGTTAGAGCATTTCACATTAGAAAATTGATGTATGAAGAGTATATGACTCTCTTTTTTCTTGCCATAGTCAGACACTTAAGAAATTATAGTTATTATAGACTTATGCGGTGTATCCTATTTATATCAGTAGAAGTGGGAGCAAGTACATTAATCATTATTCTGTTGATGGAAAAAGTATTAAAGTATCGTTTATTTAATTCATGTTTACAACTTGTTAATCAATCATCTTAAAAATGTCATGAAATAATTCAGCTCAGCTCACAATTTAAATTAAAAATTGATAATAACAAAGAATTAGTCTTCTGTCTATAAGATAAAGGAATAACTATGTTCCAATTTTAAACAATGTCTGTCTAGTCTAGGGTGATTTCTACCTACAGTAATAATAGACATGGATAGAATCATTCACAGAAATTAACACATTAACATTAATGGTGGAAATATTTGAATTATGCAAGTGAATTTTTATACTCCCTTATATTTGTTTGAAATATTTTTCATAGTTTACATTTCCTCTTAAACATAGATAAATTATGGAACTGAGCATCAGTAGTTAAGGCGACTTAACTTCAACAACTAAGAAACAGGTTCAAACTCCATTCCCTAGTTCGATTTGTCAAGCCGGATAATTTCACTTGCTCAGACACTTAAAGTATTGCTCAGAGTTATGTACACAATCCTGTACCAAGAAAACGAACTAATAATATTAACAAATACAAAAAGTTATATTAACGACTTTTGCCTTAAATCATTGAAAACTGTCTTTATCAAAGTAACTAATACATTGTTTACATAGTTTAGGTAGTCATTACTATCACTGTGAAATTATTCTAGAAGGTATGATTATACAAATTTGACGATTTTACTGTTAAATCAATTTAATGAAAGGACAGTTAGCTGTCCATAATCTCTGAAGACTGTACTAAAATATTCCCTTTAACATTGCAATAGGTAGTTTGAACTTCATTGGATTACAGATATAGAATAGTCTATGACTAAATAGAATTTAGTTCAGTTTCAGATTTTCAATGACAACACACTATACAATTCGCAAGTGAGAAAATTTGTGACCAGTTAAATGTTTATCCACAATCACCTGTAATACAATATATAAGATAAATTAAGAAATATAAATTATTTCTTGAATGAACAATCGTACGCAAGACAGATGAGTCAATCAAATAATTAAAGAGCTATTTCTCTTGTCATTAATTAACTGGATATTGTAGAGATTGTTGAATTTATTATTTTATGACATAAGAGGATTTTATTTTGAAAACTACTGAAAACGAGAGAAAACTAGACAGATGCATAGTCCTGGCATAAGTTACCTCAAAAATGCACATATACAATTCCATCAGGTGTATAAAACTAAACCTTCTGGCGTAGTAACAATCTTCTAACATTCAGACCACTGAGTTTGCATTTAATAGTTTACATTTATAACTTTAGCTAACTGGTGATATAATATGTGACCTCTCGCAGTTTCGTTTGTAGGTGATCAATTCGTACATTTAGAGCTATAATAAGAAAAATTAACCAGTGGAGTTCTACTGTTTCAGGCATGAAGCATTTACCCGCTAATGAAATAGGATGATATAGCAAAATCCTTCATTCTAATGACGTAGGATTAGGTGAAAAGAGTAACCAAGAGGATTTTTAGGATGCAACTGTTTCTTTTAATATCCTGATCTTAGGGGCCATCAATAGATCCTTAAGATATATTTAAAAAATAACTATTCTTTGATAATGACAAAATCTCGTACATAGTTGTAAAACAGTTAAAAAAGAATTTTATTCAAGAATATTGGATTTAATGCTTCTAAACACTTGATGATAGAAGTGATAGTAAAATATAAAAGTTGACGGTAGTTAACCGACTAACGTTTAGATGGCATAAGATCTAATCCCACCTCGGCGATTACGCAGCACATATGTGCGCTCTCATCATATTTCGCCAAGTTCATTAAAACATTTTCTACCATCCTCATAACATTCCTACTCAGAATTATACTTGTTTTGCTAAATAACTTATTTGCCCACTTTTTAATGAACTCGGTAAACTTGAGATTTGTAATTTATTTTGAGATGACAGATGTTATAGCTTAATTATTTAGTTTATTAATTTTAACACATCATTTTCATATCGTCTAATCTAACATGATTTAGTAGATTGCCATGAAATACTGTAGTCACTAGGTTCAGTAGCTATTCAGTAACTTAAGCGAACGACGTTAAATAACAGTCTTCATATGTCACAAATTGACTAAAGCTGAACAAGGTAAATTACTAAATTTTAACTTAATGATCATCATGTGATCAAGAGTTCGCGTATATGCTCATCAGTTAGCGTCCACAAAAGACAAAGAAGCAGGTTTCATCGGTCACTGATTTTCTGTGGCTTTCTAACCAACTTCAGTTCGTCAAACACATTACTTTGAAATCCTGAGTCTAATGATCCTGGCTGTAGATTCCAAACCTACACCACGGAGTACAGTACCACCGACTTATTCTACCAGAAACTGACTTCTTATATAACTGGATTAATCACGTTGACCAGTGGAAATAGAGTGAAGTTTTGCATGTCATGCTAACGTATGTCAACTACAATGAAACATAGATCCAAAGTTTTTGGTCTTCTGTTTTCTAAGTAATCTAATTGTTTTACAGACTTCAATGAAAAAGTGCACTATATAACAATTTTCTGTGAACATGATCTTTTGAGCTTAGTTACATGCATTTGATGAGTATATATTTAAAACATCGCTTATATTAAACATGAATTATCCAAACTTAATACAAATGAAAAAATAACTTTCACTTATGACTTCATATAAAAATGAATGATAATTCAGTTACAATTCGGTGTTGTGGACATTATTGAGTATTAATTTGATATCACGAATTGGTCTGAATTAAACAATCGTTGATCGTCAGAAAGTACTGAACAGCTATTTCGTCCTGACACGGTACTCTTCATCAGTGAGCATTCACGAACCCATCAGGGATCCAACCAATAACCATCTGGGTTATGGCGAACGCTTTACCACTGGATCATTGAGTCAGACTCCAACAGTTCATTTTCTAATTCAGTCAATTAGTAATACGTTTGTATGACCTCATTCATTGCCACTGGTGGACAACTGCCTCACACTCGACACGGTTGAACTCCACTGACCACGTCTTCTGACTATAAATCCAAGAATTACCTCCAGAAGTTAGTCACTAATTAGCTGATAATTGACTTGTTTACAAAGTAGTTAGTAGAAAGCAGTGGCAAAATAAACCATTTATGTTTCTCCATACTATTTTCATTTTTTTTATTTTTACACTAATTAAGAAATAGAAATCTCAAAAGACTAACGAATATTTATTCATACGTAAGCATACCACACAAATAAGCATATTAACTAAGTACATTGATCAATATACTATATTCCGTTCACATGACTATACAAAAGTATATTTTATTTCTACAAGACTTCAACAATTTTTAGACGACATCAGAGTTAATAAACATCTCTGTGTGGCTTTTCTCTATTATTTATTAATTATTTCGGTATATTTTTGTCAATAAAATATACTTCCAATATGATACATGTAGTAAGCAAAGATCAAAGTACTCTTTGGATAAAGGGAATAAGAAAATGAGAAAATCATATTAAATAGCCAGTTGCATTTAAATTGGCATGGTTAACGTTAACTGATTTAGTTGGAAATATATTTAATTAATCAATTATTTACTGCTCTGAATAAGAACTCAAATACAGTTTCTTTAAATTAGTGGAACAATCGTGAAGATGTAAATGGTACATAACAAAAAAGATCGAGTGACGCTTATTTTTTATGATAGTCAAACACTCCACTTGTTTACACTGTCTTATATAGTTCGTTTATCAACTATATGTTTACTTCATCAACTTTGAATCACACTATTTGTGTGAAGGTTAGTAAAACTACATAGCTGATTGAATTTCTGATTCAAGGCAGGGCGGTTTAACTACTAAACTAGTATTTTGTAAATGTTATTGGTAACTTAAAAATACTGAGCTAATTGTTTAATGTTTAGGCTGTCCAATCAGTCACAATTAAAAGGGAGCCTGGTGCATTAGTTTGCGTTGTTATAACATATCAGCACAACTGGATAAAACTAAAAAGATAAATGGTGGGCTGGTTAAAATAATAACAATTGGGAAGATTAGGCACTGATGATATTGTTCATGAAGAACTGATTTATGGAACAAAAATGGCAATGAATATTAGAAAGTCAAAGAAAGAATAATTTTGTGCTGTTAGTTTTGACTCTCAGCCAGGCCACGTATTTGCATGTGTGCAAAATGCTGCTAAACAATAGAATATACTTCGAACCATCTGAATCATAGTTCCTTAATGAAACAAATTGATTATTGAATTATATGTGGACAAGATAGGACGTAGATGTAGTTGATTTATCACAAAGTGTATGTTAAATTTGAGTGTGCTAAGAAATCCATATAATCTGTGATTTACATTATAAGGTGGAAGACGATCATATGTGTTTATTATTCATTCATATTACTACTGCCTTTTGTTAATTTGTGTACGAATGATACTTTACTATTGATAAAAAATATTCTATGAATTTATTTTATACAAATAACGTAAGGGTTTCCATGGAGACTTTTCTTGTTATTGAAATCTTAAAATATTTTTTTATCACTGACGAATATTGTTAACTGAAGATTACTGAAAAACTATCCCATCTTAGTTTGCAAGTTCTCAGCAGTGAGTGCCATGTAGGATCAAAAAACACTGAATTTTTAACTACTGCACCTTGATACAGGACACTTGAGAAGCATGTATGGCTTTTTGGTCTAATAGTTACCCCTCAACTTTCAGACTATTGTATTTGCATTACAATTCTAACTTGAATCAATTCATCATAATCCAGATCCTTCTAGCTTAATAGAATATTTCTTACTTCTATGTAGAACGACCCACAAAATTTCGTTTTCAACACTGGTTATTTATATGAATTTATGTAATGACGATCATTTCGCTCATACAAATCGATTCACTATGATGTAGATAAAACATTTTTGTATTTGAAAAACAACCCTACAACTTAACACCTATTTGACAGTTGTTATCAGTACTTTTTATTCTTTAAAGAGTTTTAGCGAATATGAATATTTTTGTACAAATACATATGCATATAAGTATAAATCGACCGTTGATTAAATCTCTAATATGAAAATCTTTATACTAACTCAAATAATATTTGCCAATACACACTCACACATATATGAAACTGAAATAAATGAAGAGTAAATTGTACTATAATATATCAGATATTTCATTACGTAACCATTATTGTAACAATTTTGTTGACAGAGCTTTTCTGAAAGTTCATTCAACCTATTAATATATGAACACTCCTAGTAATGTATTCCATATACCATAGATTATGATGAAAATCGATAGTAAAAAAATTCTCATAACGTCCTGTATTTGAAAGAAAAACCTCTGAGTGATAACCTGATATATATTGGCAATAAAAGCTGAGATAATGAAGACACTACTGAAAATATGTGACCAATGGAGTTCAACCATAACGCGAGAGGGGAAGTTACTCGCTGATAATATTGTTCGAGGTGGTGCAATATAATGTGAATTAACTTAAGTTAGAAACCCAAGCCATCGTGTGCTAACTGAGTAGTCTTAAGGTTAAGTCTTCTTCTGGCATGCTAGATGAACAGTACTGAGGAGCCCTATGCTAACATGAAACGGTTATCTAGCTTTTCCTGGTTGTCAGTAGCTGTCTAGTTACTGCTTGTCAATGATAGGTGCATCACATTCACTTTTCTGTGCGACATCCAGTTATAGAAAGGATGTATTCCGAAATGCCTTAAACAGTGTGGTCGATAGTAAAAGAATCGGAATGGGAATCCAATAGATATACATAGGTTATTTATTCACTTCTGCTTCATTGAATAAAATGCGCACTTTCTATCTATCAGGTGGGATAACATCTCTGTATTACCCTAATCTGTCATACATTTCATGAATTTATCATTTAGGATAGGCAGCAATCTAATCATGAATAACTTCCCAAAATATATAGCTTTGTAAACTTCCGACATAATATTGACCCTGCTATTTTTAAAGAACACTATTAGTTGCAAGTGTTTTGTAAAACCTTGTGAGCATACCACAACACAACGCGAAATGAGAAGTTTAATGACCGCTATATATCTAACTTGGAAGTTTCACATCCTTCTAACTTAGCCTGTGTTCAGGTATACCATTCACTTCAACAGTTATCGATTGCTTCTTTTTTGATTTTTGAGTAACATTAACAAGGTGTCTTATTCTATAGTATACACAGTATTATCAGTACAATTCATTCATTTACTAAGTATTTCACCAGTAAACATTAAAAATGCATCTAGAAGTCTGGACAAAATGCATTTGTCTATTTAACACTTGCAAGGGAACGATGGAGCCTTCGTAACTCATTAAAAAAAAACTCAAAATATTCAAATTCTTTCCACCGCATCAAATGCAATATTCATTACTATTAGCTTAGGCTATCTCTAGTGTTTCCAATGATTACTTAGGTGCTGTAGTCAACATTTTTGACCATGTCTTCATTTAGTGTGTGAAAGCTGTTTCCTAGAATGGGAAATTTCATGAAAGATTTGACTTCAATCTTTAATTTTTACTATATTTACGTTTTCTATCTAGTACGCTTAGTTGCACTATATTATACTTATAAAAGTCGGACATTGATAACTACAAACGTTTGAAATACAATCTTTAATTAATATAAAACTTCACTGTAGAATTAACCAGATAAAGAGATAGAAAAATGACCAAAAATGTTTCATAAAACATACACAGTGAACTTTGAAAACAATACAGCTAACTTCAGCCCATGTTTTCAAATAAAACAAAGTAAAATACATATAGATGTCATTAAATTAGGACTATATTCTTTAAAATAATTCAGTGAATTAACCCATTTATACTAATATTTATGGATAGCATATGACAATCGTAGCATTTCACAGAACTGTTTGAGAGCATCCCTACACAAAAAACAGAGAACTCAATATAAAGTGGATATTACTGTTAAACATACATTCATTCATGTCATTATGATATATCATATCAATAGAAAAAATTTTATTGGTCGGATGATAAGTATGCAAAGATTTTAAAAAGAGACACAGTAAACTAATAGATGAAACTGTACACTTGTAAGTAAATTGATTGAAATATTACACGTATCTAATTAGTACTTACATTGACGGGAACAGGATTTTAGGTTAGTGGTGTCGAGTGAAAAATTAAAAGCTCAGTAAAATCAAATAAGTAAGTACAATCTTACATGCAAAACCAACACTAAGTAACTATCTGATTTACGTAAACTTTTACTTTCTAGATGATGAATTCCACTCTCAACATATATGCTTACTGTATACTACTAAGCATTCCGTTACTTTTTATCGTCTGAGTAGTAGTTAGTGTTTTTCTCTAATTACCTGTTTTAATTGTTTTTGTCTATTACTTTTAAATGAATCTTAATAAAGAATCGTACTATTGAGCCAAGTTTGTGAATGAACCAGACTAGTGATCAATTAGATAGTCAGCTGGTTAACCATTCTTGTTTTGATTATAAACTATAAAGGCTGTCATGCAGAGGCTATTGATGATATATATGCAAGCAACTGAAATCTGCACTGTCGATCATTCATAAACAACTCACGATACAATAACCTAAAGTGTCATCATGTTAAGTAGATAGGTGAGAGGAAATTAAAAACACGGAAGCTACTGAAGTACAAACTATAATCCGAATGAAACCATGGAATAAAAAGATGCTAAATATTAAACACAAATCCAAGATCTGAATGACGATTTAGAACGGAATCTGTGTACGTAATTGCTAAGTATTTATTGTTGTACTAAGACTTTTAAGCATAGATTACGACTAACATGAAGGTGATTAAATCCTGGAATTCCGCATGTTATGACATGATTAACACTAGAAGTTACCAACTGTTTAAACTAATGTCATATATTATTTGAGTCATTTCTCCCGTCTAATCTGAAGATGACAAGTATAATTTCTCATGGTAGACAACAGATAGTCGTCCATGGCACATGAATCTACAAATGACAAAGATTTACAACTCTGTCATTCTCACTATTATTAATTATTCGAGACCTGAAAATCTTCAGCCCAATTCTTGAGCAGGGTCAAGGCTGTTTACCATACTATGACGGAAATGCTGCTAAATGTTTCTTGGTCTCCAATGGCACCCAACCAAGATCAACTTGTGATGAATACAATTACCAAAAACAAAATACAATTTTACAAAGTTCAGTATAACTGTTTGACACTTATAAGAAAGTAACAAGTAATCACATTCTATGTGGCGCTCAACGTTCGTTTCTTCTACATAGTCTAGCTTGTCAAATATCAGACAGAAAATCTATTTACAACATGTTTTGTTCCTTCTCTAAGTGAAACTTTATCATATCTCATAAAACCCCAAACTTTTATGAGTTTTCAGTAAGCAAACTAAGAATTACATTTTAAAATCGGAGCAATATTTTGGTTTCTAAGGGTTTCAACATTCAGTCACTATGTTAAAGGTCCGAATTCTGCTTCTACTACATAGGTTTTTCAACTAAGTAGCATCACTAACGTCCATTCCTAGAATGCTGCTCTACGCTGGGCTCACAAATTCATACTTGGTAAGTGTTAGGTCTTCTTAGATGAGACAAATGCGTTGGTTTTTTTTGGCTTGTACGGTCCGCGATACGATACAGCTAAATTGTCTAGGGTAGCCAAATTCTATGTCTGATTTCCTCGATAGTCGGTACGGTTAATGGAAATCATTGTTTCTGATACTTGTACTGCAACCGGATATCATGATTTGTTCCTTTCCAACCCACAGCCACTTCAAAAGACTAGACTTGTAGGAAGATTACATTGTGGTGCAAGAATACATTAGACGAGACTAGCAAACAAAGTTTATACATCTCACATTTGACACTGAATTAACTGATAAAAGTTTACAAATCAATCTTACAAAAAAATTAATACGACGCCTTCCGCTTGATTTATTAAACAATTATATTTATGGGGATTTTGAATCCTCAACAGTAAGTGAGTCATATCATTGTCATAATTCCAATACAAAGTTATCTACTGGTCGCTCATATGTGAAATAATAAATATATAATTGACATAACAGCAAAGTTCCATTTAGCTTATTGATAAACATAAATCAAAAATATATTGCCAAACAGAATTAAATAAAATCAAATTTACTAAATATTAAGCAATAAATAAGGATAAAAAATAAGTTACAACTGTGGTTCAAGACCAATCAATATGTGGTTCCATAAAACACCGATTCTGTCTCAAAAATATCAGTCATGAATTAATTTCACTAAGCCTATCTCATGACAGTGATATAATGAAAGGCAATCAAAGCTATGGATGCATTGCTATTTATTTGATCATTGTATTATTTTATCGGAAATTTCTTGACAGTGGGGTCTTATTGTTACCAATGAATTTATTCTACAGCCGCCAGTCGTTATTTCACTTTTACTAATAGGCCGAAGCATACTAATAAAATTATTTTACATTGAACTATAAGCTTATGAATTTGAAACTTGTTCAAGAAAAATCAGTTTGAACAATCAAGTTACAATATTCTTAACTTTCTCATAACAAATGTTGCTTCGTGTCAATTACGAGAATTCGGAATTGGCTATTAATGATGGTCTCAGTCTCACCTTTTTTATTTAATGGCTGATTGTACTACTCGGTTGTTCAAACTAAAGTAGGTGGAGTTAAATTTGAGCATATGAACTAATGCGTGAAACTGGATCTCCTTTAACTCTAAGCCACATTCAGTTAATTAGTTATTTTAAATATAACTTAAGTATTTATTGAACATGAAAAAATGGATTCAAGCTTATAGAATAAAATTATTCACCAAAATATCTTATTCTCTTTATCAAATTTCATGTCAACTCTTGGATTTGTTTTTCCCACCTATTCTTCATGCTTCTTTCAGGAAAAAATTTTATATTTCTGTGTTAATTGTCATATGGTCCGTCCTGATGAGGAGTTATCTAGAGTGTTAATAAAGGTATAATAGCGGTTATCACTTCGTGGCTGAAAACACTGTAGAAGAGTTATCCTTCTTGATGTACCCTGAAGATAAGATGGATTACTGGTTATCTTGAGATAGGTCTCATATAATTTTTTTACAAAACGTTTTGAAAGTGACAGCATGGTGCTTAAAAAGCCCTTATAATCGGAGATCTGAATCCTTACAGTCGATCGCCTCCTAATACATAGTCAACTCTGAGAATGTAACCTCACCTTAATGCTGAGGAAAACACCTTTCTACCACCCAAAATTTATTCACGCGACAATATTATATTAATCACAAACCGTTTGTTTGTTGTTTCTAGCCTTATTACTTCTTAACTAACCTACGTAGTATGAAAGGACTTAAAGAAACAAGTGTTTTAATCAATACAGCTCAATTGAGTTATCTTAATAAACAAGCCTAACAATTACGCCAAGGGAACTGTTAAAGTCAAGTGATTTCAAGAGTTTGGTTGTTTGAAGAAATGTATCGATTATGACAAAGTAACATAATTAATAGAAGAGACAACGTATTGAGGAATTCAATCATGAATATTAGCTCGAACAGTAAACAGATTAACATTCATCTAGAATCATGAAATTTACTGTATGTATATAAATTCTATCTAATAAATACAGTTAGTGAATATCCTACTCACTTTTATTATTTACTTGTATGCATTAAAAAGTGTATTCCAGTTGTTTTATTTTGTTTTAGTAAAGAGGCAGTATATAGATCCACATTCAATTTTAATATTTAAACAAAAAAATATGGTAGATATTTCCAATGGGAACAGATTAACACCTTGTTTTATGCGTAAATAATGGTGAATATTCAAAATACGCGTTCATTCAAATTCTTTACTTGTTTCTTTCACAATGTCATTCATGCATTAGAATAATTACTTTATTCAATATTCCAATGTTTAGTACAATATAGACTAATCTTCTTCTTTACATTAACATTAGAAATGAATAGATCCAATAAAATGTATCTAATACTATTTTATAATGAAATGATTTTGACTATAAAATATGAAAATGTATCACTTCATATGTACATATTTATACATTATATACATTTGTTAATTAGAAATTTTATCAGTTAACTTGATTTTCTCTCTGTTTCATTGAAATATTAATATTTTTCTTTCCTGTTTTTTTACAAGAAATGTTATCTCATATTATCATCACTAATAGAATATTTTGTGTTGTGCACACATAATATGAGCACAAATATATAACCACCTACGCATGACTCTTGCTTATAGACAAGTATACAGCAGTATATACATATATACAAATGCATATTAATACATAGAAACACATACATAGATTTTATTGATTTTGTGTTACATATTATTTCATAGCTAGAATAATACAGTTGATTCATCTATTACTACTTGCATAGTCATTGCATCTTAAAAAGAAAAAAATACAAACAAACATGTCTGCACTTACACTGTTGTGTGTGTGTGTATGCTTAGTCAATTGATCATACTCACAACTTCAATATAAAATGCACAGTGTATGTATGATAAATTATTTACTAGTTCAAATTAGGTGTTCAACTGACATTTTGAATTGATTTGTAACTTTAGTCAACAAAAATTATCACAAAATTCAAGATTTTCAATACAAAAAGTAGGTTAAAGGTTAATTTTATTCTATGGAAAACATCAGTGAATAACCTTCTTTTCAATTTACATATACTGGGTCTATTCTATTGAATAGTAAAAGAAGAATAATCAGCAATATAAACGTAAATATTAGGATTTTCTCTAAGTGATGATTCTTTAAGATTAATTAATATAACACTGAACTCAGTGCTTATCCACAATTAACTTTATGCTCTCCGACGCAACTACTAAACATAACAACTGTTAATCGTATACTGCATTGTATCTTTTATAGACGTTGAAATATGGTGATAAAAAAAACATTTGATTTTTATTTAGATTATGCATTTTTCAGCTAATATTCATTGTAAATAGTGTGACAGTAATGTTTATGACTACAACACTGGGACTTAGAGATTAAAATTATTGAGAAAGTTCGTCTTATCACAAATTTCCATTTCCATGATGTCCATTAGTGATACTCTAAGATAGACAGGAATGGGTTACTAGTTAGGAAGTTCTTTTCCCTGTGCAGATCTCGATAGAAATATTTTGACCGGTGATTAAAATATTCGCATATAATATATAATTAGTACAATTTAAATTTATTAAAACACTATGTTCAGCACACACTGCACGAGCTGGTCTTCTGTGTAAAACGACAATCTTACACAAGTGGATCACAACTTATTTTGTAAATATACATATAATTAGTAGAACATGTAACATAAGACATAGCCAGATTTCTTGGAAACCTTTATTTAACTTACATTCAACGATACTGTAAATGGAAAGTTAAAAAGGAGAACTGTGACTTGTTTGTTAAGCCATTCCTATTATAAACAATAGGCTATAGGCTTGAACCGTGTGCTATTCAAAGGAGCACAAATACTTATCGTCAAATAAAAATATGTTATTCGGAGTACATAAGGATGTACTTGATAAACAAATAAAACCTTCTTCCAAAAGAAATATGTGTAAAATGGAAATAAATGATAATACAAATAGCCACCTTCAAAATTCAATCAATGTGAAGAGGATGTGTTCTAGAAGGTCTGGCTTAAACCCCAATTGACCACCTGTCCAAACGTGCGTATTTCATTAAATATTAGTAGATGTTGGATACATTATGTTGTAAAGTCATTTAATTTTATTAGTACCACCGAGCACATCAAGGGTTTACTCGTTGAGTAATATAGTACATTTAAAAAGGTAGCACCTCATATGTAGTTGATTATGAGAATCAGCAAAGACGTTAAAGGTATGTGAAGTACACATGTTATGCTTTTCAGAAATTTCAGAAATATACTCCTTACGAAGTTATAGTGTAACATTACATTACAATTTAATTAAGATTATAATACTGTAAGTTTAGATGATTTTATGTATCCATAAATTGTAAGCTTATTTCTAATGAATAATAGCTGTTAGTAGGTTTCTTACACTCGTTTCTTTTTAAAAATGTAAATAAGGCAAGAACAAGACAGAAAGGTGAGGGTCTACAAGGTGTAACAAGCATATACCCTTCCCTAAGCACCTTTTATTCAAAAAGAAGTAGTGGTCTTCGGAGCCCAGTTGTATGGTAACTTACGGGCCTTCACCACGAAGTGCATAGAGCATGCACATTCAAAATAATAAATAAACTATCTAATCCTGTTTTATTACAATTCTCAGAGGCTACAAGAATTACGGGATTAAAATTTGACCTTCGTATTTATAAAAGTAAGGGATTAACCTCCAATTGCCATTGTGATAACAACTTTTTTCACAGAATTACAGTTAATGACTACAACTCAGTTTTCCCTCTTACATCATCATGTTGACTATTTTGTCATATTAAGTAATACAGTTCTGAAATTGTTACTTCAAATGACTTTAATAGCAGTTCTATAATTTTTTGAATTCATTTTAAATTAATGTTCCTTGGAAGCTCATTGATCCAAATGATAAATAAATCATTCATTAATTTGAATCTAGTCACTTGTATACAGCAAATGAAAAAAATGAAATTCTCAATGAATTCATGGTATTCAGCAAAACGTCTTTCCCGCCTTATTTAAATACTGAAAAATTACCAATGCAATTAGGCATTGTGTATCTTGTTTGATTTGAATTCGATAATACAAATTCAGTTTAGTTAAACAACTTAAAAATTATGAAGCACTCAGTAGTTGTTTTATTCGACAATAAGTGAACACTGCAGAGAAGTCTGATAATAGGATTGTAAAACAACTCAATATCTTCATTTACATGGTAATCTTGACTTTGGTTTTCTGTAACGTCATGACTGTTTACTACAGTTGTTGAATCTCGCATTTTTAGTGACATTTTATATATTTATTGAATGGGTACAGCATATTAGACCATTGATTTAGGTAAAATTTTCATTTTAAATGTCAAGTTACTAACAAATATCTGTATTATAGATATGTCAATGAGGCTGTTAGATATGTAAGACTAAAAGTACAAATATTATAAAACCATAGCGACAATTACACTCACTAATGCAAACTGGAACTAGAATGCAAACTGGAACTTAACTAATTATAATGGATATAACAATCATTGCTAACATTGAAAATATTACAGTTAACTTCGGACTTGTTTTATTTGCTGTCAATGAGCTAGTTACATAGTAAAATTTTGCAAATACGTCATCAGACTTCTTGATTTATAAATCGAGTAGCATAGAACATTGAGAAAAGTTGGTAAGAGTTTTCAGACTTCATCATCATATTTTATATCATTCGGTCTACGATTTTGTGTTTTGTATACTGACTAAACTATCAGCTTCCACATTTGAAAATTGGACTTAAATGTAGACAATGAAATTCGAGAAACCCAGTTTCTCTACTTTGACCATTTTTATTATCATTGTTTAGCTACCTTATTGTGAAAAAAATTTATAAATCATACCTAAGTTTATCTCATATAATGCATTTACGTAATTTTTGAAATTTAGTTTTCTATTTTTAGTCTTATGTAAGTGCTACTATTATTTCACTTATTATCAAAACTGTTTACAAATTCACTTTTGTAGTCTTCATTTTATTGGCTCATCTTTAGACACTACTTTCATAAACACGTATTATGGAATGCAACTATATGATTATTATTACATTATATATATATATATATATATATATATATATATATATATATATATATATATATATATATATATATATTGAGCCTTAATGAAAATCGAATCAGAAAGAGATATGTGATACGTTTATCTACCTGACAATAACAAATGACTTATGATATGTCCTAATATGCACACTGCGACATATCAGTACAATTGCAGGAATCAGTCTAGCATTTTAAACCTGTAAATAGTAACTAACAGCTTTTATTCTACCGATTATTATTAATGAACTGAATTATGATTAACAAATATTTGAAAAAATGCATATTTGCCAATATTTGAAAGTTTTTTCAGAAGTCCAGTAGCCGAGAGGAGTTCGAATGAATGGGGTTTCATTAAAAGAATCAATTCTGCTACATAGTTGGATAATCTTAATGGACAGTGTTTCTTATTTTTGAGCCAATCAGTCAGTAAAAATTATCTGGTCGCTTTTGTAATACCAATTTTATGTTGTCTAGAAATGTATATTTTTTTTCATGCATATTAATTTTGCAGGATTTCAAACTAATCTACTTTCAATTAAAATTCTTTGGCTGAATGATATACAAAGTTCAAAAGGTAGTGTAGTATATTTCTCATCAAATTCATTTATTATCATCTCTAATCCTTCCATAATATTATATCAAATTTCCCACAACCATATAAACAATTTTTCACTAGTTGAATTTGCAAGAAGTATTCTCAATTAAAATAATTCACTAAGTGTCAAGTTCTTATTTTCAATGGAAAAACAATAAGTTGGGTTGGTGAGATTGGTATCATGTTTTGTGGTTTATATTAGTCACAGATTGATGTCATTCGGGTAACGTAGAAAATCAGGGAGCAGTGAACAGCTGTTTTATCCTGTTATGGGACTCTCAGACGTGCACATCCTCGTCCATGCCAGAGGATAGAACTCAGAGTCTTCAGATTAATGAACGCCTAACCCTCTGCACCACTGGAGCAGTGTCCAATGGCAGAATTCCCATTTCCATGAATCTGTGATGTAGCGCGATGATCATTCATGGTCAATGGTGATAATTTTTCCATTACCGACAAGTCTGAACTTAATTAGTCAATATTTCTCACTAGGACTTCAGGAACACACCGAATTTCATACCTAGTGAGTTGATTATTGTAATTAGATTGAGCTGTTCCAGTGAACTCTGGTTAACAGAGGTACCCAGCCAACATCAGTCTGTAAAGAATACTAAGAAGTAATCAAAACATTAGACAACAAATTGACTTACATCGATAGCTTCCATTTCCGTATTATTCTGACTTATAAACATTTGTTGTAAACTATCACGGTTCAAATTATCTTTTGATATGGTAATACGTTCCATACTATCTTGTGTTTGCATTAAAGAACTACCACTTGAACCAGTTCTCTCAAGTAATTTGTAACTTTTTAATTTTTGCTCATTCAGATCAATTTCATTACCAAGTGAGTTATGCCGTGAATGTGAAGTTGTCAGTAAATTGCCAGAATGATGATGATTTGGTACAGACGGTATTAAACTAGCAACTACCCTAGTCACTTCATCTGTACGTTCATCTAACCAATCCGACAAAACACTCGCTTCTTCTTCAAAATGTCTCCAATATAATAGAACATTCTGTAAACAGGCATAACGTGTATTTACCCAACCAACTAAACGACTCCAACGTGTAGCTAGTTCTGCAATTGTGTTTTCTATACCACGTTCATTCACATATTTCTCTTCACTATCTGTTGTTTTATGTGGAACAATAGTTACAAAATTATCCAACCGTTCTGCTAATGCTTCACCAGATTCAATTAATTGTTCCAAATGTCGATTTGCTTCTAATTGTCTCTTAACATCAGCAATAGATGGACCAATTTGTTGATTCGATTGAGTAATTCTAAATATTTTTTGTATTGTAAAAACGTAAAAAAAACTAGTTAATTCCAGATAAAACTTCACAATTATTAACTTAATAAATTACAAAAACAAATATTTTAAGGTTTTGATTAATAATTTATATCAAACAATTTACTGCTGTCTTTTTTTACTACTTACAAAATGTATCAATAATTTGCTTATTTTATGCTAGAAAATAAGGACATAGAATTCGATATCACGAATGTACTTTAGTTAAACAGCTGTTGAAAACATAAAAGCCAACGACGGCACATTTGTCCTAATATTGTACTTCTTAGTAGTGAACATACTTGTGTCCACAGACGATCAAATGCAAGATCTTTAGGCTTCTTGTTTAGCGTTTAACATTTGCACCATTGAGATTACGCTAAGTGATTTGCATTACTAACTTCAGTCGATTTATGATTATGTAAGATCTCACCAAATGTTGTTAGCAAATAGAAAACTTATAACTATCATAGTTGAAATCCACTGTTATTTTCACAATAGAGCTTTAAAATTACCGTTCAAAATTACTCACCAATGAGCTCATGTTGATGACGATATAGTGTTGTGGAGGTTGTTGAGTCTGACAGTAGTAACATAACATTAGGATTTCATTCGTTCCATTAACACAGAAAAGAACAATTTAGGACGAACAGTTGTACAACATCCTTTCTTTGAATGCATTTTGTATAAAGATAACGCGTATACTTAAAGATAGACATTCAAATTTATTTCACACATTAATACCATTAATGGTTGAAAAATTGCTGTACAAAGAGGAATTGTGGAAATCACAATTTATGTCTAAGTTGATCTTAGTAAATTTGACTATACCTAAGTATTTTTCGCATCATTTTACTATTGTTAACATTATGAAGCTCTTATATTCCCAATCTGGGAGCCTCACTAATGACGTAATTTTTACAAGCGATAGCAAAGTTTTATTAATTGTTACGTGGTAACGATAAGTGAATAATAGTCTCAGGAGTTGTGCATGTCTAATAAAGCCTTGAATAAAAATTTTAAATAAGTTGTACGTTTGTTTTTCAATTTCCATAATTCTATTAAGGAAAATAAACTCACTGTTCATTTTCTAATTTATCCAGTTGAATACGTATAGCACTTAGAAGCATAGTTTGACGTCTTAGTAAACTTGCTGTTATACGTTTACCTACGGTGGTATTTAAACGACATAGATTATTCCATCTTGTTGCTAACAGAACAGTTTGTCGCTGAATTACAACAGGATCCAATTCACGAAGTTTTTGTTGTGTTAATAGTTGTCGCTGTTTATCTTCAACATTTTCAGCATTCTCTTCGCCAGCACTAGCATCACTACCAGATTGAGTACTGTTTAATTCACTCTGATCTAATGTTATATTATTTTTCAGAATATTCTCTAAATTTTCATGTGTTTTTATTAAACGATTACCAAGTCGGAGACAACGTCCAACAGCCATTTGACGACGTGATAAATGAGCCGTTAAATCCTAATTTTGTTATCAAAAGAAAAGAGAGATTTAGAGAAAGAATAGTGAATAACAGAAATAATTAACAGTGATTGTGAAGTACTTAATCGAAAGAGAAACGTTACTACCATTTGACATTGAAAAGAAGTGATTGTTTACTGATTTGACAGAACGTTATTGCAATATTAATGTAAAAAAATAATACTTATCATCGCTCAGTTAGTAATTTGTCTTTGCATTTATAAGTACTCGATAATTCCTACGTGGAAACACATATGAGATAACAAACTAAAGTTCGCCATCGTACATAGTATTTGGGGAAATTTTGAATATTAATAATAATAGCTTTATTCAATACACAAATTTTGTTTCGGTGAAGAATTCCAATATCCATCGGATCAATATTGTAAAATGTCTGTTTCGATTCTCACTTAAAATCAAATTGTGACGATCAGCATATCCTACTCATTTCCACTTGCAATGAGTTTTTCACCTGTTCAACTGCTGCAACTATTTTTTCATACATCATATAAAAGATTCATGCACCGTTACTCGTCACTCATTTTGTTTCATGAGATAGACAATGAAGAAAATATACTGATCACTGCAATGTTTTCAATTGAATTCACTGAGATTTAGTGTTGCTATAAGTTGTAAGCTTTTTTAAGTATTACATGAGTACAGACTAACAGCGTTTATAATAACTTTGTTCGAACAAATCTAAAGCAGTATGTTCGGTCTCAATATAAGCCAAGTTAGAAACGTAAGTGACCTATACGGAATTCTTATGGACGTTTAGGTCTCATAGTTTTGGCTTAATATTTAGATTGCTGAGGTGGCATCCACTGATTGGAGTTTCAAACTTCATTTGATTTACGATTTACGTGACTATCAAATTTAGTCATCATGTGAAAACCACTGTTCACGAATTATCTCCAGAAATCCGGTAACTTCGCTAATCTGACATGCCACTGATGCAGACATGATTAGAAGGTTTTGAAACAATAGTACTTACTCAATGTCTTTGATTCAGTGTGATGAAACATGAATATTCATATAAATGTTGTAAAATTTATACTTAAACAACCTTGGTATCTGCATGTGTTAGTTAAGTGGTTAAAGTACTTGATGTTCAACCTGTAAGTCATATTATTTAAGTTGGATTGTGACTAACAAATGGAATCCAGGACACGTCTTTTTTTCCTATTTGGGACTGATCGGCTGGATGTACCTGCATCCCAATGTTGATGTTCACGGTGGGATTCGAACTCAGTCCGTTTCGTGTCAAACGCCACCAATAGACTATAAGTCATATGTTCTCACCCCATACTATCCAATTCGTTTAATCAGCTGCTATGATTGTCGGTTCACACTATTTCATAAACTGCTATTTTTGATGAAATACATATACAACAGTCATACTAAGTAAATGAACAGTTACTTTAAGAATATAATTCTTTATTTGATTACTTCGGCACACTTCGTTGACTTACACTTAACTTGCAATACTTGTAAACTAATAGTTTCTAAAAGTCTGTTGCTTAACCATAATCAATTACGTGTATTATTGGGCCAAGTTGATGATGTTCGGTGTATCACTTTTGTTTTCCTAATGTAACCTTCTTTCTAATTGAAGTGTACTTATATCTTATAGGTAAATAAAACTAATATTTAACTTTATCTCTACTTTTAAATATAGCACAAATTTATACTTTGTCATTGTTATTTCTACTAAAGTTGAGTTTTTGGAGTGTCCCTTTGAAAGGTATTCTACTAAGTATGAAGTAAAACAAACTAGAAATCATAACCATTGGATGCCACTTTTCATAATATAATCTAAATAAATAGAAATAAATTCATTTTATGAAATATTCGAGAATCTAAAAACTAGTTGATAACTGTTTACAAAAGTCACTTTATTGATTCGTCTATAATGGTTCAAGCACTTTCAGTCCCAAGGTAACATACTTCTGGAATCAAGAAAATTATTTTTATAAACGTCATTGTAATCAATTACTTACTGTTTAAACTTCATTTTTATTAGAACTCTATCTAGAACTTCTACCTACAAAATATGTACTCATGGATAATTATCTATGTTGCTGAACATTGCAGTATTGACTATATTAAAGATGCTCTTAATGTGAACACATAAACATGGATCAAAGAGAATTGCAATTACCGAACTAACCATTCAGTCAATGAAGCCATGAAAATTACAGTAAATTATCAGAATAATGCATATATATACTAATGTCGTCATTAGCATTACAGGAATTTTCCCTTGAATTTGAGCGTATAGTGTCACAAAATATGGGAGATGAGTGTTTAGTAGAGATTTAAACTAAGTTGTATTTAAGGGGGTTGTAGTGGAGATAGTTAATTTGTCATTGTTGATATCACGAATTGATCTGAATCAGACAACCATTGATTATTGAAATATCAACCGTTAGAAGCCGGCTTAGTGGTCCAATGGTAAAGTGCTCGTCGGTGAACCAGAGGGTCCTGGGTTCGACCCCCAAAGGGTTGGGGATGCGCACTGCTGAAGAGTCCCATACAGGGACGAGACAGCTATCCAGTGCTTCCAAGTGATCAATGATTGTCTGATTCAGATCAATTCGTGATATTAGCATTGGTAAATTGTATTTGTTAATGATGTGAGTGAGGAAAACTAGTAAAGTCGTATATCAAAAACAAAGACGTTTGAACGAAGAATATTCTTTTCGATCAATGCTCATCAGGTTCTACATTAATTAGTTCAAAATTATTAGTCACAAGAATAGTCAGTTCTGAGGCAGAAACAACATTATTTAGATATCAAGGATAATTGGATATGCTCCCAAAAACAGGAGCACCTTCCGGTTTAGTTAACGAAAGGAGTTGTCAGAAACATCAACAGTTCACCTAATTTAAACAAATCATGCGGTGAGCATAAATCAGTCATTCACAATAATATTCTGTGTAAACAGTTATCTGCCAAGATCGGTTAGACTCAAGTCCTTAAAACGACAGAGGCGATAGCTATACGGGTCAAGAAGCCAAACCTGTGCATACAGAAGAAGTACATTCAACCCCTTCTCCTGCCATGGCCGACGCAAGATCCATTAAACCAATATCCACCTTAATCATACGACGATTTAATTTGATAAATGCATATGTATTCTCCCTCTGAATATGCATTTCTATAATTTATGTCTACCCTATCCAAATACTACTCTCTTTATGCATATTATTATTATTACTAATCAAGGTGCACAGAATGAATTTGAATATCACTCAATCTTCTCTGCAAATTTTATTGACTTTGTAACATTTTAAAATCGAACAAATGAACTAATCATAATTATGTCTATTATTGTTATTACTATGTGACGAATTTTGATTATCGTTTACTCCATTTTACAAACTCTTACCCATTCGGTTTCATTTTAGGTAGGATTCAGCCTTTGTCTACAAACACTTGATCTAATCGTATTTTGCTACCACTCCATCTCCTATGTCACCCATATACACAGATACCTATGAACACATATTTGACTAATAATCTTGTTTATCTCAATTGTCGTTTACGTTTCACAAGTTACATAATGATTGTTATTTCAACATTAACATTCGTATTTTATAAATAACTCGATGAGAAAAACTTCCAATTATCCAATTAGCCTTGATATCTAAATAATGTTTTACTTGCCTCAGAACTGGCTATTCTTGTGACTAATAATTTTGAACTGGTATATGTAGAACCTGATGAGCATTGATCGAAAAGAATATTCTTCGTTCAAACGTCTTTGTTTTTGATAAACATGGGAATTTTTAAACAAAGTCATATATATTTAACTATTTTCAAATCTTATATTCACCAATAATTCTTAAATGGCATTCCACTAGATTGTCTAAACTTATCCTTGAGTATTGTTCGGGCTTATATGTTCACAAATATTCTTAGTGCATATCAACCGCATACACATATTTTCGATTTACGATTGTTTATACTCAAAATAGGATTGGGGAGTCACTGGATATGCTGTTGCTTTATGGCTTGATAAATCTGGTTTGTTTCTTTTTTTTTCACCGTTTTCACTCATTTTAAATACTAGTGAAATCTTTAAAAAATTACCTCATGGGTCTTGAACTTATCTCTGGCATCATCAATATTTTTCAAAATTGCTGCATGCATTAATTTTGCTTCATTCAAGTTAGCTTTTTGAAGAAGTAAAATGAAATGTTTGTCTTCTTCATTATGTACTAACTGTTACTGATCATTTTTATTCGTTGTACAATTATTACTGGTATAATTTTGTGCCTCCTCGTGTAGATCATTTTGCATAAATTGTTCTTCCATAGCTAGTAACCATGCCAATGTAGTCTCAATGACTGTAGCGAAATGGTCAGGATCGGGAAGATGATTAATGTCACTACCTGTTTCATCATCTGAATCACCAATTTCATCGTCAAGCCAAGAAGTTTCTGAAGTACTACATGTTGATGTTGGTGAGCATCTGCTTTCAACGGTAACATTTGGTTCTTCATTTGACTGTCCATGAATCTATATGTTAGGAATGAAACACCAAAAATCATTTGTTCAGTAAAAAAATTATTAATTGGTGTTGATAAAAATGTTTGTTTAGTCGCTATTAGAAATGATAGAAGTTTAAAACATTACAAGTGTGACTTTAATAAACAATCCTATAGTCGAATGTCACAGGGATTTGGATATAATTTGATTGTGTACATTGTATACAAGCTAGATTAACAACCACAACTTTCCCTTCTAAAAAAAAGGCGATAAATTGGTTTAGATTAAATTAAAATGGGATTATGTATCCCAGTCCATAAGTCGATGACATAATAATCCATAAGCCAATAATTCAAATAACAATATGGCATGAATTTTTATTATCCAAACACAGTTATCATTTGTATAAACATTGGCTACTTTGTGTACCAATTCAATTCCATACATTGTTTATTTAGAAACAACTCATTCATGAGCAAAAGATGATAGATATATTGTCGTAATATTAGTTACGAACTATTTAAGTATTATTTTACATGACATATCGAATCATATTGTTGATCAAACACAAATTAAATTAAAAGTTACTTCTATTTTTGTTTACAACTTTACGGTTTTTATTACTTAAACTGAACAATCAGTATAATAGTCTGAAGACTGAAAAGTTTATTGATATCCTTTACTATTAATTCTAAGAAAATGTGAACCGGACCACTTAACACATTATTATTAGTGATTACATAAACAACTTTCTCTCAACATCGCCGAATTATCTTATCTTGTACAACTATCATTCATATAGAACTATTATTGTAGATTAATTTTTCAGTAAAATATATCCCATGTTATACAAAGAAGTACTCAATAATACAGACAACAATAGATGAACTCTTATAATATTGTTACCTACAACTATATATGCCAAATAATATGTGAATGGGAATGTATGTGCATTTGCATTACAGAAAGTTGAGACTCAACACGTTTCGCTGAGTATATTAATTGAGGATGGAGTAGTCTACACAGGTCAAAGACACTGTCTAATGAATAATAGAACAAATTTGAAAGTAACAGATTCACTTAAAGTTATCGACAATCAAACACAACACTTCATTAAAAATTCTCAAATGTCGTTGCAATCAAAAGGTTTAAATCTTGACTTGGTATTCAGAAAATGGTCAGTGATTAGTTTTAAACTGCCTTATTAATGAAAGCGAAGCAAACATCTTGTCTATTTTCCCTACCGTTTTCCACTTTATTATCCCATTTATTATAATCTAAATCTAGTTAGTTAGATAAACAAATCAATTTTCCTGTATGAATCACCTAACTTTCTGATGAACTGCGTGATAAAGTTTTCTTAAAAAATCTTAGAATTTTCACTGCATACAAAAGAAACCCATTTTTTTATCCACTTCTCAACAACGTATTATTTAAAGTCGATATTTTTGAAAAAAAATCGCATGAATTCAAATTTTGCATAATCAGTAAATCAAGACAATTGAACTAATGTACTTATAAGTAGCTGACAACAACGCATCAAATTACTATGAATTCATTCTATTCCACTTTTATTAGAATTTGTTAGCAGAACAAATTGTATCCTATATCTTTGTCGCTTCCAAAAACTATCAGTTCATCATGTTTATTTTAATGTATTCATTCTTCACACATGCAAACTTCATCTTTATTGTAATCAAGTGTTGTAGAAATTGTTGAATGTCGATTTGATATCACGAAATTATCTGAATTGGACAACTATTGATCACCGGAAAGCACTAGACAGCTGTTTCTTCATAGTATCGGGCTCTCCATCAGTGCACATCCACCCAGGACACTCTGGCTCCCCAGAAATTCTTTTGAGATTAGACTACTCAGTCGGCTCCCAACGGTTGATATTTTCAGTTCAGTCAACTCACGAAACGTTTCTACGACCTCATCCATTGCCATCTGTGGGTAATAAACTTATACTTGACACGACTGAACTGCTAAAGAGTCCTGTATTAGGACGAAACACTTCTTCAGTGCTTTCCGGTGATCAGTCGTTGTCTAATTCAGGCCACCTCGTGGTTTCGAATTTACATTTATCTTTATTGTTTAAAAACCCCTAGGTAGTATTTCTTTTATCCTTATTAACGTATTCCTTGTAACTAGAGATTCATATTGAAATTAGATTTCTAGCTTTTAAGTAGAAACGATTGATGTATGATGCACCTCATTATACTATAGAATTGTCTGAAGATGAAAAACTGCTATCCTATAGATTCTAAGCTCAATTGCATGAATATATCATGCACATTATGTGAGATCCAAAAAGACATGTTTCAGTTCAAGTTGATGATTTGTAAGCTTATTACATACGCTTTTCAAGCTCCAATGATTCCTTCATTACTAGTTCTTCAGCTCCTATTAGTTGGTAATAATAACTATCTTCGAATAAGACAAAATATTAACAATCTACATAACAAAGCAAACAGATGATATAATGTAAAGCTATGAGAAATCTCTACCATGCTGGCTACCTTACACCTATGATGATATCCACTTAGAAGTTAGTAGTGTTGAAAGTTGGCATTGCCGTCTGATTTTAGTAATTAAGTATGTAAAACGATGGAACTTGTATCCGATGGACTAATTGCTTACCTCGAGGTGAAAATCAACACTTGGATACAGGAAAACAAATTTGGTAGATTAAATATAGGACAAAACATACATTTTGCATTTTATTCGCTAGTGATAATCCAACTTTATTAAAGTATGTGATTCGATAGTAGCATTCTACTTAGGTTGTGTGTATCTAGAAACAGTTACTGATTAGTTTCAATCTTTTACATCAACGATGGGATAATGTGAACGCTTAAAAAAAGAAACTACGCTTTAAAATGTAAACGATGGGTTCTTTATGAATAAATTTATAAAACGAGTTGATAAAGATTTTCTTATCAGGATAGGGATTTTTGATAGGTTGTATTTAATAAGCTAGATGGACTAATTGTGATGCTTCTATAGTCATTACAAATAACATTATCAAAGAATAACATTGGGTTTATTTTGAAGTATACTTTGACGATTCTGTTTTGAAAAAAACATTAAAATATTAGCGACTAAACCATCCGGCATAGAGAACATGGCACTATGAGAATTTACATTTACATCTGCATGTTTGCTAATGAATGTTTCTTATTGCAAATAATTATGAGTAATGTGATTATTTTTTATCCTGTTCAAATAAAAGAGGAATATCTTGTTATATTTTTTTTACTATTAACTTATATGAAAGTTTGTTTAACTGGAATGTCAATTATGAACATCTGAAACATCAGACGACTTACCATAGCAGATGTTTGTATTTCCAGTATACCTCTCGAACGACGTTTTCTATCCCGCTCAACTGCTTTACGTAATTCTAGAAGGTAAACGGCAGTAGATCTAGCATCAGCATTTTCAGGACGCATATCCACTGGTTCTAGTAATCTTGGGGTAGCAAATTCTGCTGTCGCTAGGTGAAATGCAAGTGATAAGTTTTGATTGGGTGTTTTTTCTAATCGAGATTCAAACGTAAATAACTCTGATCTATGAAGATGTAATGTGAGTAATAAGAGAAAAAAAATTAAATCAATTAATAAAGGACAGTTATTTTATTTCTTAGACGATAGTTACTGAGTAGCATAAATTGATTGCTATTGAGAATGTGAACCAACTCATGTTAACTCAGTGGTATAACAATAAAAATGAGTACATAATATCTGAAAGTCTTGAGTCTGATAGCTGGTGATTGCACAATAAGTGTAATGTATCACATACTATAATAAAGCAGCTATTCGAGTGTTACCTGGTTTTAAATGAATGTGCTTCATACTATCAAGTACTTATAGGTATAATACATCACCTCGACAATGGTACGGAGTATTGCTATCAAAATTAATGAAATCTAAACCCATAAAATGAAAAATAATAGTAGCATATAAAATAATTTTTAGACCTGTTAATATGAAATTGGATTCCTGTGAATTGTGAAAAGATACACATTCGAAGACGCTAAGCATAATCTCATGACACCTTAACTGGTCACATTTAAGCGACTTGAATCTTGTATAGTTTCGTCACTAATATCATATGATTACGTTTAAGGAAACGAATGCACCAAGCTGGTAAGACATGCCGAAAATACCTAAATAAATTATGAGATTATCGGTAGCATTGTGGATTCGGTGTGAAGGTGAGTGATTGTACAACGCAATTGTCATACATAAAACATACATTACTTTTTATTATCTATTTGCACAGAAAAAGAGTAATCATTGATTGACTCTTGTTTTCACTAGCTGTCTAACACAAATTAGTTCGTGATGTTAAACTTTGAAAACATTAATTATTAAATGATAAATTTTGTATTTCGTCATTATCATTCTGCTATCTGTGAATCACCAAAGAAGGCTTTGTACTAATAGTGTCCATAAATGAAGTGACCTGTTTTGTTTGTATGCTTTGGAATAAATAGATCACTGTATGTGTGTATTTTAGACCCCTCTCCTAATATTAAGGAGAGATGTATTGATTGAATCTAGCTAGGTAAACATCTACCCAGTTATCAGAATCGCAAAACAAATAAACACATTTGTTTCTTTAAAAAAATAACAAAATTATTCAACTAAGCATTAACAACACATGATTAACGGAAGAAAAATACTTTATTTTATTTCATTTCATATGAACTGCATATTTTGATATATGGAGAATAATAGCAGCTGAATAAATTAGATATTTGGATGTTTTAAGAGAGAATCAACGGCATAACACATACCAATCAGTTAAGGAAAACTAACAAAATAAATGTCCAAAAATACCACAGTTTTTACATTAACTGATCACTAGGTAATGTAATTAATGTCAGTTTGTCTAGTGTATAGTAATGAACAAATTCTATAGAATATTATCCAATATGCTTTACAGGTAATCAATAGGAGACACTTGTATATAAGTTTCGTGAAAATGGTCACATATCATCAAGATGCATCTAAAATCTTGAGGGAACTGATACTTCATAATAAAAAGTCAGCCATCTTCTAGCATCCCGACTATTACAGGCAGCGACTAACCCCCTGTAGAGCTGAATGCATCCAGAATTATTGATCTACTTACAATCACAGGTTCCTCTTTGTTGACGACTACAGAATTATACAAAACTTATATCAATGGTTTTGTGTAGATGATCTCTAAACTACGTCGAAATAAAAGCTTTTAAATACAACTAATAATGCAAGAATTCACACAGTTGAAGTTGATCATCTTTATAACAAACAAGTGTGTTTTTGAAATTTCACTACAATAAAATAATTTTCTCAGTTCAGTGAACGCTCTTGTATAATGAATGCTAATAACTGACTAATTATAGTTAGTACTCTGCTTCGTTTTACTACGTGGCTTGATAACGCTTATAAAAGTAGATAATAATAGTCAATTAGTATTGACCAATAGATAGTCTTTAAGAAGAAAATTATTTGTTTTTAAAAAATCATTTAGAATTAAATCTATTCTATCCCAGAAACTATTGAACTTACACTGAAAGTAAAACAATTTACTTTAATGAAATTACTCATCAGTTTTCTTTTGTTTATCAGGGATTGACTTTGGTTAAAAAGCTACAAGAAACAAAGTCTCAATGAACTGTTTTATAACAGTATTGAACTCTACATTACTGAGTACTACCTGGTTTTTATGTGGTTTCAAAAGAAATCCAATCAGTAGTGTAGAACTTCAAACGTATTAGTCTCCACTACCTAATGATGTGTTTTCAGTTTTTTACATAAAAACTAATATCCTTACTTAAATCATAGGCATATTGAAAAAAATAGTCTTGATAATTTCACTCTAATTTGACTAAGCGGTGCAAGTAACAATTAATTATTTATAAGAGTTGTATAATAGTCAGCGCCAATATAAAGTAATGAGTTCCATTCAACTGATTGTTCCACAACGACCGTTAGAGTTGAATTTAGTCGGCATACCATCGATCTTCACGGATTCCGGTCCGTTGATCTTGAGGTCGATTACCTGCTGGATTTTTTATCCTGTTTAGAAAACAGTCTGTCATAGACCTTGTTTGATGGTGAAAGTATAGTGATACCTCTAAAGTTATCATAATTACTTTGATCTCGTTTTTTGGTATCTTGATGAGGTATACTATTTTCTAATCTATTGGTACTTCGTTTCAAATCTTTCTCTTGAGAATGTAGAGCCTAGTATATTGTACCTACACATTTAACCATTTATTTTAAGGTCGAATCTAAGTTAACTTTCTATTTCAATTTTCGATATTCTACTTGGAATCTAAATCTTTTAAATTTGCAAGTTATCTTACCTTACTCTCAGTAGAATAAACTGATAAACAAGAAACTGATCTATTTACCCTATTCAGTTTGATTAGAAAGAACACTTAAATAATAAATTTTCGAATTTATTTTATTTAAACCTTTCAAACCAGAAAATGTATTCAGTCTACTTTCTGTAGAATAAGATGAAACTGATCAATTAATTTAGGTATACAGAAGATATTAGAAACACAAATCTTAATCACCCACTATAGCTACTAGTCAATTAACCTACATTTTATATTCTGACTACCTTTTCTACGTGTTTTGTATGTTACGATTGTTTACTTGAAGTGTCTCTTCAAAAGTCATTACTGGTACACGAATTTGCATTTAACAAAATGATAGTTTCTGTGTCTACACACATACATGTATTGTCGTAAAATTGTGTGTTATGTGTGATTCAGCTTGGTACATAAACATCATTGCATTTCTAACCTTTAAAATACATTTAGCAATAATTTTCGTAATAAAGTGCTACTCGATAGAAAACTAAGAAGCATTGAACTCCTGTTTATAGAATGAAACGAAACTTATTTTCTTTAGATAAACAACTGACAACCGGTTTGGAATCCTTTATAACTGTTGCACAAGAAATATGCAAAACAAAAGAATAAGTTTTACGGTGATGCTATTCACAGAGTAATCAACACCTACGCTTCCCACACAGTCGAGTATTTTGACTTTAATATTTTCAGTCAACTTTCCGTTTACTTAATAAATAAGTTCTCTCTATAAGGTGACTTTCGGCGAGATTTCAAGCCAAAGAATCTAAAACTATCCGAAACTGCCGAATTTGTCTAATATAGTAGAACTAGACATCTTCAAAAGGTGAAAGCAAAAATACGGTGAAAAAATAGGAATCGGAATAAAACTTCATTTCACTTAAATTCTAATATCCAGTACCTGAACACCAAGTAATCAAAAGTGTTCCTTACAGCATAATCAATGAGCTTTGAAAATAATATGGATAGCCATATTAAATTGACTTTAAAAATGTTAACGTTATGCTCTTCACAAAAACTGTACACCATCTGTTTATCTGCTGGTGGAGTGACAGGTACTTACTTTTTTATAGTTCTTAGTGTGGTATTAGTTCCTGATCAGAATTACCGCCAACATAATAGTGAAATATCACAAAACCATCTTATTTAGTTTACTCATAACATAATGACAGCTACGAGTATGAAAATACAGCAATAAAATTAGGGATTTTTGAACTAGTATTGCTAAAAATGCACTCAAACATGACTATCAATTAGAAGACCAAATGGCACTATAGATTTACTGTATCCCCATTGTACAATAAAAGAATTACTACCGGTCTTAAAATTGCATAGAACTAACGCTTTCAATGAAAAAGATCAACACTGTGAAATATATTAGTTCGAGGAAAAGAAAACATCCCTTTCAAAAAATAATCAATAAATGCTCCCTAGTGAACTATTTAAGGAGGTAAATGCTGAGCTTTAGTGAAAAGTCCTGGTCGATAGAGTTTACCTTTAATAAGTATTTGGTGGTTACTCACTAATAACACTCAGCGAAGTTTCACAGTAACTCAAATTGATTAGAGATTAAAATGGAAACCATTATATGCTGTCTCACTGATCAAAGAGTTATCCACCAGCAGAAAAATTCGTCGATTGTAGATTTCCTCCTCGGATGTTTTGTAATTGTTTACCAATCATGATGAAATAGCTGTCTAATCATTACCGGTTTGTGAGTAACCCAAATAAACTTGCAATATCAAACTTCAAATTCGGAAATTTAGCCCCAGAATACTCAGTGATAAAAATCTAATCTTTCTTATCGAATGTACATTGAAGTAAAACAATTTATATATGTGTAGTATAAAAATTTAAGTAGATAATGTTGATAATAGTCACCTGAATAAATGAAATTCTCTTCTCTTTTACATTCTTTTACTTTAATACTAACATATTTAACTCAATAACAAGACTACTTATACTATTCTTGCCATAAGAAATAGTATACAATCGATTAATTCTTACTGATCTCATAATAACAATAATAATAATTTTTATTTTTATGATTACTAATATTCATTAATCAACATACCTGATTTGATGTGCTATAGCTAGAAATGCTAAACCATCACACTATGAATGTGTAAAATTTGTTAAACTAATACCAGGATATCTATAAATATGCAAATAGTGAAAGAATACAAATCATTACTTTACAAAGCTGTATTAAAATTATAGCATATCAAAAGAATGAATTTTAACAAAATTGGATTATAGTTAGCAAGAGAATTCAGAAAGCACAATTCATTTTATTAAGGACAGATCAGCTGGAAATTGCCTCCTTTCAAGCTTTAATGTTCACAATGTGAAATCAATGTCAATTTCTCCAAATGATTAACACTCTATTACCTTTACTACTTTGCTTATTTATTCACTAACTATTCAATTGGCTTGAAGTTATTGATAATGATTATTGATATTTATGAACTGCTCGTGATGTACATTTACAAATACAGAAACTGGTAATTTTTAGTCCACATTACCAATAACGGAAAAAAATTGTAGGTAAAAGCCAAAAGTCAACCGAGAAAGCACTATGTAATAAGCGTATATCAATAATTATCTACTGTATTGGTTTGATCTAAAAATACAATTTTATCAACTGACGACTTATCGAAAAATGTTACATTGAATATTTGTCTATTCTAAACAACCTCTTTAACCAAAATGGATTCCATAGCAAAGTCTGTACTAGGCATTATGTATATACATAAGCCACCTTTTTAAACAATCACAAAATTAGCAGGCTTCATTACTACAAGTTCGGCTTAGGATGAACGCTTGCAATTTAACGTGAAACATTCGGCTAACATAATAATTAAGTCAATAAACTCTAATTCATATATCTTCCTTCTAATGAAAGTCATTTGACAAATGATTAATGAAAACACGGTGATTAGTAAGTTTAAACTTCGATTACATTAAATTTCATAATCTGGTTATAAGGAATCAGGCCTTTCAGTCTTAACATAGGAAAGACTATTCGGGAATCGATAGGACGAGTTGAGGTGATTTTGTAGAAAGTACTGCTTAATTTATTGTTCTGGGTTAAGTTACGTGGTAAAAATAAAAGTGTACAACTGTTAGGAGTCCCACTTGGAGTGAAATAGCTGCTTATTGTTTTTCAATGGTATGCAACCCGGATAAATTTCTGACGAGTAGAAACCATATATCTATGGAAGGATTATTAAAACGGAAATGATAGTAGTGTGTACATACATCCAGGTCACTTCGTTATTCAGAATGGTTGTTTTAAAAAACATAATCATAGTGTGTCATAAATTACCCTCAAATAAGGTTGAATTTAAGATTCTATCAGTTCTGAAATTATATTTTGAACTTTTACGAAAGTTTATCAGGGTTTAAATTTTCACACTGTTAACTAACAGTAATCAATCGGTAGATCCCTAGCTACAGTAGTTTAATCCTTGATCAGAAAACTTCAATAATTCCCGTAGTTTTATGATGATATTAGTAGGTAAGTGTACTTCGTACTTCTCAGCTTCTTTGACTGTTTCCTACTTTGTACATCCAAGCCCTGATAATTCTTATACTCACATCCACTAACGTATTTCAATTACCAAAGTGTTAAATAGAGTATCACTGGGTAATGTACATTCAAATTTGACATAAATGCCCCAACAAATGACGACAGTTATTTTTATCCATAAATTTTAAATTTTTGTTGCAGTAAAATAAGTTTAGTTTTCATCAGTTGATGAAATTAAACAGATCAATCCATCTAGGTATACTGATTTCATTCTTCAATTTCACTGTTGATGAACACTAATTACTTTTTTACAAGCAAACTACTTATTGATACCATAGAATCCGACAGACGTTGATTCGCCATATGTAAAATGTAAGACAATAAATTATGTCAGAGAAATAGTTGTTTAATTGTTTTATTTCATCTCTCTTATCCATACAAAACAACTAAAATCACTTCATCTCCTTTCAATTGTTTGTTGATTATTTATACTTAAAAGCAATAGTGCAATTTTCAAAAAAGAACTTATACAATTAACACTAAAAATCGTATACATTCAACGAATAAATGGTGAAGTTCAGATATGTAAGGAGTGAAACTGTTATCATCAAACGCATTGACTGATGGTCGCGTTATATCACAAATTGATGAAGGTGGGGATTCTATCAGTAAACGCCAGCTCAGCAGTGGAGTTGTCAAAGCATTCAACTTAAGACGTGAAGGCTTTGGATTGGATTCTCATTTAGAATCATGGATGCGTACTGCTGAGGAGTTCCACTCTAGGATAAAACGGAAGTCTAGTGTCCCCTGGTTTCAGTAACAACTAGCCGACATCGATTCGTGACGAATACAAACAATTAAAGAGATTTTATTTTTGTTTTATGTTGGAATTTAGCGAATTCTGTTTACCATCCTATTAGTTTAAAGTCATCGCTTCTCTCTGTGGTTCAGATCTATATCGGTATGTAATACATATTTTCAGTCACTATCAGTATTTGCTACAATTTAACTGCTTATACATGTAATAATACGTAAGAGTCGGAGAACTATATTTTACACGGATATCATTCACTCATCATTCATTCGCTTGTTATTCTTAGTAGAGCACACCTACGGATGTCACCATTTCTTTAATATTAATGTGTACTGAGTCTGGTGGTGATACTAACACCACCGTCACCACTTATAATAATAATAATCAGCTCTATAAAGACTAATCATTTAAAAAAACACTGACTTGAATTTAAGATATTACATTACATTTAGCTTATTTTTGCCCACGGGCTAAAAAATTTCACACTACAGTTTCAAAAAGAGTAGTATTTTCATCACAACTGCTATAAATCCTTCGAAATAATTTTGTGGCTCTTGTTGCTATCATTATGATGTTAACACTCACTGATCAGTAGAAATAATCAGTATATATGGCATACTTTATTTACCTTCGATTAGATTAATCAATTGAATGTGTTCGTATTTTAGTCATGTGACTAGTAAAACACATCATCTGTATTGATTAGTAATAACATATGGTAATTTGTGTTTAATTTCAATATTTTGGCTTTTGATAAAAGTTACGATTAAACCAATATCAGAGAGAAGACCATTGAAAATTTCAGTAAACATAGTTTCGCAGCGTCTATTAGTGAGTAATATCCTGCAGTTCACTGCCATTACTTTCCATAAGTTCAAAATTGTACCATTCTCATCTTTCAAGAATCACTAAATGTGTACAGTTGTAACTTGAGGTCTAGTAGTCTATAGTGCATATTTCAGTCACTTTTTCATAATAGTGCAATAATATGCCAATCATATCAACGAAGTTCTATCTTATTCTTAATATGGTGGCTGATTTCACAAGTGACAAACTTCAAGACTTTAATAATCTCCTTTCGATTTTAGTACTGAAATAATCACGTTTGTTAATTGAATGCGCAATTTATGAAACGTAATATTCTTCAAAATTTAGACCTGAATCAGAAAATAAAAGATTTTTCAACGGTCATCATTTTTAAATATTAAACCACATAAGCTGTCGAATTCAGCGTCATTAAACTGATATATTGACTTCCAAGGACACTTCCAAAAACATGTAAATACTTACATATTTTTCCAGTGTCGCCGTCAGTTGGAACGACGAATAAACAATAAACAACATGTTGACTATTTGGTTCATCTTGACATTATATTAACGTGTCCCAATAAGTATATATATATATATATATATATATATATATATATATATATATTAGTTAGACGACAATCGTTCTAAAGTTTACTCAGTCGTCAAAAAACATTTCAATTAACAGAATCTTATTGTTAATCGCCCATGCATTTATGACCATGTCTGGTGATAAAAGAACTATTTCATTGACATATATATCCACTATTGTATATTTGATTCAACTTAGAAGATCTAGTTATCAACTTGGGATAAGTGATCGAATCAATGAATTTTATTTTGTGATTTTAGGAAAACTATAAGTTTTCAACTGGACTAATTTAAAAATATGTACTTGCCGAACAAACTGACAAAGTAGTTATTTCTAATATTAAAAAATTCATCTTATAATTATTAAGCGATTAGAGTTTAAAAACGGTGAATAGCGTTACAACTAGTTAAAGTTGGAATTATCCCGTTGTTGTCATTCACGATTAATATTTTCTCAGTACTCATCGACAAATTATCGTTCACTTCACATAATGTTTGTTGTATTTATCTATATTAATGGTATTGTAACTAAGAGAAAAGCTTGTTTTACTTCAGTTAGGACTCGTCGAGTGCCAACATTCAAATGTTAAGAATCACATTCAAACTAAAAGCTTTCGATTTGAACATTTAACAAACTTTTCACTGAATTACTGATTTCAACAAGTTTGAAGTCCATATTATTATTGATAAAGTTTTAATTTTTTCAATTGCTGATAAACAGGAATACATTTTGATCAATTCTTATTGTAATGAGAAGATTCGTGGTCCACTGCTGGCCTCAATTTATTCTATCTCAAAACTAGTGAATAGTTTGTTGAATTATAAGTGGCTAAAAAGTGTAGAATATTTTAGGCATAAATCATTTATTCTAGCTATTGATGTTGTTGAAACACTTTTACGTTAGGTTGTGAGGCTAGGTCATCCAGAGTAAAACTACAGTATTACTGATTGTTGAAAATTTCCAGGATGATGACTTCATACTTACATACAGATTGATACTGAATTCTCTTATACGGTGTTGTGGAAGTTAGCGAGTTCATAATTCATACTACGATACGACTTTAGTTAGGTAATCACTAATGACAATGAGCCAGTGAACAGCTGTTTCATTATTGTACAAGACTACTCGACAGTAGTCATCCACAATTTAACTACACGTTGATGCTCGATTTACATGGCTCAGGCTGAACGCCTAGCCTTTACTCCACTGAGGCTGATGATGATCACTTAATATAGTAAATTCAACACAATGTTCTATATTCTCTTCATTCACGAATGAAATGTGATCACGCTACAGTTGTATTACTAATTAATCTTTTTTTCATTACAATTAAATTTAATTATTTCATAAGTTACAAATTTCCAGTTTGAATTTTCTAATTAAAAATATTTTTTCTTAATTTCACCTTTTAATTAAGCAAGAAGAAAAATAACAACATGCCAGATACTGCTACAACACTTCCCTCTCCACCAGCCTATCAATATTTGCGAATGTAATTATGTAGATCAACGTTCAACTCAGTTGGAGATTAGGTAGTATGTTTGCAACATACGTTAAATGAAATAATCAGATTAGTCTTTTCATCCTTAATGATTTTAAATGATTTCTTGCATTTTTATTTTAAACAATTTATAAAATATAAGTTCACATTAATTTGTCTAGTCTACATTTATTCATACAATCAAATACAGGCAAATGAAAGTGCTAGTAGTAGTAGTAGTGGTAGTAATATTTTATTAGTTGAATGCTGTAATCAAATTTCATGATTATCATGTGTGAAAGTTAATATAATTAAAGTTTCTAAAAGATTTGCTAATTATCAAAATATTTCACATCATGAAACCTTATAGAAAACTGAATACTTAAGATTGACTTGATTAGAACCCAGTTGACGAACAAAGGATGGATTAACGTCAGAAACCCACTAAACAGGGAATAAGGAAACTCTGAGGTGAAAATTTCCTTTTGAATGATATCATTTACGTGGGCTGGACGATCGTATTTAAATCAGTTTAACAAATTCCAGGCGATAAATAAAAAGAAGTAACAAGAATGTTGCACAATGGTTTGGCGATTACAGAAGAACGATTAAATTTCCAGAAGAATCAGAAATAACTATACGTTTAACAGACATCAAAATAACGTGAAGGTGATAAAATCAATAGGAATATCATTTATTAAAAGCTGAATAAGGACAGTGGTAACGTACTACAGAAAGAAGTGTTAGGATCACGGTAGAACGAGAGACTATACATACTGCTTTATTATTCATTGTCCATAACCAAATTGTCAAATAAATAGAGCCCCTCTAATCCCGAATCGTTTTGATTAGTGCTCTTTTCAACTCTTCTTGTAGTACAGATGAGTTTTGTAAGTAATCCCAGTGTTGGAACATAACCGGAAGTGACGATATGGTTGACTTGATTATTGTTTTTTATTTTATTTTTGAAGGTTATGCTGGGTAGTACAGTGACATGCATTCAGAAAGTATTCACTTTGCCAGTCAATCAATGCCTATCACCCCCACATAAAGCATAGGCCGCCGACCAGGATTCTACAGCCAACTCTGTCCTGAGCTATCCTTCTAAGTTCTTCCCAAGTACTGTTCATTTTATTAATATCTCTTGCAGATTCTCGACGTAACGCATTCTTCGGTTTTCCTCTTTTCCTTTAGTCTTCAGAATTCCAAGTTAGTGCTTGTCTTGTAATACAGTTTGATGATCCCTTCAATGTATATCCTATCAATCTTCAGCATCTTTTCCTAATCTCTTCCTCGGCTGGTAGTTGATTTGTTCTCCGCCACAGAAGGTTGTTGTTGATGGTATCTGGACAACGAATCCGACGTATCTTAAGCAAACAGTTGATTATAAATACTTGTATCTTTTGAATGATGCTTTTCGTAGTTCTCCAAGTTTTAGCTCCATACGATAGAACTGTCTTCCCATTTGTATTGGAAATTTTCAATATAATGTTGACTGGCAGTTGGTTTAAGTTGCAAATGTTTTTCAATTGTAGATGACCTCCATCGGTTGCAACCTTTCATTAGAGATCCAGAAACGATTTCTAGAATTTAGTCACTAGTAAGCGCACAATTAATTTTTAGTACAAAGGTCTCGTGGAGATTTTAAAACCTTATATATGTTTAGTCCTCCTTGACTTCGATTGGTTATCTAGATACATGCATATCGTAATGTAAATTACAAATAATTTTTGAAGATTTCGAAAATAGATCCATATTTGAAAGATAAGTAAGATTCACCTGAAAGTTAATAACTTCTTAATTAGAACCACATAAAAACGTTATTAACGTTGTTCAATATCAAGAAACAATTAAATGATACCTGACTTCAAACAGTTGAGTAGCGAACTTTAGTCACTTTATCATTTGTATGTGTTTTATCATGTTACATTCGAAAATAACTTCTTACTGAAAAAGTATAATTTATGTATCAATAGACAGAGTATGAATTATTGTACAATACTCACCCTTCAGTAACAGCAATACACCAAGCTAGTAAACGTTTATCTTGACTTATTAACCATCGGTCTACACATGGTGAACGTGTTGATACAAGTGCAGCTGGAGCCGAATGACCACTTGATGCAATACTTTGACATTTTTTAGTGATAGTCGAACCCGATGAGCTGATTGATCCAACTAAATTTGTTGATGGGCCCGTTCCAGCTCGAATTGCAACAATTAAGATCCACAATGTATCTAAACCAAGAAGTAGCAAAGTATGTACAACTGTTCTGGAACTTGGTGAATATTCTTTCAGTAGTTTTTCTGAATCAATTGTTGAACTGTGTGTGAATTCCGAGATAGTTGTTTGAATAACAGTAGCTATTTCGTTCTGCATGCAAAATTTAGTGAAGTAAAAGACAAAATAGTTGAGTGATGTTTACATTTAAACATGGAAAAATGTATACCAGAGCAGTGAGTTATGCTTTCAGAATTTAAAACATACCACACACTGAGAATGAATTATAATATGAAGCTGTATATCACACTGTTGAAGATGCATGCTCAGTCTAAGATAAACCAGGCACTTCATTAAAATAAGGATAATGTTCATAATAACATTTAAGAGATAAGACATAAATCATTCTCTGAACCAGTTCAGTTTCATACTTTATGAATATTGATGATTTTAAATTCTTATAGGATTTAAAATCTTCTTTATCAGCAACTTCCCAATAAAGAAGTTATTCAACTTCACAATCTGACGCTTTTTAATTCTAATCACTTGGCGAATATTTATATACTACAGTCAACAGATAGACTTATAGTCTTATTTCTCTGAAAGAGAACAGTATATTGTACATAAACAAATGTATTCTCTATTTTATTTTAACAAACTTCGGTATGCGTCAAGTTACTAATCTTTCACATTTTCTTTTCTCATTTTTTCCTGCATAACCTGCTGTCTTAATTAAATAAACCTTTCTTGAATTTGTAAATGATCTTACTATATATATACCCGTATTATTTTCTTTCTAAATTGTTCTTAAATGAATGGTTTCTTAGCATATGCTCAAAGATGGATTAATAGGAATAGTCTTGCACAAAATCCGTCTTAACGACAAACTGTTAATTTTTGTCTATGATATAAAATAGTATAACCACTTGTGAAATAGCGTGACGTTTGTATCTTTGGATATCCTACAATAAAGATGATGTCAAATATCAATTTCCTTGGTGTAATTTTTACTTTGCTCATCCAAGCAACTGACAAATATATTATATCCAGCACAAATGAATCATTATTATCGCATCTTTTTTCTTACATATTCTCCTTTTGGACGAAACTCAAGTAAGTTAGGATACACTCAATCAACGAAAAGTATGAACTATTCGAAATACTATACCTATCGCACATATTTTGTTGTAGAAACAGACCTGGCCAGAAATCGTTGCCAAAAAATATAAAGATTAATAACTATGCTAAAGGTTTCCATCTATTTGAAAATGTTGCATCTTATTTTGTTTTTACCTGGTTTACATGAATTTTTAGTAAAACATATATAAAGCGCATTATTGTATGTTGTGTATTGTGTTAATTATGTAATATTTAATAAAGCACCAATTACAACTGACCTTAAAAACTTCGTTCTACATTAAAATATTTATAAATCGATAGAAAGGTCAAAGTATGATGAGATCTATAATTTTTCAGTTATTCAGGTGATTACTATATTCAAGAATTAAGTAAATATGAATCGTGTATGCTGAAATGTTAATATGGGTAATAGTTGATTGTATTCGACACAGACAGATACCGGCTGGATACCATTAAAAACCAGGGAGCATTGGAGGGATGTCTCGTAATACACAGTAGTGCACACCCCAAATAAGTAACAAAAATTATTTTAATCCTTCGAAGGAAATGAAATTACACTTAACATCAAATCTAGCCATGGAATTTCATTGACAAGGGTAGCTCTACAAGTTCAGTAGTCACTTATTATATTTGTGAGATACTTAATTGATTTTACATGATAGCTGAATTTACTGTCATTCGTTACAAAACAATGGCTCAATAAGTCACTTATTATAAATATATACATTCATTAATCACAGTTCAAAACCACGTGGCATTATTCATTATACTACACTATTATACAGAGTAATTTAAACTGATATACTAAATTATAAAGACGTATTAGTATAATTATGTAAGTGACTATCATTAAACAAATGAATAAATTGGCAGTCATTTTATCAAAAATGGTATGTCTTTCTTCAGGACAAATACAAGTTTTAAGAGATAATCTTGATTAGACGTTTAACATAAATTCACTTACTAGTGATGATTATTCGTAGGTGTTGATAACAAGCATATGAAATCTAGAAACTAATTAACTTATTTAAGTTACATATAACTTCTTTTTGGATTGAATGGATCAAAATAGAATTTTCGTTCATTCAAGTTATCACATACTGTTAAATTACTTAGCAAATTCAGTCAATTCGTTCTGTTCAGTTTGTGTAACTCCTAATTTAATCAGCAAACAACGATGTCAGTCACTTCGAAGCAGATTTTACACCTTACTACCATACAGTTCAATCTAAGAATTCATGAGAAAGCACTTTTGTTAGCTGTTCTGTTCATTCGTATTTCATTCCTTACCTTACACAGTTCACAGTTTACTTTATGAAAAAATATAAATAAATACGTCAGTACATGGTCTTATTAATTACATAAGATCATGGATAATAGTCTATTTCATTAAAGTCTTGTTTATATAATGTTCAATCTTTGGTTTGCGACCTTAGAATATTTCGTTAAAAGATTTACTACTTGTCAGTAGTATATGTTTGCAATACAGTATAAAAATCTACTGTGAATGGCTTTTAATTTTCCTTATAAAGTATTTTTGTTGAGTTAAGAAATGAAAGTCCTCGTTTCACTTTCTCAGTAGAATCAAGTGTTCGCACTACTATTCTATACTAGTTCTATACTAGAACGCAACAGCTATCTGGTGTTCCCTAGTTTTCAATTTTACATAATCGAGATTAGTCTATGAAAAATAAAAAATGTAAAAAAATTTTAATGGATTCACTTTGTTTCCTTGGTAAATGCATAGACATATAAACATTTTACAACAGAAAATATTTACAGAAAACACGAACAGAATAAATTCTACTGGTTCTAATAACAGATTTTTATCGATCCATATTGATAGTGCTGTTCCTAATTGCATTTTGTAAGTAATCCAAGAGTGCATGTGTTGGTATGCACAATGAAACAAATACGAATACAAATGCAATGTTGTGTATATCAATTTGTACAACAAAAGCACACTTATAGCTTTCAACATGAATTCGGAAAATATGGCAAAATGTACAATCGATTAACCTGTAAGATGTGCTGTATACATATTGGCAACACTGCACAGAAAAAATAAACACACAGAGATGAATTTTATGAAATTACTTATAACTGTGGAAACAAAACATCGAACAAAAACAAATTCACACATGTTTAGACGAATTATTTCATTCTCTTCGTATTGACTAGACAGTTGTAGTGTTTACATAAATTGAATTAAACGAATTAAAAGAGAGGTCAAAAAGCAACTACACGTAGGACTGTGTAACTATCATTAAAACACTTCAAAAGTGTGACTAGCATTTTCTTTGTTAAATATATCTTATGGTGTAATGAAATAGACAGAAGTTTGACTCGTATTTATACTTATAACGTCGAATCATGGTTGATGTCTGCTTTAACCAACTAGTGAGTAACACTTAGATTAGACACTGGATTTGAAGTAACGATATGAAATAAATCGCTATCATTGCAGATCTTTACTTACTTAGATGGTTAGAGAATTTATCACATATGTCTAATCGCCTTCTGCGTCGATTTGAGACAACGAATAATGTGAAAGCAGTATGAGGGAAAGTTAACTTCGATCAGCCTACAATTTGGCATTAGTTCATAAAGTAATTTAATGATAGGTTCAACCTAGCTAATAGATACAGACTACCTGGTTATAGTGTGTGTAATTATCACGATCAACGACTGGTAACATGATATGACATGGCTTAGAATCGGTCGTAAGAAAACAGCACATTCACTTTGTCAACCGTTATACCCTAAGGATTCATCCTTTTTGCTATTATTGCTATTCTTGTTGTTTGTTCAAAAACACGAAATGTTAAGTAGATTCTCAGCAAGGGATATACCGTCATTCCTACACTATAGTGCAGTTTTATGTCAATCAAGTAATAAAAACTGTTACATGTTAACTTTAGGCTTCAAATAGATTTCGTCAACTGATTATATTTTGTTTAATAACCGAAGTAATTCATTAAATGCATATGAGATTAATCAGTGATCAAAAGATTACACATATACAGAAATCATTACTATTGAGTAACTACGTTTAATAGTCGTGTGCTATTGGATTAACGTGCGATTTCAAGTTATTTCGGTCACAATTAACAAATCGTTTATCAGGAGACATTTATTATTACATTCCTACTTAGAATTAGTCCGGAAATTGAATGCCATACAGTTAATGCTGTTGCATTTGAAATAAACAATTGTGTGTCTAAAATATAAACTAGTTGTTCACACGTTTACATTGCAACACTAGATGAGTTAAAAAAATTAATTTACTGAAACTTCATCATATCGATTTACTACTGACATTATATCCACTACGGAATCAATAAAGAGTGTTTTAGACAACAGTGGCCATACGAAAAATTAAAATGCCATTGTTTCGATTCGATTAATTTTATCGCTGATTGAAATCAAATAGAAAGTCATTGATAAGGAGGGATCTTTTGACTGACTCGTAGTCATTGACTAAGCCACTTCATATTTAACACTCATGAATGTATAAACTAGGTTAAATGCAGCATTTTAAAGCAATTTTTGGCTCTATTTAACATCATATACCACTATTTGATTCAAGTAGAAAGTCTGCATTCATCAAATCTTCATGAAACTAATGAAGGAATTTACACCCCCTCGTAGAAAACAAAGATTCTCGGTTTAAAGAGTGACCGATCTGAAATGTATTTCACATTTAAATCAGTAACTCTCATATTGTAGCTTTATTTTATTTTATCTATAATTTAAATGCTAAATACTACAATGTCTTTATTAAACTAAATGACGTGAGGAATTAATGTACTATGGTTATTAGGATAATAGATGTGAAAAACTCAAAAGGATGACTTGAGTTTTAGTGTTTAGTCCTGTAAATTGAAGATAAAATATCCCAGAGATTAGAGTGAAAGTATCATATTATCTAACAGACATAGTAGTTTAAAAACATCTGAAGTCCTTTGAATCACACCATTAAGGAAATAAATACAGAGCGTCATTTAGTAATTTGAGCACAAAACTTAGGAAATGCTAAAGGAAGATATATAGTGACAAAATAAGCTCAAATAGTTCAGAAAAGAATGTTACAATTTAATAGACAGTTTCGGCTAATAAAAAAGGGTGTATAAATCAAAAGTAATCAGTAAAAGAAGTTATGTAACCTATAAAAGAGTATAGTGTTTTCAGTAAGTTGGTTTATGTTTTTAAGGGCCATTAGGTTTCCATTAATAGTAATAACAATAAATTTATTATGATATCAGGCAAAGAACCGTTGTTTTTCTAAAAATAATAATTACTGATTCACTTGTGGGAATCGTTAATTATTCTTGCATTCTAACAGTACTAGCTCATCTTTCAGCGAACTACCACTAAAGTGATTTATTTGCTAGCTCACCATATGTAAAATGAATGGATACAGAACAAATTGATTCTTGTGTTATGCAATATATATATATATATATATATATATATATGACAAGTTAAATACTAGCATTCTATACTTAAAATCATAAGAGGGAATTTTCCTAATAGTTTTAAGTACTCGTAGTACAACTAATTACTTTATGGAAATGAAAGCAAAAATATCATCCATTTTTAAACTTCATGCGAAATCTCCAATATTTTGAATTCGACTGGCATGTTCCTACTTTATACTTTTACTTCATTTTATTAAGAGAACAAAGTGATCATCGTCCATTCATTTGCATAAATAATCATTAACTCTTAATTCAATGTTATAATACAAGTAAATTATCATAATGAAGGATTTATTATAGTTTAAATTCATTATTATCAAAACGATCATTCAAACTGATCATAAATAACTAATAAATTTTGTCTGAGTGTTTTTAGTTTCAATCTGGATAGTTTTTGATTCCTTTAAAAGAATAGAAGAATGTAATCTACAACAATTTTAACTGACGACTACTTTAAGTTGCTTTAAAAAGATTTAAGTAAACAAATAGATCATTCACATAAAATCTTAATGATAAACTAAAGTTGTCAAAAATAGCTTTGAGGACTCACTCTTAGAGTGTACATTATTATAGACAGAATTATGATTTATTCTTCCAAATATAATCCTCGTTGGTTAGTTTGTTTGTGCAACACTTAACAAATATTGAACTCCAATACAGTAATTTTCAATAGTTATGAACGAACATAAATTCTTTACACAAAATATGATGACCAACTATCTTAAATTTAACGAATACATATATTATTACCAGTAAGGTTTAAAATACCATATTGTTGACACCTAGGGTTGAATCTTGATCAGCCATTGCTGACATTACTAACAATAAAATAAACATCACACCCGTTGGACGAAGATGAAAAGAAAGTCAAATGAGATATCAGTCCATCAAGTCAATAACCGTTAACCTGAACCATGTTGGTAGATTCAGTCTACCTAATTATCGGTTATTACCTAACTATCGCCACCAACAGTTAGAGACTCTAAGAGGCATGACTGCGAATTCGTCAAAATGACGCATATGCATTCAATATTTATCTTTCCTTAAATCTAACGCTCAAAATTATTTTACACACTCTTCTTTGCATAAAGTAATTTTTCCCTTATCATATTCCTAATGTTTACTCTCTTTTTACTACTATGAATGTAACTATCACTCCTACGACATTGATATTCATCTTCCTGGCCTGATAAAATGTGGTAACTCCGATTGATTCATATATGTATCAAGTCCTACATTGTACATGGATAACTTTTAAACAAGTTGATGTATATTTGAACTCAAAAGTGAAACGAAAAGTACTGGATTCGAACTTAAATGTGAACACTAAAAATTCATCTTGTTAAGGAGCCTCAAACAAAACGAAACAAGCATTTAAAATTTAAATGTGAGCCAAAATATAGTTATATCAAATAATCATTTATGTAATAAGTAACTTTAAATTAAAATAGTAATAAGTAACATTTCCTACTTAATTTGCTACCTATAAGTTTAAATAAAAAATGTGGAAAAGAAAAGCACACTCAATTTTCATTACTTGTATAAATGTATAAATAGGTTTTTATTAATTTAAATTTCTTACCCCATATAACTTTTCTAATATAGCAATTGCACGTTCTAAATGTGGTATATGATCGGCGAACGTTTGTTTACTCTAAATAAAACAAATATAAAAAAAATAATTAATTTAGATTGTTATTTATTTGATTGAATGTGTCACAGATTGATGCTGAGGAGTTCCATACTAGAACGAAACAGCTGTTCGGTGCTCCCTGGTTATTAATAGTACTCTGCCAACATCAATGAGCGACATATTCAATCAACTAAATGATTTATTGTATAAAAAATGAAAAGAATGAATAATATTATTGTAATTTTTCCTACTTTATTTAAAATTGTTATATTGTGATTTATATACAAAGTAGCATGTCAGTCAAGTTAGATGGTAAACGAGACTATTATAGACAAAAGTCCCATTCAATAAATATCAGAGAATAACCTCGTATATATGTCGTTTTGTTGACTTCGAACAATTAACTGGTCATTATCAATATATTTAAAAAATACGCAATTGAAATAACTGCCCACTAATTGTAATGGATAGATCGCAAATTGAATGAGTTAGAAATATAAACCGTTGGAAGCTGTGTCACTGGTCTGATGCTTAGACGTTCGCTGACTAAAGGTTTTGAACTCGATTCAGTATTTGAGTCGTGTAGCTTGCACTACTGAAAAGTTCCAAAACAGCTGTCCAGTGCTTTGTGGTTTTCATTGGTTGTCTAAATCAGATCACTTCTTGACGACGAATTCAAATTCAACGATCTCCACAACACTGAATTCAAAAAAGAACTGTTTGGTATTGTAATGAACTCTAAATTTATTGATGATGCTAAATTGCTTCATCACAATACCTAGAAAAGGTGAAGTAATTTCATTCTTTAATGAATGCTATATGTCTACAACATGGAAGTATTTAAATACCATTTGTAACAGAAACTTTGAAAGAGGCAGTCATTCAGACTTTAATACTACCATCATAAAGTACACTATTTGCAGATAATTTTGAGATTTTTAATTTGATATCACTAATTAACTTGAATTATGCAACCACTGAAAACTAGGAAACATTGAACAGCTATTTCGTTCTAAATTCTTCAGCGGTGTACAACTACGACCCCATCAGAGAATAACGTTAATACACTAGTGACTAACTTCAGGGGATAATTTCTGGAGAATTATTGAAAATTCATGACCACCGAAGTGTAGCCATAATGAATGTGACACAGATACCAACGACATTAGACTAGGCCACTTGTTGAATGCCGATTTAAAGGGCCTAGTGGTTAAGCGTTTGTTGTAAAACCTGAATATCCTAATTTCGATTCAGCGATGTGATCATGAATGTATACAGATGAGGAATCATATGTTAAGATGAAACAACTCTCTAGTTTATTCCTGTTTTCAATAATTGATTGACAAGGCTGAATCCATAATACCAGATTCAAATTCAGTAATCCCAAAGAAAAATGCTGGAGGTTTTTTAAAGTTTCTTCCATTTAAACAATGACATTTCAATCATATTTTCAGTTTTTTTAACTTTATTCAGACATAAATGCGAAGAATATTTTATTAAAATGTAGTGTACTATTGAAACGTGTATATTTAAACTAATGATGAAGTTATTATTTGTGAAGTAAAAATTCGATAAATTATGTATTCAGAAAACTGAAAATAGAAACTGTATCCATGTTAAAAAATATGGTTTTCATGTAACCACTGTGCACTTTCACATAGAGATGAACAAAAAGTTAAACTTAGTCTCTGGAATAATACAAAAAAATACAGCTTAGTAGCAGTCTTCAACTATTCCTTTTGCCTCAATCAGCTTCTTTTGGTGTAGTTTAGACTCAAGTCTCTCGAACATAATTTTAGCAACTTAACACATTCTGCAGCTCTCGTATATTAAATATGATTTATAATTCGGTATATGAGAGAACTGTTTGCTTACTACAAAACAAACACTATACTTGAATTGAGGTGGTTTTGTAGAGACAGGTATTAAATCACCTTAATTCAGCTACAATAATCAGATCACGAGTGACTAACTTCACAATGTTACTGAAGTCCTAGTGAGACATTGTGACTGATGGAGTTCAGATTTATCAGGAGTGAAACAGTTATCACCAATAATAATGGATGATCGTCAAGCTATATCACAGATTGATGTAAGTTGGAACTCTACCATTAGATGCCGCCCCACTGGTTCCGTTAGCTGAGCATTCGCCAACCTCAAGGTTCAGAGCTGGGTCCAATGGCAGAATCGAGGGTACTCATAGCTGAGTCCCATACTATTGCTCTGTGGATTACAGTGGTGCTCAACCGACAAAAATCTGTGATAAATACAAACAACAAAATCACTGTACTTGTTTTACGTCTTGGACGGCAAGAAGAACAACTTTTGGAATGGAAGGTATACGTGTTTTTCAGAAAAGAATTTTAACAAGTTTTCTATATTTCATATATGTATTCCACCCCCATAACAATTCACTAATTTACATAATATTGATATACTTATCTAAAATAGGCATAATCATTCACTGTTTATGTAATAGATTTCTAAGAGAAATTATCTTTATAGCATAGTTTCATGAAACTGCTGCCAGCAGAGTAAAATGTTCAGCTTAATCCCTAACCATTTAAACTCATGGGTTGGAATTTTTCGAATACCTAGTGATTTTGGAAACATTCATAAATTTATTTTAATTAATTATATTTATCAAGTGCGTTTACTTATTTACTTTTACCAAATGCTAACAACTTCTACTTAGGAAGTATCACCGCTGTAAATCGCAGAATTTTCTCTTCCTTTTCTATTCTTTATTGCAACAAGATGCAAATAGCATAGAATTTATAGATCAAATCAATTAGAAGAAAAAACGAGTGAAAATGCACACATATATTTATGGAATTATGTCATATTAAACATTTATAAAACCTGAATTACGTAGCCAGTTTAAGCTATTTTGTAGTTCATAAACGAAGAATTATTACTTGCTTGAATTCGTCACAGATTGTTGTTGGTAGGATACCATTGAAAACCAAGAGGCACTAGACAGATGTTTCACTCTAGTGTGAAACTTCTCAGTAGGAAGCACCATAGGTTCCTCCCCGGGGGCTTCAGGTTGGCCTAACCCTCTGTACCACTGGATCAGCATCTGGCTACGGAATTCTCGCTTTCATCAAATTTGTGATTACTATTATAACTATTATTATTAATAACTGATACTGCTAATTGTAGCATTATTGTAATGATTACTTTTATTCTAAGTAGTATGGCTTTTGCCAATAATGTAACTAAAAGAAGCACTAAGAAATTACATATTAATGTAATTACTCAAATTTATTCGATGATTCACATCATACTTAATAAATTATATCATCTAACTATGACATCAAGACGCCTACGAAACACAATATGGACAATGTTGCAGTTTCTTAACAAGCACCATTCACGAAATACAGAACAAAGTAAATAAAAAGAATAATGACTTATGAAAGCTGTGAAAAGAATCAATTATAGCATCAATCCAATGTAAAAGTTTACAGAAACCTCTACACTATTAATTACTTAAGCATTTATAAATAGAAATGAATTTATGAATAGTTCATTGTAATTAATCTGTACGTCATTAATTAAAAACAATTAATCAATTTTAATAAAATGATCGTAAATTAAAGTGTTTATGTTGTTCAAAGTGTTTCACATTTGCCTACATAAATATGAGTAGATTTATAGTGAAAGAGCGACGAAATATTTACGTATTTAGTGAATAATTTCAAAAGTAGAAATATGTCGTTCCGGCTAGCTTTCGTTCATAACTCCATGTATATGTAAAGTTTACAATAAATAATAATAGTCAGTACTCTTTCAGTAGCTGTGAAATACACATCCATGTGTATCTATAAATTCAGCTGCTCTTGTAGAGAAAGTAATATTAGGCGTACGATCAAACGGTTAAACTAACGGATTAACGAGCATCTACCATCTTGGTTTGGAAAGGGGCTAGTAAAATCCATACAAAGCTCTATTTTGTCACACTTGATAGATAGTGGGCATGTGACAGGCAAAACAAAATCATCCAAAGTTGTATATAGCTTGCCATCTAAGTTTCCAGATGGGATTTGAACTCGTCTTCTACACATTGCTGAAGCCATAGAGATTCGAGTCAACAACTCAAGTTTGTGTCCAAAACATGTGTAACACCTCTATTCCCTGCTTAACCATATAAGATTTAATAAGCAACTTATCCAATACTTTACACTCTTTGCTGATTGTCTATTCTTCCTCCACCCCTTTCATTACTCCTCACCATTATTTACTTAGTTGATCACATTATTTTCACACCTAGTTTTGAAAAATTACTATTAATATTTATTGTTTTAAGAAGCTTAATTTCACACTTCTTGACCTACATCTAAATTAATCTGCCTATCATTACTAAAAGTACATACGCCATCCTACTGCCAATTTATACGTTTCACTTATCATCATTAGTCATGTAATCCACCTGTTTCCCTAGTATCTTTGACCCACAAGTTACTTTCATTGGTTTGGCAATTTTCATACTATTATTTAAATTAGGGTAAAACCTGATGATGACCTAAGTGAAAGCAGTATTGTTCGCTTAAGAGTTTTCTAATTAATGGTATCACAAATATCACAATTATTTATAATTATTTATAGACGAAGGTAAAAACGAAAAGATTATGGCCAGATTCAAAACTTTGTTCATTATATAAATGAAAACCGAATGTCATAAAATAACCACTGATAGAGGAAGTGAGCTAACGAGAATGTATTTAAAAGTATTCACTCGAAAAGAAATGACAATATTAAACACTATGATCCCTTGGTATCTTGACGATACTAGACACCAGATCAATCATTCAGTGTATTTGACTGACAAATATCACTTATTCTTTTGAAATTGCCTGAAGCTATTGCTTTAGCTAAGTATATAAACAGACTACTTGAATCCATTACCTCTAAACGCATCTACCATTTTGAATTCTTCCACGGAGTTGCTTGCACCGACAATCAATCACCATCATTGAATTGCTTGGTAATATGATTGAATGTCAAGTAAAAATGACCCAAGAGGAATTAAGAACTATACAATGGCTGAAATACAATTATACGATACAAACTTAACTTGAATAAAGCTTTTCGAGTGGCTCCCTTTTTATATTTGGCTTATAGAATGGTACACATGACAGAACTTATTAGCACCAATATTGTTAAAATACACATAACCATTCTGAATACAAATACAATAAACGTTATACTTCTATGTAATATGATCTTAAGTGATCAGAATTGAATTTTTATTAGTCCTCATTTTGTTGTCGCATTATTATATTCACATATAACTACTGACAATGTTTAAAGCATAATACTTACAAAACCGCTCAAATGGTGCTAACTACAATATCGACTAAATAAAACCAAGAAATCCACCTAATTAATGATAAATGCTACGTTTTAAACTGTATAGTCGTAATTTTCATAAATTATTTTTCATACTGAAGCTTCAAATGAATTTTAGGGTATACGTTTCTTCCTATTTTAAACTTGCTGTCTGGATACATTTGCTTTTCAGTGTCAACTTTCTCAATACGTTTGAATCAAATATCAATACTCTAGTAAAGGTGCCGTGGACAGTATCACTAACTGTCATCTAAAATACATAAACCTGTAACAGCATAAAAAACTATACCATCCGATTAGATAAACTTAATGATTAATTCACGCATATGATAACTTCTAAAAACTGTTGAAATCAAAATTTTGCACGGAGGGATATAATTCCATGTATTCCATTTTTTTATCTCAGATGTATACTAAATTTAAGTTTATGCTTAACAATATCTGTTGTTCGCAAAACATTGTCTTTAAACATCAGTATCAGCTAATGATGATGCAGTCTTTGTGTGTAATTTTTGATACATTTTGATACATGGTTCAGGAAGAAAGGAGATGGAGAGTGAAAAGATAGTTATGAGACAATTTTAAGCTCACGATTTAAGCAAGGGAGATAAATGGATACATCTGTGCCATTATGACCGATTCTCAGCCATGGCACCCAGCGTTTTTAGCCAGTGGTCATGGTATTTTTGAGGACCCCAAACAGGCAGTCTGCAGCTACCAACATGACTCAAACCAGAAGTCGATGACTTCATGGACTGATGCCATGTTTTTATTTTCCCGCCTCTAACTCTCTTCCATCCTGCTCCTATTTCAGCCAACATCACTCGTCGGGGCAGACGGTCGTTGGGCATACGCAACACGTGTCCCGACCATCTCAGTCGATGAAGATTCACAACCTCATCGACTGATATACCATCTTTGCCTAACACCCGTCGTCTAATCTCTTTATTACTTACTCGGTGATCCCAGCTGATGCAAGCGATGTTTCGAAGAAATCGATGGTCAAAAACTAATAACCTTTGAGTATTGTCTACTTTTATTGGCCACGCCTCACATCTATACAGCAAGAAAGAGCGAACTGTTGCACAGTACACTTTTCCCTTTGTTGAGAGACGAATATCTCGCCTACCTCATAGGTGATGTAAGTTGGCAATAGTCAAACGAGCTTTCTGAATTCGTACTGAAATTTCGTCAGAGACCAACCCATCAAGATTAATTAGACTTCTGACGTCCTCAACCACTTTACTTCCTATCTATAGCTCAGTTGATGACGAAGACCAGTCCTGAAGCAATAGTTTGCATTTCGAGGGGGAGAAACGCATTCCGAATATGGCTGTATTGTTGTTTATTAATGCTAAAAGGTTCTGCATCTTATCAACGACTTTTCCAAACAGGACTATGTTGTTTGCATATTCTAAGTCAATAAGTAAATCTTCTGGTAGGAGATCAGTTCTTAGAAAGTCAGGAGATGGGGGTGTTATTTATAGCAGAAAATCAATTATGAAATTAAACGACAATGGAGATAGTGGTCAGCCATGTTGGACACTGCTTGAAATTACAAGTTCAGATGACAATTCGTCATTCAGTCTAATACGACTAGTAATGTTCGAGTAAAAAGCCTTCATAATGCTTCTGTGCTTCAGGGGTACCCCTTTCAGCAATAGGCGCCACAATAGAACTTCTCGGTTTACAGAATCAAATGCCACTTCCAAGTCAAGAAAAACTACCATTGTTGGGCTCCAAAAAGTATATCTGTGTTCCCAAACCTGACGAATGGTGAATATCTGGCCTATACAACCGCAAAAGGTCTGAAACCATCCTGAGTTTCTCGCATTTTCAGTTCACGAGTTATAGTTAAATGTCTGATAATTATAGAAGCTAGTATTTTAGACACTATATTAGTCAAACTAATTTGACCATGGTAATCGCAGGATGATTTCGAACCTTATATAGTGGGATAATCAACGATCGACACCAGTCCCCAAATTTAAGCCAAAATATCAAACAGCCTAATTGTTAATGTGGGACCACAAGTGTGCTTAGAATGATATAGAAATGTTTGTTTATTACTGATGATCTAATTTGAATTCCACTTGTCAGACACAATCCAAATTAAATCAGACTTGTAAACTACGACTGTATTGAGCTAATCTGCATTGGATGCACATTTGGCAGTAGAGATTAATCAATTTCAATCTTTATCAAACCGACAGGAAGATTCATACACATTCAGAGTATAGTAGGAAACTATGTAAGTATACTCAAATACAATTAGAAAGATCAACAAAACATCAAAGATAAGACCTAAAATCTTTATATTACTACTTACACATGTCACCTTTTGACTGGCTAAATATTTGCATAAGTTGTATAAATTTTCATGATCCGTAAAGATTTCTAATACATCATTGATTTCTTTTGCATTTTCCTATGAAGGAAAAATGTCGGAAATAGACGTTAAGGTAAAAGTATGTTTTTATGAAAAACAAGTAAAATCCTCATTTAGTCTCATGAATTTGTGTATGTGTGAAGTGTTGTAAATAAAAATATTTTAACCATAAATGAACCTGAACTTAACAACTATTCTAAACCAGAAACTAATGGTAAACCATTTCCTTTTAGTATAAGACTTCCTAGTGGTACTAACGTCTTCACATGAGATCGAATGCAGGACTTATAGGCTTTGAGGAGTATGCATAAAATTTACACCATCAGGTTGACATCTAATAGTTTACGCCTTTAATTTCATTGTTATTAGTGAGTAACCGCCTCACATCTGAAATAAGTGAACCCCATTAGTCACGTTTTCTCACTAGAACATTGCATTTACCTCATAAACTTAGTGGGTAGATATTAATTGTTATTAAGATATTAATAATGTGGCTCTGCAAACCAGCTTGATCACTTCACTGTATGCGAACAGATAGACATTTTGGGAACAGAAAAAAAATTCAATTTTAACTGGAAAAGCGGAAAGTACAGACTATTATGAGCATTACACTAAACACAATAACTGTCGCCTTTGCCATCTCGTAAACATAGAATAGAAATGCTATCACCAAAAATTGATGAACTTTGACTTCGGAGAAGATGAATTTGATTCAGAAAACGTTGAAATTCTCTATTAGAAAAGTTTTAGAACTACTTGGGAATTTCCGTGATTCTGATAAAAGATCAACCAAATATCAGTAAACACATCGACACTAAACCAATTTATTACATCAACCGTATTGTCAGCAGTCGATTTAATAAGTTAATCATCAGAAAAGAAAGAACAAATAAAGATAGAATATCTAAGAAGCTAACTAAACACAAAGGTCAGTAATACGAGCTAAATCGACACTTGTGAAGTAATTGAGAAGCTCACTTCTACATAATGGATGCGCTGATGATGTTATTAAGAATGACAATGAAATCTTCACAATTAAATCATTTAACCCAAATAATGCAACATTAACATCAGCTAATTTTTCCTATTATTTACGGACAACATTTGTATAAATGTGAGTAATTAGAACCGAGTCATTTCTGATAATCTGATTTGAGAATAATTATCATATTTTTTCTTATGAAACTCAAGTCTAAATACAGAAGGAAGCATTTGGAATGCTTAGTTTTGCGTCTTTAAGTTATGTACACTCATATTTTTGTATAATACATCCTTCACATCTTTGTAATAAACATTAGACGTATGAGAAATGATGCATACAACTGTTAGTAGGATTTCATATAATAACGAAACTTTCTCATATTAATTCAAATAAGTACTGAGTAACTACCCTTCAGTTTGGCTTATCTTATATTCTAAAATAGTTCAAAAAAGGGTTTTTCTCAATTACATTGCGTTCATTTGTCTTTTATTTATTAGTAATTACTAATTCTAGAAGAAAAGTGAAATTATTAACCACATATGATGATTTAAAACTGATTATTTTTTTTGGTCATCTTTCTCAAAGAATCTAAACCAAGATATTATATCACTCCATAAAGCAACTAATAGTTTGACAGAGTTATATTGTGATATGCAAACTTTCTGTTCAGGGTTTATACAATAATCAGAAACTGTAATTAAAATTGTTAATTATAAAAATTTGAAACTAGTTGCAGCGTTGATTTTATTTGTTGAAATCTAATCTTATTTCACTCTTCATCATTTCTCACTTCTCATTTTGTTCATAAACTTTTACCGCGTTGAAATGAAGAATTGTAACACTAAGTTGATGAACATTCATACCAGGCCTTACGTTCTCGACAACTGAAAACTTCAAAACACTCTTGATCTGGATCGTTTTTTAATTTTTCGTACGCTTCTTCGATGCATTTTCTGAGTTATACGTTGATTGTTTGAAGTGAGACAGTTTGAACAGGTGATATAAGACTATATGTTGTTATATTCTAACATAAATACTTGAAACTTTAGCCAATTTATATTACAGTTCTAGTTTGTTTCGCAGTTATCACATTCAAACTTGAAGTTAAACGTATGATGACAGGTTATGAATATCGTTACAATACACAACCGCAATAATAAACGACAATGATGAAACACAAAAACAAACTTGATCACAGTATTAACGAATATTTCTTAATGTGTATGCATTTATTACATACCTGTTTCAATAATACGTTTACCCAACGTTTAAACACTCTGACTTGAGTTTGCAGACATCTAATATCTGTAGAAAGTTAGATAATAGAAACAAGATTAATGAACAATTATTCTGTTACACTGCAATTAATAATACTACATAAGTATATAATTATATAGAGAGATATCTAAAAAAGTTTCCTCAAGAGGTTTATATTATGGGCGCCCCTTAATCAGAAGGTGATTTTCATTGTTGATTGAGTTTCTAAACCCACCTAGTTGAGATCAGAGTAATACCAAATTCTTCATTTAGAGATATTTTATTTTGTAATTTAAAGATACACTTACATTTAGATTGGATTGTAACTGGCAAACAGATTATAGGACGTGCATTTTGTCTTATTTGGGACTCGTCGGCCGAATGTACCTGCATCCCAAAGTTGATGTTCACACCGGGATTCGAACCCAGTTTGCTTCGTGCTACATGCCACCTAGTTTACCACTAGACTACTGAGTCCGAGCAGTCACACTTTTGTAACGAATATATATGTAATTAGTATGAACTTGTATCTTCCCATTGATTTGTTATGGATTGCAGCTAGTCAGCCTCTGTTGCCGACGAGTCCCAAATAGGACGAAACCAACGTCCTGGATTCCACCTGCCAGCCACAATCCAACCTAAACAATAGTTGTAGTTTATTTCTATATCGAGGCGATCCGCTAAGGATGTCCATATAACAACAGAGAATGACCAGCTTCTGTCAATAACAAATCAACAGGAAGATACAAGTTCATCTTAATTACATTTACATGTTTTTTTAATATGTAATTAATTGTTTTAATTAACTGATTAACTTTTAAAAATATTTTCCAAAATTCAACTAGTATGATTAAATCTTTCAAAAAGATCAAAAATGAGAATAGTTTCATTTTGTTTCATGTCTACGTTACAGATTGATTAAAATCGATACTAAATAAAACTAGAAAACACTGCATTATATTTATTTTAGTGTTGGACGTCTCAGCAATGCACACCAAATACATTACCATATGAAAAAGCCAAGGGTTCCGTGGATCTCCTCAGTAATTGCCTAAATATTACCACTATCTGGTTGGTGTCCAGTAGGAAGATTTTCACATCAAGTAGTTTGTAATTTAGCGCGATAAGCTTACAATATCATTAGTGATAAATGTCTCACTCCCTATATGTATAAACTCAAACAGTGACGACTTTTCATTAGAACTTTAGGAACATCTGAAATTAGTCACTAGTAAGTTAACTAATTTAGTATTGATATTGATGCGATTTTGTAGAATATGGTTCTCATCTTATTACATTTATTTATCATGAATAGATCTTGGTCTAAGTTTAATTAATTTTACAACAAAAGATTATTTCTTACAAACAATAAAGCAATCAACTAGAACTAACAACATCAGAAATTTTCATTTTCAATAAATATATCCCTTCAAACAGAAATAATTCTGTATAATTAAAAATTATGCTGAAGATTTTTATTTGAGTTGGATCCTCTTTTCCTTTATTATGTTTCCTAAACTTGATGGCTTAATTGTGATGCCCACTTCATCATTCAAGAAAATATCAACTTTACATACTTGATTATGGAAATAAACTATTTGAATATTTCACAATCATTAAATCATACTATGTTAGCAAATACTTTCTATAACTGGTTGTTTACAGATGTTTTGTCATTGTAAGCTTGTTGCATATTTTGTTTAGGTAACTTCTAAGTTTGTGGTTGGCGTCTGTTTTTTGTACAATTTAGTAAATAGGGTACATATCAAAATGCTTATTAATTGTAGATTGACCTAAATATCACTGTACTAGAAGTTCTGCAGTATTCTTTACATTTTCTCAAAACTAGAATTTCAGCTATTTTTAAAATTCGAAACAATCTGTACCATCATTGATACAAGTGATAACATTTTATGTTGTTTCACTGATAGTTTAAGCCAGTTGTTGCGTAGACAAAGGATGCTTCCAATTTAACTTGAGTAATATATATCACAGTCACTATAATTCATTTTGTAGTTATTTCCCTTGATTCGTTATCGTATTTCGGTCCGGATAAAGTTGGATAAAGTATTTCTGTTGGACTGTGAAACATTTCGATCCCGGAAGTCTTGAAATTAATTATGGTGACTTGTGACATAATGATTTATTTGTTTATTTGTGACATGAATTATAAGAAGGATCACAAGATAAAGCTGATTTAGAACTTATCAGCTCATTTCTAAATGAAATAGGCCCTGAAAATATCAAGAATGACAACAAAAGCCTTGTATTTATGTGGTAAGTAGTAATATAAGTGCTCATGTGCCTCCACTTATGATCAATAAGGGAATTCTCATAGTTAAGCAGTATTACACAATGAATGATATAATCTTTCAAGAGTTCTTAAAAGTCGTCTTACTGAAGTAGTAAACAAAGTTTTTGATAGGGATGATATTTGGCGAGTAAATATTCTGTCATAGTTTAAACGTTGAATGATACACGAAAATATTTCTGTAATGAAGATTTTTCTCATGAATGTAATTAAAAATGAATGAATTTATTTTGAAAATCTATACCGTTAGTTTTCATACTGTACACTCATATGTTAAAGTATATCTCCTTTCAGACTACCAGTTATATGTTAAACATAAATTACCAAAAATTAGATGCAAGCCAACTAACAGCTCAATAGTTGATTAATTCTGGACATGTATGTTCTACATTGTTGGTCCCACTCGTTCTATTTCTGACAACTTTATCTTTTTAGTTATTCCCTAGATAACTGGGGATTTTTTTAATCGATAGTGTTTAAAATCCATCTTGGAATTTTTACTTACTTTTTTTTAAGTTTTAGATAAGATAAAGTGCAAACCTCACAACATCCGATAATAATGATAACCATCAGTACGTCAATAACTAACATCTAGAAGTAATTCTGAACTTCATTAGTGAAAGATATCAGTGAACTTAACCCCTATAGGATGTGATACAGTAGAAGTCGTAAAACGTTATAAATTGATCAAAGTCTGGCAGTGAAGCCTAAAAGCAATGCGTTTAATCCCTGGTAAAATATGAAGTTACCAATGAAAAGTTCTATACAATGATTTACACTGAATGTAGTGAATTTTGACGTTTAATGATAGTTAAGCTTAGGTCTGTTTATGATATTGAACTTTAAATATACTAGTCTTCATAATACTAACTAGTAAAACTCATTACTCATATAATTCTTCCGGATTTTCCATAAGTCAGAATATCTGATGAATTCAATTATATGAACTATCGTATCATAAATATGAATTAAGTGTATGATTTTGGAATAATGTTGTTAAGCGTTAAAATGAGAAATCATTAGTATCTCCACTGGATACTGTCCACTTTAAACAAAAAGTTATATACTGCTGACATGAATTATTTTGAGCTTATGAAATACATTTACTAAATAGTATACTGTTAACATAAATCCTATCTTATTACTATTTAAAAATTTTACTTTGAGAATCATTAATCATAATAAAAAGGAATAAAGCTCCGTTTTGAATAAGGTTTAGTTACCACAATCTTGATTCCATCGATATCATCATCAACAAATAAAATAAAATAGTTGTTTGTACATTTTAAATAAATGAGACATATTGATAACAACTTAATGTCAACTGAAAAGACTAGATGTAGATCAAAGAATGTTAAATAGTTTGTTTGTAACAATCTAGAACTTCAAGTTAAGTGAATCTAATTTCTACACGGAGTTATGACGAAATATCTTTATGTTGTAAAAATGGAGTATTCTAACTTCCCCCTACCCCCAATAAAGTAAAATCGTTACATCATCATATTAATTTTTACTTAAGATTTTGTTATTAAACACAATCTGTTGAGTTTTATTTTAACTCACAAATTAATAAGTTGCACAAAAGTCTGTATACAGTCAAATTTTGTCTAGTTTCTGTAATACATTACATAGTTGAAAAACCTACATTCTGACTAGTTAATAAACTCCGAAGATCACTTTAGCTTGTCAACATGGTTCCACCACGACGAATCTCATAAAGAAACTGTTAGGAATACTTCAACACTTCCTGATAGTTTGTTTGCTTATCAACATCTTCATAAGTGAAGATGAATTGTTCCAGGTGTTTTTTTACAATCTTAAAACCTGAGAAAAGTATTGATGAATAAATAAAGAAAGAATGACCAATCATTAAAAAGATGGAAATTCACAAAAAGGTTACAGTACATAACATTTATTAATACGTGTATATAACTTCATTGCTCGTGATCGAATGAATCGAAAGCAATAGAAGTTACCGTTGGCTAAAGATTATGCATGTATCTAATTGTATATCCATATGCTGTAGTTTGTATCATATCATGGAAGAATATAAAGATCGGTGGCATTTCTATGGATTATACTTACTGATTATTTAGAGCTAAAATAAAGGTAATAAACAAATAATAACTGCGCTTTTCTTTAACTTCATGTAATTATTCAGTAGGTAATATAAGGGACGTCTGTATACTTCACATAAATAAGTAATCGAAATACAGTAGGACTTCATATGTAGTCACACAATGTTAAGAAGTCCAAAACTATGATATAACAATTTCACATTCCAACTTGTTTTTCAGGATTTAAGTCAATCAATATACAGTGGATACTTAACAAAATACTTTACTTACAGCATTCTGTAATGACATGAAATTATAGATAACAGCTCTCAGCCCTCTATTTGGTTAGTGCAAATCAAAATAACTAATTTATTTGTTAGCAAAACACCTACTGCATTAAAATTGACCAGTTTAAAAATAATTATGTCTTTAACAAAACGTTTTCCATTTTAGTATGTTTTTGGTAAGTCAATGTTTCAAGTAAAGCTCCCTTACATGTGCTAAATTAGTGATAGGAAAATAACTATAAGTAATTATAATGGAACGTTTGTAGGGTAAGTCCTCGTGAACCTAGTTATTACGTACTCTTTTATCATTTTCATTACGATTGTGTAATCATTCGCTCCAATATAAACATAAGTGTTTGTAAGTTCTACTACTTTACATGACCCGTCAGTTTCATATGTTTTCCTAAAAATATAAGTGTTTACATTGTATCTAGTGGCTCATAAGCACTTTTTATGATTTTCCGGTACATTATAAAGGTTTCTTTTACTTTCACTAACAGAAGTATCTCATATCTATGATTCTAATAAGCAGCTTCAAAATAGATCAAATTTATATTCTTCACATCTTGTTGATCACGCATTATTCAAATTTATAAAGCTGCATGTTGCATAAATGCAATTCAAATATATACTTTTTACATTTTGTCTATAAAGGACGTTCTATCTTAAAAACTCCATAGTAAGGCGAAAGATACGATGTCAATGTTCTTACTAATCAGTTACAGTAGATATAAAAACATTGCAGTTACAAGAACAACAATTTAATGGCCTATATGGACTAAAAACAGTTTTTATTTGATCTTTTAGAGACTTTAAGGAACTAGGACTTTTTTGGTTACTGTCACCATTAAGTGCTTATTGCACTTATTGATTATTTTAGCGAGGACATTTGCTACTTTGCAGCTTCTAGTAATATACAGCAACTAGAAAAGATCAGTGTCTTTCATTTATCGAATTTTATCGTTTCAGTCTGGAATAACGAAACAAGAGATAAGTGGTAAAAAGAACCATAAATATAATCATAATTCTAGCTCTGACGATGTCAATTATTAAACTGATTCCAAACAAAACAACCTACAAAATTTTCCTCTTGTGTATATATTCCTAAGGTGGTTTGAGCTTGTTTTGTAACTGATCGTGAAACGAATTACCATTAAATTAGCTTATTACACTCGTGACACACACAAATAAAACAGTTCAAACCATGGTACACATCTCAATAAACTTCTTATTTACAAAATGTAACCTCAATCAACCGTAAATATCGAGGCAAGGATATTGGTATGCGTTGTGTATGTAATGATTTTACATGGTGTTATTTTGTGAAACAGGTAATCGGACATTGATATCAGTCAAATAAGTAGTTACTGATAAACGGAGGATGCATTTATGTCTCAGTATCGCAGATTGACCTCGATTAGAATTGGACATCACACCAGATCTCTCAAAAGTTAACCCTACAGACAAGTAAGTTCACATTTAAAGGTTTATATTTTAATCTTCAGCCTAATCGTGGTTTACCTAATGCCACTGGTGAGAAATTACTTTTCACCTTGCTATGATTGAACTCCAATCTTAGTAATATTCCTCATACTGTACAACAGATATTTATATCTGGCCACTGACTTTAAATCAATTAATGAACTCCGAATTATGTAAGAATAATGACAACATTAAGCTTACTAAACTTTTAGAACTACTGGTTAATAAATAGCTTACTTATCAGAAATATCTGACACTTAGCATTAGTAAATGTTAGTTTTTTTTTTCATTTGTACAGAGGGATTATAGTGTTATTGTTTCCTTATCTTAGATGTTTATTGATCAATTTGAATACTATTAGAAATAAGTATCCAACATTCTAGTAGTTGACATTTAAATAGAAGTGAAAGAATTTCATATATATTGGAATTTGACAAAATAAATGTATTTTCATATGAATGTAATTAATACAGTGTTATATTATTAGCTCACATGACATTTATTTAATTATATTTTTTCTGTGTACGATGACTTTGTTTTGTGATCTATTAGCGGGGAGTAGATGGAACAAACTTTTCAATAGAATAAGCAAGCAGTATACATAATATCATCCTATTTAAGTAAGATAGAAAGGTATGTTGTTATTGATATTTCTTAGTAGGAAACAAAAGTATGCAGATCAACTTTTAAAAGTCAGTTATTATATTCATGTTGTTGGCAACTTATAGGTAGTTGAATCCTCTATCAGTGTTGGAAACCACAGAGATTATTGTCTATTCTTTGAAAGCGAAATAACATCACCTATAGGTTGGATTGTATTACCTCAAGGTCCAAGTTGAGATCATTTACCGCAACAAATTTACGTATTGAAATTAGCCCCAATAAGACTTTTAGTTTCTCAGATTAAAATAGGCGGTACAAAACCAAAGCCTTCGACTTGAGTTGCAAAGCGAATGGCCTAACCATTAAGCCAAAGTTCTGCCTAAGCTGAGGTATAAATAAATACTGGGTCAATTGGTTGTGTTCCGCAGAGGTTTGTAGACATCAAGCATTTTTACCTGTGAAACAATTGAATACTGCCATTAGTGAATCATTAGAAGCACATATTTAGTGTGTTTTACAATGACTAGTTTCCGTGTCCACAACTTTGGGATAAACGCCAACAGATATGCGTTTGATTTCAATTCGTTCAGCAGGTAATATTCGTCTTTATATTTTCCACTTCATAGTGTTTAGTCGACGTCATGTATCTATCACATACAGGTTTGAGCGATAAGTTAGCGAGCCACAAGTACAAATATCTTTCTGTTCAAGTCACCGCACTACATCAGTACATGAAAGTGAGATTATTGTAATGGTTGCCAAAGTAGTAAAATTCATAATATTATTTGTAGTATGAGGGATTAGGCATTGAGAGCAAAGACTTGATTACTTGAATAAAATGTTTACAATAATCTTAAAGCTCAAGAGCGTACAACAAGATAGCAAGATAATATATCTCCTCTACTACCATTTAAGCGTTTATTCACTCGACTTTGACACATGCTTTTAGTGTGGAAGTCACTGAATAGCATTACTTGATTACCCAAAATGTTGTGGATGAATCAAAGTTTCACCAAGTGAGTATTTTACGAAAAAAATTAACTTCGAATTAACTACTATGCTTAGAGACTATTTAAATTAGTTCATGTAAGAGATATTCTGCCTCCATCTTACTGGTGTCTATAAGACTTTCAAAACCAGTAGTTGTTTATTAACGTTGGCATGTGAACTATCTCAACTCAGTAGCAAGTTTATAGATTCTATTCTAGTCAAATTTCTTTTTCTACAAATTTTTATTTTGATGATAACAATAATAAAAAAATCATTCAAACACGTAGTTGTTATTGTAAAACGTAAACACTTATAGACAAATACAAGGTATTAAACATTTTCAACCATTCTTATATATATTGAATGAATAGGTACTACATGTTAGAATGTGATTCATATTAAATATTTCACTTCATTCCCCAACTTTCATTATTTTTGTGTATTTTATTTAACATATCCACTGTACTGAGATGTTCATAGAAGATAATTTTCAGACAGTTCTAAACTCATGAAATAAGAAATTACAGAAATAACAGAAATTTTACTATATCATGCAACACACATTATCTATCGAGTGAAAAAGGATTGAAATCACTGGTTGCATCATAATTAAGGTGGATTAAATAAGTTGAGGATAACACAAGATTTCTCATACTCCATTCAGTCTCCAATAGTATAAACAATCGGAAAGTCTTGCAAAAAGATGCTCACAACTGATTAAACAGACATATTCCTGCGTATTTCAACAAACGTATAATTGACATTCAGCTGAATCAGTGCTGGTGATTAGTTTTCAGTCGTATTTTACATAAAAGTTCTTATTTAAGATAGGTATGAATAATACAACGACAACCGAACTAACCGATACTTTGTCAATTGATTTTGACATAGCACGAATAAGATATTCACAAACAAAGGCAGAAATTACTAACCGTTTGATATACGTTGAGATTAAATAGAAAGCATAAATATTTAAAATCTAAGTCTAAAGGGAATAAATGATATAAAAGAATTATTATTATGCACTCTAACAAATGCTTTTTTAAATTAAATCTAACTGATAGAAAAATGATGCAACTGCGGAAAACAATTCAGAATGTAAAATTAAGCTGTTGAGGTTTTGAAAAAAATTAATAGACCCAACAAGCTTATATAGATGCTGTTAATCTATATTTTCATTATTGTTTCATCAATCATTAACTGACTTTTGCACACAGAGACGATTATATAGAAAGAACTCGGTGTGTATGATGAAAAATTTTTCAAATAGAATCGATCTATTGATAATCACCTAGTGACTTTTAGAAATAATAAAAGATTCTATTTGATGCAGTATAAGGGAACACAATAAATAATTACTGATATCATAGAATGACCTAGGCTAGACAGTCAGTTAAAATCAGGAAGCGAGGAACAGCAATTATATTCAAGTATAAGACTTAGTTATTCATTTCCAGCATCCTTACCTGGTGATCAAACTGTAGTCATCTAGAAAGGGTCAGTTTGCAATATGAAACTTTAGAATCAACAATTTCCACAACACTAATTAATACTAAGCAACAACTTATAGTAGTAATCATACACAACCTTATGTCCTCATCAGTAATTACATAACATATATAGCAATTCTATTAATTAATTCAATTTCAAAGTTAATATTGTTATAGATGCTTGTCATATAGAAAGATAGTTGAGGTTTTGTAATTCAGTTATTCAGTACAGAAACAACTAAGGTAACTAGAATAACAATGTATTCATACACAATATTTAATAATAATAATAATTGGTATCTAGATATGTCATAATTAGTATTTAATTAATATACTGGAGTATATTAATTACTATATTATATTTAGCAATAAGGTCACGTTTATTGATTAATCGTTAAATAATTATCATAATCAATAATTAGTCTGTTATCAATATTTGGCTGATACTATCAAAAATAACTTCATTCATTCATTTAATTAATGTTAACTAAAGATTATCTTAATAAAAGTTAAGCTTCATATCACTTAGTTCAATAAAATGACATTTTTCTTATTGCTAAGTGCAATAAACCATCAAATGGTATTTGTATTTTGTTATGTTGTAAGAATGTTATTCTTTGATAAGATTTGAATCTATGCATTTTTGAAGTATTCTTTGTTGGCATATGTTCATTGATATTGGATTACTTTAATGTCTAGCCATCTGGTTTTACGTTTTGTATGGAATAAAAAGGTTGTGATTGTTAGTGGAAGTAAGTATGCATGTTTCATCCTATTTCAGATTTGTAAGTTGTATGTATATACAATTCTGTGTTGATGCATTTATTGGCACTCGAATGAAGTATGATGTTTTTTTTCGAATATGGGGTTATTGGTATTAACAGTTTAGTACATTACATGTAGGATTATGAGTGTGAAGAGCATTTCGATGCAGTACGTGTGCAAATATCACTAAATGGATGCAACCATAGTTAATTGATTAATCCAAATGGAGAGGAAAAGTGTGTCATGAATTGTATTTCTACTCATAATCCACTGTAATAGGTATAGATAGCTTATATTCAGATAAACGACTCACTAAAAATGCACAATTAAAACATCATTCTTACAACGAGCTAGAGAGCACTGAATATCTGTTGCATTCTTATTTAACATTCCTCAACAGTTCGCATATATGAATATATATATATATATATATATATATATATATATATATATATAGAGAGAGAGAGAGAGAGAGAGAAGAGAGAGAGAGATCAAAATATAGATCGACTAGTAACTTCACAAGATTTGCTGGCGTTCGACTTACAATTATTACTCCGAGGAGCATTGAAATGTAAATCAGTAGGCACTAAATTAGTGGCCGTTTAAAGGTTAAGTTCCTTAAGATATGTGTATTTAAATGTATCCGTGTAGCTCGTACACATAAGGTAAAAGTTCATTTCTGTTTGATTTCTTTCAAGCAGATTGTTTATCAAGGAGTGAAATTTAAATAAACAAACTTAATACACTTCTTAGTAAGTGTTGAAACTTAATTCTATCAGTGTAAGCTTACTATTATCAAGCATTAATCGAAAGACCCTCTGTCATAATTTACTTGGTATGTTTCAGCTTAGTCTAAACACTTTTACACATGCATTAAACATTGAACAGAAAACTTGACGATCAGTAGTAAAAAAACGTCTTATTTACATAAACTAATTTATTCATATCTTTTTAGAACCATAGTTTGTCTCTAATTTCATATGCAATAAGATTGTGTTATCTTGTTATGTAAGTATTTTTCTTACTAAATTGAAATAAATGAATGTCAGCTTAGCATTGAGATTGGATATGTAAACATTTTAATAGAGGAAGAATAAGTCTACTTCAAAGAAATATTCCATCTGTTTGTCCATCCAGCTTTGCTGAAAATATTATATGTATTGTGATGGTTAAATAAAGAATGTTTTTCAGTCTGTTGTTTGTTATCATCACGAATATATCTCAACTTTGAGTGCCACTAAAAATCAGGAAACACTAAATTATCGTTTCGTCCTAGTATGGGGATATAAACTAGTACTTTCAGGTTTCATGTTGAATACTAATCTGGTGTCAAATGATATGATTCTCAATCTAATCAATTTGTGGTATACCGGAACGACCAGCCAATGCCATATGTGTACGCTTATTGATGACAATATATTTGCTTAATAGATATGTGAACAATATCTTTTATTATTCATTTACATGTTTGAACTACTGATTGTTTTCAATGCAAATATGTGCTTTTGAACAGTTCACAGACTACATATATTGTAAACATGTACACACACACACACACACTAAAAATACATAGAATTCTTTATCATTTTTATGAATTGTTGTTCACATAGTTGAAAATAATACAACTTTTAGGTCAAAACATAAATTCTTTCATTTCTAGAAAATACTATTGAATTAAAATGAAAGATACAAATTTCAATCATTTGTATCACTACATTCTACGAAGTCAATCGATAAAAGAAGAAAGATGCCTCACTATTTAAGGTGTTGACTACACGTTCTACATAAATAAAAAAATCAGTTTTGTGAATGATCAATGAATATTGAATTAATTACTGACACTGAGAGACTTATTATCATTTATACTGGTATGATGTGAATATTAATATGGTTTCAGAACCATTTTATAGTTTATACTAACAAACTAACTGTATCTACACAAAATAAATAGAAAGCTAGAAAAAAATGAACAGCTGTTTCATTTTATCACTGGACTTCTGTAATGTGTTCATCCACAACCTCAGTAAGTATCAAACGCAGAATCTTTAAGTTTTACAGCAAGTACCTGACCCTAATACTACTAAGTCAGTATTCGTTAGTCTATACTTTTGATTTAAGTCAATTCACGATGTAGCATGACCATTGTATAATAATACTGGTGGATAAATGGTGCATATTTGATATGCATAGACCTCACTAGTCAAAGCTCCTTACTAAAAGTCAGTAAATTATCTCTAGAAATTACTTATAATAAATACATATATCAGTTGAGTTACCAACATGTTCAATAGTTTACATATTAGTGAAGAACAAAACAACTGAACAAATGTCAGAGAATTTAAATAAGTATAGCTTCATTAGGTGATTGAAACGGTTGATGCCGTTCAAGTTTGCACACATCAGCAAGTGGTAGCTGATAGTTCTAAAAATTTAATGCACTTATGACATTCAAACCTGAAACATCCAGTTTCGTGTCTTAATTTGTTACTGCTGAGACATTCTTATCAATACCTAAAGTAGGATTCGAAATACTATTGTTGATCACAAAGTAGTGATTAATGTCGTGTTTGTTTATTCTTTCAATATTATCCGAATAACCTTTATCATGGATCGCGTCTTCTGTTCATCTAATATTTGAGTAATTCTCACTTAAGATTTCATTTCGAACAAATGAAGTTATCCACAACTGTCTTTTGTCAACATGTTTCTGTAGAGCATTCTAACAGTTTCAGTGAAAATTATAAAACAATAAAAGTCGTATACTGAAATAAAACATTTAGTGTAAATGACATTCTGACAAGAAGCTCTTCATTCACTAAATAAGCAGAAAAGTGATCAAAGATTCTTGAAACAACAATTTTATTGAATATTGAACATGTGGTTAACTTGAATTTTATTTTTACAGTTTTATAGTCCAATTTTTTCTAAAAATTATGTGTTATAGTATAATTAGCTTGTTTGATATAACTAATAATGCAGATAGTATGGTTCAACTAGTCCTCATTATATGCAATTTTATCAGTTTAGATTCAATGTTAAATGAATAAATATAAATAAAGTATACAATTTATTAATGACAATTTTATTCCCAGTTAGGTTAGCATAACATTTTTCAGATATGGCTTAATATCAATATTGAAAATTAAAGAATATACGTAATTGTCATTTTATTCAATTGAAAACCTTAAGTAATATGAGCTTATATTTCACCTAACTTCAATGACTAGAATAATGAATACATGGTGGTGCATAGTGGTGAATAAAACAGTAGTGCAGAATGTTAAGTGTTTACAAATCTGTAGCCCTTGGGGATGATTCTTGTGTGTGCACTTCTGAGGAGTTCCACACTTTAGCAAAACTCCTGTCCGGTGCACCCTGGCTTTCAATGGTACCCTGCCAACATTATTCTGTAACGTATTCAATCTAATAAACAGATAATAATTTTGTAGGAATAAAACTCTTAAAGCCTTTCGTATGTTGTGATATAATTGAAATTCGTATGGTCTAAGTTGTTTTGTGGAATTATATTTAATACTATCAGATAGTGCTAGGTGAAATTCCTTTAAACTGCATAGGCGTTTCATGACATATGTCTTTAAATTTCTGTTCATTTTTTAGGATCCCCATGTAGGCAGTCCTAAGATAAGTTTCAGGGTACTAATGAGAGATGGTTAACTAGTTGGTAAGATTATAGGTCCTCACAGACTAAGAGGTTTAAAAAATTTACCGCATACGTCTAGCCACCTTCCACTTCAACAAGCCATAATTACTCGCGTTAGAGTAGAATACAACTAAGATGGGTATGGCCAAATTAAAATGTGGCATCAGTTCATGAAGCCTTCGACTGTCAGTTCAGCCATACCGATAGATGCAGACTACCTCTTTGCAATCAATGAAATTATCATAATCAATGATTATAGAAGCTAATTGACATGGCTCAAAATTGGTAGAAGTTGTGTAAGTGCACTAACTATATCTTTTCTTACATTTTGAGTTTTAAAACTATCTTATATCTTTGATTAAACAAATTCTATTCCCCATATATCATCTTTTTCATTACCACTCTTATTACTTTTACTTCTACTACTTTAGCATTCATATTGTTATGATACAACAACTTGGACCAACAAACATACATGTTAGGCACTATGTTGTTCATAACTGATTGTCATTTTAAATATCAGTCATTTTACAAGAGGCACAGTTAACTTACCACATATGCAGTTTAAATATTATTCATAAAAGTTTTGGATATTCACTGAATATTCATTTTATGACAAAACGATCTTAATTATTCTTTACTTCATCAGCGTTTTTCAAAATATTTTAATATACTATTTTGAATATCTGCTGAAAATTCAACATAACATTGTACTGACACCTATTTTATGCATCATGATCAAGTGATGTTATATGTTATGTAATAGAAAGTTCACTATTCATTTAGAATATATTACGTGATTATTTTATTACTATTATGAAGTAAGCTATACTGTGTAAAACTAAATAGATGAAATCATGTCTGTTGTATACACACTTTTTATTAGTTGAACATTGAAATAACAATAGAAGTAATATCAAACATAGATTAACATAAAACGAATTAACTTTTCATGAAAATTCATCAAAATTAAAATATACTGCGAAACAAGCGATTACTCTTAAGTTAGAATGGATTAATGTTCTTGAGAGGAAAAAACATCGTTTCATTAGTACATGTCTGTCTATAACTCACCTCAGTCGTATCTCTAAGTTACCAATATTTCCAGTAACAAAGTGCTTGACTGTATTGACAAGCACAAGGCAAAAGCAATAACACTTGACATATACATGGTGATTTCTGCAGTCATCAATGCATAGGGTAAAAGTATAGATATTTTTCTATGGAGTAAACAGCTTTTCGGGTAGAAAAAATTGCAAAAATAAATCATTAAGTTCTATTTGGTGATGAGAAAAAATTTCACAAGCTTCTAACCAATAAACCTGAAAACTGATTGTTTAAAAGTAGACTGATCAAAGGATAATGTTTCCAAACGAACTATAACTAACTGAACATATGAGATTAATCATGGCAGAATGGAGCGTTGAATGGTTGAGGAGTTCACCGTAGTTTATCAACAAATAATTCAAAACTAAAAGTTTGAATGATACATTCCGATGGCAGGATTCAAGGGTTGAATAGCTTGTGATACTGAGTGACGATTACAGAAGGCTGTTAGTGACAACTGGCTGCCTACCTACAGAAATATCTTACACCGATTGATCAATAATCAGTCGATGGAATTTCAGGAACAACTTGAAGTTCGGTCGCTACTGAGCTTGTGTGAATACTAGCAATAAATCGGAAGTCAGTTTTTATAAAACCACCTCATTGAAACGATGATAATCACCTTATCAGTGACTGGCTTCAAGATGCATCTAAAATTCTAGCTAAACATCATGACTGATGGCGTTCAGACATATCGGAAATGAAATGGTTATCATCGGTGCGATTATATGATAGTCGCACTATATCACGAATTGATTGGAATAAGAATTCTACCACTAGATACAGACTGGTCCTGTGGTACTGACTTTTATGTTTTTGCTATCAGACTTGAAAATTCAAAGTTTACCTCTCTAGTGAGTTCAACAACACCTGCACTTGAAGGTGTCCCAAGGCAAGCAGAGGTAACTTTTTTGATGTTCACCGATTTTACTGATGCCCAACGGATATCAATCTGTGATAAACACAAACAGCAAAATAAATATTTTTGCAAAGTAATTTAACCCAAAATTGTAATTTTCTTGAAAAAAACCTACATATCTTCGTGGTTTCATATTGAAATGCAATCGCTACATCATTACAAAAATTTTGTTCATTTTTTCTTAACTTACTAAATATCTTAAGGTAAGACAATTAAGGAAGTGGCTGCTTAGATTTGCATTTATGCCTTCACTTTATGCACAATGACTACCGAATTACTGTATGTAAATATGTAGATGGCACACATAACTGGTATAAAGATATAGTATCAACATCAAATTCACAATTAAATAAAAATATTTAGAACTTTTTATAACAAAATCTTAGATAGTGAGAAATATTTCCAGACTACATTAACACAAACGTGTATTAAAAGTTCGTTGATGGAGCCATTCTGAGTGATGGCGAAAGCTTAGTGACTATATCATTTATCTTAGAAAAAGTAAACTAACCAAAATAACAAAATCCGAAAGTCATATTTCTTTTTGGCCAGACAATTTATAGAGAAAAACACTCGAACTAAATGGTAATCCAGTTACAAGAGCTTTCATTTATTTTAGTAATCTTTACTTAGTTTTTAAGAACTTGACAGACTTATTCTAGCAAAGAAGCTATGTATGATAGTAATTACTAATAAATCATGTCAGTAATTTCTGACTGTAATCACTTATAGTTCAACCTATGATGTCTAAATAGAATGGTACCTATCTTCTATCTTCGGAAGTAGAGTCAACATAAGTAGTGGTACAACCGGTAGTTGAGTGGTAAACGGAACAAAAAAAACGTTTGAGATATTGATTTTAATTGCTATGAAATGCATAATCAAACTTAGACCTACGTTTCCTGCACTCTTACACTAGTTACCATTGTTTGTCTATATTTTTGTTTACAATGTATATGTATTGTTTAGCAATTAAAACTGAATCACAAAATACTTTACAATGACTTGAGAAACAAGATTCTATGAACGATTTTAATCACGGCCAATTGATCTTTTTCTATATTCTGTGTGTAATTAGCAAAATCTTCATTACTTTTCCTTAATGTAACACTACTACACCTAAGCCATACCAAAACATAAAAAATATTCTGTAGTATATTTTGATCTGGAATAACTCGAATGGTTAAAATTTTCTAGTTCTGTTGCATAAATGCACAAAACAGTGAAGCAGTACACAGTGAAATAAAATGTTCAAATTATGCTCTACCTCAATTAATATCAATTTATTATGAAGATTAATTAAAGAGAAACAAAGTTAAGGTCAAAGCAAATGTTATTATAAAGAACAAGTATTTCAGAGAGACAAGACCTTTAAAACCAACAACCGGTCATTTACTTTATACATTATGAGTACGTACCTGTCAAATACTTTGTTTACGTTAGTTTTTTTGAATAAACTTGAGCTTTAGTCTAATTCATGAAATACTGATTTAGTACTTATTACTCGCAAATAACAATTATTTAATTAGATATTTATTACTCAGTTTTATATCATTTGTACCTCCGTTTTGGGATTCAACATTGGGTTTGATAATGTATATGAAGTACAATCCAAACCAGCAGCCATGGACTAAGAAATGTCAGGATAATTTGGTCATCGTTTGGAAGTCATTAAATCACTTAGCCACATAAAGATCAAAGAGTTGCTCGATGACTAAAAATCATTTTTTATTATCAAAAGGTTATTTATCACCAACTAACCAGGAAAATGATGCAATACTGACTACTGTAAGAAAATGTATCGACTAACAATCTAAGGAATTCAGTTATTCTAACTAAACCTATCACAAGCGTGTTAGCATGCAATAATCTATTGTTTCAATCTTCTTTATGAAGCGAAAACAGTTAGAGTTTGTATTCCTTGTAGCTCACAAAACTACACATATGTACACGAGCTTTCGATACCCTCCATTTAGTGAATTAATTTAAATATATTGTCAGTTCATTTGGACTGGAAATTGGACACTCAATATATTTGAATACCTCAGTAATATACCGGATCATAACAGTCATACTTATATGCGTCTATGAATATATACATTCACAGTCGAATTCTTAAACTTATTTAAGACCACATATAATAAGCACCGACTCTGAGCACTAATCTCATAAAAATATTATAACAGTTATACAAAAATACACTTTTTAACAAAAATGTTACTTAAGAATTTAATATATAATAAATATCTCTCTTTTGTAAATAAATACAATACAAATCTTTAAAAAACTTGAAAATTTGTGCAGATTTTTTCAAAATTTTAGTGCCAAAAACATTTATTTAATGTTAATTGATTTTAAAATAATTTGTGTTTTTCGACAAAGATAAATTTATAATTACATAAAAAATATTTTAAATGACATCACATTCAAGCTAAATTGTACTATGATTAATCAAACGGCAGAAAACTATCTACATGGATATTGATTACACTTAAAACACTGATGGTGAAACGGGTAAAATTAAAAGACTTGAATTAAACAAGAATCTCAATCAGTAGTGCTTAAATTACTAGCCTAGTATTAGGTGTTAACTACGAACTATATGGCCTGACATACAAGGCTAAGCTTACTTGTTAAACTTGTTAAACTATCATACATTTAGTGTATAGCAAACGAAATAATTCTCATTAAATAAATATTAGAAACTAGAGGGCACTAAACAGTTGTTTCACCATAGCATGGAGGGCTTAGACGTTAAAGATCCATGACCGTATTGAGGATCAAATTTAAGATCTTTAGGCTTTACAATGGGTGTTTAACCTTTAAACCATCAAACTAGCTTTTGCCGGTTTACAATCTTAACTTTAGTAAATTCCTGGTATATCTGCTCAACCTCATTTACTATCACTGGTTGATAAATACATCGAATCTGACACCTTCTATATGACAGTATTCAAATCCTAGTAGATGAATTACTGTATATCGTTGACTAGCTTTTCAATTAAATTTTAGGTTTAGGACAAATTATACTGTAGCGGCTCATAAATATTAGATGGTTTTTTGGTAAGTGTAGAATAAAAGTCATTTTCACATATATTCATTATTTAGTGAACTGCAAAGTATATTATGAGGATGCTACCATATATAACCAACTACAAAACTTACTTCTGTTTGAACTAATCAGCAATGTTGTTAAACAACTAAAATCTAAAAATCTGAAACAATATGAATCTTCTACTAATATTACGTAAAACAATGAAAATTTATTTTTCTTTATCTTGAGTGATATAATAAAACACATACAAATTAAATAGAATATCTGTTGAAGACTTTAAAAATACAGTTTTGTCAATAATTAAATATAACAAATAACTTTGTATTTGCTACTTTAATGAAATACCACCTTTATTTAAGAATATAACTATATATGGGACGTGCACTTTCAGTGTATTACATCTTTGCCAACCTCTAAGTATTATAAATGGAAGCTTTCCAATAAGCCTACCCACGTACTTTGTAAAAAGTCAATACACTGATAAAACATATCTGTCGCTGGTTAGCGCAGTGTCGCGATTAATTCTAACATACTTAATATAGTAATACTGTTTCCAACAGCTAACCATGTAAAAAGAATGCTCTGAGTAATAAATAACGACACATTCACGTTTATGTATAAAATAAAACATACCGAGTACAAGTCGAAATAGTCAAAACATCGTTTAATAACATTCTTCAACAAAGCAAATAGATTTTGGTTGCATGCTGATAAGATAAAGTGTGTAATAAACAATGGTTGACTAAAGTGTCCAAAAGTATTTTAGAGTAATTCACCTTAAAATGAATGTTTTACGTCTAAACATTTACCACGAAATAGTCGTGACATTAATTCTTCAATACCATTATGACAACACGGTGCGACATTATTTTCGCAACAAATGATAACTAAAGTACCTTTTTCTCTTCTACTTTATGAAACCCTGTGACATTTCATTGCGAGTTACATTCTGCAAAATTTACTACTGAAGAGCATGTAAAAACAAGGCTATGTAAAGTACGGTTATCTTGTAAAATAATTGATGTATAAATAAGATTGTATAGAAACAATAATGAATCAACTCAGTAATGAAAGGTTGTTTTAAATTATTTGCCACACAGTTTTAATAAAAACAATTAATCTTACATTTTTGAATAAAGATTACTTCATGCATTTAGATTAAAACCGGAAACATGCTTACCTTCTGTATTGTATTCCGATGGATACATTCTCTTTTGATGAATATCCAACATGATAATATATATTTTTTATTACTACAGGTGGAAGCAGGAAGGCGATAGTAAAATTTAATATATTCCAATCATTAAAGATTAGCAAGCAAATATATGTGGATTAAAAAGTTGAACATTTGTTAAGTTCATAAAAATGACATGGTAAAACAAAACATATGATTCAATTTCGACCATTGTCATGATTTTATCTTGAATTCAGTAACTCAAAGATTATATTGGCGATTCCTTTTCGCGTTTTTAAAGGTATTTAGTTTCTTCTATGATCTCCTGGAGCTAATATCTTTCAGAAATGGAAATTTTTGTTGATAAATTAGTAGAGTCAGACTTAAAGTTTGTTGGTACTGTTATTATGGTTAAGAGAGAATCTTCAAAAGAGCATAAACAGTTATTGCGCGAAAAGCTTTCAAAGGATGTAAACCCCGATTACACATCTATTGTGTCATCTAGTTTATTTACTACCCCTGATACCTAGGACTGAACTGATAATTGTGCAGACAGGAGAAAGAAATTGTGTAATAAAAGCTTAGATGTCCTTGGCAAAATTAAATGGCTTGTATCACTTTCATATTTACGGGTTTTCAGTAGTAGGAAAAACGTGTCAACTGTTTAGAGATAACTCTTCGGTTTTATTCCCATAGCCTTCTGTACACGTAATATTCGCTAATCAATGACAGTCTTCATTTTAGAAAGTTAAATAAGGTGTTATGGTGAACTTTAACAGCTTAGGGATCACAAATTATTATTAACTTTATATTGTTTAAATCAGATAAGAGTTTAAATTGGAGCTGTAATAATTCAGAGCATTCTTTTCACTGTGGCAAAAAGCAATAGCCTATCCGTGACTGCATCTCGTGGCACCTTGCATGGAATCAGTTCTTATGAAGTGACTACCAATGAAGTGACAGCCAATACTTATATTATTTTGCTAATTATCATAGACCTCGTTCGCTTGGTAAACTCCTAGTCACCGGATTTCTGCATACATCTTTACTGAAATTATGATGTACTTTGCATATGCTTTATCCCTTATTGGTATAGAATGCAAGAAAGCCAATTATATTGTGTTCAATTTTCGTGTCCGTAACCGCACCTTCAAATATCTGAAAGTAAATCTATCAGATAATATCTACTATTGTCACTGTGATTTATTTAACCAGTGTTCTCGGTAGTTTATCCGTTGATTTATATGATAAATACTCCATAATAAAATGTAACTTGCATAGACATTTTCATTTTTTCCCATTATACTTCCGTTAACGTGTCATATAACGTTCCACTATGGAAGGCAAAAAAGCAATACAAGTTAAGATTGAGAGTGCAATCTCCGGAATAAGTTACGTTACAATTATCTGGGATCGCCTATAAAATTAACGTCAGATAGCTGGAAGTATTGAATATATTATTAAACTTAAGAAAGCTAAAATTAATCTAGTCATGAATGGCTATCGACTTGTAGAAGAGAGACCAACGTAAGAATTTTACATCACAAATAAGTAATGATGATATTCAATTTCCATACCTGTAGAGCATGATTGAAACCATGTTAGATAGTCTAGGAGATTAAATCTAACCCTAATGAAATCTCTAAAAGCTGCGTATAGTAGACAAGTACTTGGATTAAAAAAAGATAAAAATATAATTCTGTTATCGACTAAATATTTGTACTTGTTTACCGTATTTTTAGTTCTAAGCTAACATGTAGAAACTGAAAGCGTCGCTTGAAAGAGTCATTGTCTCAACTCTTACTGATAACCCGATACTTCTTCGTGCGAACTTTCGCACATCTATGTTTGTCTGTTTGTCTGTCGGTTAGAATAGGCAATTGTAATAAGTTTGCATTTTCATTATAATTGAGCAAACAAAATAAAATTACTCAGGATGTTTTTCTGTCTCGTATGGCGCATTTATAACTTAAGCTAACGTCCCATCACGATATTTAACGTTAGCACAGTGTTCAAACTTTTCTGAGCAGCGATCCATACTTTTTCTCATCAACTCTTTCAAGGATTCGTACATAAGACGGAAAGGAACAATACTGATCCTAAAGAAACCTACGAATGACTAACCTAAAGACATGACACTTGATATCTGTAAGAAGATTCACTGGGGATAGCCTGGAATTATATTCTATGTAAGTCGTATTTAGATATGACCACAAAAACCAAAAAATCTCTTCAACTTAATCTAGTTTATTAAAAATGACAGATTGCACATAAGTTTGAAACGTTTACGAAACACTGAAAATTAGGCTTTAAAACGTAAGAGTTACTAAGTGGTATAGAAAGAAATTCATTTAAAGTCTATCATAAAGCTATTAAGCGTTATAATGTATATGTAAAGAAACCTATGTGGATTTTGAATTAACGTTTATAATAGTTCTACTCAGACAGGATACCTTGTTACGGTGACTGTGGATATTGTCTCTTAGTTACTCTGCATTTGGATTGTCGAATATTCTTAGTTCTCATAATTCTGCGAATATCCCTTTGAACTGACGTAAATGTAATGATGATGAGACCCATTTAAATTAAGAATCCGATACACAGGATTGTATAAAGTTATATTCAGAAAAGAACGAATTTAATAGGCAACTCATGTTCAGGCAGCCTTTCATGAAGTAAGTAGTTCCATCGCACATCGAACAAGTTATTCACGATAGAAAGTACAATATGTAAAAGTCACAAAGTTCAGCAAAAAAGTTACACCGTTGCTGTTATATTAGGAGACCAAAGAAGATTAACGAACTTTCAGAACTGTATTTACGAGGAATATTTAATTTGCCTTAGTTAGGAGTAATATAAACATTTTAATTATATCATTGTTACGTCCCTTTTACCCTATTTTTTTCGTTTAGTATTTATTTGCTGTTTGTATATTGCCTTTTATTCTGAATTACAGTTAATTAGCTATGTACAGGTTACCACCACTAGCTATTACAACCCCTTTTGTTTTGTATCAATGTAAAGTCTATCATTGGATTGACGTGTGGTCTAACTTTGTGTATATATAAAGGAGTGTTTGAAATACAATATGATTTAGTCAACTTGGCTCATTTATCTTATGTTCTCCTTTCCGGCTCGGGTAGTGGTATTCGCAGAGCAGATGTATACGGGCACCGATCGGTAATTAACAAGGTCACGCACCATACTCTCCATGCAGTGTAATTCCTCTAAATATATACATATATACATTTGAATATAACAGTAACCTGTTTTAGTCTAACTGGGGAAGTCATTGAATAGCTAAACCAAGGTGTAGACCATGATGAGTCCCATGGCTATCTAAAATTTTGGAAAACAACACCGTGTTTGTATTTGTCACTCCGTTATTTATCCAAGATTCAAATGACGCCGTCGTTTCACACAACACGTTAGGAGGTGTCTATCAGAAACAAGTAATCCATGATATACATCACCAGTTGCGATTCAACCGAAATAGACAGAACTTAATAATACATCGGTTAGGCTTGTATAAAGAGAATTGATTGCTTATATTACAAGCTTAGTTACATCACTTGATTCGACTGGTTACTAACGATTTATTCGAACTCTAGTCTTACATGTGATGTACTCGGCCCGCTCAGTGCATAACACGCTTTTGTAACCTCGATACTATTAAGCAGTACATGGGATAATATGCAACTGATATACTACTATGTCTATGAATTCCAAAAGTGGTAAGCAAAAGAGGGAGGGTGGAGTATTCGGTCAGCAGCCATGATGGTATAAGAGATAACTTCCAACTCCTCTTGTCTATAGGGATGAATCTATTTTATTTTTACGGCTAAGTACAACGGTTCTAACATTAACAAGTACTCAGTACTGATGTTTGAAAGGCTTCAACATATGTTACTCGAACTCGTACGTATAATGTCTAATTGGCTCTACCTACCTATCGGGACATCCTACTGCAAGAAAAATCAAACTTCTAAGCTACAGACCATGATGCTTATACATAAAGAGTTGAGATTAATAAAAAAGATTATTCACAAACATAAACACTTATCATATTTACTGTCACACTGTGAACTAACTTAACAACTAACCAGTTTCCTCCGTAACTACGGCAACCTCTCAAAATCTACTTCCTGCTAAAACTTGCCATACTCAGAAACTAAATTTGAACCTTCCACACTTGCTGTAGAATCAAAATTTTGGCAGTTTGGATTGAAGAATAACTGTTGAAGTTGGTTTCAATAAGCGTACTCTTGCTCAATCAAAATTCAGAACAAATGGTCTGGCGAAGAACGATTTCACATAAAATTATCTATGCAAATGTACATCATCACCTAAACAAATATCACCACCAACCTTTCAATTAAGATTTATCCCAAAAATCAGAATAATTAATGCAGTTTCAAGAAATAAACAAGGTTATTGTTTTATCCTTTCGGGATAGGTCGCTTATTGCCTGTCCAAAAAGTAAGGTCTAAATTTATAGAGATATCAATAACAAAGTATTAAAAATTACTTACAAAACAATATTTCAATTTCTGGAAGTGTGTGTCAACCTAAAACCAGGAAATGCACAAATACAGTCAAATCAAGCAATACAATCAAAAATAGGAACGGGCCAATTTGGCAGCCGCCAAAGCCAAAATACCCGGTAAAATAAATTGTATGAAGTTCACAAGTATAATAGAAATCCAGTATTAACGCGACGTAAAACAAATATTACAATGGAAGTTAGTAGCTTTTATCTCATTCAGAGTCAAAAGATCATTAGAATGCAAAGCTAAACAGATTAAGAGGAATGAACATTCTCTTAGATGCGAGATAACAAATTGCGGCAGAAAAATGTTACTAAGGGGCATTTTTTCTCACAAAACTATTGAAAAAGATCTTACAATAGCTAGCCTTTCAGAAATAACATGTTAACTCTTTCCAGGTGGACTGTATTACTTGAAATTTCACCGATCTAAATTTATATTTTGCTGATTGCTTAAGTAATAAAAAAAATATTTCTGTCGTAATACTGCTGTTCACTTCAGCTGTTTGTTTTTCTTCTTTGTTTGCAGTATCTAGGTGTCGCTTCATTTTACGCTAAGCGTTGAGTATCTACATCCCCTGTCACAATGTGTTTCCTCGATATGAGGACTTGATCTACCCTGCTATTTTAAAGCAATACAAGATCGATCCAAGGTTTTGTCAGTATTGGGTGCTAAATAAATAACCAATTTAAAACAACGGTTATTATTCCATTATCTCTAAACACATAAATGGCAACCGAACTGAATAGAAACCCACACCCCACAAGGAGCTGTGCAAAAACTGACTTCATTTTCTCAAAACCACTTCCCAAACTTCTGGACAAGGTCAGCTTTGTAAAAGCAGCGTCCTTCAACCCATGTTCACGAGCTAATAAACAATCTTACTTTACCAACCGTTATATCTCTAATCAGAAATACTGCACTCAGTAAATACAATTTTATTGCTCCTAACAGTTTGGAATTTCAAATTTAGTTAGGTCCAATTATTATACGCATATGTGTATGAACCTTTCTATTTCTGGTATTCCACACACTTAAAAGTCTCAGTACCTTGCTACAAACTTTAAACTCAGACGTTTTCTTATCACATTATAATTAATTCGTGTTACCATGTTATGGTCTGTTATGTTTTTCTTGATCTTTCCTGCGAAAAGCCCCTGCTACTGATGTCAGGAAATAAATTATTATTATTTATATGGGCGAATCGGTAGCAACTACTGAGGGAAGGAAATAACCTCCTCCCTTCAGAAGGAAATAACATTTATCTCCGGAATTAAACATTACCCTATTTATCTTTTAATATAGACGGATATATTCTTAATCAGACTTAACATAATCAATTATACTCTGTATAGACGAATCATGTAGACTCTGATTATTCCCCAGTGTCTCATCAAAAATATCCACTGATTCAAGGCAAATATGAATATTATCCACCTAGCAAAACTCTTTCCAGGTAAAACAGTTTCTCCAATTCAACGTGGGTTCGTTTGTTCTCCTTGCATATTCAACAATTTAGTTATTCTAGTGTCCTTACTAATTACCTTTCCGTTTTGTTTATACTAATCACTCACCTGCCTGTTAACCTACTATTATTTACAGCACTTCCATAGTTTTATTATTTTAACAGCCAACTGCTTGACCACATTATGTCATATAACTTCCTGTTTACACCTTACCACTACACACTTTCCATGATAATATTACAGTAACATTTTGGTATCCGATTTCTATGAGGTTAATACGTGTTTAATAAGGAAGAAGTCCACTAATGTGTGAATATTTACTACTCTCTGTTTTTATCCATAAATTTTGTATTTTTCCCTTAATTACTCACCAAAATTCCTCTGTCGATTGAATAAACCTGTCAAATTTTTTTTTCGCTTTTAACAGTTAACCACACTAAACTCTCTCATAGTGATATGCAACGTCAGTGGACCTGTTAAAAAAAATCAATAGCCATAGGTAACCGAACCGACACACAATAGTTATCAAACTGAAACAGTTATATGTAGGCAATCATTTATGCTTCTTCGTTCTGCTGTTTGTTTTTCTTTTACATATCTTTTTTCAGCAAACGCTGTAACAATGCACTGATCATAAAGTCGAATATTTACGTCCAGTAGAAATAAGTACATTTCCCGTCGAAAAGCAATACTAACATGCTGCCAAAAATTATCTTGTGTACCATCATCACCTAGCTGTTCGACAGTTACCTCTGCAAGGTCATTTTTTGTAGCGTGCGCCACACATAACAATTTTTAAACAACTACTGTTATTGCCCTTTAAACTTCAAGTGCATGAAACTTGTATGTCGGAAAATTGCTTCTACTTGTACATATTATATGTGCATCCGTATTGCATGTTTCCGTTTCCAAGTGCTTCCCCTCATATATTATCATGACCATGTCTGTAAACTGGCGTAAAATCTTAACAGTTTCAGAATATATTTGTTCACCTACTTAAGTACCAGTGTATTTGAGGCAGCATAGTGCAGTATGTTGATTATAACGATCTTAAACTAGTTACGATATATAACGGCTTTCTTGACCTACCCTACCCGAGGTCAGGATTCTAAACCATGACAATACCATACTAGGTAGTGAGGCATATGAATAAAAGTACTCAGAAATAAAACCCCAACTACTTCATTTCCTCTCTTTCGTGTCATTTAGTTCCGGCACAAGAACTGGGCTTAAATGTCTTAACATTAATTCCCTATCCTTATTCCAGAGATCAAAAGGAAAATGGTGGTATTTAGTATAGGGTTTTGTGCTGAATCCTGAGTGCATCAAAAGGAGGATTTTAAACTAGGAAAAGGTTTAATGTCATTAGTTGGCTCTTAGCTTTTTGTATCTGTTGGAAAATTCTAGATAACAGAATTAGTTTGGTAAACCCATCACTTCTTTTATCCATTTATAGAATTTTGAACTACTCACTTTCGTGCCAAAATGACGTCTATTTATATTCGTCTTGTGGTTTATACTTAGTAGCTGAGGTTAAATTTAGAGTAAAAGCATAGCACTACCTGTTATTGTGTCACTTGTCATAGGCTAGTCTGGAGGTAGTATTTTAATTTGCTAGCACTAGCAGTATTTCTTTGTCAGGTGACAACAAAGGCTGTCTTCAAATAACTTTAACATAGCTAAGAATTAAATACAGAATGTAAGTTTTGTAATATTTGAACTTCCGGTACTCATTTTCAAACAGAGTTAATATGGCTTCGAAAACCGACTAGTGCAAATTGCTTTAAAGATGTCATATTCCGTATAAGCTTATTAGTGTTATGTATTTAATAGGTCTTTGTATTTATACGCCACAGTGCACTTTGTGTTATTATTGTTAAGAGTTATTGATATGGCTGCACTACATATACTCTACTGTTGGAGCATCGTAATTTCTCTACTGATATTAAATAAAACGTTAATCCGCTAATCTTCGTTTTGAACTGAGTCACTTAATTTGATTGTGTGGATTATTATCCACTTCCTGCTATAGGACCAGACTCAGAACAAATCTAAGTTATTGTTATCACTCTCAGCTGAACTCGTCGCAGCCTTGTTATTAATCCCATCAGACCGATTTTATTAGATACCCGGATTAACGCGTACAGCTTGCAGCTGTGATGTGGAAAATCAATCATCCGCCTCAAGTGTTACCTCAAATTTGGGTAAATTATATTCTTAAGAGCATCAAATTTATTTTATATACTTGCATTAACTGTTAACAGAACACCTATATCTAATTGGGACTGTTTGGGAGGGATTTTTATCTGAATAATTTTCCCACAACAACGATAATCTTGTTTTTCTCTAAGCTACTGAACCCAACCAGTTAGAAGTCATCGAGGCAATACGCTTGTGATACATATTTGGCAAGAAAAGTCCGACAGATTACATTTTCAGATGTCAACAATCGTGAGCTATAAGCCCTTGTCAACGCACCCATTTAAAACCTTAACTTACATCCACTCATTTTTGATCATCATTTTGCAATCTAATCTGTTAGATAATCAATAAAAACCACTGGAAAGCCACTTCGTTCTAGTATGGCGCACACTGGTATCATTTGCCCATATCCTCATCGGCGATCGGATTCATTACTTTTAAGTTTGGAGTCGAAAGATTAACTTTTAGAACATTGAATAGGAATATAAGAATTGGGTTTTCCAACCCAACTTAACCTTCAAAATCATGTATGACCTGATTCAGTGCATCGATTGTTTACACTAGCAACTAACTTGAGGGAGTAATTCCTGAAATTCTAATCAGAAGACGCAACCAGCGACATTCAGCCATGTTATGTTTAAGACAGTTGTCCACTGATGACAGCATATTCTAAACTGGCAGTAGTTAAAAATGAAAATCAACGTGCACCGGTTGAGTAGTCTATAGGTCAAGCTTTTACTGTTAAACATGATGGTCATTACCTTGTGGGTGGTAGCTTCTTAACAAAGCCGCTGTGTGATTGCTAGACAAAACCTCGCATAATTCTATACGAACTTTGACAAATACCAGGATACTGGAATTACGATCCGCGTGTAATGCAAAGTCAGAAATAAGTTAAAATGATTTAGTTTATTACAAAGAGTGGCAACCACATAAGCCAATTAAACTTAACGAGGTGTGCAGGTTTCAATCACGCCAGAGCACGTAAATCGTAAAATGATAAATGCACCATCAATAAAACTTGCTAGTGTGTTCAGGGATACTAGCGATTATTACAAGGTACTGTGATCAATCTTCGGTGGAAATTAGATTACACATCATACTAGAACTAAACAAATATCCAGCTCTTCTTAGTCTCTCTTTACTGTTTCATTCAGGTCAACTGATATTAAAATTCAATTATTGCAAGTCATTTAATAATAGTAAGCAGTTATTTTTACTAAATATATACAACAGTAATTGTATTATTTTCGTTACTTGTTTAAAATCGCCACAGATTTTGGAAAATTGCATAGAAACAATGCTGAATATTGTAGATGATTATTCATTATTTTCAAAGAAATAGTCTAATATTAATGTGGTCAGTAACTAGTTACAATGAAGTACATTTTAATAATGACTTCATTTTCTCTTAGTTCATAATGTATAACTAGTGTGTTCATGCACATGACAGATAAATAAATTATTGCAAATAATTAGACTTATCGGAAAAAACTCAATGTATCTCTACGTGTAGTGTGTGTGTGTATGTATTGCAGTGTGTTTTGTTCAAGTATGAATACGATAGCTCTAGTAAGTATAATAGATAAATACTAATAACTCTTTACTTCCTACTAAATGTCCTTAAGGCTTCTTTAACTTAAACTGTGCATTTATAAATATAAAAGCGTTTTCCATTTGGTTTATATATTATTATGTATAATTATTATTTAATTATAATTAATTGTGCAAAGAAAATAAAAAATAAAAACGTTTGTAGATTCGAAATTTCCAACTGTTCTATTCTACTTTCAATATCTAATTGTTTGTTGGTTAATCACGTTTATATGAAATGAGGGCGCTTTAATATTATCATCCACTAAGACAATAACATCACTATACTAAAGGAGATTGTGAATAATTTAAAACTGCCTATTGGGTACCATACTTTTATTTGCTATCCATTACGGTTTACAGTTAGTCTACTGGCAAAGTTTGTTTTACTTAATATTCAGACTAAGCTACTAACCAAAATGTCCATGCTAATGGAAAATCTAACTAGACTAAAAAAATGCGAACCATAAGTAAAGGTTTGTAGCTGAGTTTTGGTACTTACAATTTACAATTATTTATACATTTCCAACATGAAAAAAAATAAGCATCAGCGTTGTCATACGACCCACTAAATCATTTGTTCCTTCAAGTATATTCATCAAAATAGTTCCCATAACAATTCTGACTAAAGAAACCATAAAACCCTCACTGGTTTCACCGCGATCTGCATTATCACGACTATTCTTTGCCTCAGATACAGAAAAGCAGTAAACGTGAACGAAATGAATACAAAATTGAAGACTGGTGTTAATAGTCTATTAATAAAAAAGATGAAAATTGGTCCCAAGCAAATTTTTATCAGTGTAACACTTAAATCAGTATAATCAATGACTCTTTCCATTAATGGACGATGGTGCAAAGAAGGATTTAGAATTTTATAGATGATCTCTTCAACAGACAATCTACTTATACTTTTCTAACCACAACAAACTATGATGAAAGGTTGAAACCAATTTTATTATTGACATTTTACGTAAGTTATATAGTTCAAATTTAACTTTCATTGACTTACTCAGTATATATTTCACATAATGTTGTTAATTTATTATTTCATATTCGTCTTTTTCTGCAATAAAAATAAAGCTTCTAGAAATTTACATCTATTCTTCATAAGCTTATAGGCAATAATTATTATCGCCCTTGCCCCATTGCTGTTGTATTAGTCACGTGGATCTCACCCGTTTTATATTGGAGAATTTTAAATCATCACCATAATTTGGAACAATCACAAGTTATGTTAAACCATAACAACAGTAACGAGGATGTGATTCAGACATACACAAGAAAAAAAAAAACAAACATCTAGTGAAATTTATTTACAAACTAATAAACATAATCGTCCAGTGAACCGACAACTAACAGTTGGTATTTCTAACTTCAGTTAATTTGAGATGTATTTTTGCAACCTTATCCTTTACCATCGGTGACCAGCTACCTCATACACTTGGTATGGTTGAATTCCACTGAAAATGAAGTAGGATAATCACAGCAGAATAGCATGAATTCAAATATTTAAAAATTTCTTATTTATTTTGATTTTTTAAGAAGAAAACATTTTTTTCATATTTTACTTCGCCTTATTAAAAGAATAGTACTAATCAATGAAGATTGATCAAAGGAGCATTTGATGCGGAAATTTTATAAAAGATATTCGATCATGTTAAGCAATATGAATATCCAAAAAAAATCAGCCTCGTCTGTGTATACTTGCCAGTTTAACCGTGCTAGGCAAACTCATTAATATATTTCTGAACATCACCGTACACAGTTTGATAAGAAGCCCTATCTTTACACACCTAATTGACGCGAGTCATTGTGTGGATACAGAGCAAACGTTTAATGCCATATTCTGAATTCCATCAAACTTGCTCTACGGATCTATAATGCGTCTTTTACAAACAGTAGAACCCATAGCAATACATCTGCATGTACTTAATCATTGCATACATAAGATGTTTGTCCATCGTCTTAATTTCCCTCGGCTTTCTACAAAAATCCTTTAATTTTTAAATAAAAAACATACTTAGGAAATGTTGTCCATGTGAAGCGATAAGATGAATATAACATTAACATAATGAACAAAATATTCTACTGAAATCCGTAGAACTGAATGGCGACTATTGAACTTAAATAAAAGTAGTACGTAAACAATTTAGAAAATATAAAAAAATTTAAGTATGATGGAGTTATAATATTTACTTAACTGTATAACAAAAAGCTGGATACAAACTGACGCTGAGATTCAGGATCAATAGATGCAATAAAGACTTAATTGATTCAACAGAAAATTGAATCACAAGTTTCAGAAAAACGAAAATGATTGGTTACTTGGATTACAATGATCCACAACCTCTAGGATCTCATCCACCTCATTAAAAAGCAAGAGATCCTATTATAGTCTATTTTGTCAATGATTGATTCACCATATCATATAGTTGTACACTGGTTAGCGTTTAGGATAGCCGACTGCAGTTGATGCTATGATTGTAGTTAAGTTATACATGACTTAGGTAGGCTTTGCATTCGATGAAATGTTCAGAATATGAATCATTATTGATTGTTTATACTGGATTAGGATGGCAATGGATTCCACAATAATTCCAAATTATCTATAAATCACTGCAAATTACATTGATTCATACACATCCACAATTCATAGGATAAGTGTATGTATTAAAAGTCAAAGTCGAATTCATCAAAATTATATTTGAACAACAAAGAATCGAGGCCAGCGTGGTAAGTAAGTAACCTACAAGTTGAGTTCAACCACTTGCATACTAAAGAGAAAGGTAGAATATGTATAATATTATACCAAAAGTTATCATTGCCTGATACAGGCGGATAAAGTAAAGCCAGTTTGTCAATAATTAGCCAAATATACGTTAAAGGATTCATTCCAGTTCGGAGATACACTTAATTATGTCAACATTACTAGTGAGTCGATGGTTGCCTTTGATGTTAATCGCATGCTCACCAAAATATCACTTCCTGAAATCATAGACATAATTTGTCAACATTCAAACCTTCTACCTATACCAGTGAAAGACTTCAATTGACTGCTACTTATGGGCACAAATGACGTTCACTTTCAGTTTGACCCTATCAAATACCGCCAAACGGATGGTATAAGAACGAAAAATCTTGTAAATCCTGTTGTTAGGGATTCATAATCCCTAAAAATACAATAGTTGAATATTCAGATGAAAGAAGCTGTATTGATTTTTTATAAGATTGATTTGTAGACTTCATTAATTATTTTTATTTCAATGTGAGTTCTACTCCTAAATACAGTTTGACAGTATTTCATTGTATTAATTAAATGTTGTTGATTTCACTTAATGAACAATCATCGTAAATTGATTGATATAAAAATTGATGTATTATGCAAATACAATTCGCTGGTTTGCTGGTTCACTATTCTCGTCTCAGTTTTGCTCCATAATACAGTCTTCCTACAAGCCTAGTCTTTTGTAATAGCTGTTGGCTGGGAAGGGAACAAGTTGCGGTATACGTCTGAGGTACAAGTATCAGAGATAGCGTTCGCTCACGCAATCCCTCAAAAATTCTAGCATCATAACACCTGTTCACGAAGATATTTTTCCTGCGAATCTTGAAAATACCAAACTTAAAGAAATAATTTATGAAATAACAAATATTGACAATATGCTTATGCTACGTAACAATTAAAAAGGTGTGACCGACCAGCTCAAGACTTTCAATACGATCCATTGAAAACATTCAATTTTTTAAGGAACATAAAATAAACGACAAGTTCCATTTTATAAATGTTTCAATTCATCAAATAAATGATGAGACGATTCAATGTTCAATTTACTGACAAGTATATGAATACAGAATAAAATTTACTCAAGTTTTAGTAGCTTTTTTATTCACTTTCAAATAACTTCCCTTCATCACTATTTTAAATTTCTACTTTACAATTTTACGTTCAACGCATCATAGGATGTAATTAAATAACTGATAAGAATTATAGCGTAAATTAGATCAACACATATAAGCAAAACAATATTGTTTTATTTCTAGTGTGAAACTCCTCCGCAGTGCCCACCCCAGATTCCGCAACAGAGGGGAAATACCAATACCAATAAAACTAACCACCTTAATTGAACTATAATAATCAGCTCATCAGTGACTAAGTCCAGGATATTCCTGAAGCTTTAGAGAGGAATCATAACTGGCAGAATTCAGACTTCTTGAGAGTGAGACAGTTATCACTAATGACAATGGATGATCGTCTCACTATATATCACAAATTGATAGTCGGAGTTCTATCATTGGATGCTGACTCAGTGGTGGAGGTTAAAAGCTCGCCGTCAACCTGAAGCCTCTGGTGCGGAACCTGGAGTGTGCACTGCTGAGTAATTCCACACTAGAATGAAACAGCTGTCCAGTCGTCTCTGGTTTTCAATGGTACCCTGCCAACATCAATCTGTGCCACATTCAGCCAACTAAAAATACCAATATCCGCAAAATAACTATTTCAATTGTACAATATTGTTTTCATGTAGATAATTATCAGGCTTTACTCTAATATATACAGCAATATTTATATGCAAGTATGTAGAATGTTTAACCAATCTAGGTAATTTGGGAATCAATTGTAATAATGAGATAGATGGATTACATAACTGTTGATCATAATCAGTGGAAAGTGTAAACTGACAGTAAAAGAATAGATGTACTAGTAGTAACGATAATAATAATAATGATAATAATAATAAAACAATTCCAATAAATATTTCAATACAGGAAGTAAATTAAAGCTAGAATACGATAAACTTATTAAAATAACAATCGTCGAAAAAAATAAGATTACGTAATAGAAAGTATGTAAATAAAATAATTTGAATAAATTCTTCAATACAGGAAGTAGATTCAAGCTATCTACTAAGAGAAAGTTTGTTTATTATTTCCTTGTCAATCGGCGATGTCTACTCAAGCGAAAAGTAGGTTATCTGAATTTGTCTCTTCCATGTGTATGTATAAATTTATCTGCTCCTACAGAGAAAGCTATATAGAACGTACTACTAGGTAACTTAGCCGACGGATAAATGAGTATCTACCAGCATGGTTTGTTAACAGACAGAAAAGTAGTATATGTAGTTCAGTTTAATATCATTTAGTTGATAGCGGTCATCAGGTAGAGAAATTGAAGTCTTTTAAAGTAATTCAATATATACCATCAAGGTTTTCTAATCGGGTCCGTTCTCGTTTTGTTATACGTTGCAGAAGCTTTGGGAGTTTCAACCAACGATCCTAGCCTATTCGTCCAGAATGTGTATAACCCCTACCTCTACCTTGACCAAATATAACTCAATAAATAATTTTGTATACTCGACATATTTTCGGGTTTTTTTTTCATTTATTTTATTTTGTGTCTTTTCCTCACCCCTTTCTTAAATTGTCCTCATTGCATACTTCACTGTAACTTTTATCTAAACACTTTCCGTTACGTAACCTTTTATTTTTCGACGATTGTTATTTTAATAGGTTTATCGTAATCTAGTTTTAATTTACTTCCTGTATTGAAATATTTATTGGAATTGTTTTATTATTATTATCATTATTATTATTATTATTATTATTATTATTATTATTATTATTATTATTATCGTTACTACTAGTACATCTATCCTTTTACTGTCAGTTTACACTTTCCACTGATTATGATCAACAGTTATGTAATCCATCTATCTCATTATTACAATTGATTCCCAAATTACCTAGATTGGTTAAACATTCTACATACTTGCATATTGTTCGTGTATATATGCTGTTCTGATGAGAATCATGCAAAATAAAATGAACTATTATATTGTTATACTTAAATGATTATTCTTTGTCTCTAAAAATTCAATATTTTCATTGAAATCGTTATTGATTTTTGGTTAAATCAATTGAAACTTAATTGTAATAATGTTTATTGAAACAAAACAACAATATGAATTTATTGTTTTCTTTTGTTTGCTGAAAATCAATTCTATTTATTAATTAACAATTGTAATTGATAATCACCGGTGTTTAATCAATATCTCCTATTACATTTAGAATGATAAGAGTAAATCTTTATTTGCATGTAATTATGTATCATAATATAAACTTTATTTTAAGGATTGATTAATTACGTAACAGAGTTAATTTAAAACAGGCAACTTGCTATAAACTAAATAAACTATGGGTGATAGTTTAAAGATAACTAAGAGCTAAATGTAGGTAATGAGAGGATAGTAAATGTAAACACGTATTAACAATAAAAAATTAAAGCAGATATACTAAATGTATGTGATTAATAAACGTTTTAGAGTTATTTAATGGTCTCGTCTTTAAAGTTGAGGAGTTAATGATATAAAAACTCATCCGTATGTCTATAACATTTGTGCCCAATATTTTCAATATGGTTTCAAGTACTAATTAAGTCTACCTTATATTTCCCCTCACCTATCTGACAAACCCCGTTTGTTGATACACAAGTTCATAGCATCATTTTACAATATATATTTCAAATATATCCAGACGATTGGACAGATGTCAATTCATTAACATTACGCATTGCTGTTATGATTATTACTGACACTTTTCCTATATTACTTGCTTCAAAGTGGCTTACAGTTTAGGGAAAATGATTCGCTTCTGATGAACTTTTCACAACCCACACATATATATATATATATATATATAATCAAGCGTAGACTTGATAATTTGATGGAATAAATTGAGCACTGGTTTGGATAATTAGAATGCATTTTTAACATCCCAATGATTAGTCATGGACTGAAACTAGTCAGCCTCTATCCATGACTAATCAATGGGAAGACATAAATCAATACTAATTACATATATACCTGTTGTACAAGTGTGACTGTCTGGACTTAGTAGTTTAATGGTGAACAAGGTGGCATGTGGCACGAAGCAAACTGAGTTCGACTCCTGATGTGAACATCAACATTGGCATGAAGATACACCCAGCCGACGAGTCCCAAATAGGACAAAATACGCGTCCTAGATTCCGCTTGCCAGTCACAATTCAACTTAAACTATACAAAATTCCTATTAGTGGCCTCAAGACCCCTTGAGAAAATAAAGTAAAACATTCCAGTTTAGGGCACAACTCTTTATGCTTTTTTCCTAGACAACAAAGAGGAGCGACGGAATAAGTAGTAATTATCATATAAAAGCACTATAGTGCTGCTTAATTATCCGAACAGTTCAACGACATGTACATTTATTAGATTCCCTTCTCATAATTCAATTATTTGTACTATAATTGTATTCATACTAGCCTACAACTAATCTTTAAGATATTATATGAAACAGTGGAAGGCAGAAAGTAAAGAAAACAAGCGAAGAATTACATAATGCCCAAAGTAAATCAGAAACGGTTTTAGAACTCACTGAATTTTATGAATTCTGTTTATATATATTTATGGTCATATTTATAATAAATCAAAATGGCCATAGCTAGACTCACTAAATGCATAACTTAATGTATGAGACACGAGTTACAGTATTACACCAACAAACGTAACTGCTTAATTCTTTCTTACACACTGAGTCATCGCCACATTTATGGTAGATAAACTATTCAAACTATTCTTAATGTTATTTTTACTAATTAAGGTAACCTTTATGTTTGTACAATTTCATGCAGTTACTTATTTATCCCCATAAGTATGCTTTTAGTCGAAAATAGTGTAGATTAGTGACCTAAGAATTAATGCACAGAACTTTCGACAAATGAATTGCAATTTCACACCATATTCCGAAAATTTTAATTCACGTGGCACACATTGTATTATCGCCAGTTCCCACACACTATGTGCGGTTCGAAGCTGGATATATAGATTTGTGTGATATTATCAAATTAAATTATCACTTCATTATATTTGAATTGCTATATACGAATTTTGAAAACGTTACTACGTTTATACTTTACCAGGTCAATTTGAGTAGGTAACCTCGGTACATAATATTGTATATGCTGAATTTTGTTATTACTGACTACAATGAGCCACAGTATTACGTTATTCAGAATTTGTCATCATGCCATAAATAAAACCAACACTTCAATAACTTAATAACCATCTGACAACTAGTCAGCTTAAAGATTTTTTTTTTAATGCATATAGGTTTATTCATTCGGTTACCAGACAAACACTATGCGTGTGTATCTGGTTGACCAAACCGAAATAGATGAATTGGTGCTTCATTCTGCAATCCAGTTGCTGTTGTCCCAATTTGTATAATTGTGGATATTTAATTGAACTCTCAATGAGTGATACGTCTTTTTTGTGTGTCATATTTACTGTAAATTTCAAATCGTCTGATGCCTCTCACTAGTTCTATGGTTGTTCAAGATATACGCTTTTATAAACCTTCACAATTCACTCTCAGGTTCACGCTGCCTGACCCCAGATGAATCATGAATGTCAGAGTAGATAAGAATTTTGAGGTGAAAAAGAAGATCAATCTTTGTAGTCAGATTAAGATACATCTCAAATTAAATCAAGAACTTTAACGATTAAAATATTGTTAAGCTGAACCATATAAATTGTCATATATTTGGCATACATTATATTACTACAAAAACATACTTAACACATAATCGTTAACCTTATGTCAGAAATGACAATAAATATCTAGATTGACATAAATGATATATAACCTTTTAAGAACAAAACAATCATACGAATGACTTTATTGGTAAGATAGTTTCAGTGGAAATATGTAATGAGCTAATATTTCTAAAAGTGAAAAGTATTGATATCACGAGTTGGCCTTAATTAGACAACTGCTGACCACCAGGAAGCACTGGACAGCTGTCTTATTCTAGTACGGACTTTACAGCAGGGCATATTCATGACCCCACTAAGGATAGAGCACAGAACCTTCCGTCTCTGCGGCGAATGTTTCACCATCAGACCACTGGGCTGGCTCTCAACGACTGATATTTATAACTCAGCAGCAGAGCCAAAAGTCTTAGGTTCGATCGCTGGTGGGGTCGTAAGTGCGCTCCGCTGATGAAACAGATGTCTAGTGCTTCTTGGTGATGAAAAATTCTCTAATTCAGACCAATTCATTATATCAGATTAATAAAAAATGTCGTTGGCATATATTATCGCATATTCATTTATTAACTGTTACGTACTAAGTTCAATTAGCAAAACAGTTCGGGTCAACTCATGATGCAAATCGAATAGTATAAATAGGACCATCCTGAAATGTATTTTAAGCTAACGTGAAACGTCAACTCATTTGAAGGAATTTATCACTATCAACTAAAGCTAATTGAACAAATTACTTATACATCAAAAATTGGTGAAATTTTGAATTCTATCATTGGATGGCGACCCAACGATGGATCGGTTTAGGTGTTCGTCAACCTGAAGTCTTTTTATGCAATCTAGGGTGCGCACTGCTGAGTCCCACACTAGAACGAATGAAATAACCAGTGCTTCCTGGTTTTCATTGGTACCCTACCAACATCAATATGTGACATATTTAATCAACTAAAATTACTTTTTGAAAGTTTTCAATAAAATGTTTTCAAGAAGGCAACTAGAACTTGAAAAGTTGGCTTCGTTACAAATTGGTCTTTCTCTATTATAGATTTATTTTTTTAGAAAATTTTATTTACTTTGACACCTAAGTTTAAACTAATTTTTTTTATATAATTGCTTACATAAACAAGAACTGCTTAATATGTAGTAGTTTATTTATTTATTTTTAGAAGAAGCACTAACCTGTGAAGCGAAACACGCTAAGGTTTGAAGAAGAATTTTTTCTACACAAATGATAAGCTACGTTAAATCGACTAAAGACAAATATCTGATAACAATGAGAGACTACTACGAAGGCACGACAGAGGAAAGAGGATGGTCAATAAAAATATAAACTACTAAGATGAGATCATTGATGACACCTCAGAACATTCGTAGCAATTTGGAAAACTGTTCATTCAGGTCAAAATCACATTACAAATCTAACTGAAGTTATAAAAAGCCTCGAGAATATGTAATGATTGTAGGACATAGTTGACTATTTTACTGTTGGGATAAAACAAGTAAAAGAAAATGTGAAACTGATGTAACTATTCATTGAAGAATTGGTATCTATATATTTGTAATGAATATTTATTAAACAGTGGTTTAATGGTATTTAATGTAAACACTGTTTTAACACATTAATCTCCTACAGTTCGGGAAATTCACATTCAACGAACGACAAATCTTACTTTGTTTTGTATAAAAAAAATGCCCCAGATATGTATCTATATTGATATACAAACTATGATACTTTGGATTTTTCACCTGACTTAGGGAAACATGAGATATAAATAGTTAGGATGCATTTGAATCTTTCTGTTGATTTGTCATGGACTGAAACTGGTCAGTCTCTATTGGTGTGTGCATCCTGAGCTGATTGCCTCGGTATAGCGATAGATCACAAGTATTGTTTAAATTGAACTGGACTGATTAGTTTCATGACAAAAAAGATTCAAATATTTCCGATATATATATATATATATATATATATATATATATATATATATATATGAACCCATTGCACAAGAGTGGATGTTTGGAATCAATAGCCTAGTGGTGAATAAGGTGGCATTTGGTATGGAGTGGACTGAGTTCGAGTCCTGGTATGGACATCAACACTGGGATGCATGTACAACTAGCTAACGAGTCCCAAGTAGGACAAAACGCGTATTCTGAATTCTGCTTACCAATCACAGACCAACTAAAACAATATGAGAGACATCACAAATAGCTGTTTAATTAGAGGTGAAGAAATGATAGTCGAAATGGTATTTTTGTTAATAATGTATCCCAGTTACTACTTCTTGGTGTTATACACATTTATATATGATTTCTGACAAAACATGCATACTCTAAAGTTAGTTTAAGTTTTCTTATATCTGAAACTTTCAGAAGACTAAATTAGACTCCTGTTAATCTTTGATTTTGATAACAACCTTAAGATGTCAGTAAGTAAATTCCTTTTTTCCTTATTTGAAGATATGAGGTGGTATATTTCCATAATTAATTCATTCCGATTCTACTCAAATTCGTACAGTCGGTAAGAATAAAATTTGAACTGTTAAAGCCATATTTTACTGAAACTGGATGTCTCATGTGTTCAGATGCGGATAAAAATGTAAAGAATTTCAAGAAGTCTCTCTATGTTGATTGTTGGTATTAGTATAAAAGATTTTCTCTTTCTAGATGCAATCAGTCTATACACATTTTTCACTTACTTTAATTAAGATAAACATGAGATCAAGCATAGAGAATATGATTCGAAAAAATTAAATCGTTGAAAGATACAAATTGTAAATCTCAAAATATGAGATGAATCAAAACGTAAATGCAACTGAGTTATTGCGACCAATCCCGATCCATGTTACGAAGATTCTTCATCATTAATGATGTCAATACGGAGGATCCTAACCAAGTAGCTGAATAAACGAACATGACAAAGGCAGTCTAATAATTTATGGATTGGTGATATATTTCGGCTTGGCCACCTGCGACCTACCTTCATCCAACTCTCACGTCAGTCAATATGATCAAAGAACATTTTTCTGTAAATAGGATTTATCAAGAAAACAAGAAAACAGCAACAATAACTTGTCCACACTTCAGTAAGTCTAATAGAGACCAACGCTAATCTTCTTATGTAACGGAAATGACCTTTAAAAGTTGTTATGAATTGTTCTATCTGTAAACAATCACAGAGAAGGAAATTATTATAAAACCTCAACGTTTTTCTTGACAGACTGGTTCTAACTTCATCAGGGAAGTAATGGAAATTACCTGATATAAATAAAATACAGTGATTGTCAATTATTCCCCCCCCCCTGATGAAACTCGAATCAGTCTAAGAAACGAAACGCCGACATTTTTAATAAATTCATTCGTTATGTATGTTTACAAATATACATTTCTTAATATCATCTATAGACTTTTAGATTGAATTTCGTGAATTTATTCTTCTAGATTTAGATAAAAATCTATATAAAACATAATGAAAGAAGTTCAGTGTGTCAAATGAATGTATATGACGAATCAATCAATTGATATATAATACATACATAATTATACAATGTGATTTAATGACGGTAATTCATGAGATTAAATTATTAACTCCAAAAACACCCACATAGCCTTCTATGATGAACTACAAACAATTATATGATCATTAGAGAGAACAGATCTTTTATTAAATAAAATGACATATACATAAATGTGAAAATATGTTAACATACAAAAACAAAATAAACAAGATCAGATAACATAAAGCAATTGAACGGAATAAGTTCTATAGGTTAATCACTCATAAATTGGATTAAGACTTTATTCATTATACTAATACTTAACTTTATTGCTTATTATGATATCAGAGCATTTTTACTACTTAGCAACACTCCATTTTACAAACTCTTAACCATCCGGTTTCATTTTAAGTAGAATTTGACCTTTGTCTACAAACACTTGATCTAATCGTATTTTGCTACCACCCCATCTCCTATGTCACCCATATACAGCGATACCTATATATATTTGACTAATAATCGTGTTTATCTGAATTGTCTTTTACGTTTCACAAGTTACATGATAATGAGTATTTCAACATTAACATTCGTATTTTATAAATAACTCGATGAGAAAAAACTTCTAATTAACCAATTCTTCGTGATATCTAAATAATGTTTTACCTGCCTCAGAACTGGCTATTTTCGTGACTAATAATTTTGAACTAATAAATGTAGAACCTGATGAGCATTTATCGAAAAGAATATTCTTCGTTCAAACGTCTTTGTTTTTGATAAACATGGGAATTTTTAAACAATTGAAATATTTATTTAAAATGATAAAGTTCACTTATTTTGTAGTCATTATTTCTTTTTTTAGGCATAGTCTTAATTCAACTAATTAAAATGATTATATTGTGATTACAAACAATACTCTGGTATCTATGATATTTACACTATTATTAGCATCACCTTTGATTGGATTTGATAATCTTCTTATGTTTATTCTATAACATTTATTAAAATTAGATTTCATGAAATTAACTGTTGTATGCATGTATATGCATAAAAAAAAGATTAATATTTGTTAGTGACTTAACAATTTCAATATAAAATAAACATCTTATGCTGGATGTTTGGATGTAGCTAGTAAGAAACTCTACGTATCTTAGATTACATGTTCGCTAGCTAGACATACCCTCAGTTAAAATCAAACTAGTGCTTCCTAGCGAACTCGATCGACAGTCACTCAGTTTTATAGCCTGCAAACATTATTACTGAGCTTTTCGGGTAGGAATAACCTCCTGTAGAGCTGAGATGCACTCACTGACTAATTGATAAGTAGCAACTGAAGACATGCTTGTTTAGCCCTTAGTAAAAATCAAATTCTATTAATCAACTTTAATATAGCTACTAGTCTAAGCGACTTAACACTACATCTAATAATCAATAGGAACGAAATGTTAGCAAAAAGATAATTATACGCACCAAGCTCACTTTATATCTAAACTAAGATGCAGGCGCATAATAGCCGGAAGTAACAATTTCTCCAGTTTGAACGAGAAATTTTATGAAAAATAAGACAATTCACAGGTCTTAAGTTCGACCCACGGCTGGATTGTAAATGTGTGAAGTACCATACTAGGATGAAATAACTATTAAGTGCTTTCTAATTGACAAATTTAGATCTTAATGTGAAATTTTAAATTAAGCAATCTTCATAACACCTAACAGACAGATAACTTTATTTATTTATGATTGTACTTTTCTGTATATTATTACCTAATAAACTCAAAAAAATACTAAACATACAACAAACAAATAGATATAATTGAGGATAATTAACTTTGGAAAAGTAACTTCTTGTCTAGTAAAATATTTTAAAAAATGGGTATCACTGTTCATTATTTAATAAGATGAAAGATTACCACTTTTCAACAGTCTTAAACACTAGTGATACTAAAATATTAATCAATATAGTCGTTTCCAGAAACTTTTATTTCATTCTACAGGTTTATGACCTCTTAAGACTTCTAAGCCAAGTATACAACTTTTATATTGAAGTAACTGATAACGTTCTACGTAGGCGTTCTGTGACGTGAATGTCACACACCACCGTTATTCATTAAGCAATTATAAACACAATTCTAATGCAATGAAGATGAATAAGACACAAGATACAAAGCTTCTCGTCTCCCAGAAGTAATAAATTAAGACACGATGTTTCGTAAGCAGTTGCAGAGCTTATCCACAACGTAATTATCCACTATGGATTTTAAATCCAACATTTTCAGTCATTTCTTTCGTTTTATTACTGGGAAAGTACTGTACATTCGAATTTTAGTTTCAATATATTTTCAGTATTTGAGGCGTCTGTAGTTATCGACAACTATGTAAAATAAACATGTTAATGTATCGCAGTCAGACAAACGGGATGTAGTGGAAGTTAGAACTTTCAAGGAAAACTCCAGTGAAAACGACGTAGTAATGTGAAATACTCACGCGTTAAATAAACTCATCATCATCAACGTAAAACCGGGCAAATACGCCCAAAGGTCCAAGTTGCCATACCACACTAGCACTACGAGATAACAGAGGTAACATAATAACAGAATACAAGAGGGGGCAGTAAGGTAAAGGTGTGCAGAAAATAATAATAAAATTCACTTGCGCCACTGTGACCGATTCTGAGCAATGTTGACAAGTGTCTCCAGCTATTCATTGTGACTGTCACGCGGATCCCAACCAGGTAATCTGCATCTACCAACATGGCTTAGACCAATAGTCAAGGACTTCATGGACTGATAGCGTGTTTCGGTTTAGCCGCCTCCACCCTTCTTCCATCCCACTTCAACCCTAGCCAACATTGCGCAACGAGGCAGGCGGTAGTCAGGCATGCGCAATACATGTCCCAGCCACCTCAGTTGTTGAAGGTCAATGACCTCTCCGATTGCTTTACCATATTTCCCAAGAACCTTTTGTCTAATCTCCATATTACTTATTCTATTGTTCCATGATACATGAGAGATGCTACGAAGATTTCTATGGTCAAATACCTTAAGTCGACACATATTTTGAGTTTTCATGGCCCACGTTTCGCAGCCATATGTTAGGACGGCGCGGACTGCTGTGCAGTACATCGGGCCTTTCGTTGAGAGACGGATATGTCGTCTGCGCCACAAGTGGAGTAAACTGGTAAATACCAATTGGACAATGCGTATAACACAAATATTTCAAAAACCGAATTCAAAGTTAAAATTAATTACATAATGATAACATTTGCAGAAAATATGTACCGTAATTATCTGTTAACTAAAAGACCCAATTACTTATATATAATGAATACATACTACTAAGGAGGGAAAACGTGAAATTAGATTTAGAGATCAGTTCATTGACTAAGTTGATGACATAAGACATAAGGGACTAAGGATAAGTTTGGAGTGATCAGTGGATTGCAAGAAGTGATTATATAATATAATTAAAATTAAGAATAGCAGATAGATATACACTCTTATGTATCGTTAAAAATACACAGTGCCCTTGATAATTGCCAATCAGTGTACGGACACGTTTGACCCGCGACTACCAGTCCCCAAGCCGGAATAGAGAAAAACAATGACTGATGAGCCAAACAAACAGAATCGAATGGTATTTCAATCATGCCTTTATATATACAAAAAATCAGATCACACAGTCAAATAATTAAGAAACTACCATTATTACAGAACTAAGGAAACAGTGGTAGTGAATAGGAACAACCTGTACACAACTAATTAACTGTAGTCCATAATAAGAGACAATATAATGACAGCAAATATACCAAATGGGAGGATAGGGTAAGAGGAACGTAACAATAGTAAAAATTTAATGTTTACATTACTGAAGACCAGAATAAATGAATTAGTTCTGTAAGTTATTCACTCTTCTTTAGTGGTCCGGCATAACACACTCGTTCAAAATCAGCTTAATGACCAAGGAAGAGACAGGACGTATAAACTATTTTTGCATTTAAAGGTTTAGTTGATTTTGGAAGCTTACAGATTCTGCTGTTGTATGAATCTACATCTTAACGTCTTCATGAGATTATTTAATGAATTAAAGTCTTCCGAATGTCAAAGTGCGTTGAACGTACTCAAAAGTATCTGAATTATAACGCAAGACAGAAAAGCGAAGATATCAGTAGGTTTTATTAGTAAATGTACGTTGAAGTGGAGTTTGGCTAAATGGAAGAATGATATACTGGAAACCAGAGGGATTCTATCAAATAATGTATCATTGAGTTATCTAAAAAAGCTGCTTAATGACCATACACCATGCAAGAACTCTCTGACCACTTAAAACAATCATTCAAAATACGTGACTCAAGCAGTCAATGCAAAAAAAGTAAGAAAATGTCTTCAGTTGACACAAAGCCACGGAAACTGTACACCAAAAACCAGATCGCCTAATTTTAATCGGTACGTGCATGACTTTTCCAGTATTGTTCCTGATAAGACTAAATCGGAAGTACTATTTCTCAGCCTTAAATTTCGTGGTAGCCGTATTTCCATTAACAAGATGGATGCACAAATTCGGTTTGAAAAGATCTATGCACAAATAAGTGGTAAAGTACCCTCCAGTAACAAGTATGTCGAAAGACTAAAATCTACATTAATCGATAGTTGCTGTAGGTACTTGGATTGTAGACAAAGTGAATGGAATTCTGACTGAAAAACAGAGAAATGCTGCTTACACTAAAGCGAAATAACAATATGATTATTACTAGGCTTGATGAAGGATGTTCAAACATTTAGCCTCCAAATTGTTATCACCATCTATTTGCTTATTTTTCATATTCGCCAAGTGAACAACTATCGTGTACACTACTATAAAACATCATGTATATAACTCTATTCGATACTTTCAAAAGCCATATCAACTACCTCAACACCCTCCTACTTTCCTATAGACGTGTGGTTAATAAAAATTAACTAGAAATATGATTGCCCAGCCTTAGTAAACGATATTGTTGAATAAGGTATTTCAACGTTAAATCGTTGATTAGTTTCGATGAGTTGATTTATAAATCGACATTCATTTTCAATTCACCGAGCCATGTAGATATATGTTGAGGACCCATTACATATACGCAACCATCATTCACCTTGACATGCGATAGACTGTCATCGGAGTACGATGGGATTACCAAACTAAAACGATATATCAGTCCATGAAGTCATTGACTGTTGGTTTGAGTCATGTTAGCAAACGCAGATAATCTGTTTGGGGTCCATGCGATCGTCGTAACCGATGGTAAGCAACTCAGAATCAGCTATAATATTGCAAGTGCATTCACTCTACCTTCACTTAAATCCCGAATTCATAGTTATTTTACAGCTCTCCACGAATTACTTCATACTTATAGAGTCATATGCTGCATGTCTAATATTTTTATTACCATTGATGTAATTACTAATTCTATTACTTTAGTATTCATCTCGTTATGTTGATGGGATGTGATATAAACCAATGCGCTCGGTTATACGTTGTACATGACTGATTCATTTCTACCAAAAATTTGTAACGATGATGTCCAGTAAGACAATGATAGCTTTATGATTAAGTCATTGAGCTTGGATGATGCAACTTCACTAAAACTACAACAGAATATTTACATATGAGCAAAACTCCCACTAGTATAGCATGCTTTCGACAGAAAGCACAAATAATGTATTGATGAATTCTTAAAAGAAAAACGACTAAATAAGTCATAGAAAAGATCAAATAGATAGATATTCTTAGTCGTCATATTAAACATCATAAAATAATAAACCAATATATTCTGTCCTGTACTTCAATGTTAAAAGATAAATTAAAAATAGGTTCACTAAGAATTGTCGAAAATAAGTAAAAATTACATCTGAATATAATTGTTTACTTGTCAGTCATATAAATATATACAAATATAAAAGAAAACACCTCACCTCATATAAGCAACAAAAAACTGTACTATATAAGAAGAAAGAAGTAATATATTCTTCACAAATATCGAACAATTTAACCTGGATTAATGTTGACAATGATGATAAATGTACATATTGAAGTAGATACATATTTTGATTGACCGGAAAAATTACAGTATATTTCAGCTATCTTCATCCATTTGAGTCTATTGTGAAAAATTGTAAATTTAAAAACATGTAATCAATCTACTACTGTGAAACTATTAAACGAGTATTTATTATGCGAAAGAGACATTATTGAAAAACAATATAATAAACACATTGAAAAACTAAATTACTGCTGGCAAGTGGAATCCATGGTGTACGTTTCAGCCTATTTGGTACTCGTTAGCTAGATGCACTTGCGATCCCATGTATACTCACACCTTCACTGAAACTCAGTTCATGTATGAGCACCAACAATGAGATGCCGACACATGCAGCTGATTACTATCGAATAAAACGAAATGTGTTGCTATGATGGACGTCTTAAGAAAAGTAGTCAAGCTTCAAGGATTGTTTTAGGGAAATTATTTTATACACTTCGTTTACACATTTATTTGGCACTTTGTTTTTATTGCTATTCAGGATGCACATACGGCTACAGAGAATGATCAATTGTAATTCTTAACAACGAAAAAATACAAACACATTCAAAGTTAAACGAATCGAAAACTTTCACTGGCTACCCTTAATTGTGAAATTTAAAAACAATAACAATTTATTTATGGTTATAAATGATATTATGGGAAAATTTATAGACATCATTATAACCTGTTCAATGAAGCAACAGAAATAGTACAAGTAACAAAAACAAATCTGACTTTTAAACAAACTGGTGATCATTATTTGTAAGGCTTTGGTACTTTCCTGTTGTTGGTATTCATTACTGCATTTGATCCGTTTCTACTGGTACATATCCATCCTGTGAAGATACCTTGATACAGTCCCCACATAGATAAGTTTTAGGATATACTTTAGATTATAACTAACAGCAGAATCCAAGACGCAATTTACGCTGATGTTCACACTGAGACTCAAAGAGTACACAATCACATCTCTCGATTGATGAAATTCAAAAATGGGGTTAGGCACAATTATCTAATATCACCATTCATTTGCAATTTTTTTATTGATGACGAGATCAATAAATGTGTAGTGAGAACCAGTGTAATTATTACTAATCTGAGTCATCTATGTCTCAATCGTAAAGTTAATCTAGCTGTAGAAAGTTATGTACGAAAAGTACTGGTAATAAAAATTTTAGTCTGTTGCATGACTTCAGCAGTCACTGCAGTCATCGAAAATAATTGATTGCACCCTGTGCCAACATCACACAGGTAGTATCAAAGTCTGGAAATGTGTTCGGACTCATTGATAATAACCTAATTCATCTTGAAATACCAGGTTCAATGGCAACAAAATGCCTGATATAACGACGGTATGTCTGAATGAGAAAGTGTAAAAGCGACTGTGGTAAGAAATATAACTGTGGTCTAGCGTCTGTTGACCTACCATCTAATTATGAAAATAGATACTATACAAATCAGTAGTTTGAGGCTTTATTACAAATGCTCAAGATAAAGTTCAGTGCTGATCTTCATCATATTATCAAGAAGAACCATACTGTATAAACGAAGATTGATCATGATTATGTTTTTAATCTAATCATATCACTTAGCTCATATGTTTATCAAGCATTTGACTTTTATCTCTTTCATTTCTTCGCAATAGTATAATTACATCTCGCAAGGGTACTTCATTGGGTGTTATGTTGAACCTACGGTCTAGTGTTATAAATCGGTAAGGTTTGTTATTTATCAGTAACTACGAAGATTTACCGAAGCATCATAAGTTCGTTAATTTTATACTCATTAGGGAACTAAGTATTGTAGACCAGAATGCGAGGTATTCATGATCTAAAAACCATATGTGATGATAAAGTGAACAAACGTTGATGTAACAGGATATTAACTGTAGATGACACCGTTCAACAAAATACAACAATCAAGAGAAATATGAAAATTGTTTAACTAAGCAAGGAAATATCTGCGAGAAACGCATCGAGATAAATAGAATTACCTGAGTATAGTGACGATAAGTAGGATGAAAATTGTGAACTGCATCAACAAGTATATCTGTAGGGTCAATAGTCGCTTTGATACTTGCAGATATGCTTGGAATTACATTTGGATTTTGAATATTCCATGTTTTTCTATATCCCCCACTGTTCAGTTGTGAATCGGCAATATCCCATGGTAATGGTTCGGAATATGCTGATGGTGCATAACTAACAAATGTTCCAGGTGTAAAGTGTGATGATTTATCGTTGATAGAATTATTTATAGTTGGATCTTTTGCTGGTTTAAAACCCACAGATGGTTTTGTAGCAAACATAAATTCATCATTAGACCAGTAAGAATCATTTGGAGGTAGATCAAAAACAAGTCGAGGTGGATGGCTACACAAGAAAGTACGTATACACAGAAGTATTAATAAGAAGGTTTAAGTTGATTTTATCGAAGTCGCTTTGTTAGACAAGTCAAGTAGAACTTTGTGACTTTGAGTAGAAATAAAAATTCATTACCATGATAATAAATTTGATGAAGTCAATAAACCAAAAGTGTACAAAATTGATGGCAAAATTGAAAAAAATAGTGAGATTGTTATGGGTAATTTTATACCTTCCGAAAAATGAGAGTACCATCAAGAAAATTAAAATTAAACATGGGTAAAAAAACCTAAAAAGCAAGTCTAAAACTTGGGATTTACGTGAATCTAAAAAGTAAAAACAGCGACACTACTGTGACTAATTCTGAACCATGTTAATCAATCACTCTAATCATTGACTGATATAATCGCACAGACCTCAACCAGGTAGTCTGGATTTAACAACACAGCTTAGACCAACTGTCAATAACTTCATGAATCGATACTACGTTTTGGTTTGGCCACCCCTAGCTTCCTTCAGACATACTCCTACGCCAGGCAATATTCCATGTCAGGGTAATTTCTAGTTGTGCATACGTAATACATATCTCAACCATTTCAATTGGTGAAGCCTCACAACTACATTAACTGATATACCATCTTCTCTTAATACCCTGCATCTAACCTCATCATTATTTACACGGTAGTCCCGGCAAACGCAAGTTATGTTTCGAGGACATCACTGATCAAATACCAGTAACTGACGAATTCCATCTACACCTAAAGGGCTACATCCATCGACAACAAACTGCTGTTCAGTACACCTGTCCTTTGATTGTCAGATGGGCATCTCGTATGTGCGATAAGCGACGCAGGCTGACAAGTAGTCTAGCAAACTTTTCAAATATGTGTCGATATTTCATCAGACACCAACTCATCAGAGCTAATCACACTTCTAACATAAGTGAAATGGTCGACTCGCCCAACTACTTTACTCCCTATCTTTAGTTCAGGCGTTGACGCAGATCAGTTCTGAAGCAACAATTTGCATTCAGAAGGAGAGAAACGCATCCAAAATATGTTTGCATCGTCATAAATGATAAGACACTTCACAAAATGATAACGCAACTACTGAGATCATTCAAATTTACTACAGTTTTGAAAACTATCAAAAAAACATTTCCCCCCCCCCTCCCTTGACCACAAAGATAATCAAAACTTGAGTACTGGATAATTTTATTTAGTGTATAAACCACTGCATAAATTGCTTTCTGACTGGTTGTAAGTACTTAAGGTATTTGTATCAGTTTTTTGTATGTATAACCAATACCTAATATACTAAATAAAGCGGTATAAAATTGAGTAGCAAGTTAGCACCAAAATTAAGTCACTCCCAGATAAGAACACAATGGAAATACTAAACAATATCCATATCAATATATATACAGCTTAAACTTACTGCAATACATAAATACTATAAGGAAATGCGTAACGTAGTGCAACTGCAACAACAACCAATTCAATGCATATTAATAAATTTTTGTAAATACCAGCAATTAATGTGGCTGAATATCCTCCTGTCATGGTTATAACGTGACTCCACTCTAGAATACTGAATAATACATCTATTGAGTAAAAAATATCACCAAAAATAATTTATTACAATCTTGAAACAGTAACTCATATGTAGTAAAATAATAGCATCAACCTAAAGAGACAGGATTGCCGTAATTATACAGTCAACAAAAATAATTCCAGCCGAATTGTCACAAATATTCAGCAACTGATCTATACATGAAATGTCAAAATATGTACCTTCCAACCAATACATTACAGGTATATCGCCGTCAAGGCAGTCTGCTATCCCTGTTTTACATAATTTTACCATAGACTTACTACTAGGAATCACTATCTATTCGTCCGAATTTCCAAGGACTAAACTTGCTAAGAGGTCCACTTATTGATGTAGAATACGCAGATGATATATCCCTGTTTGGTGAAGACGCTCATAAAATGTGGAGTTTCCCAATCACATTGAGAAACGATGCAAACATATTTTGGATGCGTTTCTCTCCTTCTGAATGCAAATTGTTGCTTCAGAACTGATCTGCGTCAACGCCTGAACTAAAGATTGGAAGCGAAGTAGTTGGGCGAGTCGACCATTTCACTTATGTTAGAAGTGTGATTAGCTCTGATGAGTTGGTGTCTGATGAAATATCGACACATATTTGAAAAGTTTGCTAGACTACTTGTCAGCCTGCGTCGCTTATCGCACATACGAGATGCCCATCTGACAATCAAAGGACGGGTGTACGGAACAGCAATTTGTTGTCGATGGATGTAGCCTTTAGGTGCAGATGAAATTCGTCAGTTACTGGTATTTAATCAGTGATGTCCTCGAAACATCACTTGCGTTTGCCAGGACTACAGTGTAAATAATGATGAGGTTAGATGAAGGGCATTAAGAGATGGTAAATCAGTTGATGTGGTTGTGAGGCTTCACCAATTGAAATGGTTGAGATATGTATTACGTATGCACAACTAGAAATTACCCTGACATGGAATATTGCCTGGCGTAGGAGTATGTCTGAAGGAAGCTAGGGGTGGCCAAACCAAAACGTAGTATCGATTCATGAAGTTATTGACAGTTGGTCTAAGCTGTGTTGTTAAATCCAGACTACCTGGTTGAGGTCTGTGCGATTATATCAGTCAATGATTAGAGTGATTGATTAACATGGTTCAGAATTAGTCACAGTAGTGTCGCTGTTTTTACTTTTTAGATTCACGTAAATCCCAAGTTTTAGATTGTATTATGCTTGGCAAACTAATCCTTTCTCCAAGTCCACTATATTTTTTAATTACCGTTGATATTGTTTTACTGCTACTAGTACTTTGTTTTTCTGTTTTCTGTGCTGGTGAATTGCTGCAATTCAGACTAATGCATGCATGTGCTAGGTCAATTGTTGTATATGATTAACAAGCTTATTGCGCAAACTTACGTTGGTTTATTGCGCCACATAAATTAAACAAGTAGTGATAACTACAACGAACTATGAGATATGGTGGGAAATGAAAAAAACGGAATATATATGTAATCAATCATAAGATATTCTCAGTTTGCAAAAATGCAAACAAGGGACTTATTATGTACACATATATGTACATTATGTGGTGAATAGCTGGGTCACAGTTGCATTAGTTATATATGCTTGCTTATTCTCGTATTTTAACTAAATGTTAGTAATTTGCAATAAGATATAGACGGAAATTACTAAATAATTTACAAACTTAATATCGTTAATACCTACTAAAATAATTTAACGTACCTTGCCAGAAACTAAAAAAGATGATTGATTTGATTGTAGCGAATTTGAGTAATGGTGAGAATGGTTTCAGTTGCTCCCGGTTTGCGAAATAAAACAATAACAACCCATAAACAGCAAGAGTAACAGTGACATTATTGATCAGAAATAAATACAGATAGCCGGATGTAGGACTAAAGGTAATGAAGTAAAAATACTGAGTATAAATATATTCTGATTCTTGAATGTCAGAAATTTCACATCAGTCAGTCAGTTACAACGTAGAACTTTGTACATGCGTACATCAGTTCAAGTTGCCATGCCTCAATTAGCAGATAAAGATTGAATTGTCGGACCAAATCCCAGAGTAGGGAAGGTGGTAACAGAGTAAGTACTAGTGGAAAGGCATAGAGATCAGAGAAGAAATTTCACATCCTTAAATACATAAACGTTAAGTAAACGATGTAAAAATCTTTGCACTAAATTTTAGCAAGTTCGTTTTGCTGAAATGTCGTGACACTAAATCTACTTAATGTGAGTTATATTCGCATTAAATGTTACATTGTGCACACCTGTTAATAATTATCTTAAATTAATTGACATAAAAATAAATGCCCTTAAAAGAGATGTTGGTCGTCTCCATGGATGCTTGTGAATTACGCCTTCTGCTCAAGCTGAACTTTTCTCTATAGTTGTGGGGTTGGAATGTTGAAAGCAGAGTAGCTTTGTTCTGTGTCAGCTGAGTTATTCATCGTTGTTTCAAGATTAACAGGCATAAAATTATTAGCATCTTCCGTTTGGACATATCATTAAGGTAAGTCTTTCTGTAGTGATTATTAAAGGAAAGAAAAAAACTTATAAGCAGAAAACGGCCATCAACCTCTATCACTAGGTGGGAAAAAATGAACATTTAAGTAGCTATTAGTTTAATGGCCATAGTAAGATACTTAGGCACATACTCTTAAAGCTAATTACATTGTCCTACGGCTGATATAACTTCAAAAGACCAAATATAGAGAACGGATTTAAACCTAATACATATCAGTTGTTAGAACGTTCAACAATGTATTTTAATAACAGAAGATATAAAGTAACTTTGAAAAAGAAGCTTATATGGCAAAATATGGTGAAAATATGGAGGAACATACCAATGGTATTACCTAAAAGTATTATATTTATAATAATACAATGAACTGGAGTCACTAAAGAGATAAGTGCAATGTTCAAAGACTTCATCGGCAAACAGTTCTCAAAATTTAATTGGATGTTGTGAAGATTGTTGATTGTTAATCTGATATCACGAATTGGTCTAAATTAGACAACCACCGACCACCAGATATCACTGGACAGCTGTTTCATCCTAGTATTAGACTCATCAGCAGTACTGGAGCCGCCGAGCCAGATTGTCCTGGGTTAGAACCTTGATGTGCTCATATATGCACACTGCGGGTCTCAAACTGGGACAAAACGGCTGTTTAGTGCTTCCTGGTGATTGATGGTTGTTTAATTCAAACCAGTTAATGACATCAAGTTTTCCAATTACTAGCATAAGGTAATCACAACGATCTGCACAGATGTGTATCCAAAACACTGATTATGCTAAGGAACTCCTAGGGAAAAATATAAGTAATAATTACACAGGCTATGGTATTCTTGATAAATTCTGCAACAATAACCAGCAGTTGAGAGTCCAAATATATCAGAAAAAGCTGAATTGAGGTGTTAACCGGTATGAAGTAATTTTGGTGTTTCCAATAAGCAGATAAGTTCCCATCAAAAAACTCATGTTTTATCATAGAATAAGACAACTTAACTTAGCAACGCAGTGGGAAATGCTAATACTCATTGATAGACAGGCTCTGGTCAGTGCTTTGTACTACACTAGTTACCATTTGGTGAATGATTACTAATGAAGTTCTCTACTTACCCGAAATCACCGACGGTATACTTCTTTGTAACCATTAGTATCATAGACGTGAATGAAGTAATCGGTTTGATTAAGGTATACTGAAGAGTTGCCTTAAAACAAAAATTTCGAAAAAAAGCAAGTAATAACTAAACATAGGTATGTTTCGGGAAATGAGAAAAACATGAGGGTAGCAAATATATATTCTAGATCACGAAGCATTTAAACTATTAGATTGATAAAGTTACAAACATTCAACGGAACAAGCCACCTTTGAAGCAGAATGCACCAGATGCATTATCACTTGGCATTTTCAAATAATTAGGCATTGGGTACGTTATTTGTGACAATAAAATAATAGAATCGACGAGATATTTTTTGACATTTCGCGATTTCGTTCAAATCACCTCTAAAGTAATGAAAATGTATTTATCGTTAATGTAAACGAGACTGGACAGTTAAAAATCTTGGTTTAGAAACTATATTATAAATCTAATTACACTATGGTAACTCCGACCATTCACCTTAAGTTTGTGAAGATGGAAAAACATGGTAAATTACTGAGTTAAGTACTCAGTCTATAATGAGTAGATAGATATCGCATTTATATTGCAGTAGCTAAATAATGTCAAATTAACAAAGATCTAGACTTTATCACAATAATACTGGTGCAAAATATTCGCTGAGAGCAGAATATGAACAAAGGATTAAACATGATAGTTCATCATACAAGAATGAACACAAGCTCATGAAAATAAAATTAACAAAGAGATATTGACATAAACAAGGAATATCTGAATTAACAGGGAAATGAATGACAAATGATATTTTCAAAAAATCGTAAGTGGCAGAAAATGAAGGTCCATGTTAAATTGAAAGATATCTCATTGAAGCTAAGAAGTGACTCTGGACAAATATTAGCTTTTTACCATAAAAGAAATATAAAAGATTCATACATTGAGGAATAATACACACTTTACTACAAGAAGTCACAAGAAGTACTTTATGAACCATGTTTTCGTTTATACTAACATAAATCGAAGATGCAAAAACAGTACGTAACTTCATGGATTTAGATGTCACAAATTTCTCAAGTACTATAATGCATGGCAAATAATCATGCTAACTAACAAATGGTGCAAGGAAGACATCCCTTAATACACAAATAATTTCAAAAGATGCTCGCTTAACACTGGGAAAAACTTGTCCATGGAAGCGAAACTAACGACTTGGGGTGGCTAAATAAGTGCATATAAAAACCTACGCCTACATAACAAATCATAAAACCGTCGTTTTAGGAGTGTGAAGAAACCCATAAGCTAAATAAGAATTCAGAATCCAAAATGAAGTTAAACTCATAAACCATAGAACGTAAAGAGAAATAATTATGTTGAAATAAACTTAACTCAGATTTTAAGCAAACAAAGCAAAGAATTAAGTCAATCTGAAAATACATTTACGAAACTTAGATCAATCAGACGTCGTCAGTTACTTACTCACTTACGCCTGTAACCCCTCTCGGAGGAGCATAGGCCGCTCACCAGTATTCTCCATTCAACTCTGTCCTGAGCAATCTTTTTCAGCTGTCTCCAGTTACTGTTCATGCTTTTAATGTTTGCTTTCAGCTCTCGACGCAGTGTGTTCTTTGGCATTCCTCTTTTCCGTTTTCCAACAGGATTCCAAGTTAGCGCTTGTCTCGTGATACAATCTGATGATTTCCGCAATGTATGTCCTATCCATTTCCAACGTCGTATTCTGATTTCCTCTTTAGCTGAAAGTTGGTCTGTTCTCTTACATAGTAGGCTGCTGATGATGATTTCCGGCCAACGGACATTCAATATTCTACGTAGACAATTGTTAATAAATACCTGTACCCTCCTGAGGATGTTTGCAGTAGTTCTCCACGTTCCAGCTCCATAGAGAAGAACTGCCTTGACGTTCGAATTGAGGAGTCTAACTTTGAGGTTAGTAGACAGTTGTTTGGAGTCCCAAATATTTTCCAACTGTAGGAATGCTGCTCTTGCTTGCCGATCCTTGCCCTTACATTTGCATCGGATCCTCCTTGTTCATCGATGATGCTCCCCAGGTATGTTAAGGTATCCACTTCTTCCAGAGTTTCACCATCAAGTTCAATTGGGTCGGTGCTCCCTGTGTTGAATTTGAGGATCTTGCTCTTTCCCTTATGTATGTTCAGGCCTATTGATGCTGAGGTTGCTGCTACGTTGATTGTCTTCACGTGCATTTGCTGGTGCGTATGGGATAGAAGTGCTAGATCATCCGTGAAGTCCAGCCCAGTCTGCCCGCAGCTCATCTAGGATTGCTGCCGGTCCCAAGCCCGGATAAAGGATAAGGGTTGGGCATAGGGCTAGCACCCCTATCCCGTAAAACACAAGCTTGCTAAAACAAAAACGCTAACCAGAATTAACAGATGCCGTCAGTGCAGCAGTCTTATTAATTTCAAACGCAACTTAAACGGAATGACACTAGAAAACTAAAATGGGTAAGCGGTGACAAGGAAATTGCTTTCTGACAAATACCTATTCGATGTCTGAAAAAATATTTCTTCAGTAGCTTCGTACAACGACTTAAAATTATAGTTCCAAATAAGTGATGACATCTGAAACGCTTTTTACATTACGTTTTACACTGCAGTTAGCTGATATGCAGATGAAACTGGATAACAACACTAATATATTCTGCGGTGATTTGGTCTTAACTATCTACAGTTATCACCACGAGATTTTAACAAATTAGAATTGATTCTGACAAATAGGAAGTAACACTTACTATTTTGCAAAACCGTAGAAACAGTATAGTGTATGGCTTTCCAGCGAAACAGCAGGTACTATAAAGTATGCTGAAACTACAACAGTCAAATTCCTAGTTTCGACAATTACTTGATAGTTTTCCCAGTAAGTTCCAACATAATATTACCTTCTCCTCCAAGGTATTGATAGCACAAGGCTAAAAAGCTGTAGATTGCAAATGCTAAAATGTTAGTAAGCTGTTCAGAGAAATACCTTCAGCAGTATCGTGTATAAAGTCAATATATATGCTATCGACCATAGCATGTATAGCAAGCAAGACGCTAAGAAATGAATAGATGGCGTACGCCGGGACTAAAACCAAAACCCTTATAATATAGCGTTGTTCAGAAACACATGTATAATTTTTGAGATGAAAGTACATCTAAATTGATTTAAAAAAATGAATTATAGACATATAATCCAAGGATTACCTGATGTAATGTAATCATGCATGATAACACTGCACAAAAACACGCAATGACTTGAGAATAAACAGAAGTAGCGAACAGATATCTTTCGCCTATTGTTATAGTGTTTAAAGTTTCTGTTGTGTTTATAACCGGAGAAGAACTATTGTTCATGGTATTCCATAAGAATATCCACAAAATAATCCCTTCTCCCAGGTGGTTGTGACTAACCGTAAATATTGAATTCACACCACGGATCAAGGTAGTCAATTAGACGTGTGTGATTATGGAGGGATGAACAGTTTTTTTTTCCTAATTATGTCTTATTCAAACCTAGTATACTGGTTACTATATTATCTACCAAAAACATGAGTGGGGACAGTTTTCCTAAGGTAACAACGCGTACAACATACCGAATTATTTACTTGACGATCGGTATCAGATTACAAATTTTTATTTATGTTTATGGCAGTGCTCAACACCCCCAGTTAAGGTTTACATATAAATCCCAAAAGAACAATTCGCCCCCTGAAACGCACAAAGGGTTGTAAAATCAGCAAGTGAAGCGTCCATTAGTACCACTATAAGCATGAAACCAACCCATGATACGCATTAAAGTGGCAAAAGCAGTTGTCATAAGAGAAAGGCAAGTAGGAACTTGCCAGATAAACGCAGCGGTCATGACTAAACGTTTTATATCTTCAGTAATGTACAGTTGCTTTCGAACAAAATGGGTGTATCGTAGCTGTGGTGAAATAGTTCTACTTGCGTACTGTGGTTTCGTGATGTCCCATCCGTATAATTTGATTTGGTACTTGTGCCTTGAGTGTAGGATAGGCCTTTTTCTTAGACGATTAATGAAGCCGATCTGCACTGCCGAGCTCTTAACCCTTGCTGAAACGAGCTCACTCGTAATGGATGTACGGTGATAAAAGCAAGAAGAAACGAACAGTGAATGCTATCGACTAGAAGTAACGAATGGGTTGCAATAAGTATTAATACAGTAGCAACTTAGGCGAAAAGTCCTAACAGTAGGCTGACATTCTTATTACTTTTCAGCTTGCCGTTGACTAATAACACTATTAGATAATAGAGAGCACTCTAACACAAAACCAATAGGAGAAGTGCTGTAGGCTCTTTGGGAGTAGTCAGTGTATCTGTTAATTTCTGCAGACCAACCTGCAAAAAATTTTCACATTTTTGGAAAAATTCTCCTTCCCGAATAAGCGTCTTTTGATTCTGGTAAACAATCCAGGGAACTCTTATTATTACAAAAGCCATCTGCCAAACGACCATAAAATATCAGGACTAGGTCTGATATACCATTGTCAGTAAACCGACGAGCTTGGAGGTAGGAACGGAGTATGACCAAGTATATTCACGAAATGCTAGGACTGTCCTGATAAATCCAGTTGATAAATTTAAGTGTGTGGGATGCGACGAGAATCAATATATGGGAGCCACTTCTCCATACACCTCATAAGCACAATTTTACCCCCCCCCCCGTAATGGCTGTAAATTTCTAAAAAAGGAAGGAATTAACAGGACTCTTGTAAATACGATACGATAAAAAATGACTTTGATGGTCTCATTTGCTCTAATAGGAGTAGATCTGGAACATTGTAACACCAGTAATCAACAAAGTCATGACTAATTTCCATCACCATGACGGACAAACTTCGAGCCACACGCTAAATAATAGATACATAACTGGTATGGCATCAGACCCATCCAAATACCAAACCAACTTGTGTATGTCGGTTTCCAATGAAATGGTTATCTAAGAACTAATTTACCGTTTTTTGTGTAGCTGTCCCACTAAAGGAATCTCCTATAGGAATGAAAACGATTACATGTCAATATAGCAGCGCATCATGCCTTAAAAATATGATCTAAGAGTTCATACATCTGCTTATACAAAAACGGTCTACAGCTTTCAGATACTTGACAACGGGATAAGCATCACCGATACGACGCTATTCAGAAAGGATCAGAATAGCAGGGGAGAAGGTGGGTCAGCGATTTGTACCTGTTAGAGGGAATATGCTATCGCCACACCTTAAGGAACGGCCACCGCCAAAGTGAACAGTTTGACTATTTTTAAAGCCACCGGACATGAAATATGACTATCCGCTCTTCTCTGAAAACTTTGAAACACAACCTCTTAGCTTAAAAGAAGATAACCCCTTCGGTAGTGGTTGTTCCCCAATAACCATGATAACTCCCTCAAAACCATTAGTACGCATTAACACACAAGAAGCTACACACTAAAGATTAGCTATCCAAATTGAGCTACCTATCCTTAGCTGACTCGTTGTTCACTGAAAACGTACATGTGCTGACTTGATTAGGTTGTAGCGACCATGAAGTGATTATATTTGACGTAGTTATAAGTCAGACATAATCATGGGAAGATAGGACTATGTAGCTCTTACAATCATTCAAACAATTCGACCTAGGAAAGCTGCCTCAAATAAGCTACCTAAGTTAAAAATTAAGAGGCTCCAGCAGTTAGTCAACAATGGATCATTATGAAATCAGTCATACATTCAACTCTTTCTAACAGCGTTCCATTCATGGCAAGTCTAAGAGCATCCTAATAAACGCTCGGCCCTGAACGAATGTTTTGGTCTAAACAGAATGCTTGTCATTTCAGAGAGAGATGAATCAACACCTCTACTTAATGCTAAGAAATAGACAACGGTAAGGTAAGAAAAAACTCCGCCTGGAGCCCACCTAGGGTTGTTCCCCGTCTCAAGCCCAGATAAAAGAGAAGGGTTGGGCATGGGGTTAGCAACCCCATCCCGTAAAACAACAACCTTGCTATAAAAAACGACAACCAAAAATACCTTTATAACCATTTTAACTTTGTCCTGGGAGTTAAAGAGTTTTTATTTCGAATAGTTACAACGTTTAATGGCAGAAGTCGAGTTTCTTCGGTAGCCCCTCTGGTAACCAAAGCAATAGTTAATAAAGGTTCATGGGATGTCCACACGATGTGAGAAACAAGGAGAAGCAAGTGAATAACTCAAGAAATAAAAAGATACAACCTGAAGATACTAGGAATAAACAAGACTCACTGGTTACAAGCTAGGGAGCAAAGATTATCATCAAGGGAAATGCTTTTATACTCCAGTCATGAAGAAGAAAACGCCTCATACACACAAAGAGTAGCACTGATGTTGTCGCCAGAAGCATGAAGTGCTATTTTGGGATGGAAACCTTATAAACCTAGGATCATCAAAGCGTCCTCAAGACGAAGAAGGAGGGGATTACACAGAATGTCATCCACTGCTATGCAACCACCAACGACAACCACGAAGACGATAAAGACCTGTTCTATGTGAGACTGCAGTCAACCATCGATAATTGCGCAGCCAAGGACTTGACCATTCTGATGAGAGACTTCAACGCCAAGGTTGGAATGGACAACACCGTATATAAAAACATCATCGGACGACACAATTTGGAAGAAAAGAACGAAAATGATGATAGTTTTACAAATCTATGTGCCTTCAACAAAATGATTATAGGTGATGCCATGTTCTCTCACAAACGTATACACAAAACTACATAGGCTTCACCGGACCACATTACAGAGAATGGAATCTACAACATCTGCATCAATAAGAAGTTTAGAAGGACCATGGAAGACGTAAGAGCTAGTTCCGAACATTTCACGATCTACTAGAAGATGAAACTACTATGTAGGACACCTGGAAAAAGAAAAAGGGAACAATAACTTCAACATGTCAGGAAATTTTGATTAGCAAGAAACAACACCCTAAAGAACGGATTTCTGTTGGTACTCTGGACAAGATCTAAGAAAACAGGAGCAAAAAGTTAGCAATCAATAGCAGCCAAACAAGAACAGAGAAAGCCAAGGAACAGGCCGAATACGCAGAAGTAAACAGGCAAGTGAAGAGGAGCATTAGGTTGAATAAACGGAAATATGTGGAGGACCTAGCAATGACGGCAGAAAAAGCTGGAAGACAAAAAATTATGAAGCACCTGTAAGATGAAACAAAGAAGCTAGCTAGGAATTTCATTAAACTAGAACGGCCAATCGAGAGCAGGGCTTGCAAACCAATCACTGAAGTGCGTGTACAACGAAATAGATGGGTAGAACACTTTGAATAGACCAGCCCCACTGAACCCACCAGTCATCGAAGCAGCAGCCATGGATCTTCCCATAAACACCGACCCAGCGACAGTCGAAGAAATCAAAATAGCCTTCTTAGTGTAAAATCAAGAGTGTCAAGTCAGCAGGGTCATTCAACATACCAGCTGAAGCACTGAAGACAGATATAGAAGCAAATGCAAAGATACTCCATATTCTCTTCAAAAAGGTTTGTGAGGAAAAAAAAGTGCCAGCAGACTGAAAAGATGGGTACCTCAAGATACCAAAGAAAGAAGATCAACAGGCCGAATTTCGTGAAAAACAATCGTGCACCGACTAAATAGCAACACTACTGTTCATTATTGAACAGTCAATCGCATGGAACTCATCACTTTACATCAAATTCCTAGACTGCAAAAAAGCATTCAACAGCGTCGACTAAAGAATATTATGAAGCCTTCTATGACATTACGCCGTACCCGAAAATATGGTGAACATCATATGGATTTTTTAAAAAGGACAATATTGTAAAATCGTGCATGCAGGTCAGCTCACAGATCAATCAAAAGTGAAGACCGGTGTTTGAAAACTCTGCCTACTCTCACTCTTCCTTTTCCTGATGGTAGTTGACTGAATCATGAAGACTGTAACATCTCAAAACACCCTCGGAATGCAGTGGACAACATCGATGCAACTAGATGACTTATAATTTGCAAATGATCTGGCTCTTCTATCCCATACACAGCAACAAATGCAGATGAAGACGGACAAAGTAGCAGCAGCCTCCGCAGCAGTAGGCCTTAACATACACAAAAGGAAAAGTAAGATCCTTCGATACAAAACAATGAACACTAACCAAATAACACTAGACGGAAAAATTCTGGTGTGAAAACCTTTACATACTTATTTGGCAGCATTATCTATAAACAAGGAGGGTCTGATCAGTGGCAGATGTGGGGGCGTCAATTGGAAAGGAAAGAGAAGCATTTCTACAAGTGAAAAACACCTGGAACTCTAACTGTGGTTCAACATTAAAGTCGAAATTTTCAATAAAAATGTGAAGACAGTTCTGTTGTATGGAGATGAAACTTGGAGAACTACGAAAAGCATCATTCAAAAGGTACAAGTATTTATAAACAACTGTCTGCGTAAGATACTTCGGATTTGTTGGCCAGATACCATCAACAACAACCTTCTGTGGCGGAGAACAAATCAACCTCCAGCCGAAGTAAAAATTAGGAAAAGACGCTGGAGATGGATAGGACACACATTGAGGAAATCACCAAAGTGTGCCACAAGACAAGCATTAACTTGGAATCCTGAAGGCCGAAGGAAAAGAGGAAGACCAAAGAACACATTGCGTCGGGAATTGGAGACAGACATGAAGAGAATGAAGAGCGCTTGGCAGCAGCTGAAACGAAAATCCCAGGACAGATTTGGTTGTAGAATGCTAGTCAGAGGTTTATACTCCACACGGGGTAATAGGCATTGATTAATTGATTGATTGATTGATTGATTGATTGATTGAAGGTAAGAAAAGAGGGGAGAACTTTTCAGACTCAGCCTGCCAACAAATTATGGTCTAATATGAACTATTTATACCAGTTTATGGCTCAGTATAAACAGACCAAACAAGAAACTTATGACATCAGAGAACCAGAGAGAGACGACCCTACAAATGAAAAAATCAGTAACACCCATAGTTCTTGCTTCAGCCAACAACTGAACCAAAGACACTAATACAACGACACTTATTGCCACCCATATGCATGGATGATATCACGCTGATTCGAGGAAGGGTCTTTCGAAGACAAATAAAATCACTAGGTTAGAACGACATTCATTACTGTTGAAACAGTAAGCAGAAACCATCTCCGAACCGGCGTACAATGTATTCATGCATTCTTTGAAAAACCACTAACATCCTACGGAATGTGAGCAGTTCTTTCCGTTCTCAGCATGGATTTTATACCCATAGCATTTTAGCATGCGACAGTTTGACAGTCTGTTAAGAACAGAAGTTACCTGTACACGCCTTATTCCTAAACCTAACAAAGATGTTTCACACTGTACAACGTTTAGACCTCGTGGGTAAAACAGTAAGCGTATAATTAGCAGGCCCCTTACTCTCATAGATAAAAAATCTATCTGAAAGACTGGATACTTCGCTCCGTAGTTAAACGTGTTCAAAGCTGTCGGAGTAATGCTGAACACAGTCTTTGGGCACCTCCTACACCTCACCCTTATAAGCGACCTTCCAGGTTAAATAAGCTTACCAGTCCTAACGTATGCCGACTATACTAAAATATGGAGTTTTATAAGGAGTACTGAGGATGCTCGAGCTCTACAAATGATCTAACGGTGGGCTCAAAAGGACAACGTCAAACTCAACTTAAAAATGCCATATGGTGAGCATTCAATCTCAAAACTGGCATAAGGAACAGTACAGGTATATTTTATTTGACTTTGTTTTAATCACTTACATCCGAATAAGATGACAAATCAGAGTTCTGGTCTAGTATTCGCAAGCTCCTTAGACACCGGAGTGGATCATTAAAGTAATCCAACAAACGCTAACACAACCCCTACATTTCATGTACAAACATTTTAGCTCACTCACTGCGGACCTGTTGCCCAACTTACTTAAAACTTATTCCAGGTCCATCCTAGAAACTCATAGACTAGAAGCTCTACAAGGCCGTAAAAAAGTAATAGATATTCTCAAGAATGTTTAGCTTTAGGTGAGAGGTCTAAAAGATGCACCATACGAGGACCGTCCTCGAACGCTAAGCCTTTTTTCGCTCCGGTACAGACAAGTAAGATGTGACTTCATTTGAACATGCAACACACCAATGACCTAGACCGTTCTTACGCCATGACAACGACCGAATTTGTGGGGCTCTTCAAACTGTGCCTAAACACTTATATCATCCAGTACATAATATTATTAGCTAATATAATCCCTCTCCTCACCTATTAAACTTACTCATACAACATCTTTTCATTTTTTAAAATTTCCCTCATGACTTAAATTACTTCCTCCTTTTATTACATATAGGGAGCCTCATCATCCAGAAAGTGACTGCTTTGGGTCGTGATGTTAAGAACCATAGTGACATCCACGGTCTTTAACCCTCGAAAATTAGACAAGAAAAAGGGTCGTATGAATTTTGAAATAAATTAAATCAATGATAATGAATAAAATCCTTGTGACTGTAAGATCTTGTACTCCGGACATAGTTCACAATGCCACTGTGAATACATTATGAACCATGTCCAAAACATTAAGACGTGTGTGCAAAGAAGTCACTTGTTTTATACTAGCCACACAAGTATTGGATACTAGTAGTATTCTATTTCCTGGAAGTATATTGTAGGTTGGTGACCCTATCGCTATATAGACAGAGGCAGCTACATTCGCAGATTTCATTCCTTTAGTGGTTGGATGTGAAATTTCAACCAATTATCCTTATTAACGTCTTAAACTTTCACGAAAAAGGCATATGAAGATCCCACCTATACTTTGCACTACGAATAATATCAAATTTAAGCAAATATTCAGGTTGTACTTTCACTTTAAAAGAGTAATCTAATGTGAGGTCTTTTAATTGTACTTATTGTTCATGGTTTTCTGATAGAAATGTCTCAGCTTATCAAATAAGCTACTCATAAACTGTGGTCATAGCCGTACACCGTTTCAATTGAAGGTCTCGGGATGCAACAATTCTACAAATTATACTGATGGATAGAAGGGATCAACATTTTGTGCTATTGGCTAACAGTAAAACAATTTGTGTTAGTTAGATTTACTGGTATTTGGATGGTGGTATGTTAAAAAGTCAATAATATTCTAGTTTTATGATGGTCTTTTACATTACTTTTCCTCTTAAGCTATAAATAGCTATAAACAAACTTTTAAGAGAGTAATGCAAAAGGTTAAGCATGCAAAGAGCCTCATCGTATATTTGTACCATCTTATACAAATGCGAAAATTTCACAGAAGTCAATATTGTTTGTAATTTTACCCGCGATGTTTAGAATGACAACTATACTAACCGAAGCAGAGCACTGAACTTGCTGATGCAGTAGCATATTTAAATGGACGTGCCAAAACAACATGCAAACAGTACGATTATGATCACAACCCAGTGTTATAGAAATGTGCGAAAACGAAATGTAAAGTTGGTGCAGTATATTTGTCTTTTCGGATGCATTATGGAGTTAAGGTTATGAGAATAGACTGAATGGTTTCTACCATTAGTCTAACTATTAGCTTAACTCCTATTGTATAGTTAGTGGGGGTGAGTGCCACTGCTTGACCTATGGAAACTTAACTAAAAGTTACACCACCTGGTGACAGCATCAGCTGGGCCCGCCCTTACCTGAATTGGCAGGCATGTTGATGAATACAAGGCTGATTGGCGATTAACCAATACTTAAGCTGTAATTAAAGTGGTAAGAATAAAAATAGGTTATAAGCATAACTTCACACGTCGACTTGTGACGAATTTCCATATCAATAATTAGACCATTACCAGCCCTGTCATTTACTCGTCGTTTTAAAGATGGATGACGATAGGTGTGATAGAGTTAAACGTTTCAGCAACCCCTCAAGGTAATTAAATATCAAGTAATATGTTCATAAAACAAAACACAAGATAAACAGCTCCAGTCGATAAGAACATCCACTCTTCTTAATAAGCTGTGGGTGTTTTGTGCATGGCTAGTGTTATCAAGTGTTACGGGATTGTTATTTATCAACTACAGAGTAAAGTTAAGCTATGAAACCTAAAACAATTTGATGTACAAGCTTGTACTCCACCGTTACCACGTTAAGTACCAATTTATCTCTATAGTTTGGTCTTATTTGTCAGCTTGTTATTTCGACTTAAATATCGAGTATGAAGTCCAGCAAACACCAAACAACTTGAAGTGGACTGTTGATAAAATAACCTTGAGTATTGCTTATTTTTCATGCCAAGCTATTCAGATTAAGCATCAACCAACGCCTTATTGCAACATAATCAGGCGGTCTGCAAATAAATACATATATATATGGATTAAGTATATAATTGATTCCCAAATGATAAACCATTTATGTTTGCTTATGAGCTGAAGACCTCATACTCTTTTCCCCATAATAAACTTGTTAGATCTCTATGCTTGATTAAAAATGACATATTACTTGTAACTAAAGAGTGCAAGACATGAAAGTAGTACAACAACTAGGACAAATGTGATTAGAAGTGCTTTGGCAAACGATATACTAGCAAATTGCTGACCATCCACTTTATGACTTTACGAAGATTATATGGTGTTACTGATATTTACTTGACATATTCCAATGATCCCTCTTTTTGTTCGCTTATTCGCAACTGTCCACGAGTAGAGCATAAACACAAGGTAGAATCTGTTCAAAGGTACTGCATTTCCTGTATATTAGGAAACATCGAGGAACAGGAATACGTGATAAGATATCAGATACTCAAGCCTCCTCCCCTTTGGCATCAATGCTATGTATTCTCTGGGTGTAGTAATATGAAATTCCAAACTGTAAGAAGCAACGAAATTGTACATATAGGCTCCAGCAACATTATCTGATAAGATTATGAAAAATGTAGGCTGTACCTACCATAAAAGGCTAATATCCGGTGACATACGAAATATAAAGTCAAAGGCTGACGAAGGTGGGCGTGTAGTGATATAATTGTAGTCTTTAGTTCACGTCATCAAGTATTTGATTATATCTGTAAACAAGGACAGTTGTGTAAGTATTATTTTGTTGAAAGAAACATTAGGAGCCTAACGAAAGTGTGCACTTTAGTCCGTCGTAAGAATTCCGGATGATGTTGACGATTTTCTCCGGTATACCGTAGTGTCGAAGAAGTTTCCATAGTGATCTACTGTCTACGCTGTCAAACGCCTTCTCATAGTCGATGAAGTTGATGTACAGTGACGAGCTCCATTCAATTGATTGTTCAACGATGATCCGTAGTGTTGCGATTTGGTCTGTGCATGGCCGATCCTTACGGAAACCAGCCTGTTGATCTCGAAGTTGAGCATCCACTGAATCTTTTATTCTATTCAACAACACTCTGTTGAAGACTTTCTTTGGTACTGACAGTAGTGTGTGTTAGGGATTCCTAATACCTAAAGATACAATGATTGATTTGATTAAACGAAAGACGTTGTATTGATTTTTTGTAAGCTTCATTTGTACACTTTCATCACATTATTTTTATTTTAATGTGAGTTCTACTCTTAAATACAGTTGACAGTATTTCACTGTATTAATTAAATGTTATTGATTTCACTTAATGAATAATCATTGTAAATTGATTGATATAAAAGTCGATGTATTTGAAAATACAAATTCACTGGTTTGCTGGTTCACTATTCACTATTCTCATCTCAGTTTTGCTCCAGAATACAATCTTCCTACAAGCCTAGTCTTTTGAAAGAGCTGTGGGCTGGGAAGGGAACAAGTTGCGGTATACGTCTGAGGTACAAGTATCAGAGATAGCGTTCGCTCACACAATACCTCAAAAATCTAGCGACACAACAGTGTGATCCCTCTGTAGTTGTCACATTTGCTCAAATCTCCTTTTTTTGGTATCTTGATAAGGTATCCTTCTTTCCAGTCTGCCAGCACCTGTTCTTCCTCATAGATCCTCTTGAATAAAACGTGAAGCATCCTCGCCGTTTTGTCTATATCTGACTTGAGTGCTTTAGCTGGTGTATTGTCAGGTCCTACTGGTTACTTACTTTTGATCTGTCTGATGGCCATTTTGATTTCTTCCATCGTTGGTGGATTGACATCTATCGGGAGGTCTGTAGATGCTGCTTTGATGTCTGGTGGGTTCAGTGGAGCTGGCCTATTCAAGCGTTCACCAAAGTGCTCTACCCATCTGTTTCTTTGTTCTTGAATCTCGGTGATTAGCTTGCTTTCTTTGTTCCTAACCGGTCGTTTCGGTTTACTATATTTACATGCCAGTTTCTTCGTTGTGTCGTATAGCTGTTTCATATTTCCTTCTCTTGCAGCTTTCATCGCTGTCTTTGCAAGGCCTTCGATATACTTCCGTTTGTCGGCTCTAATGCTCTTCTTTACTTGTTTATTTGCTTCTGTATATTCATTTTGTGCCTTCATTTTTTCTGCTCTAGTTCGGCTGTTGTTGACTTTTGCCTTCTTGTTCCTCCTTTGTTGAATATTGCTCAGGGTCTCTGTGGAATTTCAATCCTTATAATGGTGGTTCTCGCAGCCCAGAGCCTCTTGACAAGTTGACGTTAGTGCCTCTTTGATTCTTTTCCAGTTGTTCTCCACGGTGGTTTCTTCCTCGTTCAGGAGATCTTGTAAGGCTTGTAACCTGTTGTTGAGAGTTATTTTGAATTCCTTGAGTTTGTCAGTATCCCGAAGAGAGGCTGTGTTGAACCATTTTAATGCTGTTACTCCAGTTATCCATTGCTTCTTTAGCTTCAGTTTCATTTTGTCAACCACCAGGTGGTGATCTGAAGCTATGTCAACACCTCTCCTGGTTCTCACATCTTCCATTGATCTTCTGAATTTTTTATCGATGTATATATGATCAATTTGATTCTCTGTAGTATGATCCGGTAAGATCCATGTAACTTGTGCATGCGTTTGTGGGGGAATATTGTACCACCTATGACCATTTTGTTGAAAGCGCATAGATTTGTAAATCTTTCACCCAGTCCCTGTCGTCCCATGATGTCTTCGTAACTGGTGTTGTCTATTCCGACTTTGGCTTTTAGGTCCCGCATCGGGATTGTCAGATCCATTCCTGGACACTTCGCTATTATTGACTGCAGCCTATTATAAAACTGATCTTTGTCTTCGTCGTTGCCGTCGCTGGTGAGTGCATAACATTGGATGATGTTCATTGTAATCCCCTTCTTCATTGTCTTGAAAGATACTTTGATGATTCTGAGTCTATGTGGTTCCCATCCTACAAGTGCACTGCGTGCTTTCTTGGACAGCATCAGAGCAACTCCTTGGGTGTGTGATGTATTGTCCCCTTCGCGCCCGGAATATAGTGGCACCTCTCCCGTGGCTAATGTTTTCTGTCCAGTTTGAGTCCAATGCGTTTCGCTGATTTCGAGCACTGTCATGTTGTCTCTCTTCATTTCTGCTGCTATCTGGGTGATCTTCCCGGTCTCCCACATTGTCCGAATATTCCATGTACCTATAAAAATTTTTGCTCTGGTCGTTAGAAGGGGTGGCATCGGCCTCATGACTTTCGAAGAATCTCGGCTTTCATCATTAAGCGTCATATAGATTCCTTCCACTTCCAGGGCAGAGTTTAAATGGTTAAGTTTGTTTAGTCTGGTTAGCGTTTATTTAGCAAGCTTGTGTTTTACGGGATAGGGGGTGCTAGCCCTCTGCCAAACCCTCCTCCTTTACCCAGGCTTGGGACCGGAAACAACCCAAGAAGAGCTGCGGGCGGAGTTACCGTTACATATACAATAGCTAAAATTAATTTATACGGAAAAACAATGTTCAGGATAAAACGCCACTGTAAAGTAGTATACATATATATATATAACACTAAGGAAAAAACCATAAACAAAATTCTATAGAGTTCAATAAGTAGTTACAGCTTACATTTAGCGTGAATAGACAACTAATGAACCCAAAATAATTAAAAGATGAAATTGTAATCTAAACTGGAAATTTTCGCATAAGTGGTTATGGAAGATGGGTAAAAATAAACTAAAACAAAACGAAAATATGCATTATTAACTATGTAACATAGAAATTCGCATAACATATGCTGCATTATGAATTTAATTTGATACATTTTGAACTGTTTATGCGGAGCTGGGATTTTGTTTATATTATTTATTTCATGGTAATTAAAGAGACTACATATACCTTTACCCAACAAGTATTTATAAAGTAGTGTTTTGAATTCAGTTAATGATTTGCTGCGGCAAATAAGTTTATAGAGTTTATTTTTTATAATGTTGGGTGTCTCACTGTAATAAAGTTTTGACGTAGTTGTGTATGACATCGCGGGATAAGGATAATGTTTTTATTGTTACGCAGGTTCTGCAGCGTAAAGTAGGATGTCGGCAATGATGTTGACGAGTACGTGGTACCACTTATAAAACGATATATGAAAGTAAGATTTATTGAATAAAAAGGAGAGTAATCCCATCCTAGGTACAAGTTATATCAACTTTTGATACATAAAAGAGTTGACCAGTGTCATAATATTAATACCACAACAAAGCGTGTCAACACTTTTACTAAACAAGTTACATAAGTTGATTTACTAGTTAGTCCTGTGAAGCATAGAAATCATTCATGGCAGAGATGCCCTGATTATTACATGTCAGACAAGCTGCTGTTAGGATAATCCAGTATAGAGGTGAAGAAATATCCAAGAGAATACGTTTTCAGTAGTTTATATCCTGATAAACAACAACTTTAGGTGATATATAAGAAGCAATCTTTTCCATGGGATATGCTATCATATATGTTTGTCAAAAAGGTTGAATCGTAGCACAGTTATCCCCAATGTTCACATGCATTCATTAATTCATTCATTCATTCACTAACATTTACCTTCCAGCTTTGTATTCTCCGCAACAAGCTACAGTAAAAAAAGTCATAATGAGATATGTAAAAATAAACATTCATCAGTATGCGTAGTGATGCATATAATTTTCATAAACTTCAAATAATAAAAGAAACCCGATCGCTTTTACTACCACTCAGTACAGCTAGCTGCCTCTAACTAGTGCAATTTCACACAACGGCTTCCATTATCTGATAAGGGTATAGCACCAAAGTTTGATTACAACTGAACTTCTACAAATTCGGAATATGTGGGCCCTAGGTCGACAGCTACCAGTAAATTTATTCTTGATCCAAGGTATTAACATGGCTTACGTTTCACAACTTAAGTTTCAGATTGCCGAACTTCCTTATTTCATTTTCATTACCCGTTGACAACTTTATTAGAAATCCTTCAAACCGTTACAGGGATGATTCAGTATTTTTAATGATAATTTGGTCATTCATCACCATTCTTATTACTGCCTCACTCATTTTCTTCCTATAAGTTCTGTGCTTAGTAGAAATTTCATTAATTTAACCATCTTGATTGAAATAAAATCAGGTGACCAAAACATTTGCGAATGTTAATTGAAATCGTAAATTGAAGTTACATAGCCTTCTTTTGCAAAATATAAACAAAAGACTTAGGTGGTTCTTAGTTCATCCGCCACAAATTAAAAACCATAACAAACCACCGTTAAAGCACACCCATATTAGCCTGACTCATGTCGCCTCAGGTGACATTATTACACTGGTTTGTTATTAAGGATAACAAAACGCAATGATTATCCTTCATAGAACCTAAAATAATATCTTTCCGCTCAATCATTAATAAATAAATTGTGATTCCGAAAAGAATTAGCACCATAATTTAGAGGCAGTTAAATGACTTAGTGGAGTTAGGACTCATGCAGGAGATTTTAAGATGAATATGTGGTTGAAATATCAAAGTTCGATATTTAGAATTTCCACAGCAACAAATTTCTGAAGATTTCAGTAAAGACATGATAACTGACTACTACCTCACGAAAACACACACGATAACTTATAAGCAGTCTCATTTGCATTTGTTTAACTGCTTTGAAGCACTCTCGTGATATATGATTCGCAACTTTATTATAACATCAATAAATATTTTCAAACATACGCATTCATTTTATGGATTTCATGTAATGTTCTATTGCCTAATGATTAACACGGGTTATTTTATAACTTTTAATGTTCTTGTTTTGTAGATAATCATTACTTATCATATGTGTTTCATTCATTAGTCATTTTCCGTCGACTTTTGATGTCATTGCTGTCTACTATTTCAGTGATTAATAGATCTGTTATCCATCTGGCTCTTACAATGCTGCTATTGCTCATTTTTTAGGTAAAATTTTCTCTTGATGTTTATGCAAGAAAAGCTTTAAAAACGTTTGGGGATTTAGCAAACTTTTGTATTGTTAAGTCACTAGTAAAATGTCTTCAGTTATATTTCTGATGACTTTGATTTATGTTGCGTTTGTTACTTTAAAGCTTTTCTGGAGATATTTCTCCTCGACTTTACCTACAGTTGATGTCAGCCTCTGATAATGGGAGTACTTCCACACAAAGTTTTCGACACCGAACGTTCGTCGGTGGAGTTCTATTGTTAGTTTTTGCTGTCGGGTGATACCTGAAAGAGTGTAAGGTCGCCAGTAATGTTAATTGTTGTCGGCAGTAAGCATCTCCTCGAAATAAGAAACTATGTAGACACTTGTCATTTATCATAATCTTGGTTGTTTTGGTAGGCATCACTATCTAAAGGCACTTCGCCACACATCCTTACTAGAGTAGGATAGGGCTTATTGTAGAAAACAGCCAACGCTCTAGACAGTCAAAACAAATTGCCCCACATTTGTTAAGATTTTATTTACGACTAAATATATATTTCTTCTAACATACTTGTCTACTGTATTTGAAGGGTTTTCAGATTTGATCGTTTGAAGTATTGTGAAAAGTCAACACGCCAAACTTAGTCGTTACTAGGATAGCATTCAATGCGCTTGGTAATAGTTCGGAACTTGTAACCAAAACACTGATAAACGTTCGAATCCAACGATTATCTAATGGTTATGACAATGTTTTGTCATAAAAAATATGGAACTGACTAACTGACGATGACTCCCACTATTGGGTATTATCGTAAGTTGCGTATTGAATAGTTTTGCAAACGGTGAATCATTTTTAGTGATGAATTTCTTAATTGTTAAAGTCTTTTGATGCTACGTGTTATAAGTTGCAAATGTTGAAATGTTTCCTACAGATAAATTGGTAGCTCAAGCAAATTGGTATATGAGTTGTCCAACGTTGGCAAAATTTTAAGACGAATCATGTTGTCTGACTTACTTAGTTTACATGAAGTTTCGACAGACACCAAATAACTTCACAAATTCACACGTAAGTAGAATAATGCGATCTACATTCCAGTAGTTTAATACTGGCTATACTGTCACTTCAGGCCGTCAGTTTGATAATTTTAGCCACACTATATATCAGTGCTTGTTCGTTTGATATGTCACGTTCTGCTTGAGACTCTAAACTTCATAATAAGAGGTGGGCTTGCTAGTTCTTTCAATTTTGACACCATGCTGGGTGCAACTGCACAATCAAGCAGATACGAAATAACACATTCTGAGACCATACATAGACACCTACGTATTGTCACATTTACAGCAACAAAGTGATAAAGTAAAGGTTTACCTGGGGCTAAGCCTGTGAAATACGTTGATTAAACCAAGTTGGCTATATGTTTAGTTCAACCACGTTACTTACTTCCTTTTAAATAGATGCTTATATTTCTGTAATTCACATTGGTTAAGGACACTATTCTACCTGGTTGCATCTCACACACATAAAACAGTCCATTAGAGAGTAATAAGATGCTTTTTGAAAAATACCAGTGTGATACAGGCCCTACTAAAATAGCCTTATTTTGTTTGTTTCTAAGTCCTTTATGATTATATTATGGCATTTAATACCTTTTGAAATACAAAAGACTGCTCACAATTATGAACGTCATAAATTGAACTTAGTCACAAATTTTAAAGAAGGTCACTAAGTTTTATTATTGATAGCCTCGATGTTGCTTGCATACGTTGTGTATAGAGACGTCTACACTTATATTTAGTATTAGTGCCAGATATACCACCACATAAATCATCTGTCAATTTTCTGTTATCATGTATGTCGTTCCTGGCATTCTTTAGTTTTTACCTTCATTTATTTTTTTATCTTTCTTTTTTATTACACTGTTACCTGTCTTTAATAACTTCTGGTTGTCGCCAGCCCACTGTTTTAATTGACATCAGTCCATTATCATACAGCTGCAATTGGAAGGTATTGTGTAATTGAGTAGCTAGAACTCCTGCAATCAATACCAACAAAGGACTAAAACTGCACCTAAACATCAAGATACAAACGCGAAACAGTCAATCGCTATGAACAGTTTCTCCAAAGTGATATTGAATATTGAGCAGATGATTTGTTTGTTTGCCTAGGTGGGTTATTCAACTTGGGTGTTAGCATGGTTATCAAACCGTTGTCTCTATCTGTAGACGGTCGTAATAACGCTAAGAACAGTGGTGTTCCAGTTCGCCAAAAACGAATTTCCATCACATTTGACTCGGGAGTGAAAAAACGCCGTAAATGTAGGTTGTTTCGTAGGTTATATACATGTTTTAATAGATATAGTTAAGCGTAATTTAGTTCATTAATCGTTTTCTTATTTTCCACTTGCCAACACGACGTTTAATGATCTCAAGAAAATTATTGTCTTGGCTTTACCATGGCTTTTTTGCAATTTTATACTATTAGGCTGAAAATATTTAAAGAGTGAATGATGCCGACTGACTAGCAGTATTTCTTTTACAAGAAAATACGTTCCATGCTCATGATCCCTACCTCGGTACAATAACAGCTCATTCTTAATGGAACCGCAACCCATTTTGGCCTTACATCGTGGTTCGTGTCTGACCGTAAAGTCTTAGTTTTTCTTCCGTCTGGCTACATTATTTTTTTCACTTTCGAAAATTTCTTCGTGCTGACGCGACTGGTTTGCTATTATCAAAAAACAAGCATAAATAGATGAGTCTTTACAATACAAAGCTTTATGTATGCTTAGGTATTGTCACGTCAAATGAGGTGATCTGTACCGCCAGGTTTCAGACCTTTTTATTATCTTCTGGACTGCTAGACGACGTGTTTACAGCTAATACTTTTTTATGATTGATATGTAATCTCAGGACGTAAAAACCTTATCTTGGAACTCAATTTGTTTAGATACATAAACCTTCGATCCTAAAAAATATATTTAATGTAATTTAGTTTAGTGTAGTAATGTCTTAAATGACGTGGTAATGGTAGTTAAATAAAAGTCAAATATATAGTTACTAAGAAAATTGCTTTCAAGCGGTCTATGTACTAACTAACCAGTAACGTTCGAATTGCTTGAATCAATGTTCGATTCTTTCGTCGCTTTATCAAGTAATTTTCGAACAAGATTTGTGCGCGATTATCCACTCATAATTAGCTTGTTATTCTTGTTCATATGGAATTACTTTGTTTTTAGTCGAAACTTCTGGTGGCCCTCATTCTCCATTGGTACAGCTAAGTGGGCACGCAAAGCAGATTAGAAGCGGCGTTGCTACTTTTACCGTACCCGGCTCTGCTCTCTTTCTCGGGGTTGGGGATACTGGCCAACTTGGTCTGGGACCAGATGTGACAGAGCGCTTAAGACCTGCTCTTCCAAGTGCTACAAGCCTTAATGCTTTACAAACAACAAAAGAACATTCCTTGTCCCATTTTACACAAATATGCTGTGGTGGCATGCATTCTGTTTGCCTGACTGTTGATGGTAATGTTGCCACCTGTGGTTGTAATGATGAAGGAGCTTTGGGTAGGCCGACGGCTACGGAGTCTGGATCGAGTGATCTATCTGCTGATGGTTGTAATGGTTCTTACCCTATTGTAGATGAGTGTCATCTTGGGTTGATATCGTTTCCGACAAAAGTTAAGGTAATCATGGTAAGTTATTAACAGACAGTTAATACAGTAGTTGGTTTTAACCCTATGGTTTGTTTTCGAATGCTTATGGAACCAGCACTAACTAGTCACTATGGGGTAACTAATGTCACGGTGCTTATTCGGCTAATTTTACTGGGCGGTTTCGCTTCATGAAGCTTAGTTTCGACGTTAAATGCAAGAAAATTATTATAAGTAACGTGGATGTTAGATAACTTTCTTTCATAGCGATTATTAACTGACAGTGACATATATTTGGACTTTTGAAGTGATTGCATTGGAGCTGTTAGCTAGAGATACTTATGTTTGTTGGGGCTCTAGTCATAAAAAATTGGGTTAGTTCAAAAGATTTCTGAAGTCTAGCTTATTAGTATACAAATATGCGTTGAGCATTCGCGTCCCACAATCTCTTCTAATGTGAAAAAAATATACAAGTACAAACTGCATTTAGCCAGAGTATATTTTATGTAATAAGGTGAAGCGCCTTATTCCTGAACCATTTTAACGATTTATTTATAATTATAGCATTTGCGAACTATTGTTTACTTAGGTTTGTGTAATTGGATGTTTTTAGCTAGGTTAAAATAACATTGATACATCAATTAAATTCTGAAACAGTCGTTCATAGGACATAACATATTGCTGAGAGATATGGTCAGTTTATGTTGTTCCATTTGTTATTATAACACCGAGAAGTGTTCCTCAAGGATGGTTTAGTTAAGCAAAATCTACAATATGACTAGTATGAGATAAAATTTCATTACTTGGAATACATTCTACATCTGATAAACCAACTCATATCCTTCTGAACTGATCAGTCCCATTTTAGCAAGTGACGTGAATAGTTTTATCTTTACTGTATACGTCGATGTGGGAATCCTAACGTAATATTATTTCAGGTAAATATAATTACGCCCAGAGATGTTAGTCAGTTACTAGAATACACAGAATTGTATGTAGTATCATGTTTTTTAATATTCTTCATTTGCTAGATGAGCGTAAATGTGGAAAATAATTGCACTTTATATGTATGAGGGATGGGGCAATCAACTTAATATCTAAAAATTTGAAAATTTCTTAAACGTTATGATAGTATATTCGTATAGTCATTTTTACTCCTACTTTTTTCCGGTATTGATTTGTTAAATTCGACATTTCCCCACCTCTGTTTGCTTCGATCTGAAAAATACCCGATAAAAACAAATACAGTTTTCTATTAAACAAGCTATTATGCTTTTCTGTTTAGGTTTCTGCTGGTGATAGCCATACAGCAGCTTTGGATACCAATGGTCATATTTGGTTATGGGGAACATTTCGAGGAGCTGGTGGTCCTATAGGACTTACACAACCTGGAGAGGTTTGTACAACACCGCGACCCTTATTAGCGTATGCTGCGAATAGTTCTGCTGAAAATAATGATGGCGTCTCAAGCAATGATTTCAAATCATCTAGTCGGTCGACAAACACAGCACTTCTAACTCCTAGTATGCAGGTAGTGAAAATTGCTTCTGGACAAGATCATTTGGTTTGTCTAACAGATGAAGGCCGTCTCTACACGATGGGGTGTGGTGAACAAGGTCAACTAGGTCGTGTTGCTGAACGGTTTGCAAAAGATGGTGGTCGTTCTGGAATTAGTAAGGAAATATTTCTGATGTAATTGACACCTGTGACTTTGAACTTCTGTGTGCGAATTCAGCCTAACTCAGTCTCTGAAAGTAGTCATAAGGTTGTTAGATCTAAATTGTGTAGAAGTTTGAACGATAGTGTTTCATGAAAGCTGCTTTGAGATTGTTAATTTTTCTTGACCTGGTGCTCCGTAGTTTGTTGGCTTTCAATGTTTTTATTTTAATATTACGGGGATCGAATTGACTACATCTGTAACTGAGTTATGTTGCCACATTGTATTCCCTTCCAATTATTAGGTCATTGGTTGCACACATTCATTGTTGTCTTATCCCTCAATGATCTTTTCATTGATGACATAAGAAAACTTGTCAGAAAGTTTCAGTCATTGTTTGGAAAAGGAGAAACTTTAGTGGACATTTTTTTATATTATGTACAATATTGTTTTTAGATATTGTTAGGTGGGGACATTTGCAAGTTTCCAACTTGCTTCTCCAAATTTTTTCTCATCCTTCATTTGTTGCATATTAAACGGAATGTTATCTTTTGTGGATCTGAATAATGTGGTTTCTTAATTAAATAAGATTAAGAAAGTCTTTATCGACTTGTAGATTAGTTACTACATATGATGGGAATATGCTTTAAGATCATTTGAGTAATCGTGTCTTATGTAATATTGACCATAGTTTTGTTTCAAGTGTTAAATCTTTATACTTTTCTGGATGTCAAGAACAAACCACAACATTACGATAATTTACTAACAAATTTTAGGCTCATTACTTCAACCTACTGAATGTCGGGTTCGAGGGGCTGTCCGTTTTTCTGATGTTTGGGCAGGAGGATTTGCTACATTTGCCCGTTGTCAAACGACTGGGGCCATTTATGCTTGTGGTTTAAACAATTATGGCCAGCTTTCGTTGCGGGATACAACTGGTCATGGAAAATCTCTTTCATCTAATACTACAGAAGAATTTATGGACGTCGAAGTCAATATGGCTGAAGATGCTGCAAAATTAGTAACTGATCGCCAGGAAGCCGACAGGTCGGAAGCTCAGCTAATCGCTAGACAAGGTCCTCTCATTCAGTTTATGCTAACTCGAGCATTTGGATTTGATCCAGACAAAAATTGGCGTCAGTTTGCGATCGGTATGCATCATACGCTAGCTTTAGATACTCTAGGTAGGCTATTCTGTATATATATTAGTTTATCAATCTTTTGATGTGGGTTTGTTATTAATATTCACTTAGATTATTTTGAAAACTGAATATTAGGTTTACGCCGGCATTCTCCGTTTATTATGTTCATATTAATGTGTCATGTCTGAGAAAATAATAATAATAATCCCAATGTAGTACTACTGATTTGTTTTTCACTTATTATTTTGCGTTTGATGGTTCAGGTACATCATAGCGCTCTGACTACCTGGGGTAAGGGATCATTAATCGACTAAGTCTCGACTAATAGTCGTTTAATATGTTATTTGGATAGGATATTCGAAGTCGGATGATACCGGTATCAGAAACAACGTCTGGTTGTTTCTGTATACATTTCAACGATTTCTGCCTGATTTCAGCCAGTGATGGGTTTTTTCACAATCTGAGTAACCTTAACACATTGTTACGTTAGTTATAGCCTTGACTTCGTAAATCAAATGTCTCAGCATATTGAAGCATCTAAGTGTCTACTGGAAAATATGATTTTTGAAAATTAGGTGCTACTCTTAGATAACGATCACCTAACGCGATCATTTCTAATATCCTGCTTGATGCCTTTCTTCCACAATTTAACCATTATCATATTGAAACAAGTCACTATCAACTTGTTATGACGCCAAAACTGTTATGGTGGGAATTACGACCAATTAATTGGTATGTAATTTCTTCCGCACGAAATTACAGTAGCAAACGCTAATGAGACGTCGTAGTCGGTCCCTGCGTGTCTACCCGATGTTTACTAAGTCCCAGGCAGGAATAGGGTGAACATAAGCCTTCGAATTGACTAGATAGAACTATATTACATTTCGAACATTCCTTTGTATTTACATAAACCAGACCACACTATCAGCTAATTGGAAGATGAACATCAGTATAAAGCAAGGGAGACAGTGGTAGTGGATTGAGGTAACGTATACACAACCAATTAACTGTAGTTCATAAATGAAAAATGATATAGTGACAGTTAATGTACTAAACTGGAGGATAGAGCGGGAAGGGCGTAATAATAACAGAAGTAAAATGTTTACTCTACACAACCAAAATAATCAATATAGTCTTCTAAAACAGTTTTGAAGGCTGTTCTTCCTGAATCACCTGATATAACACAACTAAAGTTGTTTCAGTGAAACATTCTTTAAGTTTGAAAGTATACTAATTAAAAATATCTAATGGTTCTCGGGAAGCAATTTAATTGATGTCTTCTCCCACCACCTTGGACTAGACCATCCCGTTCACTTTATTCCTGAATGTCAAACCACGACACCACAAAGAATGAAAATGAATTGAAGCAGTACAAGTTACTTTATATGGTCGACCTAGTTTCTACGTTTTTCGCAGCTAGGGATTTCTATAAATACACTTTAAAAAACTTCCGTATATGTATGCATTTGTAAATACTGCTGGGATCTAGGAACATTTGTTCGAGATTGAAGTAGACAACTCTATAAATATTGCCACTTGAAATAAACTAGTTTCTAATAATTGCGTCACATTATTTTTATTTGCCAACCTGAGAAGTTGCCTGTCGCCACATTATTTTCCGTCTTTCGGATTAGGTGGAAAGCACCAAGTCAAGCGGAGTCTCGCGATGCTAGGTATTTTTGTCCGAGATTGTTTACCTGTAAAATGTCTTTGATAAGAAAATTTGCAGAGATAAGTAATAACCTTTTCAGATGCTTCATATCATTTGTTAATTTTCTCTCCAAATTTCTCATAACAATCGGCTTAAGAACATTTTTCTAAGTTATTTTAATTCGCATATGCAAATTGTTTAATTCTTTTGTTTCTTAGTTTTACTAATTTCTGAAGTTATGCAATCATTTGTGATCATTTTTTGTAGGGCATGTGTACGCTGTTGGTCGACCAGATTACGGTCGTCTTGGTTTAGGATGTGATTTAAACGGATCGAAAATCTCTGTGAACACACCTACACGCGTACTTGGTGCTCTCAGTGAATGTGTTTGTTCATGGATCGGTTGTGGAGAAGTATGCTCATTCGCAGTTGATACAAAAGGTTAGTGTTTAGAACATAATGATTGTTATAGTCTAAACTACGGTTCTAAACTGTAGGTTGCCCTGCGTTCCGTTTCAAAATTAGGTTGATTATATTTTTGTTCTTAAACAAAGTTGACTGTATATTTATGTCATATTTCATTCTTATTTTCAATAAATAAAATGTGTATGTATTTAAGATAAGAATTATCATTGCATATTGTTTGTATACACAATGATTTCTATTATTATGGACATTACCTCCATCCACAAAGAGTATTTTAAATAGAAGTGTAAGGTTGTTTCAATCTAATAAAATGATGGATTCTCTTGAGATTTGTTTTGGCCTCTGATTTCTGGTGCTAGTTTCAAGTGTTCATTATTTGCTTAAACACAAAACCTGGTGCAAGTCTTTAGAAATATACACGCTATACAAGTAGCAAAGATTGTATTTAAAAATACTTATCATTACTATGTGTGTTTTTGGATACTGCCCTGTCGCTCATATCGAAACAGGTGATTTTCTTAGGGGGGGATCACTCTTCAAGTTTTCGATCTAAGCGTCTAATCTACTAGGGAGTGGAACGACTTTCGAAGACAAGGCCTCAGGGTATCCGGCGACCATAATAGGTGCACACATCGTTCTTTCCCTCAGGATCTCTGGAGCCTGTGTACGCGACTAGTTGGGGACCAGGGTTTTTAAACTCTTCTCGGTTATTCCTCTCTATCCACCAATCCTGTTTAGGCTCCTAGTTTCCGCTTGCATCCTTTCATTTTTGTAAACATCATCAGCATTTCGAGAGGGAGAAAGCTTTTTTTACTGTCGGGATTGTGGAGGCGAAAGAATACATTACACTTTATACTGAAGTTGAATATTTTGTTTTGCCTATTTTTTCAAGCTATTCATCCTATTATTTACGTTATAACGTTTAGCAAGTACTAACTATCTGACATAAAATAAATGATAGGTGGTTGTTCATCGTGAAGTCCACTATCACTGCATGATGTTAACAGCTGTCAGTAGATTTACTAAATACCAACTGAAATATTTGGATAAGTAAGCATATATTATAAGCTTTAAAATGTGCACTATGAATTACATAAGTGGTAGCTCATAGTATTGCTTTTCTTAATTACATTTCATGAGATATATCTTGATGCAATAATAGGGGACATTCAGCTTGAAAAATTTACTTTTAGACAATGCCATTTACTTCAGGTGTACAGTCGTATATGCAGTAAATCTCACATCCAACAGTCTTTTATAAAATAAAAATATTGCATCAATATAGTAAACAGGTTTAAAAGCAAAATGAAAATGAATCACAGGTTTTGATGAGTAAATCATGAGTTGTGTAATAGTCTTAGAAGTGATAATTTGGAAGTATATTATGTAATAAACTAAATGATTGTTGAGGGTTAGTTAGATATTTTTACAAATAATTGTCTACTGTATGGATAAGAAGAAATAAATATTTGAATGACGTAGCCAATACTAAATTCTAGTCATAAAAATGATTAGAAACAATCAAAAAATAATGGAAAACAAGATGATTGATTAAGACTATGATAAAATGAAAGTTTGGCCGAAAAAGGTTTCGAAAGTCCATATTTCCAAGCGTTTTTACATTTACCTGTTCTTCAGTGTTTTATATGAGGCTCTCGTCATTCGGTTACATTTATAACCAAAACCAGCTAATCTCTGAACATAGTCAAATAATTAGTTAATATTCTAGGATTTGAAAGTAACTTTTTGTACATTTTGCTTCCAAACGGATCATATTTTGAATTATTTTTAGGTCATGCATATGCTTGGGGTATGGGCAGTAACCATCAACTTGGTCATGGAGATAGCGAAGATGACTGTTGGGAGCCAGAATTGATGGTTGGAAAACAATTAGAAGATCGGTAAGATTGTTTGAACGTTTACCCTCAAATATTAAACTCAAAATTTGTTTACAGATGTTCGGCATATAGCATTGGACTTTTTATGGATTACTGATTTCCCAACTTGTAATCAAATATTATTGTGACATTTGGTTTCAAATCTGAGTGCTTGACCCTATGAAGAAGTTCAGAAAGTTTTCTGTAAAACTCATCCTTCACTTCATCTGGGCTACAGTGAGTGGGAGCGTATGCAGAAACAACAAAAAGACAATGGTGTGTGTTCCTATCTTTTCGAGTTCTTACTGAACCATTTAGTCGGACGGCACATACGCGACTGTCGACAGGAATCCATTCGAGATGGGCCTGTTCTGCTCTCATACTAAACGCAATAGCTGCACCGGCTAGCCCACAAGAAGTCGCTGTTGAGTCGCCAGACAAACGAAGAGTGTATCGCAAAGGTTGTTCACTCTGATTAGGTGAGGTCAAGTGAATGACGATGCTAGGATCCTGTACGCGTGTTTCGGAGACACAGCTAATATCAATGGCACGGGATCCTAATGTCTTAGCTAGAGAGTCTTGTTGCCCTATTTGACACAGAGTTCGTACATTGAATGCCCCAATGTAAAGTTTGGAGCGTGGTCTTAGTATACTCGTGTCATTATTTCGTGGGCCGGAATCGTTGGCACTGATGACACAGGAGGAAGCTGAAGATAGGGATTTAGGCTTGTAGGAAGGGGCAGGATAAATATTAGGAATAGAAGAAGGAGTTTGATTAAAATGGCGGTGACCTTGTGAGTTTTTAGAAGTATGAGGGCGATTATCTTTTCCCAGTTGCTCACGCTGTGGAAGGGTTCTTCTTGATATACCTGAGAAGCAAATATAGTTAAGGTTGGTCTGAAAGACCCGGGAGCGTGACCGCAGTGCCCAAGAAACCACTACTTAAGGCCGATCATACGCGGCTTTTTTGAGAGAGGTTTTCGTCGTTGTAGCTCCGTACTTGTTGGGGCCTTACTGCCGGAAACGGAAATCCGTGAAGTAAGGTGAGGTGTGCATTTTTAGGGTCGATTTTTTCTAACCCCTCCCTTCCTTTGTGGGAAGGCAGCATCGCTGTTATACTGGTTATCTGAGAAAAACACCTTACTGCTGTCACACCTCTGTACAGCCAACAGTACGACTTCGTCCTCGGACTCTGTATTTGCTGCTTTTGGTTTCACCACTCTTCGACCTTGAGCCAGTATAGCTCGATTAAGTCATCACGATTGGCAAACCCTACCACCACGTCATAGTAGCAGCGCGGTCGGGCGATTAATCATAGGGAGCGAAGTAGTTGACTACTTTGACCACTTCATTTTTCTTGAAAGTCTCGTCACTCCTAGATGGTCGACGTCTGACAAAATCTTGGTTTAGTGGTTTCGTAGAAATTCTGAAAAAATGGGGGACACGCGTCATTCCCTTTACGTTATTTCTATCCACACCTACTTACTATAACTCGGATAAAGTTAATGATGAATTTTACGGGAAGCTTTGTGACCTGAGTTTTTCGCTGTTTCAGCTCAATAGGATGAAGTACTTGATTGTATTCATATTCGGACTGTTTTCCTAATGCACCTTTTTCCTACTGTTTCATCAAGCTTACGTTTTTGATTCTGATCACCTTCCATTTTTTTGTCTCCTCACGTTATCATGTTCCTAGTGGTATGGCGCATACATTTTCAGTTTTTATTTGTGCTAAGTTTTGTGTTTAAATGAAATAAAATAATAAGCCCAGTGAATGGTTAACGGCGTCAGTATTCTACAACTGTCTCGTTAATTGTTTATTTCCAGCACCCACGGATTTTAAGCATAATAAGTGACATTTCCTAACGAAGCGACCCTCCGCCCCGACACAACAATGAGCTGGGACTAACCATATTTCCATCAGCCATTGATGGATATGCTCAGTAGTAGATAGATTTTCGTTTAAACTCTGACCATGCTCTAGGACGAGAATCCGTTACCCTGCATTGTATTGAACTCACAGAAAAAGCCACCAAAGGAACCATTAGGGCCAGGAGTAAAGTTCACTATCAACTGTAGGTTCACGAATGCAATTGTGAAAACAATTCTCACCCCTATGTGACTTGGCAGGATATGCGAACTACAGTGAAGCCTATTGGTAACTTTGATCAAAAGGTTGCGAAAAATCATTGGGTTTCGACACCGTTTACTGAATTGATAAACATACGGAGACTCATGTTATGAGACATAGGTTAGAGCTCCAATTGTGTTACGTATTCCCAACCACCGCTTACCTAGATGTCGATTGTCAGAAAGAGAATGAAGGAAAACCAGAGGTGGCCAAACCGAAACGTGTCATCAGTCTTTGAAGTCAGTGACTGTTGATCTGAGCCGTGTTGATAGGTGCAGACTGTTTGTTTGTAGTCCGCTCAGTTGTCGTAACCTATAGTTGAAGACTCTGAGCGACATTGTTTATAATCTGACACAGTGGCCCAGATACATTCATTACTTGTTTTCTTCTAAATCCTTAGTTGTAGAATTATTTTCATATTTCTGTTTGGGAATTGATTCTTACTTCAAGGACCAGTTATTTTCGGTATTCATTCTATCGAACAATGTACTGCGCTCCAGCGAGTATACAATTGATGGCAGATCAGTTTTAAATTATTGCGTTGTATCTTGTGATCCAAATTCACAAAAAAACAAGTTGTTTCTATCTATCACTCTACATTTAAGGTGAAATTTTTTTTCAAGTTTAAAGTCAGTATATGTGAAAGTAGAAATGAACAAAAAAAAAGAATTAGTTTATTTTTATCTGTTATGTTACTAACAGTTGAATGCAGAATAATAAGACAATCTACATCATTGTAAAATATGATGCATTCATTTTTAACTACAGTTTACTAAATTGTTCTCTCATTTCTTAGTACTTAATCATTCATTATCGCAGTAAATCATTTGCTTATTTACAAAATTCTTTAAAGATATCTATGGTCAACAATTACTGTTGTTTAATAACAGGTTAATATTTTTGTAATATCCAATTGTTTTCGTACAAGATACATGTGCACTTAGTGTAAAGTGTGTTATTTTCTTGTATTTTTCACAGCCATGTTTTAATGATTGACGCTGGTGGTCAACATACTATGATGTTAGCTTGTTCTGCTTCTCAATCGGATGTGATCAGTGACGATGTAGATATTTTGATGCGTGATTCTAATCAACTTCCAAACGGCATGAATAAATCTCCTTCATCCATTAAACATGATGAGGAAATGTCAGAGGTCATGTCTGATCCGCTTTCTAATAGTAACTCAGAACAACAACGCCAGCATAATGTAGAGTTAGCCAAAAGTCATAAAATGTCTCACTCTGCTGGTAATACGTCGGTTGAGCCTATTTTGATCCCACCTATTGGACCTGGGGCTCCACAAAGCAAGCGAAACCGTCGTGCAAGTCCTTCATCTGTAGCAGGTAGTACAGGAACAACATTACTTACTCCTATTGGATTCGGTTGTGAAAGTACAACAGGAAGTACAGCGGGTGCCACAATCAATAGTAGCGTTCATAGTTCTGCTGTCTCAGATACTTGTTCTGTTGGATCGTGCGCGTCAACTAGTAGTACAAGTAGTCAGTTGAATAGTGCAAAAAGTACAGACGGCGGTGGAAGTAGCCGGTGCAGTTCTTTTGATAATTACAGTGTACAAAGTAGTTTATTGTTACTACCGTCTACAGAAGATAAATCTTGTAAAGGCACATGATTTCATCTGTCATTACCTTTGGTTTTTCTGAAACATATTATTCGCTTTAATACTTTCAAAGTTTACTTATAATGCTTAGTATCAATTACACATTAACTCATCATTATTTTCAAACTGCTCAAATATATTGTATCTTTAACATTTAAATCTACTGTTTTTTTTCGCGAAAAATTTTCGCATTCAGTTTATTTTGTTTAATGGCTGTTTTCGTGTTTTGTTTCTGTATAATAATGATCACAATTTATAGGATCAATCGTCTTTAGACAACCTTTACCCAAAAGAACTTCAGGCAACTAATTAACTAACTCGTATATTGTTTTTGTATGTAATCATGTTTAATTAAAATTATTTTGTATACTACATCGGTTTGTATAATTTAATCCTTATTATTCACATTTAGGGAAAGAAGACAGAATAAACTTTAAGTATCTTAATGTATATTTTAAATGTTAATTTAACCCTTTTTCTTGTGACCGATTGTATGTAAGTATATGTGATTATTTTATCATAATTGTTTTGTTCACATAAATGTACTCAGGTCCCCACTTTGTGAATTCAGTATGAATGCTTTATATGGTTTTCTCAAGAAAGTTTACTTACAATATAGTAAGTTGTTTGTTGATAGTGGTTGGTGTTAATGCTTTGCAGTTATTTGAATTCTTTCCATTCCTCTGACAAAGTATTCATGTTCTTATAACTGACACCCGTTACATTTTATCATTTTAAACTCTTAATTTTATGTTGGCTTTTCTACAATCGTGGAGGGAAAGTTATCTTAGGACCATGTAGTAAGTAATGGTGAGTTTAGGTAAAGATGATATGAGGTGATGAGGTTGTGAATCTTCATCGACTTCGGTGGTTAGAACATAGTTAAAGATTAGTTGTAGTCTTTAAGGTTCAATGTAAATTAATTGTACTCGATATATCTTAGACGAAAATATGCACTGAGTGTTCACTACTTTTACACGGTATTCACCATTCAAGTTATACTGGATACTGTGCTCATTATTCAGTGTACCTGATTAAAACTATATTCATTGTAATTAAATACAATTACATTTATTTGTATGGTAGATTTGACAAGATTATGTAACATACATATAGTTATGATTCACCTAGTGCAGGTATATCTAAGTTCTCAACATCATTTCGTAATGCATCAATGAAATGGTTTATCTCCATTACTCGTGCTCTGTTTCGATTGTATTTTTCCCCAGAATATACAGAATTAATGGTTTCTTTAATCCATTTTTTCGCTTTTTCACTGATTTTATCCGCAAAGTCATCGATCTTAAGTAAATGCGCAGCATTACTGGCGGTTAGTGCATTTGTTACACTTTCTTTATCAATAAATATCTGGAAAGCATTTTGTAAAATAAAATAAAAATGTAGGTAAGGTTGTGATAATTTGATTTAAGAAGTAATAATATAATTAAATAATTAGCAAACGATCTTCACGTCCTTCGAAAGTAGCATTAATTAATCTATCTTTTAAAGCCCATTGCACTTTTTGTATGGTATCGCACATTCCTAGACTAAATTAAAAATGAGAAGTAAATTTTCCTGAATGTTTGTTGAGGACGTTTCCATAACTTACAAAGGAAGTGACTTTCAAAAGCCTTGTTATTTAACTGAGAGAAGTCACAAATTCTGTTTAGTTTTATTTCGTGTTTGTATTCTCCAAACATCAGACTATTTACCACAGTTGCAATATTGATTTATCGGTAATATACACTTTTTTCTTATCCAGCAACTAATTAGAATTAATTCCCAAGTTGCTTCAAAAACCCAGTAGCTAGTTTTAGGTTTATTATTCTGGGACCCTTTTTATTTTCATTTTCCGAGATATTGTATCTCATGTTTTCGAACCTTTTATTTTTTATCCTGTGTTTAAGGCATAGACAACTATTGTCAACTGATAAACGCCAACCAGTGGTTTCATTGATTGTCTCGGAATATGACGATAACAGTCCTGTTCGGTGTGTACACTGACAAATCACCTTTAGAAAGTATATAAGCCAGTTCAAGATGAGTTTCTCAACCTCTATGCAAAATGTTACTTTAGTACTGGTTTCCATTAACGCCTGAATTCACTGTGTTAAGTGAACCAGTATGGTACGTCTAGAAATCTGGCCAGTCCTTATTGGTTGGTGTCTGGCGAAATCTTAGCAGGTATACAGAAGACTTGTCTTTTGCCAACCTACGCCACTTATGGCGCCGACGAGTTGTCCGTGGACGAATATGCTGCAAAGCAGTCCGCTTTGTTTTTTTATATGCGCGTGAAATGTGGCCTACAAAAGTCGAGACGTTTGTAGGCAGTTGTCTGTTTATGATCATAGAAGTTTTAGAAAACTTTCTCATGCTCTCGTAACCATGCTAAGGCTAAACTCAATGTTGATAAAGTTGTGGATCATCAGCGACTGAGGTGGCTGAAATGTACACTACATATTCTCAACTACTCGCTATCTCACGCGGACTTTATTGGTTTACAAGTAGCAGTGGCCCAATCAAAACGTCCAATCAGTCCATGAAGTAATTGGCTGTTGGTCTGAGTCACAGTGGTAGGTGAAGATTACCTGGTTGAGGTTTGCCGGTTTAATATGACCAGTAATAGAAGCCATTGAGTGACTTGTTTCAGTAGCACAAGTACATTTACTGTGTGCCTTAAGCCTCAAAATTGTTTTATAACTCGGAGAATATTCAATAAGTTTAGTCTTTTTTATGGACCATTGATACTTCTACTCCTTTTATATTCATCCTCTTGTGTTAATTGTGTACGGCAACTTGAGTCGGTGCACATACATACAGGATCCTACGTTGTTCATGATTGAATGGTTGTTAAGCACTTGTTGCAATTCGCAAGCTTTTTATTCATTTAAGTGTTTGTTTCATAATCGTCGACACAATTATAGCGTCACAGAAACCTTCATAATAATTATGCTGACTTGTGTTCTCATTTAACTTAGTTTTGAATCTAAAAGTAATCAAGTAGTGACTGGTGCATAAGTTACCGAATTGTAAAAATTTTCATAGTGTTTTATCCCTGGACTTAATCAGGTTTTTATTAGAATGTCAGTAAACTCGCTAAATTAGTTTGTAACACTCCACAAATAACCTCAGTTTATCCAACAGCAAAAAGCTTAGTATTCGAAATCTTATTACTTTATTGTGCGTAACTGAGTTAACAAGCCTGTTTTATATTCCTAACTTTATAACTTACAGCTATAAGAGCATCTGAAGGTTCACTTTGAAAATCACTACGCATAAATCGTTCCAAAATACTGGGACACAAATCTGTTAGTTTTTCGTGATATTGAGTTTGTAATTCACGACATTCCGTAAAGTGTCCCTGGAAATAATTTGAAATAGATTCCTTCAGTAAAGATTAGTCTGTTATCAACAAAAATATTAGCAACTGAAGTTTGTTCCCTTCATGAATTGAAATCAATCCAGGAACCTAGAAAAGCTAGATCACTCGTCTTAGTTTGGGATTTTCAAATAGTGCGCCCCAACATCCTAGTCAGAAGTAGATCTCATAATATATATTACACAGTCTGCACGTCAGCTTTATGCCATTAAAAAATAGTCTGATCTTTGACATTTCCAAATTCAACCAATTCCCAAATATGCAAAACTCTATACAGTCCCAATGGTAGTTTGCAATGTTCCTCATTTCCAGACCTAGTAAGACACTTGGTCAAGGGTTACTAACTGTTGGTTTAAGACAAGCAGAAGATCATAGTCTTCTTGATGCAAGTTCGTTTGTCAACTGGAATAGATTCCTAAACAATTAGCAGTCTGAATTGATCAACGATGTAAAAGAGGATTCTATTGGTTATTGTAAGCACTTAACTCTTCAATGCCTCTTATGTTTCATCTAGTAGTTTTGTACATTTCCAATAATTTTATTACCATCAGTGTCAAAATTTTCATCCATTTGATTCGCAAAAGTTTAATTTCTTCGATTGTCTCTGTACACATGTTACATTTGCTTTAGTTTTCTTGGTTTCAACTTGAGGAAACGTGATAATGAGTCTGGCTAGAGTTAAATTTTGGCTAGTAAGTGGGATCCAGGAAACTCATCTTTTTCTGTTTGGGACTGGACGTCTAGATATACTTGCATAGTAGTGTTGATACTCGAATCTGGACTAGAACTCAGCTCATTCATATCAAAAACCACCTCATTAATAAACTGAATCCACACAGCCACGGATTACATGGTAACAGAGACTTCAGTTTTTGTCCTTAGCTTAATCAACATGAATATGTAAACGTTTTTAAGTTACTTATTTATACTAGTTGCATATGCATAACCATCTGGACTAAGTGGTCTGGTAGATAATACAATATCGTCGGATGCGAATGGATTGAGTTCTGGTTTTGGTTTGAACACCAAAACTGAGAGACAGGTAAATTAAACTGACAAGTGCTATGGGATAAGTGTGTCCTTAGCTTTAGTTGCCAGCCACAGTCCAATTTTAATCATCCTTATTTAATTGAGGCAATTCGCTCAGGATGCACATGTGGTGGCGAAGAGTGATCAATGGTTGTCCTTAGCAGAATCAGCGAAAAATTCAGATATTTCAAACTATATGCTGCTGAGTTTTTTTATCATTTTGATGCTAAGAAGTTCACATCAAGAATTTCTTGAATTTAAGTTTTATGCTTGTTATAAATCGTACTTGATTAGCCGCAGACCACTTTAACACTTGAACCCTCCTAGTCGCGAATTCAGAAGATGAGTAGACAGGAACTTTATCCCAGTAAGATGGAGATAGTTAGTTATGAAAAAATATTCGTATATTTATAATGACTATTCATCAAATTGAAATTATAAGCATTTTATTAATACAAAGAAATATTGTCAAATATACTCTGTGAGTATAACTTACATTGACTCATATTAATGTAATGAAAGTTTGCAAATCAATCTTACAAAAAATCACTACAACTCATTGTGCTTGATTTTATGAACCATTGTATTTTTAGGGATCTCCAGTCCCCAACAATGCTGATTGGCACTCATCAAGTTAAGTTCACCTAAAGGTAATGATTCCATCCTGAGGATCTGAATCCTCTTCACTTTGTACCGTAGTGAAAATTTTCAGTGAACTATTAAAGATACAACCGGAAGTTGATTTCTAGTTTACTCAATAGGATACTAAACCCATATTACTCAAATCCTGTGTGATGTGAAGGTGTACTTAACAGTCATTATGCTGCATTAATTTTTAGTAATAGTGGACTAATGAAAACACTAAATCAACGTATTGAGTATATGATCGCATTACTGATAATGTGTATTTACTTTCGTGAAATACTTACTTCGACATTTTCGATGAATGTATTAATCATATCATTTAGATTTAATTCAAATTCATTAATTAATTCATCAATTTGTTCAACTAAAACTGATTCATTCCTCATTAATTCACTCCATAATTGTTGTACATTCTCGTTGTAATCTAAAATATCATCTTCAGCTTTAACTATATCAGTAGTCTCTAAAAGTTCCTTAAATATCTATTAAAAGAAATTAAAATAAATTAGTACGAAGTAGAAGATAAATATGGATTGCATGCCTTATCTATTAAATTGTTTTGTTATTTTAACCAGTGTTGTAGGATATGTTTAAGCCTACAGATAATCTTTCAAGCGATTTCTACAAGACTGTCTGGGTTTAACTACAGTCAAAACAGGAAGAACTAGGCATTAATTTATATCTGTTTCTACAACGCAAATTAACACAATTAGTACAATGACATAATCAATACAGCCAGTCGAAAATGGAATAAGAATACACATACCGAACAGTGATGGGAAATGCGTCAAAATGAACAATTGTGATTATTAGTTATGTTTACAAAGGTAATACAGTTCTATGATTGGTTGTCAAACAAATATAGTCTATACAATCAGATCGAGTACATGTGGTTTGCGTTTAAGTAGATGTCATTGGTCAGGTTAATTATGAACACAATTAGCAAGTGTAGTAATCTGATAGTATTACTACCTCTCGATTATAAAAGTAGTGTAACTGAAATGCAAGTACGTTTTCACAACTGTTTACATTAAATGTATTTGGTTTTATTAGTTATACACTAGTCTATTTGAGTCCAGCGTTGGGTTGATTTCGGAGGCCGCCATGTCAACCGATGTCTTTCCTTATGCTTAAAGGTGGTGTTTGCGAGAAATAAACGCTTGTCTGAACAAAGTTGTAGTAACCGGTCGCCATTGTCAGTTTATTGAGCCTCAACACCATATGATCCACCTAAGCGCCTTTCGGTTTCATCTAGTCTACCTACTTGGGCATTAAAATCACCCGCCACTATTACTACATCAGTGCGCTTAGCTTTACATAGAAGGTCAGAAAGCTCTCTGTTAAATTCATCTTTCATTTCATCTGAGCTGCAGTCAGTAGGAGCATAGGCAGAGACAACAAAGGGACAACGGCGTGTGTCCCTATCTTTACGAGTCCTTACCGTTCCATTTAGACGGATAGCGCACAAGCGACTGTCTATTGGAATCCAGTCGAGGAGAGCCTGTTCAGCTTTTAAACCTAGTGCTATACCTACACCAGTAAGGCCTCGAGTGGTAGCAGTGGGATCCCCGGAAACACGAAGAGTGAACCGAGCAGATTCCTTATTTTCACAAGGTGAGGTCAAGCGAATGACTGTGCTTGGATCCTGTATACGCGTTTCAGAGATGCAGCAGATATCGATGGAGCGGGATTCTAGAGTCATGGCTAAGGAAGCCTGTTGTCCTATTTGATATAACGTTCGAACGTTGAAAGCTCTAATATACAACTTAGTGCGCGGTTTTAGGAGACCAGGGATAACGTTTCGTGAATTCAAACCAATAGCATTAGAGACGCAAGGCGATAAAATTATGTTAGAAGGATTAGGCATGGTGATAAGAGAGTTATTAAGAGTTGAAGGTGGGATTTGGCTTCGAACAAGATGATCTCGTGTGCTGTTAGAGGTATGAGGGCGGTTTTCACTTCCTGGCTGCCCACACCATGGAAGGGTGTTTCTTGAGAAATCTGAAAAAGAAGGTAGATTAGTGTCGGTCTTAGAGACCTGAGAGCGTGGCCGCAGAGCCCAAGGGACATTTACTTGAGGCCTGTCACGCACGGCCTTTTTATGAAAAGTTTTTTGAGTATTAGCTCCGCACTTAAAAGCCCTTAGTGGGCACCCATACCGCCGGAGACGGAAATCCGTGAGGTAGGGTGAGGTGTGACATTTTTAGGGCCGACCTTTTCTAACCCCTCCTTCCTTGTGAGAAGGCAGCGTCGCTGCAGATGCTGGTTGTCCGAGGGAAACACCTTACTGCTGTCACACCCCTCTGCAGTCAGCAGTACGACTTCGCCCTCAGACCTTGAGTAGCTGCTTGTAGTCTCATCGTTCTCCAAACGACCTGCCTGGCATGGTAGAACCTACAGGAACATATGTTCCAGCCAATATAGCTCGTGTCGTGTTAGAGCTTATTGCAGATTGTCTTCGGAATTGACCACTTCTAGTGGTGTTCGTCAAGGTTGTCCGCTATCTCCATTTTTATTTAATTTTATCATGGACATACTTTTAGAGTTAACATTGTCATCGTCTGATTTCTCTGAGGTTGACCTCTTTCCAGGAGATAAACTTGCTGACTTAGAATATGCCGATGGTATAGTTCTACTGAGTGGAGATGCTGATAAAATGCAGAATTTTTTGACAACCTTAAACTTGAACGTAAGCATGTTTGGGATGCGATTCTCCCCATCCAAATGTAAAATGTTGCTTCAGGACTGGCTTAATTCGGCACCAAAGTTAGTGATAGGAAGTGAAACTATTGAATGCGTTAACCGTTTTACTTATCTAGGGAGCCTCATCAGTCCTGACGGTCTGGTGTCCGATGAAATCTCGGCCCGTATATATAAGGCCCGATCGGCTTTTGCCAAACTGCGTCACTTGTGGCGTAGGCGAGACATTCGTTTAATGACGAAAGGACGCGTTTACTGTGCAGCAGTCAGATCCGTTTTACTTTATGGATGTGAAACATGGCCTTTAAGGATAGAGGATATTCGTAGGATCCTAGTATTCGATCATAGATGTCTCTGAAACATTGCTCGTGTTTGCTGGGACAACCGAGTAAGCAATGCATGGGTTAGGAATAGAGTACTAGGTAAACACGGTAAGTCTATTGATGAAGTAGTGAATCTTCACCAGCTGAGGTGGTTAGGACATGTGTTACGTATGCCTGACCACCGTCTACCTCGACGAGCAATGTTGTCTGGTGTGGGAGTAGGCTGGAAGAAAGCTAGGGGTGGCCAAACCAAAACATGGCACCAATCCATGAAGTCATTGACAATTGGGCTGAGCCATGTTAATAGGTGCAGACTACCTGGTTGGGGCCCACACGATGATCGTAACAAGTGGTTAGAGACTTTAGGTGATATGGCTCAAAATCGATTGCAATGGCGCAGGTGCATCCACTCCTTGTCTTCCTCCAAATTCTAATTTCTGAGCTTATTATAATTTTCTCTTTACTGAATCACTTTATATCTCAAATCTCATCTCTGATCTCTATGCCTTTCCATTAGTACTTACTCTGTTACTACCTCCCCTACTCTGGGATTTGGTCCGACAATTTAATCTTTATCTGCTAATTGAGGCATGGCAACTTGAACTGATGTACGAATGTACAAAGTTCTACGTTGTGACTGACTGACTGAGTTATACACTAGTTGATATATCAGGTAGATGCTGCGTTTTAGGTTATAAAGTAACGTATGATGAACACAAGTGTGATAATCGGTGCAGATGAATTACTTACCTCTGTCGATAGTATGCTTAAGAATTGTATATATATGTATACTTGTGTGTGAACTATTAGATTAGCTATTGATTTCTCACATTCATCAGTCTTTTCACTTTCCATAGTGGTTCTATTGTATTAGTTAGGAAGCGTTTGTGCATGTTGTACTGAATCGAACACCATAAGTTATATCAGAAGTTAAGCGCATTGAGAAACGCTTTTTGCATAAACTGTCATGATCTTATGATACTGAAGTACTTAAAATCTGCATAAAAATCACTTGTTATAAACATTATTACGTAATATCATGTACTGCCGTCGGTGAATTACTGTCTCACATCACCCTAGTGATGTCGTATCTGTGCAATGCTGTGAAGTCCTATACTAGGAAGAAACGGCTGTTTAGTGCAGTTGCCTAGTTCTGTTTGGTTGTTTAATCCGGGTCAATTCATCATATCAAATGCAATAATTTCTACAATATTCAGCTACAGTAAAACAGATTCGGCTAAAATTTTCTTTAAAAAATATTAAAGTTATTTAAATAATTAACTTACTTTTTCTTGGTAAACTTTGAATTCATTTACTTTCTTTTTACTTAACTCTGCATTTAACATTTTTGCTTGTTCAATACAATTGCGAAATGATTCTATTTCTTTATTACGTTTATCATACTCTTTCATGCCTAATTCAAATACTAATTTACATTGATGCGTAAATTTTTCTGAGAAAGTATATCATTATTGTTATTCATTTATATATATATATAACCATACAGGTTAAGGTGAATACTCATATTAAATCATGAAGAAACATTTAAGTATTTTTGACAAATAAATAATTTATTTCATTGAATACTTCACAGATTGATGTTGGCAGGGTACCATTAAAAAGTAATGAGCACTGGACAGCTGTTTCGTTTTAATGAGGAGTTCTACGTTAGAACGAATCAGCTGTCCAGTCCTCACTGGTTTTCAATGGTACCCTGCCAACATCAATCTGTGACGTATTCAATGAATTAAAAATACCATTCTCTACAAAATTAGCCATCCTTATTTAGTTAGAATAATTTAGAGTTGTTTATGAAAGTGTGACATCTTATGTCGTCTAGCCTGTCAATACTAGTTCAATGATGTGTAATATGTTTACTTAAACATTAATTTGGCATGGTTTGAAAGTGTCTGTATCGTCTCGTTGATGTTGTTATGAACTGGTTAATTCTAGTCTATAACAAAATATTTACGTGAATAAATAGATCTCTACAAAAGACATTTTCTGCAGTTAAGTTACGCTATCATCTCTGCAGTAGCCTTTTAATTGCAATAGAAAATACAAAAACTTGTATTCACTCTATCTGTATTTAGAAATTCAACTGCTCATGTGGAGCCAATCACATAGAGCGTAAAATTAGGCAAGTTCTTCACCGAATTTCAAAATACCGCACCGTTTGGTTAAAAAAGGAGACAAGTAAAAACTATCAAAAGTTTCATACCTAGCCATCGAATAGACATTGGACATAAAATAAACATCAATTATACTTCTTAAGTGGTCTATCATGTTCTAATTAATTTGTTGTAAAGCTTACACTTGCGTCAACTGCACACAGCAGAAGTCATCAATATGCAAATTTATGCATTAAGAAGAAGTTTGTACAACCACTCTCATTACCTTGGCCATCTACTTTAAAACAATATATATATATATATATATATATATATATATATATATATATATATATGCCCATTACAACAGTGTAACAGTCTGGATTCAGTAATTTAGTACTGGATACGATAGGGTTTAACACTAACAGGTTGAGTTAAAGTCCCATTGTAAATATCAAGATTTAGATTCGAATACACCCAGCTGGAGATTTCAAGATAAAATGAAAAAATGCATTCTGGATTCCACTTACTAGCCTCAGTCGAACTTAAATTAATTCAGCATGGTTCAACCATTTTAACTGTTGATTGGTTATGCTATTACCAGCCAATTAAAACCCGTTTCATGAAAATCTAAGGATAAGATGAAAGTCGACAAATACTAAAATGTATGGTTTAACTAAAATCACTTTGTTTTACTTTGCAATGCTGTTAAAAGCTTAATCCGGTTAATTGGGATAAGAAAAGGGGATAACAGACGTATATTCTGTGAAAATTAAAGTTCAACATAGAAGGTTTACACTTTTTTAGTATCATAAATGACGACTTAAACTTTAATAACATCGATATCCATAAAACCATTGAAAACATATATTTTGAAGCTGTAATAATCACTGTGAGATTTCATAATCCTGGATTTAGTCTAATACATAATAGTGGAGTACAGATTAACAGTGATGTCTTAACTGTGACAAAACAATTATCCATTACTTCTTGACTTTCTATTTGTTCATCAGCTGATGATTAGGCAGAAAAAGGATATAATTCAATACTGTTATACAATTCAGGTATTACCAACAATTCTCTTCCATCAGGATCATCAATAAATAATTGTTGAAAGATATTTTCATCAACTATACCATCAATAAATGCTTGTTCGTATAACTCTACTTTAGCCTGGTTTTCAACACGTTCTTTCTCTAATTTGGATTGATTTTCTTCTTCACTAGTAATTTCATCAATTTCTAGTTGGTATTTTTCGTAAGCTTGAGATTTCTGTATTAAAAGAAAATGAAGATATTGATTTCATATAGTGAAAATGAGATAGTGATGAAAACAGCACCTAAAATATACCATTTCGTCAAGCTAGTTAGATTCGCAGTAGTTGCTCGTATATCTTTGGATGAATTTTAAGTGATGATAGATGTCTTGTATCTTTGTGGGTTTGTTATTTTTTGAATTATTCTTTTGAAGCATATATATATATGTTTTTCTCATTTAGCTATGGGTTTTGTCATCTTCAACGTAGCGTCGTCCATATGAGCTTACCCTAATCTTAACGCACATACACCAACATCATAGAAGCTATGTAGAATTGTTTCAAATATTATTTAGGGTCATATGGGGGCTCTCGACGTAGTAACATTCGAAAACCATGTAGATGAGGTTATTTACTGGAATTTTATTGATTTGACACCAATTGATTCTAGTTTTAAACATTGAAAAAGTAATTGGCTACATTGAAAATCCATATACATCCTAATCTTCTTATTTTAAAATCACAGCTTTTAACTAAATATTTTTTTCCGATTAGGTGAAAAGCTGTTTAAGGTCGACGTTTTAGTATGCACCCTACAAAAATGGCGAAGCTGAGTGAAATACAAGTTGAATAGAAAATAAACCGTCAAAAGAAGACGAGTTAGTGAAAATGGCAAACTTTTCGAGATCAATATTTATATTCATTACCTTAACCTATTAAATACTTTTTGTATAAGATCTCCATATTTTCTTAACTTTAGGCTTCTATCTGACCTATTAACAGTTGTTATATCTCTCCTTGTTCCAAGTTCATCGTTAGCTAACTATGTACCTGTTATTTAGATTTGGACTGTACGTTTTATAACTTTATATACGTCGTGGGCTGTTATTCATTATGCATTGTGGTCTGATAACTGGTGTACATAATCCTTTCAAACTTTGAGTCTGACAAAATACGAGAGGGAGCAACTGTTCTTTCTCGTCATCTGGACTGGGCTGGTGAATATGAATATTCTGAGTTGGCCAAAATGTGTTGGTTTATTCGATCGCTGAGTTATAAGCACCAATATCATTGGTTTAATCATAGCGCAGCACAGTTATATCACAAATAGAAATTGAGTAAATCGACTCAGAAGACAACTTACAAGTTTATTGTCGGTCCTCTGATAATCTAAGTAGTATAGATTAGGTAACATTGCATGTATATATAACTTGTAATCATCATTTTTACTGACTGGATTACCACGTAAACACAATGATTGTAATTGTTGAAATTGTCGTAAATATTTTATCTACATGAAGTAAATATGTAGATTACAGAAATGATGAATTAGTCAAACTTCGTTTCAATTATCTGCTTAGAAATTGATTTCATAGTGTATTATTGTCAAGCGAAAAACAGTGATATATTTATTTTAAGGCAGACAATATGGTGAGTGGTTTTAGGAGGTAGTTTAATGAAAACTCTGCTTGACTTTTTTCGTACTAGTTGCCACTCATCAATAAGGTGCACAAGGTATAGTATCATCATATTGGTTATTACTCACTAGTAAATGAAGCAGAAATCGAATGTAATTCCATACTACTGAGGTAATAATGCTGGTGCGTGGATATACAGTTAGTAGATAAACTTTTGAAAATCAGTAGTCCGTAATTATCTCGTCCACTATCAAAATTAAGAGTGTTCTGAACTCAGTTGCAGATAAGCATATAACAGTGTATTCTTTTAAAATTTGATTACTGAACGTTTATCCGGTCATTGTCAAAATATGAATAAACTTAACTTAAAATATAGTTCAGTAATGAAACATAGATTTGGACAGACCCCGTTCTAAATTGCAGTAAATGTTTAAGATGTAATGGTATTCTCCCTCATAGACCAAATCAAAACAGACTAGACGAGTGCTGCAGTTATAGTCCAGTAATTTAAGATCGAACAATAAAGGCACTCAACATTGCTATTTACGAATTAACTAAAAAATGTCTTTGATTAATGGTAGTTATTATGCTATCAAGTTAATGTATAACTGGTAGTTAATACTTCCATAACTTTAAATAACGTATAGACTTATAATTATATGTTGATAATAAAAATCCGTTTCTTTAAATGTTATTGGTGAAATATAATCTTAAATAGTTCTTTTACCAAGATTTAGCCCGATATCATACAGACAGATATTCAACGATTATAAGTTGGACCAACACTAAAGTTTATGTATTCAAACGTACTTTAATTAAATAAAATACCATTACATTCATTCTGTATGATTTAAAACATAATTCTGATTGATTGGTTACTTTAAACATAGTACGCTGCTGTTTTTCTTAACACAGTTTTTTTATTTTCAAGCGCACAACAGTGAAAATGCAATTATTCTGAATTTACTCAGCAGGTAACAAATACCAATTATGCTCAAAGCATGCATATATGTAAATGATTAGTAGAGTTTAATCATGTTGAATATGAAACACTTACTCACGAATGGCATTAGATGAAGTCGCATAAATATATCACGAGTTAACCAAAGCTAGGAACAACAACTGTTGGATACCCGCTCATTGGTCTAACGGGGAGAAACCCTCGACGAGACCTAAAGGTCCCAGTTTCGATTCTATGATACGATTGTGGATTCACACTACTGAGAAGTCCCATACTAGTACGAAACATCTGTCCTGTACTTCCTAGTTTTTAACTATTGTGCAACTCAAGCTAATTCGTATTGTCAAATGTATACATTGTATTGTAATTGGTTATTACACCACTCCATAGAAATCTGTGTTTTTTCCACTTTTTAAAATTTATTTATAAATGTGTTAAAACATTTGGTTACAAACTTCCACTTTTCTACACTTATTTTGCTACTTCAATAATAACATTTTTCGCTGGTTGTTGTTGAATACATAAGTGACTAATAATGGTACAAATATCCCTCCAATTATGAGTCTGTAGTGGCAACTGATAGCCCTGGACATAATACTTAATCTGTTGTACATTCTTAACTTTATATGCATGTGACAGTATGAACGAACAGATAAACTTTTGTTAACAACGATTTTTGAGTTTCGTTTATTTGGTTTTGGCTAATTGAAGTAAATCGTTTCGTATCAACTAATCTTTTACCTTTAATACTACACGGGGAACATAGTCGAGTACCCGATTGTTGATTGAAAATAGCTGCTGAGCTATACAGGTGTATATCACCTAAAGAGTCAGATAGAAACCAAGCATTATCTAAAAATCGGACCTAAGAAAAACCACAACTAAACGTTTTATTAATTCAACGTCGTCGAATTTTAAGGGTTCCAAGATAAATTTATTAAATCATTCAGGTGCTGTATATTTTCGTCCGAAAAATTCATCCTCATGTTAAACTATCATATGAACGTATTTTAAATCACTTAAACAAAAAAGCCTTTGGACAAAATGAAGGTATTCGGTAATTAATAACATTGAAAGGAATAGATATTTAGATATCTATTTAATGCAAGATAAAAATCTTAGAATGTTATTTATTCAACTTCTAAATGTGTAAAATTAAAACAGCAAACTTACATTTGATAATTCAGTAATATAGTTATTACCAATTGAAAACACTTGTAATTTTTTTAAATTTTCCATATTTTCTAATATTGTTATTCGATTATTGTACAGTGTTAAATCTTCTAAATTTACTAAGTTTTGTAAGCCATTGATTTTCTCAATATTATTAAATGACAAATCTAAAGAGATTAATTATTATATATTTTATCATCAAATAATATTCTCACCAAGCCAGCGTAATTGAGTTAAATGATCAATGCCTTCAATATTTTCAATAATATTATTATCAAGTTGTAATTTAACAAGTGATTTAAATGCCCATAAATTGTCAATTTTTAAAATATCTGAATAATTACTGAGATCAAAGTGAAGCCAAATACTTGTTTACTTTTATAATCTAATCTTAAATGTTCAACATTTTCAAAACAAACCCCATCTTGTTTAGCAAGCTCGCTTACTGTTCCTTTTTCCAGTAATGAAAATATAGCATCATGTAATAACTGCTTATCAATCACTGTTGGTTCGACATTATCATATAATCGACTCATTTAGTAAAATTTTAAGAGTGGTAAATTAAAAATGAGGCAGCCGTAAATAATATACTAGAAAAAGTAAACAATGAAATGCTAATAACAATTGGTTGCATATTTTATACCTAATTTAAAAATCTCATGATACAATTAACATGAAAACTTAAAAAATTACGTGATTATTATACTGTTAGCTTTGGATTATAAATATGTCATTCATGAATATGCCCCATGTTTCTTTGTTATATGTTTCTATCTGTATTCAAGTATTTGCATTTAGTCACTAAAAAACTATCTAATACTAATAAAAAAACTAATGGTGTGCTAAACGCTGATTTTAATTATTACCAACAAGTAATTTTAAGCTCAAATACGACTATAGAAGCCATTATGGTGTATTAACTGCCAAACATAGATTGGATCTAATTATACATTTTCAAGGAATTTTCGCGTCTTACTACATAACTGGACTGAAATTCAAACATTTACGCCTAGATTTGTGTAAAGAATTTCGAAACATATTGTTTGTCTCCAGCCCATATGAGATGAAAAAACAACAAGTAAGTATTGGTTAAGTGCACCAGGATTATATTATTCATCTAAGATAGTAGTATCAACTTGATAGTACCGTCGTGTTCTTCTTCAAGTGCTTCAAGCGTCCAGAAATATGAATGGCTACGAACGCTCTAAAATGCTTACGTTCCTCAGTTAATAACATCATCGCTTCATAAATTTACTATATGCTGGAATGTACTTTCTCTCAAATTCTTCCTTACCCATGTGTTATCGCTGTTAAATATTTGGGATGCATAGATGTTAACTACAACTTGTTCATATTTATATGCTAAAACATTGACAAAAGCTATGTGTGACATTTCAAAACTAAATAATTGGGGAAGGAACAGAAGAGAATATAGTTTTACGAGTTTTAGTGTCTAGCTGAAAGAGACTACCGATATTTTCAGATAAAACCTGGATATTTGAACTACGTGAAATTGAAAAATAAATTTGATACTTTCACAGAGATTAGGACTAATGTAAAAGCTTCACTCTCTAAACGGGTTGAAACTAGTAATGGCAGCACAAGTGTGATTTTGAATAAAGTAAAATTGCACTAAGAATAAATAATAATAAGTTAACTGCGGTGAAATTTATTACTAAGTCGATATGTTACAAGCAAGTTTGATTCCTAGCTTGATGGCTGTAGAGTTCAATCGATGTCCGTAAATTGTTAACACTATTCTGTGACTCATTATCTATGTCTTATTCATACTTTAAAGCATAGTAAACTGGCAGGTTGATGGTGCGTATTTTTTTGAAACTGGACTTACACGATGAAACTAAGAAAAACAAAAATGGTAAACAGTGTGAATCAACAACTCAGTGAGAGCCTAAAATGGCAACTTAATGCGGATCATGGAAAAAAATTTACAATGAGCCTAAATTAAAGGCAACTTAATACGTAAAATTAATAGTCAACAATTCTAAAAGCAGTTCCATAACAACGACGGAGTAATAACTCCTGTTCGACCTTGAACTGGTAATGCTTTTTTGTGATGTCATACATAACTAAACATTCATAATGGTACGACGTGATCTCCACGGTTTTTAACGCTATGTGTACATTAAAACAAAAATCACAGACTTGGCTGTATGCAATTAATCTACTTATAGCCATAAGTAATTAGTCTTTTTTTATTAGTACTTTAATTTAATAAAATGAAGTAAGAACATTAAATAATAATTACTTTCTTAGATATGACTATTTTTCTGAATCTTAGAATTCTGTTGAGCTCAAAAATTTTGTGTTATTGATCGCATTTAGTCAAAAACAATTAGCTTGCGTAACCTAGACAACACAATGATATTAGGAGGTTTATTAGTTACCAGTAATCTTCATTTTTTTCAAAAAAATATGTTTTTTTTTAAGTTGTACGAGGTTTAAAGGATTATTGAATAGTATAACCTCAGAAATATGGATGTGCAAATTATGCTGTTGTACCATCTCAGGTGACATGCATCAAGAATCTAACATGCCAACTATGGATATATGTAAGCTCACTAAAAAGTAAATTTAGATAACATCCTAAGAAATGTGCGACGTTTGTGCACACACAATTGAAGTGTACCCGGGTATATGACCAAGTTACGCCTGATGTACAACCAGAGCCACTTCTACCGATTGGACCCACTTTTTACGAATAAGAAGAAATTAGAAGGCACTGAAGGATGGAGGAGAAATGATATTTGATTGCAAACAGAGCTTCAATCGTATTGCAACCTCTAGGCTGGCAAACTGGTTAAAGATGCTACCTACGATGGTTTAAGTAGTGATCTGGTGGTGATGCAGGACAGCGCGCTTTCAACTAGTTGTGTCAGCTAAAACAAACATGGTCAGCACTAATGTAGAAAGCCAATGCAACTATTTATTTTAGAGATTATTTACCGCTACACCTTCATACTGTCAGAACTAGCTAAAAATAATACTCGTGGATTACCCTAATCAGCCGAAATGCATCTTATCACAGAAACATAGTGATCCATTTTCTATATTTCTTGTGTTTGAGAGGAAGAGAACTGGCGTGTGAACAGTTTTCAACTTTATCGACGGATATTTTTCCTCAATCTTTGATCTTGGCTAAATACAAATTTACCAAAGTTATTGAGTCTAGTCATGCAATACTCTTTTGTTAGCGAATTGCAATATCAGTAAAACATTTCCTAAGCATGTCAAAACTATATTTTACTACATAAACTCTGAAACAAAAGTAAGCAGAGAGCGATAGGTTGTTTTAAACATCACTGTTCATAATTGACGTGATCGAAGCCAGATAACTGAACAGATGCGTAAAAAATCTTTTTGCCTTAGTAGGATAAACTAATCTGAGAGTCACGTTTAGCGTGGTCCACGGTAAGGTTGTCGAAATTCGAGCATTATAAGGGCACGTAAGTTGGATAAGAAAATACTGGAAGACAACAAATGTGTGAATTAAGATGAGTATTATGCATAATAACTGTCACCATTTGATAGCTCATGGTGATGGGTACTGACCCTATCCTGTGGTCTATACCGAACCGGCAAAAATTGTGTTATTGGTGTCGCCTGGTAAAGTATACTGTCACTAGATTATACTGGTTTTATAAATTATTCAACCAAAAAAATTATTGTGTACATTTTGATAATAATAATAATAATAGCTTTATTCTCAAGTAGTATTTTGTACATGAGAGCATACCGATTTACAAGCATGATCAGAATAAAACTGCTAGCTTTTAAAAGGTTTTGATAGAATCACCGTAACGAAATTCATATCTGATGAAGATAATAATTAAATATAGAGCCAACGGTAACAAAGTTTACAGTGCTAAGGTACCAGAGGTATATTTTGAATTATAGTGATCTTCCGACAAACAGCCGCAAACTTTTTTCTGTGGCGCTATGATTCCAGGTAATGAATGTGAGCAAACAGAATGGACCATAGAGACTATCCAAATACAGGATTAGGCTATGAGTATGAGAAATTTGATTATGATAACAAACCTATGTGGGTTGGTCTGTGGTATGAGATATTGATGCAATAATCACGTTGCTAACCATTTTGAAGATTGCTCAAAGGAAACCAATTCTTTACGAAAGAAGACCCTGAACCCGTGGAGACAGTGACATAAAAGAATATATGGAATAGCGATAAAAAGCATATTTAATTAGTGGTGGCAAAATAATCAGTTTTATACTAGGATCTTGTTTTTTCGTTTTTTATTACAGCGTACACGAATGTAGTGTTTGCAGTTTTAGAATCCTAATAAGCCAATACTAATTGATTTGAGCTTAAGTGGTGAGTCACTGAAGATTTTGTACGTCTTTAGATTCAAGATATCGAGTGATCAGTCGTTTGAATTTTTAAGATATAATTGGTTGTAGTGCAAATATTTCGTTGTGGTTTTATTCTAAAATTCGTTGTAGAATACGTTGAAGAACTTAAAGTGATACTGTGTTTGGTACTTATTGATCAAGAATGTTGCCATGTAGTTCCGGAGATCATATATCGGTGTTTGGTTCCATGAGGAAGAAAAGGCCGATAATATAACTCTGTTTACTATTCTATAGAAGAATATTAAGTTATATTGTAATCGACGAGGACACAGAGGCTCTAAAGAGAGTGTTTTGCATCAAGTCGTGTAGTTTATGTTACTTTTAGTTCCTGGAATTCGACGAGCGAAACATTTTTGTAAACTTTATACACATATCCTATTTATGCTATTCATGCTTCAAAATTTGAATTATGAATACTCCAGTATAGGTTTTATACATACCTTGAACAAAGTTAGTTTAGCCTTCGTTTTATAGAAGTTTCAAAAAAAGTAGCCTGTTAATCATCTACTTTTGGAAATTATACATAGGCATATCCCATGAATTTCAATTTACCAGAATATTTAATGCCTAAATCACTTAGCGATCAGAGCTTTCGGAGCTTGGACCTGTTTGAAGAAAATGTGAACTGGCGGTTACGGTTGCCTATTTGCATTATTCCACATTTACTGTAGTAATTATATAAGTTAGGATAAGGCAAGTTCTGTCCCAGTAAAAATCGGTGGCTGATGAATTTTATCTATTTCCAAGGTGATATATGTTCTTATAAATATCAGCTGTAAATTGTTGATGTATGTCACGAATCGAGTGCAGTTAATGATATAAACTAGTAGATGCTGAATACCGAATACGAATTCGCCTTTGCTGCTAGTTCTTCGGATTATGTCTACCATTATCAGTGAAATTTCAAATGTATGGTGATGAGGATTAATGAAAAAAACGTGGTGGCTCTCCTGTCTACTATGATTCTTAACACTACCCAGTTTGTTATATAACTTACGTTGGTTTATAATGTGAAAACGTCAAGTATAATAACACTCCGTAAGTCTTAGTGACAGGGATCCTCCGAATTCCTAGGTGTTGACGATAAGCAAATTACAATGTGCAGACTATTCTACATAAAAGTCTGCACTGAGAGTAACCCCCCCCCAATCGACTGTTGTGAAAATAATTTATATCGAAATTTAGTAGTCCCCAAATACAAGGATTAGGAAGTCCCCCATATATACCAATTTCCAAAGAATCGACTATGTAAGTAGTGGACATCACTCACTATCAGCCAACCAACTCCTGGCTATTACTTCACAGGAAACACATGTGAGAGGCTTAGGGAACTCCAGTGTAAGAACATTCAGCCTAGATTATTATCTATCCAGAGTAATTTAAAGATTGCAATTAATAAAAATTGGACTTGTCTCCGAAGTCACAGTAAACGAAATAGGTATTTAAGTCACAAATCTATCCAGAAAGGCTAGAGCATATTACGAAAAGAATGGAGCGGTAATATATATCAGCTATGGTCTGAATGCGTCGACAGTGCATCCATTATTGTTTATAAAGTTCCAAGAGTTGTGTTGCTGTTAGTAAAGAGCTAAGAGCACTAAGTGACTAGAGGGTGCGAAATGCTGTCCTCTAGCATGCAACCAAAACTGAAATTCGCAGATATACCTAAAATTCTTAGGAATGACGCTTGACTAGATTCTTGTTTCCGGGGATTTAGATGTACTAACCCTTAACTTGACGAAAGCTAATAGGATGAACTTTTAAAACCAATGTAATTGCCATAGAAGTTGCAGGTCTTTATGAACACATAAGAAGAAACACGCGGTGGGGTAGTGACAGGACACCATCCAAACTAAACTGTTTACTATCTCGGGATCTATGTTTCATGGGGAACATCTAGTTTCATAACCATTTGGGCAGTAGATGCCACTAGTTGGTAATATTTAAAGCAATCCTGATGAAAATATCTTTATGAGATGAATATATACGCCCTGTTATCACTGATGGGCAACTGTTTTAATGTAAGATAATGCTTATAACAATTTCTATGGTCGTAAAATTTGGAATGAAATTAAGTACTTACGAGCACTGGGAGATTAATCAGTCTGCAGTACACAAAGCCATATCGAAATGCACTTACTTACTGACGAGACAGCTGAACCTAAGGTCATCCTGCTTAAAACAAGAAATCAAGTAATTACTCAAGTTAAAAAAGGCAGCTTAGTTTAACAAGGTTCAATGTTCGGACAGTTATTGTTATTCTATATTGTCATAAATGGCCTCTCAGCCAAGCTAGGCTCCTTGATCCTCATGCACGCACATTTTAAAATATGGAGAGCTGTAAGTCGATGAGTACTTGCAAGCTTTCCAATGCTGTTAGAAAAGTAGGCTGAAAAAAACGGTACACAATTCACCTTAATGAAAAGTCATATGATGAATAATTATCAACAAAATAGGCACCAGGTTACATAAACGTGTGCAGTTATCCAGCAACATGGACCTGATATTCCTAAATACCTAGGAGGTTTACCTACAATAACCCCACTAGTTGAGAGCTACAAGCAGAGACTAGACACCAATGTTACACTACTTGGATTACCATATGCTACCTAGATTAGACGGAAAAAATGCTAGACATCCAATACGCATACACCAATCTTCATAAACCAATTTTCAAAGTACTTGATTACCATACACAAAAGAAATGTAACTTCGTTAGTTTGTCTACTGTGTTTGTGTATATATTACCATTTGGTAACCAGACAACCAACTCCTTGGTCTAGGACAACCATAAACCGCGACAACTTCCACGGTTTAAAAAACACGAATATAATTCAACTAAACTAAAACAATACTAGAAACTGGCACATCCGCGACCAAACAACAGGCAGACCTTACTCTTTAACCCTCTTAACAAAAGTAACCGACGCTTTGCCTTTCCAATCCGTACCTCCACATCTGCCACTGATCAGACCCTCCTTATTTATCGATTATGCTGCCGAAGTATGTAAACGTTTCTACATCTTCCAGAATTTCTCCGTCAAGTGAAATTGGGTTAGTGTTAGTTGTTTTGTAACGAAGGATCTTCCATGGTCCTTCTAAACTTCTTATTAATGCAGATGTAGTCGATTCGGTTCTCCGTAATGTGGTCCGGTGAAGCCCATGTAGTTTGTGTATACGTTTGTGAGAGAACATGGCATCACCTATAATCATTTTGTTGAAGGCACATAGATTTGTAAAACTATCATCGTTTTCGTTCTTTTCTCCTAAATTGTGTCGTCCGATGATGTTTTTATATACGGTGTTATCCATTCCAACCTTGGCGTTGAAGTCTCATCAGAATGGTCAAGTCCTTGGCTGCGCAATTATCGATGGTTGACTGCAGCCCTACATAGAACAGGTTTTAATTGTTTTCGTGGCTGTTGTTGATAGGTGCATAGCACTAGATTACATTCTATGTAATCTCTTCCTTCTTCGTCTTGATGATACCTTAATGATCCTAGGTTCATGAGGTTTCCATCCTGTAAAGGCCTCCTGAAGATAAGTTTTGCTGTCCAGCTTGTAACCAATCGGTTTCACTTATTCTAAATATCTTCAGGTTGTATCTTTTTATTTCTTCAGTTATTCACATGCTTCTCCCTGTTTCCCACATCGTGCGGACATTCCATGTATCTATATTAATGGGTATTATGGTTGTTAGAAAGGGTATTTGCCTGGTGGTTTTCAAAGAAACTCGGCTTTCACCATGAGGCGTCTTAACAGACTTTCCAACTCCCAGGGAAGGGTTAAAGTGATTACAAAGGTTTTTACTGGTTAACGTTTCTTTTTTAGCATAGTTGTTGTTTTACGGGATGGGTTTGCCGACCGTATGCCCGATTCTCCTCTTTTATCTGGGCTTCGTACCACTAACGGCCCAAGGGGGATTTCGGGAGAAGTTAATTGGTTTGTTTTAGTACGTCGTAAACATATTGAGTGTTGGAAATTTGAACCAAATGAATATACATGACTTTTGGTTTAATAAACAAAATTGACTTCCAGTAACAAGAAAACGGTGGACAATTTTATCTTTTTGTTTCACTTATTACGATAAAATAAAGTGAACGTAAATTCAGTTGCAAGTTTTGTGTTAAACATTTAGTTGACTCTGATAATCTATACTTACTCTCATGTCTGTTCAAATTTATTCATAAAATCAAAAATCTGGTTATAAAAGAAGTAATAGAAGAAATTCGTGCATAGCAGAAACACTAACAATCAATCATTTATATAATAGTTACAATGTTAGTAATAATGGCAATGCTAATAGAAAGCATTTCGAAAAAAGTTTGTAAAAAAATATCAATAGTAATAAAAAGATGGGAAAACGTACATTGCGTAGGCCGTGGGTACGAGAAAAAAATCTATATGTATGCGTATATCTCAATACGAAATAAAAATGGAAATAAGAATTTCATTTGCCAACTTCATTAGGGCTAGTGAAATCAGGAAACTAGACATCACCCATAGGACAATGCCAAAGAATTGGAAGCAAACCGGTAGTATCAAACTCGAGCGCCAAGAAATCGCAAAGTTTAATACTAGCTCATCACAACGATAAGGGATTTCACATCAGGTTTCTGACATGTCTAGTTTTTTTTATTTTGACACGGTTTTCACTTCTAAATGTTTTTCATCTTTCATTTCTATTGATCAACTAAATAATTTACTTCTATCTTTCTTTTCAATATGTCATCTACTGTTTTATTACTCTTTGACTATTGTTGTTAAGGACTACAATGTCTAAAATGACCATGAATACAATTGTGCATTGCTCCCTGCATTATCTTTATTATTTTTAATAACTAAGTGTGCATAGCCATAGCTATGGATGTTGCTGATATTATTGTAATAATTTATTGAATGCAGAAATCGTTAAGTAAAATATTCGTTCATCAGCATTATTTTGATTAACGTCAATGTTTTGTGACGGTTTATTTTATATTCTAACGTTTAAGACAGTACTGGTATAGTAATATTTTGCATATAGTTTCATAGGCACCTGGTTATCATTAGTGTAACATCCTTTAAAATATTCAGTATACTAACGATAAAGAGCTAAATTTACTTTTGTATGCATACATTATTAATTTATTGATGAACGGAATAAGCTAGACAGAAAGAGAGCATGACCTAGTCGGGTATAAGAAACTTGTAGTGAATATAAATATTCGTTGAAACCTATAGGATGAAATTGGTCTTACACTCAAACATTTGTGATGGTGCTATATCTTTATTTCTGATCCATATTCCTGCATTGAATACATTACCTATTTTGACTAAGGACTTTATTTATTGAATTGGTCACTAAGCGGTGACCAATTCAATACTTGCCTTTCTTAAAGTAACCTGTTAAACACCTTCACTCTAGGCGTTTTTAAATCACTGTATTGTACGTGATAATGACCCAGTCTACCAGCTACCTAAAGATTCCAAATTCACCTTGCTGAGTTTTATTCATGTTTGCACGCTATTTCAAGAAACATTTACCTTAGAACACAGAAATAATGAATGCAAAAGAATAAGATATATTTATTTATTTCGTGGCTTTCCTTTACATACCTTACAACCTTGAGATAATATTAGCTACTTGAGGAACACTGCACACTTTATATAATATTAATAAGGGATCATGAGGAAGCAATTACGGAGTCATAAATGTTCAAGACGGATGGATATTTTATGTCAGCACTAACAGAGTTACCATTTAAAAAGTTAATGAGGAACTATCAACATTTCAATCCTTATTACCACGGTGCCCACCAAAATCTTCTAATATTAACCACATGAGAAGCCTATGTTAAAAATTGTGTAGTGTGATAGACAATTTAAGCCTCATCTCTGAGTAGAACTAGCTAGTGTAATTTATAATTTCAAGTGACCTCAAAGCTTTTCTCAGTTTTCCACATATTTTTACGATTCTTCCATTCTTTTATAATTATCTCTACCACGTAAATCAGTTGACGCAGTTATGAAGCTTTATCAATTGAGATGGCTAGAGTATGTATTCGTATGCCCAACTACCTGATTGATACTGGAGTAAGGTTGAAGCTATGGGTAAGCGTCAACGACATGACATTGGTCCAGGAAATTACTGACTGTTAGTCTGAGCCATGTTAATAAATGTACACTACGTAGTTAGAATCCTTACGATTGTCATAATCAACATAGCTTGGAATCGGTCAGTGGCGTAGGTGCATTCATTTTGCCTTCCTGATAATCGAAAGCTTAGAATTAATTCATACCTTTCTTTTTAAGAAATAATTTTCTCTATGTATCACATTTATATATATCCACGCTTTCGTTTACTACCACTGACGTAGCTGCTACTCCCGCTAATTCGGTGTTCATCATGCTGTGTTGATATAAGGTAGCATACGTGTTAAATTTTACGTTGCACATACACACAATGACTTGTGTTGGCTATTACTTAATATTTGTAAATAAAAATTATTGATCATTTAGCTTACATGGCAAATATGTATATTTCATACTGCATCAGACATCTTAGATCACAAGCTGTAACATCATTTCTAGCCAAAATATTATTCATTACAATTTAATGTAACTGCAGAATAAATGAAGAATGGTATGGAGAACCTTTGGCAAACAAACACTGAACACACTACACTAAACAAATGTATTATGAAATACACGGGAAGTAACAAAATGTCAGTATAAAAAGCATAGTGTAAACAACTCATACACGGTAGCATAAGAAAAGACCACGAGAAAAACAAGGATTATTAATACCAACACAGTTATATAGAAAGAAGAAAGACTTCACAGTTTATCTCAAAAAAGATTACAGTCAACGAACCGCATGAAGTGTACACTTTATAAAATAAAAAAATCAATGACTAGACATATATACATTCTTGTATGTGAGAACACATAAAAGTAGAAGAACAGGCATGCATATTGCGAAATTACGAAAATAAATAAACATTCAAAAATAGTCATTCAAATCAGGCTTAGCCCGTGGATTTCCTTGTGATGGATGGCCAGCGGGTTTGATAGAACGTGAATTCCCTGAGTTAATTCGTGAATCTTCATGTTCATCTCGTCCACAAGATTGCTATTAAGGAAAATAATTTTTGAAAATTATTATTACTCACGTGAAAATATAAAAATTTGGCTTATGACAATAATTGTGTTTATATTTAACTCATGTTGATAATTTAGAACTGCATTTATCAGTGACTAGTAAAATACACGGTATGCAAGTACAGCACTAGAATGTTAGCGTTTGCGGGTTGATAATAGACTATACAAGATCGGCAATGGAGTTCCAGAGAAGCGTCTTGATTCGCATAAGAATATTCAGGCGAATCTATCTGCATTTATGCAGGCCAATTACTAATATATAAATATATATATATATATATATATATATATATATATATATATATATATATAAATTTCTCCTGAGTATTCTTATGCAAGACGCTTTTCTGGAACTCCACTGCCGATCTTGTATAGTCTATTATCAACCCACAAATGCTAACATTATAGTTCTGTACTTTCATACCGTGTATATAAGCTACAATCGCTTTCTCTTTATAAATTCTTATTAGCTGGAGAGGAGGAATTCATTGATAAGCTCTTATGTGGTATGATTAAGGAAGAATTTGTGAATTCACATCAGAACACAGGAAAATGAAACTTCACGACACTACTAACCTTATTTGAAACAGAGTTGTAACCAGCAGAAGCCATTCTATATTCTGTTCCGTGAACACGATTAGCAGCAGGTGGATAGTGTGCCTTGTGTTCTCCACCTCCAGAATGGGAGACAGAATTCTCTATACGATTTGTCTAAATTCATTTATGAGTAAGCTTTTGTGAAAACATAAATAAACTACATACAAAAAGAATACTGTATAGTATTACAAACATCACAAAAATCGAATAAAATGGTAAGTATGTACTGATATTTGTGCGCTAGTATGGAATCATACCTTATGTAAGGGTTAAAGAGATATTATTAGGGTAGCCAAACCAAAGTAGATAGAATGGATCCTCAATCTGTTTTAAAATCGATGGCATTAATAACTAAGCCGTTATGAATGTAATTTTACAATTCACGCTTGATGTATAAACGATAATATGTACAAGAAAAACATCTCAAATTAACAAGGTTGTCTCTCTTTTCTGATATATTAATTGAATATGCGAATAACAGGCAATTATAACATTAGTTGATACTACAGATTGAAATTTTATGTATAGGCGTCTGATGACGCTTTTAGAGAACAAAATTCTCCTCATTAGTATGCTACTAGTATATTCTATGCACAATAAAATTCATGAATAAATCTATCGATTAGTAAATATGGAAATTGCAAGACAATAAAATGTTACCTTGTAAATAGTAAATTTGTTGTTTTATTTTCTATGTCACTGTGAACAATCAACACAAATTAACAATTGTGTTGTAATCATATTATTTCTTGCAAATTTTACTGAACTATTTGATTTTAATGTTTAGAAAGCTGTGAATAAGATTAACTTTATTACTTATTTGTTGTTGGTTATAGATAAAAGAAGTGAATCAGTCAGTCATTTACGACGAAAAACTTGGTACGTGCACACATGAGTTCAAGACCCTGTGCCTTAATTAGCTGATAGAGATGAAATAGTCAGCTAAATCCCAGAGTGGTGGACGTAGTAAGAGTTAAAGGATATAAGATTTAAGAAAACAGAATCCAGTAAACAGAAAATTATGATGAATTCAGAAGCTTAGAATTCGGAGGAAGATAAGGAATGGATATACCTGGGCTACTGTGAACGGTTTTGAGCCATGTTACTTAGTCTTTAACCATTGGTTGTGATCACCACGCGGACCCCAACCGGGTAGTTTGCACCGATTAACACGCTTCAATCCAGTCGTCAATGATTTCATGGACTAGTATCATGTATCGATTTGTCCGCTCTTAGCTTTTTTCCAGGCAGCATTGATCGTTAAGGTAGACAGTGATCAGGCATATGTCCTAACCACCTCTGCTAACGAAGACTAAACACTTCGTTACTCGATTTACCATATTCACCTAGTACTCTATTCTCAACCCAAGTATTCCTTACTCTGTGGTCTTAAAAAACACGAGCAATGCTTCGAAGACGTCTAGTATCAAATACTAAAAACCTACGAATATACTCTATACTTAATGGTCATGTTTCCCATCCATACAGTATAATGGATCAGACTGCTGCACAGTAACCACGTCCTTTGGTCGGTAGACAGATGTCTCGCTGTTGAGTTGAATTGTTTCTACTACTCCGACAATATTATGTATTAATCCCGTTTGGTATCCTAGGGTCCGACGACAGTGACTTGATCCCAAATCGGAACAAGAGTAGAGCAGGTAGCAAAATGTATTGAAAAAATAACAGCAGAAGGCAAAAGCAAATAATAACACTAGGGTTTATATAAACATCAGTATAAGAATATTCCGGAAACTTTCCGGTCGTTCGTTGGCTTTGATTGGCTAAGGATGGACCAATCACAACATAGCTTCGTGAGCATGTTTTAAGCATGCCTTAATCAGGATTGTTTCGTGCTAACACTCGTCAACGCCACAAGTGACGCGAATTGGCGAAAGCATATCGAGCCTTCTGTATACGAGCCGATATTTCATTAGACACCATACTATCATGACTGATGAAACTAAAAGAAGTGAATATGTTTAAAAGAGAAATTACTAACAGTTTCGATGAAACTGTGTTGTCGATTAATTGACTATACGCATTAACAACTTCGCCTGGAATCCTTAAGGAGTTACTGCCGGTCCCGCGCCCGGATAAAGAAGTAGAGTCAGGCATAGGGTTAGCAACCCTATCCAGTAAAAACAACCACTCCGTTAAAAAGGTGAAAATCAGCAAAAAATCATGTAAATTTCATCCTGGGAGTTGGAAGGCTTTCACTTCGAAGATTTATGACGCCTCATGATCAAAGCCAGACTTCTTCGGAAATCACGAAATTGATGCCCCTTATGACAACCGGAGCAACAACTAATATAGGTGACCGACCTCAAACAGCTATCGCTTGGGCACCGTGGTGACATTCTCGGATCATCAAAACCTCTCTTATTTCATTTTTTTTTACAAGTACCTCAAGAAGAACCCTTCCACGGTGTGGGTAACTGGGAAGTGATAACCGACCTTATACCTCTAACAGCACTCGAGATCACATTGTTCGCTATCAAAAACGTTTTCCTTCTCTGGCTTCTACTATTTGCACTTCTCCCACTACATCTACACGTGCCACTCGTACTGGTTGCTCGAGTCCCTGAAATGCCATACCAGGTCTCCTGAAACCACGCTCTAAACTTCATGCTGGAGCTTTTAACGTACGTACGTTGTGCCAAATAGGTCAACAAACTGTTTTAGCTAAAACACTAGAATGTATTGCAATTGATGTATGCTGTCTCCAAAACACGCATACAGGACCCCAGAAAGGTCATCCGTTTGACCTCACCTAATAAATGCGGCGGAACAGCACAATTCACTCTTCCTTTGTCTGGAGACCCTACAGCAGGTTGACGTGGCCTTGTTGGTGTAGGAATAGCACTAAGCTTACAGGCACTTCTCGAACGGATTCCTGTAGACAGTCGATTATGTGCTATCCGTCTAAATGGCACAGTACGAACTCGGAAAGATAGAGACAGACTCCGACGCCTTTTTGTCGTCTCTGTTTATGCCCCCACTGACTGCAGTACAGATGGAAAGAAAGACGAGTTGTATAGGAAGTTCTCTAGCCTCCTTCAAAAAGCTAAGCACCCAGACATAGTAATTATGGCAGGGGATTTTAATGCCCAAGTCGGTAGGATAAATCAGACTTAAAAACACTTACGTGGGTTACTCGGCATTCCAACCTAGCGAACAGATAGCGGAGAACGTCTGACACATTTATGTTTAGACCTCCGTTACTTTTAGCTGGCACAAAATTTAAGCATAAAAAGAGACAATCTTTGACCTGGCGACATCTGTCATCTACACAACGATGGATGCAAATCGACACTAGCTATCGTTGGAAAAGCTGTGTAGAGGACTGCCGCTCTTTCTGGAGCACGTGCTTGGATTCTGACCACACTCTAGTGAGAGCAGATATCTCTATGCGTTTCGCTGGTCGCAGATAAGTCACATCAGGCAAACCCCTTATATATCAATTTGAGACTAAAAAGGTCAAGAATGCATTTAGAAATGGCTTGGCTAAGAATTTAGTCACCCACGACCAACAGATTCACCCCGAAACAGCTTTGAATGATTTTAAAACAGGTGTAAACGCATGAGCGTTACCTACATCTAACTTCAATCTAAAGGTTATAAAAGACCATTGGATCTCTGTAACTTCTAGTGAACTGATGGAGGCTCAAAAACTCATTCCAGCAAGCTCGGAGAATGATGTAGAGCGACAACAATGGAATTGTTAATTGACAGAGTCTACGTAAAGATTGTGAATAGTAGTAGGCAACAAAAGCAAAAGGGATGGAAGCACCGGCGGCGGGCAATAGTAGACAACTGTATCAACTTATCAAGGACACCGGTATTCAGAAATCGGCGGTTAATGAAATTATCTCGGAAAAAGATGGGTCTATGATTAACTGTCAGTCTAGAAGATTAGAAAGATGGGCAGAATACTTTCAGGAACAGTTCGAATGGCCTCCAGCCACTCTTAGCTTACTTACTATTCCCAAGCTACCTGAATAGAAAACTGACACAGGTCCCCTAACTCTCATTGAGGATGAGAAGGCTATAAGTAACTTGAAGCGAGGAAAAGTAGCAGGACCTGATAGGTTGTCTACCGATATCTTTAAGGATGGTGGTTCAGTCTTAGCTGGTAGGTTGACTGATATAGTAGTCGACGTCTGGGAACTGAACATCATCCCATCTGACTGGTCTCGCTCACTGATCGTTCCAATTTACAAAAAGGGACAGAAATCCTGTTGCGATAACCATAGAAGAATCAGTTTGACTAATATAGCATTTAAAATATTATCCCCTATAATCATTCGGCGTTTATCCAACACTAGAGAACATCAGACTATGGAAAACTAGGCTGGTTTCAGACCTGGAAGTAGCTGCGTTGATCAGGTATTCACTCTGTGCCAGATTCTCGAACATAGACATGTGTACCAACGTTCGATTATAGTTGCATTCCTTGACTTGAAAACAGCTTTTAACGCGGTAGAACGTAAAGTCTCGTGGCAGTGTCTGTCATCAAGACACGTACCTCAAAAGTACATAAACCTTATAAAGACCCTCTACTCGATCATAACCGGTCTAGTCAGAGTATATGGCGGATTGTTACAAGAAATTTCATCTTCAAGAGGGGTTCGTCAGGGTTGCCTCTTATCCCCATTTTTATTTAGTTTCGTCATAGACATACTCTAAGAAGTATCACTCACTTCTTCTAATACCTCAGGAATTAATCTCCTTCTAGGAGATACTCTCGTCGACTTAAAATACGCAGACGATGTGGTTCTATTTGGTGAAAACTCTGATAATGTACACAGTCTCATCAGCAAGTTGAGTAACAATTCAAGCATATTCGGGATGCGCTTCTCCCCTTCTAAATGGAAAATGTTACTACAGGAATGGTTTGCTTCTCCACCTAGATTAGTTAGAGAGAATGAAGTAATTGAATGCGTTGACTACTTCACTTATCACAGAAGTCTCATCACCCCTGATGTGTCAGTGTCTGATGAAATTTCAGCACGGGTTCAGAAAGCACGATTGACATTCTCCAATTTACGCCACTTGTGGCACAGACGAGATATCCGTCTCTCAACGAAAGGCCGGATGTACTGCGCAGCAGTTCGCGCGGTTTTAACATATAGCTGCGAAACGTGGGCAGTGAAAACCCAAGATATACGTCGACTTTAGGTGTTTGGCTATAGAAATCTTCGTAGCATCTCTCGTATATTATGAAACAGTAGAATAAGTAATATTGAAGTTAGATAAAAGGTTCATGGGAAATATGGTAAATCAGTCGAAGAGGTAATTAACCTTTATCGACTGAGATGGCTACGACATGTGTTGAGCATGCCAGACTACCGCCTGCCTTGTCGCGCAATGTTGGCTAGGGTTAAAGAAGGATGAGAGGGTAGGGGTGGCCAAACCAAAACATGGTATCAGTTCATGAAGTCCTTGACTATTGGTCTAAGCCATGTTGGTAGATGCAGATTACCTGGTTTGGGTCCGCATGATAATTGCAATGAATGGCTGGAGACACTGGGTGACATGGTTCAGAATTGGTCACAGTGGCGCAAGTGTATTCACTCTTCAATTTTATCTTAATGATATCACACAGTGAAACGATAAAACAAGAACAATTCATTGACAAAATGATATTACTTGAAAGCGCAATCGAAATGCCTTTTATTACGAATAACGTTAACGGTACAATATAACACAGATCAGCATGAGCTATCATGCTTGAGCCAATAGAATGCAAGATGAACTAACTGGAAGTATACGAGTTATTTACTAACATAACGCAAGGTGATGCAGTGGATGATGACATTCTGGTGCTAATATTTTGGTACTTATACTTATACTCCCGACCGTAGCTGCTACCTTGATGTGAAGGTCGGGCTTGCCTATCGTGATGACCCAACCGAGCTATATTGGCTAGAACATATGTTCCTGTAGGTTCTACCATGCCAGGCAGGTCGTTTGGAGAACGATGAGACTACAAGCAGCTACTCAAGGTCTGAGGGCGAAGTCGTACTGCTGACTGCAGAGGGGTGTGACAGCAGTAAGGTGTTTCCCTCGGACAACCAGCATCTGCAGCGACGCTGCCTTCTCACAAGGAAGGAGGGGTTAGAAAAGGTCGGCCCTAAAAATGTCACACCTCACCCTACCTCACGGATTTCCATCTCCGGCGGTATGGGTGCCCACTAAGAACTTTTAAGTGCGGAGCTAATACTCAAAAAACTTTTCATAAAAAGGCCGTGCGTGACAGGCCTCAAGTAAATGTCCCTTGGGCTCTGCGGTCACGCTCTCAGGTCTCTAAGACCGACACTAATCTACCTTCTTTTTCAGATTTCTCAAGAAACACCCTTCCACGGTGTGGGCAGCCGGGAAGTGACAACTGCCCTCATACCCGCAAAAGCACGAGAGTCCGAATTGGTCAAAATCAAATCCTTTCTACACCCCATAACATCTCTCTTATCTCTACGACTAACTCTACTAACATTCCTTCATCTCACCGCACCGCTAATGCAAACGATGCGAGCTCACGAAAAGTGATTGCTGGTCTATTGAAACCCCGATCTAGACTACATGTTGGAGCTTTTAATGTACGGACATTGAGTCAAATAGGGCAACAGGCTTCCTTAGCTAGGACTTTAGAATCTCGCTCAATCGATGTATGCTGCGTCTCGGAAACGCGCATGCAGGATCCTAGTATAATCATTAACCTGATTTCACCGTATCAAAACAAAGAAGCAGCCCAATTTACTCTTCGTGTATCCGGTAACCCTGATGCTGCTTCCCGGGGTCTCGCTGGTGTAGGTATAGCATTGAGTCATAGGGCAGAACTAACTCTCCTAGACTGGATCCCTGTAGATAGTCGCTTGTGCGCTGTCCGACTGAACGGGACAGTTAGGACTCGGAAAGATAGGGACACTCGTCGTTGCCTCTTCGTCGTATCTGCCTATGCCCTCACTGACTGCAGTTCAGATGAGGTGAAATATGAGTTTTACAGCAAGCTTACGGACCTCCTCCAAAAAGCTAGGCGCTCTGATATAGTTATAATGGCTGGTGACTTTAATGCTCAAGTAGGTAGACTAAGTGAAAATGAGAGACACTTGGGTGGATGTTATGGTGTCGCGCCTTACAGAACAGATAATGGCGACCGTCTGTTGCAACTATGCTCAGATAACCGCCTGTTTCTAGCGAATACTAACTTAAGCATAAGGAAAAACATCTTTTGACCTGGCGACCCCCAAAATCGTCTCAACGTTGAACCCAACTAGATCACATCGCCATCAGCCACCGATGGAGGGGTTCGATAGAGGACTGCCGCTCGTTCTGGGGCACTTGTTTAGATTTAGATCATGCTTTAGTGCGAGCGCGTATTTGTTTGAGGCTTACTGGATGTAGGAAAGACATTGCAATGGAGCCTCTTAGGGTTTTACATAATGATAATAAAGCTAAGAATATATTTCAGGAACAACTAGAAAAACAGTTAGGCGACCGTGTAAGCGATTGCCATCCGGAAGCAGGTTGGAATGATATCAAAAAGGCTGTGGAAACAGCAGTGATATCTGCTAGTAAGGTAAATCATAAGGCTAGGATGAAGCCGTGGATTTTAGTAACATCCACCGAACTGATGGATGCTCGTAAACTCATCCCACCTGGCTCTGAACATGATGAAAAGCGAAGTGAGCTTAAGCCCAGGCTGATAAAAAGCCTACGCAACGACCGTGAACACTGGTGGGTGGCGAAAGCGAAAACGATGGAAAAGGCAGCGGCGATAGGCAACAGTAAGACTTTTTCGACTTATCAAGGAAACTGGTATTAGGAATCCGAATGTCAGTGAGACTATCTCGGAAAAGGATGGGATTATAATTCATTCTCAGTCCAGGAGATTGGACCGATGGGCAGAACACGTTAGGGATCAGTTCAACTGGCCTTCAGCCACACTTCGGTTGCCCACGATCCCGTCATCCTGAATGGCAAATCGACTTAACTCCTCCTAGTCTTTATGAAGTTGAGAAGGCTATAGGAAATCTGAGGCGAAGTAGAGCAGCAGGTCCTGATAGGCTTACCCCTGAAATGTTTAAGGATGGTGGTCCAGTTTTAGCAGCTAGATTGACTGAAATCTTGGGTAGAATCTGGGAACTGGGCGTAATACCATCTGACTGGTCTCAATCCCTGATTGTCCCAATTTATAAGAAAGGACAAAAGTCTTCCTGTGACAATCACAGGGGAATCAGTCTGACTAATATAGTTTCTAAATTATTAGCCTCGATTATACTTAGACGCCTAACTAGAGCTCGTGAAGAGCAGACTAGAGAAAACCAGGCTGAATTCAGACCTGGACGTGGCTGTATAGACCACATCTTCACACTGCGACAGGTCCTGGAACACAGACACACATTTAGGCGTCCTACAATAGTTGTCTTCCTGGACCTAAAGGCGGTATTCGACTCTGTTGATAGTGAGGTTCTGTGGCAGTGTCTGTCATTGAAAGGTGTACCAAAGAAGTACATTAATCTTATACAAGCTCTCTACTCTAAAACTACAGGTCGAGTGAGAGCTTATGGCGAACTGTCATCGGAATTCCTCACTTCAAGTGGTGTCCGTCAGGGATGTCCACTTTCCTCATTCTTGTTTAATTTTGTCATAGACATGCTCCTAGATAGAACCTTATCTTCGTCCGACTTTTCAGGAGTTGACTTTCTACCAGGAGCCTCGCTTACTGACTTAGAGTATGCTGATGACATAGTCCTATTTGGTGAAGACGCTGACAAAATGCAGACTCTTCTGACTACCCTGAGCAACAATGCGAGTATGTTCGGGATGCGGTTTTCCACCTCGAAATGCAAAATGTTGCTCCAGGATTGGGTTGCATCGGCACCTGAACTAGTGATAGGGAGTGAAGTAGTCGAGCGTATAGACCGCTTCATGTATCTGGGGAGTCTCATTAGTGCTAATGGCCTGGTGACTGACGAAATATCAGCACGGATACAGAAAGCTCGATTGGCTTTTGCCAAGTTGCGTCACTTATGGCGGAGGCGAGATATCCGCTTGCTAACCAAAGGAGGAGTGTACCATGCAGCAGTTCGCTCTGTCCTACTATACGGTAGCGAAACATGGCCGTTAAGAGTAGAGGACATTCGTAGGTTACTGGTCTTCGATCATAGGTGTCTCCGAAACATTGCTCGAGTATCGTGGGACAACCGAGTGAGCAATGCTGTCGTTAGGAAACGGGTTCTAGAGAAGGATGGCGAATCAATAGATGAGGTATTGAAACTTCATCAGTTGAGGTGGTTGGGACATGTGTTACGCATGTCTAACTACCGACTGCCTCGACGAGCTATGTTCTGTGGCGTAGGAATAGGTTGGAAGAAAGCTAGAGGCGGCCAAACCAAAACATGGCAGAAATCGATGAAGTCACTGACAAGCAGATTAAGTCATGTTGGTAGATGTAGGCTGTGTGGTTGGGGTCCGCGAGACGAAAGTCACCAATGGTTAGAGACCTTGAACGACATGGCTCAGAATCGTTTGCGATGGCGCAGGTGCATCCACTCTTTGTGTTCCCTCAAAATTTAACCTTTCGAATTCTCTATCTTTCTCCTTTCAAATTTATCTCACTGAATTATACTTTTCGAATCATATCTTCGCTCCCTAATTTTCTGCATTACTGCTAATACTTCTACTATCGCTATCACTCTTGGATTTGAACTGACAGTTGCGTCTCTGTGCTGATGTGGTATGGCAACCTGAACTAATGTACGTACGTACGAAGTTCTGCGTTGTATGTCTGTCTGTCTATACAATACTAATGAAAAGACATTTCCCTTTTCAGTTAGTTCTTTATTTCACTGCACATTCCAGATCAACAAAGCATAAGTGATTGCTAATGAGGAAATGCTATTCAACTTTTTAAAAGTTAGAAGGATAGTGAGAAGTTAGAATTTACAAAAGGATGTTGAAACGTATGAAAAGTGGAGTGATTTAGAAATTTACGTGCATAACTTGGAACTTCTAGATGGCAAATTGACACAAACTGCCAGATAACTCCCCATATGTTGCCCAATACCAAGGTTAAACACATAACCACTGAGCTACATACCTTTTTTCATTCATTCATCAACAACGTAGAACCGGGTACATATGCCCATAGGTTAAAGTTGCCATACTACATTAGCACTACGAGATTAGAGGTAACTCAATAACACAATACAAGAGGTGTGAAGAAAAGAACAATATAATTTAAGATCCAGATGAAGGTAAAGAGTGAGTACACTTGTGCTACTGTGACCGATTCTGAGCCATGTCGCCCAGTGTCTCCAGTTACATACCTTAAGAGTCACAGGACACATGCGGAAACCAGGCTTCAGGATTTTTGATGATAACCTGTTACCAAATGACAACTATATCAAGCTTATCACATAAATGCACCTAATTGTTAACTTAGTTGTGGGCACATCCTTCAAAGTAACACTAGGATATTATGCAACAATATGAGTCTATCTAATGTCCTGGCCACGACATAATAAAGTCAGTCAATTAGTGCATTTGAAATGAGCCTAGTTAATGAGGAAAGATAAGTGTCTATACAACACTTAGTATAATTATATGATAATACCTTAATGATTATAACCACGGTTAAAGGATAACGTGTTTGTGTTACAATCATCACCCACGTTATGCATGTTGATGCTATTTATGTAAACTTATGTTGTACATTCGCTGCTAATGTGAAACTATGCAAAAAGTGCTTTGTAAAATGAACACCATAATCTCAAGAAATGCATTCACTTAGCGCCTGATAAAAACACAGAAATGAATATATATTTATTTTTAACCAGATTACACCACAACAGTTATAAAATATCGAAAATATCCTTGTAGCTGAGCAACTACACACGTCTACCGTTGACTAAAAAAACAATGAAAAGTTATCTTTTCACTTTTATGTTCATTCATGATCAATGAAGAAGCTTATTAAATGACTCAGATAATCTGGCTTTCATTGGATTCATGTCCTGGTTATTTAGTTAAAGAATAATAGCTTCCAACAATTACAGGTTGACTGTTTTAATTGCACAACAGTTCAACTTTGACTTCATCAGGCTTAGAAACGTTTCATGAGAATCTCAGTGGAAGCCCTTATTGAGCATCAAGTGTTAACAAGCTTAAAACAATTTGTAATTTACATTCTGAGCTGTAATGTCAACCTAAAGCAAAAATTGTCCCCAGTTCTCTTTCGTAATTAGAAATGCTAGTTATCCTAAACTTCAGATGGAAAAACAGAATACTGTGAAATGATTATATTCAGTAAACACACATCAGGGTCTATTTAGAATGACGATTTATTACAGCTGGATGTTAAATTTACATTCAAATTAACGTCACGATATCCGTTAGACGCTAAGTACAATGTCGTTTTACTTACATTCAGGTTTGTTACAATTTTCGATTGTTTTTCTAGCAGTAGTATTTTCTAAATGAATGGCTTTCCCGGACTCTTTGGTGCAAATCTAACATGAGCAAAGAGCCACAATAACACAGAGACAACCCTAAGTGCATGCTGAAATACTCCAAATGACAAATACAGTTTATTTACAACTAGTAGTAGCCGTGCAACATTATTAGTATTTTATCTATATCTGGTTGTTACCACACATTCATTAAAATAGAATGCTAGAAAGGCTAAACTTGAGCATAATTTGTCATCCGATTATTCGTACTAGAAAAAAACTATCGAGAAACTTTCAAGGTCTATATATATATATATATGACTTACACGTCCAGCTCCATCAGGGTGATGTCCACTAAGCATGTGGGGTTGTGGCGACCGTCGATACTGATTAGGGAATTGACGATCGAATCGCTGACGTTTGGGGTCCGGTTCATTATTTCCAGGACCTGGAGGACGATTAGAATGGGATCTATTGAAATGTTCATTCCCATAAACGTGTGAAGTTGGACCACGATTGTGCCCATGATATGGATGATTGGTCTGTGGATTCTGAGAGCCACTAGTATGACTTCGAGCGTGATTCGGATGCTGAGACATAATTTGAGGTGCATTTGAATTTGTTGAACTGAAAGGTCTTTTCTCCCCCTAAGTTAAAAAGAGTAAGGTGGAATAGTCAGTCACTAAAATTAGTAACAAGTTCCATTTGAGTAAGATGTCTAGCTCCCAACACGATGACAGTATTTACTACATTCTACTTGTTATTATACTTTTAACTTGCTAAATATTCAGTATAGTCCTCAATCACATGTTATATTTTAATCCTTACCCATTTAAATAACAAACGAATTCGCTTTGAATAGCAAATATCTTTGTAAATTAGAAAGGAAATTGTGTTTTAGGGCTTCTTGAAACTAACGTTTATAAACATATATTTGTAGACACACTGTTGTCTATACGTTAATGTCACTTGATATATTTACAGTTACTTTTTCACTTCTATGCAGCTACACAGTACTGTAACTCGAAACGATTTCTTAGCGCAAGATCCACTGATTTAAAAAAATAAATACTCCCTAATGCTTTTTTGTGACCACTGGGAACTATTTTAATTTCACATTTCTAAGTCTTTACAATCTAATTCCGTTAAATAAAACACTAGTAAATACTCAGTGATGTCGCCGACAAGTGTTTGCATTGTTTTATAGACTTAATGGTATGCCCACAGTTGCAAGTTGACGAGGGACTGTCGACTGTAAAAAAAACAATTCTTGCCTGTTCTTAACGTTCAATATATGGGGTAGAAAGAATAACTACCTTGGGATCATGTATGTGGGTTTCGGAGTCAGTATATATCAGCAACAGTTACTATAGTCTCCGTTAGTAAAGTCTATTGCCTTAACACAGTTTAAAGATTGAGAGCTTCAATGTGCATAGCGAAGAGGTTCAATGAAACAAGGTACAACATTTCGTAGATTTGAATTGTTAGAACTGACTGGACAAGCGAAAAATGAGGTTTGATACTATTTACAGAAACGATGTAAAGGAATGAGTAAAAGCTACGATGACAAACAAGGTTAGTCGAAGTGTTGCTAGAAATGTGTTGATAGATGACGTTTTCCAGTAGTCTGAACAAAGTAGGCTGGGAGTAAAGGTTCAGTTAACCTAGAAGGCAACTGCTGGGGGTTGGTCAAGCATAATCATTTTATGAAAAGTTTTCGCTATATCAGGTTCATATCGTACGTCAGTGGCGATACCATGAATATATGGGATTTCCGGTGTTTGGAGTAAACCATCTTAATCTTCTCCTACGTTTGGTAAGAGGGCATTAGTGAAAATGTTGGTTAGTAGTAGGAAACAATTTACTGCTACCCCACTTCAATACAGTAACCAACAGGGCTTCTTTAAACAAGCGTTTGCACATACAGCACCTTAACTAATACATCTGACAAGGTGTAACTCATTTACCAACAACAGGTTTGTGTTTGATTTTAAGCCAGTTTATGTACGCTTCAGTGATATAGTTTGAATGTCTAAATTGAAAGAGATGAGATAGCTGGTTGGAAACATATGATTATCCAGGTACACGAATTACTTGATTAGTCAAAAGCGTTAAACATTACAGATGACGACAGGCATCTGCAAGTCTTAAAGAAGTGTATCAGTTTGATGGTACAAATCGCATACAGCATTCACGGAAGCCGACTAGTTAATGATGCTTGGTATTGATTATTAGGAGGATTGGATATCTTATAGGTATAGAGGCGGAGTTAGTTTGCTCATGACACAGTAGGTTCATCATATCATCCTAAATGGAGTGCTAGATTACGCGAACTGATGGCTCAAGACGTTAGCAGGCATGGGTCAGAATAAGAGGCACAAAGAATTATGCTGCTTTAAATAACATTCATAAAAGTAAAATGAGCCACCTTAACAGAAAAACGTTTATTGATTTAGGATTAAACTAAACTCCTAACTAAATACTTTTTTTACACTAAATCATATATTGTACTGCTAACACTCTCCGCTTACTTATAACTCCATTATTTTGCTTGTGGTTTATTCATTCGGAGCTGCTGTCCAAAGATTCGCTATAAATAATGAACAAGAATTTGTCATCTTAAGAACTGGAAAAATACCCAGCCCCATGGGTTTTTGAACAGCCTGTCAGATATGAGCTGCCAAGAAACGTTGTAGCCTTAATATTGTATCATTTTAATATATAATAATCAGTCAGTTAGTCACATACGGTATAGAACATGGAGCATGAGTAATAATTAAAGTTGCCACACTTCATTAGCACGGTAAGATGGAAATCAAAGTAGGATAACTAGTAGTTACATTCGCAGTAGTAAGAAAATTATGAACATATAGAGTACGACATAGGGAGAATAAGTTATTTCTTGGAATGGTATAAATCTAAGCTCACGATTTAAGGGAAGACAAACAACTCACCTGTACCGCTGAGACTCATTCTGAGCTAAGTTAGTAAGTTTTCAACTATTTATTATGATAATCGCGCGGACTTCAGTATATAGTAATTGTTGGCTAAGATCAGATTAAACTCCTATGTAGGTGACCAACATCGAGTACGTACCTTATCGGTATCCATATATGAGATCTCGAACTAAAAAAGACCGTTCTCTGATAATCTGCAATTTCGGAGGCATGACGATAAAATGAACTTAAAAGCACTAAGCGTCTAGCGATATTACTACACTTAGAGCTGAAAGTTATGGTAATATTTTTCCTAGTCTCCAAAATGACTTAAGATAACCAAATAGTTACGTCAAATTCAGAAACATTATTCATAAGCTACCTTCCAAGAATCAGTTTTCTGTTGAGAATCCGGAATTGATCTCCTTTGAGGTTCTTGAGTTCGAGGAGGGTTGTTGGTTGGCTCGTCTCTTCGTTCCCGTTGCAATTTTCGAGACTAAATACTAAATGTAAAACCGAATAACTAACTTTAAGTGAACAGCGAAGCTGCTCTCTGATCTTTAAGTCGCATTCTTGGAAAGTAAGAGTAAATTCATCTGTTATTTTGGCAACTTCTTCAAAAGTCAGAGTAGGAGAAAAGATGTGGTACCACTCTCCATTAGACGACTGGATATCTGTACCATTCCACTTCGCAGCAATGTAGAGACTAGCAGCAGCAATCGCCTCGGCAGAATGTCGTAATACTAAGGTAGTGAGATGCAGAATATTTGTGCAGACATAGTAACTCGTGTGAGCAATCTCCTTTGGAAATTTATTCGCACGAATCGCTTTAATAAGAAACACATGAGGCTGCTTGACTTCAAGAGTGTGAAATCCAATGACCATAAGAATGGTGGCTTCTAAAGCATGCACATTTTGAACAAGTCTCTTAAATGCATCCGATGCTTCATCAGGAGCTGGTCTCTTTATGATATCATAAGCAGCTTTAATCAGGAACGAGAGTTTCCTGGAGAATTCCTCTGTTTTGCATGCACAGTAGAAAGCAGCTATTGCAACTAATATCGGTTTGATGGTTTCCGGAGAGAATACTTCATAAAAGTAGTGCATATAATATATGCCTGCATTTATGACCACCTGTGTTCTGTACGAAACAGATAGGCATATGCACCAATTTAGTAAAAACTTACGTTTGTAACCTTGACCCGATCTCCTGAATCAAACATGCACATTGCTGACGACGTGCTAAATGAAGACTACGTTCCACCTTGCATTGCTCCATTCCTGATATTCGCGCCAGAATCCAGATGACCTTAAGTCTTGTCAGTCAATTTAGCTATTTATTTGTTGCCCCAATATCTTTCTATGCATAACTTTCTCCCGTTCGTTTTTGTCATTCTAGGGGCTGTGGGTGTTTTTGTGGTTAACAGATGTCCGACGCTGGGTAATAGATTGCTTGCCGTGGTTGATAAGGTACATATATTATAGCAGTTAGTAAAAATAGGTTCAATTTTGTGGTAGATTATAGGGATCGGATGCCTTGGTCAATAAAATTAAAAGTGTGTGGGAAATATGTTCTTATTTAGGTTTGAGAAGTGGGGACGGAATCTGAGGAATGAGTTTGAATTAATTAGCTTGCTTGATATTCCACGCAGCAGACTGTAGTACTTGCAGTGTGACGTAGGTACCTAGTCCTGGCTGGAAGCATTTCACAGATGGGCTGTTTCCGTAGGGGTTGACAAGGGTTTCTGTGTGGAACATGTTTATGGTGTATAATAGTAAGTGCATGCCCGCGAAGTTACTCTTCGGTATAACATTTTAAAAGAGGTTTCCTTATTGTTTGTTTATATTCCCTTGTAGGAAGATTTCCTTGTTCGGATGTTCTTGGGGATTTAATTTGTTGTGTGTTATAATAAGATCACCTCGTATTTTCGTATCTAAGGGTGTTTGGAGACGCTTTCTATAAATTGGGCATCCTGAACTCCCTACCAATCCCGCTGAATTTACTTGACATTCCCTAGAAGATACAAGTCCTTCTTCTGTGTTAATGGGTATACTATGTTATGATTTCCTAAGTGGGTCCCAAAATAGGTTTCGAATAAGATGAAGGATAGGTCCAGGGTGAGCGCGGAACGCTAACTTCAGATGAAGTGTAAGGTGATGTTTTCAGTAACTAGATACTAATCATGGCATTTTAGGAAGTTGAGTTCGGTAGTGTTCGCTTCATCATCTCCAAATCACTGTGATTTTACCCACACTAAAAGACGTTACCTTTGTAACTGGATCATTCTTTTTCATGTGCTTGCTTTAGTTGCTGTGGAAACTGGAATTTAAGCATGTCTTAAATCTCCCCATTATTGGAAATGTTTTCACCAGTCGTTTAATGGCCGTGCTCATTGTTTGGTTGGTTTACATCCGGTAACAAACTGGTATATATACTCTTCTTTAAACCCTGTTTCGCTTGCTAGCTAGGTTCTGAATATCGTGCTGTCTTCTCTGACCTTGCTGTTGCGTCCGAATTTTTAGTAATAGGTGGAGATAATGATCCGTTTACTCCTGAGATGCCTTCCTTTTGGGTATGGACCGTTTTTCAGACCAAAACAACCGCTCAGTACCTCGATTTAGCCACGATGTTCTCTGGCATCAAGTAGTCTTCCAGGTTGTAAAAGCGATAGGGTGACATGACAAGTTCTCGTTTAAAGCTGCGTCTAACATAGTCGTTACTTCCCAGGAGAGGTCTGCACCTGAGCGCTTCCGGTAGGTAGTGGTTCGGTTAATAATCGATAACTTAGTTATGATAACCATCTGTTACTACACCATTGTGTTGATTTTGTTGTATGGTATTCGCAGGATTTACCAAGATCCTCCTTATTAGAAATTTATCTCCTATGAAGTTGAGCTATGTAAAAAGTTAAAGTCTACGACGACGAGTACCTGAGAAAAGTCCATGTTTAGTAACTTATGGAAAAAATAGAACTACTGATCATTTTAGTAACGAATGCTAGTTTCAGGCAGTATATGCCTTCTATCAGATACTTTGTTCTGTTTACACTCGAATAACGCCAATACGATCCCTGAGATTTTTGAGCGTGCAGTATCAGGGTGCAAAGGTATTAGAAGAGCCTAAATAGAATACCTAAATAGCTGCCCCACCTTCTACATGTGGTTTCTCTCTTTTATAAATAATGCTATACCCTAGCAAACTGTTTAATTACCTGCAGTATCCAGGGTAAACCACGCTTCAGTAATGACTACAAGCTCTAGATTGTTCTCAGTAAATAAGCGTATGAGTTCAGTGGCCCTATCTTGAAGGCCCCGAAGTTGCTGTGTAAGTTTGTAACAGTTTTCCTTGATTCGTGAATGTTAAAGTAGATTCAACCTTTATCCATTGACCAGATCCTGTGGATCAAAATACAATGTTATCACCAGCCCTAATGTGATTAATCACGATCTAACTATCCAGAACTGGTACAACTTGGTTATCCACACAACATTTATGCCAGTGGGAATAACTCGATCATCGTAACACACTTGCATCTGTAAAGCATAACAAATATCAGTAGCTTATTGAATGGCGATATAGTCTAATAAAATAAAATTACCAGCAAATTACAAAGCACTTCTAATGTTATTTCTCCAGGATCTATCACATGGAACGGCCAATAGCACCTTATTTGAATACTGTTACGAATAGAAATGAAACGAGCTAGACAGAACAAATGATTAATGGTACCAATAAACAACTAACATTGAAAATGGGTTCCTGTAACTGAGGATCTGTCTAAGAAACGTTAGTAAACAGTCATGAGTATAAATAGCCAGCTTCTGGAGATCTTAAGCATGCAGGTTTTTCTGTAGGAGAAGTGATTTATGAATCAACAGCTAATTAGATAATAATGACGGCAGGTCCTTCTGCTGTCGCAGTTGCTTGCGTGTCTTCTCGCAGTATCTTGACTATCCAGTTCGTTCTCATTTTACTATGTCTAGCCTATATGTATGATGATTAGTTAATGAAAGTGTAAGCAGATAGATGGCGGAACACGGATGGATGGATATATATCTATGACCTACATATTTACCTGTTCATGTGATATGGGATTCGTTACTCCACATTGCTATGATATATGCGTTGTGCTAAACCTATAGTTCTGTTAAATCATCGTCCCTGAGCAACAGATTAACCCAAGGCAGGAAGGGTTAACTGAACGATATCGTATTTCGAATAAAATAGAATTGAACACTCCACCTCCTAATACAACATAAAGAACTTATATTAGGTCCTGACTTTTTGAAATTTTAAAGCCATTAGGCTAATCGATGTCATATGTGTAAGAAGATATGGGCCAAGGTTGTTTTTGTATAAGGATTGTCATGACACTTTGAACACTGGAGTGAACTGACAGCCACTATCACTGACCTACATTGTGAAAGTGATGTTCGTTTCGATTCACTCAACGTAGTTCTGAAATTCCGCGCATAAAAGAGCTAGCTTGACTTCGCTCAGATTTTGTATCTGAGTATCTTTTCATACAAACTATAGTTTGTCAGATTGCCTATAGTTATATCCAACTGACGTTTGATTTTCGCCGAATCATTTTAGAAACTATCCAGAAGCACGCAGTCACGCCAGATTGTACATGTTTTGTCATATTGTGAGCCATTTCGATGCACATCTTTTGCTCACAACATATTTTCATTGGCTTTTTTGTGTTATTGTGATGTTTGAAGTCTTATCGTTCAAATATTCTGTTAATTTCCCAAACGTTTCATGTACTGATGGTTTTATTTGCCTTTGAATAAAATGTATTTTATGGTTTTTTGCGCAAAAATAAAATCATTGTAAGTATTTTTCCATTTTTTCAATCTTGAAAACCAAGCCGTTTGTCTGGAGTGAGTTTCTCAGATGTAGGAAAGCAGCTTAGAGTTTCCACGGTTCAAAATGTCAACGTTGTTGCTAATATTAATGTCACTGCTGGCTCGGAGTTTCTCAATGTCTACGTTTAGACATTTTCATTACAGAGTCTTTTAGAGTGCGCTGATTACAGATTTTGTAAAAGTTATAAGGAAGTACGCATATTTTGTTATTGTCTGCTGTATCATGTAGAGTAGGTTGCTGTTCACAAGTTCTTTAAGGTGGTTAGTAGTTAATATTGAGGATGTTATCAAGATAATTATGTAGTATCGACATTTTACAACATGAAATTAAGTTTATGAGGCGATTAATTAATTTAAAAAAAGCTAGTTGTAATTACCAATCGTTTAACTAGAGCTATACCTAGTTGACGTACACTCATTATGTCGTAAGGAAAAACAAGTTGGATAAATAAAATTTGGAAATGCATTACGATTATGCTGCATACATTTGCTGCTTTGACAATTAAATGAAAGGTAAAGAACATGGTCAAGGGTAAAGATATAACTTACTGTTGTTATCAATTTAAATCTTGCAGATCTAGTTCACTGGTGGTAAAGCTGTTTTGAATCTTTTATGAGTATAAGTGGTCCACAACAACAGCATAAAATATTCTACCAATTAAAACCTGAAGTCCCAACAAGTTACTTCTGTTCAGAACATTGTTGAGATCGCCAGGAATACCGGTGATTATTTAAAACAACGATCACCCTAAATGACAACAAAAATCTGTGACACTAAGTGGCTAAAAGTAATGTGTTTGCGTGTGCCTAAAAAAAGTACAATCCGCATATTCTTTGAATTCAAACCAAATGTACTCGGACTTCATACCACTAAGCGACATAAATCAGCATAAAGACGGGGTGGGACAAACCTACGAGATGCTTATAAACCCTGCTCAGCAGGCTTATTACACCTATACCAACAGCCCTGAACCTCCATTTAGCATCCCCATGCACACATCGAGTTCAAACACACCACCAATAAACCACCGTTAAATGTCCGTGCATCATAACCACAGGTTGTTTGGCAATGCTTCTATATCATACAATAACAATGTGCTACTGTATAATTACTGGCTGCCTGTCTTCAATCCATTAGATTTTTTCCACATGAGCCGCTATCCACGCTACTCCTTACCCCAATGATTAAAATTGAACCTTAACTCATAACTTAGAACTTTCAAAAACACCGAATCACCTAAGTTTGCCTTCTAATTATCCCGTCATACCCACTTCACAGGCGCCCCAGTTTAGTCCTCACTTATTCCGCATCATCATATAGATGGTACCTTACCAGGTGACATAACATTCCCACCCAACCCCTCATGACGAATGTCTCAATGCTACCATCCCCCTATACCCCATCTTTTTTTCAGTCCGAACAGCGTTTATAAAGATTAGCCACTAATTCAGCTAACTTGTGACCTATCTAATTTCATTATTCCTTCACAGTCCTCCACTATTCTATTTAACTCTCGCTCCCTCTGCAAAAAGTTTATTCATCTCAAATCCTTAACGTACTTGGTTACCAATGTTGTGTCCTAACTACCAAACCCTGGAGTACTCCCGATATTTCAGACCTTATACTTAAAGTTTACTTAATCACTCTTTCATCTTATCTACAGCCATGAAGTAATTTATAAAATATGAGATTTACACTCACTAAGGTACAAACTAATTATATCTTTCCAGCACGGCCTCACATCTAAGAAATCTTGCACATCTTGCCACCCAGAATGCTTTAACTAGATAATAAACGATAGAGATGAGAGAAAGATAATTGTTACCTTATACTTCGACTTTACTAAGGCTTTTGACAAAGTACATCATCCATCTCTCTCATATAAATTGAAAGTCTTCTGGAAAACGGGAAAACTACATGACTGGATAGTTTTGTTGTATGCTATGCCAACCTATGCGACCGGTTACCAGAAGCATACGACAATTTGGCTCCCTATTACAGTTTAGATTTGCAATAAACCTCTACTTAGACAATGCAGGTATCTGCAAGTTACTTAATACAACTAATATTGAATGGGGTACATTTATTTAGTCTTTTTAATAACACTTCTAAAATAATTTCCTGCGAAATTCTGCAGGTCTTAAGAGTGTTTGACTATTTACCTACAGGTATTAAAGCGTTTTCCTTCCTAGTAGATAGTGCTCTGGGATCTCGTAATGTCCATACATTTCCTAGAGGTGATGCCGTCTCTCTTTTACTTCAAGCCATACTGCCCTGAGCTCTTTATCACAGCGTAGATCTGAAACCTATCATAGATACTTCCAGTATTAGTCGCCTTTTTTCGAAATAAAAAGAAATAACATATAAGCTTTATTTAATACGATATATATACCGCAGATTTCACTGCATACAACTATACTTAATTGGCCGGTAGACGTGACTTTTACAACCGGAATTAAACAACTGTAAAATGACCTCGGAAGCCTTAATCGGAATAAACCAATCACGTTCCTGTAAATTAAAACCGGCGGTTTTTCCCCGAATTTTAGAGACTTATTAGAGAACTTTAAACTAAGACTCATTGTAATATACGTCTCCTACGGACATATTTGGTTAGCGACGAAATATTTATCCTCTTAAAATATGTACAGACAATATTAAGGCTTAGCCATATCCCGAAATGAAATGGAAAATCCGCAGTTTCAAATAAATTATTTATAGTTGAGATTGGAAAGTTATACAGAACGTATTGTCTTTATATCATTAAAAGACTCAAGCAAGTTATTCTCGAATTCTCTAGACTTAACGTCAAGGGGCATTTTATATAAATATTCGTCTTAATGACTCCATAGCATCCTTTCTTGTGATTCAAAGTATGGCCACAAGTGACGCCAAACCTGGCTCTACGTTGATTCGATGTTGTTGATATGATCTCCCGTTGTCGGACTAACGAAGTATTTCTTGTACTCTACGACTCTGTGAACGTTTTAAAGTGATTTGTGGAGTTTCCAATTATCACTATATTATTGTTCCAGGTAAATTGTATTTTTCTACAAGCCCAAGGAGTGTAGTAGCCGATATGTCACAAATTCTATCACATTGTCCTTTATTTAATGACCTGCCCCATATATCAAAGAGCTACAAATATGAGAAATAAGATCCATTTACACAGTCTTCCTTAACAAGGCCACCATTATTATACTTTCTTTTACGAATTAATGCTTCGTCGATTTCGACTATTCTTTCTCGTCCTCCATATTGGACTTGTGAAGGAATTAATATTCTGGAACACGGTTCACAGCAATATTCGTACCACTTAATTGCCGCCTTTTCAAGAACATCTGTGAGTGAAGCTGATGTCATGTTAATTTAATCCCAATTACTCATTTGATAACTTAAACGAGAAGTTTCCTACCCTGGAACGAGCAAAAAGATCTGTTTGGACGGACTTTTTACATCAGTACTCAGTACAGCAAAAAAAATAACTACTTCGTGTTTCTTTGGGTTTTGAAAACTGTCATTTCTTTACCCCACTGACAATTTAATCCCTTACTTAACAATCCGATAGCTTGCAAATTAATAACGTAATTCTTATCACCAATAAGATCAAGAACATGCTTTACCGATAACATGATACTTTCATGTGTCCACTGTGACCTTGAGACGTTTTCTTTGTTCCCCATTGGTTCGGTCCTAAAAGTCATGTCCATCAATTGGTCATCTATGTCCACTCGCCCTGCTGCTTTTTCTTTTTATTGTTTATCTTTACAGTCCACAAACGCCATGTCATGTTAAAAGTGTCACCTAGTATCTACGCTGATAAAGGGATGCGCGTTTTGTGACCTAATGGATTATTTCCAATCTTCGTCGATTTCTTAGGAGATACTGTCTAAACAACGTCGTAGAAGATAGGATAAAGGTTCTAAACGTGACAACATACTGTCAGTTCATATCAGAGTAGACTTCGCTTCCTCCAGTTCGGTCATATAATTTATATCGTTATTTAAGTTCTTCATTATGTTCACAGCTCTAACATGTGGTGATAGTCGTTGTGTCACCGCAGAATCAAGAAGAGAGTCACTAACAGAGGATATATCACTTAGTTTTGGTGAGCTCCTATTAGGTTTAGAGCGCTAAGCTCTATTATATACCATTTGAGCATTAGAACATACGATGTAGTTATTACCAAAGGGCGACGATAGTGTTGCGAGTTGAGATATAAGCAGAACTCAACTAAACATAAAATTGATAGACCCCGAGAGATGAAGGGGGAGACTTTCATAATGCGTGCCAGTAAGGGTGTGCTTTTTAAGGCTCCTTGGGAGGGGGGTCTGTATATACAGTAAACCATTAGTGTGGCGTTCGTCATATTCATGGTGGCTCATATACACTCATAATATTTGGAATTGAGCTGCTCGGATGCATGAGAGAGGGTGAGTGCAAAGCTAAACAAGGAGCCATCTTTCTTGTTCCCCCGGTCACAACTGCAATAAGTGTATAAGTCAAAGTATAATTCATCATACAAGATCTTGAAAATTGCACCAAGAATCTGTGACTATCAGAATGGTTAAACTGAATAGTAATGCAATGGTTTTAAGGATGGGTATCATACCTATTATTGACCTACCATTAATGAAGAGGCAGTATAAATGGGAGCCGTAATATTATTTGAAAGCCCATAAAGTCGTCAAAAAGACCTAGTGTCATTTCACTACCTTGTATATTATGGTTGACTGATGACTGGTAACAAGAAAGTGGTAGAGTAGTCAGAGGTCAAAATTCGTGGGTATTCTACTTCTGAGGGTACATACACACTGTCAGGCAATAGTTCGGACATGACATTAGCTGACGTGAGTTTGGTTTAACAACTGTATACCAAAAGAAAGAGAGATATTGTGCATTCGCTCGAGATGTTGCTTCGCAAAGAATTGTCCTTTTATTTGTAGTCTCTGGCCGATGAAGCCGTGATTATAGTCCCTTTAACTTGCAAGTCTCATAGTCTGAGACCGGGAGAAGCACTGATGTTTAGTAGCGCTCGGACAATCATAAAATTACACTTATCTGTCATGTGCATTCTTTGACTCGTGGATAGGTAGATAAAGTTGTTGATTAGATACAACATCTCGGAGGCCGATAGAAGAGATGTTTGCTGTGACAGGACTCCACTAAGTTGGTCATTAATGTGCTCGACCGGCTTTTACAGCCAACATTTCTCGTCACGGTAATTTCCCATCGGGTTGTTTAATTAATGATAAGAAATATGTATAATGAAAAAGTCTGTAGACGGTGTTAAAACCAACGATATACAGTCAACTAAGTGACGCAACAACAGCTGAGTTAGTAGAATGGTCATGTAAATATAATAATAACCATTTATTTATGAAACTCCGGTGAAATAGTGGACGGATGGTTTTAAAATGCTACAGAAATTTAGCGTAAAAAGAGCTGAAATGCTTAAATCGAAGATTTTAAACTGGCCCAGACTTATGGACAAAATATGAGAAAGTAATCTTGAGGCACATAGTGATGAGATATGTTGAAGCAGCTAGCAGCAAGACACCAGGTAAGCACTGGATCCCGTTGTTGATCCAAGGAAACTAATAAAGGTATGATTGGTGGTTGATTGCTTGATAGGGCCTAATGACCTCTTAATGAATGATGTATTGTTGAGGCATCCCAATTAGGCATCTTTTCTACAATGCGTGTTAGTTAAGTTGCGTAAATTCCAAATTGCCTTAATAGGAGGTATTGAGAAGATGATTCCAGAAGTTGAATGTTCCCAAAGATTTTAAAATTATCCGAGGTCCCTTTAGTAGAAAAACGGTTCTACAGAAAAGGTAACTGTTAGGCCGGACCACAAAGAAGTGTAACAAACTTTCAGAACTGTGTTTTAAGAACACTATTTCATTTATTCTAACTGTGTGAAATGTAAATATTTCGTTCCTATCTTTGTTATGTTTCTATTACCCTATCCTCCCGTTTAGCATAATTACTGTTATTACATTGTCTCTTATTATGGACTACAGTTAATTAGTTGTGTACAAGTTGTTTCTATTCACTACCACTATGTCCCTCGTTCTGAATTCATGTTGATTTCCTAATTAGTTTGCTGTGCAGTCTAATTTTATGCATACATAAAAGAATGCTTGAAATATAATATGATTCTGTCTGGCTGATCTATTGGATCGTATTCTTCTTATTTCGGCTTGGGACTAAATGGGAATAGGGCAGGCGCACAGTTACCGACTAGGAACTAGTAATTTGGTACTTGGCCAACAAAACCCGAATTTTCTCGCATCATAACAGTAACAGGATTTAGAATGTCTGTACACCTTTTCGGTGCCTTATTATCAATATTTTGTGCTGATTACTCATTACAATGAGGTGAGCTAAAGTTCAGTTTAGATGGTAAAATACCCTGACTTTTTAATTTTCCTAGGTCTAATCATTCTAAAGACAATCACAGAAGGTTTTAAAAACGGAGAGATAGAATAAATTCAGAGTGGGATTCCGTTTTTCTAATCTGGTGATCATTGACTGGAGCGTACTACTTGAACAAGTAGTAAAAATTCTGTTGACAAGCCTTACCAAGAAGAAATTGGGTTTACACTTGAATAAGTATTTAAAGGATTAACACAGATCACCAGGTCTACTAACCGTGCTATTGAAGACAGAAGACCGAACGTCGGAACGTGCAGCGCGATTTTTAATGTACTCGGTACAACGTGCGGAATGCCGTCTCTCTACAAACCACCTGATGTCCCTAGGATTGTGTATGTGGTATTCCTGATTCACTACATTTTGTAGGCAAAACATAAAATTTCAGCTATGCAACGAAAGTGATCTAAAAAGATTAAGTCATGTTCAAGTCTTGAAATGTCTTCTCTATGGAGAAGGACAAAGCAATAGGCGGGCCTTAGACTATGGACTTCTGGATCCAAGACTTGGTGCAAATAAACGAGACGAGCTATGTGCTACTTGTGGCTTGGACTATCAAACATGTATTGGTCACTGGGGATACTTCGACTTGCCGACGCCAATATATCATGTAGGATATACTTGGCACATAGTAAAGATACTGCAAACAATCTGCAAAGTAAGATCAATTAACTCCTCAGAATCATCTTCTAGACCTGTTCTCGTGTTCTCCTTCCCGAACAGCAACGCACTAAGTTCTTGATCAGCTGTTCTAATACAAATTTGGACTACGTCCATAAAAAGCAGCTTAGAAAGGCAATACACAAATTGTCCAGCAGGGTCCATGTCTGTCCATTTTGCTCAGCGCTAAATGGTTTGTTTTTATTTTGTTACTATGCTTCCATTTTAGGTGTCGTTACCAAAGGTACTAGTCTTTCTTACGTCGTCCATGATATGTTTCGTCATGCTAAAGCAAAAGTTGATGAATATGTAAATGAGTTCTCAAATGTTATCACAGAAAACACGGAGCTAATATCAGTTATTCGTAAAGGTTTAGTATGTGGTCTTTATATCTGAATTTGTTTGCTTTATCCAGTTTTTATTATTTGTATTCAAACAATCCTTTTAATTATACTTGCTTCGATAGGAAACAGTTCTTACTTGTCTTAGTGGTCAGTTTAGTAATAATACACAGAGTGACTTAACCATCTCAGAAGGTCTGTTTTTATGGCAATAATTTTCACTACGTATACTGATATAATATAGCAACTTGGGCTGTCACATTTGGGCTAGGCTCTTCACTGACTATTATTGACTTTTATAAGTGTTTAATATCTTAACTTCAGCACCACAACATTAATATTATGTAGCCTTATTCTGTTTTAGATAGTCTAACTGTAACTAAAATCGTGGGTTACATGTATGGACCCGTCGTTCTATATATTCGGTTCAATGGTTTTTATTTAAAAATCTACGTATCTAAATGGTATTTTATTCTCTTCAATACGAAATTTAAGTACTTATATATCCAGGATTTCGTTAACACAAAACCAAGACATTCAAAGCTTTTGAGAAATGAACATAGATTTGTGTTCGTAACAAAACTACTTGTTATCATGCTAACCTTTATTGTATGGAAATGTTCCACTCTCGGTACTTACTATCTGTGGAATACGGCATCGCTCTGTGTAGCCTAATCTATCTGATTATTAGGTACATTTTGGTTACTAGAATCCAAATATCTATGTACCAGGGCTTTCTTACAGTTGATATTAAAATGAATTTTCTAGGTACTGGACAAATCGATAGTATTCATCATCATTTCGTACGTTATGGGTTTATCATATGACATTTCTAAACTTATTGCTTTGTATATTTATCTGAGTAGTCGTTCCATTTGCTCAAGCCTCAGTAAAATAAATATTTTAATCACTGCTACTGAAGATATCACTCCATGTTTAATTTTCCGATGTTAAATATCACTAGTAGCATAGGTTTCCGGCGAGAAGCTCCACTTAACGTTAGCTTGTTGGTTTTGTGTTAGTTTATTGTGTTAATTATTTCTTGCATTTGTAGGAAATTATACGACCTGCAAAAGCCCTGCAATTGTTTTCTAAAATTCCAGAGGAAGATTTGCCATTGCTCCTTATGCCTTCTGACGCTCAATGGACTACACACCCACGAGACTTAATTGTCCAAAGAGTACCTGTTTGTCCAAGTGCAATTAGGCCGTCAGTTGTTTCTGAAGTTCGTAGTGGAACGTAAGTCACTTTTTTCAAGTTTTGGTTGATGATTCGACTTATCAGTAATATGCATCTATAATTAAAATGCACATTCATACACATATGGTAAAACAACATAATTCGTTGCCCTTTATTTCTGTAGTCCATGAGTTATTTAATCGAAAATTTCGGAAATCTCTATGCGTTGAAAACATTTTTAAAAGCTGCTTGGTACTTACGTTGAAACAACATGGAAAAATGTAGGGATCTAATTCATAAACTTATTCCATAGTGTAAAAGATAATTTTATCGAGACTGCATCAGCAATAGCTTTTTCAACAGGTAGGTGAAACTATAATTCACCTATTACAAGTAAGCTCATTAGAAATGTGATTCACAACTCGACATAGTTGTTTTAAGCTTACGTACACTTTCTTGTCTGGTAGCAACTCAAGGGTTTGTTTTACAACTATTTAGATCTAATCGTATACTACCAAACTATGTGAACCTTAACAGAGCTGACGCTATCAATATGGATTGGAACCACGTCATTTAGTACTGCATTGCCAATCATTCCGAGGTTAGATGTCTAATATGTATTTCCTAGCTCAATATTCAAATCCAAGGCTTTCTATTTCTTTTTTCTGAATGTCATCAAATACAATAAATACAGTCGTTGTTGCTTAATCGATTACTTGCTTAGTTTATTCATTCATCATGGTACGTCCCCAGTTCCTTTTCTGTATCTATTGGATGTAAGTTCACGTTTACCAGGATTCGTTTGAAAATGCAGATATTCCTTGAATTATTGTTTTCTTTTCCAAGTAATGAAGATGACCTTACTCAAATGTATCAGTGGATATTAGCTCAAGCGGCAACAATTGAAGAAGATATTGGTGAGGCGGATCAAATCGCATGCCTAGACAACTTACATGCAGAGTTTGCACGACTAATTAATTCACAACAATCTGGTTTGCCTCCTGTCCAAGATCATAAATTTATGCGTGGCTTACTTCAAAGGTTAGCTGGTAAACATGGTCGGTTTCGTGGTAGTTTATTGGGTAAACGAACAAATTTTACTGCCAGAACTGTTATTTCACCAGATCCAAATATGAGAATTGATGAGGTTTGCTTATTTTCCACATTATTTTAGTACTTTTGTCTGAGGTGGTAGTTATTTTCAGTTAACAGATTAACAACCAAACCATCTTTAGCCTCCATAAGTTCGCGCTATCATATTTTAAACTAGTTAGTTTTTCACCTATCCGACATGGTTTCTTTTAAAAATTACCTGGAAAACCACGAAAAGCATCACGTTTTGTGGAGTTATACCATCATGCACTATAAACATTGGAATATCAACTCTATTGATATCAAGGTTCGCATGAATGTCATACTCCTTAACACATTTAGTTTACTTAAAGTAATTGATCAGAGTTTAACTCGGGACACTAACGTGACTAAATCATATAAACTTTGTTGTAAATAGATAGAGCACCCATCTAAAGTCTATTATGTAAATGATAAATTGTGCTTACTGATTATTGAAGTGTCAAATACTGTATGTTGTTCAACAGCCTAACTCATCTGAAAACTAAATTTTCAATGATACAGTACTCTCTACATTCATTGTTAGACACTTGCGTCGTTGTTTGTCGCTTTTGAGCAAATATTATTCTTTTTCCTTATGGTGTACCTAAATATTAGACTTATTTGTAGATTTTAGAATTGGGATTCAGTAATTTCAATATTTCACTTTAGACATTTAAGTTTCACTTCAATATTCCATCCTATGTACTTGAGTTTAATCGACTGGATATTAATCCACTAGCTTTTATACATCAAACGGGCTTGGTCGGTTACACAAACCGTTTAATATTTGTCGAGTTGAGTATTGTTAGTATTATGTAAATTATTGTTAATTGGAAATGTTCTCCATGTATCCTAATGTGATGTAGTAAACTTGTTTGCTCATATTTCTTGATCATATAGCAATGTGCAGAAATCAACATCAGACTTGATAGGACACTCAATTTCGTTCGAGTTTATTAATGATACTGCTTGATTGGTAGTATATGTTAATCCACACGACTGTAAAAATATGTATTATTTGTTTCTGATTACTTTAATGTTATTGAAGACTAAAATATGCCTTGAAAGTTTAAATGCTCTCAACTTATAGTAAGAGCAGTATGACGTTTTTCTGTGTGACATACGTAAAAAATTGCATTCATCTTCCAATTATTACCTTGTAGTTTTAAGCTCGGCTAATATTACAAGCATAGTAGAATTTGGCGTAAATGAACTGAATAAGTTCTGCACTCCGCACCAACGCGGTGACAAAAGCTTAACAACTAAAGCAAACAAATGACTAATGACATCTAGACCAATAAACAACGTCATTTCAAAAAAAAAAGACGAATGGAATTACTAATGAAAAACATGGGGTAATAAAACATCTAGCATTTACTGATGGGTAAATAGCGGCTGGATTTATGGTGCTACAACCGATTTGAAGCTACATCGCTTACATTTTCCAGTCATAAATTATGATTATTTAGATTTAACCCTATTTACTTCCGTTTTGATAACCCTATTCGAGGCATATGAACATATCCTTTTTACAGTATTTTCCGCTTTATGTGAACATCCTAATCGGGGAGAAATCCATCTTATTGAAAAAAGTTGAATTATTTAGTAAAATATTGAGTAATTAGAGAGTATGTAAATTATATATTTCAGGTATGCATTCCTGTCCATTGTGCAAAATTACTAACATATCCTGAACGTGTGACTGATTTCAATTTGACATTTCTTCGATTTCTTGTACTGAATGGACCAAATAATTATCCTGGTGCTTTATTTGTTAGTTATAAGCTACGTGGTGAGAAAAAACGTCAAGCCGAAGCATCTGGTGCTTCTGATGTGGTAAAGCGTTTCTTGGCATCTGAACGTGCACGCGAAGATGTAGCAAGGTATTTGCAACCAGGCGATATAGTTGAAAGACACTTGCTGGATGATGATATTGTATTATTTAACCGTCAACCTTCACTACATCGTGTATCTATCCAAGCATTCCGAGTAAGTCATCATTCTTATACATTGTATGTACTTCACACAACAAGTGTTTATGTTTTTACTTGTTATCAAAAGCACAGTATTGATCGATAATCATTTTCCTGAACATCTGACTTGATTATATTCATACACTGATAGCAACTAACTGAACTATGGGATGGGGTCATCAGCTTGATTTGATTGCATTTCAATGAGTTTGAATGTTCTTAGCGGGACCAGAATTAAATACTTCGAAGGGCGAGATACTAATTGTTAAGTTACTGATTTACGATTACCACCTATTTGTCAACAAGTTTTGAAAATCTACTTTTACCGATTACTGACAAGAAGTTGCTGATTTGTATTTTTATGCATGGTATAATTATTTTGCTTATTTGTCAGGTACAGATTCGTGTTAATGGATCAAAATCACGCTTTTACTGTACAGTCTTCATGGTATAAAATTATCCAAACTGGATTAAATATAATTGGATTCAAATCTATTACTTAGTGTCCGACTTTCGGACACTATAATCACTAAACTACCACTTGGTGAGACTGAATGATAATAGTCTCATCATGGTGTTTTCTTCTGATGGTCTTATCTCTTTATCCTGTAAGAATCCAATGTCTTACTATATTACAAATTTGTTAGTTTACTGATTTTGTTTTCAGGCTGTTGTAAAACCCTTCCGAACCTTTCGTTTCAATCCATGCTGTTGTACACCATTCAATGCAGACTTTGACGGAGATGAAATGAATATACATCTTCCACAAACTGAAGCAGCTCGTGCGGAAGCAAAACATCTTATGCTGGTATGTTGTTATCTTTGCATTATCATTGTACCATAACTGTGTTGGCTTACATTCCATTCTAAGTAACTGCAATAGTTTCTACAAAAACATGTGTGTGCATACTTAAGCTCATATGAGTTGAATGTAAGTACTGAGCACTATATAGCAGTAAAGTAAGTCATATTGCTATTATTGGCTGTTCTGGTTAATTCTGCAACTATATTAATGTAGCCTTTTTGTGTATGTAAATGCTTTTTGTCTATCTGACTCCGTGTGTTGTCATTCTCCATACTCCCAAATAATTTGAATGTAAGTGAAATTAAGATATTTAGAATTCAGTACATTCAAATATTATACAAAATGTCTGACAAACAAGGCTTTGACCATTCTGTTGCATTAATCCTATGAACCATACTTATACTACATATATTCTATTGCTTGTTATCGATGTATTTTCCTTTATTATTGCTCCTGCTTATGTCTAACTTATTCTTAGTCATTATATTTCATCCCGATTTATTATTATTATTAGTCTTTAATTCATTGCGAGTATTGGTGTGTTGGGGACAATGCAAATTCGATACCGCTGCGATTCGTATTCTCACTGAACTTTTATTTCGGATTATTGTTAAAGTACAAGTGCAGTCACTAATTGTAAATAAGTTCGCCATTGTTTGTTTAAACATTGAAAAATTCGGCTTAGATCAGTTATTTAATCTAATTTCATGTATTTAAGTGTAATTTGAATACTTTCTATCATAGGTGTTGAGACTGATGTAGATATATCAAGGTCTACATCGGTAACCGAACGGTCTAAATTTGAGTCATAACCATTAACCTATTGGTCTGCACAAAGTCTTCTAATGTCTATTGATTAACGTACTAGTTTCTTTTGATAATAACGCTTAATCTGATTAGCATATAACATTAACAAGCTACAAATTATTACTATTCGTACAAAATTCTAGATATTTACACTAGTTTTTCACTCTTTTTATGTTTTCACAGTTGCTTTACTTTTCTGGCTACCAATATATTACACTTCATCATTATATCATCAATTTGCATGTGCACTAAGGTTAACATATGCAAATAGGGCATTTTTAGTCCTCATTTGCCAGTAATATTGGTAACGTAAATTACGATTATGTATACTCGACCTTAAATCAAATTATGTGAAGGCTGATGACACTACCTCTTATCTAGCAGTTTGAGGTCGAATACCTTAATCACTAGAATGTAGATCACATGTTTCATTGACTCGCTTCGTATAGTTAGTGTTAGCTGTCTACTATAATTAGACAATACAGTAATCGTTAACTTATCTTATTTGACACAGACCAACATCTTTCGAACATGTTATACTTTCATTTTGTTTATCAAACCGTTCTTCACTTATACTTTACGGGATATACTGAGAATATTTCATGACCAGCTGAAAACTGTTCGATACGGAGCTAAATTACATACAGTGGAGGTGGACTTACTAACCACGATAATACCAGTAAGAATATTAAAAGACAGTTAATTTTACCTGTTTTAGGTGTGAAATGTGAGACTGACATATATTTGCTGCAGGTTCTATGTTGTTTTTATTTATCTGTTTACCCGTTTAGCCTCGTTATAACGAAATGGTGTTTAAAGCCGAGGTTCCTATTAATAATATGTAATTTGGTTTGAATATATAAACAATTAATTCATAAGTCTTTTAATTAAAGTGTCGCGCTAAATCCTTATTTTTCTTTTAATATTTCTATTAACAGTCCCTTAAGAATATTGTTAGCCCTAAAAATGGTGAACCGTTAATTTCACCAATTCAAGATTTAATCACTGCAACACATCTGTTAACGTTGAAAGATGTTTTCCTTAATCGTGATCAAGCTTGTACTCTAGCTGCTCAGTTGTTGGCCGGTAATCATTTGGATCGACCTTTGGGTTTACCCAAACCAGCTATATTATGGGTAAGCTTATTAGACCGCATTCAATATAACCTATTTTTACTTTTATTTTACAGTCTATTTGATTTGGATATGTAAGTACATAAGTAAACCAATTACCTTGGGAGTCTCATCAAACATCATATGTTTGTGTCCGACAAAACAATGTCACGGATTTAAAAAACTTGTCTGGGTTTTGTTAACATGCGTCACTTGTTTTTGTCAACTAATGATTCGTTTAACATCTTAGGGATGATTATACTGCACAGCAATCCACTCTCTAGACAAAACTTGTAGCTCAAGAGGCTGGTTTTGGTTATACTGTATTCTTTTAGCTGGAAGGCTTAGTTGCTGATTTCCTGATAGAAGTTCTATCAGAAGTTTACCCCGACGAAGTCGTTTAAAATGACGATGGAAGCTCTGCAATTAATTCATCCAACTCAGTGAAGGCAGTATGACCGAAACAAACCAGTCTCTGTTAACTTATGACTGTGAGATATAGACTATGTAAATTGAAGACGTATATAGACCGCTTTTAATAATAATAATAATAATAATAATAATAATAATAATAATAATAATAATAATAATAATCGCTTTATTCAATAGTATATTTAGTACAATATGAATTTTCAGCATATAGTGTCACAACAAGTTACTCTTTTCCCATGTACACGTTTGAAAAATGATATATATATATATATATATATATATATATATATATATAACGTTAACAAAAATAAGTTTGGTAATACCAAAACTACGTAATCGCTTCACATAATGTGTTAAACGAGAAAACGCTCTTTAATATTAGCAAAACATACGAAGACCAAGATGGATAAGAAATAAAAGTTACACCAAGGTAAGTAACATTCGACGTAGTCTTAATTTTCGAATCTTCAATTTTACAAACATCGTGCGAATTCACAAGAGCACTTTGGTCTTTTTCATGTCTTAGACTGTAATCGACTGTTTGACATTTAAAGGAATTAAATTAAAGACTATTCAAACTGGACCACCGTTCAACATTCGCTAAGAAACTGTTCATTTCACAACAATTTGAGGAGGAAGAAACAGACATACAAATTGTAAGATCATCTGCGTGTTTAACAAAGGTATTTTTCATTGAAGAGAGCTAGTCATTCAAAAAAATGAAAAAAAGAAAAGGGGAAAGAACAGCACCATGAGGTACTCCAACTTCGTTAATAGATGAATAGAGCACTTCCATTTGTACATAGTATATTGTTCTCTTACAGAGAAATAGGAATACAGCTAGTTATTTATCCAGCTCTCTATGTTTATATTCTCAAGTCCATTCAGTAACGGATGTTACCAGCCACCATAATGTCTTCGATTATATACAACTAGATTACTCACAATAGGTCGTAGACATTTTATAAAGGCGCATGAGTACGCAATCCGATTTCAGGACATGATTGATTAATTAAAACAAAACAAAAGATGAAAAAGTAACTTGTTGAGATATTTGGTAAAATGTAGTGGCCAAAGATTTCAAACAGGCTGCCTATTTTTTAAAATCATATGTATCTCCGGATCATCACTCGAGTCTCCTGGGACGACTACGTTAGTAATGGTAATGTTAGACACAATCTTTCAGGTAAATATGACAAATCGATCGGTGACGTTATGATTCCTTATTGACTGAGGTAATTGGAATATATGTTACATATCCCCAACAACTGAGTTTCTCAACTAATGATGTTTGTTTGAGTAGAAATGGAATGGAAAAAACAGAGGTGGCCAAACCTAAATATGGTATCGGTTTATAAAGTCATTGAGTGTTAGTCTGATCTGTGTTGATAGACGTGGACTACCTGATTAGATCCTGCGTGACAATCTCGATCAGTGCTTGGGGATTTCGAGCGATATGGCTGAGAATCGGCCACAGTGACGCAATCGCATCCACTTTATATCTTCATGTAAATGCTGAGTTTCATTATTCTTCCATACATATTTTTTTATTCGTTCTGATATTCATCTTAATAATTTAATCCCGACGCTCTGTGATTTAGCAATTTTAGTTCACGCACATGCGGGCCAGGTTCTAAGTTGTTTTTGACGGACTGGTATAAGTCAGTTATTTAATAAGTGGTAAATCTTTTTTGTGTGTGTCCGTTTAAACACCATTTTATCAATGACTATTCACCATTAAACGACATCGCGTCGGCTGAATGTTCTTCAACGAGTTTTATAGACTCCGTTTGAAGGTACATTTTCCGTATGAAGATTAACACCTATCTGCCGAAATCAATGTTGAGGGGATAATTTGAACTCATAACCCAGTTTTCGAAAGTCGAATGCTTTAGTCATTAAGCCAATACTCTGCAAAAGCATTGTGAATGAAATAATAACCGAAAATCAGACGAGCTGTTTTATGCATTGATTTATTTGTCAGGTAATCCTGCCTTTTTATTAAATGCAAAGCTTCGTATAAGTTTATCATCTATAGATACATTTTGTTGGAGGAATTATTTCTCAATGCTCTGGTAATTTTATTTTAGCCTATCTCTTTATGGACCGGTAAACAGATATTTGGTCTTATTCTTTCACAACACCCATCAACTGGAATTAAAGTTAACTTGCGAGTGCCAACGAAATCTATGTATTCATCAAAAGGTCAAGAAATGTGTCCAAATGACGGCTGTAAGTGAAAATTCATTCCAAAATTAACTTTAAATATCTGAAAATATTTCCAAACTACTTTTTGATTCCTAATACCTAATATTTAAATGTTTTGGCGACTGTGGATTCCGCGCATATATGTCGTACTTGTTTTCATTTGTTGTTAAGTATTTCTAATTATACAGTGTGATATCTGAAAGTACTATCTGAGCGTCCAAAAGAAAGCATCTATTGTACAGCTTGAGCGCACCACTCAATAGTCGTAAACACTTAAGTCTTGACTCTACATACCCTTTAATCAAGTTAAGTATTGAGAGCACGTAATGGAGTAACCATCGTTATCCCTCAAATCAATCAATGCCTGTTACTTCAAGTGAAGCGTAAGCAGCCGACCAGCCTTCTCCAACTAATTCTATTCTGAGCTTTCCTTTTTAGCTCTTCCCAAGTGCTCTTCATTCTCTTCATGTCTGTCTCCAATTCCCGACGCAGTGTTCTTGGGTCTTCCTCTTTTCCTTCGGCCTTCAGGATTCCATGTTAATGCTTGTCTTGTGGCACAGTTTGGTGATTTCCTCAATGTGTGTTCTATCCACCTCCAGCGTCTTTTCCTAATTTCTTCCTCGGCTGAAAGTTGATTTGTTCTCCGCCACAGAAGGTTGTTGTTGATGGTATCTGGCCAACGAATCCGAAGTATCTTACGCAGACAGTTGTTTATAAATACTTGTATCTTTTGAATGATGCTTTTCGTAGCTCTCCAAGTTTTAGCTCCATACAACAGAACTGACTGTCTTCACATTTGTATTGAAAATTTTTACTAACAGTTAGTTTGTTTCAGATATGTTTCATTTGTAGAAATGCTGCTCTTGCCTTTCCAATCCGCGCCTTCACATCTGCCACTGATCAGACCCTCCTTGTTTATCGATGATGCTGCCCAAGTATGTAAACGTTTCTACATCTTCCAGAATTTCTCCGTCAAGTAAAATTGGGTTAGTGTTAGTTGTTTTGTATCGAAGGATGTTGCTTTCCCTTTGTGTATGTTGAGGCCTACTGCTGCCAAGTCCGCAGCTACCTTGTACTTCTTCATCTGCATTTGATGCTGTGTGTGGGATAGAAGAGCTAGATGATCTGAAAATTCTAAATCATCTAGTTTCATCGATGTTGTCTACTGTATTCCGAGAGTGTCTTGAGATGTTGCAGTTTTCATGATCCAGCCAACCACCAGCAGGAAGAGGAAGGGCGAGAGTAAGCAGCCTTGTGTAACACCGGTCTTTACTTTGAGTGAATCTGTGAGTTGACCTGCATGCACGATTTTAGAATGTAGTCCGTCGTAAGAATTCCGTATGATGTTCACTATCTTTACGGGTGCACCATAATGTCGTAGAAGGCTCCATAATATTCTCCTATCTACGCTGTCAAATGCTTTTTCGCAGTCTAGGAAGTTGATGTAAAGTGGTAAGTTCCATTCGATTGATTGTTCAACAATGAACCATAGAGTAGCGATTTGTTCGGTACACGATCGGTCTTTGAGGAATCCGGCCTATTGATCTCAAAGTTGGGCGTCGACTGGATCTTTCATTCGGTTCAGTAGCATTCTGTTGAAGACTTTTCCCGGTACTAAAAATAGAATGATGCCTCTATAGTTTTCGCAGTTGCTAAGATCTCCTGTTTTTGGTATCATTTGTCGGATAGCCATTTTGAATTCTTCGACTGTTGGTGGATTGGTGTTTATAGGGAGATCCGTGGCTGCTACTTTGTTGACTAGTTGGTTCAGTGGGACTGGTCTATTCAAAAGTTCTTCGAAGTGTTCTGCGCACCTGTTTCATCGTTCTTGCGTTTCAGTGATTAGCATACTATATATGTCCCTGATTGGCCGTTCTGACTTACTGAATTTCCTGGCTAGCTTCTTCGTTGTATCGTATAGGTGCTTCATGTTTCCTTCTCTTCCAGCTTTTTTTTTCCGTCATTGCTAGGTCCTCCACATAGTTCCGTTTATCTGACCTAATGCTCCTCTTCACTTGCCTGTTTGCTTCTGCGTATTCGGCCTGTTCCTTGGCTTTCTCTGTTCTTGTTTGGCTGCTATTGATTGCTAACTTTTTGCTCCTGTTTTCTTAGATCTTGTCCAGAGTACCAACAGAAATCCGTTCTTTAGGGTGTTGTTTCTTGCTAATCAAAATTTCCTGACATGTTGAAGTTATTGTTTCCTTAATCTTTTTCCAGTTGTCCTGCATAGTAGTTTCATCTTCTAGTAGATCGTAAAATGCTTGTAACTTATTGTTAAGAGTTATCTTAAATTCGTTGCGTTTATTAATATCCTGGAGATGGGTTGTGTTACACTTTTATAATACTGCTGCACTAGGTGTCCAGTGCTTCTTTAGCTTCAGTTTCATTTTAGTCACTACCAGATGGTGATGTGAAGCTATATCAGCTCCTCTCCTTGCTCTTACGTCTTCCATGGTCCTTCTAAACGTCTAATTGATGCAGATGTGGTCGATTCGGTTCTCCGTTATGTGGTCCGGTGAAGCCCATATAGTTTTGTGTATGCGTTTGTGAGAGAACATGGCATCACCTATAATCATTTTTTTGAAGGCACATAGCTTTGTAAAACTATCATCGTTTTCGTTCCTTTCTCCCAAATTGTGTCGTCCCATGATGTCTTTATATACGGTGTTATCCATTCCAACCTTGGCGTTGAAGTCTCATCAGAATGGTCAAGTCCTTGGCTGCGCAATTATCGATGGTTGACTGCAGCCCTACATAGAACAGGTTTTAATTGTTTTCGTGGCTGTTGTTGATAGGTGCATAGCACTAGATTACATTCTATGTAATCTCTTCCTTCTTCGTCTTGATGATACCTTAATGATCCTAGGTTCATGAGGTTTCCATCCTGTAAAGGCCTCCTGAAGATAAGTTTTGCTGTCCAGCTTGTAACCAATCGGTTTCACTTATTCTAAATATCTTCAGGTTGTATCTTTTTATTTCTTCAGTTATTCACATGCTTCTCTCTGTTTCCCACATCGTGCGGACATTCCATGTATCTATATTAATGGGTATTATGGTTGTTAGAAAGGGTATTTGCCTGGTGGTTTTCGAAGAAACTCGGCTTTCACCATGAGGCGTCTTAACAGACTTTCCAACTCCCAGGGAAGGGTTAAAGTGATTACAAAGGTTTTTACTGGTTAACGTTTTTTTTTTAGCATAGTTGTTGTTTTACGGGATGGGTTTGCCGACCGTATGCCCGATTCTCCTCTTTTATCTGGGCTTGGGACCGCCAGCAACCGTAGGATGGCTTCAGGCGGTATTTTTGTTATCCGTGGCTTTGAGTAATGATTCGCTATTCAAACCACTCAACTAGTCTACATCTCAAATTTTATCCATTGAGTAACCTAACAGCTACTCATAGTCCTAACTATTCATCATACTCCAAGGCTCTGTCATAAAGTGGCGTCGCGTTCGTATCAATAGTGTATACAATTTCCAAATTGCATCTTATTACGTGTAAGGACTATTGTAATATCAAGGAAGCCCTGTGTAAAACAGTCTGAGTCGTTTAAAATGATTTGTTTACATACACTTTGATTTTGACTATGTAAATACGTACTCCGCATCATTTAGTTAGGGTTTCCGGCAGGACTAATTCCCTACCTTGCTATTAAATAAAATTGTTCACGATTTTGAGAGTCTAGACATTCGTGTCAAAACATTTTGTTCATAGAAGTGATTACTATCTTATTTCTGCTTAAGATATTTGTTATTATTGTCTATATTCAAACAATAAATGTGATTTAGAGTTTACATGAACCAATATTCTACTACTTGAAATCTATTTATTTTTATAATACTTGTATTCTACACTTACTCCTAGTTAGACTTATTTACCAAATATCAGTTTGTATACTTAACTTGGAGTGCATATTCAGGGTAAGGCTTAGTGATGCTATCTTGCTGCTCAATAAGATATTGGCAAGTGTGAATTTGAACCTGAGATTAAGTGGTTGAAAACTGAACGCCTTGGTCGTTGAACTACTTTTTCGTATACGCACTACTCTTCTTGCTATCGTAAACATCCAATTTTAATTAAAAATTCACTCCTTTTTAACTACATTTTTGCATTTCAGTTGTTCTGATTCAAAATAGCGAACTTCTTGCTGGATGTGTTGATAAAAAATTACTTGGAGGTGGAAGTAAATCAAGTATATTCTACACATTACTTCGAGATTATGGAAGAGAAGCTTGTGCAGATGCAATGTGGCGTCTAGGACGAATTGCATTATTTTTCTTGGCACATCGAGGCTTTTCGATTGGTCTTGGCGAAGTAATGCCTAGTCCAGATCTTGTCGCATCTAAAACAACCCTTATTAGTCGTGGGTAGGTATACGTTACTTATTGATTTTAAATTGCTCGTATTTTCATGTAGTCTCAGTTTATTTAAGAAAATTATTCATGTTATTGATATATTCATAAAACACAGATTTGTGTATTCAGCTTGGAGCCAATTTTTGTGAATACTATTGACATTGCTCGAACTAAAGTAAGTGAAGCGAGATTCTAACTCACAACCTAGTAGCTGACAACTAAGTAGTTTGACCATTATTCCAGGGTTCCATCGATACTCTTTATACTTCACTTAAAAATTGCCATCAATGACTTATCAGAGAATTACAGTCTTTGTCTACGGAATAGAGGGGGGGGGGAGCGGCCAAACCAAATTATAGCATCAGTTTATAAAGTCTACGGTAAATTAAGAACATATTTTTTTAAAATGTATACTTGTTTAAATCTTTGGTTTCTGCAGTAACTTTTCACTATTATTCTTTTAAGTTTTGATGGTTTGTAGTGGTGTATTGTTTGTGGGAAATCTGAGTGAGATCTGTCAACATTATTGATGTTCTTTGTTGACTAAAGTGAACCATGAAGGTAATTCTATCATAGATTGCCGTATTTCCCTTCATCGAGTCTCCTGTTTCAAATGACGGAAAATATTTGTAGTTTTGGTGAATATCTTATTACTGCGTTTATTGAGCTAAATAATTAAATAGTGAAGTTTACGTTGTCGGTCTGAACAGCGTCATCTTCTACTCTATGTAGAAGAGAGCCTTTTGATTATTCTGCGGGAATTAGATCTCTTTGTCCCGATGACCACGTTTCCAATCGATTATCTTCTCAACGTTAAATATTTTTAGGGGTCTTAACTGACTACATGCTCAGAGATCACTTAAACAACAGTCAACGGAGCAAAAAAAAACACATGAAGTTAATAAAACGTCCAAAGATAATCTCTGGAAAACAAGTTTATTAAAACAGACTACCTTAATACTTTTGGAATAATAAGAATGATCACTTCTACGCGAAGTAGTAACTGGGAATGTTATCCAGAGTAACGAAGGCTTTACAATTAAACCATCCAGTTCAGAGAATTCAACTCTACCAAAAATTAAACAACATTAAACTACTTCTTAGGATAACATTTGCACACAATACATGTACGTTATGCAATAGAATTTACAAATGTAATTATTAAGGAAGTCGTTTTAATAATTTAGTTACCTTTCTTATGTTTTAGCTTTGCCACCTGTGATGATTATATCAATCAATATCAAACGAACACACTGGTTTGTAATCCAGGATGTAGTATGGAGGATACCCTCGAAGTAAATTGACTGTTATTTAAGCTTTTTTCTATTGTTTTTATTATTTAAATGATTGTTCATAATAGTTTGTCAGTGTGTGTTTGAGAGAGTGAGAGAAAATAACTGAAGTTGAGGTGGAGCATTCGTTAATAGTTTCAAGATAGATAACGGCCACAGATTTCCTTAGACTGTCAATGATTCGTTTTCAGTTACTAAATGCTGACATTTTCTCATGATCTAAAATTCCTTATGGTACTTCAGCTCAGTGGTTAAAGCTTTCGAATTTAGACCACTAAGGTTAGGATTCAGGTCTTTCTCCAATTAACCTGGTAATAGCTTAATAAATTAATGACACCGGTCTATAAAGTCATTGATCATAGGTAATTACAGGCTATCTGGTTGGATCCAGTGTGATAACTGTCATCAGTTGTTGCAGACGTTGGTTTATGTACCTCAGTATCGGTTACAGTATCGTAAATGCATTGACTCTTTTTATCCGTAGATTCTAAGTTTCAAGATTATTTTATACTTTTCATTCCATGAAGTGATTAATCTTAATTCATCATGTTTAGTCTATTTTAGTAATGCTGATATTATTGTTGAGTCTATTACTTTAGTATTCGTTTCTCTGTTACAACTTTGACTGATGCGTTTATAAACCATCTTCCACGTTTGCTGTCTGACTGGTTAATTAAGTCGCTGTTTACCGTCTCATCCCACTCATTGGAATGTGAATAACTGGGTAGTATCACCAGGCTTTACATAATATATAGTTTATAGCGTAGTGAGTGAGATTTTGTTGGTATTTATCAGGCTGCATTATTTTCAAGTTTCTGTTTACAGTTCATCTATAGTCAATATTCAGTGCTAAGAAATATTATTGAAGAACAAACTGCCTGTTTTTCACTCTGATTTCCTAAGACTGTTCATCTATTATTAGCAGCTCATTTACCAGGTACTGATTCATGTATTAGACTTAGAGCCACACTCTGAGTGACCAAAACTTAAGTAAGTTGGATGGCGTTTGATCTTATGACTTGGTAGCTTAAGGTCGAACTTCTTGACCATTGTTCCACCGCTCCAGATAATAGCTCATATTAGAAACTGATAGTATTATTCATAGTATAATAATATTGAAACATCAAGTTGTAACCTGAATTTTCTATGCACTATTTTCACACTAGACATTTTATTTCTATCTTATGACATTGTTGTGGATTCTGTATTTTATATTATAGTCTAATCTAAGTCAAGAATTATCTAAAATTCGTGACGAAGCAGGAGCAGCTTGTAAGCGTCAACTTCATCCATCTAATTCACCACTTGTTATGGCTCAGTCAGGGTCCAAAGGTACGTTGTTGAGTTTCTTTCTTACTACAGCGTATTCACGTTTCGCGTTAATTGAATTGGTTTCGCTATTTGTTATCAATATTAGCTCGACTTGTTTACTCTATTCTGTTTCTTCAGGTTCATTCCTCAATATATCTCAAATGATTGCTTGTGTTGGTCAACAAGTTATTGGTGGGAAACGGGTTCCAGACGTTATTAATGGACGTAGTCTTATTCACTTTCCGCCGGGATCACGAACTCCTGAAGCAAAAGGTTTTGTAGGAAATAGTTTTTACTCAGGTCTTTCACCATCTGAATTCTTTTTCCACGCTATGAGTGGTCGTGAAGGTCTGACTGATACAGCAGTGAAAACTGCAGATACAGGTTATATGCAACGAAGATTAGTTAAGGTATGTTTACTGCATTTTAAATAATCTCAATTTGGATGTATTCATCGTAATTAGAACGAGGAACCAATAGAAATATCTTGACTGACTAATTTTATTATCACTCTCGTAATAATACCTCTAAACATAGATTTCATAGTATTTTAGACTTTAAAATCGCTTCGTTTGTACTCAAGATAACATTTCAATCATAAACTGATTCTAGTATCCTCAGACTTTCAACAATTGTTCCATGAATATTATATTGTATTAGAAACTATCATCTTGTTATTTATAAATTTCGTGGTGCCTTACTAATCAGTGTTTGGCTTTGGACCACTAATTTATAGGCTTAGGTCCTACCTACTTTGATTTTAAGAACCGGTTATTATCAATAAATCTCATACATATAGAGTGGCTTAAACTTAGTACACGAATCCGTACTTAGTGGGTGTATTACATCACATCAAATGTTTTCCTGTGGTCGAAATAAAATATCTGCTTTAAAAAACTTAAAACATCGCTTTTCTATGACCCTTGAAAGTGAAAGTAACAATGTCAATCACATAACTGTTTAAATAAAGCTTTCTCATACGTAACTAATTACTCCATATGCTGTTCGTTTCATTGTTTTCATGCATGTATGCATCCTTATTAAACTCCTTTTATTTTTGTTTAGTTTCTCGAAGACTTGGCTGTAGCTTACGACGATACTGTACGTGATAGTCGGGGTGATATCATTCAATTTCGTTACGGTTCTGATGGTCTAGATCCTTTAGAAATGGAGACAGATACGTTTCCTGTTAATTTTGTCAAAGAACTGGAGCACATAAGAGTAATATTTCATGTTTACTTGATCATTTTGTTATTAGACTAGCTATGAATGCCCTGATGAAGTCGCAATGTCACCGGAAGAGTTAGAACTAGCAGTAGAGGTTGTTTTCCAACTTGATGCATTCCAACATTTAGATAATCATTTATGCTCAGCAATCAAGTAAGTTGGCTTTATTTGGTCTTATACTTTGTCAGTGTTTTTAACAACCTTGTCCTATTGCATAGTATGCTGTGATACACAATCACTTATAGCTAATTATAGTTAATTTAGTTATTGCATTTGTTTTCAAGGAAAGGTATTCATATATGACAACATAAAGCTGAGAGTACTATCGTTGTACTTGTGTCAATGAAAACAAAGTCTGTTAACTTCCTCTAACCGAAGTGCTAAATTTTCTTGAGAACCTATCTGAATAATCGGGTTTTTTTTTTCTCAGCTTCAAAATCACTAACTTGGCAACTTCATGTATCTTCATTTATCCTATCTTACTGTTTGCTAGAAACAGCTGATGTCCGCTTTTAGAAACTATCTACTACTATATAGGCAAGAAACTGTCATATTTCTGTTCTAACCGACTCGTTCTTACTGCTACATTTGCCATGCTAATCAGTATCTGAATATTGATCAACTCAGTCAACTGTAACCAGCGTACAGTTTAACACACGTATACTACCCCGAATCGCCATACCTCGCCAGCACGACTAAATGAAATTAACAAAGTCGAATAAGATGGTATTGCCACCATTAAGCTAAGTGGTTTGGCAAAACAGTTATATAAATAGTGACGGACGTGAACAAAGTGGAATCTATGCCACAAAAGTGTATTGTTTTACATTTTACTAGTATAGTGAGAGGATATCAATCAGTGTAAAAGATAAAGAAACAAAAATAAAAAATTCTATTAATAATTCAAATTAGGCAGAATAAGGTTGAACGGAGTTTAAGAATGAAAAGGATTGAATGCTCAACACTCGAAGAAAAGTAAGCAATTAACTAATCAATGCTTATATCAAGCCTTATAAAGTCTCTAACGACAGGCTTCAGTTCTCTCACAGACCTCAACATACAATAGGCAATTCCATATACTCCACAGTCGATTGGCAGTTGCTTCACCGACTTCTTTATCTTATGGTAGTTTTTTCTGGAACCAGTTCTATCTCAGTCACTTGAGTGCTAAAACAGCTAGTGATTAGAAATACGTGATACATCTACTAACAAATATTCAATTAACTTTTTTTTAATGATCTCATATAGTTGGTACTCCACATTTAATACATACATTACTCACAGAATGGTCCAACTGTATATGAACGATTCCCTGTAGATACCTATTATTTAAATATACATATCATCTACTTACACATTTTTTGATTGTAAAGTAATTTAGACAAGACTTTTGTACCAGACTTAGCGCATATGCAAAAGAACACTCCCTTCGTTTTATTAATTCAAAGAAAAGTGGTATTTTATTCTCTTTTTTGTATTTCAGAGAATTTATACACAATTCTGTTTGCCCGAAAATTCGTAAATGGCAAGAATGGTGTTCTCAAAACGCAGATAACCCAAACTTAATCAATCAAAATGAACGTTTAACTAGGACACAACTACGTATATTCTTAACACACGTTAAAGAGAAATATGAGAGAGCTTTAATTGAACCAGGTACAGCTGTTGGTGCATTATGTGGTCAGTCAGTTGGTGAACCAGCTACTCAGATGACATTGAAAACATTTCATTTTGCTGGCGTAGCTAGTATGAATATTACTCAAGTAAGTTTCTAATTTAAAATTTCTAGGCCGTGTATTTTCGAGTGATATCTTAATAGTTAAGTATTCGATTTTCATTCACTGGTTCTCATATTCGAACGTTACTCCATCTACTTCGGTTTAGGTAACTATCAATATTCGTTATACTCAGAGGGTATCTCGAAAATACGTCCAAGTGTCTTTAAGGATATGATTTATAGATTTAGGCTACGGTTTTCAAGTTCTATTGTAATTATAATTATCTGTCGGGCTTTAGTCACTAGTTACAATTTAACTGCATTTCCTGATGTTAATTAACTGAACTGTTGATCAAACCACCACGTCAAACGCTTATGAAGTGGTTCCGTATAGTCACCTGGTTAGTATCTATACCCTCACACTATATTGTATTCTGATATGTATTCGATTTGGATAATTACGAATACTGAGTCTCCTTAAACCAACGGCATACAATTTTCAATTATTAGCCAAATGTTCCTAACCTCTCGTCAGTTTGATTTGATCTGTCTAGTCTCAGCTGGAAAAGAATGAACACTCGAAGTTGAGCCAGCGGTCGAGAATTTTACGTTCCTTTAAATATATACATACTCATTCCCGGACCACGCAGCAATCCATTTAGGGTTATAACGTCAATGCAAAATAAAGGCATTAATGATGGAAAACTGAGGTAGCATGTACATAATTAGTTAGTTTTAATATACGAAACGCAAACAATATAATAACAGTCAATCATTTAAATAACAGCTCAGGGAAAGGAAAATATGGAAGGCAATGGAAACAAAATATTTAATAAGCATGCAACTAAGATATGTTTAATGATCTTTTGAAACATACCTCTAGAAGTTAAATCATTCTTCTTAATTCCTTCTTAATAACAATACACATTTATTTGTTTTTCCTTTTTTCTTGAAAGGGTGTCCCACGTATGCGTGAAATTGTAAATGCAGCGGCCAAAATTAAAACACCGTTGATATCCGTTACTTTAACCGATCCATTCTCAGCATCGTTGGCACGCCAAGTTAAATTATCTATTGAACCGACACGACTAGCTGATATATCATTGTCATTAAGTCAATGTTTAACTCCGGAATATGTGTATGTTGCTATCAAATTGGATAAAAAACGAATGGCTAGACGAGCGATTACCACTGCACAAGTTGCCACGGCTATTCAAACTGCAAAGTTGAAGAAAACTAAATTATCGGTGAGTGTTATTAATAGGCGGTCTAAATTTCTTCTAGATGCTTTCAGGCCTAAAAACCAAGAGGTTTTCGTTTGCACTCAAAAATTAATTGAATTTGGAAGGTGTTTGATATTCAATACCAACTATTAGATTCACTGAAATAGCACAACCGAACTATCTCGACTTCTCCTAAATTTGTATATATATGAAATAAATAGTTTTACAGTAAATAAAAGTAGTTTGGCCTGCAGAATAACCTTCAGTATGATGAAGCAAGCTGTGACAGTTAATATTCCACAGACTAGTGACTAATTCAGTATATGTTGTTAAGTCTCTATAGTTAATATGTTCAGATGCAGTATTATTTTCTGGTTCGAACCTCCTAACGAGGATTGTTTGTCTGTAATATATCTTTAACTGTTGCATACTGTATCTCAAAGCGTAGTTAGTATGCTGAAGTGTAGTCAGTTACTTAGTCAGTATTATTATCATAATTTGTATTGATAATGAGTTCAATACTCGTCGATTGTCGGTATCCTTTGAGTAGATTGTTTGAATCTCTTATTACGAACTAATTGCACCATTAAGTAATTCTAACCCTTTTCGTTTTTTACATACTAAAAACTAGCTTTAAATTTCCCCCTCACATTTCTTTTTCATTTAGCGTGTCACGTATTCAAGAGATTGTATATTTGTATACCCAGTAGATTTGAATGCATTGGAAACAGTTGTCAAGTTAGTTGAAGACGTTGTTGTTAAAGGGATACCCGGCGTATCTCGTGTCGTTATTCAACAGGATAAGGGTGAACATCGGATTTTTGTTGAAGGAGCTCGGTTACGTGAGGTAAGTTTTTTTCTGATTTAAGAATACTTTTAATCAAAACGAAAATTTAATATATTTTTCTACTATTTTAACATTATGTTTAGCTTACATATAAAATGTTAGTTGATTTCTTTTCTGAATATTTCTAAACTAAACTGTAGAATGTTTATATGACCGTAAAAAGCAACAAATTTCGAATATCATTTTATGCCACTTATTAGGATGCAAAATTGTAAATGAGTTATCTTAGTGCATTCGAAAGTCGCGAAGAAGAGTACTGAGAACTGTGTATCATGCTTTACAATTTGATTTGCAGTTATTACTGATTGTTTATAATCCTACTTCTACAAATAGCCAGTAATATTTGTAAATTAAATTGTAAAGTATGACAAACAGTTTCTTTCACTCCATTTTGAAAATGTAAAAAATTTCTGATATACAATTCTGCCTACTGACAAGTTGTTTAAAATAAGATAACAGTCGCTTACAGTGAATGGAATTATGCTTACAACTATTTGGATCCAGACTGAGTTTATCCATAATATGTTCAATGTTCAGTATGTTTGCTGTATTAATCACTTTCATTCTTGTAATGAACGAGGGCTGATCATTATAATGTAGTCTTCACTTAAATTCTCACTTCATGCCCTAATTGTATTTTTATTTGGTGTATCAAGCTGGTCTACACTGGTTTGTTTATGGTGGAGAGTTTTGTATACCTTCAGAATTACACTAATAAATAACGTTTGTTCCCTAATTTCATGTAGAAACATACCATAGTACTGAACACAACACTTTTATTAAATAAGAAACATATTACGGATATTATCGACCCTATGTGATAGCCAATGACTAAGCGGCATTAATGGTCAAGAATTATTATGATCCTACTACTTTTTTTCCACGTTCATGAACAGTTTCCTTTTTAATGGAGCAGCGATATAGTCAATAAAGCAGTCAAGTTTTTATTGATAGGTAGCAGATTCTAATCCTTTTTTATCTACTTCATTTTCTATTAATGTATGGTACTATAAGGTATCACAAACTCTAACTGTGGGTCTAGTATATAAGCCAATACTTTTTTAATAAATTAAATTCATGATTTTTTTTTCAAATTCATGCCATATTCCCAAACATCTGTCAAAAATTATTTGTATGTATAGTTTGTTGTTTTTACTTTGTTTCAACAGCATTTAGCTTTATTGCCATCAACTTGAGTGCGAATATTTAATTTATTGTTTTTGTCAAGGTCATGTGTGTACCTGGCGTTGTGGCTGAACGTACACGAAGTAACAATATTTTAGAAGTGGAACAGGTGTTAGGCGTAGAAGCAGCTCGGCGTGTGGTTATCGATGAATTGTTAGCTGTTATGGAAGGTCACGGTGTCGAAGTGAATGTACGTCATGTAATGCTGTTAGCTGATGTAATGACTAATCGGGTAAGTAAACCTCTTATTAATAAAGTGGAATAATAATACGTATCATCAAATTAGGATACTAAAGCCTTGATATTCATATGATCTATTTTCATGAATAGATATTTTATTAGTAAAATGTTTGTACAACCTGAGCAAGTTAATATCTATCCCGCGCTCAGTAACTTAGTGTTCTAGCTCGTTGGCATTTAAAGGGATGTTTTAAATGTTCAAGTTTCAGTGTAAATACCTAGATTACGCGTCCCAGATAAAACAAACGCCTCTTGGTATTCAGGTAATCTGCATCTACCAACATGGCTTAGACCAATAGTCAAGGACTTCATGAACTGATACCATGTTTTGGTTTGGCCACCCCTACCCTCTCATCCTTCTTTAACCCTAGCCAACATTGCGCGACAAGGCAGGCGGTAGTCTGGCATGCTCAACACATGTCGTAGCCATCTCAGTCGATAAAGGTTAATTACCTCTTCGACTGATTTACCATATTTCCCATGAACCTTTTATCTAACTTCAATATTACTTATTGTACTGTTTCATAATATACGAGAGATGCTACGAAGATTTCTATAGCCAAACACCTAAAGTCGACGTATATCTTGGGTTTTCACTGCCCACGTTTCGCAGCTATATGTTAAAACCGCGCGAACTGCTGCGCAGTACATCCGGCCTTTCGTTGAGAGACGGATATCTCGTCTGTGCCACAAGTGGCGTAAATTGGAGAATGTCAATCGTGCTTTCTGAACCCGTGCTGAAATTTCATCAGACACTGACACATCAGGGGTGATGAGACTTCTGTGATAAGTGAAGTAGTCAACGCATTCAATTACTTCATTCTCTCTAACTAATCTAGGTGGAGAAGCAAACCATTCCTGTAGTAACATTTTCCATTTAGAAGGGGAGAAGCGCATCCCGAATATGCTTGAATTGTTACTCAACTTGCTGATGAGACTGTGTACATTATCAGAGTTTTCACCAAATAGAACCACATCGTCTGCGTATTTTAAGTCGACGAGAGTATCTCCTAGAAGGAGATTAATTCCTGAGGTATTAGAAGAAGTGAGTGATACTTCTTAGAGTATGTCTATGACGAAACTAAATAAAAATGGGGATAAGAGGCAACCCTGACGAACCCCTCTTGAAGATGAAATTTCTTGTAACAATCCGCCATATACTCTGACTAGACCGGTTATGATCGAGTAGAGGGTCTTTATAAGGTTTATGTACTTTTGAGGTACGTGTCTTGATGACAGACACTGCCACGAGACTTTACGTTCTACCGCGTTAAAAGCTGTTTTCAAGTCAAGGAATGCAACTATAATCGAACGTTGGTACATATGTTTACGTTTGAGAATCTGGCACAGAGTGAATATCTGATCAACGCAGCTACTTCCAGGTCTGAAACCAGCCTAGTTTTCCATAGTCTGATGTTCTCAAGTGTTGAATAAATACCGAATGATTTCTTATTCTAAATTCTTAGAACAGTATAACGAAACAATAGACTAGTGCTTACACCATTCAATTTCATATATTGATCATAGATTGGATTTTGTCCACTGATTAGTATCACTTGTCTTCGCAAACTCAGAAAGCATAACCTTAATTAAACGAGTCTAATTCGGAGTAAGTTACTTGATCACTTACCGTATCTATCCACTGTTCAATGATTGATCATCGTCAGTCAGTGATAAACTGCGTAGATTTTAGCGCTTGTGCACGTAAGCTCAAATTTACATGCTTTAGCACGATGATACTAAATTACCTAAATGAATACCAGAATATTACTCGATATGATGAAAATTAGCGGCATGTTTCAAGGATTTATAGAACTCAACATTTACGGTGAAGTACATCAGCAAATGTACCTGCATCACTGTCCGATTGTCAGCCATTTCATCACTTTTGGTTGTTTTCATGTGGAAACTAGCCAGTCGCCTTCTCTTAAAAATCAAAAATACTGAGATCATCAGCCACTGACTTCATTAGGTGATGTCATGTTTTGCTTTGACATTTCTCGGTTTTCGTCCATTCTACACTTACACTTGCCAACATTATGCGTCTTAGTATACTGTTGTTAGATATACATTATCACTGTCACAACTGTCTCAATCTGTGAACGTATACAGCGCGATCAGCCATTTTTCCTAGTAGTGTTATGCATTAAAACACTGAGACTGCTGGTCAGGTTACTCGTCTTTTGGTCAGCGGATAGATATATTTTCTATGTTGTTTAACTTAGAGAAGTTGAAAGATTGAACTGTGTAGCTAACTAGTCGCTTTGTGATGGTAATTCATCTCAAAGTATCCTAAATTATTTTTAAATATTGCTACCTTGATGATTGATGGAATTCTTTTTTGAAGATGTAAGAATTATCAAGTCTCTGGTTTTTATTTTTCAGGGTGAAGTATGCGGTTATCAGCGGACTGGAATGGCCAAAGCTAAAAACAGTGTACTTTGTCTAGCTTCTGTAAGAGTTTGTCTTCGAATTATATTTTATTTTTTATTACATGACTTCATTTATTCTAAAAATAACTCGAAAAAATCAGTGGTTTGTATAATCTACTTAATAACTAATCAGTAGTATTCGATTCTAAGATCATAATGCATGGTAGTTCATAGCACTTTGTATCTACTATGTTCAACCAATATGATTGGCGTCCATTACCTAATAACTTGTTACACTGATTCTGATTTGCCATCTCATGTTCTTCCGTCTACATAACTACACCCAAAAGACAAAAAGCACTAAAAATTGTTGTCTATAGTTATCATCAACTCTAAAAGACATGAGATCACCATGAATATTCACTCATACTCTGTACGTGATTAGAATATTAGCAGTACAAGTACTAAAAAACTTTCGATCGGTCAACAGTAACATGAAAGCGGAAGAGGATACAACAACCGTCAGGTGGAAGCCTACTATTAAAAGAACATAGAACTCCTATAAACGACATCTTTAATAAATACACGTTAAAATTATGAATACTACTTTTTCAAACGTATAGCTTCCAAGTATGTGCTTCTCAGTTATTGGCTTCTGTCTTAATTGTAATCTTGCTTATTAACCTTTATTCAGCAACGTTTTAATATTGCAGGAATTTCAAACGCTTACGTTATTGTTATTTGACTTATGCTTAGTTCCTCAATTAAATTACTCAATTACTCAGCATGATTGTTTTATATTTATTCATTTTCGTTTGCAGTTTGAACGAACCGGTGATCATTTGTTTGAAGCTGCTTATCATTGTCAAGATGATCAATTGACTGGTGAGTTTTATTTTCCTATACATGAGTTTATTTATAATGATTCTACCATTTTATTGCATATTTTGATAGTTTGGAATATTTATTATCTTTAGTCGAGTTTTCAAAGTTAATGTACTGTAAAAACAGGATATTCGGTCGAACCCATAGTGAAGTTATTCTTTAAACAAATTTATGCTAAACTGTCAATGTTTTCAATATGCCTAGTATATTTATTTTTACAAATAATACTTTTTTCCCTACTTGCAGATCTATATACGTGACTTGTTAAACCTTGAATGTGGTTCCCACTTGGGACCGGTCAGGTTAAAAATAGACAGTTCTAATCAATAAATTAGATCTTATACACACTGATCGATTACTGAGAAATGATCAATTTCATGTATCCTCAGCCCTTAACGTTGAATGCATTCTGCCTATCAAATTGAAGTAAATGATTTGACTATGGTAAAAGTCAGTCGTAGTTTGAATAGCTCAATGATGCAGACATAGATTATTAAACTGATGCATGTTTTAATCTTATTGATTGGGGGGGGGGTGAAATCAGTTCCCTCCAGATATTAGGCACGTTTTTAAAATAAGTGTCTATTAGCATGACTGCAAATAACTACTTGACATCGGAGACATTTCATTAAACCTCTTAATCACTTGTATTGTATCATGTAACGATCGAATATATGATATAGTATTCCCTACCGTTTATTTACTTATTTATCTTTCACTTTTTTTATTATTTAGGCGTAACTGAAAACATAATTCTAGGCAATCCAACGAAAGTTGGTACCGGAACATTCGATCTATTAAGTGATAGATATCCTTTTCTGTTCAGTTTAAAATATTTGATGATTTTTATGTGTAGTGAAATTTTTAGTTATTTTTTAGAAAAAAAAATGTAGGTATATATTTTTATGTATTCACTTCTGTAATTAAACACTGGCTTTGTATTCGGCTTGGAGTCAACCCTTACTTGAGAGTTAGTGATACCACTTAGATAGTTAAATAAGAGCAGATGTGATGCTATATTCAGGCCTCAAACTTAAATTCTTGAATTTCAAGTTTTTTATTAACACTAAATCATTGCACATCGTATTGTACAAGATGTGCACATTCATAGAGCTCGTATTAACAAATCTGAGTAGGTTGCTTTACATATGACAACAACTTGTGCATATGCATTCACCCTTTAACTTCATTTGGATGTTGATTCAATTATCCCCCCATGCATTTAAATTATCTATTGTTGAACTGCGGTCTGGTATTCATCTTCTTAATTTGATTTCGTCATGCTGTGCTATGGCGCAGACTCTGTTAAACTCTATACTGTTTATAACTGGTTGTGTAGTTTTGACAAAATTTTACGCTTTAATATACATTTTAACTTCTTATATTTAAATTACAATATATCCTACTCGCATGACAATTATTGACCCTCCCTACCTATGTTGCCTACCAAAACGCTTGTATTGCTTGTGTTGAATTTTAGGAAAGCAAAACTTTCCAGCCTAATTGAAATTCCTAGATAATTCTCAAAAAAGTTGATATATGCTAGCAGTTTTATTCATATCAGTACCTTTTCTTGGGACCACAAGTATTATCAAAGGTTATGAAATAATAAAGAAGCATATGGAAAACAGAAAATAGTTTTTCAAAACTTTGGTTTATTATTATTCATGTTCATCACGGTTTGATGTATGATAATGTTATATCTCGTGCTTGGTAGCTTGACTAGCTGCAGTCAGCTTTGGCACTCGAACGCTTTAAACCCTCCTAGTCACAAATTCAGAAGACGAGTAGACAGAAAACTTTATTCCAGTAAGATAGAGAGTGAGTTCTGTACAAAAATTAGTATATTTATAGTTTTTTGAAACAAAAAAATCAGTAATATAATCCATCCAATCCAAATTAAGAAGTTCCAACTATTACCCAATCAAAACGCGCCACGTCGAGATTGCGGAGGGTTCTGTCGATCAATGATTAGATGGAATGTCTCCGGCTCTGGGAGCCGTCTGAACAGAGAGTTACTAGCAAAGATCAGCGAGCACTGCACAGTTGTTTCATCGTAGTATAGAACTCTCCAACAGCACTATTTCTCTGTATTGAATCTCATTTTTCTTTAATATTTACCTCTTTTTTTCTGAACAATGTATTTATACTGATCTCGACTATTTATTGTTTATCGGTTATAAATAGTTGCCATAGAGATACATGTCTCTAATCATTAAAAAGGCTTAACTCAAGGTTATTCGAAACGTTGTCAGTATTGTTGATTTTGAATCCTTGATCATTTTTCAGGTTATTTATTGGGTGACTACTGCATGCTAGATCAGAATTGTCATAGAAGTCTTCATCGTCATCCATAAATTTTAGTAAATTTATATTTTCATATCCTGTATCTCAGACTGCTGTACATTACTCATGATTTAATTGGGAATGGTAGCTTCAGATTCTTGAAATATAATTTCTAGTTATAGTTACACTGTAATGTACAATACTTACCCAATAAATGAACATCTATGACATTCCGACCTTCTATAGTATTTTTTTAAATCTTATTATATACGTCCTTAGATAAATATTAAGTGTTATATACTATTTATTAATTAACAGAATATAGTTGATAATTTTTTTTTTATTTTTAAACTTTTTATTTAGTATTGTCTGTCTTTTGTTTCAATGCAAACAGTTGGTAACAATTGTAAAGTATGATGAAAATTTATAATACTTTAGCTACAGTATAGTATGTAGATAGACAACTTGAAAAGTATTAATCCAATCGCTTATTATAACAGCTTATCATAGTGCCCAGAATGTATCAGATCAACTTTTGATATAACATTATAATATATAACAATTCAAGTACTAAGTTTTTAGTAAGGAAATCAACGGTATTCTAAAAGTTAACGCAACCTAATCCTTAGCTTTGACATAATCCTAAAATGACTAAACTCTTGCAATATTATTTAAGTCATTAGTTTATAGATGTTATATAACTATACCACTGGGTTTAAGTGTTGTTGTTCTTTGATTAGACCATAGGGGACTTCAATAAATAATTTAATCAAATAAAACCTGTATAGTCATTCTGGTATTACTTTTTTTTGGCTGACAAAATATTAATCCACAATCACTAACTTCCGATTCGCTAATAATGGCTATAAATTCATGATGCTGGTTGGTTATTTTACAAAACATGGTTATCCACGTTATGTGCTGATTGAATTAAATAATTATTCACGATTGCTATTTTAAGAATCGCCTAATCTCATCACTATACAATGCTCTAGCTCTTTTTCTCTCCTTTTCGAATAAACAAAGCAATTACATATTTGCAATTTTGTCTACTAATGTTTAGTGCAGAAATAACATTCAAAACTGGTCATTTTTCTTAGAGTAGTTAACAGTCAGTATGGTTTTTGTTTTTTCTTGTTAATAACTCTTAAAGAAGATTATCATGTTTCGAAACAGTAAAAGGCATTTATTGTTATTACCTTAACTACATATTTTATCTATCCTGCCTTTTCATCAATGTTGTTTACATGGGAGAAAAAACTGGAACTTGAAATTAAACCAACACTATTGGATTTATGAAGAAATGAATCTTTACGCTTGTAATTTAGAATTGTCTATTCCAATGATTTAATACTATTATGTGTGTATATAGAAGAAGAAAAAAACATGTTCATGTTAACATTGTACAAATTTCTCATTTCTCATTCATCTATTTATTTTTGTTATTATTGCTACTAATAATAAAAGGGAAAGTGTTATTGTTCTTTGTTTCAATTCTGTTTATCGATCATTATCTATTGTTAATTTCTTTTGTCACAGAGAACAGTTTGAGTAGAAACTAATTATGTCTTTTTTCACTGTATTATTGTTTTTCTTTTACAACTAACGTTAGCGAAAGATTTTACACCTAATTGATTATAGATTGAAATTCCTGCTATAATTAATAAATTGAGATTACTAACTGCTACTGATAAGTGATAACAGCAGATGTTTAGCAGACGTTGAAATTTTGACGATTATGTCATAAGTTCATGCTGTACTACATCTAATTCTGTCTAGCCATCTGAATAGATTCACTAGTTCTTAAATATAAAGTGTATCGTAATCATGAACACTACTTTATCGGGAATCAAACTCAGGACTTGACCGCTTGACAATAGCTTGAATCTAATGGTTAATATATTTCACTGCTGTTGAATTCACCAATCTCTATCATACACATTTACAACGTGGAACAGTAAAATGGAGCAAACAATTTGTCTCCTAATATACTGACAAGTTCTTTTTTTGCTGAAGATTTTCATGAAATGGCATAATACAAGAAGCTTCATCTCATTTTCTAATTTTCGTGGTTACGACAGAATGTTAAGAAAGCCTGCTCTACCTCTATAAATTCTTCTATATAGTCATGTATTTGTAATCCCCAACAGGGTGATCCTACTCACTATCTTCACACTGCAGTAAGTAAAGTTGTTTACAAAAGTAAGGGAACAAAAGCAAACGTCAGTAACCTAAACCGAATTAGGTGGGATACAGACTGTTCATCCAAGGGAGAAAGAAAACTATAATTTCGAAACAGTGGTGCACATAAACATCAGGGTCTTGGAAGAACGGATGGCATATGAACTTGTTTTGTCATCGGTTACCATGGTGCTTCAATACTGCTTGTGGACTATGCTTTGAGGTTAAAGACTGGATTAGTGATTACTTGAAAATATCGCGTGCTTCAGACTGTGCATTCAAACGGTATCCTAGTCCACACGCAATTATATATATATATATATATATATATATATATATATCTTTAAGAATATTAGATGGATTTAAACTTTCTTTTCAACAAGTTATCAGTTTTAGTTTCGTAACCATGACCGCCTATTTAAAATTTTGATCAAGTTTGTCATTTACTTCTTTAATGCTAGCTGACTGGTTTATGTTCACCGTTTGCGCATTGTAACCGTCAGTTTGATTCCATTGGTTGTCAGTTTTATTTGATAAAATTAGTGATTGCAAACTACTCTGCTTACAGTTAATTGTGATCAGGGAATGTAAAATGAATTTAAACAGTGGTCTTGTTCGTTGGCTTTTAAATACAGTAATATTAACAAAAAATATCTTATTTCTTATTAAAATTATAGACTTTTTTGAAGGGGGGTGGCGGTCTTTTTAATATCATGCATAGAGCTGAATAGAGGTTCAAGCATTTCCTAATACAGAAACTATTTCTAGCTATCGGCGTGTCGTCCATCCAATTTCGGTTCACTGAATAATTCATAAACGTGTGTCAGATAAATAGTGATCAAGATTCTTAATATTATGGAGAAAACTAATAAAGTTCAAATAATTTGTGATATTGGCTATGCACAAAGTAGTATTTAGTAATGACGATCATTTTGGTAGAAAATATTGTACCGCATTGTTAATGACATAAAACTTCAACTTTCCCGCCTTCACTACTGTACTTCAGGTGTGCATTGTTATACGTCTGTGCATATGATGTACTGCAGAGCTAAATGTATCATGTGATAAATTGATGTGTACATATATATCAGTTATATACGTTATTATTCGGCTTTCATACCTAGCATTGGTTTTCTTCAAAGTCGGTTTTATAAAACGCGGAGGCAAGCACTTACCAGTTTTAGAAAATCTGTCTTTTTATATTTGAAGTAACTGACCACCCACTACATATTCAAAAATTTCCAGTTACTGCCTTATATTATCAATGAAATTAGGCTATCGAATGTAATTCTCAATATTAAATCCGGTATGCTAGCCAAATTAACTATGATTGGTCAATGAGTGTAAACAGACATAGCTGAGCTATGCCAGGATGAAAACGTCATTTACAGGACATTATATCTATTGTTGATTTATTACTAGTGAAACATTAATTAATATTTACTATTATGTGTGTGTACTCACATTAGTGTTAGGTATTCTACTGCATATTAGTTGTCTGCTTATCATACGTTGGATCAAATTTGCTGTGAGCGTTTACCACATGATCTAGTGTTGTAGCCGGATTATATAATACATTCTATTATTATTATAAAATTGTACATTGTCATATTATATTGATTCATACTATCGAATCACTATAAAATTAGGAAAGAACATATCGGAATTCGGTTTCCTGATCAATTTGTGATATAAGCTGCATACACTTGATTTGATACCGGAAAAGATTTCTGTTTGGTAACGAATACATGTTTTCTTAGAATGAATTCATTTGGAAAGTATTTTTCATTCGACTTTTAAAAATTTTGTAAATATACTTCCTGACTTATACTTCATACAAACGATTAGACCATAAGTACGATGTGGATGCTTTCTATTAAATACAGTCTGATATCATGTAAAATTGCTCGAGGAATACATTTACAATAGATAAAATCTGATTGAACAGGGCAAATGAAGTTAATTTCATAATTTCTAGAGGCCTGGAATTCAAATCATTCATCAGTCGATAAACATATTGAAATCGACCTAGTTTATTAATTATTAGAGCGAGGAATCGATGATGACAAGGGCAGTAATCCAGTCAAAAGAAATGTGATAATCAATACGTGTATTCGTAAGAGCATCACAGTTATGGACAACAATTAATTCTATCATAGGTGAATAGAGTAACCTGATCATTAATTGTGGCGAAATTTCTTAATTTCTCCACGTTTCGAAGCATGTCTGGAAAGACTGACAAATTTGGAGTATTCACTCAATCCCTTAATTGATTGTGTCAAGTTACTTGGAGTTTAAAACAATCGATAACAATTATTGTCTAGAACCTAACAGAAAAAAATTGTTGAAGCCATCTGAAAGTTTAGAAGAGGAAATGTACTTGACCACTCTTTTGTTCCCAACAAAAATATGATACAGATTATAAAATATAATTTTGTTAAGTTAGTGAACAGAATTTTTAGTTACTTATGAAATTTCTGAGTGATGTTGATATTTCTATCCATATAACTTCCTTCCTGTGAGGGTTCCTAATTAGAACTCATACACTTATTTAAGGCTACTTTTGAATTCTGCTCCTAATATATTCTTTATATGAAATAATACCAGACTTTCTAAGAAGTTCATCTACGTACTGATATGGTGACAGTATTTGTTCTTCAGATTCTTCTTGCTGTTGAATGGGTTGTGTTCCTTCTTTTATATTGAACGTATTAATGTTTGGATTTTCTTCCGGCTTACATTTGTTTTGATAGAAATCAGTTGAAAACCAACCAACGATAAGCAGAAGAAACAGTAGAAAAACGTTTAACGGAGCCATAGTTAAGACAATTAAACGCCATAATTCAATTATAGTTCCCGAATGATGAATATAGTTTCTAGGTATAATTTTGACGTGTACTTCATTTGTTAACCAACGAATAGGAATATCAGTTGTCAATGAACTATTTTTATGAGCTACTGATCTTAGAATCCAACACTGCCATACTCCTGATTTCTGTTGTATAGAATTGTTTAAAGCAAGCCAGTGTGCCTTCCAATAAGTTGAAGCACGAATATGCCCTACTAATAAATTATTATTATCTAGATTGGTGATGTTTTCAATGAATTCAACAAACGAAGAAGAAGGTATAGATGAATCTTCAACATATTTATACATCGGTTGTAACCATTCACCATTTGAACTTTTATTGATTTCAACAACTTTTGAATTATCAACCTCCCCATAAGGTATAAAATACCAACCGATACTCCAAAGTATTGGATCTACATCGCTCATAGCTACCGCTGTTAAAAATATGTCTGCATTACATGGAGCTAAAATTTTAAATAAAAGCAAAGAAAGAAGCATACTATGAAGTGTATGCAAACAAAACACCATAAAAATGGTCTTTTTATGTAACTTCAAATTACGGTCTTTAATAGTTAATCGAATACAGGACCTCTAGGTCTCACGACGAACACTTGGTAGTCATCACTAATTTGTTTGATTCCCTAGTTGAATTGAGGATGTGCACTGCTGAGACGAAAGAGTTTACCAGTGCTCTTTGGGTTGTAGTTGTATCCAAGCGAGAACAATCTGTAATGAATTTTAACAACAAATTCCTTAGGAGTTTTTTCATCGACAGTGCGAATTCATCTTATTTGAATCGTGTCATTCTCTGACATATTTACAATGAAATAATACTCATCATGTGGATACTATTATTGTGTTTAGTCTAAAATTCAAGAAGAATAAATCACGGGAGTACTACTTGCTGTTTATTTTTATTGAAATATGGTCAGTATTAGAAATTCTACACTTGACTTACCTTTGGTTAGTTTTATAGTCTTATTTAAGGTTAGTAATAATCTTAAAAATTCATTAGTAATTTTTTCAAGCATAGCTGAAACAATAGTGTAAAATATTTACGGATGCCTACGATGTTGTTCATAGTTTAAACATAAATTGTCATAATCTCTATTATGTCTTTTGTAATTATTGGTTAGTTTGATTCAACTTACGATGTACGCTTCCTAAGGTTGACCCCTTATTAATTTGGGTAGAAAGACTGAATAACCAAACCAAATCACAATGTATGCAATTTATGAGTATTTCAAAGGTTTCAGTTAATCATACAGAATCATTCCACACTGAACTTATCGACTCACGCAAATAGACTTCAATTTATAATTTGATTAGAGTTTTAAGTTAATCAGCTGTCCATTGCATTTTACAGTTAAATTATCTCTATTGACGTAAAATATGTGACTTTATATATTCAGTATAGTGCTAAGACATTTGAAAGTATTGTGTGGGGAATGTCTGAAATGGGGTTCAACTGAATTCTAATTATATTTCAATTACTTAACAATATGTCTGGTGCCTATAACGTAAATATGTTGATACCATATCACTTTTATTATATCCGATTGCCTGAGCTTAATGATAGTATGAATTTATTTTTCTTAAATTAAAGATTACTGCTTTTTATCAAGTCTGTCTAATTTTGTACTACATTCCAACTTTGACATTCATTTAACAACTACTGTTGGATACGATCATTAGCTTTAGAAGATATGAAAACCTCATATCTGTTCGACTTTGTTTCTGTAAAGTGTCTTTTTGTGTAATATGAAACCACCTAATGTGAAGAATTAAGGTTACGAAGCAAGCTGTTGGAAAGAAATGAGAGCCATTTAATATAGTGATCTTAGGAAAAAATTTTGATTTTAACCAACACATGGCATATTTTTTATGAAATTTTCAACTACAGGATCATGGTGATGCTCTACCATATGCTTTAGAAATACTAGTAATAAATAGTTAGAAATAATTCCAGAACATACGGTCTACTCCTGTATCAAGAATAGATATAGACGTTTGACTAAACCAAAGTAGGTAAATACGATCTACAAATTGATACGTAAGTGCTTTAAACACGAGACCACAGCTCCTAATAGTGGACACAGTATTCACTCTTACTTGTATATCCTCTCTTATTATTTTCTGCCAATGTCCAACAATTTCTGATGAACATAATCAACCTCGATATCGAGAAACATGATTACTTGAACAAATAGATTATTGTTTAAGTTCTTCATTGTTGCGTTGTCTTTCATTAGAGTGGTTTCATTAGAAAATATGAATTACATATTTCAACCGTTAAGCAGCTTAGTTCTATTTCCAATACATTACAATGGTACAGAATAACGAACCAGTTAAAAGAAATACAGCTGAGAGTGTCGGTCATGAATGAGCAATCACTTTAAAAACTAAACAGTTGTGTAATATGTCCGTGGGAAAATCAAAACATAGAACCCGAAAAAGAAAATATACAAGATGTGAATCCGATCATTAGAAGATGATGTTCAATGTATATTAAATAGGTGGAAGTAGTTAGCAGGATAATATAGACCTAACATTTGAGTGAGTTGACACTCGTCATCAAAGCCTACTTGGAATCCTAACAAAATTGATGTTTTTAGCATGATTCAAACTTCCTCGTTTTCGTAGTCTGAGATGTTGCCTTAATGATTACTATTCAGTGGTGTATACATATATGTTATCTCAAGAGTTCTAATATTTTCTGTTCACCTATTTCAGATAAGCTACGCTTTGAATCTACTTTAGTTAGTTTTGTTCTCTGCAGACGAATCGGAGGTAAAGGTATCAGATTAATTCGAAACGATTCTCTGAACAAAGTATGGTAAATACAATGTGAAAAACGTTTTATTTTATTCATAGTTCATTAGAATTATTTAATGCATGAATTAAACATCTCAACTGATTACAAATGAGCAGTGCCTCACTAGATTGACTACTTTTAAAAAATAGTTTTACCCATAAGATAAATTCTTAAACAAATCTAGTAGAATGAATGTTACTGAATCTTGGACCGTTCCATATAATACAGGAAATTAGTATACATATAAAAGCGAAGTCATTGAGATACATGCCAGTAACCAGGTTGTATAACCTACAGAATAGCTGAAGTTATGATCTACAAGATTCATCAGATGATGCAGATAAAATGTCAGGAAAATGATTAGTTATCGAAGCTTTTCATTAAAACGTATGTTAAAATAATCATAACACTCTTAATATCAAAGTTGCACTATTCAATTTGATGTGGTCCACACCGGTGAATCAAGCATTGAAGGCTGAAAAAACAAGAATACTATGCTTCATTGATCAACTAGGTTAAGTAAATCACTAATCTAAAATGCTAAATTTGATAAGTACTGAAACGAAGTTATTTTCATTAAATATGAAACAATTCCTTTTTATGTTTAGTTCTTCATAAATTGATATTAGCTGAGTACCACTGAAAATTAGGGATCATTAAACAGCTGTTTAGTCCTAGTATGAGACTCCTCACCAGTACATACCCTCAATTTCGTCAGAGAATCGAAACGGCTTTCCAGTGTTTCTTGAATTTCACTGGTATCCAACCAACATCAATCTTTGACGAATACGAACAACTTCACTCATTACCTATTTTCACAAAGCCACCTTAAATCAATTCGTGTTTATGTAGTTTTACAACATTAAATAATTTACTCAAATCGCTATGTGAACATTACAACTAGGATGTAGATATATCCTAGATACAATGAAGTATATAACTTAGATTTCATTGCTATTCGCAATTCAACAACACTAAAACGATGAAAATTCTTTAATAATTACTGTAACATAAACGACCTACCATTAAATAATATTTCATTTTTTAGCCAACCACCAGTTAAATTGTAAACATTGAATGTCCATTGCTCAAATCCTGTTTCACAATAATTTTCATTTTCGAAGTCATTATCATCATCATCAGCATCATCATCATCATGACATTCTGGTGCTACTATCAAATTAGAACGAACTCGTATCATATGAATACTTAGTAAATGAATTTGTTTTAAATCAAGTGGAGAATAACCATTATGAATTGGATAAAATACCATAACACATGCATATACACCTACATCAGTAGGATCAATATCTATAATTGATAAATGAGCTTGACTAATTAATAAATCAATACTTGATATATTCCATTGATTTATTTCTAAAGGATTATAACTACGTCGTCCATCACCTAACCAGGGATCAATAACATTTGTCCATGTATTATGAATCCATAATAATGTTAATGATTCTTTATCATTATTAGTAATATTATTTCTTCTTGTGAAAATATGTTCAATTTTACTCTTATCTATTGTACATGGTAAATTTATCATACTACCAATTAATATGTCATAAGAGAATGGACCACTCCATGTTTTATTTGGTAGATTCACTAAGGTAACTTCATCCATTTTCATATTCAATGATGATATATTATGATTGTTAGGTGTCCAGTTTTCATGTTTACCATGTTTATTCACTGATAAACAGAAATTTAAAGAAACTAAGAAAAGTAACAATAATAACGTATTCATTTGAATGATTAATTGCAGTAATAATTTACATCTGAAATAACTGAGTTGAATCGAAATGGAATAGGTTAATTATTAGATTAATTCAAGATAATCAATATAAGTCATTTGATTCAGTTATAGTCTATGAACAGAGAGATCTATATTTGCATAGATATCATTTTATTATAGGTGGAGTAATGATAATCTACCATCGGATCTTGTTAGATGATTGAAAAAATAAATATAGGTTGCAGAAGCCACTGATAACTTTGGTCATGATATTTCACCTATTCTACATTCTTATTTTGGTATGCATGTAACAGTATGATTGAACGATGGACATTACTCGCACTTTCTGGTTTTGGCTAATTAAAATAAATTATCGAGTATCAATTAATCTTTCGCCTTTTATACAACGCGTAGAACCTTCTAGAATACGCAAGCGTTGGTCAAAGATAGTTACTGAGGTATTTTATTTAACAAGCTAGATAGATGCCAAGGATTATCTAAGTATCGGGTCCATTAGTTCATTGAATTCGTCACAAATTGATGTTGATAGGGTACCATTAAATAGCAAAACAACGTAAATAATTATTCGTGCGTTGATAGATAATGAAAGCCATAGAAACATAACTGTATAAAATATTTAAGAAGAAATCTCACATGTCTGACTGTTTAATAGTTCCTAACGGTCATTGTTTTGTAAGTTACGATTTTACTAAATTACAATTTAGAAAAGTCAGTTTCATTTAGGGTCTATTTGTCAATATAACAACACTTCACAAAGTTTAAGTTGCTTTATAGTTACTGTGGGTATAAGATTGTCTTGTCTTTCATTACCTTGGGCTTCATTGAACTAGATTAGAGTTTGTTAGTAAATCGTGCTTTCGTTTCTGGCTTAACTTCAACATACTTCACGGTAACTTTAAAGTTAAAATATGTATCCTTACTGTTATTTTAACTTGCATCACAATACGTTTATCATCACCATATAGTATATTACACATTAAGTGCACTACCTGATTATCAGCACCGAATTTATAATTTAGCGTAAAATATTTGTTGATGGTAAGCGAACTATCTTTATAATCCTTTATTGCTGATATCGCTGCAGTGATTAAATTGGTAATTGACTAGTAACAAACTGGCGTCTTATCCTTTAACGTTTTCAGTGAGTAAGCGACTGATTCACTCAAATCAACACCTCAGTTTGACCTACCACGAGTAGACGAGAACTGGTATTTTTTAACTTGGTATGGTAGTCAACAAAACGTTTAAAAAGTGGCCGGGAATACATACCATACCTGCTGGGATGGCTCCCAGAAAACTCAACGAAGCCCCCAGATCCCTTGAAGGAAGCGAAGACATTCCATCCAATCACTGATCGATAGAACCTTCCAGAATCTTGACGTGGCACGCTCTGATTGGGTAATAGTTGAGACTTCTTAATTCGGATTGGATGGATTATAACACTGATTTTTGTTATATTTAAGTTGGATTGTGACTGGCAAGTGGAATCCAGGACGCGCGTTTCGTCCTATTTGGGACTCGTCGGCTGGATGTACCTGCACCCCAATGTTGATGTTCACACTGGGATTCGAACTCAGTCCGCTTCGTGTCAGACGCCACCGCGTTCACCACTAGGCTACTGTGTAATTACAAATCAACGGGAAGATACAAGCCTATTCTGAATTAGATATGTACCCGTTGCACAAGTGTGACTGTCTGGACACTGTAGCCTAGTGGTGAACGCGGTGGCGTTTGACACGAAGCGGACTGAGTTCGAATCCCAGTGTGAACATCAACTTAGGGGTGCAGGTACATCCAGCCGACGAGTCCCAAATAGGACGAAACGCGCGTCCTGAATTCCACTTGCCAGTCACAATCCAACTTAAATATAACTTGTGTAATACCGCTATATAGAGGCAATCCGCTCAGGATGCACATATGGCAACAGAGGCTGACCAGTTTCAGTCCATTACAAATCAACGGGAAGATACAAGCCTATTCTGAACTGATTTTTGTTGTTCAGAAAACTATAAATACACGAATATTTTGTGCATAACTTACTCTCTATCTTACTGGAATAAAGTTCCTGTCTACTCGTCTTCTGATTTTGCGACCAGGAGGGTTCAAGCGTTCGATGCTAAGGTAGTCCGCGACTAGTCAAGCATCAAGTACAATATATAGCAATACCAATCTGGATATTAGAAGCAACAATCCTAATTGTTTAGCTGGTTTGGGGTTCTTATGACGCGAGAAATTTGGTTTGTTCATCGAATGACAATTAGGTGTGCCTAGTCAATAATTGAGCGTCTGCCCTATGCTCACTGAGTCCCAAGCCGGATTAAGAAGAACACAATCCGATAAACCAACCGGACAGAATCGAATCATAATTCATACATTCGTTTATATATACATAAAACCTGACCGCACAGTTAACCGATTGGAAAACTAACATTAATACGAAATAGGAGTAATAGTGAATGTGAGCTGGAGTTCGTATACACAACCGATTAACCATAGTTCATCAATGAGAAATGATATAATAACAGTTCGTGTATCAAATAGAAGGATAGGGCAAGGGGAGCTGAATGATAATAGAAATAAATTGTTCGCCTTGAATATAACCAAAAGTACTGAAACAGTCTACAGATAAATGCCTCTCAAAGATAATAAATCTTCTTTAGGTGCCCGGCATACCAGGGGTACCAAAGAGTTTGGTAACTGGTAACGAATGCCCAACTTGTTAAAACGGCACTGCAAAGGAAACAGAATTATCATTTTACAATATCCATTTTATTATCTATGATTGGACAGGAAAGTAGAAAGTATAGTGTGTACCTTCAAAAGAGTTTTCCTGAATGGAAGGCGTGACCGTATTTCGAGAAGAGTGTTTAGTAAATTCCCAACACTTTACAGTCACTTCAAATCTTGTCATCTCAGAAGAAGAATCTATTATAAAGTGCAGTTGAAATTACTTCCAGTTTATTGACTTTGCTCTCGTTTGGCTTCCTCGTAGTAGATTTATGTTTGTCAGTTGATGGAGCTTTAGATTTTTGGCTAGAAAATCTAGGTTTGGTTTCAACAACGGTAATTCTATCTAATTTACTTCAGCTCTATTAAAACACACTTTAGAGTAATGAACAGGAATAGGTTATATGGAGAACACTAGGTTCGCTAGTGACTTGTGATATCGATACTTAATAATCATTTATGATATTAATGAATTCTGAGCAGGTTTATTCTATATGCAATTTATTGAACATAAGTATGATACTCTGTTATATAAGACGACTAATACATTTTGATAAAAATTTTTCCCGATAACTGTTCATTAGAGACGCTTGCATCAATCAGTTTACAAATTAGTTCATGTAAAGTGTCAAAAAATACATTCAATGCAATCTTTTCCAGATTAAAATAAAAAAAGTAATGAGAAAATGTTAGACTATAATCTTGAAACTTTTGTATTAGTTAATATGCGTGTTACTTTACGGAATTTATAAATAACCTGTCACACAAAATTATAGATTGATTGATCATTGAATAGCAACCAATGTCAAAAGTCATCTAGTGCTTTAGTGATAAAAGAATTCTGTTAATTGTGTTATGATTTGACTACTAGTTTGAATGACTCCGCATAGTGCACACTTGCTTAGTAGAAAGTGGTTTCAGTTAATTGGTAAAAAACTGCCTACCCAGATTTGCGTTAGCTGATATAATTCAGAACCAATTACTGGAACTCTTTGTGGGGGAGGGGATTGATGCTCCCTATAGGATTCGAATGCGTCACACAGTTCCAAATCCTAAAACGTTATTCCGTAGCCATTCAGTGCACTACTGACTTCAGTTGATCTATTGCTGTTTTTATTGAAAATTTTCAATAACCCTTTAAACAGTGACTTTCTATAACATCATAAATAAGTTTCGAATACATTAATAGCTGATTACTAGTAGAAATTAGACAATGATTTCGTTGATTTAGGTATATTCAGAAGCATGGAAATTTTTTACCTTAACTCACAATCCTTATGCATTGAATAATTAATTTATGGTCTTCATTCTAGTGGTTGATACAACATTAAATCCCACAGTTGGGATTTTTAATCTGATATGTGATTAGCATCAAGTAACAATAAAAATCAACAGATAGTGTTCTCACACCAAAATTATAACACCACAAACAATCAGGTACCATAACCTATGGAGTCTATTCTCTGTGATATCGAGACCATTTACTGCCAGGCTGCATTTGTTAAAAATTTAATAACTACAATGTTTGCATTGCTAAATCGCGACCCTTTCATAGACATACCATAGATTGTCATATCTGTTTACCTTTCCGAACTATCGTAACTTTACTATGGACCCATTATCCCTATTTCCATACACAACTCCTCTAGTTCATTCTTTTAAGCACTTTGTATTTTCTATTGCTGATTGGTCTAGTATATGTTACATAAATGCCATTGTCCTTATTCAATTAGAGACTTAGCATTTTCTGTTATTTGTTAGTATTGTTTTCTCGATCTCTATCTCTAAGAAAGTTTTTGGTCACTATGGCACCGTGGCAATCAATCAGAATCCGCGTAGTCAGGTTGTAGTAATAGTACAAATTTCAATTGGTTCTCTTAGGCACAAGGTCAGTATTCATCTGTCTCGGTTCCATCATATCTTACCTTTACACTAGTACAGTCAAGTTCATTTCGCTAAATTAAGTTGATTTCACAATTCACATCATTTTGAGTAGCCCATGCAATTGTAGAGAATACTGAGGTTTTACTCCGTAAGGTGGAGATCGACGTATTCTGAAGTGTATTGCAGCGGTTGGAACATGTAATAAACATGCCCAACCATCGCCTGCCTCGTTGCACAATGTTAGCTAGCGTGGTAGTACGCAGGAAGAAAGATAAAGGCGATCAGACAAAAACGCGACACGTCCACAAAGCCTTTGAATGTTGTACTGAACGAAGTTGGTAGGTCAGTATAACTGGTTGACGTCTACGTGATGAATGCAATCAAGGGCTGGAAGCATTAGATGACAAGTATCTAGATACGTCAGAATAATTTGAGTGCATCCACTCCTTATCTTTTTTCCTACACACCTTTGTTTCATTCATTCCTGTTATGGTAGTAACCTTAGTAAGTTGATCTCGTCGTGCTAATGGGATATGGCGACTTAGACCAATGAATATATGTGGCAGGTTTTACGTTGAGTATTACTGACTGACTTACTGTCATTATGAACTGACTTAAAGTGAATTAATTGATGAATAGAGTGATGATATTCAAATAAGTCTAACAAATTTAACTAGAAATTTTCAATAACAATTGAATTTGCTGCTAAGATGCGACTGTGATGAACATTAATTTCCAGGTTGTCTATAAAAATATTCTTCGTGGTATACACCTTAGTTATACTTTTTAATTAATCGATTAATCAATCTATCTATCTATATGGCTAGAGCGTAATGTGATTTCTTGTTACCTAGACAGTATCATACACATAAACATTTTGCAATCATATAATACTAATTATTGATTATAGGTGACTGGATAACGATTTCAAGGTTAAGTTTCTTCTAAGTTAACCAACTTTGCATTAAATAATCATCCATTCTTATGCCAGTATTCATCATTATAATCAATGCATGACCTATGATACTTTTCTTTTATGTGATATTGTTCTACTCTAATTATCATTTTTCAACAGATAGAAACATTCAGTCCAAAGTTACTTAACAGTATTCTAGTTAATTATGAAACACTATTAATATTATTGGAACTGTCGATCATAAACATGATATTGTCATTGTTTATCTTGTAATGACGAAAGGACGCGTTTACTGTGCAGCAGTCAGATCCGTTTTACTTTATGGATGTGAAACATGGCCTTTAAGGATAGAGGATATCCGTAGGATCCTAGTATTCGATCATAGATGTCTCCGAAACATTGCTCATGTTTGCTGGGACAACCGAGTAAGCAGTGCATGGCTTAGGAATAGAGTACTAGGTAAACACGGTAAGTCTATTGATGAAGTAGTGAATCTTCACCAGCTGAGGTGGTTAGGACATGTGTTGCGTATGCCTGACCACCGTCTACTTCGACGAACAATGTTGTCTGGTGTGGGAGTAGGCTGGAAGAAAGCTAGGGGTGGCCAAACGAAAACATGGCACCAATCCATGAAGTCATTGACAATTGGGCTGAGCCATGTTAATAGATGTAGACTACCTGGTTGGGGCCCACACGATGATCGTAACAAGTGGTTAGAGACCTTAGGTGATATGGCTCAAAATCGATTGCAATGGCGCAGGTGCATCCACTCCTTGTCTTCCTCCAAATTCTAATTTCTGAGCTTATTATAATTTTCTCTTTACTGAATCACTTTTTATCTCAAATCTCATCTCTGATCTCTATACCTTTCCATTAGTACTTACTCTGTTACTACCTCCCCTACTCTGGGATTTGGTCCGACAATTTAATCTTTATCTGCTAATTGAGGCATGGCAACTTGAACTGATGTACGCATGTACAAAGTTCTACGTTGTAACTGACTGACTGACTGAATTTCTGCCTATCTGACACTATATCCATTGTAGAATACGTAATAGACTATAAGCTAGGTAACCAATCAATATCAGGAGGTAATGAATAGCTGTTTTATCGTAGTATGGAATTCGTCAGTGGTATTGACTTATGATTCAAATAGTTATCCCCCTAAGCTAAAGCTAGGTAGGTAAATAGGAACTAAGCAATTAGGTCGAAATTAGTAGGTTGTGTCATAAACTCTTCATTTACAAAATCGAGGGTAAAACAATGCTATCACTTTTAAAACACACTTATTCATGATAATACACGTATCCCATCATTATTTCCATCGACCAAAACTTTTTGAGAAATCCTCTGAAATCAGCTTTTTTCAGTCGTTCAGCTGTTTCACATTATATCGTCTCTACATCGATTCAATGACGCCCATAGATAACCACTATGTAAAAATATGTTGCGAACATACTCTACTGATAATTAACAGCGAAAATGATGCATTAATTTCAGACGTCGTCGTGGTTGTTTTCAATTGTCCAACATCTAATGTTCAATTAGATAACGGATGAAAATACTTCTATTATATTAGACTAACATTTATGACAACATTGGTTACTACACTATGACACTGACACTAATACATCGAATACTTCAGAAAGTCCTCTTAGTTTGTGGGAAAATTATCTGAATCCCATAAAATAATATGTTATTTGTATCTAAACAATTTCGATTACAATTAATTTGTGCTTCCTGGAATATTTACCTAACAATCTTAAATATACATAATCAGTATAATTTGTTGATTCAATTTAGGTTACAAATAGATAATAAAAATGCAGAATCCATAAAAAGAATGCACTCATATGATTACGTTTCAACCATTCCTGCTACTCTATTTATAAAAATTATTGATATTTTAAAAGGTTAGCTATTCGATTGCATTTGGTTATATATCTTAAGTCCATGACTATTGTTTCCAATTACTTTACAAGCTAGACTTAAATTCCATTTTTGATCTAAATTTGATACTAATAGAAGCCCATTTGGTAAATTTAAAGCTTATATTAATGAACTTAAAATCATATTCATGACCATTTTCCTCTTCAACATAACGATTTATCTATCGACATTTTAAAGATCTTAATCATTATCAAAATATTCTTTGCAAAAACTCTTAGTATCTTTCAATGGGTCCATATATATCAAGTTAACCACCTAACAGTGAATGTGTTTGATTATTACTAATAATCAGTTCACTTATAGAGTTATTAAATTGATTTCAAATAGTTATATTAATCATCGGTAAAATGTTGGAACTTATTAACATTTATGTTATTGAGTAGAGTGCATCATTAGTTGCGATAATTGTGCATAAGTTCAACTTATGTAGAATAACAGATATTAAATTATACTGTGAGAACTAAAGATGCCAATTCACTTGTACAAATTGAAGTAAATGGAAAGACTTTGAACTGTATTAAAAACTACATCACTACAAATCAATATTTACAAGTTTTACACATGAGAAAATCAAGATTTTGAATCGTTCTATGAAAATATGCTTTATTCATAATGTTTTTAATGTATGTTAACTATAACGAAGTAGTCAAAAATTAGTAAATTTTGTGTTCTTAAGTATTGAATAAAGTAGAGGGGGGAAAGTAAAACTAATTGTTTTTTATCAACTTATGTTTAGTTGTATCTTTTCTTGTGACATCTTAAGAGAACTTGTCTGAAGCAGACAATAGAGAAAAGAGTTTGTTGACATACGTCTACAATCCAGGCATCTTTATTCAACAGAGATTAGAAGTGTCTTCTGTAGCAGTAATAGGATTCTAGGAAGTGTCAAGATTCTGCATTTGGTTGACTTATATCCGTTTATCAGTCCACTTGTTTATGTAAGGCAAGTTAAATTAGCAGCAAGGAGCGTGCACTTTCTAAACGGACATCTAGGTGCCACCTTGCATCCTCATCAAGAGGATGATAGAAGTCAGTTAAGGTCTCAATTATTGAGCATATCGAAGCTTTGGGTCATATACCAATACGGAAAACACTTTAGAAGAACTGATTTAAGGAGAGTTAATGTCAGGAACTTGTGCACAGATGAAAATTTGGTAATTCAACAATTCCAATCAGATTCTATCATTCAAAAGAAATGTATTAAGCCCGTGATGTTACTTAAATGTTAATATTTCTTTAATTTTCCCTACTTTTTTCAGGTTATTTAGGGAGTTATTATCATTTGATAGTCATCTTATTATCTGTCAAGTCGATAATTAACTTGGCGTTTCTTCTGTTATATCTTAAAGACTTACATTTTAGCTCGTTATATATGATAGCTTGGTTATGTAATGCAATATATATATTGGAAACTGAATAATAACGAGTATGAACATGACCATTTCAATTCACTTTGTTGTACTAGAAAAGTGACAAACTAACTGCTGTTTAAATAAATGATGTTACTAAAAGTGGATTGTTTTAAAGAGCTGATACTCAGACTTTTAACAAAAATGATAAGTTTTTAACATGACAGAAACTAATGGTAAATATGTAGTATCAAGAACACGCATTCTCCTTAACATACACCAAGAGATTATGGAATCCTTAGTCTGTAACAGCTTACATGATTACCTAGAATTTCTTTGCACTAGAACAACACAATTTTAGTAAAGGATACTTGCATTACAAACCTGCTGCATGCAGTGGACAACCGGACCAGCATCCTCGACCGGAATGGCATAGTCGACGTTGCATAACTCGATTCCTCAAAGCTTTCGATCGAGTTAGTCAAGTTAATCTGATCCAAAAACTGGCACAAATAAGCATTAAACCTCGGCTACTAGATTGGTTTAAGTCTTACCTCGATGAATGGGAATTCAAGGTGAGGGTAAATTACTCAGGCTGTGAATGTCACAGTAGTGTTCCTCCGCTTCCAGTGTTCACATCTGGAACCACTCCTCTTTTTGATTTATATAAACGACCTACGTCAACGAGTATCGTCCGAGCTATTACTTTGGAGGGGAGTTAGACCAGGAGGATATGATGGTACCACAGGATGATTTGACTCGACTACAGAGTTAAGCAGACAAAAATGAGCTAACTTTCAACTCTGTGGATTAAGAGTCATATACACACTTTAAATAATTTTCCCTTTGGCGAGTCACTAACAGAAAAAGATTTAGGTCCCCTACGATCTTAAATCGACTGCTAACTATGGCAAGAATAACTTCATAGCCAATTCTGAAGCGCATTATCAGCCAGTTTAACCGTAAGATTTTCCAAATAATTTCTAATAGTTTTCTTCACTCCCAATCGGAGTATGGAATTATTTCATTTCTCTGAAGAAGCGACTTACACTAAGCCGCGAAACGTCAGAAATTTTAATTTCTACTCATTGGAATTTTACAAATATATATATATAACTCATTTTATGGAAACATTGTTTCCTGTCTCACTCAGAAAAAACATGAATACTCTATAACGAATACAGAGAAGGGCCACGAAGTCTGCTCGTGGACTTAGGTTCAAACCATATGAGGAAGGCTTGCTAATACTAGGCTTGATATACAGATGGTTCAGAGGAGACATCAAATGACTTATAAAAATCTAAACACTCTTGGGCACCCAGTGAGACATCTATTAAAATGTATTCAAACACCTGTCTTAGAGGAAACACGCAAAACTAGAGGATTGGATTGTAGGTACAAATTCTTCACAGTAAAAATAGTCAAATCCTGGAATTCCCTACCGTTTAAAAGTAGTCCATGCATATTCTACGAAGATCTTTAAGAAAAAACTCGATTTAATCTTAAAGACTCAGAGCGAATTCCCTTGTATTCTGCTAATACTTCTTTTATCTACCTAGTGGAGTTGGTGATCCACTGAGACTAGAGACGGAAGCTCGTGAAGCGAAAGCATTTCTTATTCATTCCCAAACTATTTGAAACTATATATTTGAATGAAAACCATAAATACACAACAGAAAAAAAACAATATTGATTGAGTACTGTGGAAATGGTTGAGTTTGAATTTATTATTACGAATTGACCTGAGTTAGACAACTAAATTCCAGGGTATAATGAGCAGCTATTTGTTCTGGTACGGGATTTTTTAACATGAGCTCACAAGAGAATAACGTTAGGAGGTGATTCCGGAAGTATAGTAAAAGGTGTGATCGGTAGTATTCAACCATATCGAGCAGTTAACAAACAATGAAAACCAATAAGATAGCGCAATATATCGTAACAAATTAATCGAAGCTAGAAATGTTAACCAATGGATACCAGATCAATTGTTTAAGGTTTACGCGCTTGCGATGAAGGTTGAAGCGCCTACGATCGACCTCAGGTGGAAAGATTAGTGCTAGCTAATCAAGAGCCTTATACAGGAACAAAATAGCCGTCTAGTACTTATTGGACCTTACTGGTTGTCTAACCTAGATCTATACATAATACCGAATTCAAAAATAACAATATTTAGCGATAAATAAACAATGGATTCTTAATAAATTAAAGATGAATTGAGTTGGCATTAGTGAAAATTTGCATTTTCGTGGAAAACAAAACAGTAGGAAACTAACAGACAAAATACATTCCCTTTCAATCATAAACAGAGCATTCATCTCATATAAAGATTAAAAAAAATATATCATAAAATGACGATTACATGAATAATGGTATATGTAAAGTTCATTTCTAGGAGTAAGCTGACATTTTACCAGTTTATCACCGGTAGAAATTTCATTTTTTTTGCAGAATAAAATAATAAATTCCGTTGGAAACGAGTAAATACTTGGGACTTTTGAAGCCATTATCAATCAATAATAAAATAGATTTGCGGAAAGTATAAGGTGATTTAAAAGTGCAGGACATATAAGGGAACCATTCGTTACATTAATCGCGTGAACCTCGACCAGGTTGTCTGTATCTACAATGCCATAAATCAGCAACTAGTGTTTTATTGAAGCGATGACAAATTTTGGTTTGGCTTACTGACAATTTACACCAACTCCAGTCAGTATCTTATGTCAAAGGAAGATGTAGTTAGACGTATGTCAGTCAGTCAGTCAGTTACAACGTAGAACTTTGTACATGCGTACATCAGTTCAAGTTGCCATGCCTCAATTAGCAGATAAAGATTAAATTGTCGGACCAAATCCCAGAGTAGGGGAGGTAGTAACAGAGTAAGTACTAATGGAAAGGTATAGAGATCAGAGATGAGATTTGAGATAAAAAGTGATTCAGTAAAGAGAAAATTATAATAAGCTCAGAAATTAGAATTTGGAGGAAGACAAGGAGTGGATGCACCTGCGCCATTGCAATCGATTTTGAGCCATATCACCTAAGGTCTCTAACCACTTGTTACGATCATCGTGTGGGCCCCAACCAGGTAGTCTACATCTATTAACATGGCTCAGCCCAATTGTCAATGACTTCATGGATTGGTGCCATGTTTTCGTTTGGCCACCCCTAGCTTTCTTCCAGCCTACTCCCACACCAGACAACATTGTTCGTCGAAGTAGACGGTGGTCAGGCATACGCAACACATGTCCTAACCACCTCAGCTGGTGAAGATTCACTACTTCATCAATAGACTTACCGTGTTTACCTAGTACTCTATTCCTAAGCCATGCACTGCTTACTCGGTTGTCCCAGCAAACATGAGCAATGTTTCGGAGACATCTATGATCGAATACTAGGATCCTACGGATATCCTCTATCCTTAAAGGCCATGTTTCACATCCATAAAGTAAAACGGATCTGACTGCTGCACAGTAAACGCGTCCTTTCGTCATTACAAGATAAACAATGACAATATCATGTTTATGATCGACAGTTCCAATAATATTAATAGTGTTTCATAATTAACTAGAATACTGTTAAGTAACTTTGGACTGAATGTTTCTATCTGTTGAAAAATGATAATTAGAGTAGAACAATATCACATAAAAGAAAAGTATCATAGGTCATGCATTGATTATAATGATGAATACTGGCATAAGAATGGATGATTATTTAATGCAAAGTTGGTTAACTTAGAAGAAACTTAACCTTGAAATCGTTATCCAGTCACCTATAATCAATAATTAGTATTATATGATTGCAAAATGTTTATGTGTATGATACTGTCTAGGTAACAAGAAATCACATTACGCTCTAGCCATATAGATAGATAGATTGATTAATCGATTAATTAAAAAGTATAACTAAGGTGTATACCACGAAGAATATTTTTATAGACAACCTGGAAATTAATGTTCATCACAGTCGCATCTTAGCAGCAAATTCAATTGTTATTGAAAATTTCTAGTTAAATTTGTTAGACTTATTTGAATATCATCACTCTATTCATCAATTAATTCACTTTAAGTCAGTTCATAATGACAGTAAGTCAGTCAGTAATACTCAACGTAAAACCTGCCACATATATTCATTGGTCTAAGTCGCCATATCCCATTAGCACGACGAGATCAACTTACTAAGGTTACTACCATAACAGGAATGAATGAAACAAAGGTGTGTAGGAAAAAAGATAAGGAGTGGATGCACTCAAATTATTCTGACGTATCTAGATACTTGTCATCTAATGCTTCCAGCCCTTGATTGCATTCATCACGTAGACGTCAACCAGTTATACTGACCTACCAACTTCGTTCAGTACAACATTCAAAGGCTTTGTGGACGTGTCGCGTTTTTGTCTGATCGCCTTTATCTTTCTTCCTGCGTACTACCACGCTAGCTAACATTGTGCAACGAGGCAGGCGATGGTTGGGCATGTTTATTACATGTTCCAACCGCTGCAATACACTTCAGAATACGTCGATCTCCACCTTACGGAGTAAAACCTCAGTATTCTCTACAATTACATGGGCTACTCAAAATGATGTGAATTGTGAAATCAACTTAATTTAGCGAAATGAACTTGACTGTACTAGTGTAAAGGTAAGATATGATGGAACCGAGACAGATGAATACTGACCTTGTGCCTAAGAGAACCAATTGAAATTTGTACTATTACTACAACCTGACTACGCGGATTCTGATTGATTGCCACGGTGCCATAGTGACCAAAAACTTTCTTAGAGATAGAGATCGAGAAAACAATACTAACAAATAACAGAAAATGCTAAGTCTAATTGAATAAGGACAATGGCATTTATGTAACATATACTAGACCAATCAGCAATAGAAAATACAAAGTGCTTAAAAGAATGAACTAGAGGAGTTGTGTATGGAAATAGGGATAATGGGTCCATAGTAAAGTTACGATAGTTCGGAAAGGTAAACAGATATGACAATCTATGGTATGTCTATGAAAGGGTCGCGATTTAGCAATGCAAACATTGTAGTTATTAAATTTTTAACAAATGCAGCCTGGCAGTAAATGGTCTCGATATCACAGAGAATAGACTCCATAGGTTATGGTACCTGATTGTTTGTGGTGTTATAATTTTGGTGTGAGAACACTATCTGTTGATTTTTATTGTTACTTGATGCTAATCACATATCAGATTAAAAATCCCAACTGTGGGATTTAATGTTGTATCAACCACTAGAATGAAGACCATAAATTAATTATTCAATGCATAAGGATTGTGAGTTAAGGTAAAAAATTTCCATGCTTCTGAATATACCTAAATCAACGAAATCATTGTCTAATTTCTACTAGTAATCAGCTATTAACGTATTCGAAACTTATTTATGATGTTATAGAAAGTCACTGTTTAAAGGGTTATTGAAAATTTTCAATAAAAACAGCAATAGATCAACTGAAGTCAGTAGTGCACTGAATGGCTACGGAATAACGTTTTAGGATTTGGAACTGTGTGACGCATTCGAATCCTATAGGGAGCATCAATCCCCTCCCCCACAAAGAGTTCCAGTAATTGGTTCTGAATTATATCAGCTAACGCAAATCTGGGTAGGCAGTTTTTTACCAATTAACTGAAACCACTTTCTACTAAGCAAGTGTGCACTATGCGGAGTCATTCAAACTAGTAGTCAAATCATAACACAATTAACAGAATTCTTTTATCACTAAAGCACTAGATGACTTTTGACATTGGTTGCTATTCAATGATCAATCAATCTATAATTTTGTGTGACAGGTTATTTATAAATTCCGTAAAGTAACACGCATATTAACTAATACAAAAGTTTCAAGATTATAGTCTAACATTTTCTCATTACTTTTTTTATTTTAATCTGGAAAAGATTGCATTGAATGTATTTTTTGACACTTTACATGAACTAATTTGTAAACTGATTGATGCAAGCGTCTCTAATGAACAGTTATCGGGAAAAATTTTTATCAAAATGTATTAGTCGTCTTATATAACAGAGTATCATACTTATGTTCAATAAATTGCATATAGAATAAACCTGCTCAGAATTCATTAATATCATAAATGATTATTAAGTATCGATATCACAAGTCACTAGCGAACCTAGTGTTCTCCATATAACCTATTCCTGTTCATTACTCTAAAGTGTGTTTTAATAGAGCTGAAGTAAATTAGATAGAATTACCGTTGTTGAAACCAAACCTAGATTTTCTAGCCAAAAATCTAAAGCTCCATCAACTGACAAACATAAATCTACTACGAGGAAGCCAAACGAGAGCAAAGTCAATAAACTGGAAGTAATTTCAACTGCACTTTATAATAGATTCTTCTTCTGAGATGACAAGATTTGAAGTGACTGTAAAGTGTTGGGAATTTACTAAACACTCTTCTCGAAATACGGTCACGCCTTCCATTCAGGAAAACTCTTTTGAAGGTACACACTATACTTTCTACTTTCCTGTCCAATCATAGATAATAAAATGGATATTGTAAAATGATAATTCTGTTTCCTTTGCAGTGCCGTTTTAACAAGTTGGGCATTCGTTACCAGTTACCAAACTCTTTGGTACCCCTGGTATGCCGGGCACCTAAAGAAGATTTATTATCTTTGAGAGGCATTTATCTGTAGACTGTTTCAGTACTTTTGGTTATATTCAAGGCGAACAATTTATTTCTATTATCATTCAGCTCCCCTTGCCCTATCCTTCTATTTGATACACGAACTGTTATTATATCATTTCTCATTGATGAACTATGGTTAATCGGTTGTGTATACGAACTCCAGCTCACATTCACTATTACTCCTATTTCGTATTAATGTTAGTTTTCCAATCGGTTAACTGTGCGGTCAGGTTTTATGTATATATAAACGAATGTATGAATTATGATTCGATTCTGTCCGGTTGGTTTATCGGATTGTGTTCTTCTTAATCCGGCTTGGGACTCAGTGAGCATAGGGCAGACGCTCAATTATTGACTAGGCACACCTAATTGTCATTCGATGAACAAACCAAATTTCTCGCGTCATAAGAACCCCAAACCAGCTAAACAATTAGGATTGTTGCTTCTAATATCCAGATTGGTATTGCTATATATTGTACTTGATGCTTGACTAGTCGCGGACTACCTTAGCATCGAACGCTTGAACCCTCCTGGTCGCAAAATCAGAAGACGAGTAGACAGGAACTTTATTCCAGTAAGATAGAGAGTAAGTTATGCACAAAATATTCGTGTATTTATAGTTTTCTGAACAACAAAAATCAGTTCAGAATAGGCTTGTATCTTCCCGTTGATTTGTAATGGACTGAAACTGGTCAGCCTCTGTTGCCATATGTGCATCCTGAGCGGATTGCCTCTATATAGCGGTATTACACAAGTTATATTTAAGTTGGATTGTGACTGGCAAGTGGAATCCAGGACGCGCGTTTCGTCCTATTTGGGACTCGTCGGCTGGATGTACCTGCACCCCAATGTTGATGTTCACACTGGGATTCGAACTCAGTCCGCTTCGTGTCAAACGCCACCGCGTTCACCACTAGGCTACTGTGTAATTACAAATCAACGGGAAGATACAAGCCTATTCTGAATTAGATATGTACCCGTTGCACAAGTGTGACTGTCTGGACACTGTAGCACACACAGACAACATTGCTCGTCGAGGTAGACGGTGGTCGGGCATACGTAACACATGTCCTAACCACCTCAGCCGGTGAAGATTCACTACTTCATCAATAGCCTTACCGTATTTACCTAGTACTCTATTCCTAACCCATGCACTGCTTACTCGGTTGTCCCAGCAAACACGAGCAATGTTTCAGAGACATCTATGATCGAATACTAGGATCCTACGGATATCCTCTATCCTTAAAGGCCATGTTTCACATCCATAAAGTAAAACGGATCTGACTGCTGCACAGTAAACGCGTCCTTTCGTCATTAAACGAATGTCTCGCCTACGCCACAAGTGACGCAGGTTGGCAAAAGCCAATCGGGCCTTATATATACGGGCCGAGATTTCATCGGACACCAGACCGTTAGGACTGATGAGGCTCCCGAGATAAGTAAAACGGTTAACACATTCAATAGTTTCACTTCCTATCACTAACTTTGGTGCCGAATTAAGCCAGACCTGAAGTAACATTTTACATTTGGGGAGAATCGCATCCCAAACATGCTTACGTTCAAGTTTAAGGTAGTCAAAAAATTCTGCATTTTATCAGCATCTTCACTCAGTAGAACTATATCATCGGCATATTTTAAGTCAGTAAGTTTATCTCCTGGGAGGAGGTAAGCCCTTGAGAAATCAGACGATGACGATGTTAACTTTAAAAGTATGTCCATGATAAAATTAAATAAAAATGGAGATAGCGGACAACCTTGACGTATGTAACATATATCCTAACTACTTCAGTCATAAAGGACTAATAGATATAACTGGCCTACGCACGTGATTGTTTAATGAAAGCGTAGGCAGATAGGTGACGAATCAAAATGAAACGCACAGATAACTGTGACTAATATATTTACTCTTTCATTTGGAATGTGTGATTCGTCACTCGGTACTGCGGCATTGTACCTAAGCTATCCGGTTGTGGACTGTTCTGTCGGATTATCGTGTCTGAGTGGTAGATTAAAGGAAGGCTGGGAGTAACTGTGTATATTGTATATAGAATCTATGGGATTAACCATCCTACATTGAGATATAACATTCAATCTTATCAACTTTGACTAGTACCCCAAATCTAACTTCATCACTGTTTACTTACTGGTCTCAACAAATCTATCATCCAGAAATACATATATAATTTGATTTCCATAATTTAATATTGTTCTAAATAATACCAACTATGTGATATATTGAAACGTTTTAGGAATTGAGAACGTATGGAGACTAAAATGTCAGTGCCAAAGCTCCTAGGTATAAGTGTTTTATTAAACGTTTTTCATCTGGTGTAATTTTGTCTACAATTAACTGCATCACTAATTGGAAAACAATTTATGAAACTAACTGTTAAACCTTCTATTTCTACCTTTTACACAATTATTTCTGCCCATTCATTAAAATAAAACATAAAGGGCTTTAGCAACGCCAATCATATGACAAAATGTATGAAACGATCAACAACTCAATGATTGAGTTTTTAAAGAGATTAATTCCAATTGCTCTTAATACTACCATTCGCTAATTGAACTACCTACGATTAGCCTGATTATTTCATTAATTTATCTCTTCTTAATTAATTATCTTTATGCCTGATCCTTCTTTATTAACGCCCTAACTGTGGTATTTACCTTAAGTTCATCTCGTAAGGTTGCAGAGTCGCATTTATGACTGATGTATTTCAAAAAAAACAAAAAAAAAACAACAGACTTCAGAACGGATTATGACAAATAAAAAGTTTGAAATGGACAATCTCTTTCGAATTACTCGTCTGTTGTGCCAGTTTGCGCCTCAGTTGTTACGTATATTAGTGAATGCAGTTATAATACATAGGACTGTGTACCCGAACATGAATTTTGTGTATCAGGTGGTCATATCTCTTTAATTCCTTTATATCAAAAAATTATTACGGATAAACCTTTTTGAATAAATCGCTGGTCACCAAGGTAAAGGAATAACAGTGAATACCATTACTTGATAACCACATAACAGATCCTATGAATTCTAGATTATCAGGCTAGGTAACACTATTTAGTCACTTAAGCCTAAATAAGTAGAGTGAACACAGTAATTGAAATGTGATTGTTCAAACCCCGATGCAAATATTACTGAAACTAACGAAGGACATTTCTACAACTAGTAAACTATCTAACAGTCTGTACATATAGCTGCTAAGAATACATTTTTACATCAATCTATACTTCATGGCTACAATCGAAAATAGATTACTAGTAAACAATTATTGCTGTGCCCAGTTTCTTAAATAACAGTTTATTCAAAATTAACTACAAATTTATACACATATGTACAGGGTTGGACTCATGTTGTCAATCAATCATAAGTAACGTAGAACCCGGGACGTATGTGTATTAGTTGATGTTTTTATACCACATTAGTATGACGATAAAAATTAAGATGAGTATCGCAATATGGTTCAATAACAGAGAATGAACAAGTATGTATGAAGCAATAACTAAACCTAACATTTAGCGAAAGATAAAGAGTGAATGTGCCCCACTGTGAATGATTTTCAGCCATGTCATTACTGAATGTCTCCGACAGCTGATCGGCATTATCTTACGAATTCCAGCCAAATACTCTGAGCTTACTAACATAGCTCAAACCAACTACTGCGCAGTAAGTACTTCTCATAATATGAAAAGTGTATGTCATAGAATTTTCCTCGTTTAGTTAGATTAAGTATACCTGGTAAACAGCCTTTATACGTTACAGAACTATTAGTATTAAATGCGGCCTATGGATACAAATAAACTATATTGCCTACAGAATCTCTATTTATTTATTTTAAAAAATTTATGTTAATAGATTTAGAGATAAACAAACTTAAAGTTTAACAATTAACTCGATACTAGTAAGAGGTTGTAATTTCCTATTGTTAAATATTCGGGACTGAAATTGATCGGTCAGTAGTGAATCATAAATTGCCTTGATTAGCTTAATATCTCTGGATATGCATATGAATATCTATTTGTAGTAGTGTAGCCTGATGAAGATCTATTCGAAAACATTGTTCGCTTATCTGTACTGTTTCATTGTTATTAATGCTTTGACAATGGTTAAGCCAAGACTTAAACTCGGAAAGTCATGGCACTTACTTAAAAAGAACATTTTGAAAAAATAAATCATAGTGGGTATTTGAATAGGAAGGTTATTAATAAAAGTAATATATTGGATAACGATTAATGGCAAAACTAAATATTATCTATCGATTAATTTCAAACTCAAAACACGATGCGAAAATTGAAAATTATTGCTACAAAACTACCTAAGACTTATTTACCAGGTACAGATTCGTATACTTTGAACCACACTTTAAACATAAAGACCAGTGATACTAACCAACTGCCTATAACCATCGACCACAATCTCATAAATAAGATACTTCATGACCAACCATAATAACTGATGTTGACGATGATAAATGTATGTATATAACAGCATAGTAATGAAACTGACAGCTACATTATTACTACAGAACATTTTACAACTCACATCGAAATATATATATATATATATAAACTACACAATCATTATTTGTAGAAGACAAAAGAGTGACAGTTACAACGACAGTAGTGACAGTTGTAAAGAGATAGACACTATCATTGAATTCACTAAAGTGTTTGGCTATATAACAAACTGATGTAGCACAAAAATAGGATATGCTTAGAGGTGAAAATAAATTAGTAGAAAAAATGGAAAATAAGAACAACATGGACAACAAAATAAAATATACATACGTGATAAACATTATAACTACAGTGTCGTTTCATTGAGATGATCTTAATAATTAGGTATTAGGAAAGAAGGATGAAGATACGCACAGAATGCACATATACTGTAACTGTGTGAAAACAAACAAATAATAACTGATAATTGAATTAGATAAAATCAGTGTAGAAATGATCATAACGCTGTTTTATTCTTCTGTTAAAAAGTTTGATAAAGGAGGTTGAAGTAAAACAGGGCTAATTAACACGTTAGTGCTGTGAGCGGAAAACGTTGTTCAGAAGAAAAATCGTTCCAATAACAAATGAACAGAAAAATAACATTATTTGAAAATGATTTAAATACATCACAGTCTGAACATACTATTTCAAGTTTCCGATGCCATACGAAGTAATTCGCTGATTACAATTTCACGATTTCCATGATGTGTTGCTAAAAGTGATCGAATTGTATCCTCTTCGACAGATGGGAAGATTTCATGTATTGACTGAACTTCTTCAGTAGATATCGGTTTAGGTAAAACTCGCATATCACCAACTACACCCAATCTTGGTTGACAGTCTGCACAACGGAAAGTTAAAAAGTATGTACGTAAGTCTGGAAGGAAATATAATTAATGAGGACAATGTATTTGAAACGCTTTTATTGACTGAGGTGGTTGTGAAGTGTTAGGTGTACCCAACAACTGTCTATTACAGCGTGTAATCCAGGCTAGCATTATAGCACTTTAGAAGGTGTAGACTTATTTGTTAGAATCTGCAAGATAATAGTAATCTATGGGCACAGAGTTTAAGTAACGGGATTAAAATTAGTAGCAGTGGAAAACATGTATTTAACTTTTATATCAACATTTTGAGTTTTGTATTTTCACTGTTTATCCACCAACCGTTTTAAGAAAGAATTTATTATTTATATCTGATTTGTTGTATATTATCGTTGATAATGCTATTATTCCGGATGCTGGAATTGTCAACTTTACCAAGTGAGATATGGGCTCTCAGACTTTAACATAAGAGATGTAAGCCACATAGATGCTCCTCGATATAACCATGTCTTCGTCTGACTTTTCAGGAGTTGACTTTCTACCAGGAGCCTCGCTTACTGACTTAGAGTATGCTGATGACATAGTCCTATTTGGTGAAGACGCTGACAAAATGCAGACTCTTCTGACTACCCTGAGCAACAATGCAAGCATGTTCGGGATGCGGTTTTCCACCTCGAAATGCAAAATGTTGCTTCAGGATTGGGTTGCATCGGCACCTGAACTAGTGATAGGGAGTGAAGTAGTCGAGCGTATAGACCGCTTCATGTATCTGGGGAGTCTCATCAGTGCTGATGGCCTGGTGACTGACGAAATATCAGCACGGATACAGAAAGCTCGATTGGCTTTTGCCAAGTTGCGTCACTTATGGCGGAGGCGAGATATCCGCTCGCTAACTAAAGGACGAGTGTACCGTGCATCAGTTCGCTCTGTCCTACTATACGGGAGCGAAACATGGCCGTTAAGAGTAGAGGATATTCGTAGGTTACTGGTCTTCGATCATAGGTGTCTCCGAAGCATTGCTCGAGTATCGTAGGACAACCGAGTGAGCAATGCTGTCGTTAGGAAACGGGTTCTAGGAAAGGAGGGTAAATCAATAGATGAGGTATTGAAACTTCATCAGTTGACGTGGTTGGGACATGTGTTACGCATGTCTAACTACCGTCTGCCTCGACGAGCTGTTTTGCGGTGTAGGAATAGGTTGGAAGAAAGCTAGAGGCGGCCAAACCAAAACATGGCAGAAATCGATGAAGTCACTGACAAGTGGACTAAGTCATGTTGGTAGATGTAGGCTGCGTGGTTGGGGTCCGCGAGACAAAAGTCACCAATGGTTAGAGACCTTGAACGACATGGCTCAGAATCGTTCGCAATGGCGCAGGTGCATCCACTCTTTGTTATCTCTCAAAATTTAACCTTTCGAATTCTCTATCTTTCTCCTTTCAAATTTATCTCACTGAATTATACTTTTCGAATCATATCTTCGCTCCCTAATTTTCTGCATTACTGCTAATACTTCTACTATCGCTATCACTCTTGGATTTGAACTGACAGTTGCGTCTCTGTGCTGATGTGGTATGGCGACCTGAACTGATGTACGTACGTACGTACGAAGTTCTACGTTGTATCTGTCTGTCTGTCTGTAAGCCACATGTTGGCAGATGAATGCAAATGTGGCTAAACGGATGTACATTATTGTCAAAAGGTAAGAGTTAAATAATATATGAAATAGCCTAGTGGTAGCGCATAGTTTATTTTTTAGTTAAGAGGTATGAAATGTGTTCAATGCAAACACTTGACGATGTAATTTTAAAACCGATAGCACGTTTGATCTACTTAAGGAGTATAGGAAAGAAAACAAACATGAGACCGAAACTAAGTTGATAGTACTTACATAGTGGAGTCGATTGGAGAAGTGGGAGATTTACTGGTACTTTCTAAAAAGCAAATTAACGATCAAATATTTGGAAACCCATTTAAATAAAAATTGATAAATACATTACAAAATGCAAATATTTGCGTTCCAGCGGTGTTAATATTCGGGAATGAATCTGTCACTGAATTTTGAAGATTAGATTCCTTAAAATCACGGCTTGATTTAATAGTCAGTTACATTTCCAACTTGAAAGTCAACGGATTATGATTAGGCAATAGAAACTAGATTAATCTTTCGTTATGTAATCAAACTAGTTGGGAAACCTCGGTGAGTGAGAAGCTTTAGAAGAACGATTTCCAAAGAAACATATATATATATATATATTCCCTAGAGACAACAGCTTGAGATCGTTCACACACATCCCAATAATCATTCTTACAGTTATGCTTAAACCAAGTACACTTGGCTAAAGAAATTTTAAGCATGCTGCTGAAAAGAACCCGAATCAAATACAAACAATTATAATAATATGTTCCGTATAAGAATGAAGCTGTCAGGAATTAGCAGGAGATAAAGTAAGAGAAAATAAAATGGTAGGTTGAAGTTAACATCCAAAATAGTATTAACATGGTCAGGCCATACACTACTAACTGACGAGAATAGTTGAAAGTCATACAGTATTCAGCTGTAAAGGTTGGTCAAATCGAAAATATCTTAATGTCAAACAGTGATTTTGTTTCTTAAGGTTTGATTTTTTGATGTATCAAGGCTGGTTAGATCCAGAAAGTAGAACTGTCCACATCAAATGGATATTCAGCTCGATTGGTAATGAAAAAAGCCAGAGCAAGTGTATACAAGTGCCAGAATCAAAGCTGAGAAGATAACATAACCAAACGGAACTCAATTGTGAGTTATGTACATGAAAATGTATATACACCCTACATATTGTCTCTAGGTCGAACGGTAGATGATAAATTAGGAACGAAGTCTGTTATTAGAGCAAGTGGAATATGCATCTATTCAAGGTTATAACCTACATGTCTTTGTCCGGATCAGAGTGATGTGAATAAATTTATTCATAATTCATGAGCGTTATTATTCGATTTCGACAAACAGAGCTTCCTTATCATTCACAGTTTTTCTACTTGTATAGCTGTTGGGACATGTGTTTGGGAAACGTGTGTGTATTGTAACTGAATCAGAACGGTGAGCTTAGCATAGGATACCAGGTAAACATGGTAAAATATTCGATGGCATGTGTGCATATGACATTACGCTTACTTAAATACAAAATACATGAGCGTAGGACCGGATGCTATAGTCCAAATCGACCAGTGTCCGTAAGGCATTCACTCTCTTGCTTCAAGCTTTTAAAGTGATTTTATTCCACCTTTTTTGCTTTCCACTCTCGTTTGATACTCTTTACTTATCGAAATCCTGAAATATTGGCATCATTACGTCCACTTTTTCATTCATTTACGTTTTTATTTGTGTATATTGTGATGCAAACATGTAGCAAACTGAACTTATGTACATTTGTACTGGATATACTAACCACTCTAATCCCTATGTTACCAAATATTTATCCTCGGAATGCTGTAAAATTACATGCGAATTAATTTTAGATCATTCATGAGTAAACAATAAGATTTGTAGAATTTTATTTAGTCTTGGCTAGAACTAGTCCATGATAAACATACGTTTGCTCCAATTAAAAATATGTTGTTAAGCAAAATATAGACGAAGTTTGGCAAATGGAAATGAATGGAAAGATAAAGAAAATATAAATGATAGTAAAAAGCTGCCGGGTTATGAGCAGCTGAATGAAGAAGTTGAGAAATGAAAACAAAATAACAGTTGAACCAATAATAATGACCAATACTACACAGATGAATCACAACACAAGACTGTGCCTCTAAATTACGTCTATATCACTGTAGGTATGGCAAAACATTGTATATTTTATAAATTTAAACGAAAAAAGATAAAGCTGTTGATAGACATAAATGAAAAATTGCTTACTCGACATTGGAAAATCAGATTAATTGAACCTTCTAAGTTTTCTCCTTGTTGTCCACTAAGCTGAAACCACTGATTTAAAGCGATACCATCATATAACGATCGAGGAAAAGCTATTACAGCGTGAGCGACTTGTGAAGACGAAAATATGTTTTCCGAAACTATTTCTAATGATAATTTGTCAACACCATCATGGAGCCAACTAAATAACAAGACAATTTAAAGGGAGGATAAACAGAATATAGTGGATTATAATGCTTATAATTGGATAATATGTACAAAACATTGGTGGAATAGAATGCTTTGAATCATAATAATTAAACAAAGTAATTATAGACGAAAAGTATTCTTTTCAATAAATTCTCATCAGGTTCTACATTTATAAATTCAAATTAATAATCCAAAATAGATAGCCACGTTTACGGCGGAAATATCCTTTAAATTAAATTACAGTCAATGAATCTGAGGTTGTTAGTGTCAAAATAAATAGTTTATACGTCAACTGAAATTATTAGGGTGATCATAATCATCATAAGAATAAATACGTAATAGGAGGGGGGAGGTGGATAAATTATGCATCAGTAATGTGAATACAAATCAAAACAAAACAAATGTTCAGACGAATGAAGACTAAGTGTAATATATATTAAATGATTTGAAATAATAGAATGGAGTGAGTGTTTATTAAAGTTGTCCATGTGATAGTAAGACGAATAATAGTAATAATAGTCTTAGTCTTGTACCTCCTAATACAAAAGAGATCTCATAAAATCACTTAGCTATAGAATAATAGCTATATCCTTCACGGATATTGTAGAAGAATGGGACATCTTGTGTGAAACGCAAAGAAAATGAATATCTCAAGATGCTTCTTAACAGGTATATTGGAATGAAACTTAAAGTAGAAACAGTTCAGACCACCTGTAAGAAATCGCTGTTTAGTTGCCTACAGTTCAGAGGTGATGCTAAGAAAATATGTATATTACCCTGTCCATATACTTTTCCGGCTCTAAAAAGCTTAAGCTCTGCATCCAGAAGAAATGTGTTCCATTGCTTCTTTTACCATGGTCAACATCCGACCAAAGAAATCAATGATCGTAAGTTGATTCAGTTTACTTAATGTATGTGCTGATCTCCTGTCTTTGTATCTTAATAACTTTTGTTCTCATTTATCAAATTTTATTGTTATTACTATTCATATCTTTGTGTTATTATTACTATTATTCGTCTTACTATCACATGGACAACTTTAATAAACACTCACTCCATTTTATTATTTCAAATCATTTAAGTTACTTCCAACATATTGACACAAAAGGGAGATAGTCTCTGTGCATAAGACATTTGTGGCGGACGTACCAACATACAATGGTATCGTTTTCTTCACAACTATAGTGGCGGCTATTAAATCAACGAAGTAAAAAAAACAAGAATACAGACCAGTACTCCCTTGCTCCACTTTCCACAAATTTAGTTTTACGATACAACAGCTCAAAATTTGTGAATCTAACAACTTAGTTGGATAAAATACTATTCAAAAGCTGGAAAGTTGACAATTTGCATAGATAGCGAATTCTATTTACTTACGATACTTCTAGAGTTTGAATAATGTTGCTGAAAAAATCTGATTGCTTGACTAAAAGTTCTTAATTCGGAAGTGGTAACTTATGGACAATGATTTTATTTTAGTGGTACATTATTTATAGATTAACATACTAAGCACAAACTTACCATCGAAAAGTTTCATTCCAGATGGGATGTTTACCAGATCTTGATGAAGTCTGAGTTTCGAATCTGGCATCTCCAATGCGAATTATGCAGTAAAGGTTCATAGGGAGGAAACCATAATTCCTAACAAGACGAGCCTAAAAATATGTGAAAAAACACACTGGTTAATTTGACAGTGACTTAAACTAGTTACTGATAAGCGTTTTTACTATCTTTTGTAGTGACAGTATTTGTGCCCGATTCAAAAGTTTGATCATCGATTAAGATGTTCATAAGAATCCTACTAATTTTCACTTAAACTCATAACTGTATTACCAAGCTTATCTCACATATGAAACTATACACTTAGTCACAAGAATATTTCACTTGGTAAAAGGAATGAACTGTAATTAGTGACCCTATAAGTGTAATCCCTTTTTATCTTCAGCGCTTCATCCAATAACAATACGGTGAGGAATATTGAAGAGCATTACAGAAACTTGAAGACACGTAGTAAATATGTGCATTATCTTTAAGTGGTAAAATATTATGAAGCACCCGAGTTGATGAAGCTGAAAATATGACTTCCAAATATAGTTTAATACTAACATAATAATAACTGACAAGATGAGAAAAGAATAGAAAACACTCAATAAGCCATGGAATTATGATAAACCAAACAAGTTTTAACTGCTTAATGGTCAATGAAAAAGACGAAGTTAATAAGCGATTTTGGGGCACAGATCTGTAATCACTAGGTTGAATCCTAATTAACTGAATAAATAAATGTAATGATAATGAAGGTCTTTGTGATAATCTATGAGCTTTACACTATTAGACGTTTGGTAAGCTTTTTATTTCAGTGGAATTGTGTCGCCTTAGGAAGTTTCAATCGCCTAACTAGTTTAGAGAAATGATGACAACAAAACAATACTAAGAGATGAACTTCGAAAAGAGATCATATTAAACAAAAACAAGAGAGTAGTAAATAAGTGAACAGAATCGATTGTAAAAGAAAATTTAGAAACATACCCTTCAATCGGTACTATCGACCAAACATATAAGAAATTATGTTGCAATCTTGGGTTACAATGACCACATTGTAGTTTGTGACGGGATACTATTAGTGTTGTGATGGATCTAACACCATTAGATAGGCTGAACGACTAACAATACATGACGACACTTAATAAAGATAACACCACTGCATACAAGAAAAGGAAGACTGGTTTTCATGATAATTTTATGTCACGAAGAAAGGTTGTAGCATTATGCAGGAAAAGGTTACTCATTCTACAGTCTGAATTATAAACCGAGTAGAGTATATTTAGAACACTAAAACACGAGGTGCCAGGCAGTTGCTACAACCACGTGGCCATTCAGAAGGGAGCATTTATGCCGGGAATGTGAAAATAACCAACTAAATACAATGAATGAGAACAAACAATATATTGCTAATTGATTGAAGTTAAAAATGTTAACGGTTGGATGTTGGTTCAGTGGTAAAACCCTCAAATGTTCTTCGGGAAGCTCAAAGTTTATGAGCATGGACGCGCACTGTTGAAGAATCTCATACTAAGAAGAAGTACCCTTCCTGTGTTCTCTGATTTTAAATGGCAATGTATAGTTAAAATTCAACAATATCTACGACACTCAGAAATACACCGTACGATATATATATATATACGAGGTCTAATCAACCAATTTGGGATCAAAAATAGTAAATTCTAGTCACCAGGATACTTAATAAGCGAAAGGTAGAGGCCTTTCTGTAAGCGACCAAACTTACATGCATGGTATTGAATTGGAGCATATTACCTGTCACCTTTCCAGCGTTACTACAGCTATTTTTACAATGGATCTGTAAATTCGTTCTATGTCTACAGACAATGACGTGACAGCATATTACTAGAATTTATGAATAGATAAGGATAACAAAGTTAGGATATTATCTACCAAATTAAATCTCTACGCTAGGAGGCAAAATAAACTTAATATGGCTTAGAATCAGTTAGTTATAGATTTTTCACACTACTCTACCCAGCCGCCCGAGCTTACTCATGATTAAATTGGAATGATAACTACTAACATTCTAAAATAGCACTGGATTTGATATGCTGCTATTTATTCAACTTAAAACTGTTAAAAAATACCTCTAGCTTACGTAAGAGAATTAAACGACTTACATGTGACTATTAAACAAAAAAAAACTCACTTGAGTAACATCTAACTGTAATAATAGTTGTTCTTTAGGAGGTGACACCGAATGCGTAAGATTGCTATCATGATTGTATTTTAGGCCATTTTCAGTAACATGAGTAGGCTTCTGAAAAATACATTATACGCTTTTGAAAGGCTCACCTGAACTATATTGTTCGAAGAATTTGAAGGTTTAGCGTCAGGGTTTGATAAGTCTAATAAGTCAACCTCGTGATGGTCGTTTGACATAATTGACCCAACGCGATAGATTGAAGCATATCAATATTCCAATATCCAATATCTGTATGACGAAATATTGTAAATCGATTTCTTTGCGCTTATGACTTCAGTAACTCGGTTTTTATATCAGATTTTCGGTTTCTTCCGATAATAGGTTGGTTACAATACCACTTTGGTCCTATCAGTTCCACTCGGTTATATTCATCCCATTTTACTATCTATTTTATTAAAATTTATCTTTTTTACCCTTTTAGGCGTACATATTAGTCTCCGTCCCTTCATCCTCTCCTAAATAGTCTGATTCACTAATAAGGCTCAAGAGATTACCATAGAGGGGATAAGTGTGGAGGGAGCTAGTACTCACTGTTAGTTACTAATATCAAGTTTTCATCCCTATTCCATAGGGGAATACATATGCCGTGGTGATGCACACCACCATAAAGATTCTTTTTAAATCTTTATGGAGTAGGGGCTAAAGTTACTTAATCAGATAGTGCCTTCCAGGTGGGGCAGTGTCCTAGTTACAAGAAATCAGCCTCCTGATAAGCAATAGATCGTCTATTTCTCCAGGCATACGAGCATACGAAGCCCTTAATATTCTTTCGTTTTGGCGTTCAGACATAGTGAGCATATTGTATGCAAGATTTAAGTCTCCTTCTAATCGTTTGTATCTTAGAATTCCGGATGTCGGTAGTACATCACTTGGCATTTCAGTGTTTCGTGGGTCTGGCCTATATCACCTATTCCCTCTTCAATCCTGCCAAGATCCCCGTGTATAAGTTTAGTGTCCTCTTCACCTCTCATAGCTTCCCGCAGCGATGCATTGTCCACGCATATAAGAATCGAAGAGCGACTGTTTAATGGAGGTCGTTGATGAAAATTAAGAACAGCAATTGACCGAGGATAGAACCATGTAATACTCTAAACAAGGCTGGTCTAATGTTTCAGCACACCCTATTCACTATAATACAGAAGTCTAGCTCCAGTAATTAGTCCTGCAGTCAGGACTGTAGTGACTATGCAAAGCCCAAAGCTACTGCCTCATAGATAAGGCCACGCTTTTGTGAAATTCAAGAATGCTGCATGGAGTTAAGTGTTGGTATTCCAGCACGCCATCGAGTCAGACCAGTAAGATGTTTGTGTTACAGAACCCATTTTCACCGTAAACCGTGTTTTACCTCATGTAACAGGTTGTTTGTCTGCAAATTGCGGCAAGGGATAAACCGTTATACCTACCAAAACCTTTGATAGCATCGGGATAATTACAACTAGCCTACAGTAAACTGGATTTCTCCTACGCCCTCCTCATTATTTGGAAATACAAATTATCTGCTTTCATTCACCTACAAACTTCTTTATTGTAATAAGTATTGAGAAAGGTTAATGATTAGGTATCTGAGTGCTTTAGCACATTGCCTTGATACCGCCTGCCTCTTGTTGCCGCAGCATGGTGATGTATTGAGCTCTAACTCCCTTCTCATAACTAATAACTAAGGCTTGGTCAATTATTATTAAAATTTGAAACCAAACTAAATCCACTTGCATCCAGTACGTTTTCTCACGAGAAGTGATATCACCCGAAGCTGACTGCTCATTATATTTAAGAAAAATCAGTTTCCGCTTTATTTATGTGATTGTAAGGTTGAGTGGGCTGTGTTAATCCCTAAGATATATCTATATGTAAGTATACAGTTTACCATAAAACATTTTAACCGACTTCGCTGATATCATTTGCTTTGGTGGGCAGTTCAATTCCTTATCTCCTTGATATGTACTAAGGAATAACAACTTCATTCAATTTTATCCTTTGAACATTTCGTTGATAACGTCGGAGTTAATTGATCTTAGACAGATTAAAAAGATAAAATACACCAGTGCCCACTTCACCATTCGAGATACAGGATGCTTAAATTACATCGTCTCTCGTTCTACTATAGAACAATGCAAATATATGTGAACGCTTTAGTAATATCTAGCGAGGAGGGTTGGAGAATCTTTGACTCTGTGGTGGTAAATAATTCCAGAGATAAATGAACGTATTAGCTTGAAGAGTTCCCCGGATATAGGACCAAGTTGCGCTTGTCGTATAACCAAAGACACTTCCATCGAATGGACCCCAATCTTACGAATGAGAAATCAGAAGGCAATAAAGGATGGAAGCGAAATTATATTTGAGCGTAAAGAGAGCTTTAATGGGATTGCAACGTCTAGGCTGGCAAACTAGAGAGAGATGCTACCTACGGTGGTTCGAGTCGTGATCTGGTTGAGATGCGTGACCGCGCGCCTTCAACTAGTAGTGTCCGCTAAAACAAACATGGTCAGCATCAATATCGAGAGCTTATGCAACTATTTATTTTGGGGATTATTTACCGCTACAAGCTTACATCGCTGATGCTGGCCATTTTAGTTTTAGTGAATACAACTACTGAAGCAATCGGTCATGAATCACCACCACGTTACGACGCACCAGGGTAAGTAACCCCTTTCATCAGCTAGCATGAGTGTTGTATGCCGTCTACCCTCTACTCACGAGCAAATATTTATTCCACTCCATTCATCACTGCTTTTTGAGTTTTTTTCAATTTTTACGTGTGTGTTTAATCGTTAGATGCGATTTTGGTTATACCACAAGTGTAACTTAGACATATATAAGGTGCACTTCACTGGTTATCAAGACGTGACCTGGGCTTGATCAAACCTGTGAATTTATTCCGGGTTATACATAATGTAGTCGTTTTAACATTCTTGCACTTACGTTTTATAATCACACTTTTTTTAATTTTTAATGTGAATGACCGAACGCCGAAGCTTATTAAAATCGGAACCATCACGCTTCTGGTTATACTAAAAGTGTAACCAGGTGGTATATGGAATGCACTTTTATACTATCTCAACAACCAATCGTTGGAAATGGTTTAGTGTCCATATCTTTGATCAAACTTGAGTTAGCTGTTTATGTACCGTATTCTATAAAAGGTCTTATGTTAGTAGGATAAAGAATTAAAACCATGTTTTTGAAAAACAGTCGAAGTCTCTACGTAGCAAAATAATACTTGGAATCCCCTATCAGCAGCTTCATTACAACGTGTAGATGTTTTCAGGTTGTTGCTTATACTTATACCCAAATCCTTTTGTTATATGACTAGTGTAAAAGTATTCCATCAGTTGTGTACTGATAGTCATTTTCATGTTGGTTTGGATTAATGAACTTTAACTAGAGTTTATTTCTAAACTTAATATTTAAAACCATCTAACTTATTCATCTTAATCCGTTAATAAATTTATTCTCCCAGTGTCACAATATTTTACCCCTTCCTCAAAATTCATATTTAGATAAAAATATTAGTGGTGATTATCCGAACAGCTTTAACATGTACCAGAAATAGTAAAGTCTTAACATGATACATTGTTGTGCTTCTCTATTTACAAGTCCCATTTACGATATTACAATGTACCCTTACTCTCGATTCGTAAGCCAAGCTAGCACTGTCTGTTATGTCAAAAGTAGGTGTTTGTAGAAGTCCTGCATGATATACTTCATCGAACGCTTTGTTAAAGTCGATAGGTGGCTTTTTTTGAGATGTAGTATGTTTTCAAGCTTGAATAACTGGTACAGAATCCATCTTGCTTTGTAACTTATAATTTACGAATCTCCTCATGTTGGAGCCAATTATCTCGAAATAACGTCTTCGAAAGCAAAATAAAGAAGGTTCTGCTTAAACTTATCATAATGCAATTAAACTCGAGAAGTCTTTTTACATCCTTGATAATAGGACAGACTATGGTACTCTTATAATCACTTGAGATTGAGGTATTTCGAGTAGATTTTTGTTGGATGTTCAGTGATTATAACCTCCTGTCTAAGAGGCAAGCCTGGTGACTTATGTGGTTTGAGGAGAACAGGCAAATTAAAAAGTGTTTTCCAAGTCCCAGGCAATGATAGCATCGTTGAAATGTCACATTTATAGTTGCGCAAAGTTATAACATTAGCATTTATCAAATAGACTCCGCTACATCTACACGTAGATTACTTGAAATTTGTATACTCATGTGACAGAGATGAGGTACACAACACTGTTAAGATTGAACAACAAGAGTTAGACGGAATAGCTCCCTGGTGTTAAGAACGTCAACTTCACTTTATCACTAACAAATGTGGCTGGGTTAGCATTGGGTGCCGAAAATTAAATCTTCACTTTAAAGTAGATAGAGAACAAACTTTTAAACGCAAAACAATTCTTGATTTGAGCTTAAGATATTTTACAGATTGTAATAAACAACATCAGTAACCTCAAAGGCACTCAGACTTATAGGCTGTATAATCGATATCTTTTACCAACGTGAGTCTAGATTGGTACTATATAAGGTCTGTGTACGTTCGCTACTAGGATACTGCACACATATACTAAGCAGCCTCGGAATAAGCATTAGGTTGAAATTGAAGAAATGCAGCAACACTTCATAAAAAAGACTTTGGAAATGGATTTTAGGCTAAACAACATAACACGGTGTGATGCATTAGTCTGACAATCATTTTGAAAAAGACGAGCAAAGCTAAATCTGGCATTCTATTTCAAGTTGTTAATCGTTTGGCATTTTCTTTCGCCGGACCCTAAGCTAAGATACATAAAAAAGTCTAATTACAGCCTCGAAAATTACTCAGCAACAATCCAAGCACAACACTATAAGACTGGAATATGATCTAATTTTTTTCGTGCACAAATTCACTGCTAGTTAGCGTTTTTCACTTTATACGAGCGTTAAATGAACTATTTAACGACTCCAAGGTACTGAATAAACAATTGACTTATTCAAACTCTATCACAACATATAATGTACTCGGCCCGCTAAAAGTGCAACATGCGTATGTAAACTAGGTACTGACTAGCATTACATGGAATAATATGTATCTGATATACTACTATCCCTATGAACACCAAAAGTGCTAAGCATTTCTATAGGCAAATCTACAACAGCTACTCTGAGAACGACGTACCCTCTCCAGATATAAGTAACATAATTCTTCTCCGAAATCAAACTTTATCCTATCCTACTTTTAATATAAACGGGTATATTCCCAAACAGGCTAAACCATCATCAATCTTACTTCATATGGACGAATCCCGTGGACCCCGATTATTTGTCAGTGCCACATCATGTATATTCACTAATTCAACGAAATTATGAACATGTTTCACCTAACACAGCTCTTCCATAGGAAAACAGCATCTCCATTTCAACAATCTAAAGATTTGTACCGAATTTTTCATGATCTATCACTTAACGTCGAATCAATCAGTAGTGGCTCGTAAGGCTTGTAAAAATTTAAACATTACAATCATGAAAGTTGTATTAGGAAAAAAGAAGATTCTGGTTCAAAGCTAATTGTTCTACTATTATTCATTAATTTTCTCGCTCCATTTCGTATTTTCTTCTATATCACCTCCCCTAGCTTATGGGTCGCTTTCGTAAGTAATTAGTCGCCTTTAAGCAACTTACTTCTTAAGCTTTTTGCATTAATAACTGACTGCTCAAAATCAACCTATATAGATTCTACCGGCAAGACTAGAAAATAGGGACAAGCCAATCCGCTGGCGACTTTTTATTTCAGGGTCACAGTGCATTGTTTAGTTAACACTGTCGATAAATCGTCGTATTTTGACGAGATAATTATTAACAGCTATTTGCAGGAGTAAGTTTTACTTTGATGAATATTTTTATGCAACTGTGGTGACTGTATGAACCTCACTAAATTTTTAGAAAAGCATGATAAATTGGTTTTTCGGGGCTACAAATGTTGGTTAAAAAATTACCTATATTCAGTTAATTCTTAATGAAATTACAAAAGTTATCTTCAGCAGATAATGGTCCTGGTGATGAGATGGTTATTGGAGACACCTGTAACTGCAGCTATAGCATATGTTAGTGAAGTGACATCTGTCTGGGGGTGTCAGTAATGTAAAGATGTTTGTTTATATATACCACTAAGAAAACTTATGTTTATAGGTGATGTTGGCAAAACTGTTAAGACTGATAAAATGGTTCTCAGAAAGCGCAAATACAATCAAGGACTTAGCATTCATACAGTATGTGTAGGTAGCTTCTATATTAAAACTTACAGTAAATATTTGGTAAATGGGATCAGTTTTTAGAGAAAGGATACTTTGAAAGGATCTCTGAGTGGTTTAAATTAAGAAAATATCTTTACAAGTAGGAAGGAACTCGTAGAAAAATGCCTTATAGACACATGGATAAATATTTATGCAGAAGTTACTTTTAATTAAATGTTTAAAACCCTTAGATAATTTCGAAAAAAGTATTCGCCATATAAAAGTATTGTATACATTTGAATAATGTTTCATGTTGGAAGTTCTTTCGAATAATAATAATAATTTATTTCTGATATCAGGAGCAACACATTTTTACAGGCAATGTCAACAAAAACATATAACAATATCAGTGTTTAATTGTTGCACAGACTGTTTATACTGTGGTATATAGAGATAATGGAATAATAAACATTGTTTTAAATTGGATATTAATGTCGCATCTATTACGGACTAGACATCGGAGCGATCTTGCGACACAGTAAAATTGCAGAATAGGTTCAAGTCGCCATATCGAAAGGTTGCATTATGACAGAAGATGTAGATATTCAACGTTTTGCGTTCTATGAACCGACCTCTAAATGCTAATAAAAGAAGTAAAAAAACAATAGGACGGGATAATATCATTTTATTGTAAGCCGCCTTTTACGTAGTCAATTTTTGCTTAGCTAAAATTAAGATCAAACTAGGAATCGCTTAGGTTTGTCCTTGATCTTTAGTCCTGCCATTTCATCACCAAGGGAAAATATCTCAAAACGTGTGTTTAGTTGGTGCTCTAATCCAATAAATATTCTTAGTCTTATCTCGTATTTCGATATCCTCTATAATCCATTATACTCGCTTTCACCTGTTTTCTTCAATCATAGTACCAGGGACAAAGAGCACATGGTTATTTGTCAGAAATGTACCATGACACAATACAAACATCTGGTTCCTCAGTACTGTGAACTTTGTTATCATTGGCTTTATTTTTAATTGATATGTGTAAGGCCTACACTCGAGTACTGCTCAATCATCTTTTCGAGCATGGATAGCATAGATACGATACGTGTAAAAAGTGTACAAAGAAGTTTCGCACGTCAAATTCTGGGAACTAACAGTAACATGAACTACACGACTACACGTAAAACACTCTTCTTAAAACACCTGTGTCATCATCGACTATAACATAATCTAATATTCTTCTATGAAATAATCAGAAGACTATCATTCTCGGCATTCTCTTCCTCTTGAAGCCAAATGCATAGATAAAACCTCTAAAACTACAAAGCAACATTATTTATCAATAAGTGCCAAACACAATATCACTATAAGTTCTTCAACATATTCTACAGCAAACTCTGGAATAAACTACCACAAAATATACGCATTACTAATTATATCGTAAAATTCAAACTACGGATCACTACATATCTAGAATCTAAAGAATCGAACCAAATCTTCGAAGACATACCACTTAACCTCGAATCCATCTGCAATGGCTTATTAGGGTTCTAAAACTGTGGACACTACAATCAAGTACGCTGTAGTAAAACAATGAAAAAAAAGATCCGAGTTTGAAACTGATTATTTTGCCCCCACTAATTAAATTTGTTTCCTTTTTCTATGTCGTATCTTCTTCTGTCACCGTCTCACCGAGTTTGTGGTCTTCTCTCGTAAAGAATCGGACTTCTTTAAGTAACACTCCTTACGCTGGTTAACAACATAATTAATGCATCAATAGCATACCACCCAAGATCACCGTATACAGTTTGGCTCTTTCATTCAAATTTCAAATAATTTTGGCCCTGTCCCATGTCTGGGTAGTCTCTATGGTCCATTCCGCTTACTTACAGCCATTCCCTGGAATTACAACGCCCCAGAGGAAAAGCGTGCAGTTGTTTGTTAGAAATGCTTTATAATATAAAATATACCTCTGGTATCCTAGTACTGTAAGCTGTGAACCTTGTTATCGTTGGCTCTGTAATTAATTAATATTTTTAACAGCGTAAAGTCTATAACAGTAAGTCCCTATCAAAACCCTTTTAAAAACAAGCCATATCATTCTGATCATGCCTGTAAACTAGCATGCACTCATGTACAAGATGCTACATGAGAATAAGCCATTATTATTATCTTCATGTAGTGTGAACTCCTTAACAGTGACTCTGTACCAATGCCTTCATATGTAGATAAACCCATATCATTATGACCATGGCTGTAAACTGGTATGCTTTCATGTACAAAATGCTACTTGTTACTTAGGTTCCGGATGTCACTGTAGGAAACATTCAAGATTTCTGGGTTGCTAATCGCTTTTTCACAGAGATTTTGTGAATATTGACTTCGAGGACCTTACCACCTTAGAGTTCTAGAATCTTAGATTGTTCTCCACAGATTGAACACTTGTTACTTGTTCAGTGAGCGTAAAATTCATTTTGTCTGTATGAAAATCCTACAATTTCACTGTATCAACCAATCTCCTTAGACTTGTATTTGGTGTTGCTTTATGGTACTCGATTACCGTAAAGAATCTTACTTTGTTTGTTCGTTCCTATATTATGACAGTTACTAGATTCTTGTTTGTAACTAGCTTTTTATCTGTTTGTGTTGTATATGTTACTTACCATTGTTGTTTTCCGTTATATTTTGCTGAGTTTCAGGTCTTACTGCAAGCCATATTAGGTTGCTGTTTGGCAGTCCATGTTTAAGCGATTTGACTTATTTGGAGTGTTCTAGACAGAATTTGGTTCATTTATTTGTTAGTAACATATTGTTCTTGAACCAGTGATTAAATTTATGTATTTCGCTATCTATTTTTTCTGTTATAGATTAATTGTGCATATTGTTTGCATTTTTTGGCTGTACAGGGAAAGGGGATTGTTAAGGTTTGTATCCTGAATTTATGTTTATTGTTGTATATAGTGTCAAGTTCTCACCAATATGTTGTGTTATTGGTAATCTTATTGTGGGTTCGTGTAAGACTTAGGAATCTGTCAGTCCTGTACAGGACCAAAGTCTACTTTGAAAGCTAACGGGATTGTGCTTTTGACAGTAATAGCCTTTTTCTTCCCAATACGACCCTTGAGTAATTGATACATTTGATAAACAAGCCAAGATCAGGTTCTTTTTCTATAATTTTTTGGGTAGGTCTGCAACTGGAATCTTTAGATTTTATTTTAAACCAACGGTAAGCATTTTGTTAAGGATTCGCATCTTTCAAAGCAATGTTTTCTCAGTTTTAACCGTTTAGAATTGACCTTATTCTATAACCACTTTTTAAATCAAAACAGACGATATTCGTGTAGTTTGTAGGTAAAGTTCTCGAGCCATGGAGTACAGTGTTATCACAGGAAGCTTCAAGGCTCCTGCGATTTTTTACTACTACCGTTGCATTATAAACTGCTGGCTCAGAGTGGCTATCACAACTGTACGTGTTTCGGAGCCAAGAAAGGGTCATACGTCGAAATGAAATTAATAAGGTTTGACTAAGAGAATCTTCTGGTGCCCTCAACCACGCAAGCAACCAACACAAAATGTCTGCTAAAGCACTTATACACTCAACAGCCCAATTATTCCAAATGACCCGCCGGAAAACTTTTTGTAAACGAATGCATATCCCAAACCTCCACCTCTTAAACCTAGGGGGAATTTTAAAACAAGAACGTTTAGAGCCTCCGTGGTTTGTGGACGTCAATATCTAACAATAAAAATTCAGCTACTCCAGTTCATAACACTACTAGCTGTAGTGATGTTAAGACCCCAAATCATGACTGCCCATCTATACTTATGCCTACTTTGTCAAAATGATTTCCAGGCTGGTCAAGCATCATCCGCGGAGTCTCCGAACACTCATTAAACTTTGATCCCTAAGAGTGCCGGTGGCCTCTAAAAGGGTCAGCGCAACAGGTCTATCAATTGTGCAAAGTAATATTCTCTCCGAAACTTGTTAGCACCTAAATGCGGATTTCGAACTTGAAAACATTTGTTAAACTTTGTGAGTTCCTAACCACACCTTGTCAACGACAACTTAAAGCTGAAATCTATTATATCGTGTAAAGTCAAGAGAAGCAGACCTCCTTACTCTCGGTCACTGACGATCATGATTACTCCTAATAACAGGCAGTCTGTGGACTTCAAAAGGGAGGTTTTGACCGTCCTGCAATTAAAAGACAGGATATACGCCAACCATTACCCAGAGAATCTCTCAGGTCACTATGAATCACTATGGGTAACATTAGTCAAAGTAGAAACTAATTGGAGCCTACTAACTGCGGACCAGGCGGAAACATTTAAACACTAGAATCAGGTCAAGGAGACTCTCAATATTAAGAAGGTCGTTTTGAATGCAGACAATAACTCAAACTAGTGAGATAGGGTACCTAATCATTATGCCTAGTATCCCCTAACTAAAGGATGGATCCAGAAACGAAAAACTAATCTGCGATGTGCCAGTTGATTTGCATTTCAGGAAAACTTAGTGCTACAAATATACAAATGGACAAACTGACAAGTCTGCACATTCCAACTAATTTTACTCTCTTGTCTCAGCCCAAGTTACTGCTTGCAATCCTGGATGACCAAGAAGTAGTAACAGTCCTACTACACGCTTACGTGTTTTCGAAAGAGGTCATACTCATAGAAAATAGGCTTTAATCAGCGAGAACAGTGGGTAACGTGTTAAAAGGAACATCCTCAGCCTTCTCACAAGTGATCATTAAATACCTCGATTGTTATGATCTTAAACTGACATGTTATTCCATGACGTCTGACAAACACCTGAACTTAGAGATGCACCAAAACAAATTGGGAACTCCTTCAATTAATTCATACCAGAAAAACTCTACGGGTTGACCCTTCTTCTCAGCGCTTCCTGCATTATGCAACTACCAGAAGATGGTAACTTTCCTCTCTTTATTTGCTTTCACAGTGATGTGAGGGGTGGAGTCAAGATCAAAAATGTCTGAAATCAGGGAGCTATTAAGCTTCGAAGGACTTGATATGATAGCAGTTTGTAAAACCTGAACTGGAAATAAAGTCACTAATGTCGAACTGAACCTTGGTGACTACCATCTTTGCCGAAACGGCAGGTTCAAATAATTAGGAAGTAGTGTGGCAGTGTGTCCACTCCCCATAGTGCCCATGCAGTCACTGCTGCCGGACTTATCCATTGTGATGTTCTGTGGTGCAATAATTGGAGAAGTTGTTGATACTAACCGGGTGGGGTCCTAGACAGTTACCTAAAGCTTCCGATTTCCTAAACAAATTGTTTTTCTGGTAATCTGTGTAGTATTTCACTTAAATCTTGCCTATACACTAATAATAAGTGACTCTGATGTCCACCCACCTCTTAGTGTCAAATCCTAATTTCAAATTAGTATCTGCTCGTTGATCGTGAGCTACATTGAAACGTTCGTCAGTGTACTCGCTGGGGGACTAAAGAAAAGATTTTAGATTAGAGTGTATTTTCACTAATCGTAACACTAATCCCCTAATAGCATGGAATGTTTGGACTCTATCTGTTGAGTACAGTTATCCCGTGCACATTACTTTCTCATATTTTCCTATAGCTTCCGATAGAAATAGTAATACACGAAGGAACTGTAATAGATGGGCTTAGTGAGTGCTTGTTAGAATAACTAAAGGACTACCTAGGTGAAGGGCCTTTAGCAGTCAGAGTTTGTTCTGTTAGGTTTAGTTGGTTTATATATACTTGCGGAGTACCACTAAAATTGTAGTGCCCACGGAACACTATCGAGTCGGTGACGCCTTACAAACAGTCACAAATGGGAATGAATACTATATTAATAGTTAATATGACTGAATATAATTCAGTTTATTTGAATTAACTGAAATGTTTGAGTTGATTGATGGGTTCTTCAGATGACCACTACACATACGTATAAATCAAAGTGTCCAGTGTTGGTTCGTTCTAGTCATTTCAGCCGGGAAGAGTAACAGTAACGTTGAGTATTCATTTCCGATGCTATAAAAAGAATCAAGTATTAATCCAAGTAATCGGTTAATGAGACTCGGTTCAGAACGAAGAACTTTAGGTATTTCGACTTCTGAACATCATACCTGTGATTACGGTACATATCTAAGACCCCACCTTGAAAAAGCATATATATCATTACCCCATCTATTATAAGAAGAAGATTGCTATAGTAGAACATATCCAAAGAGGATTAGCCAAAAAGGTAGTGAGACAAGAATAAAAACTCTAAGCACTTCTGACTAAAGCACTACATTTACACCCCAGACAATACAGAAGGATCATTTGAGATATGATTCTTATGTATCACACAGCTAATAACTCTATTCACTATAATAGATCGTTGGTAAGATCCAGTCCCAAATCAGGACTAAGTAAGGGCAGAAACTAGAAAGCATTGACTTGATAAGCAATCAAAACTAGAAGAAATTACACAACTACCAGAGTGTCGCTGCACTTTTCACAACGGTGCAAATTTTCCAGAATATTCATTACATGATTTTCGGTGAAATTCAAGAAATATAATTTATTTAATTTTGGGTATGTTGAGTGGTTTTATCTAAAACCCAGATGTCAATTTAGCTGAGCTTTTCTTTTTAACTAAGCCGATAATCGAGGCTTTGAACACTAAATAAGTTCAGTTTTAAGCCTAGAATTAACCTGTAATCACTGCTGACCGTAACCTTATTATCTCTAACCAGAAATTAAGAATGAAATGCACATTGTTACGATGAAATTTACAGCTTCACAACTGTCGCTAAGACTATATAAAATCGAAGTAGTACAGTAAATTTTAAGCAAAAGAAAATCATGCTTCGGAATGATATTCAATCCCAGAGGCTAAATATGCACTACTTGTGGTCGATTCTAGAATCAGTGATAGAAAATAATAAAGTTTAGTCTAACTAAACAATATTTAATGGTTCAAATACCACATATTTCCCAATACCGATATTGAAGAGCCTCAAGAAGAGTCAGCAAACCGGCAGTTAGGGGGTTGGTGTTTGAAGTAGATGTCACCTAGTTAAAGTCGAATTATGAAAATTAATGAGAGAACGTACGTAGATCCAGTTGAGGAAGTCAAAATAGATAGAAGGGATGACTAACATTCTACGTTTTCAAAGTCTGACGTAAATATGCTCCGAGTGCGACACGTGGTAAACAGTGACCTAGCCAAGAACCACCTCCGAAACCAGAAACAAAAACTGTTTACTTCTTACTTGAATGTGTGACTTAATATTATTAATCATCAAGCTGGACTGATTAGCAAAAGGTAATTGAGACAACAATCTGGGATAAATAAGGTTTTACGCTTGCATTTATATATCCACAAAACCTGATCACAAAGCGAACTAGTAAAAAAGTAAGATTCATAAAATCAAGGGCAGTGTTTATGAAGACAGGCAAAACGAGTATACCGTAAATTGATTGTGGATAGCAAATCAAAAATAAAATTAAAACAGATCATTAGACTGATGAAAATTAAAGTAAATATGAACAAAATAAGGTCAAACTCAAAATGTTGAAATCAAAACATTAAAATAAAATGCAAGAAACATCTTCAAAAATAGATACCAAAGTTAACAATTCATCTTAAGCCTCCAGATGTATCAAAGATAACAGACTGTGATAAAGGGAGAAAATTGATGATTACACGGGAATCCTTTTTGAAATCACATACGTAAAAAGTAAAACATTCAATTTAGTAAGTCAGAATTTACGTAAAAATAATGTAAAGTGGCATAGAAATGCAAAAAAATATGCTTGAGATTCGACAATGCACCGAAATTGAAATAAATAAATAATTATGTGAAAAAGAATCTCACTAAGCACACAATACTTATAAAAATTTAATGCATCCATAATGTTGATAAGCGTTTACAAGAATTAGTACATCTACTTTACTTTACATTAGCTTCCTCCCGCCCCCCATACTTCTCAAGAGTGTTCCGAGGAGACATTAAGATTAAGTTTGTTGCGATGATGGGGTTAAACAAAAATAATATAATGTTTGTATAAGTGCTCAGAAAAAAATGTACATGAAACAAGTATACGTTAACAATATGCAGGAAATACAGGCACTTGGTCACAATAACAAGCGCCAATGATCACCTAGCTAGTCCCTCTACGTCAGCCCAACGACCACTTGATCCCAAACCAAAATAGGAAGAACACAAACTGATGAGTCAACCAGATAAAATTATATTGTATTTCAGGGATTCCTTCATATATACACAAAGCCAGACCACATAGTCAACAAATTAAGAATTCACTATTAAAAAACAAGGGAGATAATAGTAGTAAATAAGGTAACATTTACACAACTAATTAACTGTAGTTCATAAATGAAAGATGATATACTAACGGTAAATATACTGAACAGAGGATAGGGAAAGTGGAACGTAACAGTGACAGAAATAAAATGTTCACACTACCCACGATTAAAATGATTGGAATAGTCTTTCGCCACATGGTTCTGAAAGTTTATTATTCTACTTTAGTTTAACATGACAACAAGAAAGCAAATGATGTAACTCCAATGTTTTCAAAGTGACTCGTTCTGAGTAGGGAAAAGGTTAGGAATATTGAAGGTCTCTATCAACTAGCTGTTACAATTCATGGTAATATCGAAATATAGATAAACGTCGTCAAATAAACTTATTCATATTAGACGGCTATAAATGTCAAGCTTGTAACAGTCACTAATATCCTCCCCAACATAACAGTTGTATGGAAGAAAATACCTGAGTTATATGAAGATACTACAACAAACAGCATATTACTTGATATAATAAGGTAAACGTGACTCACCATAAAATATAGTAAGTGTGGAATACTTGTAAAAAATTATTACATTCTACAAGAATAAGTGTTTCTATGTTACTCTACAGAGTCAATATGGTAAATAAAATAGGGGGAAAAATAAAACATAAGAGTCAGAGTACACAACAGATGAAATCGATGTCAGAAATTCCACATTGAATTATTGTACTCCTGTTTACATACACGTGGATTGATTGTGTTGACCTGCTTAATGTGAGGTGTAAGCACATGGATGTTCGACCGACACCATTGCATATTCTAGTATAAATACTCTCGTACAATGTGTACATACAGTCAGCAACAAGTTTACTATGCATTTCTCCACTGTATGTTGAAATTATGTTGCGTATAATAATGCATGCCTGATCGGCATTTTTATTTCAGCTCGTCTTGGTTGTACTGATGGTGTCATTCGAATGCCAGAATTCAGGTAAGTCTTATTTTCTTAAGCCATCGTATATTATGAAAATGACATCTATCGATAAGTACTCCCGAATGCATCCGATTAAGTTGGTGTTAGATTAAACATAACAGTGATATAGAATGCGTTGCAGTGTAGTATGGTGTAGTGCAGTGTAACATAGTGATGTGTAATGTTGCGTTGTAATGTGTTGAGATATGTTGGATTATGTGGTATAGTCTCGTGGAGTGTAATGTTGATTTATGGAACGACATGTTGCAAAGTGAGATGATTAGAGGTGAAATGAATTGAAGTGTGTGTTTCATTTCACCTGTCATTCTCTATGCAATTAATATTTTGCTGTTTATTCTGATTCATTTTCAGCCATAGCAAGACCAGCGCCAGCACCAGAACCAGAAAGAAAGTGTCATGGCTGCTCTGGTGCATGCCCTCAGTGTCCTAGATGCTGTGGATGTCGTCGATGCAGAGATGGTGGTTGTTCTGGAGGCTGTTGCAGAAACTGTCCACAAGACTAGTAATCGTCACCCATCAACATATGATGATGGTAACGCACAACTAAATATGTTGATTATAATTTCAATATAAAATATACTACTAATCTAACATAACTCCAATTGTTTTCAATGGGAAATCATTGATTGACACTGATGTCCGTCTGTGAGCAATTACAATAAAGTGTAGAACCCAGTTAATCTGTAAATCAATACATCGGCATATAGCTCCTTGCATTTCATTCATGTTCCCATTCACTCTTAGACTGATTGAATTGATTAATCACGTTAATGCACATGTTAATATCTAGGCAACAGAATGTCAATTTGATATCATCTTTCTCTCCACTATAAGATAATGTGGATAAATCTAAATGCGTTAGTAGCGAAAATACACAGTGCCCTTGATAATTGCCAATCAGTGTACGGACACGTCTGCTCCGCGACTACCAGTCCCCAAGACTGGAATAGAGAAATCAACGATTGATTAGCCAACAGACAGAATCGTTTTCGTATTTCAATCATGCCTTTATATACACATAAAATCAGACCACACCATCAACCAATTAGAAAACTGACATTGATACAAAGTAAGAGCAATATTCAGTGTGAACTAGGGTAACGTATATACAGTCAATTAACCATAATTCATAAATAGTTCATAAATAACAACCGTTAATGCCTTAAACGGGAGTATAGGGTAAGGGCGACGTCACAATAATAAGAATAAAATGCTTACTACGTATACAACCGAAAATAATGAAATCGTTTAGAGGAAGAACAGTTCTAGAAGATAATCAATCTTCTTTAAGTTCCCATCATAACAGTTTTCATGTGAAAGAATGAAAAATTTCGGTATTATATAGATACCCACTGGTTGGGAATTCTTATCTTTGATTAAACATGAGCTAGCTGTTTGAATACTGTAATCTAGATGAGGTTTTACGTTAGTAGGATAAAGAATTAAAACCATGCTTTAAAAAAAACAGTCGAAGTCTCTACGTAGCAAAATAATACTTGAAATCCCCTATCAGCAGCTTCATTACAATGTGTAGATGTTTTCAGGTTGTTGCTTATACTTATACCCATATCCTATTGTTATATGACTAGTTGTAAAAGAATTCCATCAACTGTGTACTCATAGTCATTTTCATGTTGGTTTGGATTAATGAACTTTAACTAGAGTTTATTACTAAACCCAATATTTAGAACCATCTAACTAATTCATTTAAATCCATTTGTTACTTTATTTTGCTGGCGTTACTATGTATTGTCCTCTAAAGTTCTATTTGCTATACTAACAAGCTACTTCCGTGATTTAATTTTCGTTGAATATCCATAGGATGTGTGAAGCTTCAATTTTACAAAAATGTTTTCTGAATATTTTTAAATGTCTAATACTTTTTTGTTATGTTGAACGACTAACGAGAAGTAACTTATTTACAGAACTGTGTTTTTGAAGACAATTTCATGTACTTTAGTTGTGAGTAATGTAAACATTTCATTTCTATCATTGTTATGTTCCTCTTGCCCTATCCTCCCATTCAGTATATTTACTGTTAGTGTATTGTCTCTTATTATAAACTAAAGTTAATTAATTGTGCGCAAGTTACCCCTATTCACTACTACTACTACTACTAACTGATTTGTCATGCGGTCTGACTTTATGTATATATAAAGGAATATCTGAAATATAATATGATTCCATCTGATTGGTTCATTAATTTTCTGTTCTTTTTTTCTAACTTGGAATCGAGTGGGTACAGGTCAGACGTGCAGTGAACAACTAGGCACTCAGTGGCGTTTGATATTGCAACAACAGTATTTTTTTCGCCATAACATTTTTAAGATCAATTTTTCCGTTTTTCTAAAAATATGAGAAGAGTATTCAAGGTGTTTAGACAGAAAATCTGTTGGAGTTCGAAACAGAAAATTTAACATTTATGAAACAACTTTCTAACATCATACATTTGCAAGATTTTGTTAGTAAGATTGATATATAACTGGTTTATGTTGCTTGCATGTGTCAACACTACTTCAAATATTAAGACAGGACAGCAGACGTACCTTTCTTATCACTGAAGCCCATGCACTTTCTTGTCGATCATTTTGTAATCCGTGATTGTACTCTGGTTGGTAGAAAATAAATATTACCTCACCACTGTCCGTTTTCATTTCTCTGAGGTTATGTGCATAATAGATTGATGATTACTATTTACTATAGTTTAATTCAACGGAATCATCCCATATCGTTGCTGTCGTATCAACACGATCGATTTGTACGTGGTCATTGCGCACCAGTGCTTGATTTAATAAATGTAGTAGAAATCCGCAACAATATGTACAAGATTTTCTGTAATTTCAGTAAACGAGTTTATAAGTTGAATTTTAACTGGCAAGAGGCGTTTAGGACGCGCGTTTCGTCCGATTTGGGACTCATTTGCCGGATGGGCCTGCATACCAACGTTAATGTTCACACGGAGATGCAGGTGCATCCAGCCGACGAGTTCCAAATAGGACGAAACGCGTGTCCTAGATTCCGCTTGTCAGTCACAAGCCAACTTGAAAACAATACTTGAGATTAACAGCTATATTGAGGCAATCCGCTCAGGATACACGTATAGCAACAGAGATTGACCAGCTTCAGCCCATAATAAATCAACGGGAAGATACAAGTTCATCCTGAACTAGTTTATAGGCTTTCTGCATAATTTGTATAATCTCATAAACTATCACCCGATTGGGTATATTATATAATCCATATAATTGACTTACATTCTTTATTCGTTGTAAGTATCTATATTACGAGACTCGGTTATTTTTTGAAGCTACTACGAACTGACTTCAAGAGTACAATTAAGGTGTTTTACAAAAATTTTCTGAAGAATAAGATTACAGATAAATATAGACGGTCAAAAATTCAGTCGATAATTAGAAATATATGCTTAAAACCAGTCGCCGTGGTAACAACAGTGACTACCACCTGAAATAACGGAGAATGAATCCAGAATTCCTAGGTTTTAATGATTAAATTTTAAAGACATTTTCAATGAGTCTTCAACAAATTGTTGACAAACCTTTGATACTAGTGGTATAATCAGGTTTAAGCGAGTCATCAACACCGAACTATGCTGCAAATGTTTCAACGATACTTTTACTGAAAGCGGTTGAAATATATTTTAAGAAAACCAATTGTTTCGGAAACATATAAAAGCGTTTTTAATTGATATTCTGCTTTAACGAAACCAATTTTCGGTTCTCACTATTATAATGTCACAATTTATTAAGCCAGTTTACTTTCCTTCATTTAAAACAAAATTATGTTACTAGATTGACAGTAGGTTATCAGAAATTGAATTCGTAAACACCAGACTAGTGACCGACAACGAATGGTTTCTACTGACAGATGTTTATTTAAGTTTTCGAATGAAGAGTGGAAGCTAGTGAAATATAACGTGCTGCGGTAACATTTTGCTACGATTTTAGGATTATGAGTGGACTAATGATAATTTCATGCATTAATGATATCTTATATACAGAGACTATGCTGAATCATGTAAAGAAACCAAGGTAATTATTTAGAATTTTAGTGTTACCTTCAAGCTGAAGTTATAACTTCATCAACTTTTTGAATTTTAGAGATTTGTAGTAGGTTTATTTTCTTTACCTTTGGAAACTCAACTAAACTTAAATGGTTACGTATTTAGTGGTTGGAGACATAAACATACCATTTAAACGATATATATTTGTTTCACTTTATTTTGCTTCTTCACTACACCCCAAATAAGTTATCAAACAAACCAATGTCGAAAATCATTTAATTTTTATGCTGTTTACAATAAGTGGGTTATTGTTGTTCTTAAAGATGACAAATAAGAATTTGCAATGCCAATAAAAATACATTGAACCGTACTACTATAGTTATTCCCTCTAGCATGGTCTAGGGGCCCATGTCAAGTTACTTTAACACGTGATGGTAATGACAAAGATGGTGAAGGGTGAATAATTGCTCAATGACTTGGAAAAAGTATATGCAGCAGTCTAGCTGACTTTCTAAATACACTAACATTTATTATCATCATATGAATGTATCACCAACGTTAAAGAATCACCATGACGCTATATCACAATTTGATGGAATAAGAATCCTCCCGTTGAACGTCTACTTAGTTGTAGTGATTATTAAGCATCCCAAATGAAACATGAGGATTCTAGGTTCGGTCCTCTGTTGTGGTTGAGGATACGCCCAGGTGCAGTTTGTAATACTTTGATGGTAAAGCTGTCCAGTGCTCTACGGTTCTCATTGGTGCTAAGACTGAATCAATCTGCTTTCGCAACACACATTTCACCAAATGGCGTGGACATGATTTTCTAACACTAAACATTATGTGAAATTTATGTATGTAGCAAATGAGGTGTTAAAAATAGTCTTCACTGCACAGATTTCAGAATATCTAAGTTATTGTTGTGACCAAGTTGTTTCTTGAATCTCAGGACACTACGCATATCTTCATCGCGACCAAAAAATGGAACTAGAGCGATGATTAACTATAACTCATATTTACGATAACTAAATTGAAATAAACAATACATCACGATACAACTTCACCAGTATCAGCAAGAATATAGTCTAAAATGGTTCAATAATATATTTCAGAACGATATTGACTCGCAGTTGTAACACGAATGCTCCACTCAATGTACTCTAGTAGCTATGCCTACCAGTAATGGAAGTTGATTTGAACAAAGAAGCTTCAATAATATAAACACACCGCCTTAATAACAGACAACAAGGAGTTGCTTTTTCGCTCACGACGATAAGTGTAAAGAATGACCTGTTGAATGCACCTGGGTTATTTGAATTTAAAGTACTATGTTATAACCAACCTTCAGATAATTACGTACGATCAAAACAACAAAGACTATCCGATATTGTCGATGTAATCCTTGTGTCAATGAAAACAATTAAATAGTTGCAATATTCGTATTTGTGTAAAACGACGAAACATAGTGGTTACTTCCTGAATAGACGAAGTCAAATAAAAATCAGAATTATCGAAAAAATGCCGGGAACATCCACGAGGTTTACTTGCTGGTGTAACATACAACTGCCAGTCGTAATAATTATAGTCGGCTAAATGAATGAAGTTGAATTCCTTCCCCAGATTATTAATATACTAACCAACATTTAAAAAACGCATCCTATCTTCCTAAGTATATTAAAAATTAGTTTGACAAGGTTATTCTTCATATCCAGTTTACGATATCTCTTATCGACCTTCAAACATAATGGTTGAAGCATGTCCGTTTTCATGTCAACCTTCAGAAACCTCAAGTACCTAACTTATGTATCGTGTTAGTAGCTGAGTATCTTAAGTAGGGAAAATCTATCGTTATATTTGAATCTTTGACGTAATCTCTTTACGAAAATTAATTTGAACTCGAGAAATTAAGTCTGATGGGATTATAACCTAAACTAATTTGATATATACCAAAAAACGAGATGAGTGCTTAAATCCACCTTTAGTATAAATGCGCAAAACCACCTAGAAGTTTACAGAAGACATTATTAAGATATTAGCATGTAGTCACAAATTCACTAATTTATCAAAATGCAGAAGTATCGTTGATGGCGTTTAATATAACCCGAAGTGTTCATGAATTAGGCATTATGCAAAAACGAAAGATGAAAAACAATAATAATGCAGATGTCCAAAAGTCTATTGTTAAGCAAACTAATAGGCGTAAGAAAAAAAACTGTACAAACATAGGTTCTAATTCAAAATAAATGTAATATACAAAAATGTCTACTCATGTGGTCTTGCAGTCAGTAATAGATCAACTTCCTCTAATGGTGTTCTCAATCGTAGTTCCCGTTCTGATAATAAATCAACAACTTCTTCAACGTCTTCTGGACAATAACGAACTAGATCAGTATAAAGAACCTGAAATGTTAAGGATGACAACGTTGTACACCATAAATAATTGAATATAGTCAAAGTAGTTGAAGCATAAATTACGATAACAACTACTGATAATAAAGTGGTCAGTAAGGTAAAATAATTTGGTTCGGTTAGTAATCAGTTTGTAGGTATCATTACAAAGATCAGACATGATGGTTTCGATTATATTGAACACTAAATAAGTAGTTTACAAAAATTAAGTAATATGTTTGTTATATTAAAACCGACTCATTGCAATGTTAAAATATTTTTTCATTGTCGGTTAAAAATCGGATCTAGTAAACTTAAAATAATTAATAAAACTACCTGTTCACTTAAATATATATTCAGAATTCGATTTGATAACTCATTATCTATGGAAACAGTGTTCATACGGATATCCTACTAGCTTATTTCATTGGCTGAGGTATGAAATTCTTTCGCTTTTAAATGTTTATTAACTCACTTAACTAATAATTATAGTAGGAAGTCTAAGACTTGAATATTATCATGCCACCTCTACCAGGAAATGTTGCGAGATCCTTTAAACAAAGTAATAAATAAGCAAAGATCAATAAAGTTTTCCTTCATAAAATCCTAATTTTGTGGATTTCTCCGTTTCCGAGTGGTAGTTATGGTGGTATTGTTGAATCAAAGTTCCTTTTCGACTTCAGTATGAAATGTTGAAACTGAGTAATCTTTAAACTACGTTTCTCTCATTGCTGCTTCTTTTAGTCACTGACTTTCAAAAATTACTTTGTATGGATTCAATGGACCACTCTTTTGTTAAGAACTCATGAACTCCCTATGTGAATATTCTATCTGGTGTCGCTGCAGCACTGTAACGACAAATACAAATAGAATTAGCCTTGTTTCTAAACCCTTTACAAGTGAGTCAATGAAGATATCGAAATCGTCCATGGTATTTTCTGCGCCATTACTTGATAATGCTTCTTTTTTCATAAGTACAATATGAACTTCATGAGTTAAAGAATAAAGTTAGTATGGTTTCTTGTTTAACTTATCATTGATTTTTACAAAGTAATTTCCAACGATCCTTTGGTTCAACGAAATTTCTAATGCAATAGTTGGAAAAAACAAACATTTGAGATCTACTTTATTAAGGCAGAAACTTATTCTATTTAATCTATTATAAAACGATTTCTGAAATTCTTCAATAAATTAAAAAGATTTATTGATCTAATTACTGACATACATTAAGTTGAAGTAGACTAAGAATATTAGTTTTCATTCGTTCTTTGTGTTCCTCCTAGTTTAATCTCTATTAAGAACTCTTGAAAACCAGATAAATGTCCCTTCCTAGTATTCCTCTGCAGTGCGAAGATAGGACTTCACTAGGGGTCGGACTCGGGACCTCCAGACACTTATAGCCAGTAGCATTAAATGATCGTCATGCCATACCACAAAATAATTGAAGCAAGAACTTCGCTAATGGTTGATGGATCAATGATGTTGATGGCTAAGTGTTTGTCATGAAACCTCAATTTTATGAGTTCCAACCCTAGTGGGTTAATGGGCACTTATTCCCAAGGAGTCCAATACTAGGACAATACAGCTGTTCAGTGTCTTTTGATTTTTAAGGGTACTCTGACGAGATTAATCTGTGGTGAATACAAACAACACTTTTATTATGTTTTGATAGTTGTCTAATGTTTAATAAAGCTAAAAAGTAATTCAAAAATAAAATTGAAATATGCAATCAAAAATGTTTTGATTGAAATTACTTTAGCCCAAGGAACATCTTCAACAGCTCGATAAAAAACTGCCTTTACAGCCTGACGACGTTGACGTGGGTCTAGGTTATTTGCAACAGCTGTAGTAGATGTATTAGAGGCATGAGGTGGACCAGCCATCCAACTAAATGCCATATAGGCCCTCCATATAACTAAACGTAAATGTGCAGACCAGAAAGACGGTGTACCAGCACCTAATGCTACATGAATAAGACTTCCTTCAGGTGATAGAAGTGGAGTCAGAAATGGACTAATTTGTACAGCCTTCTCAAACGCATTACGTACACGTTGATCACTGACAGAATTCCTTCCTATTATAATAAAAAAATACAGTCATTAAACACTCAAATAACTTACTGTTTATTAGTGAAACTGATAAAACAAAAGACAGCATTTGTTAAGTCGTATCTTTGAACGAAATGAGATACAATAACTGAAACAGTTGTTTCATAGTGTTCGATCTTCCCAGGTAGGTAGATACGATAGCGGTCTACCTAAAAGCAATAAATTTAAAGTCCAAGAAGAGAGTCTTACTGTAGACTGCTCAAGGGTGCAGCGACATTAGGAAGTTTCCTTCTGAAAACTAATACTTGCAGCAATGATGCCTCTTCACAACAGAAGGAGTAAAAGCCTTAAAATAATGCTGATAGCATGTCGGAACTTTCTTGCAAAATGAGCCATATGTGACCGGACCCAAAGAGATTTCTTTTGGGTAGTAAGGTCAAGACCACCCTTAGTGGAGTTTCTTTTTCAGGCACCTCAAGAAGAAGAAACCTTTAGAAACTTGGCCAAGCGAGAAGTAATGACAGCTATTATAACTCGAATAGCACTCAATATCGCAACTACAGATAACAAACGACCTAGCAGAAAAGAAAAAACGTTTAACTTCTTTCTTTCAAGCACAAATAATTTTCTTTAGAAACATTACCCATTTTTGAGAATACATAATTGTGACAATTTTACTCAGATTAGAAAACATGCTCACTAGTACTAATATCATTATTTTAATTATGCGGCACGACCTTGTAACATGTTTTAAAAGCCTCGTTAGATTGGAACTATAGTTTAGTTGCACTAACATAGTAAAAAAGATGAATGAAATCAGTAAATGACCAATATACAATAACATTGAGACTGAAAATCCACCGAAACATACGAAAATTGATTAATTAAGTTAAATAAAAGAAATTAAATAGTGCGATTATCAACAAGACTTTCAATGTTTACTGAGTGTGCTTTATCAAAGATTTTCAGTTATTTTTTCATTTATCGAGTGCTGGATGTTTGAGTGTAATCATTCATCAAAGATTTCGATTTAAGGCCTAACCTTGTGTTAAACATTTGGCACCTTGGTCTGTGGCTACACTAACATGTTCAAAATAGATAATTGAAGATAAAACAAGAATGTGGTAAGTGACTCAATGGGTATTCTTTGGATAACGGTAGATGCTTGGATTAAAATTTTAAGTGAAAATTACATTGAGAACTTATTCAATATATGAATGGAAAAATGAGTGAAAGTGTTGAACAGAACACACTATTGGAAACATCATGAATAATCCAAGTCGATTAATCAAGGTTGTTAAAACGAGAATAAATCATACATATTACTAAAATGTGCATTAATACCTTCACCGTAATCACAAGTAACACCAGCAATTAGACTTGTCCATCGTTCCAGTTCTAGGCTTAATATGAACAGATCTAGAATACTTGGTAAACAAGCAGAACATAATTCTAATTGATGACCAATTAAACTATTAATTTCTGCATCAATTAAACCTTGACAAAAGTGTGTATTCTGTTGTTGTTGACGAATATTTGAACGTGATATACTGGTCAATGTTTGTTGAATAATAGATTGAGCAGCTAATTTTGCTACACTTTGTCTTAAATAATTCAATTGATGAATTAATGAGGCTAAAAATAATGGTGGCAATAGACCATGACATGAAGATGCATTCATCAAGGATAAAGGTAATTTTCTATATGAAATAAAAATAAAATACGCAAAAAAACGAATTACAATCTAGTCAATTTGAAAATAAACTATATGACTTAATTCATGATATATCTGGTTAAAATGGACGTGATTGTTTGATAAGTAAACACAGATATTATATCTATATCAAATACAAGAGACTACGTAACATTGAAAATTCATTTCACTCTGATTAGAATGGGATTGTGGCTGAGAGATTCGTTCTATACGCATCATGTTCACAACATCAACGCGAAGATTTAAATACTTTCAAAATATAAGTGGCTGTTTGGACTCAGTATCACAGCAGATTAGGCAGAGTGAACATCAACACAAATACATTCAGCTGATGAAGCCCAAACAGCACGAAACACGTGTTCTGGACACCACTTGATAAATACAATCCAACTAATATATATATATATATATATATATATATATATATATATACTAGTTGTGCAACAATTGGGGAAATAGAAATCAGCAAGGAAGTAAATGTGTGCCTAATGGTAGTACTTTGTAGTACAGCTGATACAGTAAGTAACATAGCAAAAAATGAGATATTTGTACTCGTTTTCCATGAATTTAGTGAAAAATAAAATCAGTAATAATATCAAAAAGTAATGTTATTGTTTTATAACTGCAAAGCATTTATACAAAGTTAGAGCATAACTTTCTAATACTTTGTATGTCTAAAGTTTGAAAAATTTAGGGGATGAGTAATTTAAAGCAGTGTTAAGTTAAGAAAATTTTATTTTTAGGTAAACAAGCACATAATTCCTGATCTAATCGGGTACCACCTTGTATAAGTAGGGGTACAATGCAAGTGCCTAGGTTGAAGTAGGTAGTTATTTTTGGAAACCATACACACAACCTTTGATTTAAGAGCATAATCTACAAGGGGGTGCGGCAATGTTAAAAAAAGCAGTCCCATGGTGGCCGATGACCAAAGTAAGTAAGTAGCCTACACGTTCCAACATAATTAAAGAGTCAGTGGATAATATGGCTTACGTGGAATCCTGTATGCATCAATCAAATTTAAGCGACAGACGTTTACTTTCAGACCACTTATTCACCCTGACCCCTCCGCTATATGAATGCAGAAAGATTTCCTTGACAAAAGTTAGAAATAATGTATGATAGTATTTTGATAGAGGCAATTAAACGAATCAATTTTCATTAATTTCTTAATCATCTCTTTACTGAAGTCAACTGACGATAGAAACTAGGTACATTGAAATTAGCCAATCTCTCAATCATAACAACAATAAAGTAAATTCCAACAATAGAAAAAGAGATAGCCAATTAGGTATATAAGTAAAGGAAAAAAGAAGTGATTAAGAAGTAGAACTAATATTGATACCTTTGGTCTAATGAAATTCTCGATGGTAGAAGATAATTTAGATGTGACGGAAACATTAAATCCAACAGTACATTATTTGGTGAATGATACTTATTATGTTTTGCTATTAACTGAAATAAATAGTTCAAAAGTGGACGTCGATTACGTTGACGTAAAGCACAGAATGCAGATAAACCACCAGTTGTTAAGATGATAAATTTATTAGTACAAATCCGATTTTGTAAAGGTGCTATTACATCATCATCATAATTACTGTTTGAAGGATTAATACCAAGTGAGCAACGACTATCCGATTTTGGATAAATAAAATAAGATTCATCTAAATTAGTTGATAGAAATTTAGTGCATAATGTATCAATTCGTCCAAGGACAGGAAGTAAACTAGCAAGTGACGTGTCCAAGGCCTGGAAAAAAATGAATAGAAAAAAAAACGCTTCAATAAGTACGTATATATGTTAATTCAATAAAATTCCTGAAATGTGCAAATATAAGTACAAGAGATATGGATAATACTTAAACGCTTAAAAACTAACTTTCTAACCACATCTTAACTTTCAAAAGTTTTCTACTCATGAACCAAGAACGGACAAACAAAATGTGATTAGCACAAACAGCTTTACTTTCAGAACTAGTCCATGTACAGAAAAACAAGAGTATTTATAAGACATGCGACGCTGAAATTCTAAAAGTTTCTCGAAAATATGTTAATTGTCACAATGAATTAGGTAATTGTTCAACTATGATATTTATGACAGTACATATTTTTTATTTAATTTTATTTAAACACAGTAAAATTTTGGGTACCAAAATAGTATGCACTACTCATGATATTGTGAAGAAATAAAAAGCAGAATGTGACCATAATCAAAAGGGTGAAACTAATAGGATAGCGAGGAAATTATATAGTGGGAGATACAGTTCAGTTGAACATACAATTAATATACGCTTATTTCAATTAAAAAAGATCAGTTCACTTTTAACAAAAATGTAATAGAAAACTGCAGCAGGATCACGAACGACAGCTATTTTTAGACACATATAATAAGATCACAAGGAAGTGAATTGTACTATCCACAGGGCACCCAACCACAAAGTCATGATGAATCGACAGAAGTCAGTCCTATACAGCTTTCTTCCACACAATAATGCCATGTCTAAAAACTGACAAACCCTTCGCTTTTTCATCTGGTTACTGCGTTAGTGAATAGCGCACGATATGGAAGTGGTTGAGATGAAATTCCTAAAACATGATGATATTTTAACACGGCGATACAGACTGAATTGTCGTCACTGGACGTGAAAGCATAGATTGCCGAACGTCAGTATTACTAATGCAGCATTACCGTAAGATGTCAACAATCTTTCGGAAAAAAATGGTTGCCGAACATTGTCAATTCGGATAGGTTAGGTTTCGCAGTCATAGGGCAGGAGTGCTTTAAGTAACATATTGTAAACCTGGTCCTCTGCATTTAGATTCACATCACATAGGTTTATAAAAAATTAAACAAGTAGAATTCAGGTAACTGAAAACATATGAAAATGCTAAATATTATTGCAAAATAATAAAAGATAATAAATAATAAGACATGTGAGAATGTAGATACTCAGATGTAGATGTGCACGCATTGACTTGACTAATAGTGTCCAAACAGAGAACGTTAACAAGGTTTATGTACTTTGAAACATACATTATAATGACAGACACTTTCATAGAACCTCTAGGTTTACAGAGTTAAATATCGCTTCCACGTAAAGAAAAACCACCATTATCGAACGTCGGAAAGTATGTCTGTGTTCTAAAATTTGACGAATAGTAAATATTTGATCGATACAACCACGACCAGGCATGAAACTAGCCTTTAGCTATTCCAGGAATCACCGCTGAACCTAATTCTAATGGGTCATTTTGCTGTGGCTTCTCCGCTACAGTAAGATGCGTTCCTGTACTAAAGCATGGTTAGAATCTAAACATGTACTCCAGAAAGAGCGGCAGTTTTCTATTGAGCCTTTCCAACGATGAGTGATGACTGTATGGTCTATTTGATTCTATTGTTTAGTAGGTGCTGGAATTCGCTATGTAAGACACCATCTGTCCTTGTGCTTAAAGTTGGTACCTGCTAGAAATAAATTGTCTCAGCTTACTTGCAGGAGAAGGCCACCGTTACCCGGTCTCCAAGTTGGAACACTCAAATACTACTTAACAGTCTTTTAATATAGTTTAATGAATCTATTTGAGAATTAAAATTAGTTTTTATGACTACTAAATTTTCGTGTATAGCCATACGAAGAAATTTAGCATGCTTTCTGTTAAATTGATTTTTCTTTTCGTCTGGGCTACAGTTCATGGGAGCGTAGGCATAAGTGAAAACGTAACTGAATATGTCCAGATCCCTCCAAGTTCTCACTGAACCATTTAATAGAACAGGACATAGGCAACTATAGACAGAGATTCATTCAGGAAGTGCTTGCTTTCATAATTAGCGTTAAACATACACTGGTTAAATGATGAGGGGTTGCTATCAAGTCGCTAGATAGACGAAGGGTACATCACGTAGGTTCTACATGCTGGTTAGATGAGATCAAGTGAACGACCATGCTGGGATTCTGCACGCGTGCTTCGAAGACAAGGCATAAATCAATGTCACGAGATTCTAGTGTCGTAACCAGAGAGGTCTGCTGTCCAGTTTGATACAGAGTTCGTAAGTTGAAGGCTCTAATGTGCAGTTTAGACAGTGGTTTCAGTACACTCGGGACGGTATTTCACCTACTAGAGTCATTGGCAAATAAGAAGGAAGTTAAAAACAGGAATTTAGAGTTGACAGTAGAAGTAGAAAAAATATTATGAATTGACGGAGTTTCATTATGAAGACGGTGATCTTGAGTACTTTTATAACTTCCAAGCTGCCCACACTGTAAGAGGGTTTTGTAAAGGTTACCTGAAAAAATCTTGATCAGAGGTGGAGACGAAAATAAAACAATCTGTAATATTGCAGTCGATTCTAAGCCATGTCACCCAACTGATGTTCACAACAGTCGTATGGACACCAGAAAATCTGCACCTACCAAAAACAACCAAAAACTTAATAGACTGATGGTACGTTTGGGTTATCGTCACCGAGCTCTCTTTCAACCAACTCACACTCAAACCAACATTCTATGACTAGATAGGAGGTAGTTAGGCTTTCTTAACACATATCTGAGCTACCACAGTCTATCAAGATTCATAGCTTCATAAACTAAATTGTTTTCTCGTTCTAGTATCCATTGCTTGATAGTATCTTGGTAAACAAGAAATGATATGAAGGAAAGCATAGTAAAGATCCTAAGCAGGATAGGATGTAAGAATCTAAGGTCTCATAGTTATTTGTGTAAACCGTTTAATGGGAGAAAAAATACTCAAACTTCTCTTGAGACTTAAGAATTAGATGACCACTTTTAATTTTCGAAAAAGACATAGGCAATAAGATTTCATAAACTGTCTGCTTACCTTCTCATCTGTTGTTAGAAGATCAAATATTAGGTTTAAATAGCATAGAATTGGTACTGTACCAAGTAGACCATCTAAAAAATTTTGACAATTATTAATTCGACTATTTAAATCCTCTGGTAATCCAACTAATGCTGTCCATATCGCTTCAATACGTTTACCAAAACGATAATTCGTTTTTACAATAACAGATGGCATTATTTCAATGGAAGATTGATCATATGTACGATAGGCACCACCAATAGCAGTATATGTTAGCAAATGCAATACACGGTTTTCTTCATTAAATCCTTTATGACAACTGCCTGATCCAGGACATACATCCATTTCTAAGTCAATATATTCCTGATTAATTCCAGTGGAGAGGGAAGTAGGTGAATACACGACGCAGTAATCATACAGCAGAGGTAAAAGCAAAAGAAGGACAAGAAAAATTAATGGTGAAAACATAGAGAAGAAAGGAAACTGATAATTTTAGAGTTATAAATATTTCATCAAGACTAGAGTGAATATTAGTTAAATACAAAAGATTATTAGAAATGATTGTATATTCGCTAATGTGTAGCGCAAGTATTACGAGCATTTTAACTTGAAAAAGTGAAAACAACTGTTGAATTATAAGTAAAGGTTCGGAACTTCACTCTGTATATAACGTGGATTGTAACCGGTCGGTCTCTGTTATAATATGTATATCTGAAGCGAATTGCCCCGATTAGTTTACTGGTATACCAAGTATAGTCATATGTACTGAGCTTTGAGAAACAGTTTATTCGTATTAAGGCTAGCGACAAGACATGATTGCTGGAAGTGAAGTAAATGGAGTGACGTTCGATACTGTTACATAAAAGTTAAAAGCCAAGTGATAAAAGCAGTGAAACATCGCTTCACAAAATACACACTGTAGTAGTAAAATGTATAACTTGAATTTCTAAAAAATATCTAGAGATGCATAGAGTTAAGTCCGTAACATAATATACAAAGAAAGGGAAAATACAAAGCCTTAGGATTAAACCTGACACCAATTTGTATAAAATGGTGGTTATATTGACTCAGTAACTTTTTGGATAATACGGTGTATAAAGTGAAAGGTACAGGGTTCGGATTTCAGTGTGAATATTAACATTGGAATGCACATACAACCAACCGACTAGTCGTAGATTTCACTGGTAGCCAGCATGCAATATTATTTCTATAATCCATTAATGAGTCCAGAATTATTGACGAAGTTACTAATTTGAAATCCGTCTTACCTGCTGAACTTTGAATAACTAACTAATATCTATTAACTCCCACATATAAAAGCGTACGAACCTACGTTTGGTGGATTTCATTACAATATCAACTCCAGATATCAGAATTATGATTTCCACATAATATGACACTTTACATAAAGAAGTGATATCTAGTGAATAAAATAACTTAATTGACTGCAGAAAGCATAGGTTGTGGTTAATGGTGAAATTAAGAACTTACATTTCGCCCCAATTAGGACTCGTCAGATAAATAACCTTATAAATGTATGCAACAATACTTTTCACAAAGAGAAATTCTACATACCTGTAAAAGTTTCAATCTAGGAGTATAAACAGTTTGATAAAATTCAATCAATTTATCCATTTCATCAACTGATGGTCCGAAATCTTCAGGTATAGGATACATGTTTAAAGCAGAATCAAATATACGTCTGGATTCTTGGATTGGAATTTCAGCATCTTGACTTGTAGCAGTAACAAGTAAATCTTGACTAATTTGACGAAATCCTTTTGCATAAGCTCGCCATAAATTTAAGTCTTTTTGGTTTTTACTCTCAGATATGATTGTTCGACCACAGTTACGCCAAATGGATATTGCAGTCTAAAAAAGAAAGGTATATATATGTATATAATGATAATTAACTACACTATTAAGTAAGGAAGTCATTTGATGTAATGTAGGCCTACACTAAAAGAGATATCCGGATGTTAAGAATCTCAAACTATACCTGGGCATGATCTATTGTGCAAGAAATGAGGGTAGGCAGCAAAAACACATTTCGCCCAATCTAGAGCACTTCGATGAGGCACACCTGTGTTCATAATGAAAGTGGTGATCTTCGTACACTATAATCGCCACAGTCTGAAGCGTTACTACTGGGCTGCGACTGACCTCAAACCACGTTACATCGAAAAAGTGCACGCAAACATCACATTGGATACTATTTAGCTAGAAATCAACTTAGTAGAAATTGATAGTTGGCCAAACGCATCATCATCTGAGGAGAAAATTGACAAAAAGCAGTGCACATAACACCGGAAACGCTGTGGATAACTGTTATGTTGGGCAACTAAAGAGTAACGAACTTTCAGATTTATGTTTTAGAATACTATTTCAATTATTTGAACTTTGGGTAGTGTAAACATTTCATTTCCATGATTGTTACGTTTCTCTTACTCTGTCCTCCCGTTTCAGTATATTTATTGTTAGAATATTGTTTCTTATTATGAACTACAGGTAATTAGTTATGTACAAGTTGCCCAATTCACTGTCACTATCTACTTTGTTTCGTATTAGTGTAAAATCCCTTATTGGTATGCTGTGTGGTCTGATCTTGTGCACATATATAAAAATGCCCGAAATACAATACAGTTTTGTCTGGTTGGTCTACCGTATTGCATTCTTCTATCACCGGCTTTAGACTGAATGGGCATAGGGCATACGCCCAGTGGTTGACTAGGCACGCCATTGGCGTTCGATATATCAACAGTTTCTTTTTTACATCATAACAATAACCTTAGCCTTAAATTCCTAAAAATTAACACAACAAAAGCAGCAGAATCTCAGTAAAGTAAAAATAAATAGATTATTTTATTTTGTGACCACTCACTTATTACCTTAACATTAACTAAATTTGTTTGAATAGCATTAGAAAGACGCTCCGATGCTACTGTAAAGCGCAATTTACTTAATGCTGTAAGCCAATTTTCTTTAACTTCACTAGGCCACCATGATGGTATCTCACTCATCTGAGTAAGTGCAGCATCGATAAAACAACGATGAGCTTGTGCCCAAACATCTTGATGCTCATTAGCCAATTGCGAAGGTGTATTCAGCTGTTCTTTATTGTTATCATTATTTGTGTGATTATTTGCAGTTTCTAAATTACTTGATATCCAAGACTGTGTTGGAAGTGGTGTTAAACCTTGACGTTGAATACTACCGACAGACGCTAAATCATGCACAAGACGAATATCTAGTAAGAGATAAAGAAAGGAAAATACAAACAGAAATTAGTTTATTCTGATATCAATGTGTCCTGTAAATCTGAACAGTGAATGATATAAGATTGTAGATAGACATACTTGATATATCACATACCATAGACTAATTATAATGCAAAATTTATTCCACTTAAGGTCTCCACTGGATACACTATAAACAACTTTGTAGTTGTACCACAAGACGCGTGTTCTGGCTCTTATCCGAAAGTCAGGTATGTGTAACTTTGTAGTAAGTATATCCATTGACTAAGTATGGTGGTCTTATCAAAATGAGTTTATAACAGATATTATGACTAAATTGAGGTGATTTTCTAAAGATTCGTATTAATTTGTTGGTTACATTCGTCACCTATTTATCACGGTTAAACAACATTGGAAACTATAGAGCAGTGGACAGCTGTTTCGCACTAGTTCGGGACTTCATAATGGACACTCATAACCCACAAAGGATCGAGCCCAAGATATCCTGGTGTCCAATAGTAGGAATCCCACCTCAACTAAACTGCAGCACGATGCGACGATCATCTAATGCCACTGGCGAGAAATGTCTCACTCCCGGCTTGTTTGAAAATCGTCGATTCGATTTCCTGATGAGGTCAAGTGTGCACTGTTGAATACCATACTAAAATGAAAACGCTTCTCCCTGCTCTCTGGTTTATAATAGTACCCAACCGAAATCAGTTTGTGGGGAATACAAATAACGAATATTATGACTATTGATTTTGGCTGGTAACTGATACAGATGGATCTTTGAACTAAGCACGATTTCATTAAGACACATAATAACGTATGTCAAGGGTAACACTACTTGTCTTATAAAGCTTAGGAGAAATCAAATATAATTATAATGTCTTTCAAAATCGTACCTATCGGAAAGTAGTGAGATTTAGCTATATCACGATCATATGCTCCAAGAAACTCTAAACACAACAAGAATAGACGTTGTTGAAGTGATGCTCTACGGGTTCGACTTTGAAGGGAATTAGCGGCAGACCCTTCTTCATATTTCCATAAATCTATTAGACAAGGCTTGATATCATCAAATAAAACTAATCTTTCAGGGTCTTCATCTTCTATGTCTTTTTGATCTTGTGTATTTAATACATCTGATGGCAACCAACCAACTGCTTCACGAGCACGTTCTAAACCGACCCACGCTTTCCCCCGACGATATAAAATGGCTCGACTTTTTCCAAATGAACCATGTCCTGCAAGTGAAGGAATGTGTCCACGACGAACCCACTGGTCAGCTGCAACTTCTGACGAAAGGATGGATGGAACAACATCTGGACCAGTATTTTCATATGCTTCATCAGGAATACCTTCGCTTGAACAATTTATTAATGCATCTTCACAAGTGCTAGCAATAGCTGCATAGAAAAATCAACAATTATTGTTATTAGTATACGACATGCAGTTTCAATTGTTATGCGGCTGTAAGAGACTGTTATTATACCATAAGTAGAGTAAATACACATATAACACACTGTCACATTTCAGTGGAAAACATTTTGATTCCTATCAGCAACCGATGCCATACAAAATTATTGAGCTGCCATATGATTTTAAATGAGGAGTTTGGAAACCCTACTTTCAAATCAATGAAGTGCATGGACTATATAACCATGGAGGGGAGAATGGAATACTAACCCATTTGATAACAGACTATCAAGGGACTACATATGTTGGCCCATTGTCTTGTAGATGAGACCTTTAGGTCAGAGGCTCTTGGTGTAACCTCGAAGAAAATTACCTACTTTGGTTTAAGCGCCCGAGAAGTATTTTAGCCTACACACAAACTGATAAAATAACAAAGAAAATGCCTGTCTTGATGTTCCCATAAACTTAAATTACTGGTAAAAAAACTTAATACGAATTAGTTACTTGTGCTAAAGTCAGCAGTAAAGGTGGTTTTACAAAATAAATAACAGTTAGTTTCAAATCCTTCACAAATAAAAATCAAGAATAATTTGTTAGACAGAAACTTTTATGCGTTAACAATCGTTTCTATCAATAAGGGTTTTCGAAATACTAGAGATAGCATAACAATAAAAAGAGTCGGCTTTTAATTAGTAGGTAGCAACTTCAAACCCAGCCCCACCTACTTCGATTTATGTAGATGGGCACCACTATTAACGCACACAGTGTGACTCAAAGCCAATTACATAAAAATGTGCTTAGTATGTAAAGTATATTGTTACTATTAAGATGAGTAGCCATAAGCTGAGTCGACCATATATCGAGTAAGGTTATGAATGATTGCTGAGCTAGATCCTGAACCGAATGAAATATAAAAGTGTGGACGAGTGGATATAGATCGGAGTATGAAAGTACTGATTATACAGTGAATCAAGTTACAGGTTCTTGAAGTTTCTAAATAATACGAACTAACTCGAATCATTCAGTAGCTAGAATAATGTTTAGATAACAACTTAAATGAGAAGCAAAGCAAAAGATTATAAGAATTACAGTATGTACTCAAAAGAAAGACAGAAACTTTAGTCGATTCCCATACAATGTTATGAATAACTTACAAAAACTATAAATACAAAACATAACATTATTCATGATAACAAACCGGTTAATTTGCCAGCTACACTAATCCATTTCGAAAGTAGTTCTTCCACTGACATGCCTGGAGTTATTTCTGAAATAATTGGTGAAAATATAGGATTTTTCTTCCGACTTTTAGATGATTTCGATTCTTTTGGTCGTGATTTGTCTTGTCGTTTATTTCGTGTTTTAAACCAACCATTCCAATGTTGCGAACCTGGTTGACCAAATCTAGCTATACCACTTGACCAAAATAATTCCATTTCTAGAATGCGTTGATCGAATGAACTTTGTTCAATTTCTGTAGGCCGAAAGCAATTAAATTCGATAACAGCTTGCCATACTGCCAATGCACGTTCTGAATGTCCAGCTTGTGCTAACCAATGACAGTAATCAGCCAGGTAATCTAATATATGTTGATTAGTGAAGAAAAAAAATTTTAAAAATATGACTTAGAACAAAGTAGATGTGAATTTAAGCATAATCGCAAACGTAAATAATCCATTCACTCAAAGTGAAGCTTTAAGTGGTTTTATAGGTTTTATTCTGCCATAAATATTCTTGATACGTTATGCTGGTCATTTACAGTTCCAGAGACAGATATGCTTCCAATGTCAATAGATTACACTAAGAAGTTATTAAAATAACACGAAAACAGTCGGACAAAATATGAGTTTTACAATAAATAGTCTGGATCACTTCTATGACACTAAGGCATAAAATGATATATTGGCATGTACTTATGATCAGAAACAGAAACAATAACCACTGATGTTTTATATGACTACAAAGTCAAAGTGGGTGAGAGAAATTTTGTGACAATAGTTTAATTACATTTTGATGTCCAACAGCTACGTATCTAGCACAGTGTGATACATTTTGTAATCTCTTTCACATAATGACTTCACCACTTAAATTTCGAAATGTAAAATTCCCACACATGAAAAATATTTAGGACTTGATTTAAAACAGGAGTGCGTTTCAGGCAAAAGATGATAATCAAAGTGACAGTCCCAACACCAAAGGTTGGATTTAAAACATATGTATGTGGACTTTATGGAACAGTAGGTAAGTGATTCGAATATTCTTCTTCCACTTGATATCATTAATTGGTTGGAATTAGACAACTATTGATTACCAGGATGCACTGGATAGATATTTCGTCCTAGTATGGGACTCTCTAGCAGTATGCAACCACGACCCCCATCAGGGATCAAACCTAGGACCCTCTTGTTGTGCGGCCAACCCTTTACCATTAGATGGTAAGTATGAAGGCTACTGATACAACCCAGTTGACTGGGGTTAAAACCTTCGACCTTATGGCTGAGCACTTTAAACAATGGACAATCGCTATAGATTCGAAACCCGTTATATTTCTTTTCATCCGAATAGCCAACTGGTATCATCAGTTTAAATATGAAGCATGTGACTAAGAACTGAATATAAGAAAATTACATCAAGTTACTTTGTTCTATTAATTGGTTGGGTGAATGTTCTATTTATTTAAAACAAAAAAGTTCATGAAAATAAAGATTACCAATAGTTCTTTCCACAGTATCTGGTTGTGGTCTGTGTGATAGAATTCTTCCGGATATTATACCAGACAGCGTTGATAAACCTCTTTTATAAACACCATCAATGCGTGAAAATGTCCCATTTCCAACGCCTTGATTTAAAATGGTGACTGACGAATGTCGACCCATAAGATTCGCAGTATACCCACGCCACATGGGTACGAGCTGAGGATAAGTGAATACAAGTTGAGCCCAATCTCGATTAATTTGATCCGACTGACAAACTTCTTTACTAGATGAAGATTCTAAGGCACCATGAGCTTCAATTTCAGCCAACAGCTCAGATATTTTAATTATGAATAATTTTAGTGTTAAATTACCGGGATTAGCTGAAAGCGCTCGATCTGCCATCGACAACTGTTTCTTTAGAATAATAATTCTGTCGCTCTTAGAGATTTTAGGGTCTGAATACAACTGTTTCTGCTCAAAATCAGTGATTGCAACATGAAGAAAAGAAGCTCCTTTATCTTGCACATCAATCAAATTCAACCATGAAACCAAATCACCTGGTCGATCATAAACTCGACGATTAAGTTCTTCACAAATATTCAACATATCATTATTTTTCATCTCCGTTATTGATCTACAGGAAGGAGAACTAAGTTCATCAGGAAAACGAATTAAATCTGTCGACATATCACCATCTGATTCGGACGATTTTATAGAAATACTCGGAGCCTTAATAATGGCTCTGCTGGACTTACTGAAATATCGTGACTTTTTGATAATTCCATGTTTACGTTTAATTTCACAACCCAAAAGATCGTATAAATACAAATCCCTAAATCCCAATATTTTTGTTCTATATTTTTGTTTAAATTTTGATACATGCTTTTCATAAATACATCCATGTCTATAAATTTCCTTGTTACACGATCTATCGACTTTATATGCATCATTAATATCTAATCCAGGAATATCCTCCAAAAATATGGCAGTTGATGTAACTTTTGGTTTTTTTGGCGATTCATGCTTTTTAGAAGGATGTGAAAGATTAGGTGTTTTTAATGACCTTTCCTTTTCGACATTTGCCACTTCTATAATTGAGAGATTAGTAATAATATTATAAACACTAAACTTTACCATTACTGTGAACATGAAGTTTTTGTCCTGAGTATGTTTCACTGTGAAGCCAAGAACCTTTAGTTAGGTTAATCTTCATAAAATACTTACAAACCTTACCATCAGAAAATCCGCTGTTAATGTCTGATCCATCATCAGAGTGAGATGCACATGGAAACATTTTCTAATTTAAGAGTTAATCTTTCGGGATTTGAAACAAATTATTCACGCATAATGGCATAAATGACTACAAATAAACCTGAAAATAGAAATCATAAGAAAAACATCGGACAGTTTTGGTTATTTGGCGATATTTACAAATCGTGAGGTTCATTCTAAACTTTGGTCACCATTGAAAATAGTTTTCTTTAACCTACACAGTATGGTGTATGCGTAAACGAAGCTTCATTTGGTATCTTTCTGTTTAGAAAACTAGTCAAGAAACCACCTGACTCGAAAAATCTAGACCAATAAAACTACTATCCTGAACCCAGTTTTGATTCAGTTTCGTAACATAAGTAGCGAAATAACTGTGCAATCACTTTTACAGCAAAATAATACTAAAGTCAACGGCATAAGCCATAGAAACTCTCAGAAGCTTTTTTGGCTTTTTTGGGAGGGATAATTATCCACCCTTACTATATATTGGGTTGATCGTGGTTATAAAAACAATCAATGTTGTATACAAGTGTCAAATTACTACATGATAAAATCAAACATACCCTACATAATAGACAGAGAGTACAATGTGTTGACTATTTTTCCAAACAACTATTCTTACATTTTATTGGGCATAAATACAGGAGGCAGAAATCGAAAACTACAGTACAATCAAACTGCACAATAAACAACTTGGCTGTAACACGTAAAGAATGGGAATATACATAGGTTATTGTAAATATGGTGTATTTACAACATGAATTTTGAGATCATAAGCATATTTGTAAGGGTAGATTACTCTTTCTCAGGCTGTAGGATGTCACAGAGTTGTCCTCCCCGCAGTTCAGTCCTGGAGCCACTCCTCTATCCAATCTATATAAACAATCTTCCTCAAAAAGTATCTTCCAAGCTACTACTTTGGAGAGACGTTAGCAACCAGGAGGATAGGCTAGTACTACAGGATGATCTGACCTTACTTTAGAGTTGAGCAGATAAAAGTGGGCTAACTTTCAAATCGACAAAAGAGTTATCTATATGCGGCTTAGGTTGAGTCACATATACACTTTAAATAATCTTCCCTTTAGTGAGTTGTTAGTAGAAAAAGATTTAAGTGTCTTAGTCCCCTATAACCATAAATCGACAGCTAACGATTAAATAAATGCATTCAGGGTCAACCTCGCACTTTTAACTTTGAAGCGCATTGTCGGCCAGTTTGACAGTAGGATTTTCCACGTAATTTTCAATAGTTTTATTCGCTTTTATTTAAGGTATGGAAGCACAATGTTTTCTCACACAGAAAAAACAAGAATACTGTATAACGAATTCAAAGAAGAGTCACGAAGTCCGTTTCGTGTGCTGTTAGAGGTACGAGGGCGGTCGTCACTTCCTGGCTGCCCACACCATGGAAGGATATTACTTCTTGAGGTACCTGAAAAGGAAACTAGGTTAGTATTAGTCATAGTGACCTGGGAGCACGACCGCAGAGGGACAACTGCTTGAGGCCGCTCCGTTTATAGACTCAAGTTCAAACCATATGAGATACGCTCGTCAACACTAGACTCGTATCGCTTAGAATACAGGTGGCCTAGAAGGGACTTCAAGTGACTTATAAAAATTTAAACACTCCTGGGCACCCAGTGAGTCATTTATTAAAATGAATTCAAACACCTATCTTAGAAGAAACGCTCAAGAACTAGAGGTGTTATACAGTAAGTTGGATTGCAGGCACAATTTCTTCACATTAAGAAGAGTCAAATCTTGAAATTACCCACTGGTAGAGGTCAATCAACTAATCACTGTCTGTTACCCTTCGTGGAGCATAAGAGCATAAGGAGCATCTTATCTTTCTCTTTACTTTGGTCTTGAGGATTCCAAGTAAGTGCTTGTCTTGTGATGCGGTTCGATGATTTCCCCGATGTGTCCAACCCACCTCCAGGGCAGAACAGGCACTTCTTGAATGGGTTCCTGTCAACAATCGCCTGTGTCGTCTGATTTAAGGGTTCAGTAAGAACTCAGAAGGATAGGAACATATAACGTTGTTATTTCATCGTTTTTGCCTACGCTCCCACTAATTGAAGTCCGGATGATGTGAAAAGTGAATTTTACGGAAGGCCTTCTGAACTTCCTTATAAGAGTAAACACTCAGATTTAGTAATTATGGTAGGAGATTTTAACGAGGTAGGTAGCTCCAATTAGTGTGAAAGATATTTAGGTGGGTATCTCGATGTTCCAGCTCAGAGAACGGATAACGGCGACCGTCTGCTGCAATTATGCTCAGATAATTGTTTATTTCTAGCAAACACGAACTTTGGGCACAAGGAGAGACACCGCCTAACATGGCGACCTCTTGAACCTACTCAACGGTGGTATGTATGTAAGATCAACATAGAACCTGGAACATGGCATCGTTCCAAGGTGATATTCTTTATAAGCACAGCAAGATTAACAACACATTAATAGAAATTACTTCGATGATAAGAATAATGAAAACAAGGAATAGTGAACATATAGAATGGTGTTCAGAGAAAGCTATCAAATAATTTTTAAGCACACGATTTTTAACGGAAGATAAAGAGTGGATACACCTGTACCACTGTGAGCAATTCTGAGCCCAACGTTTTTAACCACTGGTTACGGCAGTCGTCCAAGCCTTAACCGAGTTGTCTGCATCTACCGACACGACTCAAGCCAGCAGTAAGCAACTTCATGAACTGATGCCGTTTATTTAGGCCGCCGCTAACTCCCATCCTACCCAATATCAGACATCATCACCCGTCAAAGTAGGTGGTGGTTAGACATACGTAACACATGTCCCAACCACCTCAATCGATGAAGATTCACAACCTCATCGACTGATTTACCACTTGCCCAATACTCGTCGTCTAACCTCATTACCGCTTACGCGGTGATCCCAGATAACACGAGCAATGTTTCGAAAACATCGATGGTCAAATACCAATAACTTACGAGTGTTGTCTACTCTTATTGGTTATATCTCACATCCATACAGTAAGACAGCGAACTGTTGTGCATTACACTCATCCTTTTGGTGAGATACGGATATCTCACCTACGCCACAGGTGATGTAAGTTGACAAAAGCCAAACGGTCTTTTTGAATTTGTATTGAAATTTCGTCAGAGATCAACTCATGAGGGCTAATCAGACTTCCAAGATAAGTGAAGTGGTCAGTGTGTCCAACTACCTCACTCCCTATCTTTAGCTCAGTTGTTGACAAAGACCAGTCATGAAGCAATAGTTTGAATTTAAAGGGGGAGAAACACATTCCGAACATGCATGTATTGTTGTTTATTGCTCTTAAAAGGTTCTGCATCTTATCAACGTCTTTTTCAAACAGGACTATGTTATCTGCATATTCTAAGTCAATTAATGGATTTCCTGGAAGGAGATCAATTTCTGAAAAGCCATACGATGGAAGTGTTATTTTTAATGGCAAATCAATCATAAAATTAAATAACAATGGAGATAGTAAGCAGCCTTGATGGACACCACCTAAGGTTACAAGTTTACATGACAGTTCGCCACACTCTAACATGACTAAGTGTTCGAGTAAAGAGCCTTCACAAAGTTTGTGTGCTTCGGGGGGACCCTATCAGTGATAGGCACTACCAGAGAACTTCTCAGTCTACAGTCAAATGCCGCTTTCAAATAAAGCAAAACCACCATTGCTGGGCTCTATAAAAAATATTTATGTTCCAAAACCTGATGAATGGCGAATATTTGGCCTATATTACCTCGACCAGGTCTGAAACAATCCTTGGTTTCTCGCATTTACAGTTCATGAGTTACAGTTAAACGCTTGATAATTATAGAAGCTAGTATTTTAGATACTATATTAGTCAAGTTAATTCCACCATGGTTATCGCCTGACAATTTTGACCCTTAAATACTAGGATGATCAACGACCGACACCAGTCAGGTGGAATTCCGTCCAGTCCCCAAATTTTAGCTAAAATATCAAACAGCCTAATTGTTAAAGTAAGACCTCTACCCATAAAAACCTCTGGAGTCAACCCATTTGAAGCCGCAGCTCTACCTCGCCTCATATTAGCCATAGCTTTTTCGACTTCAATAGTAATCAGGAGATCTAAGTTGATTTCTATCCAGGCTACCTGGAAATAATAAGTAGTCCTGAAGTAACTGAAGACCAACTGAATTGCTCTTCGAAGTGTCCAGTCCATCGCCTTAAACGTCTAGACTGAGAGTAGATAAGCGTTCCATCTCTTTTGCAGACTGTCTCAGCAATAATAAACTTTTTAACTCTGGTTCGTAGGAAAGTTTGTAGGTGTTACTCCAATGACCAGTGGAATTAGAAGGGTTTATTGAATTGCTTTATTTACCGGTTATGACGTTCTTTGGTCTCAGTGATTGGTTTATCATCCTTGTTCATGATTGGTCGCCCTCGGTTAATATATTTTTCGGACTGGTCGAAGTTATCCATGCAAATTCTACCTAGACATTTAAGAAAAGGCTCGATTTATTCTTAAAGACTCAGACAAAAGTCCGTTGCTGACCAGCTAGCACCTTTTTTTACCCACACATGCTTATTTACCTAGGACCATGCCTAGTGAAATTGGTGATGCATTGCAATTCATCATCATCATCAACAACAACAACGTAGAACCAGGAATTTACGCCCATAGGTTCAAGTTGCCATACCACATTACTACTACGAGATCAAATTTATAGAGGTAACATAACAGCTAAATACAAGAGGATAGAGTAAAGTACAGGTGTGCAGGGACAAAAATAGGATTCAAGATTTAGATGAAGTTAAAGAGTGAACACATTTGCGCCACTGTGACCAACTCTGAACGATGTCTTCAAGTGTCTCCAGCCATTTAACGCTACTATCACGCGGACCCCAACCAGGTAATCTGCATCTACCAACATGGCTAGGACCAATAGTCAAGGACTTTATGGACTGACACCATGTTTTGGTTTGGCCGCCCCTACCCTCCTTTCATCCTACTTCAACCCTAGCCAACAACGCGCGACGAGGCACGTGGTAGTCTGGGATGCGTAACACATGTCCTAGCCATCTTAGTCGATAAAGGTTAGTGATATCTTCGATTAATTTACCATATTTACCTAGAACCTTTTATCTGAACTCAATATTACTTATTCTACTGTTCCATGATATACGAGAGATGCCATGAAGATTTTCATGGTCAAACACTTTAAGTCAACGTATATCTTGGGTTTTCACTGCCCACGTTTCGCAGCCATATGTTAAAACCACGCGAACTGCTGCGCAGTACATCCGGCCTTTCGTTGAGAGACGGACATCTCGTCTGCGCCACAAGTGGCGTAGATTGGTGAGTGCCAATCGGGCTTTCTAAATCCGTGCTGAGATTTCGTCAGATACCGACCCACTAGGGGTGAGGCAACTTCTGAGATAAGTAAAGTGGTTGACGCATTCAATTGATTCACTCTCTATATCTAATCTAGGTGAAGAAGCAAATCATTCCTGTAGTAACATCTTGCATTTAGAAGGGGAGAAGCGCATCCCGAATATGCTTGAATTGTTACTCAACTTGCTGATGAGACTGTGTATATTATCAGAGTTTTCACCAAATAGAACCACATCGTCTGAGTATTTTAAGTCGACGAGAGTATCTCCTGGAAGGAGATTAATTCCTGAGGTATTAGAAGAAGTGAGTGATACTTCTTAGAGTATGTCTATGACGAAACTAAATAAAAATGGGGATAAGAGGCAACCCTGACGAACCCCTCTTGAAGATGAAATTTCTTGTAACAATCCGCCATATACTCTGACTAGACCGGTTATGACCGAGTAGAGAGTCTTTATAAAGTTTATGTACTTTTGAGGTACGTGTTTTGATGACAGACACTGCCACGAGACTTCACGTTCTACCGCGTTAAAAGCTGTTTTCAAGTCAAGGAATACAACTATAATCGAACGTTGGTACACATGTCTATGTTCGAGAATCTGGCACAGGGTGAATATCTGATCAACGCAGCTACTTCCAGGTCTGAAACCAGCCTGGTTTTCCCTAGTCTGATGTTCTTTAGTGTTGGATAAACGCCGAACGATTGTAGAGGATAATATTTTAGATACTATATTAGTCAAACTAATTCTTCTATGGTTATCGCAACAGGATTTCTGTCCCTTTTTGTAAATTGGAACGATCAGTGAGCGAGACCAGTCAGATGGGATGATGTTCAGTTCCCAGACGTCGACTACTATATCAGTCAACCTACCAGCTAAGACTGAACCACCATCCTTAACGATATCGGTAGACAACCTATCAGGTCCTGCTACTTTTCCTCGCTTCAAGTTACTTATAGCCTTCTCATCCTCAATGAGAGTTAGGGGACCTGTGTCAGTTTTCTATTCAGGTAGCTTGGGAATAGTAAGTAAGCTAAGAGCGGTTGGAGGCCATTTGAACTGTTCCTGAAAGTATTCTGCCCATCTTTCTAATCTTCTAGACTGACAGTTAATCATAGACCCATCTTTTTCCGAGATAATTTCATTAACCGCCGATTTCTGAATACCGGTGTCCTTGATAAGTTGATACAGTTGTCTACTATTGCCCGCCGCCGGTGCTTCCATCCCTTTTGCTTTTGTTGCCTACTACTATTCACAATCTTTACGTAGACTCTGTCAATTAACAATTCCATTGTTGTCGCTCTACATCATTCTCCGAGCTTGCTGGAATGAGTTTTTGAGCCTCCATCAGTTCACTAGAAGTTACAGAGATCCAATGGTCTTTTATAACCTTTGGATTTAAGGTAAATGCAGATAACGCTGATGCGTCTACACCTGCTTTAAAATCATTCTAAGCTGTTTCAGGGTAAATCTGATGGTTGTGGGTGACTAAATGCTTAGCCAAACCATTTCTACGTGCAATCTTGGCATTTTCAATCTCCAGTTGATATATAAGGGGTTTGCTTAATGTGACCTTTCTGCGACCAGCAAAACGCATAGAGATACGTGCTCTCATTAGGGTATGGTCAGATCCTAGGCACATACCTCAGAAAGAGTTAGTACTGTATACAGCTTCTTCTATGAAAGCTGATGCCGATGCGGTCGATTTGCGTCCATCGTTTTGTAGTTGATATCTATTGCAATTAGACATGGAAGCCCGTGAAACGAAAGTTTTTTTCTATTCTGTCTGCAATTGAAATTATATTTGTTAAAAAATGATGTTGTTCGACCATTTTTTTGTTTATTAATTTCACTGACCAGCACAGATTGCTGAGGGTTGCTTTTAACAGTGGTCTTTTAGAGGAGTGATACCTACTTTTAGACATTGAAGAGATGTACCCTGAAAATATATCACATCGACCTGAAAAAGAGTCTGGTGACTTATAGATGAAATTAAATGACGACCCTACATGTCTATGAAAGGATTATGGGGTAGCAAGGTGACAGACAATAGTAATGTGTAAAACCATGGTTAATTGATCAAAACGTATATACGACAAATATCTTCAGCCAGTAAGCGTCAAGGTGTTTGTCAAAAGTGACTGTGTTGCTTTATTGGACCCTCCAACAAAATGGCACCTACGATTTAGTATATGTTATCTAGAATAGTCAATGAGTGGAACTCTACCTCAACAATGTAGTTACAGGTCCACCAGTCGACATATACAAAAAAGGGAGTTGGAACTAAGATATTCTCATCGCTAAGAATAACACGGAAACCTAGTCTACTATCCTGATCAAAGTGAAACTTAATAGGAACCGTGATGAACTAGGCAAAACAACTACGTATTTAACAACATGAAAAATCCAGAGGCTGACTACGTACATAGAAACGCGAACTGTTTTGGAAAACAATGAAAAAATACAATAATGTGGGAGTTACGCGACGAACTTTAAATAACTAAGTGCTATGTACCTATACAATGGAAAAATTGCAACTAATTGAAAATAAACGAATACATAAACAAAAACAGGCTATCCACAGCGTAAATGAACGGATAATTTCACTAACTTTTATGAGACGTCTTAATAGAATCTCAATGATCCCTGACTGTTAGGGTGATCATTCAGTTTAAAAGAAACGTTTGTGTTAGGATCTCAGTAACGAAGTTTAAGGTCACTATTTAAACCGGACTCATTATTACAAGGTCGATATATAATAAAGAATCTAAAAACAAACTAGTTTAATTCAATTATTATCAACAAATTCTGTCAAATAACATGGCTTATTGCCAACTATATTTTTTCTTTGTAATTAGCTAGTACTGTTTCTTTTGGAATCACCTGTGAAAATGGCAGGACTGAATTATGTTGATACCCAGTTCTGTCAAATCTTTTAATGTTGCAGAGAATTGTGAGTAAGATAAAGGGGACTTTGTCTATGAAGTTTCATTTTCAGCAGCACTTATTCAGCACTTAAATATGGGAGTATTTGTATTCCAAATGAACAATAACTTAATTTCCAAAGGTCAGATTTCGATTTTTCAGAAGACTTTTCGTTCCAGGAAAGGCTAATGTTTGGAACTACACTAAACTTGTTACACTCATTCTATCAGAATATATCAATTTAATTGTTCGAGGATTCCTTGATGGTTGTTTGGACCACTTCGAGTTAATGAGAATTCTATGACCTAGTTGTGTATGAAGAATAGAACTTTTTGTTCACACTACAATATACTGTCTGTGACCTTCCAACTTGACAATGTTACTATTAGGGATTATGTCGGGATGAACGTTAATATGCACTTATTATGGTCAACTATCCTCGGTAACTCTCAACATATCAAGCGCTTTTATGTATGAAATTTTTGTTTGTCCAAATGAATATTAGACTACTCACTCTTCCTTAATCTTCCACAGTTGATTTGATGGTCATGCTGTTTGTAAAGAATATGTAGATCAATTTTATTTTGTTTAAGAGGAAAATATCACATGGCCCTTATTAATATGCAATCATTTATGTATTTGGACTCACAATTTAAAACTTTAAAACCGTTTTCAAACTTCGTCAAGTTCTATTGAGATAAAGTTAATCATTAGGCCACACATAGGTGACAGTGTAATTAGTTGACATAATTAAAAATTTTCACCCCACCAAGCAAACAGTGTCACATTACTTGATAAATTAGGGCGTTCTAAAACCTAACGTGTATACATATCTTATTTTTGTAACTATTCGATCAACTAGCCTCAGTGACGTGAATGAATTGTTGTGTGTGTCACTGCGCACTATCTATGCCAAATTATCACCGAATAGTTGGAAGTAAAATAATAATTGACGGTAACTTGATTGTTCTCAAACAACATCATCAGCCGGAATATGTAGTGGTTATAAAAGAGAAATTTTGATTGTATGATGGAGCAATATGTTAAATATTACATTAGTTTTAACAGGTTCAATGCTTTTATTATTATTATTGAACTATTATCAAATAATACTTGTAACTTCAACGGGGTTTTATTTGTCGCAATGAGATTGGCTAGTTACTACACATTCTGACAAATGTTGACCAGACTCGTATCCACAGACTGTATGCCTTGTGTGAAAAGTTTTCGCACCCTCTATAAAACAAACAAAACTTTTTTCTCAAACCCTCTGCCATATTTTGGTTCTATGCAAAATTGGCAACATTCGTACTAAAGTCATTGGTTTTAGGAGCGGGTGGTTTGCAAATTATTCACGACCAATAAATATTACCGTATTCCTAATGACGGATAATATTAGTTTTGATAACATTTTCATGGAATTCAGTTACCGTGTACTTATATCTATTGAAAGTTTATTTCTATGAATTGAGTCTCTGATACTGTAAGGGCTCAAAAACGCAGTTCGTAAAATTAATGTACTTCCACTCCGTGAACAATAGTTTCTAATTTAATGTGAGACAAACCTTACGTATACGTGCGCAGTGACTAAACCTTGTGGCATATGGAGTTTCAAAAAGCAGAGGGCAATAAAATCATCTCCACAGACTGTATTATGTTTGAGAGAGGATATGGCTGCTAATGCAGTCCGACTACTTAAAACGGGTGGAATATTGTTTGATGAGTATGTATTGTGCAAGATGGAATTTGTCCAGAGATGTGCGAGGAGTAGGTCTGCATAAAATGAGTGTTTTCTAATATAAAAGAGGGTAAAGAACTTTTGGCAAAACCAATTTTCTGTTTACCTTCTAAGCGTAAATATCTGAATATAAACTGGTAATATTCAAACATGGGCAGTACAAACGTTTCATATAGCATTATTCTAGCTCTCAGCTTGTGATAAAAGAGAATGTAACATTTAGTGATTCTCTAAAGAATCACTCATTAGTTTAAATAAGCTCAAACGGAAAAACGCACAGTTTTGTTAACCATGATCGGCTTTTATCTCTGCAGATTCATCTCAGAGATGTTACCTGTAACAAGCAGAATTAGACAACAGCACTCGACTCTTCAAATTAATGTCACGTAATAAAGATGAAAATAGCAGTAAATATTTAAGACGAACATTGACAAATCATTGTTAACACCTAGAAAATTTTTTATCAAATATGTAATTGGTTATTATAAACTAAGCGATACACGTGTTTAGTTTGTTGTCCATAGGTGTTTAATTTCAGGTGTTTTAATTTTTAATCTATAAACAGGGCCCGAACTTTACTATTTGTATTATTCAGTCACCTTATTTTACTTGCGAATTTTGGAAAACACAGTAGGATTATTATTGAGCTTGTAAGTAGACTATACATTGAACAAACCATAGATACAACTGGAACAGTTGACCCAAAATGACTTGATTAGTTATGATACGTTTATAAGCATTGTAAAGACCAAAACTACCGATAACGTTCAAATGTTAACGTCGTTTCTGCATAGGGCCAGCTGGTTTCTTGAGTCATGCACGAATTCACAATAGGATATCCAGTAACACAATTCGTTGGTGCAAAACATGGAACTATATTTAACAATAAACACAAATTTAGCACACAAACCTCAACAGTTCCCTTTTTCTATACCGCCAAAGGAATTCAAGCAAATCGTAAAATTAATTTACAATACAACAATTAGGTAGTAGATAGATATCAAATTAGTCACCCGTCCAAGAGGAAATGTTCCTTACAAATGAGGGAACCAAATTATGTTTGCAACCAACCAACTAAATCAAATCACTTAGGCGAAATATCAAGCCAATATGGCTTACAACATGACCTTAAAATCCAGTAAAACACACCTGAAGACCAATGGCATGTAACATGTGCTTACATAAAAAGGACATGTGAGAACCTGATTGTGAGTAAAATCCAATAACTGTTATAATTAAGTTTCGAACGGGAAGAAAGAAGATCTGTTACAGAGTCAAGACACAATAAAGCGACAAAATACAAGTTACGGGATCGCTCAATACAGAAAAACATGGAGGGATTTTCACGCGAACAAAAAATAGATTTTTCAGACATTTAATGTTATCATAGTCACCATACCAATAAATAAGAGTTTGGATGCTAAAGTGTGATGATATTTCAGAATTTCCAGTTTGTACTTTGTATTAGGCCGTTCTAGAATTTCATTAATAAAACAAATTAACCCGGATCACTTGCTTTCCTAAACATCTTGAAATAACAAATTATTTGTAAATATAATTTTTTACTCAATCTCATATGTAAAAAGGTAATTCAATTTGTTTAGTTATGGCAAAATATAGTACGAGACAAAAACAGTAACGGTGAACCTAAGTCCTCTGTAGTTATAATAACGAAGAGTTTCTTTCATTAAATTTCTCGACATAGAAGAGTAGATGTGTCCGAAAATTATCCCATAATAACGTTTAATTCGCTGCTTAGTTTTCATATCGTCATTTGTACTTTCGCTATTAACGTTAACCTCAAGATCAAGAGTCTTCAAAAGTTAATTTACTTTAGTCGATTGGTTTTGTTTATTGTGAATCAAATACTTAAAAATTTAGTTAACCATCCGGTGAATGAATACTTATTACTGACTTTACGTTTAGAAACCAATTAGTAGTTATTAAAAATCGTCTTTTTCAAGTGGGTCTTAACCTTCGTGACTAAAAGATTGCTACTAAATATTAATTAGAATAACTTTTTCTGTGTCGTATAATTTGTGGAAATACTGATAAATCATAGTAAACGTTTACCGCATGTCATATAACGACAAAGATATTATTTCTAATTAAAGATCAGCAAGTCGCATTAACTTACTACATAGCACCGAGTTTTCCAAGCAATCAACCAACTGCTCTTACCAGCATTAATCATCATTTACTAGTTGGTCACAGTCATTTGAAAGCTATGATCGAAAAACCCCGAACATATACTCCTTGTTAATATTTAGTAAAACTGTAAGTTAAGTCATCTAAATCGTTTTAGATTCTACTATTGTGTTATTCTACTAATCTTTCTAAACAAATTGTATTAAAATAGTGAGTTACTTGCAAAAACGATCGACGGCTATGAAGGCTGTAACTTTTTACGTGGTTTTCTACTATTCATTCTAGCTCAGTTTTACGCAGTTTTAAGTTATAAGTCAATTAGCGCGTTCAGGAGACAACTTCATCATATCCGTTGATAATAGGATGGTAGGAAATAGGGTTAAAGGCTTGAAACCTAATTAAAGCTCATAAAAACCAACTAACATATCGTCCAGTTGTCTCTTGTTTCCTAATTTCACAGCAACACACCAGCCGTCATCAACTGTTAGAGCCACAAATATAATGATGAATCTAAGTATCATATAAAATTATATTACTGAACCAGAGAAAATTGCATCTATTCGAAGTGTGGCTGAAGTACATGACTAACGACCCAGGTGCATTGTTGTAAGTTTTGGGTGCTACCTGCCTGTACAACAGAACACTTTCTCTGAAGAAGCGACTTACACTAAGCCGCGAAACGTCAGAAATTTTAATTTCTACTCATTGGAATTTTACAAATATATATAACTCATTTTATAAAGAACACTTTATGTGTTAATTGTCGATTGAAAATCAAAGTCATAATAGTCATACTATCATACGTATTAACTTATATTTCACTTATTATAACCATGTTGTACTTCAAGAGTTTTGTTAATTATAGGTCACTCTACTAAGGCTACACTATCGAACTCGACTCAAATACAATTAACGGGTTTGTTTCCTTCTCTAGTGTACATATTTCTTTGTTATCCTAATTGAAACTTGTTGTCTTTGTTCTCACATTGTGGTCTACAAGATTTCAAGGGTTTTAATCATTCATACGATTGAAAAGCCGTGTACAAGGAAGAGCGGGAGTCTATTCCGTATAATTACCGTGTACTCATGTGTTTTTAAAAAAAGACAACGTGATATGTTGTAATATGCTTGAGAGAGATGGGGCGCTGCGTGTTATGATTGGCAAGGTGTTATTGACCGTGACTTTAATAAAGGATAAATGCCCACAAAAAAGGCAGTAAGTCTGACATTTGTGTTACACTTTCGTTTGTGCTACCACATTTTTATGCATATAGCAGTAATCTTTGCGGCAATCTTACTACTACATTTGAAGAGGCCACTTTACACTGTAGTCTGACTTTGGTCTATAGAACACGACTACACGAATCACAGTATACGCACACCACCTATTTATTCAGTAAGATCCTATCTGAACATGGCTCGAAGTACGGTTATAAGATCCAAGCATGGTAGCTGTTAAACCCAAAAACTAAATTTTCCTCCTAGTGACCTATTTATCATTGAACCGCAGATGAAAGACAATCGTACACCAATTTTCAAGGGTATCAATCCGACTAATCTGAACAGTAGAACTGGTGACTATAAAAGCGAATTCAATGATATACAATCGGCATATACCAAAATACAATCTATCTCAAATGACCTAGCCCCGTCAACCTACTCGTTTGAAAAGCATGATGGTATAGAAATAAATAAGGCGAAGCAAGGTTAAACATTCCTTAGTTTCATCGCAGCCGAAGTTGTAGAGCGACGCGTTTCACATCACAAAGTGACCTTGTACAATGACCTTGGAAAATTCCTACTTAAAATGGTATGGGTGACCCCCCCCCAGTTGAAGACTAGTGGCATGTGTTATATTCTATGTAAATGTAATTGATTGTGAAAAAAGTCTGGCAAACCAGCTACTCAATTTTACTTCCTTTTATATCCACCCTAGACAGCGAGCGCTTTGTAAAATCAGTAAAGTACATTGGATCTGAAAATAATTTCAAAAACATGTTAATAGTTGCTAGTAAAATTCACTCACATTACTACTGCTCCTAACTTAAAAGATCTGAAATTAGAATAAGCCGCTTCAAATAAATACTCCAAAACATATCGTACAATGCTCCGTGGAGATAGTACAACGACACCGAAATTATTCACGTCACTAATCAGATCGGAAACTAAGAAACCACCTTAGCTATGCATACCCACAACCCAACCCAGTATAGATACACATTCCACAATGTCTCTTATGACTGAAGTGTACCCGGATATATGACCAAGTTACGCTTGTCGTACAACCAAAGCCACTTCTAGCGAGTGGACACACTCTTACGAATGAGAAGAAATCAGATGGCACTGATAGATGAAAGAGAAATTATACTTGATCGTATACAGAGCTCTAATGGGATAGCGAAGTCTAGGCTGGCAAACTAGAGAGAGATGCTACCTACGGTAGTTCCATTCGTGATCTGGTGGTGATGTGTGACCGCGCGCCTTCAACCAGTAGTGTCCGCTAAAACAAACATGGTAAGCATCAATGTCGAGAGCCTATGCAACTATTTATTTTGGGGATTATTAACCGCTACATGACTATCGAAAATGACAACAACCCAGTAGATTTAGACATCACTCTCAAAGGGAGTACAATTATTTCTCAAAAAAAGAGATAAACAAGGTATAATCATACAACTCAATCCACCATCCTGCTGTTAAAATAAAAAACCAATTCCTAACCCAACTTTTATTTCATTTTAATTGCATACAATTTATTTACAATAATCGTTGTTAAGAAACCGTTTTGGATTTCATCAAGGGAGTATACATATACAATGGTTAAAATTCGTTTACATGGCAAAAGAATATTCGGAATAAAATGCAAATATTAGCTATCGTGCACATATAGCACTGAAAAAATAAAACGACAGGAAAAGGCTTAAAAGGTTGGAAAAGAATAGAAATATGTGAAATAGATTGAAAATCAACAAACATTTGGTGCATTACAATAGTGTGAGGAAGTTGATTAGACAAATAATATTCCTACAACAATAATTAAGTGGTCAAACTATGAAAGTTTCAATGAAGTTGTATATGTTCACACAAGTGATGATAAGTGCAGAGAATTCTGAATAAAGAAAGATGAATGTCCATAATTAGGTATGTGATGTGAAAAACCAATAGGCAATTATAGCATACATTTAGTGTGAATAGGTTTATTGGACAACTAATAATTACATAATAAATTCGAAGACCGAACTATTAAATTGTCAACGAAGTTGCTAATTGTTGTACAAGTAATGATAGAAAAGGGGTGAAAAGACTACAATAAAATGGAAATACACTTTACTAAATATACAAAATAGATAGAAAATCAGTGGACATTCGGTGTATAAAGACACGCATAAACCTCAGCATAGCCTCACTCCTAACATTCCGAGAAATAAAACGAACGACAAGCGCCTAAGCAATCGGTACAAAATTTCTCAATCAGTGGATCTAAAGGCCAAAGCTGAGAACACCATCAACCGGTTTTCCCCCTCTAACCCTAAGTTTGTTTCCTCTCATGAATACTTTTAAAACAATAGAATGATACATGTAACTGTGTCAGAACACCATGTGTCACTGACTCCGAAGTCCAATCCCAAGCAGAAAGCCTCCTTTCTCTACCCATACCATTTCCATCCCAACCATATACTGAGAAGAGTTATTTTAATTTGAGAGATTACCTATTTATCCAGTCCAAGAGTCCTATCGGGCATGAAAACTAAGGACCAAAACACTTTTCAACAGTAGACGGTTTTAACCCTTGCTACTTGACTGCATTCCAAAACTTATTGTCTGATCCCAATGTCAAGGGTGCACACTTATATCATTCTTAGAGTATCTTCACACATTGATTTACAGCCCTTCTCACCTCTACTAATTGCCATCCGTAGCCATAATTAAATCAACAGTTGAAGACAAACACTTCGCAAGGGAAAAATGACAGTGGCATCGACGTCTAAAACATAGATCCTGCTAAGCAATCACCCATCATTTACTTACAATTATCTGAACCACATAAAACACAACTGAGTCCAAGTCAAAACCTCACCCAAAGTTATAAACACGACCACTTTTACCAAAACGCTTTAAATCACTTCAACTTCATGGGCCACTTGATCAATCTATGCCTAATAACTGCACGATCAACATGCGACAAAATGATGAATTTAGCTCTGTTCGCATCGATCTGCCAACTTTCAACTATCATGACAAATGAAGCATGGACCACACCAAATGTCTGTGATCTAAACACATCCCTCGATAATTATAATCTATATCGTTGTAACAGGCTACATGGATGTGAAGGGGGTTGTCATATATATGTTAACTCGGAGTCGAACTCACTTCTGTTTGATACAACAGGCCTAAATAAATCACAAGACTCAGTGCGAATTGTTATAAGACATATCGTTTCAGCATCTCACTCCTTCGACTACGTATACCACGAGCTTAGTACATCAATAGTGGATATAACTTTACTGTCAAACATTTTTACATTGTAATAACTATTTCGCAGAATACGGTGCTGAAAAACTGACTGGTATACTTTACTATAGCAATTATAATCCCCTTCATAAATTTCCACCATTAAGATTTACTAAATCCAGAAATCCAAAATGCGTGCTTATCATAACAAGTGTGAGAAGAAGCCTACGTAGACGTGCTTCCAGATTTTATAAGCTAAAAAACTTATCCTACCTTATTGGAATGAAAGAAATATGTGTTCAGGCTGAGGAAGAATTTATACAATTAAAAATCGCACTAGAAAATCAAGAAACTGAAGTAAATAGTTCAATAAAATTTCATAAATATTTCTAAAACACGATCAGTAGCTTTGAAATAAAGATTAGAAACTTCTTTATCTGTGACAATAAGATATTTGATGACCCTTTTCACATCACTGATTTATTCAGTGAGTACTTGCCACCTAATTTACTACTGAAAACCATATGGTAAAATCGAACTCAGTACACCATTATTATTATGGTGTAAATTCCCTAACAGTGACTTCTTACAAAAGCCCTTGTATACAGATAAACCCGTATCATTCTAGTCATGCCTGTTAACTGGTATGCTCTCATGTACAAAATGAACGAAGCTTTTATTATTATTAAAAAATTGTTCATCTCTGATAGGACTGAATTTTTATTACAACATAGAATGAGAGTTGGATAGTATTGGCAATTGATCAGAACTAGTTTTTAAGGATGTTCTAGCCATATATTAAGCTAGAATAGATTATCACTTGACTAAGCTAACCTAAACGGTTCGAAGGTCGATTATTATTTATATTACAATTAGTAACACAGAAAAGCAAATACCTAATGTTCTTGATAATTGTTAATCTGCTGAAGAAGACCATGTGTGGGTTGTTTGGGCGTATTTGTGTGCTATGCTATATGCTGTTGACTCCGCCTTTATCAAATCATCGAATCGATCAGAAGCAACATGAAGTGGGACCACGATCTTTAGCTAAGGAGTGTCGAAGTAGTTAGCATGATGATGATATTGAATAGTGTTTATTTGAATTGTTACTTGTTTGATGGCCACCCACATTTTCCGCTTCGGTTGGTTTTGAATCTTGTTCGACGAATGAAAGCTGACATACATTCGGAAGTACGAAGCAAGACTATCTTAAAACTTTTGACTACCTAAGGAGGTGACAAGCGCTTTCAGATATTTTTTTGTTGACAGTGGGTAGCCGAAATATTCACTTTATAAGTTGACAACAAGCAACATTTTGATGTTTTGCGAATCCTTTTCAAGAAAATTCGTTCACTGTAAGATATGTTCAGAATATTCCCTGACAACAAATATTATTGTTCGTATGTCTTTCAAAAAGCTGTATATTGATTTTTCTATAAAAACGCAAGGAAAACTTACGTGCTTACTTTGACCGTCATTGACGTTGACAGCTGATTTATTATTTGTAAAAAAATGATAATGAAATCACTGAACATGGCTTCTTACTTTGTAATAGGCGATATTTTAAATTTGAAATAATTCACATTCGGAAATGTCCCTGAAATGTCTTTTGATGTTATTTCAGAAACTTCCTAGTCTACTGACTTTCATACTGACTTTCATACTTTCACAAATGCGGAACATCTTACAATACTTATTTAGATGCAAAGTTGCGTTAAGCATCAGAGCTCAACCTCTGTCAATACTTATTTTGTCAATAGCATGCTGATCCGTTCTTTCTTGAAAACATGCAAATCGCTACGAAGCTGCCTTTTGTAACTATAACAGTAGCTTACAGTCCAAGATATCATACACAAATGCGTCTTTAGAATTAGATGTTTCCAGTAAGACTTTAATACTTGTTAGAATTTTAAATAGTAACAAGTGGACCAAATCAGATACTAATCATGAAGACACCAAATACAGGTAAAGGTAATGAATATTTTGGAATTCAGCCAGCGCACACACAACTGCGCAATACTACTATTGCTTCATACAAACACCACGAAACTGTTTTCGATAACAAGAATCATATGCGATGTAATGTGCAGATAGTCATAATTTTACAAAAAAATTTGTAGTGTGAGATTACCTTTCGTACTTAGAGACCTTGAGAATTTAGCGCTTAAGCCGAAATCAAGGTTGGCACTCAAACCAGCTTCAGTTATCACCATTAGTGATGTAAGAGATTCCAGATCTCTTTTGATCTCCATTTTCAACAATCAGATTGTCGTTGTTTCACGTTTTTGATTTTCCTTATTCTGATTATTTGCACCTGCAGGTTCACAGCATTCAGTACTTGTTGAGTCACCAACTCACCTTTTTCATACTTCTCTTTTAGACTCCCTAACTCACTTAATTTTGCGCAATTCTGCGGGATTCAAATTCCCTTTCGGTTAGACATATCTGCCACAGTAGTGAATCGGTTTTTTATATTAAGGAACATTTTGCAATTTATTGAATAGTCTACTATATACAAAGTGGTTAAGTTAGTCCTACTGATGTAATTGTTAACAAAATATTCTTCCAATTCACTGTACATCTTATCTTATTTAACTACCGTATTTAAGTGATTACTTGATAGTAATAAGAGCAAGTTTGTGTTACAGGTTGAGGTAAAAACAACCTTCACACAATGGGTTTTCATCTCGAATGCTTTGTTTAAGCCAAAATTTCATTGTAATTTCCACCTTATTTTTTCGCAAAATCCACAGCGCCTGGAGCATTTTTTTCGAAAAATGTTTGTGATTGTTTTTTTTTTTTGTATGAATAAGCTATTGACGCTTGTCCAAGAAACTACTAATTAATTATAGTATTGCGCGGCCACTACCCTGATTTTAACATTAATGCTGATCCTTAAAGCTTTCCGCTTTTTGCTTAGATCGAAAATGTATTAAACCTTAAAATTACAGCTCACTATGTTCTAATTAACCCAGTGTATTATTTGCTCAGATTACATATTATCCATACTACAGGTGCATTCTCATTATCTTCGGGGGAATGTCATATCAACTGAAGTATGTGAATATTTCACTGTTTCATCTTGAAAACCTCACTTCATTTTAATTAGTTTCTAAAACTACTCAACACTCCTAGTAAGTAGGACTTGACTTTAGGTGATGTTTCTTATTTACAAATGCTTCAAGTCTCTTTCAGACGTGTGCTGATGTGAATAAAAAGCGTTTCTGCTAATTCCATGGCTTTTATGCTAATCAATGTAATAGATGTATTCCGTTAACTGTTATAAGTTCTCGTCACCTGAATTTATTCTAATACCACGTTAACTAACTTCGGCCATCTGTTCAATGTATCGTATCCTTCTATCGCGTTATTGTTTACGTTTGTCTGTACTCTATGTGAATAAGTTATGGTGACTTCACCAAGTTAAAAATGCGATGTAAATTGTTATATATACATATATATCCACTAGTATTACGATCTTCCGACACTTTAAAAGTTAGTTCTGCAATGTAGGTGTATTAAGTGTGGTGTAAGTATGTGAATAGCATTTGACTTATTAGCATTATTCACGTGTTTGCGTGAAACTCAAATGCTTGATGTTACTTATAGTCATGAATTTTCATGGTCATTGAAAATAAGTTCTCTTCACATCGAAATCTTCCAGCATCTAAGCAAGCTTTGAAAGCAATATTCTTTAAGCTATCTACTTAGTTTCTACGACAGACAGATACAACGCAGAACTTCGTACGTACGTACATCAGTTCAGGTTGCCATACCACAACGGCACGGAGACGCAACTGTCAGTTCAAATCCAAGAGTGATAGCGATAGTAGAAGTATTAGCAGTAATGCAGAAAATTAGTGAGCGATCAGTGAGATAAATTTGAAAGGAGAAAGATAGAGAATTCAGAAGGTTAAATTTTGAGAACACAAAGAGTGGATGCACCTGCGCCATTGCAAACGATTCTGAGCCATGTCGTTCAAGGTCTCTAACCATTGGTGACTTTCGTCTCGCGGACCCCAACCACGCAGCCTACATCTACCAACATGACTTAGTCTGCTTGTCAGTGACTTCATCGATTTCTGCCATGTTTTGGTTTGGCCGCCTCTAGCTTTCTTCCAACCTATTCCTACACCGCAAAACATAGCTCGTCGAGGCAGTCGGTAGTTAGACATGCGTAACACATGTCCCAACCACCTCAACTGATGAAGTTTCAATACCTCATCTATTGATTTGCCATCCTTCTCTAGAACCCGTTTCCTAACGACAGCATTGCTCACTCGGTTGTCCCACGATACACGAGCAATGCTTCGGAGACATCTATGATCGAAGACCAGTAACCTACGAATATCCTCTACTCTTAACGGCCATGTTTCGCTACCGTATAGTAGGACAGAGCAAACTGCTGCATGGTACACTCGTCCTTTAGTTAACAAGCGGATATCTAGTTTCTACGAACTGACTAATTTACCTCAACAATTTGAATTTTTGAGTACTAAGAGGGGGGTGGGTGGGAAGAGTCATTTTTCATTATGCTTCAATTTATTATTATTTACAGTTCATCACGTTGAGTTCAAAAACTTTATAACTTAGCCTACTTTATTTTAACTATTGGAAAACAAAGAGCTGGTAATAAAGATAACTATTTATGTCATCACAGTTTCTTTGCATTTCGCTCAACATTATCCTATTTCAAAGGCCACATGTAGATGTAAGTAATTCTACACAAAGGAGATGAAGATTAGCAGGCAAATATTTATTTCACACTAAAGTTAAATAAATTTGATTCGCAGATTCTCTCAATACTTGTAGATTTGTTCTAAGTTGATTGATAGTTCAGACGTAAAGAAAATATGACATGGTCAGCTCACAACCGATTAATTAGTAGCTTGTTTTTAAACCAATCTATTCTAATCATGATAATAAAAATACTACAACTAATAAACATAGTTGATATACTAAATCATACATCTGCCCGCTCTTGGCACTTCAATCTGAATGTTATTCGTCTAACTTTTTACGAAACCCTAAAATAACCAAATTCCAAAACATACTCTTATTTAACACAGTCTTCACTGAGATATCCGTAAAAGTGGCCGACTTGCTTGTAATGATTGTAGTCTTACTGTTCAAACTTCTCTGTAGGATCTAGTCAAAATCGATTCCTAGATCAGTGTGGTGAATTCCAATAATAAGTTCTGATCATTATATGACCCACATATTTCTATCACATTTGTATGTTCACTAGTATGACTATTATATACTGTTAATCAAGTACACATACATATGTCTGTCTGCTTGCCTGCCCAACTATCCCTTTGTTGTATCGACCTGCATATTTGTTTTATGATATTGACCAACTCCATTCACAATTCATAAAATGACCCACATTATAAACACTTACATTTCCACACATGTATTTATCACTTCAGATTGTATGTGAGCTTGACTTAATGATGCTTTGATCCCTTGATAGCTTACTTATGACTCTATTGCTAGTTATTACAATACAATACTACTATTTCTGCTGAGTTCCTACTGGGTTACTTTGTTACTGCAATTCAAAATACTAAGTACTAATAGTATGACTTACATTCCGTTAGATTTTGAGCTTAGCAGAAAAAAAGTGACTTCCGACTGCGTTTTGAAATAATAAACTATTGTTAATTGTATCCTAGACTAACGGTCAGTAGACTGCCCACTGCCTATATGACTTGATTTGACGACCACCGTCATAACCACGTTCAACTCTATGTAGCTTGATCGTGCGTGTATAATAACTCCCAGTGACTGTAAGTTATAAGTAAGTATATTGTAGATGGCGTTTAACAATCCTACACTTTTGTGTAACACTTTTCGATTGGGACGCCAAAAAATTCTAATTATTTCTTAATAGTTCATAAAGTTCACTATTCATCATACTGGCAGCTCTATTTCAGGTCATTCCGATCTGTAAAATGCAATTTACTCATCTACACTCCCACTCTCCGTATAACTTGTAAATTCCAAAACCTCCGGGTTGTAGAGTTAAATTAATCACTTTAATATATTTAGTTTCTGTCTTATACTGATCAGGTAAATTGTAACTTCATTTTTACAGGTAGTAGTATTTCCCTTCTGATAATTTTTCACTTGCATATTTTATTCTTGTTTTCAGAATACATGGCACTAAACGAGCGCTTTCGAGAGATCGAAACCCTCCTTAGCAGTTTCAAAATCACCGATTCACCATCACTAACTTACGGTACTGCCGGTTTTCGCCTACCTGCTACTAAATTAGGCGGTGTAGCGATTCGATTAGGAATATTGGCATGCATCCGATCGTTAAACTTGGTATTGGTGTGATTTTTAGGTAACCTTTTTAGCATTGCAGGGTAGTGGGTGTGATGATAACCGCCTCTCACAACCCACCGTGCGATAATGGAATGAAGCTAGTTGATCCCCATGGTGGTATGCTGGATACTAAGTGGGAACCAGTTGTAATCAGTTTTATGCATTGTGCTGATGAATATATTTCTAAATGGTTATCGGAACATTGTTGCAATATTCAAGGTATGATATATTTTCCAAATCAGCTTACTGTAAACATGTAATTGGCCATTTAGAGCTTTTTTTGTCACAACAGTCTGTTCTATGTATTCCCTTCACAAATGTATTATATGAATAACTTATATATATATATATATATATATATATATATATATATATATATATATATATATATATATATATATATTAGTCAGTCAAGACGTAGAACTTGTGCATACATGTGTCAGTTCACGTTACCATGTCCCAATTGACATAATAATTAAATTGTTAGACCAAACCCCAGTGTAATAGAAGTAGTAACAATATTAGTAGTAATTTAGAGAATCAGGGTTTGAAGATATGATTCAAACAAATTACGATGAATTTGGTGACTTATAATTTGGGGGAAGAAACAGGATAAAGAATGCACCTGCGTTATTCGAGTGATTTCTAACCATGTGATTCAGAGTCTGTAACTACTGGTTACAACTATAACGTGGACCCCAAATTGGTAGTCTGCACCCATTAACATGGCTCAGTCATGGACTGATGGTATGTTTCACTTTGGCTGTTTCTTGTTCTTTTCCAACCTACTCCCTACACCAGACAATTGCTGGTCGAGGTAGGTGGTGGTCATGCATACATAAAGCATATCCTAACCGCTTCAGCTGATGGAAATTCACTACTTCATCAATTCATTTACTATCCTTACCTAGTACTTTATTTCTAACTCATGTACTGCTTAATTGGCAGTTTCAGAAAACACTAGCAATGGATTGGATACATCTATGATTGAATACTAGTAGCCTCGAATATCCTCTATTCTTAAAGACCATGTTTCACACCCATAAAGTTGGATTATTTAAACATCTGCACAGTAAACTCGTCTTCGATTGGTAGACGGATGTCTCGCCTACACTACAGGTAACGCAAGTTGGAAACATCCTATTGAGCCCTCCGTGTGTTTGCCGAGAATTCATCAACATATCATTAGTGCTGAAGTGACTCTAAGATAAGCGAAGCCGTCGACAAGCTCGACTACTTCGCTTCCTATCACTAGTTTCGGTGCCGACGCAAGCTGGTCCTGAAGCAACGTTTCGCATTTAGAGGAGGAGAATCGCATCTCAAATACGCTTACATTAATGCTTAAGGTGGTCCGAAGACCGCAATTTGTTAACGCTTTTACTAAATATAATTATGTCATATGCATATTCTCAGTAAACAATTGTATCTGCTGAAAGGAGATCGACCCCTGTAAAGTCAAATGATGAAAGTGTTAACTCTAAAGCAGGTTTATGACGAAGTTAAATAAAAGTGGGGAGAGCGGACAACCCTAGTGAACACCACTTGAAGTAATCACTTCTGATGACAGTTTGGCTTGAGCCTTGACTCGACCAGTAGTGTCCGAGCAAAGATCCTGTATAAGGTTAGTGTATTTCTCTGGTACGTCTTTCTGTTACAGACATTACCATATAAGTTCATGAACATTGAATTCGAATGTGCCTTAAGGTGAAGGAATACAGCTATTGTTGGACGTCGAAAAGTGTGCCTGTGTTATAAAACCTGCCAAAGTTTAGATATTTTCCTACATTTTGTGGGGAATCAAATCTATTGTAAGCCGTGACATAATGTCTTCAACTATAGATCACGATTATCTGACAAACCCCTTCTTGGCAGTTTGCGTTTCCTCGTTTAGGTTATGCCAACCGTTCATAACGTCATAAACTGATACCGTTGTTTCATCTAGTCGTTCTTAGACTTTTAATTCAACGTAATTATATACTAGCTAACTATCATAAAATGGGTAGAAGTTAAGGTAATACTATTCTTGTCATTTTAACTGGTCTAGAGACTAATGTCCTCTTTATATACTCGACTACCTTATTATGTCAATGGAATTCACCCTTTATGAGGGTTTGCCAGCCATAAAACCAACTAAACTTGCTCTTTGAAGCTTTATAAGACATCAATCCGACGTTCACTTCTCAAAAGTATTTCTCTATTTGTTACAAAAACCTTATTATATTTCGCTTTTATCGAGTGAATATGCCTTTTTGCTGGTAATATTTAGCGTTATTGCATGAATTAATCCAATATTTATTCCGTTGGAAGTTTACGTTCATTAAAGTCTAGATTAAGTAACCAATTTGGGCACAGTTAGCATATTTTACGTGTTCATTAGTAGCGTATACACGTTGCAAGTTTCGTAGCGAGACCAAGTGATTGCTAAACTTCAAGCATACCTAAGTTGAAGTGTTGATTTTGTCTTCAACTATTGTTTGAAAGTTAATTGGTCCTACTAGAATACTATCCTTATATGATCTCACTATGTGTTCATATAAAAAGTAGGGGTTACACATTTATTTACATTGGCTTTCTACCATTTGTGAGTAATTATCATGTGGTTAATTTTCATTTGAAATAGTATTTCTACTTACCTCCTTGTCACATAAAATTCTGAACATGTGTATTCTTATATAATGTAATTTATGCTACGCCTCATCCTATCTTTAAGATAACCAGTTGCCGTCTGTTGTTTTGGGTTATGATACTCGTGAAAGTTCTCCAGCGTTAGCAAATGAAGTTAAACAAGGGGTAGATGCTATGCATGGTGTCTGCCATGAACTTGGAGTAGTGACTACACCACAACTTCACTATTTTGTTCAATATATTGTAAGTTACCTTGTAAAAAGATTTTTAAAGAGAGATTTCAAAATATTTTATAAAGCCTTTTCGACAAAGTATTTGATAGACTTGTACAATTCCACTTCTCATTACTACTTTAGACATTTATTAGTTTGTTAAATGGTGTATATCAGTATTAAATCATCCGTCAAGCGTTTAGCGAATGGAATTCGAATTGTTTTCAAGATTGGGAAAAAGTTATATGTCTAGATTGAACTATGTTGTCATGGTTAAGTGACTGGTAAAAAAGCCACTGCATCAAATATTAGACGATGGGAACACAGATCAGTCAGTTATAAGCAACTTTGGACCTTACACATGTATCGATTTAAGTTACCACACCACTGTACAATGGGATTAAATTACCACAATAAATGCTACAGTAGTTGAATAACTTATGTTGTACATTTATCACTGCAAAGAGTAATGATACTTTATACACGGCATTTTCTGTGAAGTTATCAAGGTCTGCGTGCATATTATACACTGGATCGCTAATTTATTTATTAATTTCTGCTATCAAAACAAGTTGAATCAGAATGAATGAGCATTTTTGAAATTTTTTTTTTTCTTCCGACGCTATTCCATTTTATGATATCACCATAAAGTCTTTCTCGTCAGTCTAAAATCGTTCCAATTACTGGATGGTGTTTTCTATAAAGCAATTGGTTCGGTATTATGGTATATTTTAATTAATTACGTAGTGGTATACAAAGTGATGTAATACACAAATAATGAAAAGTGACTGTTCATGTGATTAGTACAAAAATGTAATTGAAGAAATTGGGTAACATCAGCTATTGGTTAAACAAGCAACCTAGAAATATGTGTTGAGCATTGTATTGATATGTAAATTTTTTTTATCTAGACTCATTTTTTCATATCCTGGCAGAATATTACTAAAAAATAGCTATATAATTTAAATTTGAACTTTTGTCGTGGTTAGAAAGTAAATATATATTATAAAGTAGCACGTTTCAATACGATTAACAACAGTTCTGTTTGGTACTGTTGCGTTTAACCTATCTCAATAGTATTTTTCACACAACTAGATCGCTTTATAAATTTGAATAATGCAAGAAAAACAAGATTTGAAGAATAACATGAATTTACTTTATTTTGAGGCTTCTCATCAACTGCAAACAGCCTAAAATTACAAGGTGTTATATAGAATTAATTATTTGATACACTTTATCTGTTGAGGTTGAAATGTATGTTTTGGATGAAGACAGAAGTCATCATAACTAGAACAGCGATACAAGATATACTTATAATTGTAGTTAAATATGACATCCATTTATATGCTGCGAATTGTGAATGGAAAGGGGGCGGGAATCACATAATCATTGAGAAACAAGTTAAGGAAGGTATTACACAGTCGTAATAAAATCAGAATGGTCACATAATTAGCCATTGAGTTGTGAACAAAATTCATCTCTATTCATGAATATGTGAGTGATTGCGTAAGAGAAAATTAATATATATTTACCTCGGTGGTAAGACACATCACTCTATCTTTCTGTATACAATGGTTAGGTTTAAGACGTCTGATAGCCTATGCAATACGTACTAATAATAGTGTTGCTTGTCTGTTAACTAATTTGAAGGCTTCCATAACAATTACATCATGCCCACTGTCGTAAAGGTGTTTAGACATTGCATTTATGAGAACGTTGCTGCTTTTTAGACTCAGGTTCTTAAAAATATACTCAGGAAACCTGATAGAAACCCTTCGCTTAGTCCTTCCTATATACTTGCTGACGCAGGTACATGTGAGTTCATAAATGCAGTTTGGGACAACATCTAAAAAAATTATTAAAGTCCTTCATTCTGTCGTTGTGTTTCTTTTTCGTACTGTTTAAAATGTCAACCTTCATGTTTCAATTAAAAATCTTCGGTTAAATCAACAGGCGTTAGAAATGAACATATGATTAAGTAATAACTTAATAAATAGGACCTTATTTACTAGTCTGAGACTTATGTGCTTGCCTTCTAGTCATACTAAGCGGGGCGACTAGTGTTACTTCCACCTAGTTACTTAAACCGAAGTACATAGGTCAGTGTTCTAACCTCAGACGTAGTAGCTAAATCATTGGACCGTTCAGGTATTGTATCTGTGTAATGTCTTACTGTACAATCATTTTATTCCTTTTTATAAAATAACAGAATTCGCTTGGTAACCTGTATTCAAATCAACTGGTTGATCTAGAAACTATTTACGTCCATCATTTTGCTGAACGTTTCACCACAGCTTTAGAAAATTTACAGAGCTGTACTGAATCAATACATTTAAACGTAGATTGTGCACATGGTGTTGGGTCTAAAGTTCTAGAAAGTTTTCGTTCATATTTCTCTTCTATCAATAGTCCGCGTAAATTAATATTGCACTTATACAATACAGAAACAGAGAATAAGGAGTTACTTAATCAAAATTGTGGAGCTGATTTTGTTAAGGTTGGTTATTCATATGTCATTTAAAAAAACTTTTGTGATCTTAATATATCTATATTGCATGTTGGCTTTGGAAGTTTCAACATCACGATTTTAGTGGGAAGCACTGACTCTATACATATTTTTTGTCCACTATGTGATGAACCATACTTCATAACCTTAGTTAGTTATGGTGAGTGTTAACATTTAACATAATATTTTACATCGTGGATATAGATAAGTAGATTCATTATATATATATATATATATATATATATATATATATATATATATATATATATATATTCCGAAATTGATTGCAGAATGTGCACCAGTTTATAGGGGCGTATATGTTATAAAATTGACGCAGCATTTGAAAGAACATGATGGTGCATTATTTAAAACGACATGGTTTGTAAATCATTTTGATCGAATATCTATTCCAATGATGTTAAAAACATAAAGTATATGATGCATTTGAGATACATAATCAATATGGTAGCATATTAGTTAAAGAGTTGTTATCAAATTAATCCTGACATCATAAAGTAGTTTTTAAGGAGGTGTGTAATGGAGAAAATTTATAAAGGAATTAATCGAACTTCGGAGTCATATACACTTTGGAATTGTGGATATTGCATAGAATTCAGCAATTCTGAATTCGTATTTCACTAGTAAGAAGGTCATGTTGTCATATTTCTGAAGAGGAAAAATAAGTGTAGGGCGATTTTAATCTCACTACAAAGTACATGTAGTCATTTTCAACTGGGAAGTAGAAAACGAAAACAGAGCTCTAAATCATCCTAAAAATAATGAAGTGAAGTTTATGAATAGGGAAAGGTTAAACGTTAATCATGATTTACGTGACTTATAACGTCAGCTTATAATGAAGTGAAAAAATAAATTATTACCACAAACCGTGATTTAATAAGTGTTTTCGATAATTACAATGTTCACACGTTCTAAGTTCCTATAATTTGACTAGTGTAGTAAGATATAATCAATGTGAGCAGAGACTTCTATTAATTCTCAATCCATCCACTAGCACTGATTAATTGGAGTTAGACTAACTATTATATTCCTGTTTGTTTTTGAAATGAGCATCAGGATTATATCCTGCTAACAGTGTAGTATATTAGTTTTAATTACTTGTTACTGTTTGACTTGTGTTAGTTACCTCGAGATGCTTTTTTCAGGCTACTAGACTGTTAAAGATTCGGTGAGTTGATGTTGCTTAGTATTATCTGAATACTTAATGAAAGTGTTAGAATAATTGCCGCACTAAATAAAATATTGAAGTTGCACATCATTTACTAAGAACGTCTTGTGAACTATTTATATTAGACTCTACGTAGTGTATTTCAATCGATCTGTAAACATTTTATTTTGATACATTTGAATTATAAGTAACAGTAATATCCAATACATGTTTCACTCTACTTAGGACTCGTCATCTGGATGTACCTGCATCTCACTGTTAATCTTCTTGTTTGGACTCGAACTTAGTGGTATAGTATCATTGACTTAGCTATTGAAGCAAGGCTTTTGCCATAGATTCTATTTTAAGCAATATTCCAGCTTTTCGTTATAATACAATATCGGATAGATCCTCTCAGGGTGTACACATACTAATGGAAATTCGTCAAATGTTATCTTTAAAATCAGCAGCTTGACAACTAAGACCCTTTCGTACATATATATGTCTTTTGGCTTGTGTTTACACTTACCTATGGGTCAATGTAGACAATTACTACACAAATGCATATGCATCTCACCACATCAAGATAACCGAATCTGATCGATAGAAGCACTCAAGTTGTGTTCGATTGATAAAAGAATTTCTTACAATTCAATCAATAATTAAATGTTCACTCATCATTTAAACATGTACTGCGTTAGGAATTGACAGTGTCTAACTATTGACAAAATGATAGATGCATCGTGAAATATCAACTGACAAAGTTTTATGTATGATGTAGTTAGGCTTCATTTGAAAGTTGAAATTCGGTGTTTAAATAAGTAGTATACTATTAGACTTTACTTGTGAAATGTAAAAATGACGGTAAGCTAGCTTGATATTTGTCCAATTAAAAATAAGTATGGAGGTCAGAGGAACTTTTATTTACTTTGGAGCTGTTGCTGAGTGACTTTTATCCACTAAGTGGCTAGTTCGAAACCCACCCCACCTACTTCTGTTTTGGCAGCTGGTTAGTAGTATTACTAGCTTTCACACTCCGAAGCTGAATATACAAATTTGTACTTGATAAATTAGTCGAATATGGAGATATGTCTCATTCTCCTGTTTAATAGTGGAGCATACTATGTATTATTTTTTTATTATTGATAGTCGTAATTATTTTTGTTTGTGACATAGGATGATGGACGTTAACATTTCATAGGAAACACCACTTGCTCCAAAATTGTAAATATACCTTTCTGATGAGTACTGACTAACATCGAACTTATAACTACCTATCATTTTACTCCTAATCATTTTACATGTATTCTCATGTTTATACACCTACTTTTTCTTGCTAATTCTCTTAATTTTTTTCTGATTCATATGAAAATCTCATAAATTCTTAATACTCTTTCGTTGTTGTATATTCTCTAATGTGAGTAGTTCAATTATTGGTTTAAAGACAATTAAAGTTGCTTAAGACACGTATTACACATTCCCAACCACTGACTACCTCGAATCATGTTGTTGGCTGGTGTAAAAGTAAGGTAAGAAAACGAAAGGTGACCAAACCGAAACGTAACATGGGCCTATGTTAGTAGGTGTGCCAAGTGATAATTGTGGTCAGTGATTGAAAACTTCGAGTGATTCGGCTCAGAATCTAACACAATGTTGCTAGTCCGTTTGCTTTTTATCTTCTACATTTCGAGTCCCATTATTCTCTCACCATTTCTTGTTAAACAACCTCGTGGACCTCATCGTGTTAAAATGGCGTACCAGCTTGAGCTGTCGCGCACATATGTACTAGGCTCTATGTTTTTATGCCTGATTATGGCTGGTAAAATGTTTTAAGACAACAATTTACAAACAGCGAAATTAAAGGACTTAGTGGTTGTGATATATATATATATATAGCTCACTTCTACGTTCACTTAGTGATAACGATGTTGTTTAGATGGTCGATAAAAGCTTTGCAATTAAACCACTAGGCTCAAGGGGTACACCACAGCTAAAAACATCATGAACTACATTTTTCTATCACTTTATACTGTCTATGCTATTCATTTTTTTGTGCTTATGATAAATAATTAGTTTTGCTGTTTCAAAATATTAGACTCATATATTTTTTCTTAATTATTATCTTCACACCGTCGTCTTATCTATTTAACAGATTACACTACATGCACCAAAGTTAACTCCATCGAATGAACAATCTATCATGTATCCAGATCGATGGGCTACAATTGATGGAGACGCTGATAGATTAATATATTTTCGACCAATTCTGACACACTGTGTACCATCTTCAGATGATAATCTGCCAAATAGTGCCATAAACGAATTACATCCAACAGAAGGTAGTGTATCTCAGTGCGTTGAACTTTTAGATGGCGACCGTATATCGTGTTTGTTTGCTCATTTCCTTGTTAAAGTTTTAAAGTCAGTATCTTCTGATTGTAATTTAACTATTGGAGTTATACAAACAGCTTATGCAAATTCTGCATCTACACGTTACTTAAAGGAACACCTTCGCATATCAGTAGTTTGTGTACCAACCGGAGTGAAACATTTACACCATGCAGCTCAAAATTTTGATTTTGGAATTTATTTTGAGGTAATAGCCTTTATATTAATTGTAGCTTTGATTTATTTCTTACTTTACATATGAATATATTCGGTGTAGTTATCCTTACCTTCAAGAAAATCCACTTGCAACAAGGTGAATTATACTTTCTTAGAAACCAAAATCATGGTAAATTACCTGTAAGTTATTCTTAACGCTGTAGATGAATGGCTCTTAATTTCCTTCAAATTTGGTTGGATACTTAACTGAGCAGCAGATGCTTATGTTAAAATAGGGTTAAATTTTAGTGCCTTTAGGTATTAAGGTACTACTAAAACAATGTATTATGTACCACAAAGGTTATCTTGTCGTAGTTGTTTCAACAAATGAAACTTATTTCATCACCTATCAAAAATAAAGACAAATCAGTAAAGAAAACTTTTTTTTCGACGACATCATTTACCATAAATGCACAATCATAACCATATATATATATATAGTAAATTGGCGATCAGTCAGTCACAACAGAAAACTTATTACATACATGTGTTCTTTGATATTGCCATGCCGGATTGGCTCAATGTGATCAGCTGAATAGGACTAATATGACTAAATAGGTATGAATGGAGGGTACGTATAGAGAAGTAATGGAACTTAGCATCTGGAGGAAAATAAAAAAATGAATACACGTAAAGTACATTTCCAACCATTTATCGTTATTATCATGCAAACCATAGCCTCTCGATAAGTTTGTAGGACTATAATAAAGTTGATAGAAATGATATATTTTAAAATGGCTGGAAAATATTTTTTAAGTATTAAAGTAACATTACGTAATAGACCAAGTGGTATGTTGAAGAGTAAAGTGGAAATAAACTATGTATGTTTTTATATATGATCGTTTACCAATGATAAATTATACCTAAGTTTAAATGGTTTTCCGGAAATTTGTTTTAATTTGTTGTTTGTATTCATCACATATTGATTTTGACTGAGTGCGGTCGAAAACCAGGGAACACTAAACAGCATTGTCATAATATAGGACTCCTCAGCAGTGCACACTACTAGTAAAGTTAAGACAACTTCTGAGTGGGATAGTTATCACCAGTTGCATTGAATGATCATCTCGTCGTATCACAAATTCACACAACTCAAAATCCTGCCACTGGGAGACGATCTACTGGTGTCGGTTATTGAAAGTTCACTGCCATACTGAAAAGTCCTTGGTTCGACCAGTGGTGGGGTCGTGAATATGCACTACTAAAGAGTCCCGTGCTAAAACGGAACGGACAGGATCAGTATTATTGATTGCAATATTCACTAAATATCAACAAACATCTCATGAATTCCATGTTTAGTGACTGTCTTTCATTACCAGTTTGTTTCCATGGTAATCCTAATATAACTCATGCATCTTACTGAAAAAAACTACATCTTAATCAATTTAAATATTACAATTAAATTAGCGCAAAGTAAACCGACACATCTTGTAGTTGAACTTAGATTGCTGTTTGCTAATCTGCTTATTAGTTTTTTATGACTCAAATCTTTGAGACCTCTCAGGTCGAAACTCTGAAGAAAATGAGGATTTTACTGCATTAAATCAGTTAGTCATGTACAACATGTAATTAGATACATATATACATAGGTCTGAGTTGCCACACTTCATTAAGACAGCAAAATGAAAACCAAATTAGTAGTAGTAATTACATCAGCGGTAATAAAAAAGAATGTGAACATATCGAATATGATGCATGGAGAAATAATTAGTTAATGTAAAGGCGTAAAACAATTTTAATCTCCCGACTTAAGAGAACACAAAGAATAAATGTTTCTGCGCATCCGAGCCGTGCCACCATTCATTAACCGTCATGTGTACGGAAATCCATCGTAACGTAAACTACAGTGTTAAACCAATTCGATTAAAGATAACAGCTCTTGGATTTTTTTCTCTAGAAATTCAAAATGCAGTAATGAATAGCTTGTGACTTAGTAAGATCTAAGTACACGAAGACATTTAAAAATGGGACATTTCAAGATACAAGAGTACGAAGAGATTCTTCACATAATAATGAGAAAGTGCATGACATTACATGGGAAAGTAATAGAAAGCTACTGTAAGTGAAATAAATATAACAATTTAGCAGGAATTATGAAGGTTCATAATATTTGAGATCACAGATCCGTATATCAACAGTATGACTCTAAATTACTTTCATAATATAACTGTACTTATAACACAACTCATACCCTAACTTCAAACATTAATTTCTAACGTTTGAGTTGGATTGTGGCTGGCAAGTGGAATCCAGGACGCGCATCTCGTCCTATTTGGGACTCATCTAATCACAATCCAACTTAAACATTACTTGTGAACTACCGCTATATCGAGGCAATCCACTCAGGATGGATATATAGCAACAGAGGCTGACCAGTTCCAGTCTATGACTAATCAACGGGAACATACAAGCTCAACCTAACTAATTTTAACTCTGACAATTTTGGTTTTCTACAGTATAGTAGTATTATTTAGCCAGTAAACTGTTATGTGTCAACAGTTCAATTATTCAAAGCCTTATAGCTTTATGGGATTTCTTTCAACTTTCATTTCATTTGTTCAACTTCTATATAAAGTTATGGGTTTTACATCACCGATTAATTTTGTTTAAAAAACAATCGAGAACCAAGACTCAGCGAATGACAGTGAGTATCCACGAACTCCTCTGGTGTCGAAGCGTAGATCTCCAGACCTTGGGTCGAGCGATTGATTTTCAGACTATTGAGTTTGAATCCAATGGTTTACATTTTTAAATTTAGTGATAGTTCTCCACTATCCACTGTCATTCGTGACTTTTCTTCACTTTCGACATTATCGAACTCTACCAGTCACGGCTTTTCACCAGAAGTTAGAGAAGTTACCTATCGAAATTAATCATTAGTATGTCAATGCGAATTGCTCACATATATAAAGACCCTGTAAAATTATCAGGTCGCGTTTATATAACAATCTTATTTTCTTCCAGAGAAATGGAAATCATACTGATTTCACTACTAATATTAACAATAATAATAATGCAAGTAGGGTGAAATCACTATTTCAACCTTTTCGTTCACTAAAACGAAACAGTATTAAGCTTTTAGTAGATTTCCTACATCTTTTTCCTGATCACACTAGAAAATACATTAGAAAGTAGCACTAGGGTTATCTGACCTTCCTACATATTTCCAGCGCAGCAGGGTTACATCTTTAAAGATAGTAAGAATTGGCAAGCAATCACTATCTCTAGTATCGTCTGTGGTGTGGTTTGAGATACGGCTAATCACGATGTACAGAAAACAGTAACCTCGCTGGGAACCAATATTGTTAACCAGACATCAAGACTGTTGGTTCTATGTTCATATGTTTGCCCTGTGACTACTAGTCCCCAAGCCGTATTGGAGAACACAAGATAAGAGAGGCAGCAATCAGCCAGTCTATATTTCACTTATTTGTTTATATACACACAAAATCTGACCAATAAGAAAGATAATAATTTATGCAAAACAGGTATAATAATGACTGGAAACTGATGAGAGGACAGGTATACATATAGTTAATTAGTTATAGTTCCGGAATGGAATATGATGTGATAACAGTTCATGGATCTAGTAGGTTGTTAGGGCGAAAGGAACATAATAATAATAGGCATAAAATGACTAATTTGCATGCATTCAAAATATAAAATAATCCTCCAAAAACACTTCCGAAAGTAGTTGTTATTCTTGAGACGGCCAATATAACATTTTGGTGCTGTTAATTGGCAGATCAATCAATCCTAACGAAAGCTTAGTAATATCTCATTTAATCTAGGCATTATGCTCAAGCATTCTGTATCATATTCAAACACTTTCAGTCATTTTCTCTTAATTTAAAGTAACGTAATTATCCTCTCTCAATTTATATTTTTTTCATTTCAAAATTAGGCAAATGGACATGGAACTGTATTATTTTCTAAACACGTTTTAAACTTCGTCGAAAACTTAAATGTGAATAATCCACTACGCACATTTGTTGATTTAACAAATACTGCAATTGGTGATGCTGTCACTGATATTCTTCTGGTTGAATATACACTAGCATGGTTAAATTGGTCATTCATGAATTGGTTTTCAATGTATGAAGATTTGCCTTCGAAACAGTTAAAAGTGACTGTTGTTAAACGTGATATTATCCAAGTGACATGGGATGAAAGACGTGTAACAAGTCCAGTTCAATTACAGGTTAATTTTTAACTTTTTGTTATAATTAAATTGAAATGGTTTTGTGAGAAAACACCTTTTCAGCACTCTGGCTTTCAGTGATACCCAATCGAGATCAATCTGGTACGAATACAGGTAGCTTATTAAAACGAATCTCCACAAAACCACTTTGAATCGTAGATTTTTCATCATTTAAATAGGCTCATTCATGTACAACGTAGAACTCGTCACGCATTCTCATAGGTCCATGTTACCGCGCCACATTAACACAACAAGATCATATCCACGAGATTGACAAAACAGCATAATTCAATAGAACGTAGTGAAATAAACGAAAGTACGAAAGAACAATAGAACTTAGGATCCAGTAGAACATAAAGAGTAAATACATTTATGCAATTGTGACTGATTTCAATTTTTATATCCCAGCGTCTCCAACCACTGATCACGACAGTCAACGGACCCCAGCCAAGTAATCTGCATCCACCAACGTAGCTTAGACCAGCAGTTAGAGACTTTATAGACAGATGCCATGTTTTGGTCTGGCCACCTCTACTCCTGTTCTACCCTACTCCTACCTCAGCCAGTATAACGCAATGAGGCGGTAGGAGGGGTAGTCAGACATACTTAACACATGTCCTATCTCAGTTGATGAAGGTTTGTGAACTCCTTGATTGATTTCCCATATTTTCCTGGTACTCCACATTTAAAATCAACATTGCTTATTCTCTCAGTCAATAATATACTGATGATACTGCGAAGATTTATATGATCGAAGATCAGAAGCCTACGCACATCTTCCATTTTCATGGTTCATGTTTCGCACCCATATATTAAAACAACCAACTGCTACTCAGTACACTCGACCTTTTGCTTAAAGACGGGTATCTTGCCTACGCCATAAGTTAGCCAAAAGCCAAGCGAGCTTTGTGAATCCGTACTGAAATTTTATCAGATACCGACTCACCAGTGGTGATGCGATTACCGGGATAAGTGATGCCTTCGACACACTCAGCTACTTCGCTTCCTATCACTAGTTTCGGTGCCGACGCAAGCTGGTCCTGAAGCAACGTTTCGCATTTAGAGGAGGAGAATCGCATCTCAAATACGCTTACATTAATGCTTAAGGTGGTCCGAAGACCGCAATTTGTTAACGCTTTTACTAAATATAATTATGTCATATGCATATTCTCAGTAAACAATTGTATCTGCTGAAAGGAGATCGACCCCTGTAAAGTCAAATGATGAAAGTGTTAACTCTAAAGCAGGTTTATGACGAAGTTAAATAAAAGTGGGGAGAGCGGACAACCCTAGTGAACACCACTTGAAGTAATCACTTCTGATGACAGTTTGGCTTGAGCCTTGACTCGACCAGTAGTGTCCGAGCAAAGATCCTGTATAAGGTTAGTGTATTTCTCTGGTACGTCTTTCTGTTACAGACATTACCATATAAGTTCATGAACATTGAATTCGAATGTGCCTTAAGGTGAAGGAATACAGCTATTGTTGGACGTCGAAAAGTGTGCCTGTGTTATAGAACCTACCGAAGTGTGAATATATGGTCTATAAAACCACGTCTAGGTCTGAAGTCACCCTGGTTTTTTTTTCGAGTTTGCTATTCACGAAGTATAGTTAGACATCTAATTATTATTGAAGCTACTATTTCGGATATCGTATTCGTTAATTTGATTTCTCTGTAATTGTCCTTTGTTATAGACTGGGACGATTCATGATCGAGACCAGCCAAATGGGATTACGTCTAGTTGCCAGAATCCAACCAAGACCTCAGTTAATCTTACTGATAAAGTTGGACCACCAACCCCAAATATCTCAGGAGTTAATCCATCAGGTCTTAGTACTCTCTCTAACTTTAGATCGCTTATGGCTTTTCCGATGTCATAAAGATTTGGTGGGGAGGGGAAGGGTAACTGACATCAACTTGCCATTCAGGTTGCTTGCGAATGGTGGTTAATTGAGGTGAAGCTGACGGCCAGTTGAGCCTCGATAACATTTTATTTTCTTGGTGCTTTTCGGTTTCATTTATACTAACTATGTTTGCATTAAGGTTGCCAGACACTTACTAAATCAGTACGGCTAATCTTCTGCAGAAGGTTCCAAAGCTTCCTGTAAATTCATCATTTTCCTTATGTGTGCTATGTTCATTTGGAGGATAGACAGAGTCAACGAAGAGGCAACGGCAAATGTCTTTATCATTTCGAGTTCTTACTGTATCGTCTGGTTGGACAGGGCACAAACTACTCTATTGAATTCAGTCGAGGAAATCCGGTTCTCCTTTTGAATTTAATGCTATGCGTGCGGAAGCGAGTCATCGAGTAGTTGTAGTGTGGTCTCTTGATGCTCGAAGGGTGAATCAGAGCGGTTCTTTATTTTGACAAGGTATGGTCAAGCGATTGACTTTACTTGAATTCTGTATTCACGTTTCCGAGACTCAGCATGCGTCAATAGCACTAGATTATTGAGTCCTGCTTAAGGAAGCTTGTAACCCTATTCGGCACAATGTTTGAACATTCAATGCTACAATATCCAGTTTAGAGTCAGGTTTCGTGAGACCAGGAATAATATTGTGTGTACTCGAACCATTAGAGTAACGGCTCCAGGCAATGAAGGCATACGAGAAAGGTTAGTTATAGGGATAAGATGATTGCTAAGAGTTGGCGGAGGAAGGGTGATATTTGATCTGGAACAAAAAAATCTCGTGTGCTGTTATATGTGTAAGTGCAGTTGTCATTTCGCGGCTGCCAATTCCATGGAAGGGTACTACTTTTTGAGAGATCTGGGAAAGAAGCTGAATTTACGTTGGTCGTTGTCATCTAAAAGGGTGATCGAAGAACCTCAAGGGTCAACTGTTTGAGGCCGATCACTCATGGCCTTTTTATGGGGAGTTTGTGAAGTGCAGGCTGCGCTTTTCAAAAGTTTTTTCCATCAGAGATAGAAATCCGTGGGGTAAGTTGCAGGATTTTTAAGGTGAGCCTTTCCTTACCCCTTCCTTCCGTTGTGAGAAGGCAGCATATCTGCAGATGCTGGTCGTCAAAAGTAAACACATTACTGCTTTCACATCCCACTGCAGTTAGCAGTACGACTTCACCCTCAGATCTTAAGTTGTTTTTTTTAGTCTAATTATATTTTTTCATAGTAGAATATTTGATTTATCCAGAGTTAGTTATTAATGAAATCGAATTTTATTAAGGAAATTTTTTCAATATTTTACTTAAATCATGATATGCGTTTATCGAATTTGAGTAATTTTTAACACTGCTTTTCATTAATTAATGTGCATTTTCGTATTCATCTAGTTCGCGGTAAAATTTAATGCTACTAATTTGATTGTAACGTTGCCACTTGTCCCAGTAGACTCAATTGCACGTGCACAATATTTTGATGTTGGGTGATTAGAAGTAGTCAGTAAAACACCCAGCTTAGCCAAAGTCTCGTTTTAGTTGGCTCTAGTCATCACGGCGTAACTGGGATCTTAATCTATAGAATTCGGTTAACCTTAACTAGAAGAACATGACGTCGGTCACTACTTAAAGATCAATTAATTAAGGTATTTTAACCCTATATACTATGAAACTAGATGACATTGGTTCGAATACTACAGTAAACACCAGTTACTTCAAGACTTCAGGCATTCCCGATTGACCAGTGTCAACTAGTATAAAAACTAGGTCGAATAACTTTTTTCGTTTACGTCTTTTAACCACGGTAATTTGTCACTAAGAGTTGACTGATTTTAGGCTTTGTTATTTCTTTTCATTGTCAGAAATTCCAATTAATTCCTGTTTGTATGATTTGCTATGTTATTTGCCTCTTTTATGTTTATTTTCAATTCAAAGGTTGCTATCGATGAAGCTGTTGACAAAGCGGATAAATCAGTTGGCGAAATCGGATCATCACGTGCTTTCGTTCGTCCATCTGGCACAGAAAACTCTGTACGTATTTATGCCGAATCTTATACTCATGAAGCAACTGACTGGTTATCAACAACAGTAGCTATATTAACTTATCAATTAGCTGGTGGAATAGGTTCTCAGCCAACACCTCCTAGACCTCTTCAGATTTGTAACGAATCGGTAAATTAATTAATCAACACCGCTTCTAATCTCTAATTATTGTGAATAGATCTGCTTCATTCCTTTTTACTTAATTTTATGTAATTCTTTGATATACTTTTCTCATCAATTGTAATCTTGTTAAGTTACTTTTATCCTGCTCTGCGTTGTCTCTCGATTATTTGTGATTTTTGATTTAAAATATCTTTATGAACAATTAAATGGTTAATTTATGTTGTAATCCATGGAACATATATGGCATTGTATTTAATCTATGTGATAAAATATTTGCAATAAATATGGTTATACAAAATAACTGTCAATCGTATATGCTGTTTTTTATTTGGATTAAATATACTGTGTGCTTGTGAAACATCCTTTGGTTAGTCAAGAAACGTTGTTAGTGTTCTCTCACAAGTATGATTTTTTTGCAGTATTGCATCAAGAGCTAACGTTAGTTAGACTATGATGTACTAGATAGCTGTTTCTCTCTAGTATAATACTCTTCAGTAGAGTCCATCATCGATGAGCTCCCTAGGGACCGGATTTAGTCCCTACAGTCTTCTTGAGAAGGACTTAACTCTTAAGCCTGTAGATAGTCATCTAATATTTAACACTTTTATTTCCAATAATTTTCAATGTTATATGACCCATCATTCATGGATGCTGGTAATATTTTCCCTATTTTTAATAAGATACTAAATGTAAGCTCATAATGAAAGGCCTGAAAGTCCTGTGCTTAATTTTTTTGAAGCTGTGGTTGACTACTATCAAGGAGTCTTATTTTAAAATGGAACATTTGTTCATCGCTCTTTGGTTTTCAATGGTAATCTAGCTGTGGTTAGTCCTTGACATAAAACTAATAAATTCTACAAACTTACGTATATTTATTGTTGTTTTGAACAGCAGTTGGAAATAAATTTTACTTAGTTTTAATCTGTTCATTGCAATAAACTGAACATTTTTTTGTAAATAAGAGTTATCTTTTGATTCACGACTGTAAATATGTAAGAAGGTGAACTTCTTAAAAAGTATTCTTTCTCTAAGTAAAGTGTTCTGTAGCTTTCAAATCATCAATACATCGGCTACTTGTAAGCATGAATTTAATATCTTGAATTTACACATGATAGTTAACCATTGAAAACCAGAAATTTCGGATGACAGTTTCATCTTAATCTTGTACTCTTCACACTCAAGTTCTCACCAGGTCCAGGACGTTCAAGCTTCACAGCAAACGTTTAATCCATAGATGGCTGAGTAGGCATTCGATAATTAACATCCGTAACTTCAATTCACAGTTTGTTACACGACATCATCCATTGGCATTAACTGGCAACCCCCACATGCCTGAGTTGAATTCACTAGGAATTTCACTACCGACAATCTCCAAATACGTACAATATGTTTATAAAGATGAAAGTAATCATGGAACTATACTCTTATTTCTTTAACGGGTTGGTAGTCAACACCTGATAAATACACAATTCTGTATCAATAACCCGCAAAAATAATATTTTCCTAGATATAATATGTCACTTAGAATAGATTCGATGTTTTTGTATAACATCGAGTGAATTGAATTAATTATAAACAATTGGAAAACTAGATTGTCGATTCAGTTCATTGTTTTATAAATTCATTTTGACTGGGTACATACACTTATAATGTTTTCTATAATATTGAAAGCTGTGTTCGGTCAACTTATTGATGTATTTTTATCTGTTTAATATTTCTAAATGTTTGTATTTCAATCTAGCTGTTTTAATGTACAGTTTTTCGGCAATTTATCCATTTCTACTCAAAATTCGTCCTTGTATACATTTATCTCAATGTGGTGGGCGTTATTTTCCTCCAGGAACACTTTATCGTCCACATAATGAACGTTTTGATGAAAATTGTGAACGTAGACCGTTGCCTCATCCAGAAACTCCACGATTTCAAGGTATTCAGCTTAAATTATACATTTTCATGAATTCAAATTCCTGTGTTGTAATGCAGTTTTATGTAGCCTTTATTGTTACCGGCTCTAATTTTCATACTTATAATAATAACTGTACTGCATCAGAATAAGTCAATATATAAGTAGAAATGGTTTGTAACAAATGTTATTTGCTGTTATTTCAAGAGTCAGATAGAATTTGTTCTGAATATATAAAATATATGTTATTGTTTTCTTTCAAAACCGTTTGGATTTCCGGTACTGCATGAGGGGAGAGGAAAAGATACATGAATTCGTGTAGTCGGCTTTGAGCTACATTTTGTGTGTAAGAGCTAATTACACTATGCGATTACCAAAACCTAAGTAAGCGAACCTGGATTCAAGTATGCAATTTAATAGTTAAACGTCAAATATCTTAGTCTTTGAGCTACCACTCTTCGTTAAAATCTCTACTTTATATCGCTTGTCGTTAGTGTTTCGCGTTTGTACAATAGGTAAAACCAGTCTACTGTACAATACACTATCTTTGTAAACCACTTTAAATGACACTTACTAGACTTGTTTAGATTTCATATGTAATTAGGTGATTGATTTTCTCAATCTGATGATTAGACTAGTCCACTAGCAGTTTTTACTTTATGCCGTAAAAATTTCAGAATGTCAATGTATCAGTTATGACTGACGAACATCAAGTTTTCTCATTTCGTCATAGAATCGTTACGAAATAATACATTGCATTCTTAATTGATATATATATATATATATATATATATATATATATATATATATATATATATAATCCAAGATGTGAAATAGTTTTATTATTTGTTCAAGTAGCCTCGGTGTATACCATCTCAACATGGTTATGCTACCTAATCAAAGAGTCCCGCAGTTATTCATGAAACGATGACAGACATGTATAGCTAAATTAAAATAACAAGAGTTTTATCTTCATTTTATTAATTTCACTGTATAACTGAATTTATTTGTGTTAGTAAAATTTATGTACTAATATCGAATTCTCAATGGATGGTTATTATTATTGAATAAGACAATATAAAGAGTACATCACGTGGTCTAGTGTCGTGATATGATACTATTATTATTATTGCTCATGTTACATATAAACATAAATCAACTGAAGGAGAATCTAAAATGTAAATATGACGTTGCCGATTATAGAAGTTCAACATATATATAAACGTATATATCCTATTAATAGTGCTTTATGCTATTCCAGAATTAGGTTGAATTTTGTTATGCTTAGCTTCCCTTTTATGTTGGTAAATAAAGAGCCCTGTTTACTGTACTGCATGGAGCCTAGTTTTATAATCTGTAATCTCTATGAAGTAATGTATGTAAAATAATCTCTCCTTTACTAGCAATATCTCTGTAATCTAAGCTAGTGCTCGGCCACTTGATGAGTTTATTGGTCGACACAGAATCCTCTCCCAAATGTCTCAGTCAGAAGAGGAGAACAAGCAACCAGTTACCCTTCATATTATTCTTCTAACATAAGTTAAGCGAAAGGTTGTTGACCACATGATAGACTATTATGTACTACAAATGAGAAAACCTGACGTGATGCAGAAACTAGGTGGCAGGTTTATAATTAATTTACAATAATTTAGGAGTCAAATAAGATATAACAGTAGTTGATTGATCAAATGAAAGCTTATAGTTAAAAGAATATAATATGCTCATTAACTTAGTATTTAATACATTCACTTTCAAAATATAAATCCTCATATTTACTAAGATACCTCTGAGTTTGTTGTTTTCAATTATAAGCCCCTCATCGTAATGCTAAAGAAAACCTATATACATCTTTTTCTTACATAATTTGTTTTTCCCATTTGTGATTACTTTTCAATTTTAATATAAGTTTGTTTTGATAGGTGTTTATATTCATTTACATTCAAATAATCTAGTATATACAGACTGCTAAAAGTATTTTGCACAATATTTTATACAAATTGGCACTAAACGTGTATGCACCACGCAATTACAATGATAGTATAGTTAAAAAAACGATGGAAGGCAATCGTACTCAAAAGGGTAAAATACGACAACAAGAAAACCACACAGTTGGTGATACAGTGCAATGAAAGATAGATGTAGTTTATGTTACTTTTATAACAAAGTTTAACAGTAAGTTACAGGATCGCCACTACTTTGTATTCTAGATTATATCTGGTAATGTCTCAAGTCACTAAGCTATGCTGTCTCTAATACCATGACTGAAGAGTTGGGAAACTTTCCAGACGCCCAGATCAAAGCAGGTGACTTTCTTAGGGAGCGACACCTTGAGTTTTTTTACGTAAAGGTCCAATTCACAAGACAATGGAACATCGTTAAAAGACGAAATCCCATAGTACCGAGTGACCAAAATAGGTTCATGCTATTCATTCCCTCAATATCTTAGAGCCTATGTTTACCATTAGTTTGGGATCTGCTTTCCAACCTCCCTAAGCAGACCTTTCCTGTTCTCAAATTCGATTTATGCTCAGGACGTTCGCTTCCTTCTCACTTTCGTAAACAATATTCCGCCGCATCATTAGGACTTACCTGGTTGAATTTATAAAATTGTTGATAATTATAGGTATTTTCAGAGCGAGAGAGTCAACACCCTAGTTCGTACAAGGGTATTTTGGAGGCATCCATGTGCACAGAAATGTTAACATATTACTCGTAGCAAACTTGTATTCTGCTGATTAGTAGTAAATGTATTACAACGCGACTCCAATGTGTCATTTGATTCATTTTCAGCTTTTGTGTACTTAGATTAATCGGAACAAATTTTATACAGATATTGTTGTCGGTAGCCTTAACTACAGTTTATAGATGAAACAAAATTGTAATCAATCATTTCTTTTTATCATACTTCCAAATGTAAATGATCTTTTTTTGTTTTAGAACTTCCTGCAACAGATCCAAAAAGGAAGGCGAAAATTGCTGGCAAACGGCCACACCATATGATTTGTGAACCCAACGAAGTTTATTGGTGGTGTTCTTGTGGTCATAGTAAACGTCAACCATTCTGTGATGGACATCATATGCGAATATTGGGCACAAATGCAACTTTTAAGATTAATAAACCACAATTTAAGCCTATTCGCTTAGTTTATAAACAGTAAGTTAGTTTTGTTCCTTTCATTTTTTATTTATTTACGTCGGATGATGTAACTCATGTCAAGAGCAGGCTCTTTTAGTTAACTTTGAAACATCTTATGTATATGTGTGATCTAGAGATACTAAATTAAAGTAAATAAAGCAGGGCTTGAATCTATTGCCTATAAATTAAAAGATCAGAGCTTTAATCACCGTTTCATCATTCTAATCACGTTCAGTATTATCACATACATTAGACTTTGAAGCTGTCATATAATTCATTCATGATCGTATTTTTGCATTTGTGGAGCTTCCAAATGTAAAGTCTCAGTTGCGAACCAACCTTACTTATTCGGTTTAGATTACCAGAGTCACACTTTGAGTATAGCTTGAGGCGAGGTGGGAAAGTTTGTATCAGGTAAATTAGCAAAACCAACCTCTATGTTTAATAGCCATCTTCGTTGATAAGCTGTTGTTACTCTAAGCAAAACTAAAATTTTAAAAGCTCAAGCATAAAAATTCACTGTGAGTTTAATTTATGACCTCACCAACTTTAACTGGAAGAGATTCTCTTTAATTTAGGAAATTTCCTATTGATGTTAAAGTATTATTATGTGAGGGGTTGGTTCTATGATTTATAATAGAGATATTTAGTGAAGAATAACTCAACTGCTAATCCATAGATTAAATGTAGTTATACAATGTAGCCGAATGATTACTGCTCATGAGATCTAGTGAATTGACTGCATACTTTCCTGGCTAATGAAATGATATCGAAAATTAGATCCGTAACTAAAAAAATAAGATTTTTCGATTTGATAATACATCATTCGTACAAATTATTAAGTGCGATAATGAAAATGGTTGGAAGTCATTTGAAATAAGAGCGATCGGAATGTCTTAATTTTTATGGGTCATTCAAAATGTCAATAAAACCAATAGCTAACTATCGGGATTAATTTTTCTTGTTTGAAACTCCGCTACACACATTTTAACTAATCAACGTGTGTTATGTGGATTTTTAAAATAACATAAAGGCTAAGTTTATCTATAACATTTTCAATGTTCACTAAGTATGTTTTATTTAGTAGTTTCGGGCATTTTTCCGTTGATTTAGGTGGGTAAGTAATAAATGTTAGGAGTGTACTTTTCATCATAGATCTCGTTCGAACCCAAAACGATCACCGTATTTGTGTTTCTTATCGAGGGAGTAGTAGTAAATTCAGTCAGTCAGTCAGTCACTACGTGGAACTTGGTACATGCTTACGTCAGTTCAAGTTGCCATGCCCCAATTAGTAGACAGGGATTAAATTGTCGGACCAAATCCCAGAGTAGGGGAGGTAGTAATAGAATAAGTACTAATGGAAAGGCATAGAGATCGGAGATTAGATTTGAGATAAAAGTGATTCAGTAAAGAGAAAATTATGAGAAGCCCAAAAACTTGGAATTTGACGGAAGACAAGGAGTGGATGCACCTTCGCCATTCCCAACGATTTTGAGCCATATTACCTAAAATCCCTAACCATTTGTTACGATCATCAAGTGGGCCCTAACCATGCAGTCTACATCTATTAACATGGTTCAACCCAGTTGTCAATGCCTAAATGGATTGGTGCCATGTTTTGGTTTGGCCGCCCCTAACTTACTTCCAGTCTACTTCCACACCAGACAATATTGCTCATCGAGGTAGGCGGTGGTCAGGCATACGTAACACATCCATAAAGTAAAACGGATCAAACTACTGCGCAATAAACGTGTTCTTTGGTCACTGGATGGATGTCTCCCCTATGCCACAAGTTACGTGAATTGCAAAAGCCAATCTGGCCTCGCTTTAAGTTCCCTATAGCCTTCTCAACTTCACTAAGACTTGGGAAACCAATATTAATTAACCATTCAGATTGTTTGGGGATGGTGGGCAACAAGGATAACGCCGAGAGCCAGTTGAATTGTTCCCTAATGTGTTCTGCCCATCGGTCTAATCTTCTGGATTGACGGTGAATAGTAGACCTATATTTTTCTGAGACAGTTTCACTTACAGTCAGATTTTTGATACCCATTTCCTTGATAAGTCTGAACAATTGCCTACTATTACCTATTGCTACTGTCTTTTCCATCTCTTTAGCTTTCTCCACCCACCACTGCTCCCAATCACTACGTAAGCTTCTAACTAGCTTGTATTTAAGTTGTCTTCTCTCCCCATCGTGTTCAGAACCAGATGGGATGTGTTGGCGAGCATCTATCAGTTCAGTAGATGCAGTTGAAATCCACTGAGTTTTCTTAACCTTTTGGATTAGTTTACTAGTAGACACTACTACTGTTTCAACAGCTTTTGGGATATCATTCTAAGCTAACTCGGGATGAGTACAGTGTACGCAGTTGGCTAATTAATTTTCTAGTTGTTCTTGAAATGTATTCTTGACTTTTTCATTATTAAGTTGAACTCTGAGGAGAATCCTTGTCGTGGATCTTTTACGTCCAGTGAGACGCAGACTAATACTCGCTCGCACTAAGGCATGATCTGAGTGTAAACATGTGCTCCAAAACGAGCGGCTGTCTTCTATCTAGCTTCTCCAACGATGGCTGATAGCAATGTGGTCTATTTGAGTTCAGCGTTGAGTTGATTGCTGAGGCTGCCATGTCAACCGATGTCTTTCCTTATGCTTAAAGTTAATGTTTGCGAGAAATAAACGCTTATCTGAACATAGTTGTAGTAAACCGTCGCCATTGTCTGTTCGTTGAGCCTCAACACCATATGATCCACCTAGGTGCCTTTCGGTTTCATCTAGTCTACCTACTTGGGCATTAAAATCACCCGCCACTATTACTACATCAGTGCGCTTAGCTTTACATAGAAGGTCATAAGCTTTCTGTGAAATTCATCTTTCACTTTATCTGAGCTGCAGTCAGTGGGAGCATAGGCAGAGACAACAAAGAGACAATGGCGTGTGTCCCTATCTTTACGAGTCCTTGCCGTTCCATTTAGACAGACAGCGCATAAGCGACTGTCTATTGGAATCCAGTCGAGGAGAGCCTGTTCAGCTTTTAAACTTAGTGCTATACCTACATCAGCAAGGCTTCGAGTAGCAGCGGTGGGGTGAATCGGACCAGTTCTTTATTTTCACAAGGTGACGTCAAGCGAATGACTGTACTTGGATCCTGTATACGCGTTTCAGAGATGCAGCAGATATCGATGGAGCGGGATTCTAGAGTCATAGCTAAGGAAACCTGTTGTCCAATTTGGCATAAGTTTCGAACGTTAAAAGCTCCGATATATAGTTTAGTGCGAGGTCTAAAGAGACCAGGAATAATGTTTCGTGAACCCAAACCATTAGCATTAAAGGCACGAGGTGATAAAGTTATGCTAGATGGATTAGGCATGGAGATAAGAGAGTTATTAAGAGTTGATGGTGGGATTTGACCTCGAAGGTGATCTTGTGTGCTGTTAGAGGTATGAGGGCGATTTTCACTTCCTGGCTACCCACACCATGGAAGGATATTACTTCTTGAGGTACCTGAAAAGGAAACTGGGTTAGTATTGGTCATAGTGACTTGTGAGCGCGATCGCAGAGCCCAAAGGACAACTGCTTGAGGACGATCACGCACGACCTTATGGGTATTTTTTGAAGTGTTAGCTCCGTTCTTTAGAAGGTCTTACTTTCGGAGACGGAAATCCGTGGAGTAAAGTGAGGTGTGACATTTTATATATATATATATATATAATTATTTTTAGGTTGTCAAGCAGATGAAGAGAATCCACGAAATAGATGAATTTATCTTGTTCTCGATTTAATCAAATTTACAAACGAAAAACATTTTATTTGTTTGTCAACAATGTTATCATGTATTTTTATCTATGTAAATATTTGCAAGCAAGATAGAAAAGAAAGATTATGCTTTTTTTCGATTCAGAAATGATTTATTAATGAATTGATTGAATTGAGATTATCATAATCATTAGATTATTCTCTTATCGTGTTGTTGTATGTATGTATGGACACTGCACCTCAGCAGCACAGCAAGATTAATACCAAGTTGTCAAAGTAGTAGTTATTTCATTAAATATAATAATAAATATAAAAATTGAGTAGGCATAAATAATATAGTCCAGAGTGAAAGAGTCAGTTTTTTGTTGTTATTATGATTAATGGTTTGTAGAATAAGCAAGCAATAACGTTACATAAGCAAGTAAATTTTAAAGCTTAAAATACTAACTATCGAATAATGATAAATGGATGTACTGAACTCAGTTTCAGTAGCTGTAATTGTTTTTGTTGCATTATCATTATTTGTCAATAGATACATACACACTAACGAAAGTATAATTGAACCTTTTAGATTTTACGTTACATGTATAAATTCACATGAGCATGTGGTTTTTTCTTGACATTGGATTGTTCTTAAAGGCTAAGGTTAGTTAAGCCTAGACGTGATATCAATTTTTAAAGTCATTCGTTGTTGTTTGAACTGTATTGGCAAATGCAGACTACCTGATTGAGAGTTCACACTGTGATCATGATTAGTGTTTATGGACATTGGGTGATATAACTCAAAATCAGTTACAGCAGCGAAATTGTTTCACTCTATCTCTGTCTAGATCTTGAATTCCAGTATTCCTTCGTAATTACCTTTTCATCCTGTCTTCTCGAACTTCACAATGTTTAGTTATTCTCATTATTATTTTTGTCACATTTGTGCTAGACTCTACCTCAGTTATTACTGGTTAAAATTCGTATTTACATGGGTGATTAATGTTTGATGAAATGTCACTTGCCTATTGTTTGCAGGAATTCACACAACAGTGAACAGTTTTACGTATAACTCTTGATAAAAATGCCTAACACCAACCTACTTGAATAATTTCACATTTTAACTCAAGGCATAAATGTTACTGTTTTGCGTAGAGGTGCATAAGCTTAGCAAATAATCAGTATCTATATTTAAAGCACAATTATTCTCTATATGTTAAAAAATTTCTTTAAAGACCTTTTTAATAAATCGGTGAAGCATTGAGTTAATCTGGATCACTGCTTATTTTTGGATGCGGCCAACTACCATCATAGAGTACTACTTTTTCCTTCTATGTTGCTTAAGTCTGGACCAAAAGGTTATATAGGGATGACGAATGATACCGCTTTTTAATGAAGATAACCATCTAGTATGACAATTATTCTACTATGCATACAACACCCACTACCTAGTATACTTACACTATTTAGCCTATACAGAATTCTGTTCCTAAGATCCCAATCAGAAGATAACTGATTCACATTCTGTTATTATCATTATTGTGACTAAAATCACAAGATTCTATAGATCAATAATAAACGATAAATAAGTAATCGCTATATGTTCAAACACTCAATAGCATGTTTATGATCAACTAACAATTATTAGAAACCGAATAAATTGCAACAACAGTCAATAGGTCAGAAGGAAGCAATACATTGAATGAATGTTAAAATCTCATTAGCTGATAAAATATTAATCCTAACCTCCAGAAAATATAGTCTTCACGTTTGCCTTTCTCGCTTATTCATCTAGGTCATGAACTTCAATCAATGATTACTCAAATACCCAATCAAATCGTAATAAAATATCATTAACTTATGATATTTTTTTCCTTAAATTTTAGACCGTCTGAAGTATGGTTTTGTACTTGTAAACAAACTTCAGAACCTCCGTATTGTGATGGAAGTCATAATTGTGAAGAAGTTCAATCTCAAATTAGATACTAATTACTACATTTCTCCTTAAAGATAGTCACTATGTAATAACATTACACATATATTCTTTCGTGTAATATAATTTTATGAATATAGTGAATAAAATTTGTAAAAGACTGTTTATTTATGTTTTTTATTACAGTATCATACACTCACTTATCAATTAAGATAATAAAATCAGGCTTACCCTGTCACATAACTACTAATTTATTTTACTTCCAGAAAATCATCAAATTTCTACCATTTTATCTTATCAATGTATCATTACTACTGATTAAGTAGAAATAGTGATAAGAAATTTAATTGCATAAATTCTAGGTGACATATATTGAAGATATCCTTTGCTATTATTTTTTTTTTCCGTAGGTCTTATACACTAAGTCACTTACAATAAACGAATAATAGATAGGCCAAACAATTACTCACGTGCTGGGCCAAAATATAATCAGCAAGATAGGGGAGACAAGTATGAATGGTATTTGTCGTGAGAACATACTGAAATGTACTCGCTTTTCTCCCTCTCTTCAAATTAGCTATGGTTTTTCCAACTTTGATAATAGCCGGGGAAGCCTAAGTTAGCTTGCCATTCAGGTTGCTTGGAAATAGTGAGTTGTTCTAAAGTAGTTAAAGATCAATCGAATTGCTCTTTGAAGTTCTCATCCCATTGTTCTAAACGTGTAGAGCAAGTACACTTAAATGCTCCATCTTTCTTTTATTAGTCTGAACATATTCTTAGTGTTACCTATCGCCGCTGCCTTTTTCATCTCTTTTACTTTCGTTATCCACTACTGCTCACGATCGTTCCACAGAATTTTCGCAAGTTTATATCTGATTTCACTTCACCCCTCATCGTGTTCGGAGCTTGATGGGATGAGTTTATTGAAGTCCATCAACTCAAGAGATGTCGCTGAGATCTACAATTTTTTTCTAACCCTGTTGATTCAAGTCCCTAATAGATATCACTGCTGATTCCACCGCTGCTTGGACATCTCTACATGCAGCATTTAGGTTGGTCACACTTTTGTAATTGCCTAAGTAATCCCTTAGTTGTTTCTGGGATTTAATTTTGGCTTTCTCATTGTCGAATTGAATCCTAATGGGTTTCTCTGTCGTGGCTTTTCTGCACCCAGTAAAATGTAGTCAGATGCATACTCGTACTAGGGCGGAATCAGAAGCTGAACATATACTCCAGAAAGATGAGTAATTTTCTATCAAGCCTTTTCAACAATGACTGATATCAGTATGGTCTGGGTCCACCGTTGAGTCGTTACAGTAGGTCACTATGTTAGGCGGTGTCTCTCCTTACACTTAAAGTTCGTGCTTGCTGCAAATAAACGATTGTCTGAGCATAGTTACAGCAGACGGTCGCCGTTATCCATTTTCTGAGCTGGAACACCAAGCACCCACAAAAATATCATTCAGACTGATCAGAGCTACCTACTTCGGCGTTAAAATCAGCTACCATGAGTACTAAATCTGAGTGTTTAGTTTTATATGGAAGTTCAGAAATCTTTCTGTAAAGTCTATTTTTCACATTTTTCGCGCTGCAGTCAGTGTAAGCGTAGCCAGAAACGACGGAGCACAACGTTATGTATCCGTTTCCAAGGCGACTGTCAACAACATCCTATTCAAGTAGTGTCTGCCCGGCCCTCATACTTAATACAAAGCCTACACCGACTAATTCACGAGGAGTGGCTGTTGAGCCGCCAAATAAACGAAGGGTATCTCTTGTAGGTTCTTTATACTGACTAGATGAGGTCAAGTAAATAACCATGCTAGGATCCTGTATGCTTTTTTTCTGAGACAAAATACATCGATAGTGCAGGATTATAATATCTTAGCTAGGAAGGTTTGTTGCCCGATTTGGCACGTTGTTCGTACGTTGAAGGCGCTAATGTGTAGATTGGATCAAGGCCTAGGGACGGTGGTATGTGGTCTTGAATCGTTGGCATTGATGGCATATAAAGAGAAAAGTAAAGATAGGGATTCAAGCTAAAGTGTAGGTTGGAGAAATATCAAGAATTGAGGAAGTTTTATTAAGGTGATCTTGTCTGCTATTGCAGGTTTGAGGGCAGTTATCACTTCCCAGATGCCCACACTATGGAAGGTTTCTTTTTTGATGTACCTGAAAAGCAAACTGAGTTAGAGTTGGTCATAATGACCTGGGAGCGTAGCCACTGTTCACTAGGGACAACTCCTTGAGGCCTGTCACACACGACCTTCTTAAGAGAGGCTTCGGTTGTTTTAACTCCGTGCCTGTCAAGTCCCTACAGCCGGAAACATAGATCCGTGGAGTTCAGTGAGGTGTGCATTTTTAGGATCTACCTTTCTTAACTCCACCCTTTCTTTATGAAATAGGGGCATTGATGTAGTGCTGTTTGTCTGGAGAAAGCACCTTACTGATGTCACACCGTACAGTATGACTTCAAACCGTATGTTAACTGCCGACCTACCAGGCATGATAGGACTTTAAGAATCAACTTTTCCAACCAATATAAGCCAAACACAGTGTCAAAGTATATATATATATATATATATATATATATATATATATATGATTGTCCAACAGTATATTTAATTTGCATATTTTCAAGAATGAGTCATTGCTAGCTAGTAAGTGCTCGGACTATAGTAGGTGAGATATTTACGTAGATCACAAGTTATGTAAACCTTCGGACACATGCATAACCCTAAGCCATTTTTACAGATAGACTATCTATTTATTTGCGTTTCAGACTACACAAAATTTGAAAATAAGTAAAAATGAATATGTGATTAGAAGTATGGGTTGAAAATGGATGCATCCTTGTTAAAGGTTACATTATTGAACAATGTAATTTGACTAAATGACTTGTAAGTAAATTGGTAAATTTGAATCTTTGCTGGAATGTTAACGAAGCATATCGATAACCGCTTGTTATGCTGGACTACAAAGAAGTGTAACAAACTTTCAGAACTGTGTTTTAAGAACACTATTTCCTTTATTCTAACTGTGTGTAATGTAAACATTACATTTCTATCATTGTTACGTTCCTCTTAGCCTATCCTCTCGTTTAGCATAATTACTGTTATTACATTGTCTCTTATTATGGACTACGGTTAATTAGTTGTGTACAAGTTGTTCCTATTCACTACCACTATTTCCTTTGTTCTGTATTGATGATAATTTTCTAATTGGTTAACTGTGCGGTCTGATTTTATGTATATATAAAGGAATGCTTGAAATATAATAGGATTCTGTCTGGTTGATCTATTGGCTCGTATTCTTCCTATTCTGACTTGGGACTCAGTGGGCGTAGGGCAGACGCACAATTACCGACTAGGCACAAGTGATTGGCACTCAGCCAACCAACCACCAAATTTCTCGCATCATAATACGGCTAATCTGGTTGTCACAGACTTTTGAGAGTGAAAGAATTTTGGAGTAGTAGATAATGCCCAAATTTATTGATTAGTTACTATGATGTGCCCCAATTTTCCGTCGCATCTGTTTATGCAATTTAAATATGTAGGGCTTCAGCTGTCGAAATGAACATAATTAACATTTTGCAATTTGATACACCACAGATTGGTGTTGGTAGGGTACCGTTGAAAACGAGGGAGCATTGGATAGCAGTTTCTTTCTAGTGTGGAACTCCTCAGCAGTGAGCAGTTTAATAATATTCCCATGAGTATTATTAAAAGTGTACTAGAAAGAAACGACTAATTTAGTTGCTTGCGTTCATTACAAAATGATGTTGGTTGAGTACTACATAAAAGCTACACAAAATGACCTCATAGTAAACTTGTTGAAAAATTATAAATAGAATACATGACATTTACAGCAACTGTAAAATCGACAAGAAAAATATCAACAGTGTTTATTAAGATTTTTTCCAATTACAAAGAAAGGCTAGTAGCAGAAACTTTTCAGACTCTACAGCACTTAAATGAAATCCCAGCCTTATAATCCATCCAACAATGACTATCCATCCAAACAACTACAATTATATTGATTCATATTTTGCATATGTTTAGTACACATCCCGACATTCCTACCAGCACAGAATTTACAAACACGCACAGATATATCTCACTTTTTTATCACCATGATCCAACTAACATGCCTTCAACACGATCAAATTCGTTTTTGCAGTTGTACTAAATATTTTGATTCGTCTGTCTGCATTACTTTAATATGCGTTAATTTCGACTATTTATTTCTTCTTTGAAGAAGCAGTTTAGAATATATCCCCAAACGTCAGAAATTTATATTTCTACTCATTAAAAAATTTCAAATATACTACTTATTTCTATAAACAACATAACCAATAGTTAATTTATCGGAAATTAACAAGTCCAACTTTGGTATTGATACCTACCTGTATATCCTGCTTATTTACTCTTCTCATCTATTCAGAAGTTTTATTTTAGCAGGGTATAACTATAGTGATAATTGATTTCTTTGTTTGGATCATTGTTTATCTGCATAAACTATTTCTTAAGTTTCCCTTTAACAAAGTTTTTGGGATAATTATTCATCATCAGTGTAGACGTCACTAAATGCAGATAGGTTTCTTTGTCCCTGTATCATACAAGTTGACAGACTCTGTTTATCGGGATCTTAGAAGCCGTCATCTTTGATGGTAGGGCATATATTAACTTACCGTCTATGTATTTCCAAAAATATATTAATCGCCAAACAATTATTCAGTTATTTTTAAACCAAACAATCATAAGAAGCTAATTTACGGTTATCGGTTTCGATCTTCTTTGTAAATTCGACGTTATCGACAATACTTTCAACATTTTAGTACAGCTCATCCAATATTTCTCGCTTTGTGAAGGTATCATCTACCTAACTTAGCTAAATGTTTACTTGATAGACACATTTTGACAATGCACTAAACTTCAATGAGGTGTATAAACAAATTCACAACAGTTGAAGAGACAATGGAGATTCAATAGTGTAATTTCACACCATGATAGAATCATAACTATGCTAATTAAATCACAGTTATACCATATCAATAAATGTTTATTAATAGATAGTAACTTTAAAGCTTTCGATTAAACATTTATTACGATTAACACAACATTATATCTCGTTATATGTTAGTTACATTTACACTTTGTAAAAACATGTAAAATGAGTAACTTGTATTTATTCTCCACCCAATTTTCATTTCCATTCTTTGACAGAAAAATATTTTTTTTTTACGTATTAGATTTATACAGATAACTATTAGACATATTTCATTAACTTGTTATTAATGTATAGGTGTTAATATTAAATTGCTTAAACACTATACATTTTAAACTAAGAAATTACGTTCATATTCACAAATTTATAACAGTTAAGTTGATTATAAGTAATAATTTAATTAAGTGATTTTTCCTTCATATGTTCAGGTGTAAAATAATTTTCACCTAAGATCATTGATAGTGTAATGCTTGTCATTTATAAATGACTGAATAATTAATTTAAACAAGATATATGCACTAAATTATGTTCAGTTTGTCCAATAAGAGCTTGAACTAGTGTATATATATATATCAGGTTAAGATAAGATATCTGAAAATCAAATGGTAAGTAAGAATTTATTTTCAATAGTATATATTTAGTTGGGGGAATTTTGTGGAGATTGATACTTAGTGCCCTTGTTTGTATTCATCACAGGTTAATCTCAGTTGGGCATTACTGAGACCCAGAGAATCCAGGATAACTGATAAGTCTAAGTATGAGAATCCTCAGCAGTTTCACTCTCGATCCTATTAACGAACTAAACCCAAGACGTTCACATCACAAGTCGAGCCCCTAACCATTTGCACCACAGGATAGACAGGCGTTCACTGGTTGAATTCCCAGTTTTATCAGTTTGTGACGCAGATCAACTTTCAGACGAAACGACTGGTGATAACTATCTCACTGCTACCACGTCCAATATCCAACAGAGATGATTGTTTGACAAATACAAATAACAATCAGATCACTAGTGACTAACGTTAATATCAATGCTCCTGAAGTGGTGGAGTTCAGATGTTTTGATAGTGAGACAATTATCACTAATGATATTGGTTGTTTGTTACCCTGCATTATAAACTGATCAAAGTGGGAATTCTGTAACTGGACACGGACCCAGTGATGCTAATAACTAAGCAGTTCCCTCGAAATGTTAAGGTCTTTGGTATAGTTCAATAGTAGGATTGAGGGTTAGGACTGTTGAAGAGTCTCACAATAAGATGTACCAGCTGTCTAGTTTTCTCTGGGTCTCAGTGAAACCCACTGAAATTAAGCTGTGACAAGTATGAGAAATGAAAAAATAAATTTCAGTATCAGAAAACACTACTGATGTGTATAAGTGAATACTACTTTTATTTAGTAAGAGTACATTACGAATATTTAGACTGAAGCTAATAATAAAGTTTTCAATTCGAAATTTCTATACTGTATTTAATATTTTCAGTTATTCATTACATAGGTTAATGATACAAATTAGTTTTCTTCATTATTCATATTATCCTACACTACACTGACATATAATTGTCGATAATTCCCAACGCTTGAAATGTAATATTTTTAGTGAAAATTACTTTAACTTTTTGTATTCGTTTGCTAAATAAAAGAAAAATAACTAAATATGCAGGATAGAACACATAAAAAACACTAAAGACACTGTCGATAACCTCAGTATTACTGATTATGTCAAACATATCTAATAATATTCACGATAAACTATAATCTTTTCATTAGTTAGAAATACAAAACTAGATAAATGAGTCAAGTTAAAGAATGTATTTCTTTTAAATTTATGATTTATGAAACATTCCTCAATTCCTTTTGTTTCGGTTCTCTTTTTGTTGTTGTTTCTTTCTAGATAATAATGTATTCTTTAAATGAATTAATATTTCTTAAACTATTCATTCTATTATTGAATAGTTTACAATTTTCTACTAATTTTATAAATAATCAAAATGATTGGGTAAATGATACAATTGAACAAATTGATAATTTTACACTTTATCAAATCATGTCAATTGAGAAACATGTTGTTGTTTATTTCTGTAAGTGACAATCTATTGTTTACATGTAAATTGTTCTTGTTGTTATTGTCACTTTGAAATGATGTTATTCTGTTTGTATTCACTATACAAGAACTTTTTTAAGTATACACTTTCAATTTTGATTTGTTTTAAATAGATGAATTCTGTAAATAGCCTTTGAATTATTTTGAGACGATGAGGAATATTTGTAGCTCAGAATTGGGGGGGAGGGGAATTATTAAAGTGTTACAACATCTTAGTAAAATGGTCTTATCATAGAACTTTCATTGTCCTGTTATACAACTTACCAACAGGTGGAATCGATTTTATACTATTGACTTGGAATTACATTGATTACTGTTAATTATTGAGTTCTTAAGATTAGCAGCTACAGTACTTCAATGCAGTGAATTAGGATGTTTTAGTTTTGACAGTATACATCATGGTAACAAAACAATCTCCCACTCTGTATATTCACGCTAATATTCATTTAATGTAACTCTTTTGTTAATGACACCTATTTAAGAGAAACCTCAGTTTAGATTATCTAATAGTTTAAAAACCTTTTGTTGCCCTACTAATAGTTAACACAATACTTTAAAAAATAAAATGATAATATGCAAAGTAAATAAGAAAAAAAAAAACATCAAAAGAGTATAAGAATATCTTTTGAAAGTAACTTCATTCGAACAGCACATACATAATTCATATGTTCGGATTTTGGTAACTGAAAAATTACTAAGAACAGGTTGAGAACTGATATGATACTTTTTTTGGCATAAAGCTTTCCTCAATTAGGTTTCTTCAAATACACTTAACCAGTGCAATTAGACTGACTTTTGATAGGATTTAAGTGGGAAACTGAGGTAAATTTAGTCATCTTGATGAAATTTAGTGAGAATGAAGTAATATTATGGATTAGAAAATGTAAACCATAATATTTGAATTCAATGAGCAAATGTTTTATCCTCATTACATTGCTTCATGTTTCTATATTACACTCCACGTAGAGTTGTAAGAGCACAATGGGATGAAATTCTGAACTGAGAAGAAAGAACTTTTCGATATTCATTCATTTTTGAAACCGATTTCAATTTATGTTACCTTTCAAAGACATTAAATGATAAATTCATAACTTAACTATTATGTACAGGTTTATGTATTTGACGTCAAGTTACACTTTCATGATACTAACTGACTACTCAAATTAAAGTAGGTTGAGTGGAATTCGAACATGTTACCTCATGATTGATAGTGAATTGCTACAACCGCTGAGACACAACACCACAATCAAGCATGAAAACATAGTCAAAAAGTTAAGGAGTTATTGTATTGATGTTAAATATCTTTTTTCTTCTACTTTTAGATGATTATGGTCATAAACAAGAATCAGTTTATAAATTGCTTAGTGAAATGTCGAATAAAGTTCGTGAAACTATGTTACCAATTTCAGTATTTACTGTATGTGTAACTTATTTTGACGATGTCATACAGAAGTTGAATATTTACGTAAGTTCACACGTTTTGTATTCACTCCATACAGGCTTAACATTACATAAATGTTGTTTAAAGTTCATCTGTTACCTGTCTATTGTTGAGTGTACAAAATCACCTGTAAACAGGTGAACGCTAAGTTGATTAAATAGGCTGAAATTATCCTCAAGGTTTTCAATATTCAACATTTTCGCTTTTGTCTTTTCAATAATATAGTGAATGAGTGCCCCAAATTAGTTTAATTTTCACTAAAGATTTCATTTCAAGCCCATTCATTGTCTTCATATTCATCAAATCAGCCTATTCTACACTGTATTCTGAACGACAGATGATTATGGATAACTCCAAACTCCTAAAATATTTAGTAGTAACTAAACTAATATGCTACATTCACTTACTAAATAAACGGAAGAATATTTGAATATTCTTGTCACAACATACATAGTGAACACTAAAGGCGTTGAAACTAACCACAATCTTATGACAGCAAAATGCATTTCGAAATTATTTCTATTGAAAGTTATTGAGAAAACGGTAGCTGTTATTTTACAGTATTCTCATTTGATTGCCAAAGCATTTGAAGAAACTTTACCTTCATAAACATGAAATTAATTAAAATAGTTACTCAATAGTTTACTGAGATCTTTTCGTGATCTTATCCATACGACATAACATATCTTCATTCGTTGAGCTTTAGTTCAGTGGTTAGTGCTTTCAATATTCATTCACTGCATTTCGTGCTCGCAACCAACTCTACTTATTTTGGTTTGTACAACTTAGTAGCACTCATATTTATAACTTTGGCTCAAATTAAACTGTACAAATACATACCTTGTAAATGAGAAGTTTCTTTGTAAATAAACCAGTCAGATAATCTGATTTCTTACATAGGTTATAAATTTGTCATTAAATTTACTAATATTGCCAGTCAGTCATGTTCAACGTAGAACTTGTCAGAAATATGAGTTAGCTCAAATCACCACGCCGCATTAGCACAATGTGATGCAATTAATAAGTTGAATAACAACAGAGTTGAACTAATCTTAAAACAAGGTAACTAGTTGAATTTTATTGTACACTCATTGTCACAAATAATATCAGTAAGGCTGCTTATGAAGCATTAATATCTATCCCTCTTCAAAAGTTCACATTAGGCAAGAACGACGAAATTTTATTAAGATTATCAGTTCACTACATTTTGTACTTCATCAGTTACATAATAGTGAAAATGTCTAGTTTGTTCAAACTACTTCAGAAATGACTTGTTGTGCATATCGATGGGATTGTAGAAAATGTCAAACTGAAATGAAGACTAAGGAATTTCGAAGTGCTTTTAGAGATAATTATAGTGATAGTTTTATAACTATGCAACACTGTATGACAATACACAAATTAAGAAAACAGAGAAGTGAACAAGAAAACTGATAGTTTCTAAGAATTTAACCGAAAGTGGATTTGAGTTATTTATTAATCCTCTTGAATGCATTTTTTATTTCTACCTTGTGTTACACATTCATCAGGTGACTGGCGATTGAACTTCCTCTAGGTCATAAGTTTAGGAGTGATGCTCACTTAAATCTGTAAATATGCACTTTTCTCACTTTATATCTTCAACTATTATTTTGTGTAGTTGATTAAATTCATCAAAGCTTGATATTGGCAGGGTGCCATTGAAAACCAGAAACTACTGGATAGCTATTTTATCCTAGTATGGGACTTCTCCACAGCGCGAACTCTAGATTCCGCTCCAGGGGCTCCAGGTTGGCGAACACCTAGACCTTTGCCGGTATCCAACAGTAAACTTCCCACTTTCATCGAGTTGTGACATAGTGCTACAATCAGTCAGAATTCTGCTAATGGATGCCGACACAATGGTCCAGAATGTTAGATTTTTACCAATCTGAAACCTCTAGGGTGGAATCTAAGGTACGCACTGCTAAGGAGTCCAATATTAGGACGAAAAGGCTGTCCAGTGTTCTCTGATCTTCAGTGGCTCTCAACCAATATCAATTTGTGACGAATCCAATTAACCAGACTTAATACTAATCTCCGCAAGCCATCTCATTTCTATTATTTTGTTAGTACACGTAACATCTTTCTAAAACTAACATTATAATTATCCATAAAAACACATTGAAAATCTTTACTCATCATTTTAGATTTTTATCATTTCCTTGATTTTAAACTACAAATCATTCTTTTAAAACTAAATGTTAATTCATTAAATCAACTAAACTTTTACACTGTAATGTATCTGATGAGAAAGCATGAAATGCAGAAAATGGATTCATGGTATTTTGTAAATTTTGCCTCTTTTACTTCATTTAAAAACACTGTTTTATATTGAAAGTAAATTCGAAGGAAGTTGAGAATGACGAATAAAAGTGTAATTTAGAAATAATCATTGTATGTTGGTTTGTGTAGTCAGCTTTTATTCTTTTATTTTTTATAAATTTATTGACTGAACAAATCGACTCTTATTAGGATGAATTTGTATATTTCCATTGATTTATTGGGAACTAAGACTGGTCAGTCTCTGTTGCTATATGTGCGTCCTGAGCGGATTGCCTCGAAATAGCGATTATTCATATGTATTACCTTAGTTGGATTGTGGCTGGCAAGTGGAATACAGGACGCGCATTATGGATGTACTTATAGCAACAGAGACTGACCAGCAGCTTCAGTCTATAACAAATCAATTGGAATATACAAATTGATCCTAATACCAATGCGCCCATTGTACAAGTGTGACAGTCTGGTCTCAAAAGTCTAGTGGTGAACGCGGTGGTGTTTGCCATGAAACAGACTGAGGATCCCAATGTGAACATCAACAATGGGATGCAGGTACATCCGGCCGACGAGTCCAAAATCGAACAAAACGGGTGTCCTGGATTCCACTTGCCAGTCCCAATCCAACTTAAATAAATTGACTCTTAGATAAATAGGCTACAAGTAAACTACGGTATACTAGACAAGGATTAAATGAATATTTTATACTTACCTTGTAGTGCTGTATGAATAAAATAAGAGTTCGCTGTCTGTTATCATCAAAGGTTAGTCTCAGTTGGGTAAAAATGAAAACTAGACAACTGAAAAGTGAACAACATACTAGTATAAGTCTTCTTAGCATTGTGTGCCAGTAACCCAACCGGGATTCCTACTATTTATGATTCATGATAAGATGCAAAATTCATTCAGCAGCACTAGTGATAATTTTCTTGGTGTAGATATCCTGAGCATGACGATTCACGACTTCTCACTGGGATTTTACTTATATGCTAATTGGTACAATCAGGTTGTGGTAGTTTTGTAGTATATAGTTTTAGCTTGTCGTTTGAATGTATCACGAAAGTAGAAATAGAAGTTCCTTCAGAAATTGCTTTTTTTGTAATCGATATAAGGTTTACATTTGACGAATGTGTTACCATCAGTATCATTTTACAGATTTCAATACTACAAGAATAACTTAATGTTTGGTGTTGTCATCATCGTTTTCCATATTCACTGTATTTATGTGTTATATACGAAATGTTAGGTTACATAACATAACATAACAAATTCAAACTAAATTCCAAGAACTGGCCTGTATTAGAGAATAATTGAAAACCAAGACTGACAGTGTACGGTTGTTCTATCCCGGTTCGGGGCATCTCAGACGAGAACATTCAAGACCTCAGCAACGATTTTCAGATATGACTATTAAACTAATGGGTCGCAGCTTAGTGGTTCGGCAGTTAAGCATTTGCTGAAAAACCTGAAGGCTGTGGTCTTGATCTCTAATGAGGCAAAAGATGCTCACAGTTGTAGAATTTTATACTAACACAAAACAGCCGTCTAGTAAGTCCTGGTTTTCAACGGTTATCTTATTCATGTTAATTTATGATATCATATTCATTGATCTTCACAATACACAGTAACATTTATTATTTACTTGTTGTTATCTTTAAAGATAAATAACACTAGATTTATCGTTTATTAAATTGCACCTTTATCTTATACCTTATTATTTTCATTTTAATGAAGTCACCATCAGTTACATATTTTCGTGATGGTGGACAGTATAAATATGAATATAAAGAAGCAATGAAAATCAATAAAAACCGTACTAATCCAATATATGAATGGATTAGATTAAAGATTGGTTCACCAATGAAATTACTAAGAAATATTAAAGAAACTGAAGAGTTTGTTTCCAACAATAACCTAATTGCAATCATGTTTATGAAGGTAAGATTGAATAAGATCTATAAATTTAATTTATCAAAAGCATCAAAAGAAAGCACATCGATATATATATATATATATATATATATATATATATATATATATATGAACCAAACCTCAAAAGGTGACTTGAATTAACTATGCGAATGAATCTTGATTGTCACCATTTTTGATTTATTATTCGTACGAGTACCTTCAAATCAAGAGCCATAAACTTACAACCTGTATAACTGGTTCTCATGGGGATTTTAAATAAGGCCATAATTAAGCACTGAAGCATTTCCTTGTATATTATCATCAGTTTTATTATGGGACTAATTTTTACCTACCTTCTGTCTCATCTTAATAACTGGGCTTTGGATCAAGAGTACCGAGTGAGAATAGTACATAATCTATTGAAATGTGTGCAAATTTTATTACATTTCGCGTTGCTGTGATATTTATATTGCCACCTGCGTAGATATAATCAGGTAATATACATATAAGTCAAGCCACAGGTTCGAATCTCACCTCCATTTACTTTAACTCTAGCATTCTGGTAATGTTATTCCTTACAAAATAGTATGACTGTTGGTTGAACACATAGATATATACTCAAGTGTTAAGTTTAATTATTATTCAGTTCATTAGACATTTGAAAATCAATGAAATTCTTCATTCAGTTTAAAATCTGTTGTATTTGCAATGTAGCTAGAATTTGTATTCCAAATACTTCTACTTAATGCCTACCTTATTTAATTTTTTTTGTATTTCTAGGAGACAAATCAAAAGATACTGAAAAATCTCAGTATTGTTGCCGAACATGTTGATCATATAGCATATGGCTTAGTTTATGATAAAATAATTTTTAATCATTTCAATATAACTAATCAGAGTTTATTGATCATTAGAAAAGAATCAGAAAATACTGAGGTAATTATATATATATATATATATATATATATATATATATATATATATATATATATATGAAACATTTGAAAGCAGTAATAATCACTTCAATGTTAATACTAAAACACATTTCGATGCACTTCATACACTCGGATGTGATGTAGGATAAGTTGGATAAATTGGTAGTACTAGGTATCACGTTCACATTTTAGTCCAATCATCTCTCCTTGAGTTTATGAGCATTTTCATTAGTTCTTACACAACAGCAATGTACTTCAAAGCCGAGGAAGCTCATATATATATATATATATATATATATATATATATATATATATATATATAATACACAAATAACGGTCAAAGCACGAAAAGGACCATGTAGCAATTAAATTATGACAAACTACATTTATGATACCAAACAGATATTGAGCAACCAAATCCGTTTGGTTAGGCATTCCTGACTGTGTTATTTTATGTAAATTGTGTTCACAAGATGCGACTACTTTAGGGAAGTCAACTAATTGAGAAGTGTATCACCATCTTACAATAGTTCACTGGTCTTTAGCCATTGAAAGTTAAACACAAATCTACATTATTAACTTATTCCAGTTACAGCAACTAACTTAGGTGTGCTGTGACTTTTCAATGACTGTTTCGTAAGATAGGATTATAGTGATATTCATATAACAAATCTTATCCATATTATTTAAACATTCATGACCAGTTTCAATGAATCCATTGGTATTAGATTTGAATGTTCTTAATGTTCAAATGGGAACATTAAGATGACCTGTAATGTATACAAATGAATAGAAACATTCATCCTAGGTTTCACTGTAGACTAGTATTCAGCTACATAGGTAAAATTAAAACTGCTAAATGAACCTTACTCATCATTTAGCATTCATCAATACATATTTGGTTTTTATTCATACTTTTGTTTTAGTGAAAAGAAAAAAAATCTATAGAACACGATAAAATACATTGTTATTCAGTTAAGAGCATTAGTTTGCAATCTCTCCTTATCCAGTAGACTGCAAAGATGAAAATTAATTACTGAATTGATCCGCATTTTAATTTGTCAATTTTGATCATATAGTAGGGTTGATTTTTCTATGATTTTGATACGTCACTAATTGTTTTAACCGTATTCATTTAAATCCTTAGTTATTGTAATTTGATCTATTTGTCATCATCTGAACCAAACAATAATATGTTTCATTTGAAGTTAGTTTGCATCACAGAACAAATTTAATGAGGCAACTATTGAAAATTAGAAAGTATTGAACAATTATTTTGTCCTGGTGTACGACTCCTCAGTAGTGTATATACACAGTAGTAAACACAAGTGAAATCTTGCTTGTGAATTTTAATCTCACTAATCTCACTCCATTACGTTGTCAAATATTAGAAAATATGTGTAGCTCAGGATGGTAATTTTAGTATATATGCATACTCTGTGTTGAATAGTTCAGTTATTAATCATTCATTACCTTCCTGAACAATATCAACACTATAAGCTTTATTTAAAAGTGAGATATTAGAATTTTTCCACATATAACCAATAATCTTCACAGTGAAGTCTTCAAGGATAGAGAAGGTAACCCCATTAGAAAATCATGAAACTCAATAAATATATGATGCATTTTATATTTTCCGTTTTTAGCCAATCAACTTAATATATTCAAATGATAATTGGACTATTGAATCACTAGGCTCTTATCTATTGATTGAATCTCTACCAATTGTTAATGAATTTCAATTTAATGAATTAACTTACTTTGACAGTAGCACAATCAAATATAATGCCTATCTATTTCTTATCCAATCTGATTTTGAATTTTTATTAGCATTAAATAATTATCAAAATGCTTGTAAACTATTTAGAAAGGAGGTAAGTTAAGCTGCTTTTATTCCCTTATTTTGTTTATGTTAAATGTGTATGTGTGGAAGACTGAAGAATAGGAACAAACCCCAACGGTCAACATTATCTACAACGTTTACAGTGTTTGCTAAGTGTTTTATTCACATCATGTTACTCTATTTCCCACTTACTTAATGGATGAGTACTGTATATTAGTATGTAATTGACGTTTATTAAAGATTTGATTTGAAGTAACTTAAGTTATACATTTACGAACAAAGCAGTGGTTGACATCTGAGTGTATTGGATGAAAATCACCAATTAAGGGATAATTATGACTCGAAATAGAATCTTTGACAATGACCAAACAGTAAATTGCAATGCCTACTTAATAAATGAACTAAATACTAACTGTAGATGCAGGATAAAATACATTTGAGTATTAAAAGCTTTGAAGATAACTTCAACCACCTGAAAAGCTCTTTAAAGTGGCTATGAAACATTTCTTCTGTTTTTAACCAGTCAGAGAACAAGTGATGAAAACACTTAGTTTTTAATAGAAAACAATAATTGGTAACAGGTGAAATTAGTATACATGAAATAGTTTCATGTGATCTTTTTTCAGAGTCAGTTAAGAATTCCTGTTATTTATAATCGGTGAAATTATGATGAAGCAATTCGTTATCAAAACCTTTAATCGCTTATATCTTTACAAGTTATAAATGTTTGCATAACTTGATTAATTACTTAGAGTACTAGTTGTCTAGTATCCACTTTCCGTCAAGTAATTTATATGTTGAGTTTGATGAATTTCTTATACCGGAATAAAACTTTATCAGGTTTATCGTCATATACCACTGAGCTAATTTCCTTACCACAATCTAATAAAATCGCTTTTTAAAGCAAACATTAGTCTTTCAATTAAATTTTTATCATTTTGTTATCATAATTATAAAGTATACAATTGTCAATCGTATTAACAATCAATTAACATGTTTTTGTTTAGTTATACACAAATTAAAGCTACCATAATATTATCCTTTTACATTAGAAATATACTTAGAAAACCATAGTCATATTTATTTCCATGAATAATCAGTTGTCTATAAGCGTGGTATCATAACAAGCTAATTTAAAGTTATTTTAACTGTGGAGAAAAATTGGATTCAATATACAACACTTTCACATTAAGTAATATTGATTATCAATGAAAGATTTGTCCACGTACTTATAGGTAAATGTTATATTATTGATTGATCACAAAATTATGATCACTGTTATGTTTATATGTTTCTTTTTAATACTCATTGAACTGTGTCAGCCAAGTGTCAATATGGCCACTAGTCTGAGTGACTCGACATACTATGTACTATAATTCCGATGTAGACAAATACAACACTGTTCACCATTCATTGATTGATCAATGTAAATATGTTACTTTTGCAGAAGATCATCCACAATGATAGTGGCCGTAGACTATGAACCAGTGTAATTTTAATTAAGTTTCGGTAGAGAGTATCAGTTCCCTCAAGGTTGTAGTTAAGCCTTGATGATCAGTCCCAATTAGTACGAAATTTAGACAAAATAGAGTTTAAAATCAACTACTTTCAACGGCTACACACAAAACGTTGTGATAACTATGAATTTATTAGTGTACTTGATAGATTTGACCAAAATGAAAATCTATATATGGCATTGTGGTAAGTTAATTAACAAAAGTACTATGATTCATGCTTATTTTAAGCCTCTACTTTGCTTGAAAGGTCAAGTACACGTGTTACAGTTAATTATTGTGCTTCATTTCTAAATGTACCTTGCATCTCAGCTAATGTATATTCTGAATCTGTATTTGTTTGTACGTTTATTTATCAACTTATCGCATTAATCTTTTAAACTACACATATGTTGTAATTAATGCTAAATGCGTTGAAATACTTCAAGATACTTCTACATCGTCTGGGTAGCATTTATTAATATACAACAGTAATTCAAGTTGCTATTACAGTTCTATTACAATTACAATTTTACGCTTTCATTTCTAAATCTATTTCTTGTCGTTCTAGTTAACACTTATTTTTTATTGACGTCTCAATATAATTAACTACGAGTATGTTATGAGAATATTTAGATTATTTTTACTACTAATTCAGAGAATAGAATTTCAATTTACTGACACTGTCTCTAATTGGGTCATTTCTATTGTGGCTGTTATGGAAGTTGTAGTACGATAAATACTATGGAACAACAGGGATGATATTAACATTACACAAACCTATCGTCAAATCGTAACCAGAAAAGTAAATTAACAGAATAGATGAATAATTTATGTAGTTTATGCTATTGTACATATTATAAAATATTCAACTAAGATAATGATTGAGTAATTTATCAGAAAATAATTGAATAGTGTCTGAAGTATTATTCTTTGATGTTTAAGAATGAAATAAGCATAATTTATTAATTCAATACTACCTATGAAAGCCTTTATAAAAGATGAACTTCACTACTTTCACTCATCAACAGTAAACTACTGTTGTTAGATTTCATTAATGACTATTTGGTGTTCAAATGAAGATATTATAAACCTTTGTTTAGGAGATAAAAATTATATTGACACAATTTTTATGCAGAAAATTAAGCTGACTGAAGTCATTGGTAAGCTTTATTTACTGAAGAATTTCTTGGTTAAATTGAGCTGATGATAAATCATCCTGGATAGTTGAATAATCCTTATTGATCAAAACACCGTTAGCTCAAATTCTGCCACCATTACCACTGAGCAATTCGAGCAGCAACTAACCTCCTTCAGGAGGTGACAAATTTGATGTTTCTCATGTCCTTTATAGTACTGAATGAATTCTGTCGATCACATTGTAATATGACCACTCGTTTAAGTGACTAACTACCAATTGCACTATGTAGAGATGGAAAATGATTTAGGGGTAGTCAGGAGGAAACTGAATTTAGCAGTTACGTTACCACTAGACAAATAACATTTAATCAGTACTATAAGGGACTTAACAAGCAACACATTGGTCACTTCACAATAATAAACTAATGTAAGCAAGAGTATATTCTCGAAAGAGTTCCTTAAAATTTTGACAATTCGACAAGAAGATGAAGTTTATCAGAGCTATGTGATATATTTGCTCAGTACATTTCATAAAATCTGATAACACCATACAATCATAAATTGATGGAAGTGGGAATTCTACAGTTATATCCCGGTCGAGTGGTCCAGAAAGTTAGACGTTTACCAACCTGGAGCCCTTGGGGTAGAATCTAGGATGCGCACTTCTGATGAGTCCCATACTGGGACGAAACAACTGTCCAGTGTTCCCTGGTTTTTATTGATACTTTAGTAACATCAATGTGTGACGAATCCAATCAAGTAATCTGACTACACATTAACCTATTAAAACTGTTATTATAGACGAAAAACGAAGGTCAATGAAGCAATCAAAGAATAATAAAAGAAAACAAAGGTAGTGTGGAAAGTATTGTGAATCGCGCTGTACTGAGGATATAATATCAGTATTACCAGGGTTAGTTTAGTGTACGAACAAATTGATTTTGCACACATAAGGAGGGGTGTTGAACTTTCGCATAGCTTTAGTGTACACCTTAAACAACTCTTGTACAACACCACAGAGGCTGACTTGATATCAACTTTTTGACCAGTCTTAATTAGGTGTTTAGTGATAGAATATGATAGATGTTTGTCTTGTGTATCTATTCTGTCACTCTAGGTAATTTGGTACAGAAGTCATTTTGTATATGTTAAACTACCCTTACTCGTAAATCTTTTAAACGTTCAATGGTATTCTTTAAACTAACTTTTCATAATATACTTTTCTTTCATCAAAATAGATTCGTTGTTATTATGTTGATATGACAAAGAAAAGTAATTCAGTATTTTGTCAACAACATGGTGTTCATGTAGGTTATGGTTATCCAAGATTTCAATTAGTAACTACATCAAATATTAAATCATCATTACGTTATCGTTTGAAAGAAACAGTTAAATTTGAATTTGGATTAAAAAAATTTAATGATCCTACATTAATGAATATGATTGAATCATATGAAATAATTAATTTCTTTCATCAACTTCTTCAACATAAACTATCACCAATTTATATAAGTGAAATAATTCCTGAATATGATAATAATGACTTGGATGATTATGAATATCAAGGACATATTCCTATAACAACTAATATCACTAAAACATCATTGAATAAATTAAACTTTATACATAAAATTGTTGGTGCAACATTTAAAGAGCTGGTAAATAATCCTCAATGGACATCTGTTGTCTATTTTAGTGAGTCATATGTTTATTGTAAATATGATGAATAGATATTTTGTTTTATATTCAATTCTTTATTAAGTTAAAACAAAGTCATTATGCACGAAGAATATGCTTTTCAATAAATTCTCATCATAAAAAAAATATTTTTAATTTGTATTGTGACTGGCAAGTGGAATCCAGGACGCGCGTTTCGTCCTATTTGGGACTCGTCGGCTGGATGTACCTGCATCCCAATGTTGATGTTCACAGTGGGATTCGAACTCAGTCCGGTTCGTGTCATACGCCACCGCGTACACCACTAGACTACTGAGTCCAGACAGTCACGTTTGTGCAATGGGCGAATTGGTAGTAGAATGAATTTGTATATTCCCATTGATTTGTTATAGACTGAAACTGGTCAGTCACTGTTGCTATATGTGCATCCTGTGCGGATCGCCTCGATATAGCGATTATTCGTAATTATCATTTTTAATTTGTATTGTGACTGGCAAGTGGAATCCAGGACGCGCGTTTCGTCCTATTTGGGACTCGTCGGCTGGATGTACCTGCATCCCAATGTTGATGTTCACAGTGGGATAAAAAAAATATGTTTGAATATTCCTGTTAATTTATCATGGACTGAAATTTATCAGTCTCGTTCACCATATGTGTATTCTGAGCGGATTGTTTCGATATAATGAAAGTTCACTAGTACTGTCTGAGTTGGATTGTGACAGGCAAGCAGAATTCAGGACTCGTGTTTCGTCCTATTCGGGACTCCTTGGCTGGATGTGCCAGTACTGATATTCACATCGGGACTCGAACTCAGTTTGTTTCATGCCAATCTCCACCGAGTTCACCACTAAGCTATTGAATCCAGTCAGCCACACTTGTGTAACAGATAAGTATATATAATTTATGTGTCAACTGATATTGTTGTCAGGGTGACCATGATCACTATCATTAGAATAAATATGTAAAGGGGTGAAATATTCATAAACAAAGTGAATACAACTCAAAAATAAACAAATGTTCAGTAGAGGGAAGACTAAGTGTAGTGTATAAACCAATGTGAAATAATAAAATGGAGTGACAGTTCATTAAAGTTGTTCATGTGATAGCAGGATAAATAATAGCAATAATAGAAAGATATGATTAGTAATGGCAGTAATATTTGAAATACACAGCAGAAAACAAAAGCTTATCATGATGCAAGCTGGGGGAGTGGAGAGTCAATGTCCTGGTTAAGTAAGTTGAGGTTGCTTACGATTACTGATTGCTTTAATCTGACGTTGGCTATGATAAAAGGGGTTGGATATATTTTTTAGACACGAAGATCAGGTTTCTTAGTCTGAATAGTAGTTGCTACAGCCATTTGAGGGAATTTAAGTCATACCGACTTTGGTAGACAATTATTAACAAGGCACATAATTGAAAACAACTGGTTGACGCTCGTGAGATGTCCTGTTTCTACTAAATGAGCAAGTATCGAACTACTGTCTTAACCATACCTTTGCTCAGCCACTTTGTAAGTTAACGAGCCTGAAAATGTTAATTCTTAGAACATTAAATGATGAACCTTCCTCCACAGGAACAGTTGAATTGATAAATACAAAAGAGATGGCCATTCTAGGTATATCGTCTTCCAGTCTCAGTGTCACCATCGAATGCGCAGAAACCACTAATCTTAGTCTCTCTAGGTTAAACGTTCGCTGAACTGTTATGCACAACGTCTGGATTAATATTTAACTAGGATCATCACCTTTTAATTATAGGCATGTGAACAGCATTTTATTATAGACGGTTTGAATCGTTTTTATTCTAGCCTTTTGTAGCACACTTGTTAATAAACATTTCGAGATATCCATTTTCTCTAGGTGTTTCACGCAAGATGTCTCAAATTTTCTTCTGTAATATCATATGGCTGTTATTCTATAACGATGTGATTTTATCAGACTTTTTTGTATTGCAAAGATACAAAACTTAGAAAATGTGCATATTGCTCTTTCCATGTACTTTCCCTGTCCAACTTCTTTCTTATTGATACATCAGCTCTTTTGATTAATAGAACATCTAAAACGCCTATTCAACATTTATATTCTTCTTTATTTGTGAACTTGGTGGTTGGGTATACTTCATTATGCTGTAATGAGCGTTGGAATGCAGGTGTATCTAATTAGTGAAATCTATATAAAACGAAATACACATTCAGGATTCTAATGCTAAGTGGAATCGAACTTAACTAAAATCTTCTGGATGTGTTTAACATGAAATATTACTCATTTACATTTAAAATTAATGGACATCATTACCTATGCGTAAAATTTTTTCTAATTCAACTGAAATTGTACTAGGCTTATAAACGTTATTAATGTGTCTTCGTAAATTCATTGTTTTGAGATGGTAAGGAAAAAGATGGGATATCAGGTGCAAATTTATTAATGAGTAATTTAATGATGGTTGTTAGGTCCACTGCAACTTTTTTGTTTATCAAAGAAAACAGATTAGTATTAGAAAGTTACTCGCCATACGAGAGTATTGAGAAGTCACGAATCACTTTAGATGGTGATAAAATCGATACATAAATTAAACATGTTTCTGTGTACCACATGTGTTCAGGAAAAACTATTCGGATTGTGATTCCCGTAGTGTTGCAGCTGACTCCTTTTGAGATATCGTAATATGCCACCAATGATATTCAAGTTTGATCTGATTGATCAGTTTGACAGACTACAGTATCTAGATTAAATTGTAATGGTCGATGTAAAAATCTAAATTTGAAGGAAATACTTGCAGTGGTATTTAGATACGTGGTGTACTTCATGCCTATCACTTATGTTTATTAGCTTGATAATGTATTTTATTTTGTAAGATAGAATTCACCAGTGGAATATAGCTAACACTGTTGTATTATAGTCATATTACATTAGCGTCAACTTCAAATTATACTGGATTATAGAAATCCCTTATTATTACTGCTGTGTTGAAGTGTTGAACCGAAGAGGTACGTTGCATTAATACCCATGTAGGTTTCACACTTTTGTGCATCTCAGTAAAATTTAACTACTTAAATGTCAACTTTCAAGCGTACGCAATGTTGAAAGATATCAAGCTGTTACTCTACTGGTGATTTCAGACCAAGATTATATACATATGTATAAATTTTATTGATCAAAACTGTAACTTTTTAATCAAATCCCAAACGATGCTGAAAGTGCGAAAATTCATCATCTTCTGCAACGCTAGCGCTATTTGGATCAACCCCCTAAAACCTCACTTGTTTGTCCTAAAGAAGTATATTCAACTTCTCTGTTTTTTTTGGCCAATCTCTATAGAAATTGCATATCATAAACAATTACTCCATTCAAAAACCTTGTATATTTATCTCAGTACTAGTCTGGTTTTAATTACACATTCATACTCTCTAATGTGTTTACATTTCATAATGTTCTTATCACAATATCTACAACAACATTCCTCATATTATATATTATATTCATGCAAATCGTTTGTTACTCGCCACAAAACTTGATAGTCCTGGGTTCCATTTCTGTTAAGGTCATGATTATGTACTACTGTAGAATCCTTTAATGATACTTCTTTGTCTTCACTTGTACTCAACCAAGATGAGTCTGTAACGAATAAATTAAAATGATTCTCTGCGAAGCCTCATCAACTTAACTATTATCAATGTTAAGATTATTATCTTAATTAATCAGATGACACTTTTTTTTATGTGTAGTATATGCACTCAGTTGTATAACTCAGCATTCTAAACGAATGTTACTTTGCTAAATGACTTTTGCAATTTAAAAATGATGCAATTTAGACGTATTTAGATCAATATATAAATACAATAGTTCACTGTTTTAATATAGTTCATTGTCTAATTCATTTATAGACTTAGTTATGTATTCCTTATTCTACCCAGTGTATCAAAATAATTATGTATTAATGACTATAGAGACTATTGATGAAGTTACAAAGGATGATTATCCTATCAAATTGTCCTTCTTTCTGTTTCTAAATCAATTTCCCTAACAAAACTCTTTATTTCAGCAGCTAAATGGTGTATTGGATGTAATCAAACAATTTATAAAGAATTTACAAAATTAGCACAATATTATCAAAAAGTAAATCGAAATGACTTGTTATTTGGTTATACAAATTATGAATTAAATGATTATGAAGAATTAACAGCTACTAAAATGCCTAGAATTAAAATATTTCCAAAACAGTCAACTGTTCAAATTGATTACGAAGGTGTTGAAAGCTTTCACCATATTAAAAAATTCATTGAATCTGTTGAAGGTAGATACTAGATAAGGTAAATGTTTATTTTAATCCAATTTATTTCATTAATAAATTTTTGTAAAGAGAGGAAAATAAATACTTTTAGATGAAATGAATTCATTACTTGTGTTCTCATATCTAGTGTCCAATCTCCTATAAAAGAGGCCTACTTAGAATGTTGTTTAGAGATCAACTATGAAACTAACTATATTCTAAAGATTTATTAAACAATAAAGCAGAGATCAATCGTGGAAATTTAGCTGAAAATAGTTATCTTGTGAATCTCATACAAAAGTATTTAAAATCAACGAATGTATTTCCGCAGCAAATCATAGTCTCCAAAATGAATGTATTAATTAATTTTTCATTCAGAAGAGATCTCAGCATACAGAATAGTTATTGATTATGGGCCAGTAAAGCATCAACTTTCTCTACTATAAATCTGATTATTATTTAATCTGCAAAGAATTTGCTCATACAGTCTAATTTAGTTAATAGACTTCCTCCAGTTACCTCTAGTTGTACTTGCTATGCTATAGCACATACGTTGGAAGAACGGAAAGGGTATTATCAAAAAGAAGCTCAGAATATATACGGAAGAATTTGATACTAAATAGTTCTAAATTACCTAATAATGTTATAGGAAGACACATCATGATCACAGATCATTCAGTGAACCCCGATATTTCACTCGATTATTAAGTAGGCATAATAACGGCAGACTTCTGCATTATGCTCAAGCATCTGTTATTAGCCTTATAAACCCGAAGGAATGCATATTTCGACTAGGACTACCATGATGAGTGAATTCTTGCTATCATAGTGTTTTCCTTTTCTCTCCGTCATTTTCCTTGTCCATGTATTTCATCTTTGACACCGTGTTAAAATAACTGTTCATTTCGCTTCGTTTGTTCCACCAATCCCACAAACCTTCTTTATCACTTTCATTACAACTCTAATGTATTCATAACAGGACCCTTAATGCGTAACTTAGTCTTATTATTTTCTTACATAATTCATCAAAAAACTTTGACTTCGTATCATTTTGACATTTTAGGTACTTTTTGTTATGTCGGACGACTAAAGAAGAGTGAGAAACTTCCAGAACTGTTTTAGGGAACTAATTAATTTATTCTGGTCTTGAGTATTGTGAACATTACATTTCTATTATTGTTACGTTTCTCTTACTCTATCCTCTTGTTTAGCGGATTTACTGTTATTATATTGTCTTTTATCATGGACTACAGTTAATCAGTTGTATACAAGTTGTCCTTATTCACTACCACTATTTCCTTAGTTCTATATTAATGTTAGTTTCCTAATTGGTTAACTGTGTGGTCTGATTTTGTGTATATAAATAAAGGCATGATTAAAATATAATTCGTTTTCTGGTTCTGCCTGTTGGCTCATCAATCGTTGTTTTCTCTATTCCGGCTTGTGAGACTGGTAGTCGCAGGGCTGACGTGTTTGTACAGTGATTAGTAATCATCAAGGTCACTGTGTATTTTTAAATACATAACACTTTTCACACAAATTTCATCGCCATTATCATGATTAGTAATTTTGGTAATGGAAACCAACTTTTGTCACTAACCACTGTTAACATAACAATCAGTACATGTCTCTCGCTTGTTCGCTTCCATCAATTTGTGATACAGTGTGACGATTATCCGTTGTACTTAGTGATACCTATCTCACTCCCGACAAGTTTGATCTCCACCAGTCACAACTTCTCATTAGAACTTCGAGAATTCAGTACTACTAGAAGGAAACAACTTCCAGTGTTTCCTGATTTAAAGTGATATCTAGCCAAAATCACTCTGCGACGAATACACACAAGTAAACTTATTTGTTTAGCTGATAAACAGCTTAATTATGTATCTTTGCTGTATTTAAAAATATTCAATTTAGTTTATAGTTTATTTGGTTTTTGTGACACGCAACATTTTCACTAGTGAGTAGATGTATTTTATTCAGCATTTCTAACCACTTCTTCCGTCAGTTTTTGACTGAGTTCTTCATACTAGAGCGTAATTTTCATTTCGACATTTCATTTCAAACTTTAACAATTATCATAGTTGTGTTTTCGTGCATCTCGTAGGGCTGTAGTACATTGACACATCCGTAAAAGAATTTTGCAAATAACTCAAATCATTTGAATTCTAGAACGACTACTGTGCCTTAAATAACGTATTACTTTTTTACTAAAAGAAATAAAAATTAACTAATTGATGTCCGAAATACATTAATTCAACAGTGAAGAATTCTATGAACTACCTCGGTCAAAAATGATTTGAGTTTATTAATAATCCATATAAATTAATTCAACAGTCTTATTATTTACTTACCTAATTACTTAGTTACTTCTTTCTTTCCTACATTCCTTACTTACTCACTCCTTTACTTACTTACTTAACATTTGAGCATTTTACAATTCCTAAAAATGTAGACATGTATACAGTGAAAAAAATACAAACATGTTTACATTTTTAGAGCTTAACTTTCTAATTTTCCTCTGTTTTCTTTTTCTTAGATTAAATAGTCAATTCTCCAATACCTTGAAATGTATAGTGATCGAAGTAATTATATAACAAGGTTTTACTTCCTACCAATGGAGACTTATGAATACAGGATATAAAACTGTCATTTCATACACGAGTGTATGTAAACAATACTTTCCTTGTATAAAATGTTCAGCACCTTTAGTTAACTATTAAACATGATAATTTCATAATAGTCTTCAATACCTGTACAACATTATTTCTAGAGGTAAAAGTTTGTTTGTACTACATGTTCTTAGAGTGTTTTTTTTTGTTTCATTCATTCCCATTATTTATCAGAGCAATTGTTAGATTATTTATCAAGTAAATAGTAAACAAAATGTTTCAAAGAATAAATTACTGAAACAGTTTGCGTCTTGCCAGAAAGTACTCTGTATTCCATGGAGTGCAGAATCACATGTGTAAAAAAATTTCGAAGAAAGAGAAAGTCTAACTGACCACTCAGTAAGCTCATCAGGCGCACTTACATTTAATAATAAAACAAATCGATCAAAACAGGGAAGTACACAAGCGTAAAACAACGGCAATTTGACAACTGAAAGAGATTTGAAATCGATATAATTACCGTGATAGTTAAATATTAAATAAATAAATAAATAAATATATATATATATATATATATATATATATATATATATATATATGGCTACCCACAAACATCTAATTAAGCATGGGGAATTAAGTAATATCTCTAACCGCTACATTAAGAATGTGACTTCACTTTCTACTAGTTTATACGTGGCTATTTTATTCGCTACTTTTTGTATCGTCTAAACAAAATGAAACTCTATAGTAAGAGGGAACTAAGTAATTATGACTACATAAATCGTTAACAATAGTGAATCATGAGACGATAAGTATAACACGAATTAACTGTCGAAAATAAAATGAATTCATTTTACTTCCTTTATTTCTCATCAACTACATTCCAACTATTATATTGCATAATCAAAATATAGGCAAACTGTAACACGTCTTCAGTGTTAGGTTTGGTTGGGATGTAGATTTTAAAATATGTCAACAAAGTATTGAAAATATCCATACAGAATATTTGAAATGGGTTCTACAGAAACAATCTATGTGGTGACAAAAAATCATCATGCCAAAATTTAATGATCACTTATTAAATAATTAGAATACAGGTTGACAATAAATGTGATTGATGTGAGTTAAGTTCAATTATTTAAACAATAACTATCACACAACAGAATGATGTAATGAGATAAATCGAATTTTCTGTATAAGAAAATTGGTATAATAAAATAAAAGTTAGGTTATCAGAGTAAATAAGGCCAACAACTGTTTCCTTTATGAACACAAATCAGGTTCCAAGCGTTTAATAGCAACAACTTCTTTGATTTTTAAATGACTAAATGTACATTTCACAGTAAACACCCTGAAAGATAACAGGGTGTCCATCTCATATCCTGTGTAGCTGAAATGTCAAAATATTCTACTGCTGAAAGTTTTTACTTCTTTTAAACGCAAGCTTCTAGAAACATGTTCGTAGTATCTAAATCAGTGGGGAGCATCATCGATGAACAAGGTGGATCCGATGCAGATGTAAGGGCAAGGATCGGCAAAGCAAGGGCAGCATTTCTACAGCTGAAAAATATATGGGACTCCAAACACCTGTCTACCAACCTCAAAGTTAGACTCTTCAATTCGAAAGTCAAGTCAGTTCTTCTGTATGGAGCTGAAACGTGGAGAACTACTGCAAACATCCTCAGGAGGGTACAGGTATTTATAAACAACTGTCTACGCAAGATACTGAATGTCTGTTGACCGGAAACCATAAGCAACAGCCTACTATGTAAGAGAACAAACCAACTTCCAGCTGAATAGGAAATCAGGAAAGGACGTTGGAAATGGATAGGACATACATTGCGAAAATCACCAGACTGCATCACGAGACAAGCACTTACTTGGAATCCTGTTGGAAAACGGAAAAGAGGAAGGCCAAAGAACACACTGCGTCGAGAGCTGGAAGCAGACATTAAAAGGATGAACAGTAACTGGAGACAGTTGGAAAGGATTGCTCAGGACAGAGGTGAATGGAGAATACTGGTAAGCGACCTATGCTCCTCCGAGAAGGGTAACAGGCGTAAGTAAGTAAGTATTTAAATCAGACTCTTCGTTAAGCTCTATCAATGCAAGTGTTTTAACGGATACACATATATTTGCACAAACAATCGACAGTAACATGCTAAAGACACATGTGAGTCTTTAAATGTTTTACAGGACACGCAGAGCTGTGCAGTATAATCAGTCCTTGTTAATATTGTGTTTAGTCTTCTTTTAACTGTCAATACAGAACCACTCCCTTTGAAATCAAAATAACTGAAAACTATGGATTCTTCAGACTTCTGGGTTTTGATCTTTTGGAATTTGCTGATGAATTTCCAAGGGGTAATTTGTTATGCTTTTGGTAAGTTTTGATGTTTGTTTCGTCTTAGGCAGATATTTTGTTTTGTCATGCAGAACAGTACTTTCACTAATGCATTTTCGAAGTGGACTGCATGAAAACTATCAAGTTTCAAGTATAATTCTATCCATGTACTCATTCTGTAAATTAAGCTTTGAATCAAACCATCTTCTTCCCGTTTCATTGTAATATCAAATAAATGAAACCTATTGTCTTTCTCAATTTCTATTGTCAAAAAGCTCTAATAAACAGTATGTATGATTTTGATTATTACACGCTCTAAAAGTGTAGTCAACATATTTGTAATAATGTACCAATTTATTAAGCATGTTTTCAAACGCTTCTATTTTCTAGATTAACCATAAGTATGTCCGCAAGGAAGAGAGCTAGTTGACTGCTCATCGCTATAATATAACTTTGATAGTATGCTGCGCTGCAAAACTGGATGCCAATGACCTTCGTGAGCAGAAGTATCAGTCTTTTGATATCTGCTATCGGCAAAGTGAGTAGGCTAGCATACCGGTAGATATCTATAGTTTCAAGAAGTGCTTTTTTAAAAAGGGATAGTAGAGATCGTAGACTTACCGGTGGTGCTTTCTACATGACTCAGTGTTTCAACAGACTGGAAAGAATCATTTAAGGAGCATGCATTTAGTCGTTGACAGGTTTATTCCAATATTTTGAATATCCATCTGACCACTTACACTGAGACAGCTTACCCATTGATAAATAGAATTTTGTTCTCATATTTTGGGTAGACTGTAAGCGTAAAGCAAACAAGACCCTTATGGTGTCCACTTATTATATTTAGTGCGATTATGTAATCCACTTTTTAAAAGTTTTCTTAGTAGCTTAGTGAGTCATTTATCATCAGAATCAGTAAAGTTTTTGTTGTATATGTCAATTTTAACTGTTGACTGATCATTTATAATAGACTTTATCTTAGTAATGTAATTGATTTTGTTAATCAGGACACACATCATTCTGACATAACTACTACCTGAATTCTAACCAAACCTACAATTATAAGTATGTTACACTTTATCCAGACTTTGATTTTGTAATATTACAGATTATATGCTGTTGATGAGAATCATAGTGGATTCATCTTATTCTGTACAAACAGTGGTTCATTATTTTCTCAATTTACCAAAGGAAACGAAATTTATTATACATTAAAGTGAAATGATATATATTGTGTTACGAATAATAAATTGATATTTTGTTTGCCTACTTACCCTCTCACCTTGTTACATTACTTTGGTGTAGTATGCTAATCTGACCTTAATATTCCTTACATGTCATTGGCCGTTCAATTCTCACCTACTTTGCTTGTCCATATTTAAAATACTGGTATGATATGATGCGGCACAAGTTAATCATAATCTAAGTTCGATTTCTCACAATATAACATTTTTGTGAACTTGAGTGAATAAACCGGTGGCTGCAGATTCACATTTACAGAGTGGCAGACTGCTCGTTCTTTACTGACTCACACAAATCTCACTAACATTCATGTTTGCGGAGAAATATGGCTAACAATAGATGAGTCTTCAGTTTTTTTTCAGTCTGCTCACTGAATAAGAGCTGTTTGACCTGTTCATCACAAGAAATAACTGTTGATCTAAAAGTAACCTTTGAAAGTATCGTGCTTAGTCGACGACTTTTCAGTTGGGACGATTTGAGTAAGTGATTGTAGAGTTTCAGTCTGTAACTCTGTCAAAAACCTTCTAAACCGTCCCAAGAAAGATTCAGTACTTTGAAGAATAGCCTGACCACCCATCAGAATTCTCATACACTCTCCTCTTATAAGTTTTGTTTTTAGCTAAACTTAATAAGTTTAAACAGCTGAAAAGAAACAAAATCAGGCCACCACAACATCTACAAATACAGACTGAAGACGTAAATTGGAGTTATATAACTATTGCATGCAAAATATGAACATACTACACCAGTGGATAATAGTTTGTTCACTACAACGTAAAACCAATGTAAACCATCAAGGAAAAATAGTGTTCATGTAAATCTGACTCGGATTACGTAAATGGTCTTAGATGACGTTATTACACTGCAATTCATTCTTAACGATAACAAAATGTAATAATTATCCTTTATGAATCTTAAAAAGACATATTTTGGAACAAGAAAACAGTATACAAAATGTATTTCCAAAAAAATAAGCCCTATGATTCTGTGGAAGCTTCACGATTTAGTGCAATCATTGATTATGTAGAATAGTTATAATATGCATCCACAGTTAAAATATCAAGCTTAGATAGTGTGAATTTTAACAATAACTGATTCCAGATGATTTCAGTAATAACACGAAAACTGATTTCGATATCACAGAAGCACCTATGATGACGAATAATCAGTTTCATATGATACGTATCCCTTGGCTAGACTGGTTGCTGGTTTGTTTCTGCGTGAACCACTTACTGATAAAATGCAATGCATTACTACTACTACTCCTACATCTCAGTAGTTACGTAATCAGGCTGCTACGCATACGTGAGTATTACATTATGAATCATTATATTCACATGATTTATTCATTGTACTATTGGATGTAATTAAACACTTTATAGCAATTGTTCCCTACCCCACTTTTAATTAAGGTCTCAATGTAACAAACAACATAGCTGGGATGCATTTAAGTAATACTCGACGTAAAACCTTACTGCCGAAACAAATATCATTGCCTGATATGCTCATAACATATTTGTACATGCCTTATTCTACCCATTGAAATTCATTATTAATGGATTTATAACTTTAAGGATGTAGTGAGAAAGCTAAAAAGCAACAACCATTTGCTAGAATATTTCCTATTTATTTAAAAATTGACTTATAGTTAATAAAAGTCAAATCAGTCTTTCATACTTTCTACTGAGGTATTATCAGCCAGGAATGAAATAAACTTCGAATTCTGAAGAAATATTCGACTTTAAACAAAACCCTTTTTCACGTAAATAGATAAACAATAATCAACAGAACATTAATTGTATTGTGTTGACATGATGTAGAAGCATTTAACTTTTGTAAATAGAACTTGTTGACGTTATGCATGAACTAAACTTTTTGCAAGTATGCATGTTGATATACCACCCATCAGCGTTTATTGTTTGTACAAACACTGGTTCTTATCGAACATACTGACCTGTACTCATTTACACATTCGGAAATAAATGGGCTTGTTTCTCACTTCCGTTTTAGCTTTCCTGCTTATGGCGAGCTAATAATTAACAAGACATTATACATTTATGCTCCAGCTCATCAGTATATATACCGTCTTTTCCATTTATATATACGGTATATTGGCCATCTGAACCAGCTAATCGACCACCCGCAAAATTGTTCCGCTTGTTTAATACTTTGGTCATGTTAAGTTATTTCTAACTCAGCATGACTAATTTATCACTGTTTGAGTATTCATCTATACTCCTAATTGTTCGGATGTAGTTTGAATTGTGAAACAGTTGTTTATTGTGCTATCGATGTAGATCTAAGCTGTTATGATGCGAGGAATTTGGTGGTTGGTTGGCCGAGTGCCAATCACTTGTGCCTAGTCGGTAATTGTGCGTCTGCCCTATACCCACTGAGTCCCAAGTCAGAATAGGAAGAATACGAGCCAATAGATCAACCAGACAGAATCCTATTATATTTCAAGCATTCCTTTATATAAACATAAAATCAAACCGCATAGCTAACCACTTAGGAAATTATCATGAATACGGAACAAAGGAAATAGTGGTAGTAAATAGGAACAACTTGTACATAACTAATTAACTATAGTCCATAATAAGAGACAATGTAATAACAGTAATTATGCTAAACAGGAGGATAGGGCAAGAGAAACGTAGCAATAGTACAAACAATTGTTTACGTTACACCCAGAATAAATGAAATGGTGTTTTTAAAACACAGTTCTGAAAGTTTGTTACACTACTTTGTGGTCCGGTATAACAAGCACGTTTTGTTTTCTTTAACTATTTACAATGTATCATTTGTTTATTGCAATTATTGCATTACTTGTTAATATTTAAGCAAAATTTAGTAATTTTTTGATTTCTCTGATCCTCTGTTTATTCACATCAGTGTTTCCTTTAACAATTATTTATACCGTTTTAAATCATAGACGTTATAGCAGTAAATGCTGCTTGTTCGTCAGCCTAGATGATTCTGCGACATCGTAACCAGTTATCGTGTTATTACTGAAATCATCTGGAATCAGTTATTGTTAAAATTCACACTATCTAAGCTTGATATTTTAACTGTGGATGCATATTATAACTATTCTACATAATCAATGATTGCACTAAATCGTGAAGCTTCCACAGAATCATAGGGCTTATTTTTTTGGAAATACATTTTGTATACTGTTTTCTTGTTCCAAAATATGTCTTTTTAAGATTCATAAAGGATAATTATTACATTTTGTTATCGTTAAGAATGAATTGCAGTGTAATAACGTCATCTAAGACCATTTACGTAATCCGAGTCAGATTTACATGAATACTATTTTTCCTTGATGGTTTACATTGGTTTTATGTTGTAGTGAATAGACTATAAACCCCTGATATATTATGTATGTATGTAGTATGTATGTATTATTAAATAATCAGACAAATTGTAACTATAGACTTACCTAATAATAGCCATATTTCACTATAATTATAATGTTGTTGAGATTTGTGAGATTTAATATAGGATGACCAGTTTGTCACGCTGTAAATCCGGAACTTCCGCCATGCACCCAACTGCTCAAGGTTACAAAGATGTCATATCGCGGCAAATCAATCTAGGTTGATGATTAACTTGTGCCTATTTTTATTAAAAAAAATCAGATAATTATGATATTTACACTATCTTACAATAAGCTTTCAGCCACATACACGTGTTAAAATCCTTTGCATAACTACTAACTTCATTAAATCCTACAACCACATCTGATTTGGAGGGCTAATTTTCTCTGGAATTACAAATGGTATGTTGTTTTTGTGTTGTAATATACTATTTTTAGACTTGATATCCAATCAGGACTTTACCTCATTATCTTTAGGAATATACTAAAGTGTGTGTATACCATATAAGGCCAATAAATTTGTCTGGGTCAGTACAACATGATGATGGATTTTACTGAATAGTTTATATGTTATTAACTTCATAGCAAACACATAATTAACTAGTGAAATTAACTGACCATACTTTGCACTCGTTAGCCGCATAATCACAGGGCCTTTGAAATTATCTAGTAGTCCCCGTAGCTATTTTAGGGCGACTTTGTTGCGATTAGTATGGTTAAACTTAAAAACTGTTCACTAAAAGCAGGACTCGTGAAGAACAATTGGACAAGATCCTCAGGAGAATGACGATGAATGGCGAAACCACTAATTCATTTTTACTTCATTTTTGAGAATTTCTCCTAGAGTTGCTCATGAGTTGTCAAAATATGTTAAGAAATCAAACGACTTTGAAATTGAAGTTCATTAATCTTGGCCTTTTACCATCTATGGTTTAAATGCAGTTTACTAAGATAAACGAACTATGTCTACAACCTCTTAAGTTTATCCTAGTTAAATTGTAACCAAACTTCCGTGGTATAATCTTTTTTAGATGACGTTATATAACATTTTATAAGTGAGAGGCTGATGACTCCACTGAGTAACAGTGAAGACAATAAGGTTGCGTCTTATTAGTGGAAGTTCAACAAAATTCCCCATACCATTATATATTGATCAATATTCATACTCAATACAACTTTTTCAATGAAACTTATAACCTCGAAGATAGAATTGTGAAGATGATCTTAGTTGTTTAGTGGAAGTATGAGAAATTCAATGATAATTATCTTAGAATGGTTGAATGCTTTCGGCGAATATTAAATAGCTACACACATTCAGGTATTAATAATGTAGTCGTTATATTTGCCGTAGAAAAGGCCGATACTATCAAGTCTGATTATGCACAACTCTATATGTCTTACTGTTATCACCCAGCTTTGCCTTGATATATTACTCGGACATAATAATCCGACTAATTTATCAAGAAGCCGATTAACCACTCACACGCATATATTATTGTAAAAATATAAGCCAATAATGTACAAGATATATACATATGCTCTAGCCTTTGTCTCACATGTCTATCATACGATATTGTCCAATCACATGTCTCCATCCAGACATGTTACATCCATTTTTTAGTGTAGAACTTAGATTTTAGATCAGTTTGCAATAGTTCTCTCCATCTACACAGCCTATGCTGTCTACACTTCACTTCATTCTGGCCTTTATGTATTTTTATATGTCGATGCATAGGTGGTGACTTAGGAAGTGATATATCAAAGGTCTCATACACAGTTGCTACGAGAATTCTACTTTGCAAGGGTGGTCCATCACTATTTTCTTAAAGTTGCAATTGATTAATATGCCGTATTATTAATAAGTTACCCACCCTTACTTTATATACCACTTTACCTATCATAGAAACAACCTTCCCACATATTTATTTTAGCCTACTAGGCCTGTAATTATGAGCATAAACATAGTCACCGACGGTGAATTCACAAAACTTTTTGTAACCATTCCCATAATGGTTTGGTGTTGCCGGGCTCCTAAAAAAGATTGATTCTCTTCAAGAACCATTTATCTGTAAACAATTTCAGTATTTTTGATTAAATTAAAGGCGAGCCATTTATTTCTATTATCACTCAGTTCCCCCTGCCCAATCATTCCATTTGATTCATAAACAATTATTATGTCATTTCTCATTGATGAACTATGGCTAATCGACTATGTATACGAACTCCAGTTCACACTCATCATCACTTCTATTTTGTGTTAATACTAGCTTCCTAATTGGTTGACTGTCTGGTCTGGTTTTATGTATATATAAGGAAATGTATGAAATTTTATTGGATTCGATTTTGTCTGATTAGTCTATCGGCTTGTGTTTTTCTTTCTTCGGCTTGAGACTAAGTGGGCATAGGGCAGACGAGCATTTACCGACTAGGCACACACCCAATTGGCGATCGATCAACCAACCAAATCTCTCGCGTTATAACAGATGTCACACTAACTTTATATCTAAGATGCACAATATCAAAAAACTCACTTATTTGTCGACCAAGCATGATCTCAGCTGCAAACTTTTCATTCTCTCTGTTATGGTACCCACAAACATTGTTACAAGCTCAGCTGACTCGGTGATTTAATGATGGACACCAAGCCTTAACATACTTATCAAAATTGCTATATCATCATAGCTCTGAGCACACACCCGCGCACTACATCTTCCTTTACTTAAGTTATTTGATCAAAAAAGGAACATTAACGGTAAATTCATGCCGATAGCCGATTTTTTTTTAAACTAAATTGTGTCGCTGACCTAATGAATATCAGGTTACTGAACACTGACTGGAACAAATATTTAAGGTACGGTAAAGTTATGTGTAAAAAATGTAGTTTATCTAAAGTTCAGTTTGAGTACAATGAGTTGATTTAACCAAATTTGTAAGTCGGTTGACTTTTAAACACTGAAGTACATTAGTGTCGCGACAAGTTGACACATGACGTTTTCATTATTTAGAGTGATAGATTGATAATGTTCTCCCAAATGCTGCCTGGTTTCGCTCAACTTTCATCACAATCTTAGCTCTCAAGATGTACAATGATAAGCCTGTGAGTCATTCATCATGCACTCCAACCATAAGTTAGATGGAGCACCCAGGTTATGAACCAGTCAAATGTGCTTCGCCTACAACAGAATTATGCGGCTAATTAGCAACTCAATTGCCTCATAGTCTATTTCATATCGCTTATCAGAACCTTTTTAATATGCCCAATATCTTCACATCTCTGACTGGTAATCCATTCTTAGTTTTCAGTTCCATAGATGTCACGAGGCTATCCCCTCCAACACAAATATTGAATACTATACCAATAAGTCTGATGCGACGTTCATCTACACGCTACAATTACAACATTAGCAATGTGGAAAGTTTTTATTGGCTACTTTTATTTATCGTATACCTCTAGGGTCGTGATCTCTATTCCAAAACATATTAGCAAAGTGCTTTGCTAGATTTTGTCTCCGTACAGTATGACTTGGATCCGCCGTAGCAACTAAAGAAAATCAGCTTGTTAGACATCGAAGCATAAAGTGTGTAAGATTGTCTGTAACTTATTGGAAGGGTCCATGATTGAGAATTACTCTTGCCTCAATCTGAATTTTTGAGGAGTTTGTCAAATAAACTGTTAAATCGGTAAAAACGCCTACTGTTATACGCAAAAAACTAACTGCAACTCTAATCTGCAAATTTATCTACGCCAACTGATAATCGCAACCCTGAACAACAACTTGACAACTGACTACTCACCCCTAGCCAAAATCAAGAAGACACGAACGCAGCACTAGGAAGATTCAATTCTATTATATCTCAACTCTGTATATATAGTTACAAAAGCAATTTTGTAGCAATTAGAGTAATTAGCACACTAAAAAGACACTACAATCAATCACAACCAGCAAGTTCAGAGCGGAGGGAATGAAGGGCAGTACCGGTTACCTCCTACTTTACAATTAATAAAATAAAACAAAAATAGAAATAAATACATGAAAAATAACTTATTCTTTCTCTTCTTCGCATAAACACTGTTTCTTCAATACCGCATTCAGTTTTGTCTTCATACGTCTTTCTAATAAGCCATTTTGATGAGTAGCATGTGGAAGGATTGAATTTCCATTTGATTCCGTACGTCAGTAACTTTTGTGGATTTCACCACTAGAATTTTTCGGATATTTCTGTAGTTTGACATGACTCCCCATCAAATCAGCGCCTTTTATTGTCAAATATAATCTATGGTATTCCCCTGCTGTTAGTGATTAACTGTAGCGCTGAGATAATTGTGTCTATGGATAGTATGTGAGCCATATTTGAGTAAATACTTCTCATAATAAGACAAGTAAATAAACAATCTTATAGTCTTTACACTCCTCTGCCTATTTTAACAATGGATGGTTTAAATAATTCTATTTCTGCTTTCCCAAAGAGGTAATTGCTTCTTTCTTGCCTCCATGCTGGTAGGGTTATTTTTTCTTCTTGTGCGGCTTATTTTCTGGACCAATCACAAAATTGGCCCGGACAACCAGTGATTAGTGTAAGCACTTTTAATATGATCACCCATTGACAGTTTAGCTATGCATGTTTTTTGAAGCATTAAATACGAAGAGTGCTTTTTAACTGGAAATGCCAAATAGTGAAGGCAAACTAGACAACATTCAACTAAATGCACTATGTTTGCTCACATCGTTCACTGGAAGTCCTAACGTATCATCAACTGCATACCATCGTAGCCTAAAAGTTTCCCTCGACTACGACTGATGTCGTAGTGTGAAAAGTCGGCTTGGCCAAAGTAGATTATTTCTTTGATGAAAATAGAGAACTTTATAATTACACACATAACTTTTAATTATCTATTTGTACGTCCTTTGCTTTCCTTGATCAATGATGGTTATAGGTCTGCTTGGTTGTCTTCACTTTTTCTGTATTGTGATCAGGCTTTGCTACTTGTCACTTCGCAATCCTCCTAGCATGCTGTTTACCGTTTTCACTTTCACGCGACGTACCGCTACCTACTACTAATGGACGACCTTATAAGTAGTATACGCCACACCATCACTATTAAACACAAGTTATTTCAATTTAATCCTGCTCTCAAGAATACACCACTAATTTTACAGCTAATGCGAATAACAATGCCATAAAGAGCAATGTGCACAATTTTTTGGAAAAATGACAGAATGGATGGATGGTTAATCTTTATTATATCACATTATCTTTAAAGTCATTTTCTTAATAAAGGAACCTGAAATAATCCTGGTCAGTTTAAACAACCTTAATCTGCTGAGATCCACAGCTGCAGTTTAAAAATGATGGAATCTGTGCTGTATGCCTTAAAAAGAAAATTAACAATTTAACCACCTATTAGTACACAACTCCGATATTGTAACTGTGCACAAAGTGGAGTTATTTTTTAGTTGAATCACATTCGGAGTAAAGATTAACACCAATTTTTAATGTCTTTACTAGTGTACATGCCACATTTTTCTAGTTCGGCATACACCCTGAATTTATACGGTTCTCGTAAAAATTAAAGTCTAGTTTTCGTAGGGAATTTTTCGGAATCTTACAGTCCTCTAAGAGATCTGTTCAATTTACCCCACTAAAACCTTTAATTGCAAGCTTACTGCCTATCTTGACGTCATATTTTTACTTCCTATAGTGCTACATTTTTGTCGTCTTTGGTAGAACATATGTCAGATTTTCCCTTCAGCGTTTGCAGTTTATTATGCGCTAGCTCTACCAATAATGACTTTAACCTGTGACACTTTTGCGACATGTCGTCTTGTTATCGTCAAAACATTTGGTTCACTAGGGTACGGTGTTTTTACTAAATGGACTCATTGCTCCTGCATCCCATGCTACCACTGGCATGCAGTGTGCTAATAACCAAGCGTCCTCCTGACGGTGACCAGTATTCCTACCGGTAACACAGAACCACCGAAAGGTCGCGGATTGGTATGAAATTGATGAAGCCAAACACAGAGAACAATCAGATGCAATTAGCTGCTCAAACTAAAAAACTATGCGAAGGCACATAGACTCCGGCAGCCCAGTCAACTTAGACTACTCACAAACAAAATTCCTACAAACCCAAATTCCAAAGTTCTACCTCTTAAACCCAGAGGTAATGAGGAAAATACTAAGTGGTTTTAAGATCACTGGATGGATTCTATTTAATATTGCTAATTCAGGCACTCCGGTGTACACCACGTTAAGATCCCATTATGTAATCTCAAAATCGTGACTTTATCAACATTTTATCCATGGATAACCTCCCAGCTGGTCAAACATCAACTACGGTGTTTACAAATATTCCTCAACCTCTGATCGTCAGAAATGCTGATGGAGAACTTGAGTACCACATTGGTCTGTCAAAATTCTGAGATACTATCCTCTCTGAAACTTTTCAACACTAAGGCATAGGTATCATACCTAGAAAATCTTATACACCCCTGAATGTTTCGAACTGCTTCCCCTATTGACCTAAAACCGTGACTCCAGCCCAGGATTTATTACTTTTCTTAAAGCCATGGAATTCGAATCCTCTTAATTATCATGATAATTTCCAATGGAAGGCAAACTTTGAACTCTTGAAGGCGAATTCTGGTCATCCTATGGTCAAAAGAATTATTCAAAGCCATTTGTTACTCAAAAGATTTCCAAGACTACTGTGGATAACTCTGAATAACATAAAGCAGCGCAAGTAGATACTATTCAGACCCTTTCCTCCGAAATCCAAACAACAACTGCTTAATATTAAGATCATACTGAACAGTCCTTTATCAATAAACGAACTGTTCCAGAAACAGAGAGGAAAACTATCAGGAGAGTTGAAGTGCTCCATTGTTTTTCATCATAAGCTTAAACGAAAGGATGAAAATGGAGACAAAAATTTAACCCATGACGTATCAAAGGTGTGTCACGAAGCTGGCTACAAGTGTACAATCAATTTTCCCAATAAGAATACACAGATCTGGTCATTCAACTCTTCTCTTTCTAATGATCCTTGACATATAGCAAATAATATCAGCTGTGTTGCAGTTCTGATATAGTTGATCTAAAACCTTTACGAAAGGGATAAGAATATTTTAATGCACCTCAGTGACTTCAGCTACCTCGTAATAACAGGTCCGGAGCAATAAGAAGTAATTTATTTCCTTGTTTCCTCTTTTCTTCGTCCTCACTAAATTATTATTTCCAGACTTACAAATCATGATATACTGTGGTGTAACGTGCGAGTGGGAATATTCGTGGTCATGAGACCCAGGTCCTTTTGAATATGACATTTTTAAGATAGTAATCCAGCTGTTGATCTTTCTTTTTCCCATATGCTGCCGGTGATTGACTCCGGTATTTCTTATTTTTTGTCTTTAAATTACGATTTAAAATAAGCAATCTACTCTAGATACTTACTCGATGACCTTCTGTGACGAGACAAAGAAGCTCAGTATATTCTTTCGTGGGGAAGGGAGTGCAATATAAATACTTTAAGATCAGATTAAACTCTCACTTATCAAGAAACTCAATTCTGGAACCCAGAAATTCCGAGCTCATTTTGTAGTAGAGACTATGCTCTATTACTTCCTGAAACTTCACTTCGCTGTTTCACGACAGAACTCACAGTATGCAAGTACTATCATTAAACTAACTACCATTGGGTCAGGGCAGACCTGGGAAATATACTCTGGCTAAGCGGATAAGGCGCTGTCTATGTGAATGAAGTACGGCAGCAGATTACGAGTATTTATCTTTAGTCTATTTGTCATCATGCCCATCGTCACTAGGCTCGTAACTGACTTGAGCTCATCACCCAGCCTAAATCTAGCACTCACAAGATTATCAGGAGTAGGCCCACTGCTTAAAACTAACAGCTACCCCCACCCCCCGACGATTCAGAAAAGTGAATATCTTATGGAGTCCTACATAACGTTAGACAAGCTATAAGATCACTGAAACCTTTACTCCATAGTGGAGAAAATAGGATGCCATTTAAGCTTATTTAATACGACAGCTAAGTTTTCCCACAATTGTTTAACGTTATTTGTAATCTCTTTCCAAAAGATGAAACTTGCCCTAGATCATGGAAAATCTCACTTATAATCCTCCATTTTGTCACTTACTCAGGGCTTAATTTTAAAAACTACTGTCCAATCACCCTTGCCTCTGTTTGATTTGAATCCATGGAGGAAGCTATAAAAGAGAAGATTTATACTATCCCAGTTTAGTATGAACTAATCGTATCTTTTCAGCATGTTCATTGTTTAAAATATCTTGCATAACTTGTCATCTAGAATACTTTTAATATATAATAAATGATTAAGAGGATGGAGAATTATTTGTTACCTTATACTTCGAATTCATTAAGTTATTAGTGAGGTACATTATTTATCTCTCTTGTATACATTTAAAGTCTTCAGAATAGCATGCAACTTGCGTGACGGGATAGCCTCTTTTTTGAAAGATCGTATTAAAGTGCAGATTTATGACGACATCACTCACATTCTCAAGGTATCACTAAGAGTATCTTCTAAAATTCGGTCATAGGACGCTTATTGTATGCTGTGTATGATGATGGCATATACCACTGCTTTCAAGGAAGGGGTTAAAATCTTTATGTCAGCGGACGACCTCGAGATTGTCTATTCACCCTACCCAAATAAAAGTCAAATTCCTAACGCAATATTGCAAAGTGATCCCAATAAACTAAGCAAATAGTGTGATATGTTTTATTCTCCTTGTTGCGGTAAACTTAAGGATTATATGATTTTGTGAATTATTCTTGTCATGCTCTTCCAAACTTGACTTATTTATTGTGTTCACTTTGTGTCTGGTTTGTTTATCTTCACTTTCGCCATTTTTGGCTCGCACCTTTGTTTTGGGCTGTTAACCATTTGTCTTCAGACTGGGTGCCTACAATATTGAAGGTTTGTAATAATACGTTTATAATTTGTTGCATAGAACAATATTACTCGACAGGTCAATAAATACATTATTTGGAATTCGTTTCTTTTGATTTGGCTCAATTGGTTCTTATTTGGAAGCCTGTCTAGTTGTATGTTCAGCGCCCGGCGTCTGGACGTTCGGTTACCGTTACACACCTTATTACACCAAAGTCAGGGTACCTATGCTTCAAAGATTTCATCAAGGGATCAGTGTGCACTCTAAGAAACATCGATCATATCAACCATGTAGTATCTGCGATTTAGGAGTATGATATTCAAAAAGCATATCATTTGCCGAGTAAGATTTATCACAGATCCCTAAAGCCCGAGAACTTATTGGTTTTATTCATCGTAACTAAGATCACGATGGATCCAAAGTAGCCTTATTTAGACCTGTGGCGGCCACGGAACACTACCGAGTAAATAAACGCCTTACAAAAAGTTAGGTAAGAATAAATACTATATTAACAGTTAATACAAGTACATATAATTAATTCAATGTCAATTAGAATTAGTTTACTTGGACTAGCTGCGCTGTTTGAGGCGAATGGTAGGTTCTCCAAATGATCACCACATGCTATATATATATATATATATATATATATATATATATATATATATATGAACGCAAACGTCCAGTGTAGCTTTATTCCAGTCGGTTCAGCGGAGAGGAGCGGCAGGGACGTGGAGTGTCTAGTCCTGATGCTGTAAAACGGGAATTATTTATAATTCCAAGCAATCAGTGAATAAGACTCAATTCAAAACGAAGAACGTTGCCACGATAGTATATTTGCCACTCGAACAGCAGACAATATCAGGCGCCAAGGGCGAAGTGTATAAAAGTAGTAGTAGAAGTAGTGTACAATGGTATTAGTGATACATTTAAACAATATTGGTACAGTATGTATTGATAACGTTTAATGCAAAAACTTATTACATACATAACACTGATGAACTTTAACAAAATATAAGGTCTTTAAGTTAGTCAGCACAGACCTGTGTTAATCCTCTGCTTAACTTATACTCTATTATATTCAGGTACATGCGTTTCGTAAATCTACACAGAATTGAGAAATTTTAACGATATTTTACTAGGCTTTTGACCTCTGATCAACAGTACAAAGATCTAAGCCATACTTGCAGATTGAACCGTTTTTGGGCCAAAAGAATCAAACTTAATCTTACGATTCTTTATATAACTCTTCATAATGGAACTATAACAGGTAAAACTCTAATATATGCTCGAAACTGTTTTACGACTATTAAAACGGAAACTCGAGTAAGATCACAAAATTCTTGATTAACTTGAAATCCTCCTCCATTGATTCACTCTGTACCAACCTCCGGAATTGGTTACCAGAAAGCACACGATTACATAACACCCTGTCATAGTACAAATCCTCCCTAACCCTCCATTTAAACAGTGTCGTCATTTGTAACCTACTTACTAAAGCATATAAAGACTGAGGCATATTTATTTATGAACCTTCTAGCATCTAATCTTTCCAATGCTTTTGTCCCAAAAATCTATCTGCGGAAGAGTGTTTCTTCTTATTTGTTTACTAGTCACAAAACGTTTTGTTTTCTAGCAGATTATACTCTGAACTCTAGTAATATCTATATATTTCTCAGAAATTTACCTATTTGGCGCATACCATTCAACTACATTTATCCCAAATAATGACGTTGCATAGTAACCCGTACTTCTAAATGAATATCCGTCAAATCAAGACGAGACCAGTTTGTAACTTAGGGTATCAAGTACAGGACATAATCTTCCCACACCTGATACTGGTATATTGTAAATGCTATTGCTATCCATGCTTTCATTTTTGTAAAATTTATGTTCTTCTGTGTAAGAATATTCTTCTTTATCACTGAAACCATGCCTAAACGCTGGTGTGAATTTCGTGCAAAATTTCGAAATATAATAATAATGAAGCAAATGTAACTTCGAAAACAAATAGCAATGGATGAAAAATCAAGTTTTTTTGATAGTTTATGGAAAACAATAATACACTGCTATATAACAACATGAGGAGGCAGACAACCTGACCTGAAGATTTTTAGATTGGGACTGGGTCATAGTTTATAACTCCCATCTTAAGGTCACGGATCAAGTAACAGAAAAACTCCTGCCCAACTTCTATCTGGCCAATGTTTCTACTCCAAATGTCAGTTTTAGTGCTCTTTACATGGTTACCCTAGTTTAGTGAACTTCAAACATCTTATCATCAAAAGGATACTGGGGCACTCGAATCCAAACAAGTCCGCTGGCTTAGATGGAATCTGGTCACAAGTCTTTAGCGAATATGCAGGCCTACTCTGTTTTTCTCTTTCTACCCTCTTTAACTGCTCTTCAGATGCTGGAAAGCTGCTCTTTAAGTGGAAAAATATTCGGTTAGGGAGACAACAAACCAACGGCTTTAAACTATCGTTCGGTTTCTTCGCTTTCAGAAGTGATGAAGTCATGGAAAGAATCAACAATCGCCACTTAACCACTCCTTTAATAGTTACCTACTATCCATATCTCAACACACTTTCTATTAGGTAGGTCTCATAATACTAACTTGCTAATAGCATGGAATAGTTGGACTCTATCTACAGAGCACAACTATCCCGTGGAAATTACACTTAGATTTCTCCAAAGCATTCGGTAGATTACATCAACTTTATAGAAAATTGCAATTAACTGATATTAGCGAGTGTCCATTAGAGTGGCTAATGGACTACCTAAGTGAAGGTTTGCTTGCAATAACAGCTCACTTTGTCTTATTTATTCGGTTTACAATGGTTGGTGGGTATCTTAATGTTGCATCCTTGGACCCGTTCTCTTCTAAGTGTTTATTAATTCTCTTCCTTCTAATCTAGAGTCACGAACCCTTCTTTGTACTGATCTCAAGATATGGATGCAGATTTAAGGTTCCTTAGATATCTTGATTCTTTATGAAGACGTGAATAAGCTTACTTCCGCTAAACAAAAATAAAACAAATTGCCAAAGTTGAACAATAAGGAAGAACTTTCTGAGTATACATCTGGGTCTATTTGTACTTCATCTACTTTGTAAAAGGACCATAACCAAAAAGAAGCAAAACCCTTTCCTATACTCCAGGTGTATTATCACATTGGAATTCTTCAGCCAATAAAGCCTGCTGGGAGGAAAGGTTTCTTGCAAAACTTTATTTGGCTTGACTATTAAACTTATATCATGCATAGATACCTAATTTTAAACCTAAAAGAACTCATATATCATATCCCCCTCACTGAAAAGGATATTCTTATCTAGGAAAATGCTTAACAAAGGGTAATAATTTACAGAACTAACCCTACATAGCACTACATAAAGCATGTAACTTACATCCTGTGTAGTGCAGATGGATCAGCAGAGGATATGAACTTGGTGCATCGTGTAATTACTGGCAAGATTCGGTGTTAAATTAAGTATAAGAGGATATTCCTGTAGCGTATAACACCTTAGGGTAATCATCAAAGTCCTTAATAACTGTTTTGTGGTCGAAAATAGCAACATATGGCACTTCTCACTTGAAACAGTAGTCTTAGCACCTTCCACCGAATTTCTCAAACGATGGCTTGATGCATTTTTTTCTCTTCAGGCACTAACGGACTTTTTTTATAGGTATCTTCGTCTAAAAATAAACGAAATATTTACAAAACTTGGGCGCCGAGTGTATGTAAGACATATGAATAGAATATATTTGTTAATAATCTCAGCGGATGAAATTAATGAAAAATTCCAACGTTTCGCTCGGCAAAATGGTCAGAGCTTCTTCAGGGAAATAACCAAAATCAAAAATTATCGAATATATTCGATATCCGACCAGTTTGCCGAGCGAAACGTTGGAATTTTTCATTAATTTCATCCGCTGAGATTATTAACAAATATATTCTATTCATATGACTAAGGGACTTTATTGTAGAAGCAACACATTGTTCACTGTTACTCGTAACTCTTAATGAGTCTTTTGTTTCCAGCAGGTGATAATTCTCTCGTTCAGTCAGGAAATTTTTGAAGTTAGAACCGATGACCACAAATACCATTAATTTTTCTGGGATAATAACTAAATTATGGAGCAAGTACCATCCGCCTGATACTTTACTGGTGACTATTTCCACATAATTCTTTCCTATGAGTCTGAAAATAATTTCCTTATGCCTTCACCACAAGTCAAGGTATTTCGAGTTACACGTTTGAACTCAGTTTACTAATGAATGTTGGGTCGCTTTTGCTAGCTTTTACTTTATCCTGCAAAGCAGACCTCGAGAGGACTGACTATCATTGTATTGGCATCATCCACTACTAAATTAACAGCTATGGAACGATCAACCGACAATGTGTTTCTTCTTTACATGTTGCCTTTGATTTTCTCATTATATATGTTTCTCATAATCATCTAAGTTTTCTGGCTGGTTTCTTTATAGCAAATCACTGTATCAAACAAGTGAACCTTCTTAATAATGCTTTGCTCGTACACAAATTCATCCCAATACAAATTCCATGGTTGATAAACTCATGAGTCTCAAGTAATTTATAATCACTTTCACTTTATTTAAAAAATTAAGAATACACTGATTGTGTAGGTAGGTGTCTTATGAAATACACTGTTTTTTGATAATAATGCATGATAAAAATCAAGTACTATTTAGCGCGTATATTCGGTATTATTAAAGTCACGTTTTCTTTTAGAAACTTGACAACAAACAACACGCACCGACATATGCCCACTTTCCTGATTAGCTTACTAAAATGACCAACAAAATGTCTGTTATGTCTTTAAACGACTGGTTAATTCATCATTAATTAGTGTAACGTCAAAGCCTGAAAAAAACCAACCTAAAATAGTTGACCGTAGCTTTTCTGTAGCTGGGTCTCGATCAGTGGAAAGGAAAATTTAAGCATAACCAATCCAAGCATTCGGAAATCTTTGATTTTTATTTTGCGAATGGACTATCAACCGCCCATTAAATAAGTCAATTAAAAATGCTATTCCATGGAGATTTGTTGACAAAATTATCAGACTTAAACTATAGAGAGAATCTGAAAACAGATTAAAGCAGAGATTTCAAAAATGTGAGTCTAAAGTGCTCCACTGGTCAGCATCTTGAAAAACAAATGTCTCAAACGTTGCTAAAAGAACGTCTCGGCAAATGTAGGAACTGCATTTTATAGTCGTTTACTTCTACTGAATGAAGTAGTTTGATTCCACTTCCAAGTCCATAACAAATTAAGTCTATTTTCAAAACTTGTATTGCTACATTTGGATCTTGGATATAACTTATCTTTGAAATCTGCCTTATTATTCAGTTCACCCAACTTATATATTTAGAACTTTGTCTTCGTGGGATCATCACTCAGACATTAATTAAAGCCCAAGGTGGCCGTAGTAATTTTCTGTCCATTTGCTGTTAAAAGCTTGATCAGTTTTAGTTTCTAGTATTAAAATAATATATGCATGCTGCGGTATAGTAATAAAACAAAATATCTAGTGATGGAAAAAGATTATTAAATCTAACATCAGAAAAAACAACATCTGTTGAACTTTCTGCGTCCGTTTCTTATAACTCACTCATTGTAGCTACTGACATTATCATTATTATCAACATTTACCGCCTTATCTCATATTTTGTTATTATTTACTTATTTCGACTCAACTACATCATTTATTAAGTTCGACGTATTTGTTCCTTTTATTATTACGTGATAATCTTATCGAAAATATATAAAAATAATAGCGTGAAACTTGAAGATGAAAATGAAAAACAAATGAGGGGGAAGTGTCAAAGCAATTACGAAACCATCAATGATAATAATAATAAAAACGAAAGCAAACAAAATATAATTCTCGCTTTCTTGGGAGTAACTCAGTCACACTGCTACGATATCCGGACGCGACTTTATGAAGGACTTGGAAATGTGCAATAACATCACAATAAAAAATAAAAGGAATAAAAATAGTAGGATTCAGACGATACTGTTACCACGAGTGTGCCTAGATATATTATTGAAATATACTAAAAAGCAAAAACCGAAACCATAACAGATGAAAGTGGGAAGAAATCAACTGGTTAGCACTAGCTAGTCACGCAGATATTAGATATTGGTTGTAAATAGGGATGAATTAACTGACCATTCCATGTGACACTATCTAAACCGTGTACGATTGTAGAAATATTAATTTACACTTTTTTTAATTACGGTACATAGAAGTGTTCACGTACTGGGAGAAACATGTGCTCTGTAAAGACTGGTTATACTTGATCATAACTCCTAATATTCCTATTCGGCCTGCTGTTTACTCACAACCTGCGCTATTTGAATTTAAACTATATATCACTCCGTGTTTTCGCGTTGAAGCTGCCTAATATCCATTGTGTTTTCAGCATGTCCTTCTTGCCGACTGAAAACACTTGACCAGCGAATTGGTACCTGTGACTAGTTAGTCATAAAGATATTGGAAATTGGACTAGATTAACAAATCGGGCCTCTAGCGCGCGTAGTGTGGTTTTGTAATATAATAACATCTCACGACCTGTTCTCACGAGTTTTAGTACGCTTCAGTAGAAGTTCATACCATTTTTTCGATTCCAAATCACTCTACAAGTCTCGGCTCCCTGCACTTTTGTCAGATCATTGTTGCTCCGTTTTTTACCGTACAGGTTTTAAAATGGATGCCGTTGTGCTTCCGCAACCTAACGGTGACGTTATATGCAACTCTGAAAATGACAATACAGAGCAGCCTGTCAAAAAGCGGCTGTCAGTTGAGCGCATTTATCAAAAGAAAACTCAATTGGAGCACATACTTTTACGGCCGGATTCTTATATTGGTTCTACACTAAAAGACACTCAGCAAATGTGGGTTTTAGATGAAAATCATGAGCATATGGTCAGTCGTGACATCACATTTTCTCCTGGCCTCTACAAGATTTTCGACGAAATTCTGGGTATGATTATACCGGCACTTTAATATGTTTAGTGAATGCTGCCGATAACAAAGTTAGGGATCCTACCATGTCATGCATAAAGATCGATATTAATCCGTAAGTGTTTCTTTTCCTAATTATTTAAAAGCGCTGAAAATATGGTTCGCATTTGGAACGACGGCAAAGGAATTCCAGTAGTTCATCACAAGGTTGAAAATATTTACGTTCCTACTTTGATATTTGGTCACCTTCTCACTTCCAGTAATTATGACGATACTGAACGGAAAGTGACAGGTGGTAGGAATGGTTACGGAGCCAAGCTGTGCAATATCTTCAGCAAGAAGTTCATTGTAGAAACATCTTCCAAAGAGTATAAAAAATGTTTCCGACAAGTACGAATTTTCACAGTAACTTCATATTTCCAGGTATGGGTCGAAAATATGACAAAAACATCAGAACCGAAAATCTTGCCAGATAAAGGAGATGACTTTACTTGCATCACATTCTATCCTGACCTAAGCCGTTTCGGTATGACTGAACTAGAACAGGATACAGTATCTCTTTTCACTCGCCGGGCTTATGACATGGCTGCAACCTGTAATGGCGTTAAAGTTTTCCTAAATGGAAAAAAATTACCTATAAAAAGTTTTGTGGACTATGTAAACCTTTTCATAAAACCCAACAAAGACGATGGTGACAATATTAAGGTAAGTGTCGAAATTTAAACTACGGTTTTCTGTATAACTAAGAATAGCTATATCCTGTGTCATTTGCAATGTTTTTCTGATATTTTTTCCGTACTAACAGTACTTCAACTTTGGCAGCTAAGTTAGATTGCCCTTCATTTACATACGGTTATTTAGTAATTTCCTAAAATTTTCGACATCTCTAAATCCAGTTCTGATAAAAGTACCTGTGTGGATTTATGTCAAGAATTCGTAATGATACGGGTAAAAGACAAAATTGCACCTCAGTCAAAGATCTGATAATTAGTATTTGTTTTTTGCTCTATACGTCGCCTTCACTTGTGTATAGGACATATTTGTTTGACTTAATCTAGCTGTCTCATTAATACTTTGGTTTGTAGGTGTTTTTATTTAATCATAATAGACTTCGAGGAGGGATCAGTGATTTGATATGGGCAATTAGTATTGCAAGTCTGTCGTTGTAGCCTCATATTGCATCGCTGCGTTGTAACTAAGCAGATACACGCATTCGTATGATCCTATTGCCATTTGTATTTCTTCAAATTAAATTCATCAGTGACCATAGTTTACTAAAAACTGCATGAACACTATGCAGTATTAGAGTAGTACGCAGTAAATTGTATCATGTCTTCATATGAATAATGCTTGCTAAATATCAGTGTATAAAAACTTTAAATTTGTGACATTACACGGCTGTAAGCAGCTTCTTCAAAGAATCTATTTTAAACTATCCATATCAATATTCACTTTATTTCAAATTAGTAAGTCAAGCCTTGGCAATTATAACAATGTCTTCATAGTTCTAGACTTGCTGTGATGTAGACCATAGTCACAAATTTTGCTTTATAACTATATACATCTTGGGCTTTTAGCACTCTGCTACAACTGTCAATGGTTATTTTGAATCCAGGTTGTATATGAAGCAGTCAGTCCACGCTGGCAGGTAGCAGTAGCAGTTAGCAGCACGGGCTTTCAGCAAGTCAGCTTTGTTAATAGTATTGCGACTACAAAAGGCGGGACGCATGTCAACTATGTGAGTGATCAGATTGTGAACAAGCTAGTGGATATTGTTAAAAAAAAGTCTGGAAAATCTGGTGTTCAAATCAAACCTTTTCAAATAAAGAATCATATGTGGTTATTTGTTAACTGTCAAATCGAAAACCCCACTTTCGATTCGCAAACAAAGGAGAATATGACATTGCAGATTAAAAGTTTCGGTTCCACATGTACTTTAAGTGAGAAGTTTGTTGGGCAGGTGAGGATAGTTCATTATTTTTTTCCGATTGTGTTTATCTTGCTCTACATCTGTATTTTATAATGCAATTCAGATATGTTCAGCCTGATATGTTTTATTTGACATTAGTAATCATCATGGCCTTAAATGGTACCGAGTTTAATATAGTGAAATACCTGGGTCTCATTTTTAATTTTAATCCTTAGAGTAAACAGAACTCGCTGTAATACTTAATTTACTCACTTCAGGGTTACCAGCTCAGTTCAGTATTTCATTTAGAGTATAGGGATTTTTTATCAAAACCAGTCTTCAGCTGGTTCTAAACGTTCATATAGGTTCTTGTTAAAACATTTGTATTTAAGAAAACTTTTCATTAGTTTCTGAAAAAACAACTGTCCTCTGAATAATAGGTACGCAATTTTAGGTCAAATGTTTGTATTTCATTTAGTTTTTTATGTGATTAACTCGTAAATATCAGTGTATAGGCTGAATTTGCTATGGACCTGTTTTAATTCTTATTAAAGCTACTAGGTCAGAGAAATCAGTACATTTTTGTAACATATTTTTCTCTATGATTTATCGTAAACTAAACTTGAGAATCTTAGTTTCCAATCAACTGATAAGTCGTCTCCCAAATAGTTGCTTTGATTCACTTAACACTAATAATTTCTCCCTGTTTTAGTCTAAGCTTCAAAATATTTAATACTATTCCATCTTCCTAGTTATCGTAAGTGTTATTTGAGCTTGCCACCCAATAACATTTATATATTCATGGTTCTTGCCACTGAATGATAACTACGTAGGTTGTAGGTTGCATGCTCGTAACAACACGTTTTTAGTATTTTAGACACCGGAATGAAGTACGAGATAGGCTTTATGTATACTGTGTTGTGGTTGTCAATTAAAACAACAAGTAAATTAAATTTAAATATTGATCCTATGATTAGACTCATCGTTTTTAAATTTATAATTTAAGTTCTCGGTTTATTGCTGATTATGAATCATTAGCAACATAGTCTATTGAGTGATTGAATCTCAGCCTTAACTTTTGCAAGTCAAATTGTTAAAACTTGTACATTGCCTAGCGCCTCCACTTTATCAAGCATTTTCTTATTATAATACAATTTTTAATTCATCGGGGGGGGGGATACCTGTGATTGGTGGGTTTTTAAAAATGTAACAGTACATATACACATACCATCAACTGTAACATCAGCAATTTTTCCGTTTTACGCATCATCTGTGTACTGATGAAATTGTGATTCCCGATTTTTACATATTTACACTTATGTGTTCTAGGCCTCAAAATCTGGTATAGTTGAAAATGTGCTTTCTTGGATTCGTTTTAAAGCGATGGAAAAAATGGACAAACAGTGTCATAAATCTAAACATTCTAAGCTCAAAGGAATCCCCAAATTAGACGATGCAAATAACGCAGGCACTAAAAATTCGTCTCAGTGCACTCTTATTTTAACCGAGGGTGATTCAGCTAAAACTTTAGCTGTAGCTGGTTTAGGAGTTGTTGGTAGAGACAATTATGGTGTCTTCCCATTGCGAGGCAAGCTGCTAAATGTGCGCGAAGCATCGAATAAACAAATAATGGAAAATGCAGAAATCAATGCATTGATTAAAATCCTTGGACTGCAATACAAACTAAAATATGAATCAGTGGATGCGCTAAAGGAATTACGTTACGGCAAGTGAGTTCTTTATTGAAACCATTATTTGCATTCCCAGAGAAACCTTAAAGTCATATGAGTATATACATATGCATATGCATTCAATTATTCAGTCTTGTTATGTAAGTTGTTCTACATTTACAGGATTATGATTATGACTGATCAAGATCAGGATGGTTCTCACATCAAGGGTTTGATAATAAATTTTGTTCACTGTAACTGGCCAAATTTGCTAAGGCACAACTTAGTGGAAGAATTTATTACTCCAATCGTCAAAGTGTTCAAAGGAAAACAAGAGCAGTCTTTCTACAGCTTACCAGAATTTGAAGAGTGGCAGAAATCAACTCCAGGTTGGCATACTTGGCGTGTAAAATACTACAAAGGTAGGCTTAGTTTAGATTATTCGTTTTTATTCTTACTTTGAATAGATACTAAGTTTTCTCATGTGGTTAGCAGAAGTTTACGCCACTCTGGTATACTAAATTTCTATAGTAAAAGGTTTGTTTGCATCTCTAAGCAAATCTGTCAAACCTAGGCCGGCAGTGGTAACTAAGGTAATTGTAAAGTGTAGCGACTTTCGCTGAGATATTCATTTAATTATTGCCTTCCGTAGAGCTTAAATTGCTAGACCAGTCAGTCAGTCACTCATTTACAACGTAGAACTTGGTACATGCGTACATCAGTTCAAGTTGCCATGCCTCAATAAACTGATATAGATTAAATTGTCGGACCAAATCCCAGAGTAGGGGAGGTAGTAACAGAGTAAGTACTAATGGAAAGGCATAGAGATCAGAGTTGAGATTTGAGATAAAAAGTGATTCAGTAAAGAGAAAATTATGGGAAGCTCAAAAACTAGAATTTGGAGGAAGACAAAGAGTGGATGCACCTGCGCCATTCCCAACGATTTTGAGCCATATCACCTAATGTCTCTAACCATTTGTTACGATCATTATGTGGGCCCCAACCATGTAGTCTGCATCTATTAACATGAATCAGTCCAGTTGTCAAAGACTTCATGGATTGGTGCCATATTTTGGTTTGGCCGCCCCTGGCTTTCTTCCAGCCTACTCCCACACCAGACAATATTGCTCGTCGAGGTAGGCGGTGGTCAGGCATACGTAACACATGTCCTAACCATCTCAGCTGGTGAAAATTCACTACTTCATCAATAGACTTACCGTATTTACCTAATACTCTATTCCTAACCCATGCATTGCTTACTCGGTTGTCCCAGCAAACACGAGGAATGTTTCGGAGACATCTATGATCAAATACTAGGAGCCTACAAATATCCTCTATCCTTAATGGCCATGTTTCGCATCCATAAAGTAAAACGGATCTGACTGCTGCGCAGTAAACGCGTCCTTTCGTCATTAAACGGATGTCTCGCCTACGCCACAAGTGACGCAAGTTGGCAAAAGCCAATCGGGCCTTATGTATACAAGCCGAGATTTCATCAGAAACCAGACCGTCACGACTGATGAGGCTCCCGAGATAAGTAAAATGGTTAACACATTCAATAGTTTCGCTCCCTATCACTAACTTTGGTGCCGAACTAAGCCAGTCCTGAAGTAGCATTTTGCATATGGATAGGGAGAATCACATCCCAAATATGCTTATGTTCATGTTTAAGGTTGTCAAAAAATTCTGCATTTTGTCAGCATCTTCGCTTAGTAGAACTATATCATCGGCATATTCTAAGTCAATAAGTATATCTCCTGGAAGGAGGTCAACCCCAGCGAAATCAGACGATAACAATGTTAACTCTAAAAGTATGTCCATGATAAAATTAAATAAAAATGGAGATAGCGGACAACCTTGACGAACAGCACTAGAAGTGATCAATTCCGAAGACAATCTGCCATAAGCTCTAACACGACATATGGTGTTTGAGTGCAGAGCTTGTATAAGGTTAATGTACTTCTCCGGTACGCCTTTCAGTGAGAGACATTGCCACATAACCTTACGATTGATAGAGTCAAACGCCGCCTTAAGGTCAAGGAATACAGCAATTGTTGCTAGACCAGAGTCATCAGGAATTAATTATCTATTGTTAATAGTCTTATTGTTCTTTCTCATAATCCTTAGTTGTGAATTTAACATTCACCTACCATTTCCATTTGTTTCTTGTTCTCATATTTACTTATTGTTTTGATGAAAGCCAATTCTTTTTCCTCCAAGTTTGGTATTTGTTGTGTCGCTAGAATTTTGATGATTGCGTGAGCGAACGCTATCTCTGATACTTGTACCTCAGACGTATATCGCAACTTGTTCCCTTTCCAGCCCACAGCTATTACAAAAGACTAGGCTTGTAGGAAGATTGTATTATGAAGCAAAACTGAGACGAGACTAGGGAACCAGCAAACCAGCGAATTGTATTTACATAATACATCGATTTTTATATCAATCAATTTACAATGATTATTTATCAAGTGAAATCATTAACATTTAATTAATACAATGAAATACTGTCAACTATAATAAGCATAGAACTCACATTGAAATAAAAATAATTGATGAAAGTCTACAAATCAGTCTTATAAAAAATCAATACAACTTCTTTCATCTAATTAGTCAACCATTGTATTTTTTAGGGATTATGAATCCCTAACAGTATTAACCAAGCTGTTTTTTACAGTAACTGCTAAATCTAGTCAGTTGATATATAATGTGTTCAAACTTACTAATGAACAAGTATGTGTTAGTTTTGTACTCACTTATCTTTTCTTATAAACTATACACTAATATATTTGGTAATAACATAAAACTCATGAGCTTTATTTTACCTCTAGTTAATTTTTATTTACATTGTTTTCCATCACATTAGGTCTGGGTACCTCAACAAGTAAAGAGGCTAAGGAGTACTTTTCTGACATGAATCGTCATCGAATTCGATTTCGTTACAGTGGAAATGAAGATGATGGAAGCATCCAGTTAGCTTTCGATAAAAGTAAAATAGCAGATCGTAAAAATTGGCTGACCAACTTCACACAAGAGCGTAAACGTCGACGTGAACTAGGTCTTCCAGAACCTTATTTGTATGGAAAAGATACTCGAGCGATTAGTTATCATGATTTCGTTCACAAAGAATTAGTATTATTTTCGAATTTGGACAACGAGCGCAGTATTCCGTCTGTTGTAGATGGACTGAAACCTGGTCAAAGAAAGGTTAGTATCTAACGAATTTCGTATATTTACGACAAAATTTTCCGTGATATATCAAGCTGTGATTGTAAATTAACTCTTAATTCTTGCTAATTCACATACCTGTGATGTTTATTAAACAGAAAAATGCATTCTATGTTTTACTACTGAATGTTACCACTGATTGACATTTCAATCTGATTCAAATAGTTTTACAGTACTATTCCGTTTGAATATTCGTCATACTATGTACTTAATTTATTTTCCTAAACAAATAATATGCTATTTTCATTTTCACTGTTCCCAGTTATGCTCTAATTTAATCATGAAAAATTTCGTCATCATCAGTTATTCAGAACCGGATGTTATTCACAACATTCAAAACCAAGAGACAGTCTGACAATTATGACGTAGTATACTTTATAAGCAATTAGTAGCAAACCTTATCAATCAGTCGGACATGTAGAAGCTAGCACATGTATGCATCCGTCTGAAATCTTACTCTATTTCGAGTATTGAATTTTCAGAACTTAAATTTAATTGATTCTACACTTTTCTTCGTTCTAGGTACTATTTACGTGTTTAAAAAGGAATCTTGTTAGGGAAATCAAAGTCGCTCAACTCGCTGGTTCTGTTGCTGAGTTATCAGCCTATCATCATGGCGAACAATCCCTAATGAGTACTATTATCGGTTTGGCTCAAAATTTCGTCGGTAGGTCTTATTTATTTTCGACGATTCCAGAACAGAATGATACTGTTTTGTCAGTATATATATATGCACTTGCATCATTGCGATATCTTTTGAGGTATGTTACCCATTATCTCCAACTATTGATTGCGGCAATCTCGATGACCCCAACTAGATAGTCTGCACCTACTAACATGACTCAGATCATCAGTCAACAAATTCATGAATCGATTCTATATGAATACACAAATAAGTGATTGATCGCTTAGTTAAGTCAATTGAGGTTGAAAATTCTGTTTCATAGTTTGTTAGATCCTGAGTGTTTATACGAAGCATATTCTCTTGTATCATACCTTTCATGTTTGGTTTATTGTTTAGTATTATTATGAAGTCATGTAACTGGTATGTCGTTAAAATTAAGAGTACATTAATTCTAAGTAAAACATTTGGTCACTACTAAATGCGAAATAACTAGTTTGTAAAAAGCACTCATCTAAGTAGTTGCCTCTTCATGTAAACTTTCTGACAGTCATAAGTGATCCGGTTCGACAAATTAATAAGATAGTTTTAGTCCGCATAGAAGACTCTGATTGGATTAATCTCCCCGAGCCACTCAACCGATCAGCGATTATGTGCTCACTAGCTATTGACTTTAAGATGTATTCCTGAAGTTCTTGTGATAATTTGTGACCGAGTCAGTTACCCACTGCTTGCGCTGTATTACAAACTGACAGGTTGAAAGTGTGATGTAACGGTCACGTTTCCTCTGTGAGTCGTGTATTTGAACCCTGGCGAGGTCAGATATATGCACTGAAGAATAATAGACTAGCTTTCTAGTATTCTTTGGATTTAGTGGTTTTGCAAGTGATCAGTCCAAGACGAAAATATCTATTGGTAAACTGCCTTTTAAATCACGACTAGCATTCTTAACTAACTTTGGTAATATTTGTAATCGTTTCACTGTAGACCTCCGCAATACTCTAGTATGATCGAGGATGGGGAGAGTCTACTTTCAAAGTATTCCAATACAGCTACGTGTTTATATCTGTTAAGAACGCCACTTGTGGCACAGGCAAGGTATCCGTCTCTCAACGAAAGGCCGGGTGTACTGCGCAGCACTCCGCGCCGTTCTAACATACGGCTGTGAAATGTGGGCCATGAAAACCCAAGATATGCATCGACTTCAGGTATTTGACCATAGAAATCTTCGTAGCATCTCTTGTATATCACGGGACAGTCAAATAAGTAATATTGAGGTTAAACAAAAGGTTCCCGGGAAATATGGTAAATCAGTCGAAGAGGTCATTAACTTTCATCGACTGAGATGGCTAGAATATGTGTTGTGCATGCCAGATTACCACCTGCCTCGTTGCGCGTTGTTAGCTAGGGTTAAAGTAGGATGGAAGAAGGGTAGGGGCAGCCAAACCAAAACATATTCTCAGTCCATGAGGTCTTTGACTGTTAGTCTAAGCCATGTTGGTAGATGCAGATTACCTGATTGGGGTCCGCGTGATAGTCCCAATAAATGACTGGAGACACTTGGAGATATGGCTCAGAGTTGGTCACAGTGGTGCAAGTGCATTCACTCTTTAACTTCATCTAGATTTTTCATTTTATTATTATTTTCTGCACACGTTCACTTTACTCTCCTCTTTTTTTGTTATTATGTTACCTCCGTTATCTCGTAGTGTTAATGCGGTATGGCGACTTGAACCAATGGACATATGTGCCGGGTTCTACGTTGTTGTTGATGATGTTTATATCTTTTACCAGAGGATTTTACTGTCTATACTTGGCGGAAGTGTTTTTTATAAAAGTTAGAGGATAAAAGCGAACATTTGGAGTTAAAATCGTGTTGTTATGTACAGAAGGTTCACCTAGGAAATTTCGAAAACTTTGATTCCAAACCACTAGTATACGTAGGGCGCAAGATATTAAAGAAACAAATGGTCTCTAGACACATACTCTGGTCACCAGCTACCGTGGGATTGAATCTCCTGAAGGTGCTTTGTAGCTTTGTCGATTAGAACTGTAGGTTGGAGGTTTGAGGAACTACCTTTAAAATAACCCCTTGTTTTGATCTTCTCGCCCTTTCAGTATTTTCGCTTACGCACATATATGACTTAGTACTTAAAAATGAGTGAATTATTCCTCTTTTTACCATATGGCAAACAATACCTATACTTCTCTTGACGTGGATAGAATTATTTTCAAGTTATTTTTTTTGTTAACAGTTTAGATCTTCATATTTGGAAATTTCTATCGCACGAATTTTAAGCCTACTCGTAACAAAAGTTGTTTTTTACTGTAATTTGTAATGAATGCTTATCTATCTTTAGGATCCAATAATTTAAATTTACTTCAACCAATTGGTCAGTTTGGTACACGACTTAGTGGAGGCAAAGATGCTGCATCTTCTCGTTATATCTTCACTTCATTGAATTCACTTACACGACTTATTTTCCATGCAAATGATGATCCTTTGTTAAATTATCTATTCGATGATAATCAACGTATCGAACCAGAGTGGTATGCTCCAATTATTCCTATGATCCTTGTTAATGGAGCAGACGGCATTGGAACTGGCTATGCAACACATATCCTCAACTATAATGTTATGGAGATAATAAATAATCTCTATCGTATGTTGGATGGCGAAGAGCCACAGCGTATGTTGCCCAGCTTCCGTGGCTTTACTGGTACCATTGAAGTAAGGATAAAATATTGTTATAATCGGTACAATAGTATATTAGTATTATTATTACTAATTAGATTGTATTCTACTGTTTAGTGTTTGGTCATACTTCTAGTCTTTCATATTTTAATAGATTAACTCATCACTTTTAGGATTTGGGAAGTAATCGTTATGTATGCTATGGAGAAGTTGCTGTTTTGGATGATGATACCTTAGAGATAACTGAACTGCCTATTCGAACTTGGACGCAGAACTATAAAGAATCCGTTTTAGAACCTATGTTGAATGGGTCAGAAAAGGTTCCTGCTTGCATCACGTAAGTGAAGTATTTCTTCTTACGTTGGTATTTAAAACTTCCTTTCGAAACGATACCATAATTTATTTTCATTTGTTTTAGAGATTACAAAGAATACCATACAGACGTCACTGTGCGGTTTGTTGTTAAAATGTCTCCTGAAAAATTACGTGAAGCTGAATCTACTGGACTTCATAAATTCTTCAAACTTCAGACAGTTATGAGCACCAGCTCAATGGTATGCTTCGATCCTTTGGGCTGCTTGAAGTGTTATCCCAATGAGATTGTTATTATGCGCGAATTCTACGAATTACGTCTTACGTGGTTAGTCTCTTAATTAATGTTTTTAATTCCCAACTTATGTTTTGCAAATATTTCCCATCACCTCTACAAGCCGTAATTCATAGTTGGACCTGCTAATCTTGAAGTCAAAGTCATACTACCAATACATTTTCCGACTTAATTCTTGTGTATTTTGATCAGATCTCTACCCTTTATTAACTTTTAGAACGTGCATACACTAATGTCGACTTTAACCATATTCCTTGACTCGAAGTCGCCATTGTACCCCATCGAATGGGAGGTTTCGTAGTATTGCTTTTAATTGCGTACTTTGACCCGAAAGTACGTAAGTCTGAAGTCTCTTAACTTATATATAGGTCGTGTTATACCTTTTTAGTGAACTGTCATCAACGTCAAGTGGTTCTTCAGGTTCGCTTGCTCTCCCTTTTCTTATCTTCATCATAGACATTCTTTCAGAAATAATGTTATCTTCGTTTTACTTTCAAAGATTATTCAGCTCTAACGGGTCTCCTACCAAGACGCTTATCTATCGGCTTGAATAAATTTATGTAACTTATTTTTTATTCAGTGAAGAGGATGATATAATTCAGTCTTTTTATCTCTTTACAAATTACTTTTGAAAAATTTAAACATGATACATTAATTTATTATTAAATCCTATTCTCATTACCCATTACTTAGACCTCTATACTTAACTGATTAGTTTTAATAAATTATCTGTGAATGCAATCACTATCACTTCTATAATCTCACCTCTTTTTTGACAGTTTCAATATACAATAAGTGTGAAAGTAATACGGTTTCTATCAATTATTCAGGTATGAGAAACGAAAGACTTACTTAGAAGGTGTATTGTCTGCGGAAGCTCGAAAGCTTGAAAATCAAGCTAGATTCGTCCTTGAGAAAATCCAATCTCTAATGGTTATCGAAAATAAGCCAAAGAAAGAATTGATTCGTATGCTGAAAGAGGCTAATTATGATTCAGATCCTGTTAAGGCATGGAAAGAAAGTATCGACAAAGCAGCTGCTCTACGTGAAGAAGAGGAATCTCGTTCAGGTGAAGCTGCCTCCCAAACGGAAGTGGTTGAAGAAGGCCAACCTGATTACAATTACATCTTAAATATGCCTCTATGGAGTTTAACTAAAGAGCGTAAAGATGATTTACTCGCTCAAAGAGATGCTAAGCAAAAGGAATTACGGATTTTAAAAAGCAAATCGCCTTCTGATTTGTGGCGCGAAGATCTTAAGAAATTGGAGGAGGAGTATAAGGTAGTTTCGCAAGTTAACATTTTTTGGTCTCAATAAACTAATATTATATATATATATATATATATATATATATATATATATACCCCTGCTTCATGTAGAAGTGAGCTTTTCACAAGTGCTAAATCGTTGCCTTCTGATGGCGTTGTTTGTGATTAATCATCGTAGTTACCTGCATTTGTCCTTGCGTGGTTGATTTCTGACCTTGTCATTTATTGATCTTTTTCGTATTGGTTAATTAGTCTATGTGTTTATCGATTGTCGATTGATCTGAATCGTATGCTTCTAGAAGTTCTTTGGTATTTTTAGAGTTTCCCCGACCCATAATTTCAAAGCTTTTTCGATCGACTTCTTGTTCATTGATGTCTACAGGCACAACTACAATGACTAAAAAAAACGTCGATTGATATTTGGGTAACACGTCGCCTTACTGCTAATCTACGTTCGTATACATATGTGATAAGGCTTTCATTTTTTCCAATGTAGTGTTTCTTACAGTTGATGCAATTCGTTTTGTAGACGATACTAAAATTCGCTTCATTTGTTGTTTTTCGGTTTGCATGAAATAGAGTGAAGCGATTGAGTTGAATTGTGAACGACATTGATTCCACTGGGTTTCAAAATCCTTGTGTGGTAGGATAATATGTTTCTGTACTTCTTGGGTTGTTTTTTTAGTGGTGTATAGACTCTGTAGACACTCAGTTATAATAATCATTTCTGCGAAAGAAACAGTTAATGAATTTCTTAAACTCGTGTTTAAGAATTATTTGTTAGCACTATTTATCCTCGATGAATCTTTAACTATTAGTGATAAAAAAATAGTTTCTTTCTGCATATTTGTTGTTTTAGAAAGCAGAGGTCGAGTTGGCTGCTGATGAACGTGCTGCAGTGGAAGCAGCTGAAAAAAAACTGAAAATGGCAGCAGCTTCAGCAACCGGTCGTGCTGGTGCTATAAAATCACGTAAATTAATTGCAGAAACAAGACCAGATCCAATGGGTAGACGAATCGTTCCAACAGTCGATGCTGATATAATCAAGAAGGTGGAGGGTAATAAAAAAAGACGAATTAAAACAGGAAATGACCAGAATGAAGGTTAGTTTTATTGTACCATGTTATATTCTTAGTATTTGTTACTTACTTATAGGTCCTCAAATTTTTTTATACTGTTTGCATTTATGGGTTTTACTACAAATAGTTTCTTTTTAAGATAATGATTGCTAAGCTTTACTGTCGATACACCGCTGTTTTGTTTAGTATTATGTTTATAGTGAAGAATATCTCTGTTATTTTCTCCACTGTTCAGCATTACTTTGACATCATACTTCACCCAACTGGTCTCAAATCTGTAAAATAGTTTATAGAGAACAGAAGTGTACTTCAGTAAACTTAACATATATGTTAAAATATAATGGACTGTGCACAATATCTTTGTTCATCCAGTGATCACTTGAAAACAGAACAAATAATTTATTCTTATTTGAACCTGATTTTACCATGTAATAGTCAGGAGTATCTTCTTAAACCTTCGACATTTGAGCTAAATTCCAGGTATCCATGATCTGTTTCATTCTTATTTCAGCATACACGATGCCCTTTTATATGACTGTTAACTAGTGACATTTTCTCAATGTTGTGCTTATTCATTAGCTTATGTTTTGCTTTATTCATTTCGGTGCACGTATTTTTGTTTGAAAGGTAACGAGTTAGATAATAGTTTTGAAGTAAATGATGAAGAAAATGAATCGAATGATGAACCTAAACCGCTTGCTCAACGCATTGGTATTTCTTCAAAAACAGATGCACCAAAGACAGGTGTTATTCGCGGTCGTGGTAAAGAAAGAACTCTTCCAACAAGTCGCCCGAAGCCTCCGAAAGTATCCAGTGCAGGTTGGTATTTTTTTCATGACAAATATCGGTAATTAACTTGTGGGAACAAGTAATAGTAACCTTTTAAGATGATTGTAGGTGATCTCATTGTAAATAAACAAATTTCTCTCCGGTTACTAATTGTCACTTTTTTATACCGTCGTTCAGTAGATGCACTTAATATGTATTGTAAATAAACGTATTTCTAGATTGTCATTGTTGAAATTAAACAAGTTACACATTTTTTCAGCTAACAGTCCTGTTAAACGTAAGAATGTAGGTGGAAGTACCAAGCGTAAACGATCTGGTCGTATGCCGTGGGAGTCTGGCAGTGACAGCGAAAACTCTGGAAGTCATATTTCTATAGACAGTGATAATGACTATGTTTCTCCAACGTCAGGTTAGTATTCTTTTCTTGAAGCTGTGCGCTTGTTTTGTTTTTAGTGATTTGTTAGCTATTATTATTTATTTAAACACGTAGTGTTGGGTGCCATTTATTATACCTAATCAACTGATCCTCCAGAGTGTAGATAATTTGTTGTGATTAGAAAATAGTATGAACATTCAACTCTCGTTTTTAACTGGTCACTCGTAAATGGTTTTAGGTTATCAATTCAATCTTGGTTATCGTTTCAAATTTTCATCCATTAAAGCATTTCCAAATCAGAAAGTAATTGTTCTATCAAGTAATTCATTTCCTTATCTCATCAGCTTATTTAGTAGGTTGACTATAAGTGTATTTTCTTTATTCAATTCTCATGCGTTCGACTGTACTCAATGAACTGTTATTAGTCTCATACGTTTACCATTATTAATCATGAACGTGGATGATATGATCAGGGAAATTATTTTGGATAATAGGAAACTTAGCATTGTACTAATAGTTTGAATTGTATCACCCTGAACAGTCACTGAACTAACCTCAGTATTCCAAACAAAATATATTCTAGAGCATTCTGTCAATTTGTGCCAAACCACTAAATTAATTATCAAATTCGATGATCTATTATGTTTGGACATCTTGTGTAGTTTTGTTGAATAAGCAGTTATCACTTTGTAGTTAATGCTTTAGATTGGTTAAATTGTGTATTATTTTTAGCGCTTAAATAAGTGCAGCTCAAAGCAGTGCACACGCTGTTTTACTAGGCTTTTAAGCTGTGTCGATTCGCATTTCGTTGTACCCATACTTACATATATGTTTTTAATTATGCAGTACGCAGTTTACTCTTGAAAGCCTTAATTTATATGAAAGCTTAGTGTAGTCTTTGCATATATATATATATATATATATATATATATATATATATATATATATATATATATATATATATATATATATATATATATATATTATTATTATCTTTTTTTTTCGGAAGCTATGTACTTTAATCGACATGTTTTATTGTGCATTTATTGCTGTCTAATAGCAGTTACTTTTAATTTCTGCACCAAATGTTATAGGTAAACCTGCTGTTGATCGTGTACGGCGTGAAAAGGCTGCTGCTGCAAAATATGTTTTCGATAATGATACTAGTGATGAAAACGATGATGAAAAAGAAGACGATTTCCAAGTCATTGATCATGGTCAAGGCAATAAAGAGATAAATGTACCTATTGTTCCTGAAGTCCCAGAAACTAAGCCATCAGTTCCATCAAGTGGCAGCACTAGCGGTAGTAAATCAGCTAAGGCAATGTGAGTGGTGTCTTCCATCTATCTCATTCTTGTGATATTTCGTTAGAACTAAAGTGTGGTCCCGAACTGAAACGACTCCAAAAGGATTTTAAACAGACTTTTATAAAAGGAATGCAGGTCATTAAAAGTCAATCAGTCAGTTAATATTCTGGTTTACGATTAGTATTAGTGGTTAAAATGTGTGCCTAAGTGTTGACATTTTTGGTTTATGATGGGGTTCCGGGTTATGATTGTGACAGGGTTCATTGTATCTTGTCTTCCTCAGAAAGTCGAATGAAGTTATGAGAAGTTTACTGAAAATCGAGGTAGGGAAGATTTCGTAGTTAGACATTAACTGTTGTTTTATTATTTTGAAAACAACCCTGGTAATGTTAATTGTGAAAATTTGGTTCTAACTTTTGTTGTATTTATTTGTCACAAATTGATCTCAATTGGGTACTATTGAAGACCAAGGAGCAGTGAACAACCGCTTCCTAGTATGGGAATCCTCAGCAGCGCACATCCTCGATTCAAACGGGTAATCGAATCCAGTGCGTTTCAGCATTCACATGACGAACGACTCACTATCAATACTGAACCGGCGTTCAACAGCAGGCTTCCTACTTCAGTCTATCTATAACATAGCGTGATGATCATATTATCTCGCTGACCTTTATTGTTTCCCGATTGATTGCTTTTGCTTCTGACTTGCTATTTTTTGCTGCATTTCCCTAACATCGTAATTGTTGCTATAAAACTACATTTTTGCCTTCGAATTAGTAACTTCCTTCCTGAAATTGTCTCTATGTTGATTATTATTATTATTGTTGTTGAAACATTTCAGTAGATTAATCGTTCAACCTGTCTAGAACGTGTAGATCTCTTTAGTAGCACAGAACATTTTGTGATTCATTCATAATTTTGAATAACTAAGTCTTATCACAATAAAACATGAAGCTAAACTTTTTTCCGTAGAAAGCATGTATTTGCAGTCCAAATGCTGTAGATACGTGTACACTCTGGTCGTAAAACGCATAATTCAGCATTTAATAGGCTTATAACGTCAGAATGTAGCATGTTCTAAAAATGGAAAGTACAGTCATTTTCTCTGTTTGCAAGGCGTACATTATATCAGCACCAAATATATAATATTCGTTGACGAGTAGTTATTTATTTTTTTTTACGTGAGCAAATCGCATGAACTGTTTTTGATCATATAATGATTTTCTCGAATAGTAACTATATCCTCAGATATATTTGTTACCAGTCCTGAATCTTAAATTACCATCCATCTATCGAATTGTATTCCTTATAGTAAATAATAACTAAGTAATTTTATGGAATTCTAGTACTGGGTCATCATCATCCCGTGGCGCCCCTACTAATGCTTCAAGTCGTGGACGGGGTCGTGGTGGTAAAAGTCGTCAGTTTTCAGCTCCACCTACGTCACAACCTAGTATTAAATCAATGTTTCCGCCTGCTCAAAGGAAAACTGTGATTAATAATTCAGCAGATAACACAGATGAGGATTCTAACGATGTCGCAGGTACTTCATACATTCAGCCAAAATATAATGTATTTCACACTTCAAAATGTTTTGTTTTCACATTAACGTTCACTTTTCTCCTGTCGTTTTTCATTAAATTAGTCAGTACTACTTTTATATACTGATTAGCGTAACAATTATGAAGATTTAATCTTGTTGTATGATAGCCTTCATATTATAGATTAGTAATTCGGGTTGGATTCAAACCTGTGACCTAATGCTTGAATGTCGAATGTTAATATTATCATCCTTCGAAGATTTTACTATCGATTAAACCTATCTCCATAATAATTCAACAGTTCTTTGATCTATGTTTCCCTGTATCGTAGAATCTGACTTTATTTCAGAACAAAGTAGAATAATCGGGTATTTTCTGTAAATCATGGGTATAATATATATTGTTCAAACGTAAAGATGAAATATCAGTAAAGCAACATGATTTGATCTTACAGAGAAACTTATTACAAACTAGGTAGCTTCATATATATATATATATATGTTTATCATGGATCGATATTAATCTATTGGAAATAGTCGATCACTGTGCTATAATTTTTTATTAGTTAAATCCTCCTCAACACTGTACACTCACCTTCATGTTTCTGGATGAGCACAGTATATCTAAACTTACCGAGTCAAAATCCAATTGCCGTCTGACATTAATATTGCTTTTCTTGAGTTTAGTGTTCATCAAAATTTCACACCAAACACGAATTTCTGAACATGAATTATAAACTAATTACTGCGAAGATTGATTTGCTAACAATTTATAGAATTCAGTCATATGAAGACCTAGTTGTTGCTGTGAACAATCGTACTGCAACTTTGTTAATTATGATTACTGGCTACTTCTGTTTACTTTAATATTAGGGATTTACCATAATCTAGGTTATTGTGGTATGTTGAAATTAATGTATGTCGTAGGTAGTAATTCAATTTGCACTGATTATTTATTTTTGCAATTGATATTTGTAAAGTAGTACTAATTTAACAACCGGTTTATGATTTAATGTATTTTCAAAGCAACAGCTACTGAAAAAGAACCTAGAGTAAATTCTCGACGCACTGTGACAAATCGTGCTCGCTACGTTTTCGACGATGATGATGATGATGATGTAGCTGTTGATTCAGATGATAGTAGTACTAAGCAAAAATCCAAAGGGGTCTCACGCAAACGCCGACAGGATGATGATGATAGTGATTTTGAACCAGAAAAGGTTAAGAAAAGCAAGTAAGTAAAGTTGATGAGACCAACAATTTCCTTTATTTTTTAGTGTTTCACATCACGGACTAAATTTGATTAGAGAATCATTGAAAACTAGGAAGCACTTAACAAATATCTAATCTTATCACGGTACTCCTCAGCCGTGCGCATTTACAACCCTACCGGGGATCGAACGTAAGATCTTCAAGTTTGTTTGGCCCTTAGATAAGTTACATAAAGTCATATTTCTTAACTCTTATTCAATACGATTGTTAAGTGATAGTCTCATATCCTACATGAGTTGTATTCCGTTGTATTATTATGTGCCAAGAGATGTATGAATCCACTCGATTTTTTCTAATCGTAATTTAAACATAAGTTTAAATAATTAGCTTTGAATCATGTTGTAACAGCAATTGGTAGTCCAGTTCTCCAACTTGTGACGTTATAGTCGAAAACTGAGTGCTTTAGGCGTTGCTTCATGAATTTCCCAGCAGTCGCATTTCATCTTATTAGACTCTAAGAATGTTGTCTTTGTTTAACTCAAAATAGCTGATAGTAAACGTTGACGAGTAGTTATCACTAAATGACCTGAATATTTAATTTTCTCACACTGTCCAATAAATTGTTATCACAATATGTGTGAATGCCTGTTGTTGATATTCTGCGTTTATGACTGCAGCACCTTACTTAATGTAAGGTTGTTTAAAGAAGTTAGTGTACGATTTTCTGAAAACACCAAGCGATTAAATGAACCTCATAATAGTACAGGTCGATTGTCCTTGTATATATACATATATATATATATATATATATATATAAATTAATTAATTAATTAGTGATATGATTTACATTTTCATAAATTTTCTCATGTGATATGTTTACTGTACACAAATCGAGATAATATTTCTGAATTCTTTCTTTTGTATCTTTGGATAATAGTATTATTATTTGTTCAAAAATAAGTGGGTTTGAGGTATATCAGGTGGTTATGATATGAAACACAACTCGAACTAAAGCTTCGTTCCAGCTGTCACTCGTTATTAAGGCGTGCTTGATAACTTGAAGAAACTTATGCTAAAAATCTCGCTTCATCGCATATAATCTAGTTTCGCAGTCTGAGACGGTAGCATCGAGTTATTATTACTTCAACAATTCTTCTTTAGCACTGCGATTCTGGATTGAGTGATCACTGAATAGTGACTTGCTTGGTTGTTCCTTTGGTGCTGATCCAACTATGTCTGTCGAGTTGAGGTGTGGCTATGGTAATCTACATGACTTTTCAACGGATTGGCATCAGTGAATAGTGCACGAGATGTATAGCCACTTAAACTGCTGATCACATGAAGCCACATAGAATGTATTCAGTTCTAAAATTTAACTAAACATAACTATGTTTTCTACTTAGTCTTCAGTCGATGGACTTGAAAAATCACTAGTATTTCTGGAGTATGTGTGTATACTTATCTGAAATATTTGATTTTTATTAGTAAAATTCACTTCTTGCATAAAGATTATTTTGCCTATCTTCTGTTTTTATAATTTGATTGCGTTTGTTTCTTCACGCTCATAATATCAAGCACTGAGTGGATCGCCTCTATGTATCGTTAATTTACAATTATGATTAAAGTTGCGTTTGTTATGAATGGATGAGGTCTGAGTCCCAGTGCAGAACATCGTCACTTCGATGCTGATTCACTCAGCTGAAATGTTTTAAATAAGACGAGATGCACTCCTGCATTCCATTTATCAACCATGGTTTATATCTTTCATTTATGTTGTTATAATATTCACTTCTGTTATTTTTATTTGAGATGTTTTGTGTTTTTACCTACTTCAGTACTATTCCTTTTGTTTTTATACATATTTTAGATCGAAGAAGACGACAGCTCTAGACGATTCAGATTTTGATCTCTCCGACTGAGTATATGTAAAGAGAAAACTTTCTCCTTGGTTTATTTAAAGCGGTTATGTTTGAACATTGTTTTGTTTACTTTTACTATTTTGAATTGTATTTAGTACGCATTTATACCTTTGTCCTTGTCTCTTGGTTAAACAGTTGTGCATTGAATGGAATCATCTATACTCACACGCGTACTTTGTTTTTTTTACTCGTTTTCAGTAACATACTGTAATGAAAGGCAGTTTTTAGTATATATGCATTCTGATACAATATCCGTTCATAATTAGGGTTAGAGAAACAATGATGATATTGGTTATGCAATAAATTGTTAGCATTTTTTTTATATTCTCCTTTTATTTTTGTTAATATTCTACGTTATTATTATTATTGTTGTTACTATTATCGAATTGTGCATATTCAAAATGTTAATAAAACCACATTTTGTTTTTCATACTGTATTGAAGAAAACAAATAGTTTCCATTTTGTTAAATAGGTTTTAATGTTTGTTTATTTTCATGTATATCTTAAAGTGTACTTTTATGTTAAACAGTGTTTTGTCCTTACTATTAAGAAGAGATATTCGTGTTAATGCTTAATACTGAGCCGTCAATTATTCATAGTAATATCGTCTCGGGCATTACACGACATTGCAGAGTAGTGGCTTAGTCGTTTAAGGGGTTTGACTCCTAACTACTAGGTCTCATATTCAAATGTCTCTTCATCTGTGTAGTGTCACTAACCCAAAGACTTAGTGTGGCTCACAGTTTAGTACACGAGTCTGTACTTTGTAAATGAGTCACGTCATCATCTCAAATACTAAACCATTTAGTCGTATGTTAACATTGTGAATAGTCGACAGTAATTAAATTGTGGTAGTTTCATGCCTCTGTATTTTTCGATACATTTAATGCAGTTTACCAATTTCAGTCGATCCCATAGATGTTGATGTTAACTTTTTTGTCAAGTATGTTTTTAAATGATATTTAAATCTCTAATGCAGGTTGAAAATTAGTATACGCATTGGCCTACAGTATGCATACAGTACGCAGTTTAGATAAGTCGACTAAAATATAATTAACATGTGCTTACTAGTGGTTACTTTCTGGAGGTAATTCCTAGAGCTCTATGTGAAGACTAGGCGTGTTCAGTTGCATTAAGCGTGAGGAAATAATCATTGGTAGTGGATGGAGTTTGTTAAAAATAACCAAATTAGACGAGTCAGTATACGTTTTACAAATTTATTGCACCAAAGTCAATTAGTTCATATTGATTGATTCAATAATTTAGAACCTCTTTAAATACAAACGATGGACGCATTCGTAAATAAACAATAGAATAGTGTAAATTCCCGTTAGACAGTTTTATTATTTAATGTTTTCAATGTCCGTTAAATAGAAACTAATATTAATAATCAGTCTGTGACTTATTCAATCAATTAAAAATACCAATCTCCACAGAAAACCTTCCCAATTCAATTGCAATAATCAGCTCACTAGTGACTAACTTTAGGATGTTCCTGAAGCTCTAATGAGAAGTCGTTACTAGCGAAGTTCAAACTTGTAAGGAGTTGGACATTTATAACCAAAGACCAGTGACTGATTGTCGCACTATATTTCACACTATGATAGAAGTGGGGATCCTACCATTGGATGCTGGTCCAGATGGTTAGGTGTTCTCCAACCTGAAGCCCCTGGGGTAGAATTTTGGGTGTAAACTGCTGAAGAGTCTTATAGTGGGACGGAACACCTGTCTGATGTTCCCTGGTTCTCAGTAGTACCCCATCAACATCAATCTGTGAAGTATTTAGTCAAAATTACTAAACTCCACAAAATAACCATCTCCAAATTCTTATTTCTTAAAATAATTTGATACCATGTCGGTAATTTGAACAGTCAACGATATTGATTAATTGGACTGGTTTCCTACCGTTTCTGTGATTCAATAAGGTGTTTGGTTTTTGATTTAGTTGTGCGATCGATCACAGTAAATAGAAATATGTGAGATTTTGATAAATGGGTATCAGTTTACAACGTTTATTCAAAAAGAGTTTAGTACTAACTTCATGGTACAAGGAAATGAGATTTAACACAAAATCAAAAAAAATTGATTTCAATTAGTCGTGCATAACATTGAGAACCTCAGGTATATTTGTGTCGATTCAACTTACTACACTTCAGTGTTACAGCGAATTACATCCCAAAGTTGGAAGAATTGTAATAGCATATGAGGTAGTAAAAATGACTGAACTTAGAGAATATGATTCGAGAAGAAAGAGTTAATTATTGGAAATAAGTTTTATTATATAAGATGTAAAATAAGTTTGGTTTGTACAAAAGACAATGAGTGAATGCACCTGCATCAAAACAAGTCATTCTGATCCATTTGACCCTGTCTCCTTTGATTATAACAATCACGCTGACCCAAACCAGACAATCCTCACTCCACGTGACTTTAAACTATTAGTCAGTGACTTCATTGACTAATGTCATGTTTTGGTCAGAACTGTATTTTTAATACTTCAGAAGAATTAAAGTTTAGATGATCAAAAATTAGGTGTATTTTTGCGTAGGAAAGAGTTTAGTCAAGGAAATTTTTATTTAATACCTGATTGATTTATTGATGTTTCCAGATATGGCTTCAAAATGCAGACATTGCTCTCTTTTTTCATATTCCGTATCAATGCAATCATACTACTAAGTCGCATATAATTGATAGAGTTAAATTATGCATCAGAATACAAAGATTTTCGAGATACTTTATCTCAAGTATAATTAAGAAGGCAACAATCTAGAAAACAACTGTATAGTGAACAAATTGTGTAGAATGTATAGATACATAAAACATGTAAATGGAATATAGTTTGTAGATTATCAAGTGTTTTCAGGTTCATCAGGGAAGCGCTATTTATTTTACTGACTGGTTTACAAGGACAAGATAATATGTTACGGGAATTATGAAATACTAGTAATTAAACTGTATATGTGCGAAACAATCAAGTTTGCACACATAAGACTGGGAACATATGAATAAAAATAATACGTTATTTTAAAACATAGCAACTTGTCCCTATCACATGTCTTAAGATATCCCATGATAACAAATGATGACTTGAAGGTATGACCTCGTAAAATGATACGGAGATGGTATTAATTTTTATGTCATATCCTTAGCTTATTTATTAATCTTTCTCTTCAGTGAATTTGTTTAAGACTTGTGGCTAAATAGCGATCCTTACAGGTTACACATACATTATTAGAGACTGACTGGTTAAAATTTCAAAGTTGACAATGGAAATACACAGACATTCGTAGGTAACTTCTTACCTGTTGAATAATTTAGTCTATGTGAACTAAGCAGCATAGTGAAAAAAATAAGTCAACTCTTGAAACAATAAGTCTAAACATTATTGCTGAAATGTAAGTAGCATTCACCTGATGAGTAATAGAGAAAACTAAACATATGTCACGCATTACACAACTAGGCACAATCTAACTTTCTTTAAATTGGTTTGTAACTGGCAAGCAGAATCCATGACGCGAGTCTTGCCCCATTTGGGACTCCTTGGCTGGATGTGCCTGCATTCCAATGTTGATATTCACACTGGGATTCAAACTCAGTCTGTTTGGTGTCAAACACCACCGCATTCACCATTCGAATACTGAGTCCAGACAGTCACAATTGTGCAACTGGTGTATATGTAATTAGGAAGAGTTTGTATCTTCCCGTTGATTTGTTATGAACTGAAGTTGGTCAGTCTCTGTTGCTGTATGTGATGTACCACTATATCGAGGCGATTCGCTCAAGATGTAAATATAGCAGCAGAGACTGACCGGTTTCACTCCACAACAAATCCACGGAAAGATGCAAATTCATCCTAATTGCAATCAAACTTTGTTGATGAAAGCTAAAACTGTTATTTTCTTACAAATGGAAATTCGAATATGAAAAAATCAAATTGGCTCTTAAACTACTCAAGAGTAGTCTAAATTAACAAATAAAAATAGCTCTTGTTTGAAAACACTTTGTCAACACTATTTGCTATATCGTCTGAAAATTTTGCACATTATGATTAGTACTGTTTCAAATATACACGCATATAACTCCTTCATCTCATGGAAATAAACCCTAATTATTTATTTCTTGTTATTGTCTCAGAGTAGTCACTCTATAGTCGTATTTAAGTCATGTTCCTAAAATTATGCCGTTTAATTTCTAACGACACAATCATATAATACCATATTACAAGATGTGACAAATCAACCACGAAATACAATTTACTTTCACTATGAAGATAATATTCAATAGACAAAAAAATTGAGAGGGATATTCATCATCAAAAGACAACTGTAAAAACAATGTGATTACCAAACAGTCCTTGTAAATATACCACGTTTCAATATCATCATCAGGGTTAAATGAGTCAAGTTGAATATTTCAAAAGACGGATTATTCTGACTACCTATTTATAATAGCACTTGTGGAAACTTATTGACAATCAAATTTTTTATTGTCTTTGGACTATGATTTGGGTAGTTCTCTTTACTGTGATTATCTTTAAAAAATAATTACTCCTTTCCTTGGTATGAACAGTAAAGTTGACTGTCAAAATTTGTAGTTATGTATCGTGGATTGACTTTAAATTTCAAATACCAGGAAGCGATGAACAGTTGTTCTATCTTAATATAGGTTTCTTCACAATAAGTATCAGCTATCTTATCAGAGGTTTGAGCTACTTTCTTAAGGCTCTATGGTGAACGTCTGATGGTGTTGACAAAGTTTTTCTCAGGTTCGCAAGATCTATTTTCACCAATCACTATATCTCACTAAAATTTTTAATGAACTTACGTAAAATTTATCTACAACAGGATACTATTGTATGATTTTGTTTTTAATAGAATCATGCTACACTTTACTTTGTATTCAATTCACGAAATCACATCTCGATTCCTTCATGGTAGTTATATTCTTGTAATGGGAAACATAAAACAGGATGACAATTTTCACATTTCTTCATTAGCAACGTTTATTTTTTTATTTAAAGTTAGTCAATTGTATAAGAGGTAATGCTTGGTAATAAACTGACTAATTAATCTAATTATTAAGTTGCTTAGTTATTAACCAATGATTTACATTCGAGTAGAATTAGCTAGAAAGACAACAGTGTAATAACATAAAGTAAACTGCACCAACTGTGTGAAACATTACTCTAAACAAAAAGGATGACTAATCTATGTATGTGTGCATGAATATTAAAAAGAGGTAAAACGTCATAACGTCTTGTTACTCATATCAATCCATTCAGTTATATATGAAAACGTCAAAATTCTAGATAGAACAGATTTAAAGAACGTCAACGAATTTTTGGAAGCACAAATTTCAAGTCAAGTTGCACTCAATAAATATATCAACGTGGAACGTACTTAAGAATCAAACACGTAGATGAAGGTCAAACGAACCAAACAGATTACAGAAATTCATAGACAAATGAAACTGACTGAATAACTGTTCAAGGAAAGAAGTCATCAGGTTTACTGATTATTTGTGGAAAAATTAAACGGCTTGGTTTAATATGAAACACGTGTCAATGATGTTGTTTAGATCAATAAAAACACTTCTCAAGCACACCACACAACTCACTGAGAAAACATAACACGACGAAAAATCACAGTAGCTACTGTATGTAATTATAATCTGACCATTTGTTAAATAGTTTTTGTGTTTTTGATGGAAAGCTCATAATAATTGAAGAACTGTTAAAAATTAGGGAGTACTAGGAATCCATCTCACTGTAGTTTGGGACCTTTAACATTTGCTTTAGATGAATCAAGTAGATGATTGCAATATACTTTGATATTCCTTACCAATAACATGTAGCATAAGACATCAGCCGATCTAAAAGTAATAGTAAATGTTTAGCCGTGCTACTGAAATATTGTTACTGAATAAAACAATGGCAGAAGTCGGGAAAGTTGGTCAGTGAATTTAGATTAAGCGACTGAAAGATTACGTAGTACTTCCTTGAATCTAACTTGATAGGTTATACTACTTAATGACTGTTAACACTATCAGTCAGGTTTCAAAATCAAGATCGTCTACGGTTAGGGTGTAGTTATCTTTTATTTTTCAAGTGAACACAAAACAGTTTTGTTAAGAGTGAGAAATACAATCGCTTTTAATTGTATTACGCGGTTGCTGTATTCATTACCAATTGTATCCTTATCATTAAATAAATGGGAAACGTTTACTGAGATATTGGTTCAGTGATGGGACAGTTTTAGACATTTTCATCTTCAAGCTGTACAACTGCATATAAATGTTATTTTAGGAATGTTATAACAAGTCATCACACGTGACAACACCGATAAATTATTCGTAGTATTTTGTGGAATGTGATAAGACGTGCTCGAAAACTAAACTGAATTTAAGAAAGACATAGAAACAGGATTAATCCATTTAGTTAATATGGAGGGGAACGCAACAGAATGAATAGTGAAAACATTGTAAAATCAATAAAAAGATGTAGAGGGGGGGCAGAAACGTAGTATTTGTATATGATAATTTAACTTAACAATTAACTAATTAAGTCCACAGAAAAATGAGTGATTGAGGACGTATTTTCTGCACACATACTTCTATTTTCTCTGAGTATGTGGTGACGGCCCTAGGGATGCATCAAAACTGAAAATTTACTGTATCCTACAGGTTTATATCTAAATCGTAAATTATTTTGAAAGATCAATTGTTTGTGATTTGGCGGTCGGTGGTGATAAGACACCCTATAATTGAGCTTCTAATAAAAGAGCTATTACTCATCCTCAACTTGTCAGGGTAGTGCTCCTGAACGGCCGATATAGTTTGGTCTACAAGAACAAGTAGATTAATAGATACACTATGATGAGGTCAAGTTCGCTTTTTTATCATTTAAGTTGTTGTCAATTAGAGTTCGATTGTATAACACGATTTTTCGAAATACTGAAACCAATAATCTTTTAATGACATTCTCAACTATGACTAAACCTATAAATACTAATCGTAAAATTATGTACACCTACTGTTGCTACTATATTTCCTGACTACTAATGGTATAGTTAAAATCATATATATATATATATATATATATATATATATATATATATATATATATGATTGAACAGCTTGATAAGTGATTTTTATGTTGAATCACTCTTTTGTACATATTCTTACTGACATTTCTTTGGTAACATTTTCAGTGTTCATTGAACATTTATTCAGTGTATGTATACTGCATATTAATACGTAATTTACATTAGCAATTTCATCTGAGGCATTTGAAGTTGTTTACCGTTAAGTCAGTTGAACATATCAGTGTAATTCAGTCGACATGCCTGATGAACAACACATAGATAATGAAAATAAGGACTGTTAACGAGATTATCAAATTATATTATACTGTGAAATTTTTAAATGATACTAATCTAATTAAAAAAATTGTTTTGGGTACTATTGAAATTAGGTGACTTACTAAAATATCTGTACTTAGACACATTTGTTTGATATGGATTTACTATATCTAGATGTTTATATTTGTATATGCGTTTTATGTAACTTATTTCTTTTGATTATAAGATAACTACACTTATGACTCAAGAGTAATTTATAATGTATCTCAATGATCATCAATTGTGATTGGTGATAACTGTTTCATACCTCCCGCCAACAAATCTGGGCACCACTAGTCATGAATTCTTTACTGTAAATTCAGGAACATCCTTATGTCAGTCGATGTCAACCTGATCGTATCGCAAATTGGTGTAAGTTGGAATCCCACCAGTAGACTCTGGTCCAGTGATGTAGATACTTGGGCGTCCTCCATGAGAATTGACAACACTGAGTTTAATTCACTGTCGTAATCGAAAGTACGAACTGCCAAGAAGTTTCAGGCATACCTAACACATGTCCTAACCACCTCAGCTGGTGAAGTTCCACTACTTCATCAATAGACTTACCGTATTTACCTAGTACTCTATTCCTAACCCATGCATTACTTATTCGGTGGTCCCAGCAAACACGAGCAATCTTTCGGAGACATCTATGATCAAATACTAGAAGCCTACGAATATCCTCTATCCTTAATGGCTATGTTTCACATCCATAAAGTAAAATAGATCGAACTACTGCGCAATAAACGTGTTCTCTCGTCACTAGATGGATGTCTTGCCTATGCCACAAGTGACGCGAGTTGACAAAAGCCGATCTGGCCTTATGTATATGAAACTAGATTTCAGCAGATAATAGACATTCGAAAATGATGATGGGAAAAATTGCATCCCAAACTTGCTTATATTCATGTTTAAGGTAGTCAAAAGATTCTTCATTTTATCAGCATCTTCACCCAATAAAACTATATCATCTGCATATTCTAAGTCAATAATTTCATCTCCTGGGTAAATCGCATAAGCATTAAACCTTTATACATCATCAATATTGATATTATAACTACACTAATTTAACGTAATTAAGTTTCAAATAAAATTAGATAGTTTTCTATATTTCATATTCAATTGAAATACTAATTTCAATATTACGCAATAATATACAGGTACCCATAGATTAATGTTTGTTTGTTTCATATCAATAGATCTAATGAAAAAAAAAATAAATAAACACAGACAATCACTTTCACATTTTTCTTATTTAGTTAAAAGAAAGTGAATAATAGAAATACTCGATGAAACAGTTGGTTTGTTTTGTTTTTTTCTTTCATTTTACAATAAATAAGGGTTTTACGTGAATAACTATTTTATCTGAAAAAGTAAATTTTAATTAATATGAAGAAAAAAACAAAGAAAAAAAACAGTTTTCCCAATTTTCAAAATGTATATTAATAGGAAACTAATTCTAATCAATGTTATCACATTCTACTTTTAGTTCAGTTAAGAAGATCTCATTACATTCCAATTGAATTGACTGTGTATTATACTATCTTAATTAAATAGTCATGCATTTATCCACACTACATTGTAGTGAAGGATATGTGAAATGGCTCATTTTATTTATGATATGTTTTTTTATTATTTGCTTACACGAAGATATTATTGAAAGTAAACAGTAAGTTAATTTGGTGAACTGTTTAATCAATGTTTTCTGAAGAATTGTTTTCTGTTTTTGTTGTTTGTATTCATCATAGATTGAGGTTAGTTGGGTACTAGTGAGAATCAGGGGAGAGGGCACTGGAAAACTGTTTTATTCTAAGATGGAGCTCATTAGCAGTGTGCACCCCAGACTTCACCTTTTAATTAAACTCAAGACCTTTAGCTCTGATGAAGAACTATTAACCATCTGGGTAGACGTCCAACGATGTAATTCTCACTTTCGTCAGTTTATGATATGGTGCAATGATCACCTATTATCATTGGTAATAACTGTCTCACTATCAAAGAGTCTAAACTCTATTAGTCACAACTACTCACTAGAACTTCAGAAATGTACTAAAGTTAGTCACTAGTATACTGATTACTGTAGTAAACTGAGGTGATTTTCAGTGTTATCCAATTAACATCAATCTTTTATGAATACAAGCGATCTATCACCATGAAAACATTTCCGTTATTATTTTTGTTCAAAACTAATTGATTTAAGTGAGGAGTCTTCCTTGTCTTCTTATTTTAATAATAATTCTCTTTATAGTTTAAATCGAACAAGGTAATATTAGAATGTAATAAGAATAGTAACCCTTTTCAGTTTCTAGAGGGACAAATTAAACTATAAACAAATTTACAATTCAGTACTGTTGTTTTACGTATTCATTCATTTTAATTGTTAAATTATGTTAATGGTTAATTAAACATGCGCAACAACTAGAGTTATAAACTGTTATAGAGACTGTTGAATTTGAAATTTCACATCCCGAACTGACTATCGATTTAAATAACCATTAAAATGTAAGAAATATTGTACAATTGTTTGATCCTTTGTGTAACATTGTAATACTGTGAAGGTGTATTCGTAGATACAAAATACTGTGAAGTTTCATATCAAGGCAAAATGATTCAATACTTTTTGATTTTCGATAGTTAGCTAACTATAATCATTCCGTGTTATTAAATCTCAAATTGAGGAAAACGTTGTCACAAATAAAATGTGTTTGTCAATTTTTATGAGAAAGTTCACTTTAGAACTGATTAAGATCATCCTTGTGAAATAGTATCTACTTATGAACTCAATGGTTCATTGAATAACTTAATGTTGTTTAAAGCTATAATACTTTGATTCATCCCACACTACCATGATGTCGACAATACATAATGTCAAACAGGACAAAACATGTCTTAGATTCCAACTCCCACTCTCCGCCCAACAAATTAAAAATACTGAGTTGTAGAATCACATTAATAGTATACAATTAAAATTTATTGTTACTGCCTGTAAAATTATCACAAATAAATCAATAAAACATTTTACATCGAATTAAAGTTAACATAATTTATCAAGGTACTAGTAACCATGACTCTACTTTTACATTAATAGATCTAAATAAATGCTGTACAATCAGATAAAGCATGTCGGATTTACACTTAAAAAGTGGTTAACATCAAAGTTAAAGTTTAAACTTGAATGACATGTTTTATTATATTCTAAATAGAAACAATATTTTATGAAAACTTGATGTTACTAAGTGATGTTAATCATTAAAACATTGTTAAAAATAACGAATAGATTTTCATATGTTGTTTCTATTCGTCACAGACAGATCACATTTAGGTATTATTAAAAACAAAGAAATACTAGACAACTGATTTGTCCTGGTATAAAACTATTTAGCCGTGTACACTCTCAAACTCTTCAAGGAATCAAACCTGAAAACTTAAAGTCTTACGATGTATGCTTAATTTGTGTTTATTGGTATGATATCAATTTCAATATAGTTAAACTTGATTTCACAGGTATCGAATCGCTAACTGGTTAGTAAATAATATACAATATTAAATTGTCATAGCTTAAATACTGACCAAAGTTTAGAGGTATTTTGAATCAGTTCTGAGTTCCTGTTACAGAATATAATGCATCGTAGTGTTAAACCACTTAAATTAATGTACATACTACAATCCTTTCTACAAAATTTGATGAAGTCACTGACATATGGAATAGCTCAATATTGGAGTAATTACTTGAGACCTAAGCAGCATTGAAGCATAAGTTCCCTGAAAAATACAAATATACCTATCTGATAATTGTAAATAGCATGGAGTACGGGTCAAAGAGTTCGCATGTATCTCATTTTCAACCACCTATAGTGAGATAACGAATGACTATAGTGATAATCAGTAGCATGTAGAAACGTATTACTATAATACTTGAGTGAAACAATACAGTTTCACACTATTTTTCATTACATCAAGATATTCTAATTAAAGAAATCTTAATAAATTTAGTGACAGTATTTTAAAGTATCAAAGTGTCTTTTGACTAGTCTTAAACTTCAAAATAAAATTAGATGCAAATGAAGTCACGAAGAAAATGATTCTAGTAATGTACTGTATTTTGTGGAATATTTATTTATTAAATAACTTACTATCTAGAATATAAACAGTTACTATGGAATAATTGATGAACAGATAGATATATAGTGGCTAGTACAGAAGTTTAAAAAATTGTCATCTGTGTCAAACTTGTATATCATTAAAACAGTAAAACGAGAGCTTATTATATTTCCGATAAAATTTTACACATAATAATCATCTCTACTAGTCACATTAAACAGTGCTATGCGTGGAATCCAAGAAACATGCTTTGTCTTATTTAGAACTCTTTTGCTGAATGAACTTCTACCATAATACTGATCGTTGCATTGAAATTCGAATCTAGATACTATATTAGAAGTATTGAAATTGAATGATTAACAAGAATAAGGCTAGTAATCTAGCATTTTCTAACTGATATCATAACTTAATATTATTTAGTTATCTGATACTCAACTGAAGTGAAATGCATACCAAAAGAAAAGGAAAAAGATAAGGGATGAAAAATTTTGTATATAGTCCTCATCAATAACAATAATTCTTTGGCTAATGATGATTACAATACTAAATGTTAGAAAATTTAGATTCATTATTTCTTAAATTTTCATTTCGTTTCTCTTGTAGACATCACCTAAAACAACGATATGGACATCATAGACCGGACTGTAAAATGATGAAACATAGTTAGTTTACATGTATTTTTATCTTTATATGTTTTTATTAACTACCATTGAATGTACAACAAGATAGTTTTAAGGTATCATTATTATAGTTTGACTTGATAACCGACCGAGATCGATCTCTGATAAACATAAGCCTCATAGATCATTATTACTTGGTTGATTTTACTATGATTTATTGATACCTAGGGCTTTTCAACGGAAGTTTGTTTTACCATTTAATTTAATGACATGATGTAACATCTCATCGAGATTGATTATTAAATTGCACTCAAATATTCGCCAGGTTAGCTAATGAAAACTGACTTTTAGAAATTTTATGTAGATCATTTCTTTAGAGAATAAAAAAATCGGATTTCACAATCAATAAAGATAAACAAGTATACATATACTACTTTGGATACCATTTTCTGATTACAGTGAAGAATTCTCATCACAGAATATATAAAATTATAACAAAATTGTTAAATATATACAAAACGTTTCTTATACTCATCCATAAGTGTTTGCTAAATCCTATGACATCATGTTCCATCTCTAATTGGATTTGTTACATGAACTTAATAGTGATAGACTCACATTTTGTAAAAGATAGTGGAGGAGTAAACTAAACTAACCACAGTGGTAGAGCGCACTGAGTTTCTAAGTAATTACATTTGTGATAGGTTGTAGTAATGCGTAAGTAAATGTGGTCGTTGAATACAATTATTTAATCAAAACACATAAAAAATAAGAGACTACATGACACTAAATGTATCTTTATAAAAATGACAGTTATAAAGTTCCAGAAGGATGCTGTGTTAAGACATTCGTATTAACACAAATTGTGGCCATTGGTGTATGTGAAACCTTTTCAGTTCTTTGTAAACTATGCAAATCAAACAAACTATTGAATATTCTTTGAATGTGTTTAGATCTTTTGTTCGACTTTATATAGACTAAAATTAATCAGTCTCATTTGTCATATGTGCATTCTAAGTGGATTGCCTCGATACAGCGATAATTCACAAATATGATATAACTTGGATTATGTCTAGCAACTGAAATACATGATACGTGATTCATCCTAACTGAGACTTATCAACTAGATGTACCTTTATCCTAGTGTATCAAGGTAATCTGCTCAGGGTGCACATGTGACGACAAAAACTGATCAATTTTAGTTGGTATCAAATCAACTGAAAGATCAGAACACACTTAAATTATGTATACAAAACAGCTGCACAAGTGTGACTGTTTGAAGTTAGTAGCCTAGTTGTAAACTCGGTAGCGTTTGACAAGAAACAAATTGAGTTTGAGTCTCGGCATGAACATCGACACTCGGAAGTAAGCACATTTAGCTAATGAGTCCAAACAGGACGAAATGCGCGTTTTCGATCCTACTTACCAGCCACAATTCAACTTAAATCAAACTATTCAATAATCTCGATCAATTACAGAGATTTTCATTTATTATGATAATTATATAACTGTTTGTTTTACTTGATATTTTCCACAACATGAAATTTTAAGGTACTTTATCATTAATATTGTTTTTTTGCTTCTTTAAATAGTAAAATGTTCACCACCAATATACACATATGGTCCATGTTATAAAGGTGTTAGTCAAAAGAAAATCATTATTTTTAAAAGAAATGCTGAATGTATTTGTGTACCATTTATTTATAATTTAATGAAACAATGTCGTAAGTTATATTGATGCTCTTACATTTTATGTTAAATTAACATTAAACAACTAGAGTATATTATAGTAACGCATAAGAGGGACTCTTAAAATGTCCGCGAGAAGTTTACTAATTGGCCAATCAGTTTCTTGATTCATTTATCACTGTTGACCAATAAGAAACCAGTAATTGTCAGTGATAAGTAGATATTCCTGAAATAATACAATAATATTACAAAACATATAAAGATTTTAATTATACTTTTCTAGTAGAATTTCTGACGTTAAGCCAAAAAGACGATTATATAAGAATTTATTTATGTAACTAAATATCTGTAGACATTTGGAACCACTTAACAATGTAACGACTAGTTAGAATGTCTCCAGAGCGTCTCTATTTCAGTAGTATGCACACCAGTCAATGGATTCACAAAATGCTACATGTATACTACTATACTGTGATAGTAACTCAAACATGATGGGCATTTACCTGCACTCTAATTATTTATATATGTTGTCAACGCTTCTTAAACAGTTTCCCTATTATGGGCTTCATAATTTGTTTTGTTTAATTTGAAAGTGACTTTGATATATTTTCTTCTTTTCTTTGACGAAAGCCTACAACAGTCAAATATAGTGAGTATTCGTACTTATTCATTCTTTTCTTACACTCCTTTCCTAGTTATATTTTGACTTTTTTCCATCTATTTTAATAACTTTTCCTAAAACATCTATCTTTCTAATAAGTCATTGTGTATACTGAGGCAGTAATTATGCCACTCTATGGTAACACATGATAACATGTGTTAGTGCATCCAAACTAGATACTGGGTTGTCCAAAAGCCAGTACACCAGTAGTCTTAAACCATGTCTTAACCATTTCTCTTCTCTTTACCAGTTTCCATTTTCATCAGTGAACCAGAGTTACATTCAAAGCGTTTTTGTAACAATTCTACATTTTGTAGGTAAGACAAATAACATCTCTTTCTGAAACAACAGAAAAGGTTGTCTTTAGTATGCATTTTCATTTCCAATCATTGATAGTCTTGATTCTGGTAGAGCATCTCTCACCGGTTCTTTCGGAAATTGTACATTTAGAGATCCTATTTCCTAATCCATACAATCATACTCAAACTTTAATATCTGCATACCAAAAAATAAGAATTAAATAAACGTCAGAGTGTACGTGTGTATACTTAAATTACATGACTATCAATTTCATAAATAGGGGCTTGTTAAAATATACTCTAAAATCGGAAGTCAATACATTTAGACGTCTTAATCATTTGTATCAAACATTTTACTAGCAATTTATACTGTAAGTTATATTGCATTCATGATTCGAAGTAATCTCATCAGTACTAGAAAATTATAAATTCTAGGTGTTATCACTTGATTTGTCCCTGGGGTGAACATTTACTGTATACTAAGATCTTAGTCAGGTAATCTTTTCACGACATTAAAACATTACTGAATGATAAACAAACTTTTTTATGTCTGAGTAGTCTTAATACCTTGAAGTTGGCCATCAACACTATTTAGCCGCAAGTTGAAATAGGTAGCACACGACCAGCACGGAAGAGAGAATTATATTATTACACCTAAACTCAAATCACATAGTAGCCTGAGAAGAATAATACTATCAAAACAAATTAATGACCTTATTAGGAAAAAAGCGAGATTGTAAATAAATGAATAATTAATTCTAATTCATAAACGTAAAATGATGTAATAATAGTTAATTGTTAAAATGAGAGTTTAACACAAGAGGTAGTAGGAAAATAAACCAAAGAAATCATTCAGTTACATGTACTCGAAATATTCGAATCATTTTCTAAAGAATGTTTCCATGAGTTCATTCATTCTTCTTAATCCATCCACCGAGACATCATCCAGTGACCATTTCTCAAAGAATTATGTTTCAAGTGTTTTTTTACAAAATTCAGTTAGTAGAACGTGTTCTCCATCGAATGAAGTTGCCTATAGCGTCTTTGATTGGACAGACAACGTCTCTATTAAAGTGGTCCGCTACTTATCCATTAAATAAATATCATTTTACTTAGCCATTTTTCTGTATTAACTATTCACTGAATATTGGTCAGTCTTCTGTCTTTTTAGTTCTTTGTGCTGATCGTATCTGTTTGTTTATGTCAAAGTTTAGTCCCTAATCTCACTGACTCGACTTCACTTGTACCATATTTTAGTGTTAAATGGATGGAGATAGTTCGTAGGAAACCCTTAAGATTGTAGATATTAGTGACGATAGTTCAAACAGTACATAGATTAAGTACATAGAACGTCAAGCAACAAGATAGCTATGCTTCTTTCAAAAATAATAACAGCGTCAATTTTACCAATCACCAACTTTGAAACTCAGTTTATGGTTGTAATTCTATTCTAGTGGCTAACTACTCACGTTTTTCTTTATGAATTGTAAGTCATTTTGATCAAATCTTAGAAATTAATAAAATGTGCTTAGTCACGAAAAGAATAGTGAAACCAGTTATCTGTTTATCCAAGATCATCATTATCCAATTAGACAGACGTTTATTACGCTTGATTTACATTGTTATTAACCGCTGAAGTACAAAGTTTGCTATTTATTGGCAAAAACAAATGTTCCATGTTTTAGTTAATTTGATGTGTACTAAATTACCACAAAATCTATAAACCACCTAGTAAATAACAATAAGAGGTAAATCATAGACTTTAAGTGGGTATCTGTGACTGGTGAAATATAGTCATATGAGAAAAATATTTTTAATAGTGATGTGAAGTGGTGATGTAGTATCACAGATTGTACTTAGAGATATAAATTGTTGGAAGCTAAGTTGGTAATCCTGATACACTGTAATCTCTCCTAGTCTAGAAGGTAATGGATTCTATAGTTAGCTGGATCGAAATTCTATACTACTGATGTGTCTTATACCAGAATGTGACATTCAATTGTTTGCCTATTAAAGTTTGACATTGTGGAAGTATGCATTCTAAATATTAGTATATTACTTTGTGAAGATATAGTACAGTGGAATTAAACTTATTTCATTTAATACCTTTAATTACTTATTTTTTTCAGCATGTAGTTCACCATCAAAAATACTTTATGTTTGTCCCAATGGTAAACGCATAGAAAGCTACGTATACGAGAAACGAGTTAATGGTAGATGTGCGAAATTTCCATTGAAAACAAAACATACTGAAAATTGTACAATTCGTTATGTATGGAAAAAGACTGAATCGAAAATAAGTCGAAAGAAACGATCCGTTCAATTGGATACTACAAGTTAGTAGTAAATGGTTGTTTTGCTAATATTATTTACATAATTAGAATAATTCAGAATTTAACATCATAGTGCTTCTTTCTTAAACTCCCAGTATTAAAAAATCATAATTACTGAGTGTCCTCCAGCCGAAGTGTACTTCCTCCATGTCATCCTACCTACCTCTTCAAATCCTTTTCACATCAATCATAAAAATAATTTTAGAGGTCAGAAAAATTACCACTTCAAAAAGTAATAATTTTGAATTATCATTATCAGTTTGTATTAGCCTTCATCGTTCTAGTCTGCAATGTCAATTTCAGGATGTTAATTCGATAGAATCTTCATAAAACTGTTTCCGGGTGTAGGAATTCTTAAGGCAACTAATAGTTTAATCGAAAGAAAGTCTCTCCACTTTGTTCTATAGAATAACTATCGAGATCCTAATGTTTTAGAATTGCATAGTAGTAAATTAGTGATTATTTCATTAGTATCATCCTCCTTTTCCCTCCCCCCCCCCCAGGGGAAGAATAATGAGATAAAATTGAAGGAAAGAAATTCGTAAACATAATTCTCTGTTGTCCAGATTGCAGGCTCTACGTCATTCATAATTAACTATCAGGAGGAGAAACATCAGTGGATACTGAAGTGTCGGAGACTAATAAATAAAACATTCATTTACGTTACTTACAACAAATCTTTCACTGCATCGAACCAACTAAAGTACTAAGTCAATCATTCATCCATCAATGTTAGTCTAAAATAGTAAACATGATTATATTCCAATTAGTTAGCTGCAATTAAAAAGGAAATTATTACTATTACCTAAGATACAGTTGTAATAATGTGTTCAATCATATGAAAAAATTTGAATTTTTTATGAAGAGATCCATCTTTTAATCAGTTCATATGACGAAAAATTTAAAATTTAGCTCTGTAATTTAGGGATTTAAAAATAACTTTCTACAAGAGACTAAGAACATCTAGAAGGGTGATGAAAGCCAGAAAACATTAGGTTCCCTTTTGAATCCAGTTTAAAAGTCTGTATCAAAACCCAAGAATGAAATCAGATAGTGCTTTAAAGTTTCCAGCACTATGAATATGGTGAATACATAATTTATAACTAGACAGATACATTTATCAAACTCCATAGGGTTTTTAAGTAATTTCAATGTTGAAAACCATCTTAAAAGTCCGAATAAGGTATTCTTAGTTAACGACATCTGAAGAGGGAATCAAGTAGATCTATCTGTACAAATTCTTATTGTTATTTCTAACGAAGGACATAAAATATACTACTTATTTAGCACGACTGCTAAGAGATATTTTCTATTAAAAACTAACACGTTTAACCTAATTTTAAAGTACTCTACTGAACTACATTTTCCTTCCTAAAGGTGTTTCAAAATGTGGTAAAAATCAACATTACGTTCCGGAGCGTAATCCATGTCCAGAAACATGTGAAGGGAAGTTCTTTGGAGTAGAATCAAAATGCAGCTATCCCACTTCTGGTCCAGGATGTGAGTGTCTTCCAGGTTATATGCGAGATGGTGTTTTATGTGTACCCCCAAGTCAATGTGGTTGCTTAGAATCTGGTAAGAGTTTATAGAGTATTAACATCATCTAATTTACAATCAGTCATTATAAACTAATTACTCATGTACGATATACTACTGGTTAAAATGAGTGACTACAGACTAGTTATCACTAATCATTTTCTTTAATTAGTGTGACAGAAGTTATTTAAACAGATTTACATGACTTCAAATTGTGACATAAGTATATACGATGAGACTAGGCTCAAACTGTTTATCCTAATGGAAAAAACTTAAAGTGGATTGGGATGAATGACTTTATACTAATTTGAGTTGGATTGTGATTGACGAGTCCCAAATAAAACGAAACGCGAGTCACGGATTCCGCTTGCCAGTAACAATATGACTACAATAAAACTTGTAAACTATTGCTATATCAACGCGATCCGCTCAGGATGCATATATGACAACAGAAATTGATCAGTTTTAATCTTTGATAAACGCGAAGATCTTAATACATTCCAATTAGATTTCATATTAATGCTATAACGGTAATATTGTTAAAATTAGTTCAGTAATATTATGTATATAATCACCTTATTTATAATTGCTTAATGAATAAAAAAACTATAAACTCTAAGCTCTTTAAAAACGGTTCACGAAATCTGAAATGGAACTTTAACATTTGACCAGTATTGCTGAAAGTTACATGACTGTTAACCTTACAGAAACATATATGCAATCTTATTATGGATTTTAAGTATGTTTTCATGTCATTTAACTATATGAAAATTTCACAATGTAAATGTTTTCGAGTGCATAAGCGCTTCTGAAATTCAGTAGTCTACTTTTCAATAGCACATCATTTGCAGCAAGTTGATATTTGTATAGAAGTGATGGATTACACTTATTTATTCTTTGTTCAAAATATTGTTATCTTTTACAGTCTGCGTTGATCGCGAATCTGCTGAAAAATGTAAACGATGGAGAGCGGAAGGTCGTTGTCAAAAAGATAGAGCTATTATGCAACGATTTTGTAAAGCAACATGTCAACGTTGTGAACGACCATGTGAAGACCAAATTGCATCATCACAATGTGAATTAATCAAAAGACGTGGTGAATGTAATGTTGATTTTTACAAATCAATGTGTATGCTTACATGTTCTCCACAAAATTGTAGTAAGTGAATTTATTTAATTACATACCGAATACTTTTAATTTTATCCTGTACAACCATGTTTGAAGTAAGACAGTGTTTAAAGGATAAGTCATTTGCTAGTGTATTCTCGTTAACGAAGTGTGTCAGCATAAATGTTATTCAGGGAACACTAGCCGCTTAAGATGTCAATGAGCTGTTCTTATCGATCTTTTAATTGAGTAAGATGCTACCTATTCCTTTGTTCCGATTGTATCTACTTAACAACAAATAAGTCGTCTGATATTAAGTCACTTAAAACAATGGTCATGTTATAAGCTGATTAGTAGAATTCGATTAAAAGTAAAAATTAAGTAACTACTAAGTGTTTAATTAATAAGTAGTTTTAATTCAATTGTGTAGATTTTATGTTTCACTTCACTCTGAATAAGTAGGATGAAATTCCACCTGGAATGTGATTGCCAACAACGTTAGCAACTATACTACTAATAAATATATAGTACATCTTTGAATTTAAAATAAATTCATTTTACTCCTTATTTAAATTTACTTTTTCCTGAAATGTCTGTTCATTATAGAATGTCCAAAATGTTATATGGAAAGTGGACAGTGTCATCCAATAACTAAAAATATTGAATTGCGTCATATATGTTATCAACTTCAAAGTAATGGCAGTTGTAAACCATTAATCACAAGGAGATATAGGCCGTGTGGAGGTGAGCTCTTTTCTTAATGTAGAAAACTTTACTGTCTAGTATTCACATCGTGAGATTTATTATTACAATAGAAACGATGCTTGTAGTTAATAGTAAATACCAATAATACAACAGCATGCTGTTCTTGTACTAACATTTTGATAATTCGTTTTACTAAAAGTAGAAACAAACAGAGTAAAGAGAGTGTATGAACATCAGAAATTACTACTTGGAAATTAAACTCATAATCTAGAAGGCTGTATCGCAATTTTTGGAGCATATGTGAGAAGACATCGCCAGTGAAGTTTAGTTATTATGAATGAAAGACAAATATTCATAAATAACAATAAATGTGATCACTCAATATAACAAAATGAGTGAAGTTTGAAATGTAAAGCTATGGATCCCAACCCAATTTAAGCGCTTATCATGTAAAGTGAATTTCTTGGGTTTAATCATTGGTGGTTATTGATATATACTGCTGTGAAGTTCAGTACTATGATAAAATCACTACTCAGTGCTTCCCAGCTTTGAGTAGCTGCGTTACTAATTTCAGTGTGATGTAAAACTTCAGATTGTAATTGACAGTAATTTGATTAGTAGTATTGAGATATTAGTAAAACAGATTTAAAACTTAAATATATATCCAAATATCATAATGTTGTGCAATTTAATTTATTCCTTTTCTGTTTTTATTTTTTAGAATGTCCTATAAAAGTGACTAGAATTCCAGGAAAGTGTAATTATTGCACAGGATTTCGTAAAATATCATTACATACTTATTTTCGAGAGGAGTTTGGTTTTAAAAGGTGCCTTAAGATTGAGCGTTTGCATAAAGAAAAATGCTGTAAGTGTGTTGATCCATACCAAGAACGTTCATATGTTAAGCGATCCAGTTATTAATTCTTTCACATTGAAATGAAAAATCACTATTTTTAGTAAATAGACGTAAATTTTACCAATTAAGCATGAAGACTGCTTTTTATTTAGAATACTGGGAGTTGAACTATGTAACCACTTTAATATCTAAAACTAAAACTGTTAAGATGATGTCCTCCTCCAGTTACATCCGTTAAAATTGGTCTGATTTTCACATAAATTATATTTGTATACAGTATAAAAGATTCATAATTTAATATCAGGGAAGAGTGACGATAGATAATGATTACATTGATTAACTTACCCACCATTTATTACAAAATAATTGAAGATATCAATCGCCAACTAAGGGATTCTGGATTAATGACCAACTGATAATATACAATTTTGCATGTTTCAACTCTGATATATTATTGCAGTCATGTAGTGAACAAATGAGATGTTGTGCATCAAACCACAACAGTTGCATCACTCTACTTTCAGTACTAAGAAAAGTCTTCAACAAAATTATTAAATTATTAAACAAAATGAAAGATCCAGTTGACAACCAACTTTGAGATTGACAGTCAGGATTTTGTAAAGAACGATCATGTATGGACCACATAATAATAATGTAGATCATTTTGAACAATCAGTAGAACAGAACTCACTACTCTACGTTAAGTTCTTTGTTTATGAGAAAGCATTTGGCAGCAAGAACTAAAAAACATTATGGAGCCTCCTTTGGCACTGTAGTGTATGCGAGAAGATAGTCAGTATCGTAAGGAATTCTTATGACGAACAACATTGCGAAATCATGCATGAAGGGCAGCTCACAAATTCTTCCCAAGTGAATATAAATGTCAAAACAGGTTTCATACTCCCACCCTTTCCCTTTCTTCTAGTAGTTGACTAGATTATGAAAAATGGAGCATCTCAGGGAAAGCGAAGAATACTGTAGACAACTTGGGTGCTAGTGTAGCAACAGTCTCTGTAATAGTAGGCTTCAATATATACAAGGGATGAGCAAGATCATTAAATACAACACAAAGAGAACCAACCCAATCACACTTGACAGCGAAGCTCTGAGAGATGCAGATACATTTACACACCTGGGCGACAAGGAGGATATGATGTAGATGTGAAGATATGAACTGACTAATCAATGGCAGCATTTCTACAATCGAAGAACATCTTGAACTCAAAACAGCTGTCAGACAGCATCAAAGTCAGGATTCTCAGTACCAACATCAGGATAGGTTTATTGTATGGAGCTGAAACTTGGAAATATATGTAAACCATCATTCATAAGATACAATTATTTGTAAACAGTTCCCTACGTAAGATACTTCGGACCTGTTGGCCAGACACCTACTATGACTGAGAACAAATTAACTTTCTACTAAGGAAGAAATTAGTAAAAGCTGCTAGGGGTGGATAGGATACATTAAGGAAATAATCAAACTCCGTCACATGACAAGCACTAACTTGGAATTCTCAAGACAAAAAAGAGAGAATGACCAAAGGACACATTACTTAAGGAATAGGAGGCAGGCATGAAATGAATGAACGGGACTTAGAAAGAACTGGAACAAAAAACCCAGCACTAAGTTGGTTAGAAAATGCTGGCCGGTGGCTTATGCACCACGAGGAGTAACAGGTAACTAAGTGAATGTATAAATATCCAAAGAAAATGCATGTAACTTATCAAATATATACAATAAATTTTTCACAATACAGTTACACAAATAGAAATTTATTTTTCACTTTGTTTTAATAAATACTGTATAGCTTGTGATCGGATAAACCTGGCACTTAAAACATGTCAAGCGAATAAAATCCCAGTAATTAAAACAATGGTTCGAGTACAAACATCTTGTGATAAGTGTATCTACAAAAAAGTCAATATATTTAGTAAACCTATTGGTAAGTTTTACTAATATCTACGAATAATACCATTTTGTGTGAATAAATTACTTACAATCATGTTTATACTGTATGTAATGATTACAAAGTATAACTAATATATAAATACCCAAAGTATAAGCTATTAGTTAGTTATACTCAGTAACTAAGCGGATGACATATTGGCTTTTGAAATATAAAGAAGAGAGTTCAAGTCCCAGTGAAAAAGTTAACACTGGAATTTGAGTATATTCAAGCAGGACTAAACGTGTTTTCTATATTTCCTTCCTAGTTACAATCTAAATTTACTGAAACTTATCACTAAAGACACTATTGATCATGTATGGTTAGAGTAACTGATCAAGTGAATTTTATACAGCTAATGTTAACTTCTAAAACGGAAGTAAAATTGACTAACATCATTAACTACACCACATTTCCAGTGTCACATAATTTCATCATGTACATTATCATTGCGTTGTTAAACTGTGCGATCTCCGAACATGTGTATCATCTTTGTGAAAAATGTTTATAACATGAAGCTCATTAAAGCTAAAAACTAATATCATAGTTCATTACTTCTGATTTAGTATCATCACAAGCAGATAACTGTGATTATTGTGAATGTACGTTAACCTTAAAAACTGAAAACAATTTTTAAATCTCCTGGAAATCGTTTGTGTACTGTCAAAGATATTTACAAAATAAATTTAACAGTCCGTTTGCCGGGGGAGGTCAGGATTTTATGCATACTATGAAAGCTGACACGACCATATCATGTAGTTACAAGCCTTAGTAATATTGTATCGTGACTAGCAGAGGGATACAGGTCATGCGTTTAGCCACATTTAAACTAAATAGCTGGATGCTCTTTTACCCCTGTGCTGGTAATTTGATTAAAGTTCGAATACAATACCCATTCAAATTGCTTTCTGTCCTTTAAAAAACTTTGCAGCTATCTGAATATTGTATATTAATAGTGTTAGAGTAATTTGCTGGCTTGTGAACAGAAAGCTAATGGATTTGAATCCTAGTGTTAGCGTCAATACTGAAACATGTACATCCAGGTGATGAATCGCGAATAAGATGATATAAGACGACATACTTCTAGCCACGATATAACTTTACTGGAAGTTGTTCGCCTACTGTTTAGCCCAGTAAATCATTATATTTAAAGCGATTATTATGACATTCACTTACTCTAGTGATTAAATATTCATGACCACATATAAATTTAAAATGTATCTTATTTATATCTCATTGTCATACCATTACAGTTAAGTTACTACATAATTTTTGAATACTGAACTAAATCAAAAATGGAAGTTAGAATAGAACCAAACAAAAACTAAGCGATTATTTTTTAGCGGGTTGTTTAGAATGTCATTATTACTCATTGACTTTTCTACCTTCTGTGTGTTCTAGCACAGTTGACATTATATTAGTGATAGAGAAGTTACTTTAAAAACTGACCTTTGTATTGACTTACTGTCAGTAGGACGTTTCAAACTTTATTGAGAGGTTAAGACTACAAAATTCTGTTGGTATTCAATAGTAAATTGCATAAATATTTAAAAATAGGCATTATTATTGTGGCTTTCTGAAAATATGTCTTGTTTGTTTAACCCATGATAGACAATAGATTTAAAATACTAAATAATATCCAATATACCTGTGAATGTTAGGTAGAAGGTAATTTGCTTGTAATTGTGTGAATGAATTGACAGGTCGAGCGATTGAACTAGTATCCATAACTACTAAAAATAGTGATACATATTTAAAAATAATTTTTAGCATAAAGATCAAGAGTGAGATTTGTAAGCAATTTACTAACTTGTAAAATTGACGTCAGATTATAAAACTAACTGATGAATTTGAATTCGATACCACCAATTAACCTAGGTTAAACAATCACTTGAAGCCCAAAAGCACTGGGGGGACTGTTTCTTCCTAGTATGGAACACTTTAGAAGGGTGTTTATACGATTTCACCGACCGATCAAACTTCGTACCCTTAAGATTCTTAATGATAGTTACAAAGTAATAATCACAATTATTCGCTGTATCCAGTATTAGCAATGTAATAAATACTTTGCCAAGTTAACAATGACATGGAATTTATTCCAGTGATTACATAACAATAAAAATAATATTTTGAAGTTGTTAGATAAATATTACATTTGACTCATGTTCCCTTTGTTTTTAATTGTCAAATATAAATCTAAAACAAGAATGTAAAAAACCATGGATAACACGTGGTAAATGTAAACAAATGTATCCGGGACAAATTGGTTTCACTAGAAAAGTGAAGCATATGAGAGAAATTCCTAAGAATTGTAAATGTCAATTAATTTCTCATGAAGAAACAGAGATATGTGGTAAGTTATTATGAACATTGTTGATAATGGAACTAAATATTTGAAAAAAATATGTTTTGACAATGATTTTGGAACTATAACAAATCTCCTCTTAAGTAGTTATCAATATCCATAATCGTTACAATGCTAAAAATCCTCATAATGTAAATTAGAAAAAATGCATATAAGTGAACAATATACAAGCTAATTCTAATTACATATGTACTCGTTGCATAGGTGTGACTGTCTGGACACAGTAGCTTAGTGGTGAACTCTGTGGCGTTTGGGACGAAGCGGACTGAGTTCGAATCCCAATGTGAATATCATCATTGGGATGCAGGTACATCTAGCCAATGGGTCCCAAGTAGGACGAAACACGCGTTTTGGATTCCACTTACCAGTCACAATTCAACTTAAATATTACTTGCGTACTATCGCTGTACTGAGGCAATCTGCTCAGGATTCACATATGGCAGCAGAGGCTGACTAGTTTCAGTCCATTACAAATAAACGGGAGAATACAAGCTTATTCTAATTAGGTGAACAATATTGTTTTCAATTAGATCATCATTTGGTTTTACTCTGAAAAGCAGTAATATTTATATACGAATATGAAGATTATTAAACTAATGAAAATGATTTATAAGTAAATGGTACTAATAAAACAGGTGAATTACACAACTAATCATAATAAGTGAAAGATGTATATTGGTAGTAGGATGGCATATGTACTGACAGTAATGATAAGCAGACTAATAACAACAACAAAAGTACATATTTAAACATAAGATAAATACAATCAATTATAAGTTGAATGTAGGTCAAGACGGTGTGAATTTAAACTTGTTAAAACAACAAATAATAATAATCTTTTGAAACTAGTTGCAAAAATAAAGTAGAGGATGAAGAAGAGGTATGAAAGAAGTGGAGTAAAAAGAGACAAATAGCAGAGGGTACAAAGAATTGTTTACGTTGTTTACTAGGTCTTATATAGACATGGAAGGGGTAGGGGTGTTACATATCGTTTTTGTACACATAGACTTCTGTTGCTAACTCGAATCCCTATGGTTTCGGCGATAGGTAGTAAATGACATCGAATCTCATCTGGAAACTTATACTTTTCAGTATACCACTCTGAAAGCTTTAGTTCTGTCTATTGCACGTACGCTGCCTATCAAGTGGGATTAAACAGAACTACGTATGGATTCCACCGGCCCCTTTCCAAACTAAGATGATAGACGTTCGTTAATCTATTGGTTTAGTCGTCTGGTCGTACACCAAATATAGCTTTCCCCACGGGAGCAGTTGAAACAGCGAAGTGGCAATATCAGGTAACTTATTATTAAGTTGATTAACTACTACTAGTCGGCTAGTGAATGATAAACATAGAATTACCACATTAAATGTTACTTTATCAGCTGTAGTTAGTCCCTCGTTCAACCCATCACTTGATGCATCCCCGTTGGATTGGAGTCGTTAAATCTAATTTCTTTGAAACTATGGAAATGATACTGTTACATATCAGACAGCATTAAAATAAATAATCCTGAAGTAAATACTTCATAGTAATGAGTAAAATCGTTGTTACTTAGTAAAATTTGAATACTTCATAACATTTGAAGAAAAACTTTGATAATGGTTGGAAAACAAGTAGTTAATCTTTCCAAAGTTATCAACTGGGATTTCTGTTATTTCAACATACACCTGAAAAAACCATGTTCTATAGCTCAATACTCCTGAAGCCTTGGGAAGGAAAACAGAACAATTCACTTATGAAGTTCCTCATTTAAATAATATCATTTGTTAATGTTGTATGTATGTAATTGAGGGCTAGAGGGTGCTGGGTTTGATTTCTGATGAAATCATGGTCGCGCACTTCGGAATAGTCCCATGCCAGGACAAACAGCTATCCAGGTCTTCATGGTGATCAGTGGTTATCTTATTCATATCAATTCTTGATATCAAACTAACGTTGTGTATTTGTATTTCCACCTTACCAATTCGTAGTAAAGTCTATGGTAAGAGTTTTTGAAAACGAATACGTAATAAAACAAAGTTAAGTGAAACATTTAAAGATAATAGGTAACTTGAAGTGCATTTAGAAAATCTAGAGCAAGTAATAAAATGTCATGACTTCTAAAGTAAAGACATATATAGTTTTGTAACTTTTCACTTTAATGAAAAAATAAGAATAAGAACTTGGATATGATATGCCTGAAAGTATGTTTGGAGGGATGTCCTTCCAACATTTCTCTTGTAGATATATTTCCGATTTGTATTCAATATGAGTCATACTAACTAGCATTATGAAGTGTTTCAAAGTTCGATTCTAAATAAACTACATGGGCAGAGTTGACTAAACGTTCAAGAATAGAACATTTTATATCATTTTCAGATACTCATGTAGTTAAATTCGAGTAAATGTGTTCAAGAGAGGACGAATTCCGTAACTATTAGTGTTAGTTATCTATCATATAAGTAACAGATACAGAATTATTAGGATCTTTATATTTAATATCATGAGCTAAGTTTCACTATTCAGGAAGGATTCAGTAGCTATTTTTTATAATAAGTGATTTAGTTGTGTACACTCATCTAGGAGAGTTCGAACCCAAGACTCTCAGACTTTAAACTAAATTATAAACTGGACATTATCCCATACTATCATTTAAACTTTATTTCTCTTGTTTCCTGATCTGTTAAACTGTTCACTAATTTAAATTGAAAAATAGCACAACGACCAACTGATTATTTAGTTTATCTTCGATAAATGTCACTCATTATGAAGTTCACATCCAAAATCATGAAACACGGAGGAAATTTCTTTGTGATCTTAAGTTCCTTTTATGTTTCAGCATTTTCTTATCAATCATAGCTGTATGTATTGCAATTATTTAATTTTTAAAAGAACAACTATTTAGTTTATGCAAGGAAACAAACTTTCAAGTTTATGTTCTGATTACATTACACCTTACAATGATCTACAAAATCTTGAATTTTCAGTTTTAGTGCAATAATTAGTGATGGTGACCATCAAATTTTTTTTATTTTCATTTAAAAAAGTATCATTTTTGTCTCATTTCTAAGGTTGTCCTCAAACAAAACGTTCAAATCCTATTTGTATGTCTGATCGAAATCAATTGGCTGTAAAGGTCACTTATTACAAACCGAACAGAACACACTGTGTGAAATTTACAAATATTAGTTGGATTCCTAAATTGCCTTGTCAATCGAAAGATCAGTTCTTAAAAATAAAACAACACAATCAGTATCGTTGTAACCCTGATACTTGTGAACGTATATGGATTGGTAAAGCCTGGATACGTGAACATTGTAAATGTAAACAAATCGATGTACATCATCCTGCTGGAAAGTGCTGTAAGTTTACACCTAGTTATTTGTCAGGTAAACGGTTTGTAATTCAAACTCTTTTCATACTATCTGTTAACAACAGTAAATGTCTTGTTTTGATGCAAGGTGACTGGGTAGAAACTTTCAACTGATGTTTGGTGATAGTTAGTGCTCATCAACTAGAAACACTCACAATTTTGTGAGAACTGATACTATCTGTGTGATTCAAGCCTGTATCAAAAAATTTAACGGCTTAAAACGCTAACACTGAGCTACTCGGGATGCAAGTGGTATTCTGTAAAGCTAAGATGTTTACACTTAATGACTGCTGTGTAATGATAAATAAGTCTAGCTTTCTCCTTCTAAGTTAATTCTAGACATTCATATTACATAGTTGCAATTAACTACATCTGTTCGATAAAAAGTTTTGTGAATGAATTTGTAGACGATCTAAGGAAATATTTTCGTTTGTTATTGTTCATGAAATAGAGTTTTAGGAAAATGACTATTTCATTGTGGATTCTGAAATCAAAATAGTTCTTTAGAGCTTTTGTTTACAGGATATTTTGCACTGCATTTCTCGTTACGTCATTTTTGACTTGCTAATCACAATATAAACAGTTAAAATGATTTAGTTTCAAGCAAGTGATTGTTCTAAACTAAATCATATATTCATTCATTGTTCATTTTTGCTACATTATAACATTCAACACTTAGCTCTAAGCCTATAGTAAAGTATTGAACTTTAAACAATGAAAGTAGTAAACACTAGAAATTGGGGCCAAGTTGAAAAATACCACGAACTTATACATTCTACCTAGAGGATCCATATTTAGCTCTGAAAAGTGTATGCTGATTTCAAATTTATGACTGAATTCTTATCTCAATGTAGTCAAAGACATTATGGTTAAATAAATCTGATCAAAATACTAGAATCACAAGGGAAAAGATATACAAGTATATAACTGGCATTCACTTGTTACATTTTAGCAGATAGTTCATACTCTTTCAGTGAACAGTAGATAATAAGCATGATTCAAGTATTTAATTCATTAAGTATACAATCAGCCTGGCTTGTGGCTCACTTACAAAATGCAAACTTGTGTAGTTTAGTTTCAGTTATATGTTATGTTTAAGGGTTATTAAAGTAGATGGAGTGAGATTTGAGCATAAGATCTAGTGACTGAAAGCCAAATGCTTTAACTAACATAAATATTTATTATACAGTTTTGAACATTTATCGAAAACTGGTCTATAAAATAAATCTTAGTTATCGAGGAAAACTTAGGTATTTCAGTAAGCATTTCATAAAGGAAAAGAGAAAATGACAAACACTATATATGAGGAAGCTACTTTATTTGCTAAAAGGAATGTATTATGCTAATTGTGGCAAAATAAAATTTCCAACTAACCATAAAATCATAGTTATCCTCCGAATATGTATGTTACACGAGTGATAGTAGGACTTGATCTCCAAAGGGTGGATTTGGATTTAGTTCATAAAGTATGTAATTTTCAACCATAATAGCATACAGGTGTATATCAGATATTAATTACTAGTCAACATTAGTTACCATTGAAACCTCGCAGTCGTTCTCATCCAGATAGGCCAACAAATGGCCGAAAAGTAGACCAGAATTTTAATACAAATCTAGTTGCAGTAAACGAGATTGACCGAAATGTTATATGACCCATTTTCCCGCAAATTTTTACTAAAAAAACATTTTGTGTTGGAAATTAAGTACTTCATATGTTTGCAGGAAGAGCTACATTCAAAATCTACACTAAACGCTTTTGGAGCAGAGATTAACTGAAGTGGAAGTGACTTTACTCATTCATGAGTTATCGGCATAAAACAAAATTCTGTATTCAAGGTTGTGTCAAAAACTAATGCAAAGAATAGTTTAGTATCTGTCTATCTTTGAGGCATTACATTCGAGTTCAGTATGCTAGACATTAGCGTTTTCATAAAAAGCCAACAGATACATTAAAATATCAACATACAGTCACGGGGTTCCATTGAAAGCCACACATTTACATTTATGATTACTTCTCTAACTGATTAGCTTGGCACACTTAGGAATACGTTTTCAGCAGACGTAGCTACGTGGGATCCGAATTCCGCAACACTGTTTTCATGAGTAATATTGTTGATTATTAGGAAAATAGAGACACTTTTTCCAAATAAGTAGTTTACATGTCTTTGTGAAGTCAACGACTTTATTTTGAAAATTGTTAATTTCATCAAACAAAGGCAAGGGAAAGAAGGTTAGGAAAATTTTGGCCTTTTCCTGAAAAGTCGCAAAGTTGTATGACAAAAAGAAATTGTAGTTGAACAAAGAATTATCTTACTAGAGTAGAACTTGAGCTACACATTTACTATGTAGGCTAATTATACTAATCAGGTTCTCATGATAGTGTATCCCACCCCCATTCAGAAATATGTCTGTACAGCTGAAAACTGAGTGCTTGTACTGTTGATTAATAGATTCATCACTACCAAAGACGTTGATCAAAAGAATTATACTTTTCAGGTAGATTTGCCCATAAATGTTTCTAGAAAACATGTTTTATGAGTTTAAAATAGTTATAAATGTGTTCAAGAGTTTCCTTCTTTCTTGTTTCTTACTGATCTTATAGTTCCATTGAAACAGATACATTAATATGTCATTAAATTAAATACTTCAAAGTATTTCATTTGAATACTGACACAAATTCAGTTTCTCCATAATTTACTGGAGTACTGTTATTAATGAAGGCTGAATTAATTGAATCATCCATTACGATCTAAGAAATGTAGAATACTTGTTACGTAATCTTGCTTCCGAATAACCATTTGAAAGTACTCAACTAAAATCACAGCTTAATAGAAACCTGAAACTAGCTGAATAACAGTGTTAAGACACTTCAATGTTAAATACTTTGGACATCCCGAAATACTTAATTTTCATTACTATGTACACTTTAAAAATGTCTATTTAGATTCATTCATTTTTCTGTAACATTTAGGTTGTCCTAAACCCGAAACCAGTCAGTCAGATTGTCAAAACGGACTAACTGAAATAGTTAATGTTACTTATAGCCTTGTGAATGGTGACTGTAAACGTCATGTCTTTCGATCAACAATACGATGCTGTAAGTTATATTAAATTTAGTTTTTCTAGTATCAACAATTTTGTTCAGTTAATAATGAATTGGTTTTCATCACGTAAGACAGTTGTTATTCCGAGATTCGCAATGGTCAAGACTTATTGTAATCAACGTTTTCCTGTAGCTGACTGACCGAATAACTATTTAAGTATATACATATTCTCTGATTTACACATAAAGAAATCAGCTTCAAATTACTCGTTTGTTTGATTAAGAGTAAATAATAGACGTAGTACTTCATTTAAGTTCTGAGTGATTTTTTTTCCAACTGTTAGACTCATCTATTTCTTATCAGTTACTGGCTTTGTAATCAGCATCTCAAAATTAAACTTAAAGGATTATTCAAAGTTGTTTGAATATTTTAATGATCTTCAGAGGTCGTTATCGAATAAGCATAATGATAAATATTATTGTAAAGTTCAAGAACAATATGTATAATTTGTACATCATATCGTGTTGTTTACAAGACATCCGAATTTTACTAACCAAAACCTGAAACTTTATTCAACTCAGTCAAATATTGTGTGTATCTGTTTGATTGAAAAGAAGATCTAGCTGAACTAAGACAAGAATATCTCTGTTCTCATACAGTTAATCTGACCTATGATATGCGATGAAGTGAGGTGAAGGCTGTCCTACTGCGTAGATTCTGGATGAAAATATATGAATATTTGTTAACGGGTTTCAAGCAGAATACTGAATGATAACACGATTTAGTCAAACCTAAAACTAAGGTATTTTATTGTAAAGACAGTAAAAAATAAACACTCAATTTAGTCACAGACTTAACGACATCCATTTAATACTTTCGGATTTAAGTAATGAAAAGTAATGTCAAAATACTTTTGCATGTATGACAGTTTGATTTGTCAAACTTCGTTCAAGATAAATATTAACAAATTTCTGAACTAATTGCTTTCGGTCAAAATAATATCGAAGGTTTAATGCATTTTATCCTCAAGAAGTATTCTCAAGGACTTAGAAAGTTATGTATGAAGACTTTTTAGAGGTGCAGCCTTATTGGAATCTGGTTAACATTTCTTGATATGAATGCTAAAAAGTCGATTGCTTAAAGAGTTCAAAACACACTTATTTAAGAGCGTATCACAATCAGATTACATCGTTATACATCTTTTTCTGTTTCTTACCTTAATTGATTCTATTTTTAGTATCATTCTTCAACTGTCTATTTTCGGTCACTTTTTTAGCTTGCCCAAATTCTGAAAAGTTTGTTAAATGTGATTCGGAAAACGGCAAAAAGATATTCGAAACTATAAAATACGAAATACAAAAAGATGGAACATGCAAAAAAGTAGAGGAAACAGAATTTCATAAAATAAGTAAGTAAAATCAGTTCAAGCTTCAGTTTAATTAAAACAGAAGGCTGAATTATCTTTTTTAGTCCTAGCAGTGGAATTTAACTTTCTTTAGAATATTTTGATCGATGGATCTATAAGTAACTGTTGAAGTAGAGAGTATCATTTGTCAACTATTTTATAGGAGAGTCGGTAAACAGCTAGTTGGCATATGGTCTTAGACTTATTGATCTTTTTCGAGTTTCCTCATAAATTTATGATTAGCTTCATCTACATATAATATAACACGTATTAAACAGACTAAGCACAACTGATTTGAGTATTTATCAGTGAGTAACCTTTCAGAACTATATGCGTTGAGTAATACACTGACATTAATCAATGGTAAACTAGAATCAGAAATGTATCTTCTTTAATCTAAGTTATCATAATGGATCAGCAAAACGAGATGGAATTGCTACGATATGAACAAATGGGATCGTGTAATCAAAAGATCAAACAAAAAATGATGCTTTTATATAGGTGGGAAATGAATTATGGGAATAAAGTACAATGTAACTCACAGTTTAAGGAAAAATTTAAAGTTGGTGAATGAGTCACTGTATTCGATTCAGAGTCATTTCACTCGAATTTGGGCCACAAATTTGTGCAGGCCATAACCAGGCAGTCTGCACCTACTTACCTTTTACAGATCAGCATGATCTGATGCTGTGCATTGTCTCGGCAATTCTAGGCTTTCTTTCAACCTACTTTTATTCAATTTGGCACCCCACGTCGAAGTAGACATTTTCTGAATATAACTAACGTGTTTCCAAACCGCTTCAGTTGAGAACTGACAAACAATTTTGTCAACCAGTGGAGCATATTCATATAATGACCGATGTCTTACGGCGGCACTATTTGCCAGCTTTATTAAAAATGAAATAAATCCACTTCACTGTTATAGCAACACATTTTTCATTGGAACTACTTATGCTGGAAATAGTTTTCATTATACCGTGACTATGAATCAAAGAGTATCTAAAACAAGAGATTATCGAACTAATGTGTTTTTCCAGTTTAGAAGTCATTAGTATTAGGCAATCCATCACAAGTAACCTGAAGCAACTATATGTAAAACAAAAATGAGTTTGTCACATATGAGCAAACTTTATTTTGCAATGTTACATAAAACGTGTAGCAACTATTTTGTTTACCATTTTGTATCAAAATGTTGGCATAATTGCAATACAAATGTTTTCTAATGTATCTCCCAAGTAACTTCAATGTAAGAAGTTTAACTGAAACAGCGTAGTCTAAGCGGGAAAGTCTGCACTAAATATCTAATCACCCAATTTCTATTGTTCGGTTTGGAAACTTCAAGATAACAATCAATAATAATAACTTCGTCATTTGTCTTAATATCGATGCAAAAACACGCAAGCGATGCGAATCAATAGATGCCAGTGGTCTGAAGATTTAAAGTCAGACATGGAATTTGAAGGTCATCTATTTGATACCCTATATGACCATCAGTTGGCAACAACATAGAGTCCTATACTAAGACGAAACAGCCATTCAGTGCTTTCTCGTCCTCATTTATGTTTTAAATAATATTAATCGATGATACATAATTGAAATTCGATAATCTCCACTACACCCAACAGTTCTACAGTCTATTTCATTATTACTGATTGTAAGTGGATTTATAAAAATTAGAGTTCCCGAGTGTGTTAAAAATGTATGCGAACTCAGGAATCGGGTGATATGAAAATAAATCCGTTTGCCATAAAGTCACTTAAAGACGATAAGTGTGATTTCTCTGGAAGTAGTTATCATCATTCGCATATCGAGAGCATTTCTAAAGGTGATCAACTAACCAGATTCTCTAACTATAGTACTCGTCAACGTAACACTGTGACTGAAACGATAAACCTACTCTAATAAACGACTCAAAATAATCATCTGTAAAAGCTCTGATTTAAATTGTGTGCAAACTAGGTGCCATTTTTGGAGTAAAAACTTGTTGTTTTTTACTGAACCCAATAGTGATTCAGTGCTTAGTATTGATCTGACTCCTTAAATAAGATATATCCATATAACTTAACAGCTCTCTTTAACCAACGCCTGATTCCTTAGCTACGTTTCACACATGATACAAAAGGTGGAAGTTCAGTTGATACTTGATAGTTTATTTCAAACAGCAAAAATCAAACAAGCAACGCTCAAAAGAGTGGGTAAAAGTAGCTAAAATTTTTTCTCTTACTGTAACATGCATTCATAAGACAACTATCTACACTAAATAGGATATTTTGGCCACGGTCTCAGCCACTGCTACTAGCTATTTGGTAAACCCTTTTATAACAAGTCAATAAAATTGAGCTAAGGTTAATTTAAATTTAAGTAAACGTATCTCTATATTTTAAAATAATTTCCTGCGCTTTGTCTCCTAGATTGCACAGATGAACAAATCAGGCGAATTTCAGAATGCAACGTTCAAATTACCGGAGATAATCGTTTGTTTCGTCAGTTGTTTGTAGCTAAGTCACGTATACACCAATGTACATGTCGAACACCTAAGCCAAAAGTTCTCGTAGAAGCCTGTAATTGTCCTGAAGCTCAAATTAATCCTGTGAAACAAATTCAAAAATGTCCATCGTGGTGCTTTAATGCAACACAATCAAACTGTGATCATAGATGTCAGAATATTTTTATATGGCAAAAGCTTATTTATGATTTTGAAAATCCTGGGCATTGTAAAGTGGATACACTGCATAAGATTAAAAAACCCTGTTGTAAGTCTATCTCATCGTAATTAACTATGTTGTATGTTACTATCATGGTTGTAAGAAAATGTATTCGGTAGTTGTTTGATCCAATCAAGTAGCTGGGGCATTGTTTGCTTCTATAAAGTAAGTGGGAAGACATATTTATTAGCAATGGATTATTGTCGAAAATGAAGCAAACAAACATACAGAAGTGAAGTATTTAAGTACTAACTACACTATCAAGAGCATAGTCAAGAAGAAATTGTTTTTAAAATTAATATAAAGGCACATACCTGTCACATGCATAGTAACGATAATTAACAACTTAAAGTAGTACATCGTGAAGATTAGTCAATAATCTAATTTATATATACAATAACTAGAAGTGAGTGAAAAGGTTAGTCCAGTATCCTTTAGATAAATATTTTCATTGTCTACAATGACTTCTTAAACCCATAACTAACAAATTGGTATAATGAGTGTGTTATGAAAATTTAATAGTCATTATGTTTATATGAAATAGTGTAATAGAGTTGATTACATCATACAGATCAGCATTTGTATCTTCTTTATTGTTTACCAATTATCCATAAATGAAAGACTGGAAGACAGAAAATGATAAATGCCTACAGATCTAATTCATTTACTTTTGAAGTAGACTAAATATAAGTGGTTTTTTAAACTATTTTACATTGGTGTATATCTTTATACGATACATCATCCAAAATATCAGTTATACAGAACAAACTACTGATAACAAATACTGTTATTCACTCATTATTTAGAATTCAATCAAGAACAAGGTTAATAGAGACCTTGGTAATAATCATGTCATTCTTAAAATAGGCTAATTTCAAAGATAAATTTCATTATGTATGAATAGTATCTAATGTATCATTGTAAATTATAAAAAGAATATCAGCAAGAAGTGTTTTTTATCTCAAAACGTTAAACTCTTGGTCACTAGAAATTGATCTTCACCGAGAACTAGGCATAATATTAATATCAATACTGGGTGAAAAATCATTTTATTATTCTAACTTTTACAGGTGGGTTGTCACAGCTAAAGTAACTCTTTGGCGACAGTCTCAGATTATGAAACTAGGTGACGTGGGATGGAATTTGCCATAAAACCCAGTTCCTCTAGATTTAAAGTATGCTATGATGATGAGCACCACATTTCACGGAACTTTGGTCAAGACGTCAACTTCGAATGACAACCGCTAAATAACTTAACATTAATAGTATAGTGCATATAATGATAAGTTACTTAAACCAGTGTCTTCATTACAGTTTGATCAGCTAAATTTTGTTTGCAATAAGGAATAGACAAGATGAAAATAGTCACTACTCAATAATAAGTCAATGTACCGACTATTCTATATGGACTTGGATTAAAGATTTTCAGTTAATATGGAGAATAAGATAGATTTGACTATTGTGTTGAAGCTTAGTAGCCTATATTTTCATGTTGAGCAAAATTGTGGTATAGTCTGATTTTAACAGTAGAAAATTATACTAATACACCTACGTACATAATAAATAAGTATACACTAATGAACTTTAAATTCTGCATTGCTAAATCACTACCCATGGGTTCAAGCGAGTTGATAATTAAATTTATCTTTCAGAACAGAAGGAGGAATGTCCTGTTCCTCGACAACTTTACTATGAATCAATTAATATCTTAATCTATAAAGACTCATTTTCAGCTATGGTAGCACTAAACTATGATGTCAAACCAATCAAATTTTAGTACCAATTTTCAATGTTGTGGTGAACAATTGGAATAATTGTAATGATCCTATAAAATATACTTCTGAATTTAAGTAAATCTGCATTTATAACGTATCTTTGAAATAAAGCAATACTTCATGGGACAATGTCTTAAAATTTCAGGCTTGAAATGGCTGAAATCATTAGACAGCAGAAATATGGCAAATGAAGTTCACCTAAAGAATCGCTTAAAAGCTACAGTATAATTTAGACCTACCTTATCTTTTGTATAAAGTAATCAACATTCCTATGGAATAATGATTTCATATAAGCATAAATTGAATAAGAGTTAGAAATCATCATTCGCTTATAACAATTATAGACTAGTAGTTCTTGTTGCAACTAGTGGAAAACAGTAGTTCTCTTATTTATTAGTCTATCAACTGTTCTGGTATTTATTAACTAGAATGCATTAAAGAATGTAAAATAGTAGGCTTAGGGATAAATCATTCGTTGTATATTTGTTAATTGTGTAGAGAGTTATAAAATATATTTTCTACTTTAGGTTGTAAACATTCAAAACAAATTCGAAAGTTATGCAATAAACACGGTGATAAACTAATCATTGAAACTGAAGAAAATCAATGGAAAGATGAACAATGCATCAAAAAAGTTAAACGTATTCACCAACCTATTTTGTGTAAAATAGGACTTTTAAAAGAAACATTGACAGAATCACAAGAAAATGGTCAACAGTTTATACGATCAGTACATGGATATCGGGAGAATTGTCAATGTAAAATACGTGTAGAAGAAAGATTGTGTAATCAATGTGAGTAATTTACCCAACTAGTAGTTTATTTTATGAAACCATGACTTTATAAGCTTATCTATTTGCACTATTATTTACTTAAGCTATAGTTTTCAGTGTAACTTGTTGATCTCATTAAGGTTAATCTTAACGAATCAACTAATCTCTTGTGTTCTCTTAGATACTGTTATTTAAAACAATTACTTCAGATAGTCTGGAAGGTTTCGGTTTTATGATGAGGTTTGTGAGTCATAGTAAGAAAGCGTTTTCAATTACAGAAAACTCATCTACAATAGCCAACTGATGAATTTCTGTAGCTGGGTTCCTACCAACGGGAAGCTAAACCATATGTCCGTCGATTCAAGAGTCCGAAAAATCTGCTCCTTTGACGTTATCGAGGATGAACTAGATCTTCTCAATAAAACAATTGCATATTATTTTTCTTTATCCAATTAATTGGAAATAATGAATTATCGTTTAAATTATTGACTGTTTAGTTTGATGCAATATATGTTCAGTCTATGTATTGTCTTTAAGAAGCGTGTTCGTAAAACCTGCAATAAACATCATATTCTACCGATAAGAACTCTGTAAATCTAGTCAGTGTTAAAATATTTTTTCCCAGTCTATAGCAGTAATGGCTATTCAGTATCATTGGAATTTAATGAGCATACAAGAAAGGCCGATGTACTATATGCATTTTATTCTACCCCTAATTTTGTGTAGAAGTACTCTTCCATGTGGTATCTTCTATCATCATAACTTGATTTCTTTTGAAATCAATGGGTTTATTTTATTAATCATATTTCTAGCATGTCCCAAGTCTACATATGAAGTAGAATGTGATTCAGCTTCACGTGAATTGTTGCATAAACAAACAGACTACATCAACATTGCATGCAGTTGTCAAGCAAGAATATATAAGAGAAGAACAAAAGTTTGTAAGTTCATTATTAGAAGCTGAAGTGACGGCTTCTTCTTTATTTCTAAGCGTATATTAATGTACAAAAACAGCTGCGGTAAATAGATTCATTTAACTTTTGATACATTTAAAACAATAACTCAACCTGTTTTAAGTTGGATTGTGAAACCGTTCACCTCAGTATTATTCAGATGAACGTAACCTCATTACGGTGTTGAAGTTCATACTGGGTAACAAATTACGTTAGTTAGGCCGATGAGTTCAAATCAGAACGGAATATACTTCCTGGACTAAATCAATATAGAGTCAATCTAATCAAGATTCATATATAGTAACTGAAATTGATCTACGGCTAAATCGGAAAATTTACATATTTTCTCAACCTAATGATAAAATTATACAAAAATACAGTCACTCAATATAACCAATGTGATCAGTATCATAAGTGTAAATTTATTGAAACCTTTTTACTGACAATATACTAGTTATGAGTAGTTCACAATAAAACATTTACTTCAAGGAGGATCGTAGACATTTCATTTTAATACTTCTTCAACTAATATAATCTATTGTGCTCGCGTAAAGAACCAAGTGAATCCACTAACAGCTCACTATCATTTTACAAAATGTACACAATACACGAAACGGATAAAAGTTTGGCATTCAGTGTAGTAAATATAAAGTGCCAATTGAGATGTTTAAGTTTGTACACCTCAGATTACTAAACCTAGCTGAAAAAATTACCATGAGAATTTACTGACTGAAATCGTGAATACATTAATCCTTTGTTCAGTTATTCTCATTCCTCATAGCCTTTACTACTGACCATGCTGTAAGAATTGTGAATAGAGTCTTTATATATACAAGTGTTATATATTAAATTATTGGTATTATTAGCATAGACAGTCTTATTTTACGCATTATTCACATTTTTTATTTTGTCACTCACCTTGACCATTCGCATACAAATATCAAAAGTTTCTGAAAACCTTTGTTTTGCATAATAACTATTATTATTCACAAATATGTGAGTAAACTAAATAACACTAAAAACATGTTTCGTCTTAATATGGGACGCTTCAGCATTGCTAAACTACTACACCATAAAAGGCTCTAACTAAGAACTTTCAAATCTTGCGGTTAACATTTAATTAACATTAGTAGGATTCCATCTTCACTCAATTAAGAACTTATGACTAATAGGTAATACCTTAAACTGTTTTCTGAGGGGTATTCTAAATATAAGAAAATTACTTAGCAATTATCTCTCAATCATTTGAAGAGAACAGGTTTACAGCCTTACCATTTTTTATTAGCTACATAGTAAAAGAGCTTAGGCACCGATTCTTCAAATAATTCATCCAAGTTTGAACAAGTGAACTGCAAAGTAAGTCATATATGCTTGAAATAAGGCACTACAGATATGCTAATCTAATGGTATTGAGAGCCTTTAGATGAACTATGCCATGTTTGGGATTTTGTCAAAAGAAATTGTTTATTCAGTGAGTAGGTTTACAAAAAAAATTCTCTTATGTAGTTATATATGTACGTATGTCTTCATGAAACTTCAGCTGATTATCTGGATTCGTTTTTCATTGTAAATGTAAATGAAGCATGAATAATAACTATGAAATATTTGAAAGTAAACGACAATTTAAGAATTTTAGTTAGTACATAAGATTTTCATTCCAGTAGACAAAATATTTAAGCAAATTGAAAAAAACAATTATCGTTCTTATAGTTCGGATTTCTTATAACTGAAACTTTGTTAATTGTTGTACAGTCTTTGTTAGATCCACTGAACTATTAATCTTTAAACATCTGAGATTATAAAGACTAATTTGTTTATCTGTTATAAATAAGATATAATTGATAAGTAACATATTGAAAAAGACCATCTCATTAGCATAAACAAAGTATATTAAATAATCTAATATCTTATTATTTTACACTTTGGATAGAATGTTTTAATCGTGCTTCATACTCCCTTTTATTTGACTGATTATTATATCTATCTGCAAAAGTACTGTTGGCTGGTAAGATATAGAATACCATGTTAGTGAAATGCACTAATTTTCTGATGCTCCAATACATAAGTCGATTCTCTTTCCTTCACTTAAATTGAAAGAAGTAGACTAAACAGTTGAATGTGCTCTATATTGGGAATAGTATCAATATAGTAAATGTATTACTTTAAGATTGATATTATTTAATAAACACCAGTATTTTCAACTCATTTACACTAATTAACAGTACTTGTTCTTCAAACAGTATCATACGCTACCTTCTGCATAAAGTTGTAATATATTTTGTAATATATACTAAGGATATAGTTTATTACAGTGTGTATGCATCTATCATTATATCGTTTTTGTACTACTGAGAAAATATGTGTTCTATCTATAGTTTTACATGGCGGATTGGTTTTACCTGAGAAATCACGTGTTGGATAGTATCGTAGTTACCTATGAATGTGTCAACTTACTAATCTAAAGATAGCGTACCACTGTTAATGCTAAACGTCCTGGACACATAATCTTGGACAACTTCGCTTTGCTCTGATTATTTGCCTGTCGTTAATGCATAATATAAAACTACTAAATGTTTTTTAACTACTATATTAAAGCAGTTATAACCCCTCTTTTATGCATTTTTAATTTTTTTCATTTTAAATAGTATGCCCACAATACACTACTTTGATTTCATCTCATTGTTCATCAGTAACAAACATGGAGACAAGCACTTATAAAACCCATTTTCAAGTAGGATGTGAATGCAAAGAGAAAATTTCAGTAAAAACGAAACGCTGTGGTAAGTATAATCATAGTTGCTATTACTATCATTTCATGAGACTCGTCATTTTTTTTAGTTCAGCCCCACGGAGTTGTGGGTAGGGAATGCTGGAAACTTTAAAGTCATAAAGAAAGAAAGAACTATTCATTGTTCTCGTATTTCAATAAGTTTACCATTTAACATCACTCACTGATAGGAAGAGACATTTGATTGCAGTTGATTATCGACATAATATTTTTGGCTACTTATATTGATGAATAAAAGCATATATTTATATGTAGATTTTCTTAACTAAATAACTTTACGAACTAAATTAACACAGTCTGGTTTATTATAGAGTCATTTAAGAAGGTTGCTCATGTTAAGGTATTCAGTTTAGCCTTAAGTTGTATCACACTATACATATCGAAATACAATCATCACAGTCATGTTTTCAGAATTTCTCTGATATTCATCGATAATTATTCACTCTAGACCTTTTCGCATTATTTATTGTTTTCAAGTGCTACCATTCCAGATATTCATATCCTAAAGTATTTGAAAGTAGCGGTTCGCTTCAATGTACACAGAACATTTCTCTGAAATATTTTTAGTTCACGAAGCAAGACCAAACAGGATTGAGTTTGATGTAAGAAATGTTACTCCATAGTGCAATGCTTGTGTGGCTTACAATGTCAAGAACTAGTCATACTGTTAGAAAATCACACTAGGGCATCTGGCCTTCAAAGTTAAAAATATCCGGCTCTCAACGGTATGAAGATGTTTTATGTATATAGTCCATGATCTGTTACTTTTTAGGACTTTCATCATGATCGGATATACACAAAGCAAATTACTTTATTAAATTGTGGTTCTATAGGCATCCAAAGATATCAAGACCATCGTTTGCATTTGAATATTAGCCGAGTCCGCTTTGAAGTATTAACTGACGCATATATTGTTTGTGTGTTTTAAGACACTAACAGTGATACTAAAATTGTAGGTGACACAAAAGATGGACATCATCTTACTGGTTATTTATTTTGTAAAATATACACGGCACTGAAGTACTTAAATTATTTATTTATTTTTTCAATATGTTTATCATAAGCTTGTCCAAAGGATCGTATCAGTGAAAAACAATGTGATAGGTCGAATAATAAATTAATTTCCATAAAAATACATTATGAATTATTGGATAATGACTGTCTACCTCAAAAAGATGTCATTGAAGAACCAATTAAATGTGATAAATATATGAAGATGGAAATAAGACGAAACAATGGAAGACAGATACAACGAATAATTTGTCATAAACCTACTGGACGTGCACAAATTATTACTTATACATGGATACCTAAGAATTGTAAATGTATACGAGTAAAACATGTTATTCGGGAAGGGTTATGCAGTATGTTCATAATTACATTCATTCTGATTATATTTAACTGAGTGACTAATTCATTTTATTATTTAATAAAGTGATTGTGTATCACATATCAATGCATCTATAAGCTAAGTTTGATTAGAATATGGTTGACAGTTATGTGTGAAAACGGCAACAGAAATCGTGTATACAATACCAAAATGATCAATCCTTTTACTTAAAACTAATCATTCCGATTCACTGATAAGTTCATCACTCACTTTATAGACACGTCTTATATGTACTGAAAGCTTCATATTAGGATAAACATGATGCGTCTATTTCAATTAAAAACTAGTTAACAGTAATTCGTAATAGACACTAAACCATTGATTTATTTTAAGGTTAGTAGATTTGATTTACTACTTTTAAAAGACCAGTTCTCAGTTTGAAAGGTGTTTTTGTTTTCATACCCACTAAGTAAAAATACTTTTATCTGTTGCTGTGCAATTTTTTTCTTGTTTTTATTATTATTAATACAAAAAACTAGCCGGTGAAGATGATAAAATTCTGGGAAATATCGTTGCTTTGCTCTGTAATCCGTTTCCGTCACTATCAAGCTCTTAGCATTCAACGAATTGTATATGTTACATGTACTTAGCTGTTATACATATTTGTCAGACGGCTGAAAACTAATTACAAATGTATTGTATACTAGTCGAGCTATTAACATTAAGACGTAGTTACTGGCCCTACAAATATAAGTCAATTATTATAACACATACATCTAACTTACAAAGTGGCTCTGAGACGAAACTTGACTTTTAGGCTTTTTCCGAAAAATCGATCTGTCTCTGTCTTGACAAATTCTTTCAATATCGACAGTTAAATGAATTTTGTAGTCAGATTTCAGCATTATGAATGACAATGAAACACTTAGTTCTTTTCAAAAGTTGCCAATACTCATAATAATTCCTATCAGATATACTTGTTGACCTAAAAGTTTTATTACACAACATAAAGAATAACTTAATGTATCACTAAAATAGAAGTAGGATTATAAGTGTATATTTTAAGTATTCGTGAACAAAACAGAATTTTTTATGATTTCCGATTTCACTTAAAGCCCTTACATAGTAACTATGCATAATGTTTGCTTTTTTATTCTAAAACATTTTGAATATTCATTTAGACTGTCCAAGACCACACACTTTAATGCACTGTGACAGTAAATCAAATGCATGGGTTCGTAGATTTGTAACTTATCGATTAGACAAAGAGAATTTAATGTGTCAAAGACATGTAACTTACCAATCTGAACCAACATGTAAGTTATTTATTTTGAAAATTGTTTAAATGAAACATATTTTTTGTTAAACATGAATGTGAAAGGGGAAGTAAGAAAAGCAAAGATGAAAAGACAAGGTTTACAACTTGCAATTGTGTTGTTATATTCATTTGGCTTTTGCTGTCTAAAAGATTTCCAAGGTTGAATAAGTATGTAGTATACAGAATTCACAGATGTCTTTACTTCATTGAGAAGATAGGCGATACATATAACAGTAAAAGCATTTTATTCTGAAGTCAGTCTACCTTAAACTGGCCTAATCTTAGAAGCCAGTTGTGTTAATCCTATAAGGGTACAATTAATCACAAATTCCTAACAGTCCATATTTGTTTGTTCGTGATTTTGTTATAGTTATCGTTTTCCATAGATTGATGCCGATCGGATGTCATTAAAAACCACTGAACACTAATCAACTCTTTTGTCCTAAAGTAAGACTCTTCGATAGTGCATACCCATGACCCCCACCGGATGAAGAAACCCAGCATTTTTAGGTCACACGAAAACCTAATTACCAGTATCACTGTTCCACTTAATAGAATTACTACTTCACCTAATATGTGATATGGGTTGACAATCAGAGAGTTCCACTAGTAACAGCTACTTTACATGACTTACATGTTTGAAATCCACCTGTCACTAACTCTCACTAGAAACTAACGAACATCTTGGAGTTTGTCACTATTCAGCTGGCTGTTGTAATTCGAAGCAAATGTCCAGTGATACCTGAAATTCATCGGTATCCAAATGAGATTAATTTATGGTGAATACGAACAACAAATCGAAACTAATCACGATAAAAACCGTGTCGACTAGACTAATTATTACAGCCAGTTTATTCATTAATATATATACATGCATTTTCATTCTATTAATCTCAATATTTCCACCATCTTAAATAAGCATTTTAGTTTAACGTTATGAAACTTGCTGAGAATTTCCTGACAATACAATTTAAGATGTTTGCTGAATGAATTCTTACTACAAAAAAAATAACCAGTGATTCATCTTTCACCGAGTTATAAAGAATATCTTAACATAATAGGCTTAAAACTTAACAACTCAATGTGAAATTTTCAGTAAAATGTTTACTTTCATATCTATCAAGCATTCACATAGGGAACAGAAAAAAGGGATTAAAAGTTTAGGATACAATACATAGTGAGTCTAGACCTACTTTCAACTAACTACAATGAACAAATCTGTTTCACACACTTCGATATATTCCATGAAGAATACAAACACTGTAAAAACTTAGAGCTTGAAATTGAAACTTTCATTAAATTACACTTTAATGTATGGCACCCACCTATTAACAAAACGAGAATATAATCAAATATTCTGGTAACAACAATTTCACTGAACAGTAAATATCTTGTAAAAGACTACATCAGGTCATTCAGTTGAAGTCACATGATATGAATGAACATAATTCTGTTAGTGAAGTTATATACATTTGAAATCATTAAACAAACAATTATTTCAATAAATATTTCAGCTTTAGTAATTTGTAACTTGACAGAAATAACCTAGTGACTAATTATAAATTAGACCAAGTACAGTAGTCGGTACTTATGAACATCTATTGTATTAAATATATTTTGACCTACTTACCTTTCTTGGTGTATTTATTTATACTTATTACTATTATATAGTAGTTTGCATTTGTAAGAACAGTTTTATGTTATGAATTGATATAGATATAAACATTCTTAACTGAATTGACGTGGTTTTGGGTATTACAAATAAATATCCATTCTTAATTTCACTTGATTTATTATTACAGTTGAAATTTAGTGATCGCTCAATTTGTCGATTTTCTCATTCATGTCTATTTTTTACTGGTCTTACGCTTAAACAATGTAGTGGTGTATGACATTGTTTCTTACTGTTTATTATCGCCAAAGTTCTTAACCTTATTAAGATTTGGATGCGTTATCAATGCCTAGACACCTCATAAATTGAGTTCAATGCTCACATAAATATTTATTATATTTTAAAAGTCTCATCTTGTATACAACAAATCTTTTGTTTTTATATTGGATGTCATCTTATCTTGAGCATTTGGTTTAAATCTGCTAAATAGATTTAACTTACTGTTTATTCAGTGTTGTTCAGTTCAAATCAATATGAATTCATTCATCGGTATATTATTGCGTTAGTTGACTTTGAGAGACTCTAAAGAGGATTATGCTTAAATTCTATTGAAAATATTTCACTGCTGAGAATATTACTTTAATTACTTCATTTTTTTGATTGAACTCTCCTTATACAGTCTGTCCACCATCTACTGTAAAATGGATGCCGTGTAATATGCAACATGGTACACGACAATTAATTTTAAAATATTATAAAAGAAGTCATTGTCATTGCATAAAACAAGTACAGATATTAACTAAACCTTGTGGATGTGCGTTGAAACCATCGAAGACAAGACATAAATGTGATCCTATTCAAGGAATTCTACAAACTGTTATACATAAATATGAATGGAATGATAAATCAAATGATTGTAACAAAGTGAATATAGTTAAAACGATACCGATTGGTGAGTTCTAAGGGATTGTCAGTACTTTGATTATCTCAATAGGTCTTTTTCATTACGAATTTGATATTGTTTCAGAAAGACGAAAAGATAGAAGGTATAAATTAATTGCTTTATTCCACTTATAGACTAATTACTAAATCCCACTCTATGATTATGCAGTATACATGAAATTCAACTGATAACGATAAAGCTTAGTTCCTCAGGTTACGCTATATTATGGTAAAAGTAACATCATGCCAGTATCTAAATGAATCAGGGGTTATTCATATTTTTAGTTGATCTGAACACATTTATACTAAGCATCTATTAACTTGCAATTTAGAATCATTCTACAGATTTACGGGTTTTAGATCATTAATTAAGAGTTAATTTTTAGTCGGATAAAAACATACTAGGTGTCATATCTGGGAATTACATATGGTAGATGTGTTAAACATAAACAAAAGGGTTTTGTTCGAAAGAATTCTGAGAATCGTAAGTAATAAATTCTAATTCCAGTTGTTGGACTTAGAATATTTGTTATTATTTTTTATTATGTCGTTGACGAATCTGCAGTGCTGCATGCTAGGGATTTTAATGGATTACTGACAGACATTTTGGACTATTAATTGAAAGTCAACTTATTAATCCCTGTGTGTATCACTAATGCCACAGTTTATGGTGCGCTGACGTACTCTGATACAGTAACTTATAGTCAAGTAATCTTAGAAAGTCCTCTGACATTAGCAAACGATTCATGATCACAAATATCGCGAAGACTGAATTTAACTGAAGAGATGTCACCGATATGTGTTATTGGAGGTTAACTTAAATGTTAATACACTAATAATGTAGGTATACATTTAGTGCTAAACGAAATATCTCAAGTTTTCACAGTCTTATACCAATAAGAAAACACTATAGATAGTAAAATGTGTTACATCCTAATTCAATTTAAATTTATTCTGAACAGCCTTCTTGTATATGCTTGTAAACCTTTAAACCATTTCAAACCTCGGTCAGTTTGTCGTAGTTTACCGCCACCACTTTTCTTGTCCTCATTTTGAGTATGGCTGAACCTCAATAGTTATGGATTCTCAGTGAAACTTCAAAATTCAACTCTCGAAGTTCATCATTAATATGAACAAGAATAATTTGCAGATGATTATTCATGTTGATTAACACATTCGAACTGACGTTTTTTAAGTTCATTAATAATAAATATACCATACATTAATTATTTATGAAATCTTTTGATTTATACTACATGTATTTTTTATTTGCTGCATTCTCTGAATCTTAGTTTGTCGACCTCGAATACGTATTATACGTGGAAAGTGTACAAATGGAAAATTAGTAGAAACTCTTATTGAGAATATTCCAGAAGCAAATAACTGTACATGTATCCAACAGACAAAAACATTTAATCGTGACTGTCGTAAGTTTCTTTTGTCTATCATTATTGCGTAATACTAAATGTATGCTACTTTAGAAGTATCTTAAAATTAACTGAATGTTACATGGTTTCTTTCAAAAAAATTCAATGTGTGTTAGGTTGTCCAACGGAATTTATTCAAGTTGGAAATTGCAGTGAAACCCGTAGTTATTGGAAAGAAATAGTACTGGAACGAAAATGGGATAATCGTGAACAAAAGTGTGTTGTCGTGAAATCTTTTAAGACGAAACATTTTTGTAAATGTCCACCTAGAAAAGTAAACAAAGAATGTGACAACGGTGTTGTGATTCAAACAGTAAGTTGTAACGTTTTATTTTTAATAACCAGATGCTAAGTTATACAAAGATTTTAAATCAATTGCCTACATTTTTATGTTAGATGTCTGTTGTATATGAGAGAATGACCAAGTTATTTTGGCTGCTGACCGTTCTGACTATTCGATAGCTTACAGCTATTCCCAACTTTATCTTAACCTTTGACTTAAATCCTACTGGTCGACTAAGAACTAAATTAATCACATGTACGCGTACATTACAGCAATAAGAATATTATCCCAACCAGTCCCAAGAGGGAATTACACAATACTAAGGGTGACGGTAAATATATAAAACACAGTTACTGATCCACTCAATCGTGACTTACAACCTCTCTGCCTACGCTCTCACTTAGCGATATCCTGATGAAAGTTTGGTAAATAATGGGCTTTGAAATGATATTCGGTATATGACTTTGAATTGTCAGTCACTAATCATTTTAAAGATTCATCCATTCATTAAACAGCCTAATAGGATTAAATTATAGTAAGGTTTGAAATCTAAACTGTTATACGACCGTCATAGCAAACTCTAACCCAGCACAGTCTAACAAAATCAACTTATTGTAAATAGGTAAATAGTCCAAGCAGTACAAGCAACTATGTATCTGGTGAAAACAGTATAAAATATTGCATACATTACTTTTAATCATTAATTAACAAATCATTCGTGTTTTCTGACTCGTGTCGGTGGTAGGCTTCCTTACCTTGATTGTCCTCAATTCTCTTATGTTTTCTTATCCTGCCTTGTGTCTAGTCACCCAGTAACTCACCTCATACGCTGTTTCCTGATTCTTTCGAATTTCATATGACGTTCCGCTTCCTACTACTTATGGACGACTTTATAAGTAGTGTCCTCCCACAATATTGCAGAATATATAGAGATTTTATACATGGTTAATAATATTATGACAGTTTTTCTTGGAAGTTTTTGCCTATATTACATATGACTATGTCATATATACAGCCGATCAACTGTGTAGATAGTTGTTCTGAATTATTTTTAATATCCATAGAGAATATCGGGTATTCAGAATGTGAAGCACTATAATTTGGACTTTGTGGTGAATAAAATGAAATTTCTCCGTGAATTTTAAGCATTCTGCACAGCATAGAAATATACTACTGCGCCTCTTTTCTTATATTAGGAAAAGGTCGGAAGTTGTTTACTATATTTTGTCAGACTCTGAACTGTGCTATACTTTAAATACATAGTACTTCTTTGTTTCATTCAGAGATAATATGTACTTAAGTACACATTGATTGATTACTGGTTAGTGACTAATTTCATGTTTGTCAACCGATTTACAGTGCTCATCGAACTCTATCACTCAAGTTACAATGTAGCCTCTAAATTCATGGTTTCTTGCTGATTACCTTTAAATTTACTATCCATCTAATCATACTGCTAGTGATCCCGAGTCACTTAAATTAGTAACTATAATGTAACTTAATCAAAAAAATCAATGAATATATTTCAGTCTTACACGAGGTCTTTCGCTACCCAAACAGCCAATCGGTAATGGTTGTAGGCTGTAAAACTGAGTGACTTAGAAGTAAATACGCCTAGGAACATCAGTCTACTCAAGATTACAAAGAAGCTCTGCTGACGAAATCTGGATACCTGTTATCTACTCAGAAACCGCCTTCCATACTAGTGTATATATAAGAATGCTAAGACCAAAATAAATGCTCATCCTAATGTTTTCCTAAAAGTTATATAAATCAAAGTTTGTTTTCATCAGTGATTACCACCAACTATTGAATCATTTCAAAATCAGGCAGCAGAGTATAGGTATTTCGTTTTAGTCTTCAACTTGGATATCGGTTTGCAATGATAAATCCTTTTGAGACCAAACGCAAACACCTAATCTTTTTCTGAGAATACAATGTCTTAAGCATGTGAATTTGTATCTAATGATCCATAACTCAACATTCTGTTATTTCATCACACCAGAGATTAATTGCCTAATGATGTCGGTGATATTTATCTTACTCTCTGCACTAAACTTTATCAAAACATTTCTTCTTACTTACAAGTCACACTTAATTCGCTGGATTAGTACTGATTTTTGTAAAAATTTGTTTCCTTTAGGAGGTCTCTTTTAAATTGAATAAATTGACTGCAGTCTGTCATCAGTATGCAAAACAAATTCGTTATAAACCAGTGTGTAAAGAAACTGATGGGCTAAGAAAATCAAAACAATATCAAGCACTCTTTTATAGGCACCTTCAATCTAAATGTGACCGTTCTACATGTACCAAAAGTTTAGAAACTTATGCGAACGAATATAATCCGAATACATGTAAATGTGGTTGGAAATTGGTTAATAAGAAAAGGTGTACATGTTGTGGTAAGTTAAGTTATTAGATCTCTGTCTTCATTGAATTCTACTGATCAAGTTTCAGTAAGTAGTTGTACATCCCACTCTGTTTTAATGTTAGGTGGTTGGCATAATTAGATTAGAAACTTTGTTTTACCTCACCAAAAGGGCGTACCAGCATCTTCAGTGAATTTAAAGCTGGGTCATTCAATTGCTCTATGTAAGACGTTACCACTGACCTCATATAGGAAAGGGATAAATATATAGACATTCCTGTTTGGTAATAATCGATGTCATGTTTACCTAGTCCTTAGTACTGATGGAATCATGTGAATCAAGTTAGAAATTAAAGTATGAATGCTGATAACAAATGTTCCAGGATAAAAAACTAATCAAAGACGAAATTCCTCCTCATAGTTTTACAGTATACTTTACTGTCAGCAGTTAAAGTGCATCATTATCTTTCGTGTTAGTTGGAAAACTAGTATATATATATATATATATATATATATATATATATATATGACGTGATGGCTGCAAACATGGATTTGACTTGATTAGCTGCTTACGAACCCACACGTAAATGTAAAGCACATGACGGTAGATATTGAGAGGATGTGCAAAATAAGAATTACGTATAACTCCGAAACTGACTATGTAATATCTACAAAATATCGCTTAAAAGAATCATAAAAACTGTCGGCCGGCAAACAGAATCGACAAAACCTAATGCATCTAGATTTTCCAATTTATACTCCTGTTGCTATTTTGTTTTGATTGTAAATGTTTTTATAGTGAATTTTGGCTGAACCAATAACATGATTTAGATTTATGTGGAAAATTAGTAGCAGCGAATATGCGTCATCTGAAAAATCCATTCTCGATTACTTACTCGTTGAAATGTTTGAGTTCAATTTTGAGTGCAGAAGGAGTAAGTTGGAAAAGAAGACAAGTAGTGGCCGCATTCAAGATGTGACATCAATCCATACAGTTTGACTACTCTAGCCTATCTTTGTTCAGCCAGAAACGTTGACATCAAATTATGTTCATAAGCTTTAGTCCCTCATAAAAGTGATTGTATATATGATTAAGTTAAAGCCTTCTGATTAACATGTTGGTAGTAAGAGATGATTAGCTAGCTAACAAATTCCTAGTAATGTATGAATATAAATGAAACGGTTTCTAATAGGATGCATTTATGAATAATTAAATTGAAATGAGTGGGATAGATTTTCTTGACAGAATAATATTTATAGTATCCTTCATAATTTTATTATTGACAAATTCATTATTGAATACCTTCCAGGTTGTCCAAAACCACATTTATCATATGTATGTGAAAATGAATTCATGTTAATTGTTGATATTACATATTACACAACGAAACAACATAGATGTGGTTTTGAATGTATGCGACGTGTACGAACAGTTAAACATCATATAAGTGAGTTTCTATTACTACATTAAACCATTATACAAAATGTCAAATAACTTGTATTCAAGGGTTCATCAGTTAAACGAGAATGGAACTATTTGTATTTGAGTATATGTCCTTTCAAAAGAATAATTAGTTGGATTGTCTACCTATTCGTCAAAAGCCATACATAATAAACTGAAAATACTTATTTGCTGATTGACAAATTAGATTGGTGGAATAGGGACTTTATCAATAACAAAGTTTTCGTTTTATATTCTGTAATTTTTGGCAAGAATAATGAGTTTAAAATACGAAACCTAATTATATAAATGTATTTCACATACAAACAAATCTGTTTGATATAGTGGGACAGTTTCAGGTTTGAAGAACTACTAGGGATAAGAAAAAGTTACTAGTGATATGATATTCCATGGAATACGACGATTTTAACTATTTTTACTTGTAGGTTACATCATAAACAAGCAAACTGATAACGAAGTCTAAAAATGGGTGATGGTTTGTGGTCTAATTTAATCTCTTTCACCTTGACTCTTATGTAATATTATGGACATGAAAACATGATAAAATTATCGACAATTCTATACATTTAAATCTTTTCTAAACTAAAGTTTAATAACCAAAGTCTTTTCTTAGCAGTGATTATCTCATTGTAATCAATAGAAGGATTGATATGATAATTTTAGTTCAGCCAGAGAAACTAATGGTAATGAGCATCAACTCTAAGTCTTCGGGTGGACATACGTTCCAAGGTCTATGTCACAAATACATTTTTTAGATGAGCATTAAATAAATTTCAAACATAGAATGCAGCTTTTTACTGTTCGTAATCAAAATGCTTATCGTTGGTACCTGTTTACTAGGATACACAGCTTTTTGGACTTATGGCTTTATATTCCTTTTTATCCTAAGTCGAAGAAAATGTAAATATGTTTGGATATTGAGAAACTACGCTTTGTAATTTATTAGCATTCACTTAAACCTACAGCTGGAAAGACTCTGGTATAGTCTCTTTAATGCTCTCATTCATTCTAATATGTTTGGATTGTCAGAATTTAAATAAGAACAGTTAATAAACAAACAAAGTTATTACGCTGATTAGCAGTTCACAGTTTGTCATGATTTAAATGAGACAGTGAAATGTCAAAATCCTCATTAGATGATGTAATCTACTGATTTCATTTAGTTAAACAATAAAAATATTTGATGATCAAGATATTATCAGTGTATAATTTAGATTTGAAGCTTACTCTCTTGAATCAACCATAGTTTATTGCTTATATGTATAATGAACTCACATACCTGCGTATAATTATTACATTTACCGAATTGTTTCAGGTTGTGAAAATTATTCTCCTCCACCACAAGCATACTGGAGTAAATGTGATAATCGAACTTGCCAACAATCATTTATCGCTTCAGTATATGAAGTAAAAAATTGTCGATGTGTATTAAGCCAAAAAATTGTCGACAAACGTCCTTGCTGTAAGAGACAATATTTAATTTACCTGATTGTTTATCTATGTATAGTACTTTTGGTAATATTGTTTCCTGTAAGGCGGTTGGTTGAATTACTCAGATTTCATTGTCGTTCCTGACAAAAACACTTCAACTTATTGTATGTAGAAGTTGGCATTTTGTTTATTCTACAGGTTTTAACTCAAGTTATTCTGATCATCTTGCCTTACACTATTTGTTTTAATAGGCTTATTATCTTTATGTGTCCTTTCGTTCCTACTAGCTATATTCAGTTGGCTTCTGGTCATACAACAGATTGATCCCTTCTGTAATGATCTACATCGATATTTGTACTGTTTGATAAAATTATCTGAACACTGTGATTATACAATTCATATAGCATTCTTAAAATTTGTTTAGTCCTAAACGTGTTCATTTTCCAAATACAATTGATGTTCGTAGTCGCCGTACGCACATTGTTAGTTTGTGCTCAACATAGTACTGCTTATAGTTTATACAATAAACGTCATAGATGATGTTCCACTTATCCTCCTTTGATGTTTTTTTTATTAAGCCTGAAGTTTAATTTCCAGTAAGCGTTGTTATACAGTATAAGAATTCGATTTCTCAAATACATTTTGATAAAGTCACAGTAGCAAGAAAACATTGTAATCATCCTGAAGTTCATTCGCTTATTCAAGCACTATTTTAACCAGCTCAGTAAGCACATTAAAACATATTTCAGCAATAAACTTACCAGTTATGAACAAAACCTGGAAGAAGTAACAGATTCTTATCATAGACTATTCTGTAGAAAGAACTCAGTGTTTTCACTTTAATTTCGATGTAATTTGAACAAAATAATTAATCTGTTGAGATAAAAGCTATTTATGATCAGTGAGTCTATTAAGCATAATTTTTGTTACTTAAATACTTATATATACAAAATATTCTACAAAAAGTATCATCAACAATATCCATATCTTATTTCATGTTTTGTCCTACAAGTTTAACTTAGTACTTAAACCATATGCATTACTTAACCATGAAAGTACCACTGAACATAAACCCAAACATGTAGGTAAACGATTGAAAAGCTTTGCTGGTTGATTACAATCCAATACACACAAGAAATCTCTATCTATAGCTTAATAGATTATTAATCACTGTATAGACCAATAAGCTGGAAACTTCCGTAGGTTATTTGCGCTAATAACACTAACCCCTAAGATTTCTTTTTCACTTTTCCATAAAACCATGATACAGCATATTTCTGAAAAATTAACCGGTTATTTAATCCAATTATTGGTATTAGCCGTAGGGTACTAAGGTAAATAAATTTCATAATCAACTGTTGTCAGTTGAGCAACAAATAAAGTATACTGACAATTCTCGTGAAACAAGAACAGTATCTTCGTGACTGCTGGTTGATAGTTTTTAGTGGCTTTTCCACTGACATGAATGCTTGATGAAGATGTTTGTGAAATGAACCGCCAATACATTAATAAAATCATTTTCTTGATCAAAGTTTATATCATAAATTTATTTGAGAAGGCCTGTTGTTGAAAGTGTCACTAGTTAATGTGGTGAGACGTCTCATTTTGGTACCGATGTGATGATCATCTTTCTACTAAGTCACATGAATTATTCAAACAATATTTTATCTTCTTGTTCCCCTACTGTTCAATTTTATTTTACAGTAAATGTAATTTCAACAATCAGCATCGTATCATTTATTATAGAATATTCTATAGATATTTTATGATCACCATGTTTTTTAATAATGGTATCATGTTTCTTTGTGTTTTATAGGCTGTTTAAAAGAAGAGGAAAAACAATCATTCTGTAGAAATGGACAATTAGAAATTTATACACATCAAATGCGTTTGGAAAATTTACAATGTGTAAAATCTACTAAAAAGCAAATAGTTCCTATTAGTAAGTTAACATTTTTCAGGTTATATTTTTAACCTTGGAATCAGTGGAAACACTTTTGAACTGAAGAAACATCACTCATAGTGTTACTGATGTATTAGTTAATAGCAAACATCAGTTTGGTTATAGCTTGCTTCTCTTCAACAGTATATATTTCTACTTAGTTGACTTACTAAAGACTACACGAATAGACTCTGAAACAAACGGGCAAATATCTGGTACTTAGAATGATGTTCATTCTTTGATATTTGATCATTAATATCAGTTACTTACTGTATATTAGTTTTATAGATGCTTTGAATGATACTAATTAATCTTGATTAACCACTCTTTTATCAGTTATGTTGTATGTTTTCCACACATATTATGTAATGATTGCGCCGTAGAATTTGTGTATATTAGAACATGGAAAGTTTTTTATCGGACTATTTAATTAAAAGTATGTGGTGTATAGTACATATGATAACTGCAGTAATGCATAACGTGAGATGTTAAGTGATATGGCTCAGATTCAGTTTTAATAATAAAAGTGCATTCACTAGATTTTTTTCGTACTTATTGAGCTGTAAATATATTTGCTGCTATCATTTCACTAATTTATTCTTTTTTCTCTTATCATACCATCTACTGATCACCACTTTTACTATCATTAACATAAGTATTAAGTCTAAAACTTTGGTACTCATATTTATAACTTCGTTACACTGTGTTGAAGTGAGGTGGCATTGTAAATGGATGTATATAAATGTAGATATTTATGTCAAGTTCTACATTACTTCTAAATGCCTTAGAGAATTGCAGTTGATTGACTATATAAACGTTAGTCAGGTTCACATCAGAAATTCGTCATAGGTGTTGCAGAATATAAATTATTAAACATTCTAGTTTCTAAGCTCAGTCAAAGCTCATGAATGAGCAACCAAGAGTCATGTTTTGATGCATTATGTAGTTGACCACCTCAATTTTTTAAGTATTATTTTCAGCAAATAAAATCACATTCTTATAAATGTGAAACTTTGTAAATTGGCAATGTGTTGAATACTTTCTTTTGTCACTACAGTTTGTTCAAAGGCAGTAAAACTTAGATATGGTGAATGCAGGCCACAAACATGTCGACGACCTATATTTCTAATCCAATCAATAATTGATCCGGATACCTGTAAATGTAAAAAACAACAAACTGTAAAAGAGGAACGTGAATGTTGTGAGTTAACAAATTCATTACAATATAGCTTCAGCTTTAACTGTTCTTTATTAAAACTAATCTGTTATGTTTATGAATATTTATAAGGAATACTAAACGGAACATTGTCGAATTCAATTCAATTCTAGTTGAATTGTGTTGTCATGATTACCGAATTTGCAATTTCGTATCACAGAGTAACATTACTTAGACACTTATCGACAACCAATAAGTCCATAACAGATATTTCTTCACTGTGTAGGACTAGTCATTAGTATGCATTCATCACATTATAAACACAGTCCTGAGAATCACCTCCCGGGAAATTCCAGAGTCTCAGTAATATGACGTAAATCATGACGCCGAATAAAGCCGAGTGATGTTGACTGAATTTAATCATAGAAACATTTGGATTAAATAGTAGGAAGTTTGAGCGCTTACCGAAGTACTTCTGTAGAATTGTAAATAGTAACTGTTAAAATTTTACTTTTTGTCAATAATAATAATAATAATGAATGTTAATACTGATTGAATAGACGTTTATCAGGCATATATTAATTTTGTTTTCCAAAAAATTATTTGATCAGCATGAAACATGACATTTAAGTCGGTAATCACCAAGACTACTAAGAGAAGAAGAATCAATGACACTTCAAAATAGCTAACATTTACAGACCAAAAATGTGTCATTATAATCATAGTTTAGTTATTACATCATAATTCAATGACTAATAATAATCTATGGCATACATTTAGTTATGTAACTCAACTTCTGTTATTAATCGGTATTTTGTTATTATCGAAATCTTTACTTTGAATGAATAATTTGGGGATTTTCTGTTAAGTTAAGCTAGTTGAAATGTTTAGTTGTTAGGATTAAAATGAAATCTAAGTGAACAATCTCTTTTTGATTATCCACTGTTACATATTATCTTAATCAAAGTTTTAAATTGTTCATTACATTAATGGTAGATTCGTGTAGTGTAAAAAGTATGTTGTCAAGCAAACTAAACCTAATGATGTTATTTTTGTTAATGTTTAATGGAATATTTTTTCAAGGCTATGTAGGTTGTACGTGATGTATACAATCATATATTCGACTTAGATCTAAAGTTATATACGGTATTTTATAAAGTTCTACGGGATCGTATTCCTTTCGAAAGTCAACATTCTGTATAATATGTGGATAGTTGTAACATGTTAACTCCTCTATATTTGCGAACTGATAATGTTTGGATATGATTTTAATGAAATCAGGACTACCGATGAAAATAAAGATTTGGATTATTAGAATAAATGGATAGAAGCAATTATGCACTGTGGCAGAGTGTTTACTGGATACAAGTTGAGTGAAATCAAATACAAGACCACTAACCAGAAGAGTGGGTTTTATATCAAGTAAAATAATATGTCTATAAGTAGAAGAGTAAATATAAAACTAAATATTATAGCGTACCATCGAAGACTGAAGATAATCAGTCTCATTGAAATCTAATTATTAGGCCTGAATTTTATTCATCATATAAATGGAGATGAATGAATTTCAGCTTACTTGTTTAGTATTTCGTATTGGACATGATTGTTTCGAGCTATCTAGTGAAATGAAAGAAACATATTGTTATGTTTTACGAAAATAGTAACAATGCTCTTGATATTTGCTAATCAGTGTACGAACACGTCGGCCCCGCGACTACCAGTCCTCAAGCCGAAATAGAGAAAAGAAGAATTGAGGAACCAACAAACAGAATCGAATTGTATTTCAATCATACCTTTATATATACACAAAACAAAACCATACAGTGAATCAATTAGGGATTTTACACTAATACGAGACAGAACAGATGGTGACAGTGAGTGGGGATAACCTATACACAACTAATTACCTGTAATCCATAATAAGAGACAATATAATGACAGTAAATATACTAAACGTGAGTATAGAGTATGAGGAACGTAATGATAATAAAAACGCAATGTTTACATTACTGACGGCCAGAATAAATGAATTATTCTTCTAATACACATTTCTGGAAGTTCTCCACTTTTCTTTAATGGTCCGACATAACATATTACTTAAATGTATAAATGTAGGACCAAAAAAATAATTGCATAAAACTTTTTAATGATTTGCCAGGTTATTCCTATTAGAGACGTATAGCTAGAAATCAATACTGATTGTACTATTGTAATGTCATTTTGTCAATTTACTTCCTGTTTTCTATCTGAACACATAATTTAGGTTGTATTGGTAAACCACAAGAAATAAGAGAATATTGTGTTGGCAATTGTAAAATAGTAGTAATGAAAATATCTAAATTTGATAAAATTAATGAACGTTGTGTTAAAGAGAATTTTATTCGTCGTAAATGCCCTAGTAAGTGACCTATCTTACTTATCGTGAAGTATACTCTTAATATTTGATTCGATTATTATCATCAAACTGTTGTCAATTCTTGGCTGGTTGTATTATGTATTTTATTCATTTTTGATAATGTTACAATACGACTGGAATCATTATAAAGTATAAACGGTTTAGGTATTCACAGTTGAAAGCACAAATTTCATCGGTTTTTTCAGTGGAATGTATCAATGTGAAATACCCGAGGTATTGAGAAAACAGGCATTATTTTGAGTTTTGAACATTCATCTCATATAGAACATGAGCAAACTTAATATTGTCAACAACGAAAGTATAAAATTCAACACGTGATATATGAGTTACAAAGCCACTTAACAACTAGATTTTTGAGTGAGAATCCGACCTAAAATACTGATAGAGTATGTGTAGTTAAATTAATATTAGAATAAAATTAGTTAAAATGTGAGGTGAACTTATATAACTTATTCTCTATATCTAATATGACCAAATGGGTATTTCCTAAATACATGGAAATATGTTCGGAGATATCAGGTTTCTACTTAAATATCTATACTCTGAAATACTCTATAAAGAACTACAATTTGTAGAATAGAGTGCTTAAGATTTGTTATTATGATGCTGTGGTTTTAAAGATTAAGTTAAAGAGGATCAATTACAATTACCAACAGAGTGACTTTAGGTAGGTAATCATTAGAAATCTAGGGATAAAATGGGATAGTCAGCATTCTTTAACAGTAAACTACCTAAAAATTACGAATCTTTATAAATATCTTATATTTAAGTTATCCCGATTCGCCCTCTAATACTAATCTCTATCAGTTGTGACTGTCTTACACTTAAAATAACTGAACTTTATTAATCTAAGATAAACATAACCGCTGAAGTTGAAAGAGTATGTCACAGTACTTCACCTTCTCAGTCTAAAGATAATGTGTTCAGCTTGAAATCTGCGGATTCTACACCCTATTGCTGAGGGCAAGACTGAGAAATCTTATACTAGGAAAGAACAGTTGTCAAAACAGTTGCTCCACAGATCTCGATGATATTCAGCATCAGTCAGTGTTGTAAGCTACCTTCCAAATAAACGATCTTCACAGTCTTCCTATGTTAATAAAGTGGGTAAATTAACGCATTTCTTTCATGTTGGAGTCTGTCTACATTGTCATCATTTCAAGTAGTAGTTGATTCTAGTATGTCTGTTTGATATGCCAACAGTAAAAGAAATGCAGATTTCTTCATCCTTTACTACAGTACACAAATAAATTGTCATGTTTGATTGAATTTTCGAATAAGTATCTATGATTAATGAAAATCAATTGATTATGTTTTCTTTCTTTGCCTTTAACCAGAATGTCCGAAGTCTCATGTAATTGAAGGTGCTTGTAATAATGCTGGGACATGTCTAAAAACAAATCGTCACATCAGTTATACCATTAAAAATTGTCGATGTCAACCAGTAGAACAAATTCGTCATGAACGTTGTTGTTGTCCAGCATCAAAACAATTAGGAAGCAAGTGTATTGAAGATAAAGGAGTTATTGAAAATAAAAATATTTACTATGAGTTAGTTGAGAATTTTTATTGCTTAATAATGTAACATTTATTTGGTTTACATGCACACATATTCAACGTTCTGATCTTTAGATGATATTTCTAAAGAAGAGTGTTTACGATTTACCTACTCAAGCATTAGGGCTACCTACTTTTCAGCTGGAAAAAACCATTCCATAAAGGCAGCCTATTCTAAATGCTTAAATTGAATTTTTGCAAATGTTAAGTCTTTGTATCTATTTGTGATAATGAAAAGTCCTACAACCTATTACTATACAAAATACTGCAAGATTCAAATGAAGATATTGCAGTTATTTTAAGGATGCTTTGCTTATCTGACGTTTTAAAAAGAAACAGAATTATATGTGAGAATTCATAATTTCTATGAGTGATAGACTGTTGGTACAGTTCCCACAAACCTCTACGACATCTCCAGAACACTTGAAAGAGCCGAAGACATTCTATTCAATCACTGATGAATAGAACCTTCCGAAATCTCGATATGGCGTGTTGTGATTGAGTAATGCCCAGAACTTCCTAGTGCGGATTAGATGGATTGTAATGATGCTTTCATTGTTTCGGAAAAGCGTAAATATTAGAGTATTTTGTACATAACTCACTCTCTCTTACTGGAATAAATATTCCTGCCTACTTATCTTATGTCTTCTAAAATGCGACTTGGAGAGTTCAAGGCGTTTGAGTGATGTAGTTGTCCGCGGTTTGTTAAGCTATCAAGCACGAGTTATGACATAGACGATGGAAACATTTGTAACATTTAAACAGAATGAGATCTTTTGGGATGGGTGATAAGTAATCACAGATAAAATGCATTTGTAAGATATATTTTTACTTAAATACAATTTAAATACATGCTAAAGAGATAGTTATTGTAATATTTTATCGGTGGTGTTGGATAAAGCTACCATTAACATTTGTATTGTTGTTAAAAGAGATTACTTTGGTACGTTTTTAGCCACTTGAAATTATGTGAAGTTTAAGAAATATATTTTTGATCTTCAACATCATTAAAATTGTAGTATACTGAATATTTATATTAATCTTAAGCTAAACTATGATCGTAACGTTTGAAACAACTGAAAGTGTGACTGTCTTGACTCAGTAGTTCAGTAGTGAACGCAGTGGCGTTTGACACGAAACGCAGTGAGTTCGAATCCCATCGCGAACATCAACATTCGAATGCAGGTACATCCAGCCGATGATCCCCAAACAAGACAAAACGCGCGTCCTGGATTCCACTTGCTAGTCACAACCCAACTTAAATAAAACTGAAAGTAGATGTTTTACAGTCAATCAATCAATCAATGCCTGTTACCTCACGTAGACCATAATCTGCCGACCAGCATTCTCCAACCAACTTTGTCCTGAGCTTTCCTTTCCATCTCTTTCCAAGTGCTATTCATTTTCTTCATCTCTGTCTTTGATTCCCGACGCACTGTGTTCTTGGGTCTTCCTCTTTTCCTTTGGCCTTCAGGATTCCATGTTAATGCTTGTCTTATGAAACAGTTTGATGATTTCCACAATCTGTGTCCTATTCATCTTTATCATCTTTTCCTAATTTCTTCCTCAATTAAAAGTTGGTTTGTTCTCTGCTATAGAAGGTTGTTTCTAATGTTATCTGGCCAACAGTTTCGAAGTATCTTGTGCGGGCAGCTGCATTTTTGAGATGGTGCTTTTCATAGTTCTCCAAGTTTCAACTCCATACAATAGACCTGTCATTTCATTTGTATTGAAAATTTTGATGTTTTACTGTGATTAACATAATTATACTAGAGTTTTAAATGTTTTATCGAAATATCTTATAATGAACTAAATGAACTTAAATTATTACTTAAATAAGCCATTTTAATTCATGATTCAATCTTTAACTATTCGCATGAAAAATGTATTGTTTCCCAAAGGTTATTTCTCATGTAAGATAATATATAATGAAAAAAAAAGCAGTTACTTATCTAATTATTAATTGAATTTATTTATCTTGAAACAATAGATTAGAAAATGGTCAATGTATAAAACGTGAAACTGTTGAAGAGAAACAAATTACATGTCCAAAAACAATTCAACACAATAAATTCAATGCCAATCAATATTGTGATCCTAGTTCATGTAAACAAATTGTAACAACTTATCAATGGAACAGAATTGGATGTAAATGTATAAAACAAATTATCACTACTCCACAAATATGCTGTTGTACAAATCGTATACCTAGAACTAAACAAATTTGTTCACCAAATGGAAGTTATAAATCGGTTAGTAAATATGTATAACTTTTATTAAATGAACAAATGATATGGATATAGATTTATTAATAAATGGTGTTGAACTGTCTACATGGATTATCTGTAAATGTCACTTTTATTATACGAATGAGATTATGATTTTGTATCATGACGAAGGTTATTCAATGTTTCCATTGGATTACTTGTTAGATGAAACATGAAATCACTACTTACTAACTACTAAATGAATAATACTCATCTTTTCAATATCTGTTATAAAGCTATCCGGTTACACTGGGAGTTGATGCTTTACACTGAACAACATGAGCAATATTTTTTAATTAGGGTAATGTATTAATAATAATAATATTTGTATTCTGTTATTAATAAGGCACACTTGTATCTAATCACATTTTTCAATACTGATTAATTTGACAGATTACACAAATGTGGCGATTCGATAGAGGAAAATGTGTTAAAATGAGCGTTGTAAAGAAGTTACCACCACCTGTATGCAAACCACAAGATGTAACACCAATAGGTCCATGTGATGAAACAACAGGAAAACAACCAATCTTAATTACACGATCTATAATTGAAGAATGTGAATGCAAAACAGTGTACAGGGAAAAACGTGATCGAATATGTGGTATGTAGCCTTACTTTTTTTTCAAGTTATTATGTTCCTTTGTAACCGACCTGCATTTGTGCAGTTACATTGGATAGAAAAATACTTACATGATGCAACCAAGAAAGACTAATATAAACAAGTTTATGGCCTCAACTAAAGCAACCAGCCAGATTCATGTTATTATCATGACGCTGAGAAACTTGATTTCGATGAAGAATACTTTTGAATGTTATGATAAAATATCGATTTCCATAGTTTTATAATTGTTTTAGAAGAATTTGGCCATTTTTTATTGTGCATATTTCAAAAGCGAAGCTTATTGTGAATAATTTTATTAAGTAATCAGTTGATTTGTAGTAAGGAAACTTTGGGTTTCTGTGAATAGATGTCAGGACCAACCGAAAAGAAAGGATTCGGTCAACCCTCGAGGATTCGAAGAAAGTCAAACTGTTTGCCACCTAGTGATCAGTAATTTAGAATAATCAAACTATTTTCGAAGGTTGGTCGTAGCTCGAATAGATCAGTCATAGCCGATCAAACAGTAAGACTGACTGATGATAGTCACATCTCAGAGAAACACTAGTTTTTTCAGGAGTACATTTTGAACATACGGAGGTGTGCATTCAAAACAAGCTTATTTAAGGGATATCCTTTCCCATGACCAAAACCAAGTAACATCCCAACTCACAGTGCCATAGTTAGTATTTAGATTCCATAGTTAAAGCATGTAGATTGTAGTTGTAATCTGTCTACAGTATACTCTTTATTATCGATATACACCTGATTTAAAGGTTAATTATTGATATAGTTTATTTAACTACGTGGTTTATACAGACATTTTGTTTATTTCTCTTATAGCCTGTCCATCTCCAATCATTCAAGTAAAACCATGCAATCCAATTACATGCCTTCAACAAACTACTATAACAAAATGGGCAATAGAAGCAAAAGATAAAAAATGTCATCGTTTACATCCTGACATAAAAATGCGTCCATGTTGTTGTCGACGTGAAGTTAGAAAAGATAATTTACTTAAAAAGTGTAGTCCAACTAATGGACAAATTGAAATTACAAATCGTACTTATTATTTTAATCCAAAGAAAGAATTATGTGAATATAAAGATAGGAAATCTTTTATTAATCTTGGTAAGTAGATTGGTTTAGTGTATAATTTCAACTGGATACTACAGTTATTGAGTTCATGAGTACACTGATTAGAATTTCTTTACTGTAATAGAATTAATTCATTAGTGCTGGGTTACATTACTCACACACATTAAGAAAATCGATCAGTAATGATATACTTAGATATCTGATACGCCAGAAACCTATTTTAAACAAGTGCCTTCTGAAATAGTATATATTTACCTTCTGAGTACGTTGTATCTATGCAAATTGAAGTTGGTTCATTATGTTCTAAATACTTGAGCAATGATCATACAACAGATCAACTTATTAGACTAATAAGAAATCAGTGGTTTTGTCAAGCTCCCACTAGTAAAGCTGATATAAATTTATTGAGAATTTATATAAGTGGTCTACCTTTTGCGATACTTAAACGTTTTGGTGTGCTCTTTACTTAGAAGTCTAAAGTTAGAACTAAATATCTGTTTAGTCGTCGTTGGGGTAAATCTCCGGATGATGTTATTTCTTTACAAAAAGTCTCCATAATGACTGATTAATTTTAATGACAGTAGAAAAAGATCATTAGAAAACTAGATAAGTATCTTATCATATGTACAAAAAATCAGTCAGTTCTCCTGAAGACAGAACATCAATGTTCAGCTTAATACATTTATATTATAAAATTATCTACTTATTTTATCGAACATATCTTGGAAGTATAAAACTATCAGATAGTGAAGAGAATTTTATTAAAATAACGACCCTCTTAAGCTACAGTTTTACTTGTCGAATGTCAATTCATGCAAATCGAACTCTTAATTACAACAGTAAACCTCACAACATCAACTACTTATGAAGACTACTTGAAAAACGATGATATGCTGCAGTACATGTCACACTGCGAGTGGTAGGCTAATTTGTAAAGATTGTTTCTTTTTTCAAAAGAACTCATTCCCACTAAAATATATTGACCAAAGTCTTCACCAAGCATGACATAAACTATGAAAACCACCAAACACATTATCTTACCATATATAAAGGACATATACGGAACTCCAACTGGATTATGGAAGCCATTAGTAAAAGGCATTGTTAATAAACCGATAAAATAACTTCGACAAATTTTGTGCTGACTAGGAGAGTGAATAATAAAGGTAAGTTGGACATCTACTAAGAAAATCACTCATTGTCGTCTACATGAAAGACAACTAGATGTAAGCTGACACAGTATATCCCTTTTATCTATATATATATAGGAAATAATGAAAAATGTTGGAATCTTTGGAAATACAAAGAATTCTAGAAACGTTCTAGATATGTACTACCTAGGTTATTCAGTAATCAATAAGCATATAAAAACAGTTCAGAGAGGTTGGAATTATAATGAAATTATAAGCTGATAGTCACTTGTTCACGAACTGGCATAACTTCCTTCTGCCTGGAATTTGTGCTGGTGAGATAGTCTGGAAAAATAATAAAAGCCCAACAAATGTACCACTTATCATAGAGAACACAGTTTTGACAAGATAAAACCATAATCTATTGACAAAATTCTGATTTATTACAATATAACCGTGCTTTATTTACTACGTATAACAAGCAACTCATACAGGATGAAAATGAACAACTACTGAAAGTATTACTCTATCCATCATATCAAACTCCAAAGTTTGAAGTCTTACTAGATGAATATACTTAACATTAAACCTATGCAATCATATAACACTATTCCTTTATTGAAGATGGTCCGAGGATGAGTCATTGAACTATAACGTTGTTATGTATATGAATAATTGTTTCAAAAGAACAAATATATTTTACCAACTTGATAATACTAAATGATCACTTTATTACATAATACTATGAGTCTTCATATTAAATAGTTTGTTGATTCTGAACAGTATATAAATTTTAGAACGTTAATATTGTAAACTATTTAAATGGTACTGTTTATGTTAATTTGTAATGTAGTCTGTCCAACTGAAACAAATGTTGTGAAAGGTAAATGTAATTTAGTCAATGGAATTGCACTGGATAGTATAACATCATGGGAAAAATTGCTATCTCAATGTAAATGTGTCAAACGAAGTAACTATCGAAAACGAATATGCAGTAAGTGACTGCCTTACAATTTCGGTTATTATAAGTTAGTATGAAGTTGTGATATGTTCTACATTACTTATCAAAGATTATTCTGCTGTTATTATTAAGACATATGTTCTTCTAGAGTTAATATTAGTTGAATAGATGATGTGTCTGGATTGTTTAACTACCATGATAGCGTTGATTCATAAGTCATGATATTAGTTATAGCGGTCCGTGTCTAGCCAAAGTTACTTTGTAATTCAAAGAGTGAGGGGTTGCTTGTGTAAGAAAATCCGGAAGTAAGACGAAAATGATGTTTCATCAACTCAGTAGACCCAGAAGATGAACTTACATTTAATAATGAAATCAATCGATAGAGAAGAGGAATGACACAAGTGTGAAACAGTTACAATCTAACAATACGAAGTGAAAATCGAATGAGATTTGAAATCTGTTACACACGTTAGTGGTTATTTTCTTTTCACTTTGGAATATTATTGGTCATGCTTAAAGTTTTTCAATTTTGTTTATTGTTTGAGGTTGTTTCTTTAATTTAAACAAAGGTTCCAGATAAGCTGTTACTTATTTCACATCAAATCTCTCATATTATTTAACACTTTAATGGATAATGTTTTGTTTAAATTTAAAGTTGAATAGCCCTACTTTTTAACAAGTCATTCAGATTCTATTGGTAGTTACTATTTTGTTTTGTTAATGATTTAAATGTTATTTAAGTCATTTCATCTAGGCTACGTTAGTAATGTGTTAGCCGTTTAGTTTACAATAAATTAACTCCCACTAAGAACAATTATTTGCCCATTGAATTAGTTGACTATGACTGAAAACTATCCTTGTATATATTGGACTAAGAAATGTAGAGATAAAAAAAATAACTTGCCTAAGAATGATACATAATTTTGTTACAAATAGGTACCTAAGCGATTTACATTGTGAAACACTAGTAAAACATTATAAGCTGATGTGTATTCTCAATTTTTAATGTTTTATAAATATTTGAATGATTCGAAAATAGTGTTTATCAAGAAATGAAATCAGCTGAAGTACTGATAAAACATACCTGTTGCATCAGTATTTTCAAGTTCTATCTTTATGAAACAGCAACAAATATTAAAGTAACTGTTGCCTGTGTATAAGTATTAAATTCTTATTGAAACGTTAAACATTGTTTAGTCGTTGCGTTTATATACACATTGAACACTGTACATCCTTGTAACTTATTGAACTTTCGAACTCACGTTTGTTTGTCGTTATTACAAATAAACGTTCCAATTACGCTTCGTCCTGGCTTACAAAATGCTCTAATTGTTGACTGTGTTGTATCAGTGTTAGTAAGTTGGATAAGGAAACGTATAGCGTTTGATATATCATCCAAATTACTCATCCTAGACAATTACTCTAAGATTATAATATATCCACGGTCTCATGATAATACCAAAACCTAGAAGATCCAGATAGTAATATGGTTATATGACATTATTCGCTGGTAGATAAACGAATACATATATAAGTTTCAATACAATTGTTTTTTTTTGGAATCTAGTTTTAGAGTTAATTAATATCAGATAAGAAACTAGTAAGTTTAAGAGTGATCTACTATCAACATTTTCGTTGAAATGTTTTACAGGTTGTAAACATTTGAATGAGAAAATACAAAAACCTATTTGTTCCAAACAAACCGGTATGTTATTGAAAAGGAAAAAAATATATAAACTTCGAAATGGTATATGTCAACCAAAAGTAATTTGGATGAAGAAACTTGTAGGTAGGTTATGTTGGTATGAATAGATGTGAACGAATTGAGACAAAACTTCTCTTAATTTATCATCTATAAGTCTTTCAGAGTATATATTTACAAAATATATTTAATATTCAATGAGGTAATTAGTTTTTCAGGTTAAAGAGTGTGATAAACAGGGAAAACAAGTTTCTAAACTGAATGATCACCAATTAGTAATCATGGTTTTGTTTATTTAGTTCTTAGTGCTGAACAATTTCAATCGATCAGATTGAAATGTAGCCAATAGTGATTCAACATAACGCACAGTATTTAGTCATTAGGGAGAAGGGAGAGTTGGAACTAGTTGAAGTGGAATACCGTTTCATCTTACTCTAGTACTAGTTAGCACACATGAGTAAGGTCCACCTCCGCTCATGAAAAGACTGATGTTTTCCGTAAGATCCGAACCTTGTCCACCCATTGACACAGATCAAGATGTTGTCACTGAGCTAATCGGACCTTTATTACTGTAATACATATTTATACTGTTTAATCACTGCCTAGTAATTGATTTTACGTTTATATACTCTTAAGTATTAATATGTTACTGTGGGTCATATTACAGTATTTATTAATTACATATACATGTTATTGCAAAATCCTATGAATGGAAGTCATCGAAAATTCTCAGTGATTAAAACTTGCTGTATAATCCAGCATCAACTTGACTTCTGCATTAGATTCGATGGGATGCAAATTTTTATAACTATTTTGTGTTATAAATTATGTCAGAGTTGAACCTAAAACCTACTACCTTTTTTAGAGAAACTATGTACAAAGTAAAAAAGAAAGCCAAGTTTAAAAGACAAATTAACCATTGTCATATAAGATTAACGTTTCCTTCAATCGTCGGAAAGGTGACAGATAACAAATTTCATTGCAATGGAAAGTGTCATTTAAGTCTACTATAATAGCAGAAAGACTAGAGATGAGTAGGTATTAGTGGATGAATAAAGTTACCGGATAAGATTTCTTAACCTTTTCATTAGAAGAGACAACAAAGTTGGGATGTTGAATTCGCTTGTAGTCACTTCTAAGTAGCATTATGATGAGAATAAAGTTGATTTTTTTCATTTTCGATTGTGTTATGGTGTAGAAAAATGTTTGGGGTTGAGTATCGACGCTAATGAGTGCCCAGTCGATCACTGCGCGTATGACTTATGCCCATCCTGTTCCAAGGCGAAATAAGAGGACACAGGATTGACGAACCAGCTAGACAGAATCCTATCATATTTCAGGCATTCCTTTATGCATACATAAAATCAGACTACACAGCGAATCACTGGAGAGTTCGACAGCGATATAAAACAAAGGAGGTAGTGGCATTTAATTTGGGTAACCTGAACACAACTAATTAACTGTAGTCCATAATGAGAGGCAATATACTAACAGTAAATAAACACAACAGTAGGATAAAGTAAGAGGAACGTCTCAATAATAGAAATAAAATGTTTACGTTAACTACAACTAAAATAAATCAAATAGTATTCGAAAACTCAGTTTCAAGAGTTCGTTACTTTTTTTAATCGTCCAACATAACAGAAGCCTACTTAATCAGTCATAATCACACTCTTATTTTATTGTATAGTATTGCCACCTACGATTTACTGTACTAACCGAATATTCAATACTGTTGAGGAGTTTATAGTGAGTTGTAGGTTTTCCGTCAAAATTATTGATTCACCATTTTGTTTTTCGCCCTATAGCTTGTTCAAGTAAAAAGAATGTTGATGTAAAATGTGATCCCGCTACATGTGATCAATTAACTACCATAAGTTGGTTTATTAAAATTGGATGTAAATGCATAAAACAAAGAAAATATATCAAAGGAAAATGTTGTTGCCCTAAACCAGTTGAATATCGTGAATGTCACCGTAATGGAAGTTTGTTAATTATTAAAAAAGTTTCATATAAGTTGAATGAAGACAAAGGAAAGTGTATTAGTCAAACAGATCAGTTACGCAAAGACATAGGTGAGTAATTTCAATTACAAACTTATAGGTTTGAAAGTAATGTTAACATGTTAAGCTTAGAGTTTCAACTATCTGTTTCTTTGATAAGTTGGATAATCATGTTAAGTCTAACATAAAAGGTGTCACTAATTGAATGATGCAATAATACACTAAGTGTAACACAATTGGATTGTTTCTTTAGTGTGATAACTAATGTCAATAACAAACTTACCGACAAAAGGGTCATAGTTACTATAATTTGTTGCAATGAGCATTGTTCCTCCAAAGAAAATCATTTATATCAAGATAAGGAATACTTATGACAAGAGAGTATCAGTTGGTAAATATTTATCAGAAACGACTGTTACTAACAAAGATTATTTTTTACTCCAAGTAATAATTATCATATCTTTATTTTTTCAAAACTTTTCATCAGTATGTGGTGTACATGGTCCACGATTTATTAAACGTGTCTGTGATAAAGAAACTTGTCATCTTGCCACCATTCTGTTGAAAACAGTCCTAAAAAATTGTCAATGTCGTCGAATGATGCGAAAAATTATACATCCAAATATACGGTGCTGTTGTCCGAATCCACGATTTCAAGAAAAATGTCATCAAAATTATGGTATCCTATCACGTATCATGTATCGATATGAATTATTCAAAAAGCAGTGTATTACAAGGAAATTTATTGATGAGAATAAAATTGGTAAGTTTTTCATTATATTGTTTTGAATGGAAGTTTTCGTACTGCAAGTCATATGATAAAATAGTAGTAAACATGATAAAATGTTATCATAACAACTGCAAAACAGTAATTTATTATTGTTCTTGTTTTGAGCTGATTTCTGATTTCATAATTTAGTGTCAGCCAATAAACGCTTTACTGACTAATGTAAAATCTCATAATGTCTATGTATTCTTAACCTTATTTTCCCCTGACCCAGGGGGAACACAGCTAAAATCCAGATCACATTATTTCGCATAGTTGTTCACATGCATATATGCAAAACTAATATCCACAGTAGATCAACGAATGTAATAATTCCGATACAAAACAAAAGTAATGTTGATTGGAAACTGGGATTCATAAGTAGAAAATGAGCCATTCACATTTATTAGTTCAAACGGGAATCTAAGACTAGGGGAATATAAATCTATTAGTAATAAATTGCTTAATTATCATGTAATCGAAATATTGAAAAAAAAACAATATTATGAAAATAAATTGTGAAAGCTTAATTAAGCTTATCGACTTGTCTGTTATAGTATTTATTAATTATATAGTTATATAATATCGACGATAAATTGGCGATATAGAGTAGTTTTGATGAACATTGTAAGTTCAAAACTAACAACACGTTTCAATGAGAGAACTTGTATTTACTTTCACTAAATGTAATTTAATTGACATAGTTTTGTGTAGATAGGTACATGTTGATCATTCGTCTTGAACAGTATGAAACGTAATTCCTAAAATCTAACCTAAACATAATCTGGCTTTGATAAATATTATAACAATAAAGTGATTTTAGTTTCCTCCACAACATGAAAATTTCTCTAAAGTTACTTTAACTAGTTCATATAATCGTCAAAATTTAATTTTTATTCAACTGTTAACGAGAAACCAACTTACGGTTTGTTTCAAAATTTTGAGACATTCTTACTATGATCAAACTTAATGAGCAGATAATACAATTCACTTTACTATTTATGTTAGCCTTAGGCTAATTTTGCTGTATGCATTCATAACTGATTGATGTTAGTTGAGTACTATTGAAGTATTTCGTCCCAGCATGGGACTCCTCAGCTGTACGAACCCTAGATCTTGCTTCAAAGGCTTCATTATGGCGAATCCCTTACCCTCTACACCAGTGGGCTGGCATACAATGGTAGAATTCTCCCTACCATCGATTCATGACATGTTGCCTCGCAAATGTAATGTCGAATGTAACATACAAGTAATAGTCATTTGGTTTCATCAGTGAATAATAATTCCAATGACAAGTTCATTTAACAGATGAATGGAATAAGTAAGAATGAGAGATCATGACGTAATCAGATAAGGAGAAACATTTACTGATTTGTATGTTAAGAGTAGAAGAACTGGCGAAAGTTGATATTGTTTATCAAAATAACCGATCATGATAATGGTGATAATAATATTAGTTCAAGATAGAATGAATAAAACAGAATTACAAAGAATTAATAGGTTAAGTATCTTGATGAAAAATGTAGAAAATAGTAAGACAAAGTTTAACATTGAAGGTTCTGATAAAAATACTCAAGTGTTGTAATGAAAGATAAAAAATTAAAATTGGAGTGTAGCTGGTCAGTGGAATCCTGTGGGGATATCAATAGTGGGATTAAAGTACATTTAGTTGACGGGTTCGAAGTAAAATGAAACCAGTGTCCTGGTTTCTACTTACTTGCTATAATTTAACTTTATTCGTAATTGTAAAATACCATTGCATAGAAGCAATTGATTTAGCAGGAAAAAATAACAGTAGAAAAGGATCAATTTCAGTCCTAAACAATATCAGCGCGAAGATGAAAACCCTCTTAAAGATAGATGCTTAAAGAGGTAACAAATAGAAAAGGAAAAGGGATGTAACGGGTACTGAAAAGAGGAGTTTGTGGGAAAATGATAGGAAGAATTTAATCACTGTGGTAGTGTCTGACGGACCGAAAATTCCCTTTGTTTACCTTAGTTTGAATTATATAACGAATAGCAGCTGCTTCTGCATAACATAGAAGTCTGATGTTATTCTGTCTACTTACTATTCAGAAGGCAACGTCAGGACTCACTAAATGACCCATGTCCATGATCTGTCTTTCTATAATGCTACTACATAAGTTGGAACCGTTCAGTATCATTTTCTTCGGTATGTGTTCTAGGATTCCTTGAAAAACAACTCTCCGTTCTTCTGATGTACTTTCTACTGTACGTACTTGTAAAATGACAAATACAACTGAAGGTAACTAAAGAAAGCTTGTTATCTTAGTTTGACTCTATGAACAAATTTTCAGATTTTCTGCCCATACACTTAATGCTCTGCTGACCCGAAATCAGTGACTATTCTGTATGCTGTAATTGCTCCCTTTAATAAACGGCCCTTTTTAAAAAACTATTCTGTTGCTGGAACACATTTAATAGATTAAAAATGTTACTAGTGAATTTTATATGATGACCAGTATTTTTTAAAATCATATGATTGATTCCCACTTTATTATCCATAGTCTACTTGCTCTGAGTAGACTTCTTTAATATGAGAATGAACAATTTCTGTTGAAATGTTAATGTTGGCCTGTTCAGGAAGTTTTGTGGTAAATAGATAGTGAAACCAAACCATCTTTATTTCATGTTATCTTTAAGTACAAGAAATTTATGCTACTTCCTATTTCGCGCTCATGTGTACACGTTACATTTAAATCAGCTGCACTAAAACAATTAAACAGCATGATCTGTGTTGTCGTATATGAGGGGTGTGTCATCGACATCTTTTGTTCTGGATTCCATTACTTGTTGTAACCCATGTTTGTCATAAATATTGTTTGATTTTTGAAAATTGGTAATTCGTCCAAGATTTTCAGTCACATATTAATTTGACAATAATCAATTATAGATTATTTAAGGTAATTAGTTGACTTTTTGGTTACAAGGCTATTATCTACATATGTTAACATGTAGATAAGGTTATTGTTGAATTGGAAAGTTTGCTTATCTTAAATTTATGAATTAATTCGGAGATGTTGAATCATTATTATTTAATTTGCTTTGTCTATTTGTTCAGTATGCCCTGAAGAAAAAATTATCCGAGGTCAATGTGATGTGAATACAAAAATGAGACCTATTCAACGACGTTTCTATACTTTAATTGGTTGTAAATGTCAAATGAAAATGGAATCTTCAATGGAACCATGCAGTGAGTTGACATATTATTACAAAAATATCAACACTTTTCTCCATTTACTGATGAATGCAACAAAACTTTTAACACATAGAACTGTTGTCATGATCAACTTATGGTTTTGATTGTTGTCTTATATTAAAATGTGTATTGTGGAACAGAAAATTGCATTTTGTTATTTTTATTATGAAAAAGTTGAAATCATGCTTTTCAATGTGTCATTTATGTTACAATGATTTGTGTATAAGTATCAAGAATACAAAAGACGACTGTCTATGTAATTCAACAGTTTCATTATGAATCAAACAAAATTTAATGAATTTTTTGTCTTAGTACATTACTATGTTCAGATTATAGATCTTTAAGCAAAATATAAACACAAACTCTGCACTTAAAACCAAACTAAGCTTTGAATGTCATGTCCCGTTTTTAACTGCAAACTTGATGGAAATGATGCTTCTTGAAACGGATTTAATAATCGGTAGTCATAAAACATCTCATTGAAATCATTTTAAACAAATGTCCATATAATTAAAATCCTTTCTTCATTGACATATATTAGATAATAACTTTATTCTAATGAAGAAAAAAAAGCAATCATATTCCGAAAGCAACCAAACTGATTTGGAGAGAGTAAATGAACATGAAAATCTCATCATAAATCGAGAATAGTTTACATTCTTTTTAAATTTTAGTTTAGAAATACGATGCATTCATCTGTAAGGTTCTAAGATAAATTGATAAAATGTGAAAAACTGTCGATCTATTTATCGATTAATTTCGTGACACACACTTGCGAAGAGGTGATGGATAAGGCTCCAGAAGTATTTCCTTTTATGGTGAAACATTTACTCTTCTGATTTCAACTAACATTTTTTGTCTACGTTTTAAAATATTTAGTTCTATTTAAAAATGATAAGATACTGATATATTTCAGTAAAATTATTAAATAATTATCTCAACAGAATGAATGCCTTGCTCAAACAACTAAGTGGGATGCTTAGTTTGAATGAATTATATAAAGCTACTTTATTAAACAATAGTTTGTGTTTCAACTTGTACTACAATTAAAAAGTTAAACTGAAGTGAATTCAATAGAAGCGATTACTATGAACTGTATTCTTTAGAAGTAGAAATTTTACAGTAAATAATAATACATGTCAATTAACTTTCAAATTATATTTAAATGATTTTGTTTCTTGATATTTCAGAGTGTCGATTGCCGGTAATACATAAAGAGAAATGTACGAAGAGAAAAATTTCTCGCAAAGTATGGCGAATTGTTTATATACTTAGAAAGAATGATGAATCGGGAAAAGTAACCTGTGAACAAGAAAAAGAATATTTATATGATGAACCATGTCGTAAGTAAACGATTTCTACCTAATTACTTAAACAAGCTTCATATCATGTTGTGTTATGCATGATTAATCTAATGAAAGAATGAAAGCTAGAAAAGTCATTTTTATCCTTTAACAATATATACCTTCACTTGTTGATTCCATAATTATGATTCATGTACAACGAAAGTATTTATTCTTATATAGCAATAATAATACTTATTAACTTAGTTAGTATGACCAAGCAGTTAGACTCTAAAAATTTAGTCTTCTTTAATTTCTACAATGCAATGCAAAATGGTTTACATAGGCAAAAAGCTTCGAAAGTCAAGAGTTAAGCCATTTGACTATAAGTTATTTATCAGATTTCATGTAGGTTCACGTCACAAAACGTATCCTACATAAATAGCTATTGAAATGCAAATAGTACTGAAGGATTGTTTCATTCTGGTGTACAAATACACGGCTCCATAAACAAAAACTTTATGACGTGGTTATTAATGTTTATCTCTAAAATGTAATTGATGTATATATTAGGGATTAAAGGCCGTATTCGGTAGAGTTCACTCATGTCTGGAATAAAGTAAATAACACTAATATCAATGGGTACTAGTTGTGCAGTATGGCCAATTGACTGAATTTCAAAATATAAACTACCAAATGCCAATTTAATGGTCTTCAGTTTAGACATTTACTAAGTGGCTTAATTGTCACTTAATCGATTCATAGTAGGGTTATCAATCTCCATCATTTAAGAGTACTACGCTGCAACGAAATAGCTATTCAATATTCACTGGTTATCAATAGTTGTCAAACTATCATTCAGTGGTTTATAACTGCACAATTTAACAACCATTACAGCTCCCCTTCAATATTTTCAGAAAATAATCAGAGATAACCAATTCACTATGTTTATTTCAAATTTTTTTTAATATAGTAATTGGTACTTAATATCCCATCTAAGTAATTTTTCTTTTACATAAAATAAAAGGCTGTCGCCCATCTAAACTTATAAAGAGATGCCGAAATGGAAATAAAATACTGATGAAACAAGTCGAATACCTCATTGAAAAGAATGACAAAAAATTCTGTTCAGTACGTCATTACATGAAGAAAATTCCAATTACATGCCGAGTAGATGCTGTACGAATTAAAGATGAACCGTGCATGAATAACTTGAGACGTATTTCATTTATGCATGAGATATTAGATAAACAAACATGTGAATGTCGAAAACAAGTGAAAGTTGAATATGAAAAATGTAGTAAGTATGCTATATTTCTTCATGTTGATTAATTATGTTGAGTATGTGAACAATTTTCTATGAAATGACCCATACAATAGATAGTGAAAGCTTCTACTGGATGTGGCGAAAACGATATGCTATAGGAAATATCATTATATTGTTTGTATTTGTCACAGATTACTGTCAATTCGATACCAATGAAAAACAGAAAACATCGGACAACACTTTCGGCTTAGTGATCACTCCTCAGTGGCAGATAACATTAGCCTTGTCAGGAAATTGAACCCACAAAAATAAATTTCATAAAAGACACCTCATCACAACTATTATAATCAGTTAATCGGTGAATACCTTCAAGATCTTCCAATAAAGCTCTAATGACTGGAGTAGGTTAGACATTTTGGTTATGAAGTAGTTATCACTGATCATATTGATGGTTAAGGTTTTGCTCCTAATAGTGAACTTCAACCTAGTGGTTCTGACAGTTGAGCATTTTTCAAGCGACCCAAAGGTCCATGGTTTGCTTCCCTGGTGAAATTGAGGATATGCTCTGCTTGGGAGTCCCAAACCGAGACAAAAGATCTGTTCGACGTTCCCTGAATCTCAATGGTATGCAATCGAGATCATTCGACGACGAATAGAAACAATAAATAAAATACGGACAGAATCAACCTCAATTATTACAAACCAACAAGCTACTTTCAGTATTTCACAAGAATTAAATTATTAATAGAACCTTTACGCTTACTTTCCTCAACGAATCAGTAATGTAGACTGACAGCCAAGTTTAAAAATTGCATAAAATCTTTGGTTATTATGACAATACATCTTATCGTATACAATGAGCTCTCTTAACAAATATTAGCAGATTGATTTTGAAAAAAAAATGAATGAATATATTTCTAGGAAAATTCGTGGTTGTCTTGGAGATCAGTCAACTGGATATGAAAATTTCCATTTAGTTTTGATTCATTATCAGTTCACGAAGTCGAATGGTTAAAATTTTCAACATACACGAATTATGAATGATGAAGCAATAAATTTAGTTAAATGACCAGTGATACAATCAAACCTTAAGTAAATTGATTGTTATTGGTTAAATGTAATGTCGGTTAAAGGAAGAAGTGGGTATATTTCATCTCAGAAACCTATTTTTCTTTGGAAAATGAATGCAACTATCAAAAGCTTTATACTGTTTAGAAGGGAAAATTAGTAATGCATGGTAGCCCAACTTTTGTTTATCAATGATACCGCTTATTAGAAAACAGGTAGCTCAAAGCGCACCATTTAAATGTCAAATGTTAAAATTAAAAAAAATGCCGAAAACGAAAAGTAGAGACCAGTCTTGATCATGTAGAAGTTATTTGACATTTTGATATCATGTCAATATAAAATATAAAGTTTAATATATTTTGATTTCATCAATCATCACCCTATTTTCCCAAGATTTCTTCGAAATAATTTAATAATCTTTATTCCATTCAGTCGGCATCCAGTAGGTTCAATCCTTGGTAGTGGTGTCTCACACTAAGGTGAAATATCTGTCCAGTACTTCCTAAATTTCACGCCATAATGTAAAACTGCAAAAGTTAGACAGTTCCATATCATTCAATTCTATTGATTATTCCGTCTCACATTTTTTTGGAATTCAGCACTTAAATCTTTTATCTGTACCATCACTACACTTTAAGCAAAAGTGTTTTCACATAATGCGATCAATTCTAGCTCTATAGTTATTACTTATGAACAAATTTTAATTAGGAATTAACTTATCTTTTGTATTATTTGCTTTTACGTCTTACAAAAAGCCATAATTTTATGCTTAATTTTGTTTCGAAATGTTCTGTTTATAAACACAAGGACGTGGTGTAGATTGTTGATTGCGAGTTTAATATCACCTGATCAGTGGAGTTCAATCGTGTTGGGAGTGAGACAGTTACTCACTGATGGCAATGGATGAGGTCGCTGAAAAGAATCACGAATTGATTGAATCAGACTTATCAACTGTTAAAAGCGACTCAGTAGTCTAATGTTAAAACGTTTGCCTCGAAGCCATAGCGTCATGGGTTCCATCTCTAGTGGAGTCGTGGATGAGTACTACTGAAGAGTCGCACACTAGGACGAAACAGATGTCCGGTGCACCTTGGTGATCAATGGTTGTTCAATTTAGACCGGTTCGTGATATCAAGTTGAGCAGCATTTTTAGACATGTGCAAAGAGCACTAGCTGAATACTTTTCGTTAATTGTTGAGTGAATTTTACAAAGATACTCTAAGCGGTATAAGAAATGCCACTATTTTTCAAATAATTCTTTGATATGAAATTATCCAGTCTGTAAATTTTTATATTCATTTTCATAACAGAGTGTGACAAAGATAATAACGTCAAAGAATCTTGTCAAAATGGTGTTCGAGTTGTGGATAAAGAGATTCATGTATTCAGCCAATCTCTAAGACGTTGTGTGAAATCAAATGTACGTAGTGTACGTCCTGTAGGTGAGTTAGCTTACGTATTTACTTGTCAAGTATTTCGTTAAGTTTATAAACTTTGTGTAATCTATCTACCTTGTGAATTTTCGACTCTTCTCACATCAAATTGTGATATTAATAACATATCTAACTTGGATCAAAGATCATGATTACTGTGATATTGTATTCTGTGGATTAATATGAATAATTAGAAAGTGTATATATTTAATAAAACTGGCTCATTTTTAATACATCACCAATGAAACGGTTTACAATTCAACCAAATATGTCTCAGCTGTAGAATCAGGAGCTATGCCGAATCAGTTTAGTGGATCAATGTGTACTACCTATAATAATTCATCATGTTTATGTTTATTTACTATTACGATCTTTTCTACACCAACTCAACTGTTCAAAGTTCAGTATTAATGGATTACACTATTTCAATTTAATTCGATGTATAGTGTAGTAATAATTGTTTACAGATTTCGTATATGTATAAATTGATGTTTTAATGTTTAACAAAGTACTAACACGGACTTCATTCTAAAAACCAAATACTTTTTTAGTATGTTCAACCAAACACCAAGTTATCAAATCCAGTGGATGTGTTATTGAACGTCCAGATGGAATTTATTATTCTGAAGAAATACGTTGGGAACAGGTAGTGAATTGCCGATGTATCATTAAGCGTCGTCAGATATTACGTCTTTGTGGATGCCCTAAATCATCAATTAAAAAACAATGTCTAGACACAGTTAATTTAGCAATTTATAAAAATACATTTATAAATATTGGAGGTCAATGCATACCAGATCAAGAAGTTATCACTACTGAAACTCGTAAGTTTTGATGAATACAGTTTAATCTTCATTTTTCTTTGCTGAATTTAACTTCATTCGATTTGTAATTAATTTCTGTATAACATTTTATTCATTATAAGGGTTTCGGAATTTCATTAAACCATTATTATTAGACGCTTGTAGTTATGTTGATCTAATTGTGAAGAATTCCTTGTGAATATTATCCAGATTGATAAAATAAACTTCACAGGTAAACCTTCCAAGTATGAAAACCCAACCGATATCAGTAAAAATACCTTTCTGAATAAAAATTTTCATAAAACATCAAATAAGTTACTGAATGTATTATGTATGACGTAAAATTGCAGCCTCTTTCATTCGTACTACAAAATTGAAGTTCTGCATAAATTCTTCTCGTTGAATGTGCAATAAGCTAAACATTTTTTTTAATTATTCGAGGATATAATATCATGCTACTCTGATTCAAGTAAACTGAAAGAAATTGAATGAACTTCACAAAAACTTTCGCTTGATAAATGATTGAGTTAACTGATCGGTTTTATTTAAAAGTTTAATCGAGACAATAGATGTATGATTTATTCTTGTCTTTTTATCTTATTATAAAGTCATTTCCTACCTCATTTATAACCTTAATTTTGCTCGCAGTTTCGCTTCACTCTATTTAACCATTTCCACTCATTATACAAGATAAAGACAACTGAATAAAGTCTAATAAGTATACTTTTCAGAAGTTGACTATGGTTTCTAGTTATTTGTTGTAAGTATTAATCACTTTGGTTATTGGTTAAAAACTTAAAAGGTTGGCATTTTTACTGTGACATCGTCCTCAATTGTTGTCCTTTGAAATTCTCTTTATTAATTGAAATCGATATTACCTGTTTTATAATGGTTATGTAATGTAATCAAATTTACAGAAGAAAATTATTTTAGCGAAAACTTCTTGGAAGACGCTTTAGTCGAAAGAAATCAAAATTTCGTGTTAATTTAGAAAAAATGAATAATGAGTGAAGATGGCAATTGTATTATTGTTATGTATTGTGATAATACACAGTGCACTTGATAATTGCCAATCAGTATACGGACACGTTGGCCTCGCGACTACCAGTCCCCAAGCCGGAATAGAGAAAAACAACGATTGATGAGGTGAACAGACAGAATAGAATCGTATTTTATCATATTTTTATTTATACACCAAATCAGATCACACAGCCAACCAATTAAGAAACTAACATTAATACAGAACTAAGGAAATAATGGTAGTGAATAGGGACAACTTGTGCACAACTAATTAACTATAGTTCATAATAAGAGACACTATAATAACAGTAAATGTACTAAACTTGAGGATAGAGTAAGAGGAACGTAATAATAATAGAAATCTAATGTTTACACTACTCACAACCAAAATAAATGAATTAGTTCTCTAAAACACAATTCTGGAAGTTTTTCACTCTCTTTTAGTGGTCCGACATAACAATTATGGGAACTCTATAATAATCAACTGTATGCAAATGATATTTGGATTGATTAGTAAATAATTAATTTTACTTTGTTAGGTATGATAATTTATGTGGATAATACACTCACATTATCGTTAACAGGAAATTTGTTACCTATGTAGTTAAAGCGCATAATGCTAAAAAAAGTGATCATTGAATTGATGTATCTTCATTTAATGGAATATTAATTAAGAGTCGAAATAATAATATAACCTATCGTCCAATACTGTCACTAGGCCAAAACGGCCTCAGATAAGGTTAGAACATTTTAAAAAGATTGAAAACATTTCCTACCCCATAAAATCTACACTATAGTTTGGTCAGTGTAACTTCTGGAAAAGCACTAAAATTTCTCTAACCTACCGCTTGTCATATTTTGTCCAATGAAAAATTAACAATATTTGAATTAAAATCATTGGTAATAAGAGGGTACAAAAATGCACCTCTGCTCCTAACGACAAACAGCATAAATCATGGAAGGATTGCTATGAAACTCTGATTACATGTAATTGCATCTATTGAGAACTTATCCAGAATCGTGTTTGTTTTTGGTGACATTTCACATGCTACAAGCATTAGTGTACGCAATATGATAAACCAAATTGATGGTGTAGTACCTCAATGAATGGGGACTGTAAGCTATAAATAAAGTTCGTTTGTTGAAGGAGCCATCGCAAGAGTAAAGTTCGAGAAGATATGGTAATAATTAATTAAATGTGTTTAAAGTTATAATAAAAGAGAGCAAAGTAAAAATAACGGGTATACAATAAGAAACTGACACTGAACAGTGCGTTGAGTTTTTTCAAGTAGTACACTTTACCCAAATACTCAGAATTTCCTATCTTATTTTCAGTTCATATTATTTGGTTTCCCTTCATGTTAAAACAAATTAATACATTTACAAAGGAATAATGCAATCTGAAGGAAATTGTATTATGAATCGAAACGGATCCATCTATCGGATTTTGTAAATTAATATTCTTTCATTATTAAACTAAGGATATATGTTTCATAGTCTAGATACAAATGTACATAACATTGTATTGATGCATGATAGCGACGTGAATGGTTCGATTTCTAAGACTGCCCTACTATGCTAAAACTATCCAGTTCTTTTTACTATACTTGTTACACATATACAGGAGGGGCAGATTCATACTAATTGTTGTACTAGATCACAATATGATAACTTATAGCTTGTTCCCAACCAGGCCTTAGTCATTACTCCAACTTACTGATCTAGAAGCAGATAGGTACAAAGATATATCGATTGACAAATCACACATACCAAATGAAGTGGTAAATATGTATGTCATAACTTTCTAAACATTCGATTGGGATTCGTCACCTAATTGCTTACGCCTTCATTAATTAATCACAACATACATGGGTTAGATCTGTTACTATGATCATTAAAATTTTAACTAAATACTCATTTCACTGTTATGTGTAGTCATTTTATGGACTGTTAATAATTTCGTTTTACTCTTTCCTATCAACAGGTTGTCAAGAGAAGGCTCAAATAGTCGACAAATCAACCTGCGAAAAACAGCCAGTGGATAAATTTGATTTAAGTAAAGCACCATGTTTAGAAACATTAAAAATAAGTGTACCAACTATAGTGAATTGTCAATGTGAATTAAAAACTATACAAATTCAACGTCGATGTTGTACAAGTCAACCAAAAGTGAAACAAATATGTGATCCAATAAAGGGTCGATTAGTGAAAATAACTGAAAATTATGTACTCTCTCCTGGATCAGTAAGTAAAACTATTTACAAATAACATAATACATAATAAATGGTAATAGTAAATCTAATAAAATTAGATGCATATATGAATGATACAAGAAGGCGGTATAGTTAATAAATAAACGTTTTTAGATGCTTACATACGATATATATCTGTGGAAGGTGTTCAAATATTTATTTAGCAATGGAATGCTTTCAGTAAGTTGTGTGTTTGGAGTATAAGCAGTTACGCTTAAAATATGAAACTCAGAGGCTACACATTTGTTTCATAAGAAAAATGCCGCAATCAAATATTAAATCGAAATCACATCTGAACGACGTTGAATGTAACACATGTACGTAGATATGTGTGACCGTTACGTATTAGTACGATAAGATCAAATTAACAGGTTTACCACCACAATATTAATCAACATTATGGAATGCAGCAAACGTATTCACGAAAGAATAAAGGGAGTGTAGATAAAGGAAAATATGAATCTTATTGCTACGATGTGACCAATTCTGAGCCATGTCACCCAGTGTCTCCAGCTACTGGTTATTATTATGTTACTCCTATACCAACCAAATAGTCTGCATCAACCGACATGGTTAAGACCAACGGTCAAAGACTTCATGAGCTAGTGCCATGTTGTGGTTTGGCCATCCCTACCATTCATGCGATGTTTTGGAGATTTCTATGATCAAACATCTGGAGACTGCACATATCTATTTTTATAGCCCATGTTTCTCACCCATAGGTTAAAACAGTGCGGGCAACCTACATAATAGCGATGCTGCATTCATACGAAGGAGGGCTGAGGCTAGAAAGGTCGGCCTTAAAAATACATATCCCATATTATCCCACGGATTACCATCTCCGAAAGTAAAGCCTTAACAAGCACGGAACTAAACAAGAAATCTCTCAAAGTGCCGTGTGTAACCTGCAATAAGCGGTTTTCCTTTAGCCATTACAATAACACTTCTAGCTCATTATTATTACTCTCCAACCCTATTTGCTTTCCAGTTATATTAATAAACAAAGCCCTTCCACAGCGTCGATAACCATGAAGTAATGACCGCCCCCATATCTCTAATAGAACTCTAGATTATCCCGTTCACAAATACAAAATCAAAATGAAGTAAAACACAAAAGACTGTGGTTCCAGCTTACTATAAATTACAGGCGGACGTATATGATTAGTTCCTAGACTACTTCGGTTGCTTTTGTATCACTAAGTCACCCTATAGTACGCTTCACGGTCATAAATATGTACATTGATTCACATTAGCATAATAGATGCGTTTGTCATTTATTCTAACGTGAACCACTGTGAAATAAATAGGAAATTATTCTTGATTCATCAAACAAGATGGTTATTTGGAGATGTTCATATGTTTTGGTGGTTATTTTCTTTTGGGAGTGACGTCATCAGAGGAACTACTAATAGATAAAACGTTGAGTCAGAACTCTGTAGTGTTACGAATTTCGTAAATCTGAAAATTCAGACACACAGGTAACAAATCAGTGGTCTGAATATGTCAGATGTTTCGAGTGACATAAAAGTTTTAGATAATAGCATTATGCAGTCGCACAACTCTGAGAGCTCCAAAGCAAATATGAAATAGCTACTCGGTACTATTGGTTCCTCAGTAGTTTTTCACATGATACCAGTTTGTGAGCGGAAGAAGTCATAATACTTCTCTATCGACTAATTATCAGTGTGTTGAATTTTACCTTAACTCTAAAGAAACCCATTCTATCTAATTTTTATAATCACAATGCAACCACGCACTATTCTATGTATACGATTACTGTTGTTTGTCTAAATTGCAGATATTATTTAAAAGAGATGATTTAGTTGTATATGATTATATTCAAAAGGCGACTAGCGAACAACAAGATCAAACTGTTGTTTGTCCACAACCTATAAGTTATGAAAATTGTGATCGAAAAAACGGTTTATTAACTAGAGTCAATACATATTATAAACGAATTGGATGTGAATGCAAACCAGTAAAAGAGATTACAAGAGCTAAATGTGGTAAGTTCTGTATAGAATTATACAATATTTGCTTGACTAAAATGAAGGAAATAATTCGTATTTATGCTTTGTAAGCACTGAAAATGTTACCTAGAACGATAACGAAAGCTTTCCAATTAGTGGACTCAAGAATAAATGTAACAGCTTCGCTTTACTTATCTTTTACTATGAATCAATACTTTATTATTTATCAATGTATGAACCATCTATCTAGCGACATCTAAAGTGGCAATTTAACACACTAATTTCCATCTGTGTTTGTTTCTAAGCCATGAATACCAGTAACCTGATGAATGCAACTTTTCTTTGAATAATACTCTAATTCATTATATCCAAGTTCAAATCTCAGAGTGTAATCCAGTTGACTTTTAAAACTGGAAAGCCATCTTTCGTTTTAAAGCTGTTCATATTGTTGATAGATAGAAATGAATGATAATTGATTGCTTTGACTATCGTTTGTTCGTGTGTCTCTGTGTGTGCAAATTATTCACATGAGGAATTTCTACTGTGATCACCAAATGTACTTTAAGTTTAATGATAGGACCAATGACCTAGTGTAACATTTGAGAAATAAGTTTCTTAATTTCTAATTATTGATTACGATTATACAGAGGTATTGTGTAAACAATTTTTTATTAAGAGTGGAGTGGCTCTGGGAATATTAAAAAAATATCAGTAATACTAATATTTGTCTAACAAACTGAGCATATTTTTCATTTAACTGTCTCGGACACACAAGATATGGTATCAACTTGTGAACGTGTTCGGAAGATGCATTAATGTAATAAAACAAACTTGTTCTACCTTCGATAATCTGAATTTCCTCACAGACTGAAAACAGCTGAAGAAACTATTGAAAACTATAGGCTATATGGCTAAATACTGATTATTTTCCCTAAGATCGAACCGGAGTGTCATTAGATTGTTTGTAGTAGTATTTTTTTAGAATTTTATTTATGCAGTAAGTACAACTCATTTCAGAATTACTAAACTGTAACAGGTACACACGTGGATTTTATGGTCGTGATTTACCTGTAATAGTAACAATGTTTTCCTTATATTGTTACAGAATTTAAGGCCGATCGCAAACATGATCAGGCCGATACAGCTTGACATATAATAGAAATAGTGAAGGTGTACAGTCTTTGAAAGTTACGGATTATGAATTACCTCAAACTGTGCATATTATACAAACTTATTAGTAGTGTGTGATATGCAATTAATGCAGGATGAATTAATTTTGATGAAAACTTCCTGATGTAATGAAGAAGTTATAAAGCTGTTCTGGATACTATCACACATCCAAAAATCTTATTAAGTTTTCAGCTTTAGTAAATCATAAAATACTGTCAAGTCCTTTTGCACCATAGGACTGTCAAGAATGACGGTTGCATCATTAACATAGTAGAAAAAACCAACTTTAATAGTTTTATTTTAGTCATAGTTCTGCTTTCATTTATTAGAAGAGTAAGGAAGCTAAAAAAATAGCTGTCAAGAAAGCAAGAGTATCTCATTAGTCTTAAATATCATTATTATGATCTCTTCTGATAAGACTGTTTTATAGGAGATAGTTTACTTTAAATAAATTGCTATTCAGCATACATCAGCAAACATACTTTACGAATGGTATGCAGTGTATGTTTGTAGTGTTGTATTGTAGCAAATACTAAGTGTATGCTTATTAATACAATGATAAATTTTTGAATTTCTTCCGTAGTCATTTTAGTTCTCACTTTCTTTCTCGAATACAATTTCACCGTATACATTTGTACATTGTTGAAAATAGGCTTAACTAGAAAAAATTCCATCATCTCATCTTGTAGCATCTACTAGTATGGTTTAGGATAACACAAAGTAGATAAATAAAATATCATGTTACCTTCAGAAGATTCAAGACATGTAATCGAAAACTATCCATTAATTATGATTAACGAGTTCCAAATACGTACAGCGAAATTATGCTATTTCTTTTGTTAAAATATCGTACTTGATTCTGGATATTTTTCATTTTCCAAGGTTGTCCACCAAAAAAACAGTGGTTTTCAGAATGTAAAGAGGATTTCCGTATTCGTCAAACAATTTCTTACAAATTAATTAATAATAAATGTGTACGCCAACAACATATTGATAAACAACGTTGTGGTTGTCCTAAGCCCATTAATCGTATATATTGTGATGGTGATGGACGTTGGGTAAAATGTAATACACAATATGTATACAATGCTAAAACACATGTATGCCGATTATTAAAACATTGTGTACGATGGTATGATGAATGTCCTAAACCAAGAAATCGTTTGGCTTCACAATGCAATTTACAAACACAATTTAAACAATTAATCCAATTTGTACATTTTGTTAAAAATAGAACTAGTTGTAAATGTAACGCAATTGTTAAAAATGAATGGACAGAATACTGTGGTAAGTTTCATATTTCGAATGCTAAATTTTGTTGCGAAAGGAAATGCCAGCAAAAAACATTCATCAGAAAACTTCAAGGAGAATTAGCTGTAAACCAGACCATAATTGAAGTACTTAATCATAAATATACATATTCTTTACAATTGAATTAGTGTCATAGGGTTTAATTTTGAAATACGTTTTAAGTATGAATAGTAAGATTCGACGAGGTGCATTACAACACTGGAGCAGACGCCTAACCAAACTGTTTATTCATTGGCACATAACCTATTCGATTCATCGAGAACAGCTGCCTAGTGATTGCCAAGCGATTAAAGTAAAAAATAAAATTCACTAGATCTAGGAATCAGACATTCTTGATTAGCATATCTCAGCAACACAGTGAATAGCCAAATCTTATGACCCAATATGAAATAGTTTACTAGCATGAAAAATACAACTGGCATTCATACTCAGCTTGTTCAGTAGAAGTTCGTAATAGGATTAACGGCATAATTAGTCTCTTCTCTTTACTTTTCCTGAGCTCATTAGCCTATCATGGCTTACTTAAACAGGACATATCATAAGCCATTTTTCTGGTAATTATTTATCTGGTCAAGATTATACTTTACATACATATAAGTGGCAACTTATTCGATCAAACCTTGATAAATTTTTATATATATGTCAAAAAGCTACCTATTATGCATAAGGTTTATGACTAAATTATTTCCGAAAATTTCATCTCAAGTCAGCCACAATGGAGGTCTTTTAACCTCCATTTTGGATATGTTAATACGTCACGTAGGTAACTGTCAAATGTCAAAAAATCCAAACCTGAATGACTGATTTATAAGGGCACCATATTTTCCCATGTATCTTATCCTATGTAGAGGTGAGGGGAATTGAACTTTACATTGAACCTTTTACATCTCAGTAGTTGAAAGGCTTGATCAACAGCTGTATGTAGGATATAGTTCAAGCCACTTTGATGACTGTGTGCATGAGTTTGCTTTTTGCATTACTATAGTGCAGATGCATTTGAGTTACGTACTTAGAGCCTAATTATAAATGTATTCATTTAAAGTATTATCAGTTTAGTATTATTTTGTCTTGTATACTCTAGAAACTAAGCGTTTCGGATTATTCTGTAGAATATATCAGCATCACTTAGGGAAAATATCCGCATGTAAACCTAAATATATTATTGGAATTTTCATTCATCATCTCTTAGTAAAATATAACGAATTTTACCACGATGCAATTTTCACCATATTTGTGGAACAAAATTTTGTGTATGCATTTTCATATTGTCGATTGATTATGGTTAGACAGCTGTTTAAAATATGTAAGCAACGAATAGATATTTTGTCTCACTCCTGTAGGACTATTTCACACTTAGCATTTATCACTGCATGAAGGATAGGTCTCTATAATTACAACAGCACCCACGGTTGATTATCTAGGCTTGTAAAGGTAATGAAAGTGTACTATTTAGTTGAAATTTATAATACTAAATTGTAAGGCATGGAAACTAGATTCATTTGATTTGTGTAATTGAATTATAACAGTCTAGTTGCCATAAGGTACTTGTCATATGAAATGTGGTTTTGTAATGATTGTTTGATCTGTTGTTATTTACTCATCAGGTATTTTAACTTGGTTGAGTTCTTTTGATAACCAGAGAGAGCTGGACAATTGATTCATCCTAGTATAGATGGTCATTGTTTAACAGTCTTAGTTGAGATCAATCTGAAGCTAATGAAAACAACACATGAACCTTAACTTTTAAGGCGGTATACGTCAAGCTTAACAAGTGATGCCATCAAATGAAGTTTAGTTGTATCCATCTAACTTATTATATATCTCAGCATACTGAGATATAGGAGTTTTAATCTACGCAAAACTATCTTAAAATCTGAATATATCTTCTTCAGGTGGAAAAGTATATATTCAGTAATCCAGACGTTACTTTCACAGCACATATAGTAATTCGCTAATTAGTGACAAATACATTCGGTCTGTTTAGACAGATCACTTCCTTTTGTTTAGCCAACAAAAAAACAACATGTTTGCATTATATAGTCAAATTAAATGTATCACTATACTGAATATTGATGAGTAAAGGGCTCTTTTTCATTAATCACCATAACAATGAGTTGATGAAGTAACTAATCAATGAATTCATCTATTTGTCAAGAAACGAACAGTGTTTATTTCTAATCGTTTTTATAGGATGTAATCATTTAGATCGAGAAGCTCATCGTTGTCTCAATCACAATACGCCAGTAGTTGAACAAGTAAAGCATGTATTGGTAAAAGGGGATTGTGTACCGAAACGCTTCAAATATTCTACTCAACTCAGTAAGTTTAATTTATTACTTTGAGTAAAGTAACTCAATCAAGATTATTTCATGTTTGTTTAGTTACAAATAGATTTAAACAGCCGTATGTTTCCGGATTAGGATTTTACAACAGTAGAAATTCCTTATCATAGAAACTGTATATCTTATAATGAGTATGAGAATACTAATTCAATGGGTTGGTGTCCTCTGTCAGCTTATTTGAAATATATTCACACTAACATTCAATAACATCTATTAATTACCGATTCCGGTTGGCGGGGAGAAGATAGAAGAGGGTAACTTTAATTGTAATAGATACAAAAAACATTCCAATGGAAATAGTCCTAGAAACATATATACCATCCAAAGATAGGATTATCCACATTTCTACACTGTATGTCACTTTATGATGAGTGAAGTACGGAGACTTTCAAGCAAGGCTAGTTTATCATTACATTCTTGTGCTATTTTTACCCTACTGTATAAGTATATCACGATAAAATTGATTGGGAGTAATCTAAATGAAATATACCCAAATCAGAACACTTGTCTTATTAACCCAATATATTTATCGCTGTTGTTCAAATGAACACTAATAAAAGTCATCACTACAATTTGTATATTTAATTAATGTCTTCAATAATTCGATAACCATACCCATATTACTTTAATAAATAAAGACTGGTTACTGAGCTCAGTGATCCATTTGTGTGTAATACATATTACTAAGTCACAATTTTGCATACAAGCCCTTTTACGACTGCATTACGCTATCCGTTGAATCGTGTTTTTACTAAAATACGCTAAACATTAATGATTAGTAGGTCTGTGTAAGTAACTTACTCATTAAATGATCACATTTTTTTATACGTTATTGATTGGAATATTCATCCTTCTTTTCATTTGTTATCATCATTACTTTAATTTTAGATTGCCCGAAACCAATTACGCAACATTATCCATGTAATAATGATCCGAATTCACCTGATCGAGGTTATAGTATTAGTAAAATTAAATATTTTATTGCAAAAAATTGTAAATGTATTCCAAAACAGAAAACTCTACGTAAACAATGTAGTAAGTAATTTTTTGTATCAGTTCAATGTTGTTAATATCATGTCATGTGATGGGAAGTTTATTACTTTAATGTATGTTAACAAAATAGTCTAAAGTTAACCTAATCAGTTATTTATGTACATTAAACTAGTTACATTTTATGAAAATACACAGTGCCCTTGATAATTGCTAATCAGTGTACGGACTCGTCAGCCCTGAGACTACCAATCCCCAAATCCTGAATAGAGTTGACAACGATTGATGAGACAAACAGACAGAGACGAATCGAATTGTATTTTAATCATACCTTTATTTATACACAAAATCGAACCCCACAGTCAACCAATTAGGAAACTAACATTAATACAGAACTAAGGAAATAGTGGTAGTGAATAGGGACAACTTGTACGCAATCAATTAACTGTAGTTCATAGTAAAAAACAATATACTAAGGGTGATTACGCTAAACGGAAGGACAGAGTAAGAGGAATGCAACAATGACAGAAATGAAATGTTCACATTACTCACAAACAAAATAATTGAAATAATCCTTCAAAATGCAGCTCTGAAAGTTAGTTACTCTTCTTTAATCCCTTAATATAACACCTACCTTTTAGAAAGAAAAGGATAATGACATGCATCCATGCGTTCACGTAAATCTGAGTGTGGTTATGTACAACTAAAAAGGTATTTGGAAAGAAAAGGAAACATAATTAATTACAAATTATACAAAAACCACTATCTACTACTAATCTCCTCCTCCACAATACATAACAATACTGTTTGCCCAATATTAATTTTGATTATATTAAGAATACCCCTCAGAGTTATTAAAATGAACAATATATTGGTGTTCAGATAACATCTGTATATTAGTTAAATTAAGAGTAGAATATGGACTAGTTAAGGTAACATTAATGAAGTTTTGAAGTTGTGACGAATGCAGAAATCATTTTATTATTATAATATACAGTAAAGGTGGATTATAGTTAAGAGTAGAGTTTAGAAATTACGTTAAAAGTGTATCAACTAAAAATATTAACGTTTGATTGTTGACGCTGAACTGAAGATGCAAACACTACTGTTCTCTTTAAATGCCAAATCATTATCTACTGATTTACTACGTACCGATGACTACCAACTTGTACAGTGGGTAAGAGTTTATTTGTTAATATTCATATTAGGACAAATGGTGTATCCGGTATTACACTGCAAGCCACAATTCAACTGTATTAAAAACTTATAACTAAATGACGATATCAAAGCAATCTTCTCTGAATGCATGTATTCCTTAACTTCAATTATCAGGGAATATAAATTCTAGTAAACTTTTCTGATTGTTTAAGTTATGAACTGGTTACTGGAGTCTCATGAAAATATTTGGAGACAGTGGTGTCTTTTCCATAGGGAATTAGATTTAATGCTTAATTTATACTTTTGTCCCGATGAAGGTTTAACTTTCATTGTTTTTTGTGTCTGGCAAAGTACACTGGCTACGAATATTCTAACATTTTCTTTGAAACAGTTGCATAAATTCATCTACTCAGTTGTATTTCGTAGGCATCATTGCCAAGGCTGGACTTGATAACTTCAAATAAATTAGTTTGTAGTTTGTAAAATTAAGTATATTTGTAATAATCCAATTAGTAGAAATTGTGATTTTTGACGTTTCGCGACTTAATGTAAGCCACTTCTTCAGGGAATAATAAGCAACCGAATAACATTAACATAAGTTTAAGTAATACAATGGAAAAATTCAATATAAAGAAAATCAGTATAATCAAATTATTACTTTGAATGTGTTGACGTCATGTTAATCTGGGTCAATGTGTTTCATAGTGAACCATGTTTGTGCGTAGTTTTGAATGTTTGTTTATTGTCTGCGTATATGACAGATGTAGTATGTGGAGTGTGAAACATTTTCTTGGCGACAATCTGTGTTCTTAACCTATGAGAAATTTGTCCCATTTGATTGTAGTTGTTTAAGTAGACTACGTTGGATAAAAGATAAGGCCTCACTTTATATTAGGTGCAGTGGGGTTTAGTAGAATATTAACTGTTTCAACCACTGGCCTTTCATTGTAGTTCGAGAAACTTTACTGAATGATTTTGATATTATTTGTCTATTTTGTGGTTGTTGTGAATAGCATGGATTGTTGTTGCCGATTTGATCTACAGGATTATTGGGAGGTCATTTTATGTAGTTATCATGTAGAAGGCATCACAGTTGACAAAACTATCCTGTAGACACAGTTTGTGTGGAGGTGAAAGGGATCTTTTCTTTTGTTTTTTCCATACACTGAATTCTAGGTCGCTTCAGAATTCTTTGTAACTCATCTGTTGTGTCATTTATATTTCATTAATTTTCGTCAACATATGAAGCTAAAGTTATTCTGAACAAAAGTTAAACATGATTTGGATTGATCTATCAACAGCTTCGAAAGTTTTCTTATTGCTATTTATTCACACAAGTATTTTAAAGTCCTAAGATGATTAAGTAAGGAAAGTGTGAAAGAAGCAAGAAGAATGGTAATAGAGTAGAATGAATTTAAATATTTCTCAGTTTCTCACCAGATACATTCAACCTACAATCAGTAGTATTAATTAATTAAGAAAAAAAAAGTTTATACAACCTTTACATCGTCATATTATAGGAGTTTTCAATGAAGATTGATTTTCGTTGATATAGGAAAATCATTATGTAGTGCCACATATGATCTGTTGGAAATACATGCTAATGAATCAAATTCAATAAGATAACAGTATCATGATTTCTACTAGATCTGAAAATTCTAAGACTGATCTAATATTAGGAAATAGATAAGCCTGATGACTAGTTTGAAAACTAGAATGTGTGAACTACTCACAGGTAACTACGAGTCAATTGTTTCCTAGATGTTTTCTACAACTTTTGTTGTTTAAACTAATTTATTAATAAAATTCTATCTAAATCCAGCTGATTTAAGAACTGAACTACTTTTAATAATATTTCCATAATTATACATCTAAGATGAAATTCATTTAATCAATGTAGAATATGGATCTCACTAGTCATGAAAATATTCGTTTCTAAATATTAAACTAGTTGTAAATCTTTCAGTGAACATATTGATATGAGATAATCGTAAAAATAACAGAATCAATGCAAAGCCTAACTAAAAATATGAAGATTGAATTCGCTAATCACAGTATATCAATGAATGACACTTTAGTGTTTTATTAGAAAGGTACTAAGTATGAATTCCAGTGTGAGTAACAGCATTAGGAGATAGTAAGTAAAATCAGTTGACAAGTCCCAAACGAAACGTAACGTGCATCGTAAATTCTACTGTCATCCATAATCTGTGTATTCAGAAATGATGATTTAGGTTCAAGAGAAATCTCAACCAATATCTTAACTTTCTATTAGTATCCACTATTTGTATACAAAACTATTGGAACTTCTGATTTTTCGCAATTATCTATTGACCGTGTTTGTTCTATAAATACTGTGACATACTTCTATTAATACGTTTGTTTTATATTGACAGACTGTAAATTAATACATCCACAAATAATTTCCAAACGATGCTATAAAAATAATCGATTATTGATAAAGAAAAGGTTCTCAACTTTGATGAGGGGTAAATGTCTACAAAGTGAGGCTGTCTACAAAAAACCAATCAGTAAGTGATATATGCTTGATAAATCTATTAATTTTTATTGATTGCATATATTTATCTGAGTTAAGAAATGTAGAAAAACTAGTCAGTAAATTAACATTTTTGTAAGGATTATGTATCTCTTATTATAAGCATTTGAAGTGTTAAGTGTATGTAGGTAATCGGTCGAAAACTTTGATTGATCTAAGATTTATGTTAGCTGATACCCATGTGTTAGGGCTAAGGACATCCTTAAGGGAATTGGCGAGGGATTAGAAAACACATCTTTCAGTTTCTTAGATGATCTACAAGTGAATTTCTGCAGAACTGCGATAATCACATTGAATCCAAGTCATGTGATTCTTGTAACTTAGGTAGACAATATCTCTTGGTAAGATTTACGAGCTATATTGATATTTAATATTTTAATTTTGAAGTAGTTGTACTAATACTTATTCGGTTTAAAAATGAAAGCAATGTATAGCCTTACAAATTATTAGATGATAAACTGAGTTGAACGTGGGATGAATGAGTGTTTGCCAAGCAAATGGGATTATGATGAGTAAAATCTAAATTATCATGTTAGGATACCATTTATTGTAGTGTGGAGAATGTTGAATATTGATTTGATTTCACCATTTGGTTCAACAACGAGGAAGCACTGAATAGCTATCTCGTCCTAGTATGGGACAATTTAGCAGTGAATATCCATGACGCCACCAGGTATCGAACCCAAAACACTATGGCTCCGCAGCAAACGCCTTACCACTAGACTACTGAACAGGCTCCCTAGGTTGATATTTCTAGTTAAGTCACTTTGCGATTTATCTGCGCGATCTCATCCATCGACTCTCGGTGGGTAACTCTAATCAGCAAGGCTTCAAAGATAATCTCTTTAAGTGTATAATAGAAAAATATCTGTATACTTAGTACTAAATGATAATTTTCTCCATAATAGAAATTCAGAAATTTTCAAATTATAAAAAATCACCACTAAATCATTGGTAGTTATGTATATACTACAACCTAATTAAAATCAAATGTGAAATGACTGAAGTTAAGAATATATAGTTTAAATGATCTACATCTGGTATTTGGTGGGTGATGGGGGTGGGTTACGCGTTACTAAGGTGTAACAGTCATCCAGTGCATCATAGCTTACATTAGCTGCTGAGAATCAGTATGCTATTTAAAATGAAAAGTGCACAAACGTTCTTGTTTATTAGATATGTATTGGTGAATAGGTGTTTGAAGACGTTCACAGATCCACTGAATTCATAGTTTATTCTCTTTGACTTGATATCACTAAGAGAACTATTTTAAAAATAACTTTGACTTATAGACTGTCAACCACTGAAACGAATTAAAGTTGGTCGATGTCGGATTGGTGCAGATAATATTGGAACCCAACAAATCGATGAATTCCATCTTACAGTTGTGAATTGTAAATGTAAATGGAGAATTACACACTCAGAAAGAAAAATTTGTAGTAAGTTGTACTTCTTTTACACTTTTAAAAAAAAAATTTAGAAGTGTGAATTATTCAGGGAATATTTATTTCTAATGTGTTACTCAGTACAATTTGTTGAACTCCAACTATATCAAAAATGTCCCTATTCATTACAAATCAGTTGAAAGTTATAAAAACTTATAACTAAGATACTAACTGTTGTTTTGAAATATCCTTACATATTATAGTATTGACCGTGAATTACACATTAGATACCATCAACATATTTTAGGAAATTCACTTACATTCTTCATTTTTCCTTCTTTCAGTTTATTAGATTAAGTCCTTGTTAATGATTGGCTGGCCAAAGATAATCTATTAGTTCATGGCCGTTTAATAGTAATGAACTAAATAATTTTTACTTTTATAATAAAGTAATTTTGATATAAAATGTTACTTAATACATGATTACAATTTTACATCAAACATTCTCACAGTCGTATTCAGTGTTTAGAACAGTTTACATGTTGTTAGAAAAAAAAGATTATGTGAAGTGTTAACTGTTTGCAATATTTTACTGCTATGCTAAATGCGAAATGATTACTACAGCTACTCCCAACCTCGATCAGTTTTTAATTAAGAGACGACAGTCAGACTGAAAGTCCAAGAGACAGATTAGTCACATTCACGTATATGCTATTATAAGCCGTTGACCAGTCACATGTCTTCCTCCAAATATGTCAATTAATTAAAATCAAATAAACGATAATCTTGAAATTGATATCTACAGTAGCATAGAGTGGAAATTTTAATCATTTCACTTAAGATTTCTGTTTGTAAAGTTACATATAATCATCGGTATACTAAATGAATGAAAGATTTGGTTGATTTTACTGATCAGTTAGCAAAGTTCAAACATTTATATTCAATTCTTATTTGCTTGGTATTCTAAGATAATTGACAATATGAGCTTGAGACTGACTAATGCGTTTATGAAACTTTGAGAGGTCTAATAATCATCGGTTATATTGTGTCTAGAATCTTAAGAATAGGGCATATTTTTTGATTGATTAACAACTTACCGTGTTTCCTGATTTGTGAATACACAAGTTTCAAATGGAATTTCATACATTAAGTTCCCTTTATTAACTTAAAAATAACAAAAACAACAATTACAACCAGTCAATGAACCAATTCCTGTTAACTTTTGTGGAACATAAGCCACTTGCCAGAAGTAAAATGAGATTAGTTTGTTTTATTTCATTTGACTCACGACAGCTACAATATTATAAAGTCAAAATTTAGACAAAACGTAATCTATTGTTTATTGAGCACCTTGAAAGACTTCAATATATCTATCTGATGTCCACTGTTGTTAAGGAGACTGGAAATGGTGTCATTAAAAGTTTTCACACAATGTAAAAGCAATTCAAAGCAAACTAACTATTCTTGATAAACGGTCCTAGAAAATATCTTGTTTGATTTGGTCTAATATAGATTTATGATAATGAACCTCATGGTATGATATTTTAAAACGATATATTCTCTTGATCAGATAAAATGGATATATAAGTATATATGAACTATTTTAGAGTGTCCTGACCCAATGAAGGAGATCAAATGTTACAACAATGGACATCAATTAATGCAAATTACCAATGTATACAGTTTGGATGGTAATAAGTGTAAGAAGTCTGAACAGTTGTTGGAGATCGATCCATGTGCACATGTGAAAAATACATTCAACCGTAGACTACTATTTCAAATTAAACGGTGTAATCCAGTAACATGTTTAGCTAAACGTGTGGACTATCGATATTTTGTAAAGAATTGTAAATGTGAAATTCAAAGGTTAGTAGATTACTTTAACGTTTTCTTAAGTTATTTTCTTATATAGGTCTCTTATAATAATGCGTATTCAATCATCTTCATTGCATGATGGTTTGTGAGAAAAGTTATTGTTGTTGGTTAAGTTCCATTTATATGAAATAGTCCACTTACAGTTTAGAAATTTCACAGTAAAATTGTCACTCACTGGACATTTTCTATAGATTTTGAAAGATAAATATTATATTCAAAGAACCCGATATGATATTAGATTACCAGGCAGAATAGTACAATTGCTTTTGTTGACATCTGGGTAGAGACGAATGTCCTCTTTATCTAGTTATTTATTAGTAATCGATTTCAATTCACTAAATTACATTGTAGTAGTTATATTTAAGTGATTTGATATTACATGTGATATGTTGTGACATAGGATGTTTGAAGTAGCTGCTTGAAGGTCCAGGACTTCGGTTTCAAGACAGTAGGTACTTGTTAGCAAGACTTATTTATATTCATGAGGAAATTGATGTTTCCTATGGGATAAGAACACCTATAACTCAAGTTTAAAGCTCAAAACCCCCATTATCATGCTGTTCGGGATTTGATAAGCCTTCTGTAAGATTGTGGTATTTACAGTAACCATAACCATGTTTGTTTAATCTCTAGTACTAATCAAATTTTATCAACAGGTTTTCAACTATGCACTGAACAGTATAAAGTCAATTTTTTATTTACCTCTCCTCTCCATTCATTGGTACAATTTCTATCATTATTAAAACAATATGACATTCGTTCATTTTAACAGGCTATGATATCACCGAGTAGAAGTAGGATTTACATATTTCATTCTTGCATTATCTGAATAAACATTTCTTTGATGTAAATACATTACGTAAGTACATTGATGTTTATTTAAAATACAGACATTTACAGTATACCTATAAATTAGGATAAGTTTGTATCTTCCCGTTGATTAGTCATGGATAGTCTTCCAAATTACATATATATCCGTTGCACAAATGTAACTGTCTGAACTCAATAGTCTAGTTTTGAAGGCGGTAGCGTTTGATACGAAATTGACTAAATTCCAATCCAAATGTTAACATCAACATTAGAATGTATATACATCTAGACTATGAATCTCAAACAAGATGAAACGAGTATCTTGAATTAAGCTTATCTGTCATAATTCAACTCAAGCAATACTTATAAAATTTTCTATAATTTATTTTACAGAAAAATTACAAATGATATATGTTGTTGTTCGAAACCAATAACAAATCAATCTATGTGTAATTCACATACAAATGTAATAATTCACAAACAAATTCATTATACTTTAATTTCACCAACTTATAATACCAACTTATTTAAATCGTATTGTCAACCGAAATTCTCACAAATTTCTGTACAAGTTAATTGTGGTAAAAATTTACAAAGAATTCGTATTAAACCATGTGATGGAGAATTTCATATTGTTACTATATTAAAACCAATTGTTGAAAATTGTATATGTAAACAGAAAGTAGTACAAAAGAAAAAAATAAGATGTGGTAAGTTATACATTTTAGTATTTCATTTATATGAGTTATTTGATAAGCGTATTACTGATATGCTCGAGAAAACTTGTAGATTCGGAATGGGAGGGAGGGGGGGGGAAAGGAAATTACATGTGTTATATTCTAGGAGGTAGATAGTTTAATCTTTTAACTTCAATGTTTTTTCTGAGCAACAACACTAGGTGCTCACTTTAAATTTGGGATGCTAGGATCACTTTATGTTATAACACGTTCTTGATAGCTTGACCAGCCGCAGACTGTGAGCTATATTGTTTTTGCATACTAGAATTTTTTTCTCTCAGTTATTGCGTGGACGTACGGAGGACGAATACCGTTTTCAATCATAGAAGTATCGTGTTTCAAGTTCTCTGAACTCTGGCATCCACTGGTGACTTCTTGCAGCGTGACAGTTGGACACTGTTCAATTTTACTCAAAATTAAGGTCCTGATGTCGGCATCTTCAGGTGATTGCAGGCTGCATACAAATACCAAACATTTAACAGGTCTTCTGTGATTGATGATAGTTTAAAGCGCACACACTCACGATTCATTAAGCCTGCAAGTTTCACCCAGTCATCATCGTCTGCTTTTGATAATTTAAGGCATCGATTGCGGATATTGAATAAAGACGAGTGTTTGCCGAAGATTTACGACAAAATCTATATTGTTGCTTTTGAACTGAAATCTCTTGGTTTCTTCGGGAGAATAAAGTTAGTGTAGTGCTCATGTTCCACCGTGCCAAGTTTTCGAAGGAGCATTCTGACCTTTGCGGCATCATCAATCTTTTCCAAGTCGACTGTGAACAATTCTTCGTATTTTTTAAACTGTGTATCAAATGTAATACCAGCCAAGCCATCGAAATGAAATTCATTGATGCAGTTAATGATGGAATCAGCGTGAGATGTGCATAAGTGTTCTGATAGCCCCTTTTGAGTAAGATTCATTCGCTAGGTTAAGGTTTCTAGTACACGTATCTGGAACTACGCATAGCGTTTTTCCTGGAGTTCCAGCAAAGCTTCAACTTGTTCAAAGGTAAATGACATTTTGATAGTTTACCTCGCCACAGACTACCTTAGCACTGGAACGCTTTGAACCCTCCTAGTCGTAAATTTAGAAGATAGAAGATGAGTAGGCAGGAACTTTACTTCAGTAAGATGGAGAGAGAGTGCGTCAATTATGTACAAGATATTCGTATATTTATAGTGACTATTCATTAAATTGAAATTATAAACATTTTATAATTACAAATGAAATTTTGTCAAACATTCCTCGTGGGTATAACTTATATTAATGTGATGAAAGTATATAAATAAAGCTTGATTTTATGAACATTTGTATTTTCGGGGATTTCCAGTCTCCAACACTTTACAATTCATCAGGAGCTTATCTTGTTTGTTAACCTAGAATATGATTAATTGCCGTTGTTTACGTATTTATCTCAACTGTCTTCTACAATGGATTGACTTCTAAAGTTGTAATTGTTTGTCACTTTTATTGGGTTGATTTTGATTGATTTATGACTACATTGTCCACATAGATAATCACTATTGAGCTACGTCATAGTGTTCAACTGATGATTTTGTTCACATTAACTTGAATGAAACCCTCTCTATCCAAAATAGTAACTCTCTCAGCTGCTGTAATATATTTTGTAAATTATGTTTAGTTTATCTTTCTTTGTGATTTCGTTCTTTGGCTTGCATAATATTTAATGTAAAGTATTAGTGGGGTTATGAGCTATATGTATATTCCTATTGCCCTAGTAATTGGCTTATAACCTAGCGGATATTCTTTAAGTAGGGTGACATTATTTGCTAGTTAAATTTAAATTCTGACTTTGTACTTAGAAATGAAGAAGACGGCGATCTTCACTACTGTTCGAGGTATGCGGGCCGTTATCACTTTCCAGTTCTTCTTCTTGAGGTAACTGAAAAATAAGTAGATTACAGGTGGTCGAGAAATGAATCAGATAGATATTTCTTGATTGAGTATTTTAGGTAACAGTTTTTGCTAAATGTATCCATAAGTTATTAACTTTTATTTCTTAATGTATTATCGGTGAGCCTGTAGCCTCTTATGTTTATTAACAAATAGCTTCCAACACCGCAGTAGGTAGTACCTTTAATGAGAGTGTGCCTAATCCAAAATGCATAGTCTTCCTATCTGTAGTGCAGGAGAGGATTCGATCATTAAGTGTATACCATTGTCTTAGGATATGGGGAGCTTTCGTACCAGAAATGAACAGAATTTCCCACATTCACATCACTGACTGACGGTAGTTAGAAGACTGGTGAAAACTAAGAAGCTGAGAAAGTCGTGTCATTCTAGTTCTAGACTGCTTCTCCTCACTATGCATTGCTTATTTTACCTTGGATCCGACCAAGGACTTCAGTCCGTGGAGAGAGCCTTAAGCTTTAAACCAATTTGTTGGAATTCAGTAGTTTGAATTTTTAACTTTATTTTAATTTGATATCATGAACTGCTCCGAATCAGGCAACCATTGACCACCAAGAATTACTGGACAGTTGTTGAGTGCTAGTATGGGACTCTTCATCAGTACTCATTTATCATTATGTATGACAAAATGACTGTCCAGTGGTTCCTGGGTTTTAATGGTTGTCTGATTCACGTCATTCGGTGACGTAAACTATGTGCCTAAAGCACCTTCACATAACCGCCTAGATTAATAGGCATGATATTAATTTTTAGCATCTGCAGAAGGATGATTCCATAATTTTCTCAACTTCGTATCTTTTACGGTTATTCATCCACTTATTCTATAAATAAATTTCAAATGTTTTTTACCGTTGTGCACTTGTGTATCCATAGACTCAGTAGCTAAGTAGTGAACACAGTGTTATTTAACATGAACAGAATGAGCCCGGATCTCGGTATGAAAATTAAGATGGATAGAGTTTTAACTATTTGACAAGTTTTAAATAAGACCGAGGACTTCCCCCATTTCATTTGTCCACCACAATCCAATTTTAATCATAGGTGTTTCCCATAATTCTACTTTATACTACATCGGTGTTATTGCCTATTTTATTCACTACTTTTTTAATGGATAAAATGAAAAGCTTGGGTTATAGACAAATGCAAATAGTTTTATTATGCCACCCATGAAAGTCATATTGTTAATCTTGAGGTGACTGATGCTTTATATTGGGTTGGAATAAGTTTCATTCAATATCAGTTAATGGCGCTGTAGAACAATATGATGTTGAATTGGTGAAACGTTTGGTTACTGTTGCAAATAAGCCTGATTCCTAGGTAATACTTGGTATCTATTTGACTCCTTAAATGAAATAGACTAGTATATCTTAGCAACTATCTTCGACCAACGGTTGGATACTTTACGAGGTCCGACGCGTTAAATAAAAGGCAAAAGATTCATTGAAGCGAGATAATTTATTTCAACGAATCAAACCAAGCAAAACAAATCTCAAAAGTCCTGGTAGGTTGAAGCCCATTGTTCAATCATGCTACAACATGCATACCAAGATAAGAATGCACAATAAATGATATATTATGCCGGGGGTTATCAGTGGCTGCTATAGAGCTACTACTAAGGTGTTTTCACCAATGACAGATCATTTGTTAGAAAGTCAGTGTCTTCTTTGACTAGTATTAAATACTGATTAAATTCTTGGTCGTTCAACTTTGCATCCATGGTTGTTTTTATTATAATCTCTTTGTCAGTAAGATTTCCCAATGAAACTTTATTATTTAATATATTTTGTTAGCAGTTTCAATGTCAAACTAATTTCAAAATAATTTTTTTTTGTTACTTTCTAAGGTTGTCCAACTACTGTACGGCATACTCCTGGAAAATGTATAAACCAATGGGCTATACATAAATGGATAGGATTGAAAAGTGTACCAATTGGTGTAAATAATTCTTTTCAGATTACAGAGAAATCATGTAAACCAATTGTAATGGAAGAAAGACGAATTCGTTGTGCTTGTCCACCTGTACAAGTGTTCAAAAATTGTTTAAATCACAGTCTATTAGTTATTCAACGTGTACATTATAAACTTAATAAGGAACTAAATAATTGTGAAAGGTATACTACAAAAGAATATAAAAGACTGGGTAGGTTAATTAGTGTTGCTATCGTATACACTACATAATTTAATAATATAATGATGTTTGGTTACTTGACTTAATTGGGAAATGGATCGTTAACTTGATATTTTTATGTTAACAATAAGATATGACAAGATTATCATTATGCCATGACCTGTACGAATCTAGATGATGTTTTTAACTATGGTGTTGTAAGACAATAGTTTGAATTCCCTATGCAAAATGTTTTATTTCTCTTGTTAATCACAACGTTTATAATTTCCGGTGGGTGTGATGCATCCAGTATGATCGGTTATTCTTCTGTTCACTTAATAAGTAAATGCTGTATATTGGCGTACATTTCAATCAAAATTTCGTTTAAACTTATGACTAACTATTTCACGATTTTCATCAGACATCTAGGACTATATTGCTTTGGTTTGTTCACAGATGTCAGTTATCATTAATTTCGAACTCGAACTGTAATTCCAACATAATCTGCATTCTTATGTGCAGTACCCACTAGCTAAATGACTAAAGTTTCCTGATGCAGCACACATTGAACATTGAAGACACTGATAATAACCCTAGCCATATGTTATGAATGCCTACCAAGGAATATGGAAACTGTATTAGGAGTCAATTAATGATCATCCAGTATTGGTTGGCCTTATATTTTATTTCATGCTAAAGAAAAACAACTAAGAAAATTCTTGTAATATACTATCGATTCATATTTGCATGTTACTAGAAGAATTTAGTTCATGAATTGTGAAAGAGTATTTATACAAAGAATACTTTGAATATACTAATAATTATATCTGCTATCAGAATAGATATTAAATATACAAAGATAACCCACATACTAAACAACATGGTTATGTAGATGGAGGTAGCTAACGTGAAGCTGAGAACTTAGACTTTTGTGCTAGTTAACATTCATCTGCATGACGTACCCGTGATGTTTAAAGGACTAATAAGAACTATAAAATTTTTTAGTAGTTTTCAGATTAATCATATTTAACAGGTAGGGTGATTTTGTACATTGAAAAAATTTTCTAATATTAACAACTTTAAGGAATAATATTCAGTGATGATGAATTTGAAACCAGTTACCCGTTACATTTAGTAAGTACTTTGTGTATTAACTTAACATCAAAGTGAAGTTTAGAGTATGATCAAATACTTTGACTAGTGACCATAGTGAAACTTGATAAACACATTCCAGTCAGCATTTAAGATCAGACAAACATGATAAGCATATCATTATTCAGCTAAGTTTATCACTCCGAAAGGATAACACTGCGAATATTTCAGTGTTATTGTCTCATACTGTGAAAGTGGATGATATCGGTTTGAACTTCATAGGGACTGTCTGCTTTCAGGTGATTGCAGATACGTGTAAGGTAACAAGAAGTCCAGGTCGACTACATTCAATCACTTAGTATTCAATTATTATATTGTTGTAACTAAAATAACATGATTACAGGTGTTTTGCTTTTATTTTGTGTTATTAGTTTGTCCAAATACACAAATAACTCAAACTCCATGTGGTAACAAACTAGAGAATTATAAACAAACTGAAGTAATCAAACAGTGGTATGCGAATCAATGTAAATGTATGGTGAAAGTGATTAGGAACAAGTGGACATGTAATTGTCATGCACGTTATCCGAATCAAATGACGACGAAATGTTTACCAAATGGATATCAACGTCTTATAATAACAAAAATATGGTATAATCAAGGCAGACAGTGTTTAAATAGAACAGAAAAGCAGATAGAGAACACTGGTATGTTATTCCATAAATCATGTTGTTTCGTTAATGATCAAACCGTTTCGATTTGATATTTCTCAACTGCGTATATCCGCAACCAACCGTTTTGTTTCGGATTTGTTTGAGCTGCAATTTCATGATTGTTATGTGTGCATACAATTAAGTAGCTGTTATTAATGATAACATTTTGCAACACGAAATACTAAAAACGCAGTTGTGAAATGACCTTGAAGGTTGAGGGAGTGAAGGTAAGACACGAGACTAACGAGCCAGGGGGTAAAACTGAACTTCCATTATAATAGACCGATGAAATGCCTTCTTATTGTTTATACGATCTAACTACCTAAACACTAGTTGAATAGGAGATAGCCAGACTTAGTTTATCCTGAGGTAGAGAGTGAGAAGATAAACACCAGAAAGTGGGAGACAGTACCAAGTCGTTTATTGAATGGGAACAAAGGCTTTTATATAACATATTCTGAACTAATCAGTCATACAAAATACAAATACACTGAAGACTGAACTGGAGGAGTTTTGTGCAGAAAATGGGACAATTAGTTCATAGTAAAATTACAACTCGCTAAGGAAAATAGATATGACAGTCAATAATATGTCAACGAAAAACCAACAACTTAAACAATACAAATATTATGATTATTTAATAATTAACATATGTGGCTTAACGGTAAGAATCTTAATAACATGGATAGTAAACATCATGAGTTGTGTTTCCCGATTCTCTATCTCATTATGACAGGTTGTTTATAGACTTTTCTTATTGTCTTAAATGAGACGGATGAATATATTGAAATTCATGGGTGATGGATGCAGAGCATAATTGTAACAGCGAATTATGTCTGGAAACTTTAGTAATTGAAGATAAGTAGCATATGACTGTTGAAATCTTTTATACAATATGTTTTCGTATAAATATAATTTAATTACATGTTAAACAGAAATTTAACACAATACTTTACAACTACAGTTTCAACAATATTTAGATTATGTGTAGCAAACGAAATTCAGGATGTGCATCATGCTCTATTCATGATTTACTGGTAGAATATATATTCATATCACAGTCCTTATGTTCTCACCGAGACTCGTACTTAGTCAATTAACTTTAAACCATATGCACATAAAAGACATTTTTCCGCATAAATATACTGTAACTATAATGCGTCAACTTCTCATTGTGTTAGATATAATAACGACAATTTTCCATTTCAACCTAGTTGATAAAAAGTTAGCTCACTAAATGAGATTCCCTGAAAAAATCGTCTTATTTTAAGACATGCATAATTTGTAACTCATAAATTTTGTATCCTTCCATTGATGTTGTTAAGACGTACTATTGGTAGTTCTGTGTAGTAGATATGTATTATAAACTGACTGATGTATGATAAGTAACCAGCAGTCACTATCATCCTGGTTAAATGATTTGGATTTGTGTTTTTTATTTTATTTGGTCCTTAATTTTAAATTTTTATTTATTTATCCTAGTTAAATTTAACCAATTTGTAATTAATGTAGATATGGTATTAGTACAGTTATTCATTTTTGTTATACAATAACTATCACTCAACAGAAACATTCTAGTTTAATGGAAATCACTGTATTTTTCGCATGATGTAATTAGAAAACTCATTTATTATAGTTTAGACTGAACCCAATCTTTAGCGATGGTAACTGAAGTCATTATTATTATTATTATTTCTATGTTAAGTATTTAAACAGACTTATGCTAGCTAGATTCACTTACTCATCTGAGTGTCATAATTTCTAAGTGTGAAATAACTACTTTTCAATTAAGAATGTCCTATGCCTAGAAATCCAAGCAAATTCATTTAGTTTATTATTTCATTGTATTGTAATGTAACCAAGTTGAAACCATTTATTCTGAAACATTATTCATCCATCAGTAGTGTTCTATCTAAACAACCTGTTACTGTTTTTCCCAAGGTTAGTAAATCATGCTTTGTTGTTACACTTGTTAGCGATTTTGTTATTAGGAGGGTTTGTTTTCCAACTCAATTAAATTGACAGTATATCACTTTAATATTTGGTTGATATTAACATGATATTTCAACAGTATCTTACTCAAATTTACAAGCCATCATTCTTCCAAACTTCTATTGCCAGTTCTAGATTTGTTTTGATTAACTAATTTTGTTTTCTAACTGCATAAACTTACTAGTTATCACGGAGTGTTTACAGTGTATTAAAAAGCTAGTCATTAAGAGCGTAATGTCTGCATATTTTCCTTCTATTCCTTCGCTTAATGTATTCTTTTTAGGAAATGAGAATTGACTACTTTAGAATTCCATGCGTTAAATGTATAGTCGGAGGTAACATGAGTAAAAAATTGTTCGTAAACACTATGAGATGAATACAAATGTTTTTTTAAGATAAACACTCATACATTAAATGTATATAAGTGGGTGTTGTGGAGATTGTTGAATGCCAAATCGACAAATGTGTATAAATCAGGCATTCTGTTTTAATTCTATAACGAGAATTCTTTACTGTAATCAAGTACATTGTTATGCATTAAATCAGTGTCATTGCTAATCAGCATTTATTTTTATTTGTATGTCTAATGAATATCTTTCATTTTGACTCGTTGAACGTGATCACCTTCACTTCAGTATAATATATAACTCACTAAATGATAATCCCTAAAATCTTATCAATTAGCTTCACAACATGATAGTGATCAGAAATGCTGAACATTTTAATTCTTTGATTTGATGAAGGAGATAGAATTGTTGATTGACTAATTGTTTCTATGCTTACTTCATTTCTAAACTGAATTGGTAATTTGTAAATTTACTTTTCAGAATAATATTGACATTCTATGAATCGTATCATACTAGTTAAATATTAAAATATTTCTTTTTTTTCAGCTTGTCCAAAGAATTTAAGAATCATCAGGGGTCAGTGCAATAGTACTGGGCACATACCATTAATTTACCTTCAGCAACGACCTACGCGTTGTCACTGTGTTTGGCAAAAACTTACTGACTTAGAACTTCAAATGTTGAAACTTAAACCAACTGAAGCTTGCAAATGTCGTCCAAAATATGTTGTTAAACGGTGTATTAAAGGCGACAATAATCAAACGGCTTATTTATTCAATACATACATTAAATATGTTCTTCAAGAGGGCGAATGTCGTATGCATCACAAATTTGAGAAGATTCCTGTTGTTTGTCATGTGGGTAGTCGGTTACACAGGTAAGTAGCGTAATTTTTTAATAAAATGCAATCATATACTTTTTGACAATGATAACAACTTGCCAGTCTATCATCGAATGATGATAATCAATATATCTCCGATCGGAACACGTCTCTAACTAATATTCCTTTAGTGGATGGGTTGTATAACCGTTACTCACAAAGGAGTGATCCGAAGCCTTTTACGTAAACATTCTAACGTCAGAGTAATAACACATCTATTTACCAATTTAGGACTGTTGTAAAACGCCTAGCACTGAAGAATAAGAAGCTGCAATTCCACCTGAGTATTGAGCCAAATGACTGTAGTAGCTTAATTAATGTAACATGACATTAGTTTATATCATATATGTAGTTGTCCTAAGTGTACATACTCCAGTAAACCATACTAAGTAAGCTCACTGTTAAATAGTGCTTGTTGTCTTAAGAAGTTTATGTTTACATTTGATAGGAATACTTAAAATACATCACTAGTGACTTTTGTTAAGCTGTATGCACCTAAATTAGTATATATATATTTGACAAGTTTCACAATGAAATGTGATTATTATCATTATTTCTAATGATTTACTGCAGGTCTCAATGTAATCCTATTAATAATGAACTAATTGAAACTAAAATCACAACTTATCTACATGGTTGTGAATGCCAACAAAAAGTATTGAAACATCGATGTCGCTGCAGTTGTCCAAAACCAAAGGTCAATACAATCTGCCAAAGTCGTGATGGACTATTACGCAAGATAAAAGTAGTACATACATATAAAGCAGATCAATGTAATTGTGAAGCAAAGTATTATGTCCAAACTTCTCGTATTCACTGTAATAAACCACCGAAATTAATAAAAATTGGCGAATGTCATAAACTACCACAAAATGAATCTATTTATGTAAACAAAAATGATCTATACAAAAATGTATTTTGGGTTAAATTGCGTCGTGTAGGATGCCAATGTCACTACAAACGATTTATGGAACAAATACCATGTTGTAAGTGAAAAAATTAACTAATAGACAATTATTTTCCCTCAATGCCCGAATACTTGGTTTGCATTGAATAGGTCAAATAGTGAAACAGGTAATAAGTAATTAACTCCAAAAATTACAAGATTGAAAATATGACTAATTTAATGTGTCTTGATGAAAATCCATTGTATTAGCCAGCAGAATGTGAACTAACTTAATTACTCATAAATTAAATAAGTAGGCTATATATTTTGTCATGGGATTTTCCCTAAGCATACCCACTAACAAGAGTGATGCTTTCTAAAACTTCAACATGACCTTATGTCTATCACACTAAGATTCCAAAAGTCAATACGTATAATTCCGTGATCTAATATGAAGATTGATGAAAGCAGAATCATTCCCCTTTCAACAGACGAGAAATTATTTGTTTCCCTCATATTCTGTGCATTACATAATGGACTACAATAAATAATAAAATCAAATACAGGGATAACTAAAAAGGTCATGGTAGAGTAACATAGTAATTGATTAATTGTTAGTTCACAATAATGAGGAGTCGGGAAATAAATATGTAACAACAGTTAACAGGTCAATTAGAAGTATACATTTATGGGAAAAATAAAAAGGATTCATGATTGCCCTTTAAAAATATAAAATTCGATACATCATAAAATAACTTCAAGTTTGTTATTTCCATTTATTTGTCTGGTTGTAACACCTTATTACGACAATGTCATAATACTGAGAATTTCGGTCTAATGAACTATACAATATTCTACTTTGGTAAACGTTAGGTTTCTTTCATAAGAAGGAAAGTTAAATGATACGTATGTTAAAATTTACTTAGTTCTTTTGGTGAATTCTGTTATCCGACCTGGACATCAATGTGTGATTGTATCACTTTGATAACTTAATTAAACATAGCAAGGAGATCAACTACGAAATAAAACTACACTGGCTGAATAATACTGCTTACAAAGTGAGCATATAGCTAAACTATATCATCAGAATGAAGAAAAAAAATGCAGTAATTAAATAATCGTGCAAATTTTTCCAACTAGCCTATGCGAGACGCTCTATTTTCATCAAGGTTGCTGATAATTTAAACCAACTATACATATCATAGTACTTAGGTTAACGATTAGGAAGTTGAAATTGTCCTTTTACTGCTAGTAATGTGATTTCTTGTCAGATTTCGAAGTAAGAATGAGGTTTTATAGTAAGAATAGTCAAAAACTCTTAGTTTTAACTGATGTTTCTAATTCTTATTTCTAACATTGTTCCATACGGTAAATACTGTTTCCAGCCTTAAGTCCCAATTGTCATACTGAACTTAAGTACCCTAGTATCGTAAGACTGGGCAAAACGTAATGAAAGGTTAGGCAAAACACAGCATGATTCCGTAAAGTGATTTTATGGGTATGAATATATTACAAAGTTAGGATTCAACGTTATATTTGGTGTTGTAACTTGTTCGACACAATAAGTAGCATTTACAAATAGGTATATTTTATCTGGGATAGGTTTTTGCATCGGTAATGAAATAAGGCTCATTATATTATTCCTCCCCCCATAGAAACCTTGAGTAAATCAAAATTTACCAAATACATATATATGTTTGGAACCACTGTGGTGTGTCCCTCCATGGATAATATTTGGCATATATGTAAAGATTTTTACGAAGGAGATATGAAAATAGACTTGATAGCTTTGGAGTGATATATTTGTCATATCTGTATTTCAACAGCAGAAGTGCTACTATAAAACTAAGTTTCATTTATTTACCATGAAAATATTTATATCCTAGGTAATATAATTGCTCTTTTCGTGATAAACTCTTCAGTTACAAGTACTGTATTCTCACTGGTTAATGATTTGACCTGATAATTGACCCATTTGTAATCTTATCATGGATATTTCATGAATCACATTTGATCGTTCCTCTACTATTCTGTAGACAAGCGTTTTATAGATCACCACTATTACTGATTTTACGAGTTATGATATACGGTTGTTCAATGCAACTCAACCTAGTTTTCATTTGTATAATGTTAAAACTTTGTTACGTTGATTGACTTGAAAATCCTTGTTTGAATTTTTACTATTATCATACCAAAAATCAGTTAACAAGTATCAGCTAACCGTAAATCGTCATTATTACATATAATAAACCGTTGTTATTTGTATACTACATTTGAATCAAAATCATGCTTATTCCTATCCACAAGTAAAACTAAACGGTAACTAATAAGCTGCTATAAATATGTTGCATTATAAGACAAAATCATCACAAAACTTAGACAAGGATTATCTATGTAGTTGTCAGTTAGAAAGATTCAGACTTAGTAAAAATATATTATTCTCTTGATGTTTGAAATTTTATCACAAATGTGTACTGGTTGATGTGAGGATCACTTATACAGATTCGGATCATACTTAGGACTCTGCACATTATGATAACTAAACATCGTTACTTTTTCTATACTGGACTTTTCAAAATTGTATACAATTTATATTTTATGTTATAGATTGTTCACCTGATGTACAAGAAGAAACACAGTGTATAAATGATAGAATATTGGAAATTCGTAGAACTGAACGAAGACTAAGTGACGATAAGAAACAATGTGTGCGAGTAGTGATATCTAAAATTCGTAAATCTATACGTAAGCTACGATTTAATTATTATTACCGTTGTACTTTGAATTATCTGAATGCAACATTAATTGTTCTATTCTTTACTTAACCCTAAATCTACTGTTAAGGTGACTTTTTCTTTGACTATAAAATTTCATTCAGTAATGTGCAGCTTAAGTGGGAGGGGGGGGATATCAGTGTTGTTATGTTCACCGAGTTAAATGGTTTAACTGACAGGGTTACATAAATTTATTTCACATACAAGTGAAATGTGTTTTTTTTCACAGGGCTTAAATCAGTTTATAAAGATGATTTTGTTGGTGATTAGTTGTCTTCTCATGTTTTGATATCAATATTTGCAATTATGCGCCTGATAACTGTTTTTTGACTAACCTCTTCCATATGAGTTGATAGATTGCATCGATTTTAGATTATCTATTCATTGATGATCGGATCTGAATTAGACCTACCAGAATCAATCACAAATAATACTGTTAAAATGAAGTGGTTTATCAGCAGTGAAATAACTGTCAATCTTATTTCTACACGAAGTAGATATTAACGATTTTGTTCTTATAGACAGTTGAAACTTGACAAAATAAACTACCTAACCCACAAAACAAACTATCATCACCTATGCGTATAAGCAAATGTTTATTTATAAGTGATGAACATATAACTAGATCCATCATTTATCAATATATTTTTGAGCTGATGAAGTAATTTTCCAAGTGAATTCACTTAAGAGTAACAATAAACAGTTGACAGCGAAGTAATAATAAATACTGTCAAGTTTATCTGATGTTGATCTTATTGGTGAACCATATATTTAGATTTAATTTGATGTGGTGAAGACTATTCAATTTGAATTTCATTTCATGTATTGACCTGGATTCGACGACCAATGTAGACCACCAATAGCACGACAACTAATCCGTCTTGATATGTGACTCGTCAATACCATTTATTTACTATTTCATCAAGACAAGGAGCCCAAAATATTTAGATTCCTCTGAGAAGGCTTAACCACTAAGCCACTTAGACTTCATCCAGAAATCGGTATTTCATTGATCTCGGCATAGAAGACTTGATCAATTATGTCAATTATGAGTCAGCTGCGTACCCATGATTAAAAAAAGGTAGTGTAAATATAAGGGGAATCGACTGAGGTTATAAATAACAACCGACTACCTAGTCGAAAAGTTAAGCACCCCTGTGAAATCCGAAATTCCTAGACTAGATTTCTCAGTGACGAAGTTGATGCGCACTACTGAGGAGTTCCATATGAATAGAACACAGCTGTCCAGTGCTTTTTGGTTAACAGTAGTTATCTAGAGCAAGTTACATCTTAATACTAAATTTCAATGTTTGAATATTGCTTAATATCTATTACATAACCAATTAAACTCAGAGAACTGTACATTTATTCCTTTCTGCTTTGAGAAGAGCTCACATCTACGAAATTCAGTTATGAATATAGTTGATTTCCATTAGGCCCCTAAGTTGTTAGTTTGTCCAAATTAGCAAAAAATGAATTAATTATGTTCGAATTATTGTCTTTCACTACGTTCGTTAGCTGATCTTTAAATTTAGTATTCAAATTTCAGAGGTGATTGAATTCTTATGTGATAGACTGGTCTGTTATCGGTAACTATTAAGAGCCAGGAAGCACTGATAACCTGTTTTGTCTTAGCATGGAACTCTTTTGTAATAACTATCCAAAAATCTCCTAATGAATAGACGTAATGCTTAAGATGACTAGTTTAATTCAGAAAAAAATTTTGCCATGGCGTCGGTTCATTATATCTCTAAGGAGTTTAATGCCCTTTCCTCTCTGAGGTCTATTCATAATGCAAATACTCTGAATCTTATGCAGAAGTAGATTTACTTTAATGGTACGATTACGAAAATTTTGAAACATTTTCAAATACACTTAAGTTAGCTAGTGTTGCCTGTGTATTTTTCTACATAGACCTTGGAAAACCTGAACATACTAGAAAGTGTAACGCTAAAAATGGTATTGAGACGGTTGTGCAAAAGCTACCATATGTCGAGAATTGTAAACGACATTATCGTGTCAACGTTATTCATCGTAAATGCAGTAAGTTAACAGATTTAATTCCCTCACACTAGAAGATTATTCATTTTTCCAATTACGTTTATTAATGTAAATAATAATGTTTCAAGTTATTATTTATCACACAGTTATGATGATTAGGTGATATATATTTATATGTAGTAATTTGGTAGGCAATACAATATAATGTCAACTGACAGGAAATAAACTATTATGACCAGTCAGTTTAAAAAATCAAGGTTGTTCTCCCTCCTCTGTATTTTAACTTTCCAGTACTATTTTTAATTAAAAACAACTAACTTGAAGTAGCTAAAATGTTGAAATTGGCAGTAAGTACGACTTACTGAAAACAGTTTGTAAACTGAAAGTCTCATGAAGTTCATGATTGTTAATTTGAGCTGTGTCCGTAAACGCAGTCTATTTGGTTAAGGTCACTGAGATTGTCTTAACCAGTTTCCGGAGACTTCAGATGGCATGTTAGGGTATGGTAACTTGGACACATCCACATATGTGACAGGTTTTACAGTGAACTTGACTGACTAACTCAAAGCTTCATAATATCATTCTACGTTTAATTTTGCTGATTTACTGTTATCACATACTGACTTTAACCAAAAAACGTTTAGAAACCTCAGAAGACTAAACTTTTTGATATGAATTGTATTCTTTTGAAGTGTATACCTATGACCTGCCTATGATCCAACTTATAATCGTCATGTTTTACGTTAACTTTAATTGGAAATTACTAGGTTTTACCTCCAATCTCATTGTATTTATCACATTATGCGATTATCAACTTAATATCAATTCTCAATCCAGATATAGCTGTGATTCATCTGCAACAATTCGTTACTAGAATGTTAAGAAAATTCCTCAAATTTAGTCAGTATTTATATCGTAACCAAATAATATAGATACTTAGCGGAATGAAGAAATCTATACACTATTAATAAATTTTTTAAGGTTATTTTAGTCTTAGTGGACGTGGTTTGCTTTCAGCCGAAATAATAATTTTTTTCCTTAGATAACATTTTAACACAGATGTCACCGTATTTTTTTAATTTTGTCTTCTCTTTAAAATTTTCAGAATGTAATACTAAACCTCGTTTAATTCGTCAATCTCCATGTTCATCAGAATGTAAAGTACGCTCTACATGGCTCGTAGAGAAAATAACATCAGATGGTCAATGCAAATTTTATTATCGTGTTCAAGAAAAAGCATGTTGTTGTCCATCTGAGGTTAACTTAGGTACATTTTGTAATCGTTCCACTGGAATATTAGAAACTGGTTACCGACATTTTAAATTGGTCAATGGGAAATGTTTATCTAAAGATAGATTTACCGGAAAACAAATAGGTCAGTTTTAATTTACTCTATTTCAGTTAAAGTTGTTTTGAATTATGAAGAAAAACTTTTGATACAATGAATTTGACATAATTACATTATCTAACACTGTACATGAAACAGATCGAATTAAACAAACAACTGAACACATTGTTCGAGTTTAAACTGTATAATTAATACATTTGAAAAGTTTCACAAAAATGAATTTAAAAAGTGATGACGTAATCAATGATGATGCATAAAATGCAATTACTAACTATAGTTAAGTATTCCAGTCTAAGATTATATTCTAAATACAGACAATGTTTGATAGGGAAATTGAGTTTAACATACTGAATTGACTTTTCGTCCATTTAGTGAAACTGCAATGCAAACAAGAGTGCAATTTTCATCTAAAGCTTCATTTTAAAAGTGCATTTATGTTTGTAACTCCCTCTTATGATGTAGCTCAATACGTCCGATAAAATCACCGATATTTAACATTCACACATTGAGTGAACTGAAAATGATCAAAAGTACTTAGCATAATGCACTCAGAGCTTTAAGTTTTTGACATGTTGATAAACTATACAAATTCTTCAAGTTGCAAATGTTTAAATTCTAGTTTAAGTCAATTCTGTTTATGTTAATGTCATCTGACAACATGTAGTATAATCAAAGTCGGCACTCAGTATACATCGCAAATTAAAAATAACAAATATAATCTATATGATACTAGTTGATACTGAAATACTCCTGTCTAGTTGGTGAATTCCCGGAACACTAAAAAGAGAGTGGTAATACAATGATCATAAGAGATTTAATTTTTAAACATAATATTTTAATTAATTAAATTAAAGATATTTTCCTCGTGAGATCAGTTCATGCCCTTCAGTGTACAGAATGAACATAATTAATTCAACTAAAACGATCGCACCAGAAAAGTTAACCATCAAATATCCTCTTGTCATTCTTTCGATTGGTCACTAAGTCTATAAGGCATTTCATTCTTATCCTAGAGCAGCACGAAAGTACAACTAGAAAATCTTCACAAAAATGTTTTCTCTTCATAATAATAATAATAATAATAATAATAATAATAATTACTGTTCTAGTTTGTGAAAGGAATGAGAAAGTCGTTAGACATCAGCAGCCCAACGGTTGGATAAGAATTGAAAAACAATTTGATGTACGCGATGGATGTCAATGTATTCAAAAGTTAGTTGTGGATTATGACAAATGGAGTAAGTTTTAACAGACAGTCTTTCTGTTAACATATGTAAATAAATAAAGATTTAGATGATAATATTAGAGTAGTAAATAATACAGTTTCTTTTTCAGTTCAGTGTAATGTGAAAGTACATTAAATTGTTACCTTAAATTAGAAATAAATCTAGACTCTCTTTTTAGATTAGTAGACCTCTGTGTTCTAATTGCTGTATTTTGTAAATGTTAGATACCTATTTATTTACTTACATGTGAGCTCATATAACATTAATAAGATAGACAGATATACTCATAACTTACTATACCATTACACATAAGATGAAGTAATAGTAGGAGCAAATGTGCTAGATTTTACTTTGGAATGGGTTTATGTAAACCAACAATTAAGTGAAAACAGATGACTATGTCATCCTATTCATTCAATCAACCTCATATGTCACATGTGTACTACGTACAATCTCATTCAATATGTAGTTGTTGAAATTCCTTTGAAACTAGTTTGAAAATCCTACATTTAAAAATACGAAATATTTGTGCTTAACATCGTTTTCAATAACTTCATCACCAGGCTCTTACAATTATACTATATATTCATACCCGTTGTATAAGTGAGACCGTTTGAATTCAGTAACGTAGAGGATAATATGATTGATTTCGACAAGAACAAACATAACTCAAATTCAGATAGAAATAATAGAATGTATATTCTTCAAGCTGATAAATCCAAATAGAATGAAATGTGATTGACAGATTTCACTTTTCAGCCAGAATTAAACCTCAACCTGACTACTCTACATTATCAGTACTCACAAATACAGCTATATAATATCAATAAGACTATTTCATTTGGTAATTTGTCATATCTTCTCATGAACTGAGTACCAAATGTCAATTTTTATTTTATTTATGACTTAACAAAGTAACAAGTCATAGTGTACGGTTTTTACTTAAAAGTCTTATATACTTTATACGCATGTTGAAATAAATGCTATCGGAATGGTTCCCAGAAAACTCAGAGAACCTTTTAGAAGCCCTGAAATAGTCAAGAACGTTTCAATCAAACACCAATCGACAGAACGTTCCACAAATCTTAACATGTAGCTTTCTAACTGAACAATAGCTGAAAACCACTGCATAAGAATTGGACGAATGTAATGATGATTTTATTTATTCAAAAAACTATAAATACTCTGGTATTTCTTACCATATTTGTCACTTACTGGAATGTAGATTTTTTCTTACCTGTCATCTGGTTTGCGACTACAAAGGCTGACGTTGAACACAATATTAGCATAATCAAGTGCAAGATTTAACACTATGCCTTCAAAGACGTGACAACAGTCAATCCACGAGACAGCAGTAATGTCAACGATGGATAAAAAACACCATTTAGTAGTCGTAGGTATACTTATAAATTTGTCAAATTAACACACCACATCAGTACAGCAAGATGATTGCCTAAATAATTGATTTGGTTGTAGTAAAGTAGATGAGACATGGTTAATGCAATTTGATAGAGATGGTTTAGTATCAATCCGTGTTAAATATTTTTTTCTATACAGATTGTCCTCCACCAACAACCCAACGTCGATGTGTAGAAACCAACGATGAGCATTTTGTTCTTGAAACTATCTCAACTAAATGGCAATTATCGGAGAGTAAACCAGTATGTTCACGTCTAGATACAATTATTGATCGAGTTCCAATTGACTGTTCTGAAGAGTATGTGAATAAATCAGATAAATGCGTGATGAATGTTAATCGGCATGCATTAGTTCGTATAGATCAAGTGACTACATTTCATGCTGATGGTTGTCGTTGTATTGAGAATAGTGTACGTCAAGTATTTACGGTTTGTAAATGTATACGCCCACATAAAGAAAAGTCTTGCCATTAGTAAGTTACCTTATTTCGAATATGTGTTTATGTCAAGTAATCGCATTAATGTATATGTATTAATAATAGAAAAAATAATGTAAATGATATAAGCAATAGTGAAATGGTTGCTTATTTAAGTGCGAGTTCAGTTCAGATGATTAAACATATGAAATAACTAGAATCTTGAATAACTATTCCTGCTAAGCTGATGAAATACTTTAAACCAAACAATATATTTCACTTAAGTAGTGTAGAGTTGTAGCATAATCTCAGAAGTGATTGAAAATCCTTTACAAATTCTTTGTTGAATTCTTATGAATATTTGCAAATTTAATTTGGTCGCTAACTTTTACTGTAACTAATTCCATACACACTCGTTGAACAGAATCGTTTACCACTAATTAATCTGTTTGAATTCCTGGATGGAACTACACTTGCTTAGTAGGTTTGTTTATGTCAGAAATCATCTTAAGAGTGCAGTTGATGGATTTCACAAATTTCAAAACCTAATATCATACTATAATAATTTCACCAGTGTTGTTCAAACATCTGCCTATTAAAGCGAACCAACATACGACTTTTTGGTTTACATGTTCCTTCTTTGAACTATTAAGAGTCTAAATGGATTATTTGTTGATTAAGAAGTGTGAGACCCAGACTGGCTGTATTTTCGGATTTAAGTCTTTACAACAGAATCAAACTTTTGTATTTTGGTCAACTAATTATTTACATACGAAGTCATTAATTGCAAGGGTAATATAATTCTGTACCTTTTCTATAAAGTATCATCCTTTAGTTGATATGTTTATTCAACACAACTAATTTTATTACTTTTTTAATTGCAGTTCAAAAGGTGTTTTAATTTATCAAAATGTTCATTATGAAGTTTCTGGAGATAAATCTCGTTGTCTCCCCCGTCGATCACGTCGTGTAGTTAAAATAACTTGTTCTCCAGTTGGTCCACAATATAAAGGTAGAACACAGTGTGATACAGGAACTGGTCACTTTTTCCATTTATATGAAGAATTAAAACGTGTTGGTTGTCAATGCCTAAAGAAGGAATTCCGTATTCCCGGTAGATGTAAATGTCCTGAACAACGAACAGAAATGAAGTGAGTATATTGCGGAAAATTTTTAATTTACTTAGTATGTCTAAATGTTTTAACACAAATTATCATCGGTCTTGCTATTTTGTCAAGCTGATTCAATCCGATAATCTCGAAATGATTCAGTTGATTTAGTTTTAGACTCATGAACATAACAAATGCTATATATGTATAAACTTCCATTTGGAAACGGACATAAAATGAATTCGTATCTATTCGATATGTTCACATACACAATTAGTAATGTTATTCAATAAACAGAAGTTCACATTATTGTACATGAGCATATGCTTGTCTGCGATATTATGAATGTAAATTATTTAGTTGGCATAAACCCTATCAACAGTTAGTAGCCGTAGGCCGTTAATAAAGATCGGCATACTAAGATATAAAATTGAGTAAAATGTGTCTTTGATTTATGTTTAATAGTTAAAGAAAGGCTTTGTATTAAACAGTTTATTACTTTCGCTAACGATGTTATCAGCAGTCTATTTTAAAATATATACTGCAAACTGTCACTAGGTAGACAATTACAATAATCATCATTTGATATTCCTTAATATCAATATTTTTAATGAACATACTATATAGCACAGTTTACTCACAGATTGTCCCTAACCAACTCGTAGATTTGAATGAGTACATCAATATGAAGTAAACAAATAGTTCAACGATTAATTCCTGCAAAATTCAACTGTAAATCATAAGCATTTATTTGTATTTGTTTAGATGTTCAATGCATAATGTTCAACAACTTAATACAACAACATATAAATTAAGTCCTAAAGGAACATGTATAAAATCAGATAAACTTCAGTATAAATATATTAAATGTCCAATAGCTGATGATCTTCAAGAGTCAATAAATTATAAGATTATACAAAGCCAATCATTAATAAAACATGTATATAAATGTGGTTCGGCTGGAATGTGTATGCGTATTATACAAGAATACAAAATTTATACAAATCACAAATGTAAATGTATCACTGAAAGGAAAGAATATAAAGAAGCATGTTGTTGTCCTAGAGAGAAAGATTTAATTCGATTCAATTTACCAAATAATTCATCTCAACCTATGATACTGAAAAAACAATGTGATTCAGATAAAGGTTTAGTATTAACGAATACAATTCGATGGAATCATGAACATGGTAAATGTTGGCCAGTTGTACATAGAACAGTCCTTCCAGTCAGTAAGTAGATTCAAAGTACCTTTTTAGAGAAAATATGATTTATGATTTATCCATGAATGAGCCTTATATTATTGAGTTATAAGAACTTGATTAATGGAACATCATCAATGGAAGATAATATATGTATCTTGACCGTTTGTTTTAATTTATTTGAAATTTTACCATGAAGGTACCAAACAAAGCACTACTAAATAACAATTTAGTTTAAAGTTAATTCTCTTTACAATCATAATTAACATTAAGAAAGTACGAGAGGAGCGAAGAAATTTCTTTTTAATTAAATTTAGCAAAAGCCATGGGTGCCCAACTTCTCAAACGGGATCTGTGTGTACATAATGAATGTGTACAGGCTCATTCCTCGTCTTGACTATCATAGTAACCAATGCTTGGATGATTTACAAATGACTTATTGCACTCAATTCTTCTATTATTATTATCTCGATATAAAATTCTTTTTCTAACTTCAAAAATTTGTTACCTCTTGATTTCCAATTAACTCTTATCTAACTGTCTTGATCATCAGATTTCTTGTAGTTACTTAATCAGTTTCTTCTCACTAGATATTATGTAGTCGACAGTATGCCAACTCATTCGTATGTATATATGTATGATCAACAAACAACCTGGCACATGTGTGCATCGGTCCGAGTTTCCATACCTCTATGGCATCGCAAGATTAACACCAAATTAGTAGAAGTCACTTCAATAATAATAATAATAATAATAATAATAATAATAAGGAGTGTGAACATACAGAATATGGTTCAGGGAGCGTGGAAAGATCTTAGATAATTTAAAGCTCACGATTTAAGGGAAAACAATGAGTGGATATATCTGCACCATTGTGACCGATTCTTAGCCATGTCACCCAGCGTTTCCAGCCACTGGTTATGATATTCGCGGGGTCCCTAACCAGGGAGTCTGCAGCTACTGACACGACTTAAACCAGCAGTCAGTGACTTCATGGACTGATGCCATATTTTGGTTTGGCCGCATCTAACTCTCTTCCACCCTGGTCCAATAGCACACAACGAGTGTCGACGCAGACGGTGGTCGGGGATACGCAACACATGTCCCAACCACCTCAGTCGATGAAAATTGACAGCCTCGTTGACTGATTTACCACTCTTCCCTAATACCTGTCGTCTAACCTCGTTATTACTTACTCGGTGATCCCAGCTAACGTGAGCAATGTGTCAAAAACATCGATGATCAAAATCTAATTATCTTCAAGTGTCGTCTACTTTTAATGGCCACATCTCCCACCCATACAGTAAGAAAGAGCTAACTCGCACAATACACACTTTCCTTCAATGAGAGACGAATATCTCTTCTACATCACAGGTGACGTAGGTTGGCAAAAGCGAGACGAGCTTTTTGAAATCGTACTAAGATTTCGCCAGAGATTAATCCATTTGTGCTAATGCGATTTCCAAGATAAGTGAATGACATGCTTAACTACCTTACTCCCTATCTTTAGCTCAGGTGTTAACGATGACCTATCCAAGAGCGATAGTTTGAATTTAGAGGGGGGGAAATGCATTTCGAACATGGTTTTATTGTTACTTATTACTGCATCTTATCAGCGTCTTCGCCAACCCATTCACCTAACATTTGCGTACTTTCAAAACTATAATTACGTAATTAACCTTCATGCCTTAACTGCTTTATTAAATAGTTATAATTATTTTATAAACATCTTTTAATTTGTAAAATTACTATTTAATACACCACCAGTTATTTGGTAATAATTCTAAAACTCGATTGAAATGGTTATTTCTGTGGATATTGGTAATTTAGTTTTCATGCCATTTCGCAAATACTTACACGATTATTGTACGTTTTCTTTCATTCTATTTCATTCTAGTTTGTAATAGAAAAGAATTTTTCAAGCCAATGACAATCTGTCGTCAAGGTCAACAGAAACATTTACATCAACGTGAAGTACGCGATGGATGTAAATGTAAATTAGATAAACGTGTTGTCATGAAACCATGTTGTAAGTAAAAATAAATTTATTTAGTATTAATAAATATTTTATGATCATATGCATTGTCTTGTATAATTACAGGAATCATGTAATTGTTTCACTAGGAATAAATAGATTACGAAAGCTGATTTTTCGTTATATTCACCTTTCGTTAGATTATTGAAACAAGTTTCACCAGATGGATCAACGTGATATATTTAGTTTTACCCATTTGCCATAATTTATTCATGAGATTTATTAAATCTGATCATTGAATCTGACATATTTAACAGTGGATTTGAGATATAATTTTTCTGATTTCTAAAGTATCCATCAGACGACGGCTTATCCAGTCTTCTTTTAGAAAGCAGTTCCTCTCTTTTATATCTTCTTAGTAAAGAAACATCAGTCTTATAAATTAACTGATGTAAAAATTTGTATATCAATATGATTCCGTCTAAAATGTATTAATACCTTTATTATGTTAACATATATCATTTATTCTTTTAATTGTATATCATACTCACTAAGTGTTACGAAGTTTGAGACATTAATCCACTAAGTAAAAGTCACTTAAGGCTAAGTAAAATCACTTGGGATTTCGATCAAGTTAGCCTTTTTACCAAAATTATACTACTTAGGTAAAACAATTTAAAAGTGGAGTGTATTATTCACTCCTATGTTGGTCATATTACTATTCATTTAATAGATGTATAATGAAAAGATATGTGTTTTTCTACGTTAGATTTTACTTTGAGTGTCTTCAATCATCAACGACTGTTCTCAATGAGCAAAGTCCAGTTTAATGCAGTCCAATGTATCGCATGAAAACATAAATAACATGAAATATTAAGGATTGAGATAAGATCTTATGCATACTTCTATGTTTTATTATTCACTTAATTATTTTGTTTAAATTTAATGTACTAATCTTGTTTATAAATTGAATTTTGAATTTATTTTTCAGCATGTGATCCACTTGGTATTGCAGATATTGTCTTTCTTATAGATGAAACTATAATAAGTAGACAAAGAAATAATTCATATTATGTTAATAAAATATTAAAATATACTACTAATATTTTCTATGAAACATCACAAACATCAAATATAGATGAACAATTTCGTTTTGCATTAATTAAATATTCATTACAAGCAAAACTTATTTTAAATTTAAGAAATTATCCAGATTTAAATGAACTTTATGCAGAATTGAAGAAATTAACATTCAGTGGACATCAGTCAGATTTGAGATTGGCATTAAATGTTGTAAAAAGTCAGGTAAATATATGTATATAATAAGTATATTGTTGAATTATGGTACCTTTTCATAGAGTGAACTCACTGATTTACATCAGTTTAGTTTAGGATATACTGTGGACAGAGTGAAATGAATACTTTTTAAAATCGTGAAAGTAGTAGCACGAATAATGTTAGTAAAGAAGTTGAGTATACAGAAAATCGACCTGAGGAAAATGAAGGTACTTCACATATAAAGAAAAATAATGTATAAAAGTAAATCCGAACTATACTATTTAACATCTGCCACCTCTAATCGCTGTTAATAGGCGGATCCTAGCTAAGTAGTCAACTTCTGACAACACGGCTTAGTTCAACAGTTGACACGATCAATCGTCTTTAGGCGATCAATATTTCACTCTTTAATTAATGAACACTTGTAAAAATGTGTACCTTTTCAATCTTCATCACATGTATAACCAGTGAATTTTGTAAAATGTGTTCAATAGCCAAATGTTTTCCGAATAACAAAGATAATAAAACTTGAATATTGTTTCTTTGTTTGCTGAACCTCCCTGATGAATACACACTTAATATTCTTTATAACTTAATTCTAATGGTGTATCCATTTTCAGTGATAATCACAATAAACTTTAGTAAATTTTTACTTGTCGGGTAATCGGTAAAGTACAACGTATGACCTAGCATGCATGTACATCAATCGAGATTATCACACTACATTACGATTACAGGATGATTATCAAGGTAGCAAATGTCATAGTAGCATCAGTGATAGTAATGACTGGACATGCAGAATAGATTTAGAGAGGAAGGCATTAATTCATAATAAGAAAAATATATAAAAATTAAAAAACTTAGGACATAATGAAAATAATAGGGTAAATACACTTACGCTATAGTGACGGATACTGAACCACATCAGTCAAAGTCTATTTACCATGAATTGCGACAGTCGCACGGGCTACAACCAAGTAAATAATCACCTATCGACACTGCTCAAATCAGTAAATGAAATAAATATATATTAGGTAAAATGTCAAGCATACTGTTAGTATATCTTAGGATACAGTTAATTTAGAAGCCATCATTTCCCAAACTACTTTTGTTGATTGTGAATGGATTTCATGCCGTTAGTAGTTTATCACAATAAATCTTCATTAAAAGCCAATAATCTTTTGAAAATTTTAAATGAATTGTTTACATTACCTAAAATCAGTGTTATTGTTAATAAGAATAAACAATTGACGGATATCAGTTGATGTCTAAACATACTCGAATATCATTGTGTTATGACGCAAGGAATTTCGGTTCATTGACCGAATGGCAATTAGGTGTGCCTAGTTGATAATTGCGCGTCTACCCTATGCCCACTGAGTCTCAGGTCGGAGAAAGAAGAACACAAGACGACAGACCAACCAGATAGAATCGAATCATATTTCACACGTCCCTTTAAATATACATAAAATCAGACTACACACTCAGCTAATTAGGAAACTAACATTTATACAAAATAGGAGTGATATTGAGTGTGTACTGGAGTTCGTATACACAGTCAATTAACCATACTTCATCAATGAGAAATGACATAATAACAGTTAATGTATCAAATGAAAGGATAGGGCAGGGGGAACTGAATGATACTAGAAATAAATTGTTCACCTTGAATATAACCAAAAATACTGAAATAGTCTACAGATAAATAGCTCTCGAAGACAATCAATCTTCTTTAGGTGCTCGGTATATCACATTGTATGCTAATAATTTATATAAACATCTTTATTTTGAGTACACTCTGTCGACTGTTGGCTTTGTTTACTGTTATTCGGTTATTTGATGACATTGAATCAGTAGTTTATTTTTTATTATCAGTTGTTACTCATCCAGTTTTACAATTAGAACATCTAATTGTTTATTAACTGTTGTTAAGTTTTCCTTTTCGAATTATTCAAATATTTTATATTTTAGATCTTACCTCAAATACGTCCTGGAGCATCTCTAATCATATATTTAATCACTGATGCTATCATAGATCAACCTACAGGTGTTAAACAATTAACCGACTATTTGAAATCACATAATGTTCAAATAAATGCAATATTACTAGCATCAGAACATATTTCTCATGTAACATTATTCAAACAGTTAGTATCTCCACCGGCTGCACTTCATTTAGTAAAATTAGTGGGAAATCGTAATCAGTTTACAAGTCATTTAAATCGAATAGCAGATACAATTTGTAAAAAGGGTAAGTTATACAATTTGTGCTATGAATACAAAATGTTTTTATGAATAGAACAATATATTTTCAGCCTATTTTGTTCTAATGGTACTTGTATTATGCTATCATGTAGCATGTCCGGTAAATCATAAAAAGAGAAGTCAATGTTCACGTCGAACAAATTGCATTGGACGAATTTACAATTATGTGTATCAATATAATCCAGTCAAAGGTCTTTGTATTGGAAAGACAATAGTAGAACGTAAACAATGTTGTAAGTGTCAATCTTGTTAGCTCTTGTTAATTAAAGTATTTACTTGAATAATGCCAATATTACTTTTATTTCGTTTCTGGTTAATATCTACTTAATAACGTTGGAGATTTATGAATTTAAATATGTTGATGAAGGCTTATTATCCAGATTACTATGTTGTCAACAATCCATATTTAGTTTCTGTTACGACGTCAGAGAAAGCTGTTGTGACTGATTAGTATGATTGATTAATTGAAAGTAACTTGTGCACACGAAGTCACAATAACAAACACCAGTGAGTGCCTAGTCGGTCTATGAACGTCTGACCGATGCTCCTCTCAGTCTTAAGCCGGAATAGGAAAAACATAAGACAATAAATCAACTAGACAGAATCAATCTATATTTCAAACAATCCTTTGTAAATACATAAAGTCTAATAACCCAGTCAATCAATTAGAAAACTGACATTAATACAAAATAAAAGTAACAGTGACTGTAAACGTATACACATTTAATTAACCATAAATGATCAATGGAAAATAATGATATACAAACAGTTAATGTGATAAGCAGATAGATAAGGCAACGTGAATGCAATAATAATAACAATAAAATGTCCACTTTGTATACAGCCGAAGTAGATGAAATGGATTGCCGAAAAACAGTTTTCAATGACAATCAATTTTCTTTGGTACCAGCATATCAGTTTAAATGAAGAATTCAGTTTGACCATTCCATAGAAATTGACAAGCTGTTCAAGCATAAAAACCGCATTTTATGTGCATGTTTCTTTTAATTTTCACAATAAACCCGATTTGATATTATACATATTCAGAGTATGCTTTTTCCTGTCTCTATGAAATATGTTAAAATAAGTAAGTTAACCCTTATATACCGGCTACGTAACATGGTTTAAAGATAATCAGAATACATGATGTTACAGCAAGATGCAAACGATTAATTCTGTGACAAACTTTATGGTATCGTCTATTAGTTACGTTGAAATTTCTAAAATTCACTATTTCAAAGTTTTCAGAGGGCATTTAAATTGATTTATTGTCTTAAACAGGTGAAATGTATTATAACAGAATAGATTATTAAGAAACAGTTGAAACAACTGATGAAGACCAGTATTTACTTTCTAACCGAATAGATTTCAGAGAAATGTAACTAAATAAGTAACTATTATGGTTTATATACAAAATATTGAAGTTAGGCAGAATGATAATTACTTAGAGGATAAGAATGCATTAATCTAACGAGTAAATAAAGGTCACAAAAGGACAAATTAAACTCTACATTAACATGCTGTACCAGTGTTTAAACTATAACACATTTTCTTGTTAACCACTGTCGTTTCATGACAAATTAGACAAAGTTCTACACAGAAGAAGAATATTTGTTCTTGATATATCTGTCATAATTGACTGATCAGTAAGAGCGTAGGCAGATAAGTAACTTATCACGACTGAATGAGTAGGTAACTGTAATTTATTTATTAACCTTTTTGCGAAGCATGTATAACTTCTCACTCGTTATTGCTTATAATATACGTTCTGTGACAAACTCATCTGGTTCTTGGTTGCTCAATCGGATATTTGTGTCTGAATTAGAGAACAAGGCAAGGATGTGACTACCTATAAGCTACAGTATCACGTATATTGAACAACCAAAATAAATCAACAATTCTTCATATATAACAGTTGTTAAACTCAAATTTTCTGAAGAATAAAAAATTGAGATTACTTAATTATTCTATACATTTCATGAACTGTCTAGAAGTTATTCATAGTTACATAATAACCCCCCCCCATTATTTTCTACATGATGATTAAATTCCAGGTTGTATGCAAGAGGTTCAAAGAAAGACTACTTGTGAAAATAATCACTTAATTCAGTACACATCAAATTGGCAATTGACGTCGAATGGATTTTGTGAACAATACGTAACTAGAAGAGACGTTACTGGATTAGCAATTAGTCGTAAGCATTTTTTACTCATATATTGAAAAATTGTTTCGAGATACATAAATAAATCCCTAAGAAACTAGTAAATGATTACGTAACGAGAGGAGTATTCGATAAGAAAATGTGTTTAGTAACACTATTTTCAGAAAACGAAAACTTTTTGCGCATCTGTGTGATACTGACTCGCCTTCATAAACGATTTTTCATTAGTACATACATAGAGACTGTGTATCGTTAGACGCATACCGTAATTAATTCATTAGTTTCTGTGAAACACTTCTAATTTACATTCTGATGAGTTAGAAGCGTACTTACTAAGTACGTTGCTTAGTAAAATCGTAGTATTTAATAATTACCTGTAAGAATTATAATTTGTAACTGTTTCTATCTAAACCTTCATCAATGTTCAGGACTACAAGTGATTAGTGTGTGTTGTCATATGTACATTTGAAGTGAGCTGCCTTAAAAATCTGTCTGGACTTAGTAGCTCAGTGGATAATGCGATGGTATTTAAAAAATGATTACTAAGTTTAACTAAACACCTGTAGGGAAATGTCCAGATATCCAGACGAATAGTCTCAAATAGAACAAAGTGGGTATCTTGGATTCCAGTTACCACAAATAGACCAACTTTAATCAGTTATGTATATTAAAAATTAGATTACTGTTTAAGCTTAACAAGTAAATATATATCACAAAGTCAAAGGTTTCAACTAAATGTATAGGAACTCGCTTCTATGAAGTACATTCCATTTAGTAAAGATTATTTCTATCCTAATTTAATCCTTTAGTTCATGATTGTTCAATTTTACTGTACATAACCGATTTCTCTATCTCTGTTTCATACATTTCGATAATAAATTAACTGTTTTCAAAACAAAAGCACATTAAGAAATAAAACAGTATGCAAAATCGTATAAGTATCCTTCAAATATGAAAGATTTGAGCGAACATTCGTTTGTAATAACTTCTCCAGGCTAAACAAGTATAAGTCTTTGATTATTGTGTTACATTAGATAAACTATTAATATATCAGTTATGTCCTTGAGTTGGACGATTATCAAATATGTAAGCGTTACTAGTTAATGATATATAACATACGTATAAGATGTTCTGGTCAAATCGATGATATCATTATTATCAAAATACAACCATGCAATTACAGTTAATATGAAAGCATAATTAAGAAAATGAAAACTTCATTTCAGAGGGTACAAATTACAATGAGTAGGAACGAAGGCAATACTTATAATATGTACTGAGTAAATTCGATTGAAAATATAACAGCCCTGTTAGTGGCTAAGGCAAACAAAAGGTAAACAGAAGGATGGAACTATATATCTGATGCACATATGTCAGGTTTCCTCGAGTTGATATAATATTTTTCTTTGATATAGGGAAAGCGTAGTCTTGTGATATTTTAAGAAATCGTATAGGAGTTGATACGCAACTAAGAAAATATTTCAGTCTTCCTATTATCTCTATTATTGACCAGAAGTAAGCGGGTGACACTTTTATGCATAGTAAAGTCTTTTGCTAACCATCACGGTAAGCGTTCACTATTACGTATTTGTTGATGTGACTTATTAGAATGTTAGTTGCTGCATCACTTTTGAAATATAAACTTAGGTAAAGTCGAATTTTCTACTGTAGCACTCCGAGTTGGGTTTTTAAATACAGTTGTGTGTTACACTATACAACGAATTAGGTATTCATTTATTTACGTTACTTCTATACCATTATCCATGATTGTTGAATGATAAACAAAACATAATGAGTAGCAGGAGTAAGTAGACAATAAAATATGGCATATTCGATCCATCTTAATAATCTTCAATATCATAGTACCATAGTAAAAATATCTTTGCAACTACTAAGTTCATACATTACTGATAGAATTCATGTATATGGTAGCATATACTTGAATTACTTGATACTTTAATCACTAAACAATGTATCAAATGATATTTATTATAATCTTTGTAAACAATTTATTATTGTTATTTTAGAATGTACACCATCTAATCAAACCTTCATCAAGTCGTGCAATGTAAGAGGTGAAGCAGTTCAAGTTACAATTTATCGTTATATGGAGAATTGTAAATGCAAGGTAAGTAATATTTCTTTAATTTAACATCACTTCATACAATGATAATTGTAGTCTGAAATTAGTATCTTTTCACTTGAAATGAAGTAGTTTCGTATAGACAAGTATTAAATTTAATTGACTATATTTGTTACAGTTGGATGTTGGTTGGGTACCAGCAATGTACGATTGTCTCGTCTTAATATGGGATTCGTCAGGATTGTGCATACTTAGGCATCTGCACCACTGGTCTGGCATTCATTTGTAGAATTCCTACTTCCGTCAATTTGTGATACAGCGTGAGGGTTTGTTAATGTTACTGGTGATAGTTGTGTCACTTTCAACTTGGTTAAACTCTGCCATCCACAACTTCTTACTGATGAGTTCTATACTAAGACTAAATAACTGTCCAGTACTTTTAGGTTTTCATTGGTACTCAACTGACATCAATCTAGGAATAATTTAATAAACCAAACTTATTATGTCTCTCCATTAAACGATTTCAATTCAACTACAATAATTAGCTCACTAGTAATAATTTCAGCGTGTTCTTGAAGTCCTAGTGAACGTCGTGACTGATGGAGTTCAGACATATCTGGAGTGAGACACTTATCACCAATAACATTGAACTGGTTGCCGCGCTATATCATATCTCTTTTTAATTTATAAAATATTTTCAATCTATTGATTCTCTTTAAAAAGATGGACATTTTGTAGATACATTTTATTGACGCCATTTGTCTTGTATGATATCGACAATAACATCCTTGTATCACTGCTTTATTTTAGTTCATGCTGTTTAAAGTAGTTCATTTACAATCTTGAGAGACCACATGATACCTATAGATTTTAAATCAGTGTGTACATAATGTGAATTCAAACTCTCCGTAAACCATTAGTTTCTTTAAAATTGTAAATGTATTTTACTGATGAATACAGCCTATGTTAAGACCTAAGCCAAGAGCTTATTTGTCCATAACAATTAGTTAAAACCATATCAAGTCACCTTAGCTAGTATCTACATTTCAACTTGATTCATCGAATTCCATCAAATTACAAATTAAAAAATATGACATTGGTTATTACTGATTGATTTATTTGAGTAAATACTAACCAGAAGAATGATTATTACACTAAACTATTCTTTAATATAGAATAAGCTTAATGACTAATGTCTGTAGGCAAATTATATTGCAGTTAACCATATTATACAAGTAAAATAAACTAAACTAAGATACCAACATTAATTTGATAGGTACATTATGACATTACTGATTTCATTTAATCTGTTATCAAAAACAGACAGTCTACGATACAGTATTACTGTTGACATTATAAGAAAGTGAGTACATTGCAATCAATATTCTGAAAGGGTAAATATTAGACATGTTTATTTCAACTATTGTAGAATTTTCGCCAACCGATCATCACTAATGTAAATTGTCTTTAGTATACAAGAGTAAAGTTAAGATTTATTCATATTGGAACCATTAGTGGAATGAATAGGTTTCTCATGAATAGAATATACCACTTTTGATTGAATGTCCTCCATAAATACTAAGTTAGTTCTACAGTATATACTCATTAACTAAATAACATAAATAATTTGATAAATCCATATGAACAGAATAAATCTCATCAATGTTTACTGTCAAAATGATTTGAAGCATAGATTATTAATATCCATAGTGTAGCGTAATGAGGTGAATTTGCTTGTTTGCAAAATAAAATCTTCCCCGGAGGACAACCCCTCCCCCCAAACTCTATTCTTGGAAACTAATTGATATGATTTGATATTGAAGTTAAACTACTTTCAACATATTTTTCTTTTATAATTTTAGACTAAACAAAGTGATAGAATTGTTCGATGTCGATGTGATAAAAAGCATAACACTAAAACATGTTTTGGTGATGATCTTATTGTTTATCATTATCACTTTGAACGACTTCTTGAAGGTGAATGTTTACCACAAAGAAGGGAAATACATAAAAAGCTTGGTAAGTATAATAGTACTTTAATGTGTATTATAAGACTGAAAGTGAGCTTGTAAGAAATCAAATTTAAACATGCTAAATGAAATGAAATTCTAAATGACAAGTTGATATTTATCAATTTGTTTTATAAAACATTTAAAGTTTTTTTTCTGAAAATAATACGTTCTCCAGGAACATTTCACTATTGTGGAAGAGTAGTGAGTCAAGTCTTAGTTAAATAAAATATTGCTCTATCACGTAATCGAATTATGCAAAATTCAATATCAGTTTAGTAGATACAAGCAAACTTTGTTCATATCTATTCATAAATGAAGCGTTTTATGCATGACGATCTGTCATTTATTAGGCGGTAATTTTCACCAGCACTTCAAATCAAAATATCTTTACAACACTAGCAGTTACTTGACAAGTCTTTTCATGGTATAAAGTGTTTCTTAATATTATACTTTATTTTTGATAATAGTTATAAATGAAGTTTGAAATACTCATCTATAGCTGAAGGAATTTGGATCACAATATTGATGTCCGCACGATTAAAACCATTACAAATGATGTAATGGTCACCAAACAGTTTATTCCTGATAGCCACTAGTATTACATATGTCACTACTTATAAACAGTTTATGTTCTTTTTTCGGGCACAATCAATTTGTTGATACAGGTAATAGCGTGTTACATGTTCATGAAACCCATTAATCAACAGACATTGATTACATTCTGTCTCAAATATCAACAACGTTAAAGCATAATTCTTTACAATTAGTAGTACAGAAGTGGATAATATCAAGTTATTTAGTAAATATAATAATGATAGTAATACTAATAAAAACCTTATTCAGTAGCATGTTAAGTACAATATGAATTTTAGGCATACAGTGTCTCAACAAGTTACTCTTTTTCCATGAACACATTGAGAGTAGTTGCAGTAAACTCAGTGAACACATCAGCGAATTTGGATAGAACCGATGATGTGTAGTCCTGAGTCACATGAGGATTGGTAATATATGAGTATTTATATTTATTCAGATGTTTTGGACGGTTCTTAATGCCAGACAATTGCTATAATCATTAAATAACTAAGAGCATACATAATTGGATTTACTACGATTCGTGTTCACGAAAGTAGCTGCACCATCATTACACTTTTTCTTGATGATCTGGAAACCTTTTAGCGACACCAAATCGTCATCGTCCAGGTCATGTAGCCAAGATTATTGAACTGTAATTAAGCCAAAGTTACGCTGTATTTTTAGACTAAGACGAAATTGTAGGTAGTCCACTTTTCCAATAAGAGATCAAAAGTTAAAACTAAGATTTTCATGAATAGACATTTGATGAATATTGATTCTTCTTGACTCATGTTGCTAGCCACTGTGATGTCTTAGCTTAGTTCTCACTGCTTCATTCACGATAGGTCGTAGACTTTTCCTATAAGTATGTGAGTACACGATACAATGTAGGGACATGACTGAACAACTAGAGCAAACAAAAACATAAAAGTAGCTTATTTAGGTATTAGGAGAAGTAGTAGCCCAAGATTTCATGCATTGAACATTTATGAAAAAAACTTTTAAGATTAGGATTACAGGAAGCTTTTAAAGTTATGCATAAAACTAGTAATAAAGGGATCATTAAGTTTAAGTCATTAGAAAATGTAAACCGCTTTATATACATCATTACCAAGGTTAATTTTGATAATTTCAAATAAATTGAGCATTGGATAGGTTGTTTATAAAATGAGTTATATATATTTGTAAAATTCCAATGAGTAGAAATTAAAATTTCTGACGTTTCGCGGCTTAGTTATTCATTTCTCTGAAGAAGCGGCTTACGCTAAGCCGCGAAACGTCAGAAATTGTAAACCGCTTTAATTTTCATAACTAAATTTACATTGATAATCATCAATTCCCCTTAAATGATTTGATAGTCTGCTATCTCTTCCATTTTATATCTGTCACTTTATATTCTTTATTTATCACACTGTGATGAGTTGAACTATTATTTAATTGAACTTCATTAGGTTCCCATTTTAATACACAGATGCCTTGTCTAATGCATATATGTGACCAGATAATTCGAAATGTGAAAATTACAGTTTTCATATCAACTGCATCTCATTACAATATCGTAATAATAAATTACTGTTAGTACTTAATATAATGTTTATTTATAAATAGATCTATAGTAGACTTGTATTCATGTCAATAAACAGATTTTATTTTTCTTGTAATGTAGCTTGTAAACGCCCAAGAATCTTCAAATCACCATGTGATTCTTTAACATGTCAAAAACGTATAACAATTGTCAAGTATGTTGCTCAAAGGTGTATATGTAAACGTTTTGTAAAGGTCAAACATCAAACTTGCTGTAAGTTATGGTATGGTTTTATTTCAGTTCGTAATGTATTCCATGATGCAGATCAGCTTTTTAATGTATAAGAGAATCAATCTCAGTTTCATTATGTATATAAACATACTAAATGACTTCAATAGATTTTCATATTGTTAAATATTGTATGTTTGAATCTTAGTTATTTTAGAATTCAGTAATAATTCTACTATTGATCATGCATGTGAAGTCAGTGATAACATTATTATTACTAGGATCCAGTATCATGAGTTACAGTCCCGAAATAACCCAGCAAGTACTTAGCGGTATTAGTATTGTGTTACATTTTATTGCACTGTGTTAACTAACAATGGAATCGCAGTCAGTCCATCCATTAAGGAATCAAGAAATCGAAAAGTCCGACTAGGGATATATATATATATCATACTATATAGAATTACAAATGTCTTAAATAAGTGTACGGAAATGTGAATATAAGAACTGATGATATACATAAAATATGAAGATCACATTACCATCTACACCAAACTAATGCAATAAAGGAAATGAGTAGACAGATTTATAAGCACTCACATATAAGAAGGATTACATGAATTATAACAGAGTAGCATGTTTATTAAGAAACTAAGAACTAAAATACACTAGAGCCGAAGGATTGTCTAGGTTTACATGAACTGATCATTAAAGATTGTCATATTGACTAAATATGCAATCAAAAAAATGAATGCCTTCATTTTGTGGGAACATGGTTGCATTAGTTTGATGACTTGTTATGTATGATAAAAGACTATAATGACTATATGTTTGTTACCACAATTTATTAACTAGGTTTTTCAATTTTAAGTATTATGTAACCAATCTTTATGTTTAGCAGTGAAATATCATGTTTTACATTCTTACGGAATTAATGATGAGGTATTTCATGGTAATTTTTAAAAGATTTTTTTTTTAAGTATACGATATAGAAACAGTTTATAGATCTTATTCTAAACTGGTGTATGGATCATATGAAATTGTATTTACGCATAAAGTTATATTCAATTTTAATTTAAATGACGTTCATAATGTTTCTAAGCATCTCCACTTGTTCAAAGAATTTCATATAACTGAGTACACTTATGAATTTAGTGAGATAAGTTATTTCAGCTGCCAACTAAGAAATGTCGAATCATCCAGGCAACTAATCAGATTGTTAACTTCATCAACCCTAAAGTCGTTGTTGTATATATGTTTGGTTCATAATGCAGTTAAATCAACAAAATATATTCTTGAAGCCTCAACAAAGAAATTTTCTTGACGCTTGAATGAAAAAAGCTACACATCATCTCAACATTATCATTATTGCATAACTACTAAAATCTTCAACTGGTATGTCCATTAGTGGTAACTGTCCTACTCTTGATATGTCTGGACTTCTCCAATCATGATTTTCACTAGACTCCGAGAAAATCCTGAAATAAGTCACAAGTTAGCTCTTTGATTTTTAGTGGTACCCAACAGACATCAATCTGTAACGAACTTAATCAACTAAACGTTATATCTCTATTGTTGCACAGACAACCACACATGATGAAAAATACCGAAAATAAGTAATATAATACGGAAGAATTCAATGTTACGTTTTAATGTGAAATATACAGCCACAGAATGAACGGAGAAAGTTATAGAAATTAAAGTCAATGATACGCTTAGTTTATATAGAAACGTTGCATATAACTCCATCTAATTTGGTCTTTGTATAAATTGCCTTGTATTTCAAAGCGGGAGGCTAGTAAACCTATCTGCTTATCAAAACTAATATAAGTAGATAGTGGTTCACTCTTGTGAACCCATTAAGAGGTTATGTTAAGTGAACCTAGCATTAACCGATTTGTTACGACGGATCCAATTTAATGTTTATATATCAAGTAGATTTAATGTATTGTTATTAAGTTTACATAAAGTAAACATTCCTTTTATTCTAAATAAATCAACATATTTTAGGTTGTAAAGGAAATCATACATCAAGTTATGCAGGTTGTAAACACAATGATATAAAAGTTTTTGAAGAAAAAATATTTGATCCCAAAGTTCGTGCTGGTTCTTGTGTTCAACGTGTTTCTTATTATTTTCAACCAATATGTAAGTTATCATGTTGTTAATTTCTTTAACTGAACAATTACGAAGTACACATGTGTTGTATTGTTTCACTTAAAACAAATAGGCGAATAGACAACACAATAGTTTAATGTTAATTTTATATCACAAATTAGTCTGTATCAGACAACCATTGATCATCTGGAGGCACTGGATAGATGTTTTTTTCTAGTATAGGACTCTTCAAAAGTGCACTAAAGACCACTAAACCGGTTCCCATCTGTTGATATTTCTAATTTATTCGATTTGTGATATATTTATGAGACCGCCTCCATTATTATCGGTGCGTCACCGTTGGACTCCAATGGTTTCATTTACTCCATAGAACTCTAGAAATTACCACTAGAAGCTAGACACTAATGAGCTGTTAAATGTGATTAACCGTAATTATCTTTAAAATTGAAATGTAGTAGAACTATTAGTAAAATGTATTTACTTTCAGTGATGGAGTTTATCAGCTCTCTTAGACGAATCACTAAAAAAATATGTAACAGTGTTATCTTTGATGGACCTATATGCATGGAAATAATTAGGTTTCAAAAATAAGATATACGATTAATACATGAATTTATCAACTGTTAATGGACGTCCAATAATGCAGTTTTAACAATCAATCTGCCTCTAATTTTCGTCCATTGTTATTGATATTACCTTTGCATTCTACATTTATTCAAGCTTGTCCAAATAAACCATCAATAACTCATCACAGTTGTCGACGTTTTAATGTTGATTCTGCTATAAAACAAAGAAATTATGAAAATGATAACATTGATCCTGGTCTAATCTACAGACTAGTTGAAAAGGTGGAATGGAAAATTCAAGATTGTGATTGTCGACGCTATTACAAATCATATTTTGAAGCATGTGGTTGTGATGAATCAGTGATTATGAATAATTCTGTAAAAATTAAACATGAATGTGATAGAAAAACTGGAGTAATTATAACATATAAACAAAAAGTAAGATTAGAAATTGTTGGAGTTCCACATGAATACACTAAATTAAATCGATTGAATAAATTGTCTGATGCCGCATGTCGACCACATTACGTAATGGAATCTGCAAGAAAAATAAGTATGTATTTTCTTTTGTATACAATTTATGTAACATACCTTTCATGAAATTAAGCTACTCATATTCTAGATTCTGGTCAGATTGTTCTGTTCAACGACAATAAAACTTCACATCTATAGTCATGTTTTGTTTCAGTTATTAGTAGACAATTCAAGTAGATGATGTTAACAGACATAATAACTTTAGCACTACTCATACTGATTAAAAAGTCGTAAACTTGAAGGAAATAACTAAAAAGTTTTGTTGTGTTTTTTCAATAATTTGCCAATAGACATCAGTCTATGACTTAAACTATACGTTTTAAGAGTAGTTTAGACAAAAACAGGTAATGGGATGAAATAAGTGCTTTGTTCATGTGATTAGTTGGTAGATTTATGTAATCTAAAATAAAAAGAAAAACAAGACATAACAGTTAAGTGGAGGAATCGTTCATATTTGTATTCTTTCATAAATGGTTATTCTGATGAATTTTGTTGTATAATGTAAGATAACGAATATATCCAGTCTAAGTTAGTCATGATTAGCAAATGAACTTCGACAGGTATACGTTGAAGTGTTTATTTATGCTTTAACATTCTTCCGTGTTGCTGATTTCTACCATCAAACTGTTGCTGTTAGCAAAACTGCTTTGTATTTAGTCTTAATACATTAATGATCCTTGTTAATTTTGGTTGTTGATTGAGTGATCGGACTTCATGTTATGATGTAACAAGTGATTATTCATTCTAAGTTAATTTTCCATTATTTCAATGGCAATTAAAAAATGTTTATCCATTCTCGTATTTATTAAAAATAAATCTATTGAAGAAACCTCCTTTTTAAACGAAGGTTTCTTCTTGGATTCGTGAAACAAACTACCTTAGCCTTATATGCACTAACTTGATCGCTTAGTTCATCTGTATTTATCTTTTTGGTAATCTATCTTAATCTCCTTCTGCCCAAAATGTCTACAATTTAGATAACGTAGTTTCACTGTAGTATGCTGTTTAATGGTTTATCTTTGTACGAATACCGTTAGATATGGTCAGTGTTTCACTTGTTACGTTCATATTTTAAACTACAATATGATTATTTGAAAAGATATTCGTATGTCCAGATCAATTTTATGATTAAGCTTAGTCTAACCCTACAAGCAGAACAATATCTAACTGAATAGAATGTATGAAGAAATCTTTGATTCCAAAATTTACTATATACAAAGGAAGCCTTACAAAATGAATGCATTGTTTTCGATCTCGAGTCCTGTCGGTGAGCCTGGAAATGTTTTAAGCATTATGGCTGACATGATCTTCGGATAGATTAAATGTAACTCACAGCGGAATTATGGTCGAATGTTACGCGTTATTTGGGACTTGTCAACACGTGTCCATTCTACATATAATTTAATCTTTTAGTAAAGTAAAGATTAGTTGAAACTAATTACAAACTACTTTCAAGCCTTCGAAATCTAAGTGTCACAATACCAGTAACTCTCAATGTTCTATAAGCATTTTTTAAGGGCTGTTGTCTATTGCTGCAACCTTATCAGTGTATTTGTCAGGTTTTATTTATTTCCTTGTCAGATTCTTATAGATTTAACATTACTGACATCTGGAATTGATGAAGCCATCAACTTATTCTCTTATGTAGGAGAAAGAACTTTCGATTTTCTGCCGAACTTCATGATAGAAGCACTCACTCATTTTCAGCTTACTTAAATTTTATGTTCGTTTCGTTAACTGTAGAAATTAAAGAAACCATTTACGTATCAAATGTAATAAATAATCATCTGAATGTTTTTAGTTTTAACAAGTTCAGTTGTGAAATCTGTTATGTATTGAAGAGATACACATTGCCCTTGACGATTACCAATCAGTATACGGATACGTCTGCCTCGCGACTACCAGTCCCCAAGCCGGAATAGAGAAAACAACGATTGAAGAGCCAACAGACAGGATTGTAATGCATTACAATCATGCCTTCATGTATACACTAAATCAGATCACACAGCCAATTAATTAAGAAACTAACATTAATACAGAACTAAGGAAATAATGATAGTGAATAGGGACAACTTGTGCACAACTAATTAACCGTAGTTCATAATAAGAGACACCATGATAACAGTAAATATACTAAACTTGAGGATAGAGTAAGAGGAAGGTAATAATAATAGAAATCTAATGTTTACACTTCTCATGGCCAGAATAAATGAATTAATCCTCTAAAACACAATTCTGGAAGTTTTCACTCTTCTTTATTGGTTCAACAAAATTCATTAACTACAAAGTACTTTCTTTATTTTGATTCTTTTCAGTCTGTCCTGATACTAAAACTAACATTGGTCCATGTGAACTAGATAAAGATGGTAGGTTGTATAGAGCAATTAAAATTTATAAATGGAAACAATCCAATTGTGTTTGTCAAAGTTTACCACCTGAATTAATAGAAAAACAAGTATGCAAATGTCTTCCTATTCGAGTACAGAAGAAATGTATTACCTTAAAGAATAAACTACAAATTTATGTGATTAAAGAGAAACTTCATAAAACTGAATTATCCTCTGGTAAATATAAATATGAATGTAAAAAGGAACAAACAATGAAGGAAGAGACTATTCGTAAGTTTCAATAAGAAAAATTTTTCATATTCATTTTATCATAATATTTTTATTAGAATAGAAATCAAGTTATATTTCCTTAAGAAGATAGAAATCAATCTTCATGTGCATAAAGCACACAGTGATACCACGAAATCTCATATAATGCCTTCATATTCTTTACATCAGCTTCTGGAATCGACGTCTGTTTAGACAAAAAACCGTTTAGATACAATCAAAAACTGTATCTTTTCTCGTAAAATTGTTGTTAGTTATTCACTTTTTATCACTAATCTTGAAATTGCAACCAAGAAAAAAGGATACGTTAAGTAATTTCACTTTAAAATTTAAAACTATGGCAAATGTTTCTCATTTGACAGCATCGATAACACTAATATTTCATTAAAGCAATATATAAGTGGTTAAGACGAATAACATCTAGTCAGTCAGTTAGTTACAACGTAGAACTTAGTACATGGGTACATCAGTTCAAGTTACCATGCCCTAATTCGCAGATAGAGATTAAATTGTCGGACCGAATCCCAGAGAAGGGAATGTAGTAATTAAGTAAGTACTAATGGAAAGGTTTAAAGATCGAAGATAAGATTTGAAAAAATATGATTCAGTCACTAAGAAATAACTTTAAGCTTTGGTACTTCGGTTTCAAAAACCATTGATTCACTAGCCTATGCACTTAGAATGTATCTGGAAGCCGATTTCACTAATCTGCATCTAATAACCATATCACGTAATAATAAAGTTTTAAACTGTTTCATGCAGTATTACTTTCGAACAACAAAACCTATTAAGATATCCAAAAAGAATTCTAACTATTTTACAACAAAGATTACAAGTATAAGTAAATTACCATTTACTACTATTGACCATTAGTCACTTATTATACATTATAACAATTCATAAACAGTATACCGAAGGTAGATGGCATTATGCGATGACAACATGCACATGAAAAGTATCAATTATTTCCCGATTTCTGTTTTAATTCTCTAAAAGTGTACATATATCAATGAAATTATTACCTGTTTCATGAAGGTATGTACTGAATTTTGTATAAGTTAAAGAAGCCGTAGGAGTAAGTTGGAAGAAAGTTAGAAGATGCCAAACTAAAAAATGCACTTAACCATGTGGTCATTCATTATAAACTGTATTGTATAGACGGCAGTTGTATGACTGTGGGAAAGGATTTAAACTAATGGCTAGTAGTAGTTAATTTATTCATGTTTCTCATCTGTATATCTCACGCTCGAATCTAAACTACTACTTGCTATTGTGACTAATAATTCTTTCTGAACCAAAATCATCGGAGTCGCGATTCAAGAAAAGAAGAAGAGAAAAACAACACTTTAATAATTGTCACGTATGTACCAAAAATAACGTGTATTTATTGTTACCAGTTAACTGGGAATTATCAATGTAATTTCTCTAGTCTATAAGCAGAAGATTCAGGGTTCTCATAAGTTGTTACTTTGATCGCATTTAACGAACGCCTATTCAACTGCTTGAAAGTTGCGAGTAAAAGTTGTTAAAGTAGCTAAAACCTTCTTCGCAAACACTCACACTCCTGGTGACATTCTCCCCAGCGCGACGGCGTTGGTAGAAAGTTGACAAGTTGTTAAAAAAATGTTTGTTACGTAGATTGGTATCCTATTTTTAGTCCGTTTTATTAGTGTCCTTAGGAATATATTAATGAATTTCCCTATATACTTTATGAACTATGTACAAGCAGTCTCACTCTACTCGATATTTGAATGTCTACGATGTTAATAAAGTCCCTGGAATCTCGGAACGCTCGAAAAAATCTGACAATTTCTTGTCAATTGCTTCTGATGTCAGAACTTGCATGACATACATTTCTGGCTATATAGTGTAGACGTCCACATCGACCAATTAGATTTTTCGAACTTGAAAATTGACAAAATTATTTTGAATTCTTTGTCAAGGATGACTAATGTAAACATGAGTAAGAAAGTACTGATAGAGAGCTTTACTTCCTTCACGATACGCCTTGCTGACGAGTGTTAAGTTTACAGTTTCTTTCAAGTACCTTAAAATACCTAACACATTATATACTCCTAGGATGACAGTGTTAAAGTGAATATTCTTCTTTTATTTCCTTCTTTATTCACGTAGACAATAATGGTTTTGTTTTGCTTTAACGTTTTTAGAATGTCCAAGAAATGTTCTTCATTATTCTGAATGTAAAGAAGGTCAAATGAGAGTAAGCATTAAAGTTTACAAAATTAATAATTGTAAATGTCAAGAGGAGATTCGACACCAACAGTTACGTTGTAATAAACGTGAAAAACCAAAGAATACCAAACAACTTCAACTTAAATCGTCGAAAAATATCTTATCTACAGTAGAGCAAATTGTAGATTGTGTTGATTTACTTCCTACCGAACACTGTCGAAAAATTAGTCGGTCATCTAAGCGTATATGTGAAAAAACGAGCAAATTATCTGATCTATTATGTCGTCGAACATGTCGTCGTTGTTTAGGTAAATTTTGTATTTTACTGTATTATTATATCTATTGAACTTAATTTCAATTAGAAATAGTAGTTAAGTAGGGATTATTTTGTATAAGGGATTAGTCACAAATTGTTATCAGTTGCTGTACCACTGAGAACAAAGACAGTTAATCCATCATGACACAGACCACCATACGAGTAAAGAATTAAAACCGTTTTGTAATTTTTAAATCCAGGACAATCTAGTCTTTTGGCTAACTATTAAAAACACTGGGTTAAATTTTATTTGAACTCATTTCAAATTAAAATTAACTTGAATTACCGCTTGAGAACTATTCACTGCTATTTCACTCTTGGCATATCTTAACTTCACCAGTTCAGATGTCTCAATAGAACATCAGGAACTTATTTTGAAGTCACTAATGACTTAACTATAATAGTTTGGTTGTAGTGATTTCGTGGAGACTATTTTAATCCGCCATACAACACCACTGACTTCTAGTGAGATTCATGCATGAAATAAACAACTGTCTAGTGCTACTTGATCTTTAATATTACTTCAATTGACATCAAACCTTAGCAGACACTTTCAATATGTTATTATATTGTCTCTTATTATGGACTACAGTTAATTAGTTGTGTAAAAGTTGTCCCTATTCACTGCCACAATCTCTTCTGTTTTGTATTAGTGTAAAATGCCTAATTGGTTCACTGTGTGATCTGATTTAGTGTATAAATGAAGCTATAGTTAAAATACAATTCGATTCTGTCAGGTTGGTCTATCGGCTTATGTTCTTCTTATTCCGGCTTGAGACTCAGTGGGCGTAGGGCAGACGCGCAATTATCGACTAGGCCTACATCTAAATTGGCATTCGATCAACCAACCCAAATTTCTCGCGTCATAACAATAATTACAGTTTATTAAAATATTCAATAGAATTGAGGGTATATCTATACTTATAATTGTTAACAGAAAAGTAAAAGAGTATAATCTACTTCATACCATGTTAATAAAATGAGTGATATACGTGTTTGTAAAATTATAATGAGTAGAAATTAAAATTTCTGATGTTTCACGGCATTGCGTAAGTCGCTCCTTCAGAGAAATGAATAACCGAATTGAATTAATACATGATTAAATAATACAATGGACCTAATCAGAATCAATTTGGTTATTCATTTCTCTGAAGAAGCAACTTACACTAAGCCACAAAACGTCAGAAATTGTAATTTCTACTCATTTGAATTTCACAAATACGTATATCATTCATTTTAGAAATAACCTATCCAATGCACAATTTACTTGAAATTATCAAAGTTAACCTTGGTAATGATGTATATCATACAATGTTATTTGATATTATCCCTAATATTAATCATATTTTCATTGTTTTGCATTTTTCATTACTCAAAAAAAGGTTGTACAATGAATAACATCAGATATCAAATGATTAATACAAATTATCCATGTATTCAAAACAATAATCAAATGATGTTAAAGAAATTTGTAATTAAAATTATTTCTAATTTATTTACATTAGCATCATGTAAATTAGCTTGTGCTAATCATAGAAATTGTTTAAGTTTTCAGTATTCAATGTCCAATGAATTCAATTTAAATGACAATAATAAAACTATTCAATGTATACTCTATAGAGTAGATCTTACAACTATTAAACATAATGATTATCAGCATAATAAACAACAATATCAATCAATTGATTTTAATCTACATCAACGATTCAATGGATTTACTTCATTTAAACATACTAAAAAGTGTTTAGCATTTAAAAAGATTTGCAAGCATAGTAAGTTCAATGTTAAATATTTCATATTATAGTTAAATGTATTTTATATTCAGAAATAAATTGATTAATGTTAATGAAATTAATCTTTGTTTATTTTTGTATTCAACTAAATTAAAGTGTGGTTATAAAGGTTATAAAAACTTTTACTGGTTAGTGTTTTGTTTTAATGAATGAAGAGCACTTAGGAAGAGATGGAATAAAAAGCTCAGGACAGAGATGGTCAACGGCCTATGCTCCACATGGGGTAACAAGCATCGATTGATTGATTGAAATTAAAATGTCATACAATGTGAAGTTTAATGATAATAATTTGAGAATGATCTCATTCTAAAAAAACAGTTTCAATAATGACGATGATGTTTATATTCTTTGTATTATAATTTGAATGTGTTTAGATTTTTCCGTTGATTTGTCATTGACTGTAACTGGTTTGTCTATAAACAGTCAACGGGAAGGTCCAAACACATTGGAATTATATATATACATCCACAAGTATGACTGTCTGGAACCAGTAGCTTAATGGTGAAAGCAGTGGCATTTGGCACGAAACTAACGGAGTTCGAGTCCCGTTGTAGACATCAACATTGAGATATAAGTACATCCAAATAGAACAAAATGCGCGTTGTAGATTACGGTTGCCAGTCACAATCAAACTCAAATAATCAATGTATTAGCGGTTGGTAGTCATCACAGATTGATCCCCGTTTAGTACTATTGAAAATCAAGTAGTACTGGATAGTTGTTTTGTCCAAAATGTTAGTGCCCACCTTACTTGATTAATTTAGTGATAATGTTTAAACCAACGTGTACAATGTTCTGATATGTGTTGCATCTAGTGTTTCTAACGCTCACTCATATAATTAACGTAAGAATGACGACTCTATTGTTGTTCGTTATATAACTAAGCCCAAGTATGGATTGTATTTTCTTAACTTTACAAGTAAAGTTTAAATCTAAGCTTTATTCACTATTCATTATAACAGATCCTCCTTATACTGCTGATTATTAGAAGGAGTAGAATGATTTTCTCTTTAGTGCTTAGCTTTAGATGATTCCTACCTAAATAATACTCCAGTGTTTAAGCTTTTTAAATACTGATGTCAATTAGGTTTTCTAATTCAGATTTTTATGTAATCACTACAAAACTAAACAAAACTTAGTGATAACAGGCTTCACAGTACTTTTGCATGGCCAGTTATCATTATTTTAGCATAGATTTTATTTACTCGGAATGCTTGTTTCTTTATCACCAAACTATTCATTGGATTTTGATATAACTCATCTCTGTCGAAAGTCTTCCAGTGTATTTATGTTCCTTTTATGCGAATGAACGAATATCGGAAGTTTGCCTACTATCACGACTAGATTGTCGTATGTTATTCTGTCCCGTAATAAGAGGTAACTAATTTATAATTATTTTAATTTATTCTCTTTTTAACAGCTTGTTCTAGTCCGAAATTGACAGAAATTTCTAAATGTGAATGTAAAGTTTACAAAAACTATTATGGTAATCCTTCAGAATCGTCGAAATTCAAAACTTCTCTACATTGTTCTAAACTAATCAATGTTCAATATTATGTTCAATCTGATTCAAATGTTTGTCAGGAACAAATTTGGCAAGGTTATACACCATGTAGTAATCCAAGATATCGCGATTTATCTATAAGGAATTTAAACAACTGTGATAATATTAAGTCATCTTTATGGTGTGAGGCAAAATTAGCGGATGATCAACTAAAATGCAAAGATGATCTATTCAATAGGGTAAAATTCTTTTTTTTCTGCTTGCAGTAACTGTGCTTATTCATCGAAGATTCTTGTTTACTAGTTTATTATTCTATATAGTATAATACTGACTTTAAAAACTTGACGTTATCTGTATGTATGTAGTTTATATGGAGAGTACTCAATCACCTTTTCATTCATTTAATAATCGTTGAATATTACAGTGTAAGTTACCATTCCAAACTGTAACTTACACTGTATTTATGTTATTGATTCTACAAACTAGGCTATGCTACATTAACGTATCTCTAATGACAGTTAAAGATAACTCTAGGCGCTTGAAATGAGATGTAGTAAAGAAAATGTAAACTGTATTATGCATCCCATATTGAGTGATACAATAAAGATTGATTACAATTGAAGGAACTAAACGTATGAAATTCACATATCACATTGTATTACATCCACCTTCTCACTATTCTATCTCATTATATCTCAGCAAAGTACTAAAATTGTATTCATCTTCCAGAAAAGACATGAAATATTTAAAAAAGGATAGATTAACAGAATAATTTCTACTGAACTTATTATAGACATGTAAATTACACAATTACGCAAGTGTACACCTTGTTTATGAAATACACGTACACAATTTTATTTACATTTGATAAGATGAATTACTTGATAATGGTTGACGTTTACCACCTTACACTTACGTTTTATAAACATAGTGATTCCATGACTTGTCAATGAATTTTGTTGAACGGAAGAGACTTTTATGGTCGTCAAAAACTTGTTATTGAAATCTGATAAGTTGGAAATATTACTCTTTAATGTTATTATAAAATCACTGATCAAACATTTATTTATTCAATGAATTACGTTTATCGTTTCAGTCGACTTGAAATAACAGATTGTTGTTCTTTAAAAGTTCATTCTGCATTATAGTATGTCACTCAATAGGGTTAACAATTAATTTCAATTTCTAGAATGTTTTCCTAAGGAAAATATGTTAAATATATACTTTATGATATTTTTATACATGACATTTTGTTTTTTCATTAATCACATTAATACGAGTATCCTTTTAGCCATATGTCATCAGAAGTCTATAACTATGGTTACAACGCAACCAATGTTAATATACTTTGAAATAAGTTATCAATAGACTTAACTACATATGAGCCCAATCCAATAATATTGCCTCTACGATTATTACTATTAGTCATTAAGAAAAGAGGTAATTCCTTCTAAGATTGAGTAGTTTATAAGCCCTTCTGAAACCACTGATATGAATCCGAATACTGTTAATTTCTCATTAGACAAACCGTAGGTAGATAAATTGAGCAAATTTATTATTTACAAAAGGATTATCTCTGATGATAGCCTTTTGTAATACTTTGTAAGTTGATATTTATCTATTATTGATCATTAATAATCCCATAATGAAAATGTTCAGTAATAAATTAAGATAAAATTGTAACGCATAGTAAAATGCTCCTATTGCATTTCTCGTCTTATAAAAATGTCAATAAAATTAATTATCTCTATTTTGTATACTAATAAGTAGCATGAAACAACATTCAAAATTTGTTGTATTTGCGATTGAATCAGCCAATTATTGTGCTAGTCTGTAGGTACTTAGTTAATGTATGTATTCTTTATTAGCCTTTTAAACATTCTCGTAATGATACCAGGTTATTTTAATAGCTTCACTGAAATAATATACATATACATACTATTGTTTTACCATACTTTATTTACTAGTTATGTTCCAAAACATGTGGCCTTTGTTCATGTTATGGTGTAAATGTATTCAATGGAAAATGTAATTCAACTGGTTATAAACTAGATACTCATGTAATTTATAAGTCGCATCCAATTCATCGTATATGCATTATTCAAGTTAAAAGGCATCTATCAATTTGTGAATGTAAGCTATGCAATTTGTCTGTACACTTTTTTAAACTTTATCTCTGTTAAAACTACAATATAAAAATTCTTTAATTCGACAAATAAGGATTCTAGAAGAACAAAGACAGTCGAATCTTGATGTTAACGTCGTTATTAATAAACATCAAGATAAAGTGTTGGATAAAACCAGCTAAGTAAACGTTGAACATTTTATGGGTCACACTGTATTGAAACGATTAGACGACAATGACACAGGTTTTTACACAGTCAATTCTACTGTAGTCCAGTCATGTTCTCTAATAGCTGAGTGACAACAGTCATAGACTGTGAAATTGTATTTTTCATAGTTTAATTGGTAAAATAGTTTTCGTCCCTTTATATTGCATGTTTATCATCTAAATGAATACCAAATAGCACGAAAGCAACTTTAAAAAAGAGCGTCTTGTCTACCAACATCTAACATTAACTACACAGTGCAAGAAATGTCGAAAAAATAGGAATTAGGCACACACTAGCACTTGATTAATAGAATTCAATTTACATTTAAAGGTTGAACAATGTGGGATTATTCACTGCTCAGCTATCAATGAATCAGTTTACCATTCTCCTTAAGTAAAAAATAGAAAACGGCTAACTTGTGGTACTCTATCTTAAGTGAAATATTGGGTAGAATTAGTGTATAATCCCCAAAGTTGAGTAACTTCCAACATGACACTAAAGTGGTTTTCATCATTCAAAAGCAGGTTATGAAAATTATTGGTTGTTAAGAGAAAGAGTAATGATAAATAGTGTTAGTGAATTAGTGTATCTGTTGATCCTGGACAAACTGTATTATCCATTTGGATGAAAATCTTTAATAAAAGGCAAGGGATTTTCTAAAATATAAGAAAACACGAGTTGAATATTCAAGAACTTTCCTTGAGATATTTTGAAGAACAACTACAATCCCAACAGAACTTTAATCTACCCCGATTCTAAACCAAAATCCTCTCCTTAAATGTAATCCTAAGATTAACCTATGATTAAAACAGAACCCTTCAATGCATTCCAAAGTCTGTGCTACAATCACTGCTCTAAATCTCAAACCTGAAACCTAACAATAACCTTGGATATCAGTTGTAAGACATTGAAAGGTCATTTTCTTGTAAACACACGTCTTTATTACATATTTTAGTTGAAATTAGTAAGCTTATTTGTTCACAGTCATCATGTTTACCTTATTTGTAGGCCATCAACTTGAAACAAAATTTTCTGAGATACTATCGATGAAGTATTATAATTTAGTTTAATTTTCTCCCAATTAACTTAATATCATGTATCGTAATACGGAATTGTTGCCAACTCAAAGCTGATCTTTCAGCATACTAATTATTCAGTTTCTGTACTGTTATGTCATAGATCTGTGAATTCTCCAACTGTTATTTGTCGAGATCAAAGAAATTATCTGTGTAATAGTATGCGCCATGAATAATAATAACCGGTGTAGACCTGTCAATTTTCGTATTTGGAATCGAAGTAAGGTAGACCGTCAAGTACAAATCATTAGAACACTGAGTTATTAGTAAAGTGAAAGACATCATGTTATGAGATACAGTGAAGTTATCTTCCTTCATAGTTAATCAACGTTCTTTAGCTGTTGATTTTCTAGAAACTATGGAACTAGGCTAAACTAACTCTTCATTTATTCTTCTGGTCTCCATCTATCCAATCGTAAATTTCTTGTGTATTTGTCAAGTCTGTGTATATTATTTACATGTAACCCATCTTATTTTGTCTTTATGATAACTTCATTATTTCTCATATTTTATACTGCAGCAAAGTCATTTTAATTACAATTTGTTTTCATTTTAGACTGTCCTATTGGTACATTTGAATATGTACACAAATGTAATAAACATACTCGTTCACGTTTAGTTAATCAAATTACCGCTCAATTAATAACATTACCATTAAAACATAATGGAAAACATCAAATTGAATGTTCATTACAAACAAAAAATTATAAATTTGATTGTGGTAATTGTTTAGCTGCATATAGAGATAAATATACATTAAGTTCATGTAGAAAATCACAAATAAAATTACCACAAGTTAAATCTACTTATCAACTTACATTAATTACAGAATATGTTGTCAGTGAAAATGGTTGTTGTAGAACAAAACGGTAATCTATTTTGTCTTCAAGTTGACACTTATTTTAAGTGGTTTTGACATAAACTATAGATTTTATTCAATGTTTATTTTTCTTAAAAAGTGTTATGGTCGACCTTTTCTAATCCCACCCATCTTTTGTGGAAATGTAGAATCACTGTCATACTGGTTGTATGTGCAACACGCCTCATTGCCGTCACGTCTTTGTACAGCTGACATTAATACTTTGATCTTGGACCTTAGTTTCACCGCTTTTCATCTCATAGCTCTTCAACCGACCTGCCTGACATATTAGGACCTGAAGGAATAATTGGGTCATCACGATAGACAAGCCCGACTACGGCATCAAGGTAGCAGCTACAATCGATGTTTGATGGAAGATACTAGTATATACAAAACATTTTATACAATATTGATATTGGTTATTCTGTAAATCAACTAGATTGTAATTTATGTAATTAATAAGTACCCAAATTCTACATATTACCGCTTAATATAATGTTATTCGCTTTATGTCAATATGATTAATGTCTATTATACTCCCTACTAGACATGCTGATAACGAATAACAAAAGAAAATTGTAGTGACTATTGTATGACTATTTTATCTTAATGCCCATGTAAACTTTTATGCTGGTGATTATTTGAATGTCTCCCACTTATCCCTTAGTTGTCTCGACCTACATATTAGGTACTTGATATTGACCTACTAAAATCAAAATCCCTAAAATGATTCAGATTATAGACGCTTACGTTTTCACATACACGTTCGCCACTTCAGACTGCATGTGGACTTGATCGCTTGATTGCTTGAGGTTCTACTTCCAGTTAATACAATACATTCGCTTTACCGGTAATAAGTTTTCATTGTATTATTTAGCGATTGTGAATGCTCAACACTAGGTTCTAATAATAACACTACATAAATCCATTATGTTTTTAGTCTCTTCCATCAGAATATGGTAAATGCAGTCGATTTACTTTAAATAGTTACCACTCAAAACTCACGTTATTCTATGCATCAATTATAAACAATAGTCCACCAAACATAAACAATCACAATTTATACTGTATTTGTAGTACAAAACTAAATAATAAGTACCTGATTTGATGCGAAGTGGAACTAGTTCATTCTAGCATTGACTAATACTTTATGATTCTAGATTATGCGAAGATATGCAGAAAGTTATAGTTACCAGTGGATGATAGCCAAGATCCATTTTTTGTAATTACTGATAAAATATGTCTGCCATTTTTGATGCACTGTTATAAAGAACACAGAATATGAAGTTAATTAACAAGTTTTCAAATCACCTAAGAAACATCACTTCTCTGAAGATTTCAGATAAGTCATACTAATGAGTACTAGGTAACAAAAGGTTAGATGAAGAGTTTCTTTCTGAATACTTCTAACTACTTCAAATGAAAACATATTACACGTGATAATGATTCACGTAACCTGAATACTATTTTCTTTCACTACAGTATTTGATTAAGATTAAAAAGATTAGGTCAACATACAGTTATTCAATACTCAAGAATCAATCAGTGTATTCATTAAAGTTCTTTATCATTCTAATGTTCCGCTATAAAAATTATCTAATTTATCAACATTTTCTTTTATCAGAAATGCATGTCTACATTCATTTTGAATTTGTATTTCTTTCAATGTATTTAACCTTTATATTATAGAACTGAAAGAATATTTAACTGTGAAAATTGTCCTTCACCTCGAATTAAACTTAGTCCATGTTACAATCAACAAAGATTGAAACATATTATATTCTATACTAGACCATGGGTTACTTCATCTATCAAACCAAATGAATGTATTCAACGAATAATAACGAAACGAGAGAAGTGTTCAGTAGATCATCATTTGACTAAAGGTATTATTTCCTTTGGAAAAACTTTAACTTTCACCTATATGTTTTGTAGGTTTGTAAAGTTAACATAAGTAGGAAACAAATAGAAAAACAAGAAAAAAATAATTAGGGACTACAGTGTAGTATAGGGATTATCTAGAGTAATCCTTAAAATGTCGACAATGAATAATAATTTTAGCCAATCAGAACTTAATAATAGTAAATAAATATTTTATCACTTTATAAGAGCAACATTGAGATGATTAAACAGATTCTACATAGTTAGTACCAATAAATCATGTTCATATTAGCACTGAGAATTTCAACTGGCTTTCTAATAATAACACAATAAGAACTCAGAAGTAGTAGTAATAGAATCGTATGGTAATAACCAGTAATAGAAATCACAAGCGGTCGGTATTCATCAATTCAGGGATTATGGAGTCTAACCAGAAATATATAAATATATATGTATATAGAAAGAGAAATGTCCTAAATACATGTAGTCACAAAGGGATGAAGAGTTGACAACCAATAACAAGTGATGAATGAAGCGACCAGCCTAACATACTTCACCAAAACAGTGTAACAAAGGTGTCAGTAAGTAGACTCATTTTGGGGTTGGGGAAATGAAACCATAGATCGCAAAACACAGTAACGCCTTTTAAAAACATTAGAAATACAAGTACACATGAGTTATACGATTGTCTAGGTCCATCTGAACTAGATATATTGAAGATTACCGCAAATCTTTCTACACGGCTTATAGACTGATAACTGAAGACATTTGAATTCTTCCATATGGCTATACAGCATACATATTTTAATACCTTTCATTGAAACTCAAATAGTTTCGTACATAATTTCAGATAGAATTTGTTTAGAGTTTGGGGTTATGCTTGAATTGGGATTAAGGCTATGGGTTGGGCCAAGTTACATATAGAGTCCATTGGTGTGGGCATAGAGTTTGTTCAGCACAATAATTATATCTTGTGATGGAAAAAATAAGTTTTTTCATAATAATTTTATACCTTTTTGGCGTCAAACACAGGTAGTACAATTAAGGACCCAGAATCTCAAGCTCAGATTCTAAAATCAAAATGTACTCATAATTTACATATTCTCATGTAATATAAGGATATTGTTACGGGTAACTATGTTTCATCTATAACAAATAACGGTATCTAAAATATACAAATTGTAGTAGTGAGTGGGTTTTATCTGTATTTTAGTGTTGTTTTATTTGACTTACTTTAAGATATCATGTTCAGTATGGTAGTTAAGTCTTCAGTCAGCAAGTGATGTAAGGCATTTTGTGACTAGAAATAGAAACCTGAACAAAACAAACATGAGCTAAAATCTAGTGAAATAATCTAGGGTACCTTAAATTTAAGATTTAAATTGGTGTTCATGTAAATTAACAATCAATGATGTTGACTTAGTAAAACGTCTTGTTGCAATTCCTAACGAGTTTAATGTTTAGACAGTGCTTGGGACGTATCTGATTCTTTAAATGGAATAGAATAAACCAGTATAACTAAGTAACTATCTTCGATCAACACTTGGATACTCTAGAAGTTTCATCGCGCTATACAAAAGGCGAAAGACTAATTGATAAGAGATAATTTATTTCAATCAACTAAACCGAAACCAGAAAACACGGGGTAAGGTAACGTCCACTGTTCAGTTATACTGTAACATACCTACCAAGATAAAAATGTACAATAAGCGAAATATTATAATCAGTGTTATCAGTGTCTGCTACAAGTCTAGCAGAACCTACATTAGCACATTTTGAAAATATTGTCTGTGTAAACTTGAATGAACAGACAACTTCATGAATTGGTTTAGTCAGTTAGATAAGAAGTTTGTAGAATAGATGATAGCACTTAATTACACTTAAAATTCATATGAAAAGATTAATGGATTGGTTTATTAGATCCAAATAATGCAGATAAAACAAATATACTACTAAGCAGAATATTCACCTTTTTTTCATTATTTCTTAACTTTAGATCGATGTCGTGATTCTCTAACATATAAAGATTGTGGTGTATTTAAACAAAGTAGAAAATGCATTCTGAAATCAGAAGAAGCTCGTAGTCTTTGTGCTAAAACATGTGGCTTTTGCAATTAAGTAATATGATAATTACTAACATGGTGTACGTTCACTTACTAAATAAATATACTGATTAAATAATTCATTGGAATTTTTTTATCCTTAGTTCAACAGAAAACAATATTTTCAATGTTTGTTTAGCTTTATAATAAGTATGATGTCTATGTATCCATTGTTTTAAGACGATCAGATAGTAGATTACATCCAATGCTCATTGATTATTTATAAGATTATTATTAATGTTAAAGAATTGAGTTAATTGATTTGATTTATAGCGATTACATCTGGGTTTAACTCTTAATACTTAAAGATTGTAACACAACTGATCATCCTGTCGGTAGACAACAGAGAAACAAGATTCAAACACAAAAGTTTGTGGAATAGTGTATGTTATAAGAATAAGAAAAAGGTAATTAAGAGTGAAGCAGCAAAGCATAATCCTAACAAAAACAAATTGTGTCAAATCACATTTTCTTTACGTGTTCATTTGATTATCTTCGAATTCTTGAATCAAAGTTGTTCCATTAGCTTCATCCTATAACATAGATATACGTAAAGTCTACATTCGGTATTGAATATAAAAACAAAAACAGAAAGTGATATTTTCTAAATTGTGTACAGAATGAATTTGTTACAGCGATACGTAGAAGGCACTAAACTACGTAAATAAGAAAGCTTATAATGAAACATGAAAGTACTACACACGCATAGGCCATTATAATAACGTAATATCAGCGTATAAACATTTATATTAAGGCAAAGCGGTAGTAAAGCTAGTAAAAACATTGGGTAAAAATGTGAAAAACACTAAACAGCAGTTTAGTATCAACTATTTTAATATGTAGTCAGTTAGTAAGCACTTGAAAAATAGAAAAAAAGACCAGATTTGAGAAAATTAAATGCAGTCATTCATTTGTACTGAGTGTTTGGTGATCTTAGCAAATGTTATCATTACGCGATCATTGGTAAGTGCATCTAGTTTCTTGGACTTCACAATCATACGATTTCTCTATTTCATCATAATATGAAGCGGCTATTATAGGATGGTCAAAAACCATATCACTTCTGCGCAATTATCTGTGCAGTCTCCTAGTGCAGGAAAGTTTGACGGTGTTTGTAGAGTGAGTGTTTTCAGTGTCAACATATATCTTCTCAGTTGGTGGAAGTAGCTAGATACGCACATGGGAACATTCTCTGCATGATCAAAATCGCAGTGTAGTATCGTTTACCAACTTAACTGGGTCAAAACCGATGTTACTTTTTAGTGTTGTCCGAGCAACACTTCACTTCTAGACACCTAACTAGCTTTGAACTAATGATGACATCACTTTTTCTGCCAGTTTATTTGCGTCATTATTCTTTTGATACCTACTTTCCCCGTGTGTTGATGATTTATTTTTAGCGAAATAAAAAAATTTACTTGCAATCAACCAGATTAAAACTATGAATTTTTCATAGATTGTAAGAACATCGCCGGTTCACGTAAAGGTTAAGATCCTGGTTTGTCGAGGTATGGGCGGTTTCCACGAGTTCACCTGGGAGTTAAAGTGTGGTTTCGTAGACTAATTCAGCAACATTGCACCCAACGGCTGTCTTACAGTGCTATGAATTTCTAGTAACATTAATTAAAATGCATCGGTCCACTGAGAGATGTTCGTAGCGGAAAGGGATGTTTTCAGCTGGCAATAAAATCTTTCCACCAATCCGTTGGATTGTGGGTGGTAGGCGGTTGTTTGGTAGGGCGTAGTTCCAAGGAGTTTGGTCAGATAGTGGAGACATCTAGATCCAAACTGATGTCTACTGTCTGTCGTTATTGTAAGTGGACAACCAAAGTTTGCTATCCATCGTTAGAGGAAAGCGAGAGCGATCGTTTCACTAGTTATGTATTTCAATGAAACTACTCCTGGCAAGTATGTAAATCGGTCCGAGCATGTTAGAAGATAGTAGAATCTGTTTGATTCTGGTAAAGGTTCAACTACATCAAGGTGGACGTGATCGAATCGAGCGTTAGGGGTTGGGAAAGTGCTAAGAGGGCAATAATTATGCTGAGTCACTTTGTTCTTTTGGCATGATAAACAGGAGAGTGCCCACTGTTCAATATCCTTGTCTCTCTACGGCCAGCGAAATTTCCGGGTAATCAGCCTAGTAGTACCACAAACTCCAGGATTACAGAGATTATATAATGTGTCCAAGATGATGCGTCGATAACTCTTGGCAACAATTGGATGGGCTGTACCTGTAAAAAAATAACGAATTAGAGTGATACTCCTTTTCCAAATGTTTTTGTTTGGAGTTTGAGCGTTATTGTGAATAACTCATGATGGAGATCGTTGTTTTTATTTTAAGATCAAACTAGTTCAACAAGGTCGATTCCTTAAATACGATTCAAGAAATATATTCATGATAAGGCGTCGGCAACTACATTGTTAACTCTAGATATATGTCTTATATCAGTAGAGAACTGAGAAATATAGTCAAAATGACGAAACTCGTAAAGAGTACATATCTGAAGACGACTTCATAGAAAACGTCAGTAGCTTGTGGTCTAAAAATATAATAAATTTTCGGCCTTCTATGGAATAATGATAATACCGTTCAGCACAGTACATGGCTAACAGTCGACGTCCAAAAGTGCTGCGTCTCGATTCGGTATTGTTTAATCATCTTTAGAAGAATGCTAAAGGTTGCCAAGCTTAGTTTATCCATAGGTGCAGAATAGAGCTAATGGTTGAGTCAAACTTGCCAACATCAATGCTGACGGAAGCTACAGTATTGTGATGTGCAAGAGCAGTCGTATTGACTATTGCTTTTTTTGTTGCAGTAAAGGCTTTCTTTGACCCTGCATCAATTAAAATTATTTTTTAATTTTCACAAAGTTGGTCTTTTAGTGGTTTCACGATAGATGCACAGTTAGGTACAAATTACCTGTTAAAGCTTACCAATCCATCGGAAGCTCGCAACTGCTTAGTGGTAGTTGGTTTCGGATACCTCATAATAACCGCCACCTTGTGCTTTTGATGCTGTATACCATTAGCACCAATAGTATGTTCCAGGAAGTTTAACGAGGCTGTTCCACTTTGGCACTTCTGTATATTTAATATAACTCCATATTGTTACACTTTTCCAAAAGCTGTGTTCAGATGTTTCATCTGTGTTTTCTAATCTGGTCTTGCTATCAAGCAGTCGTCGATGTATGCATGGACACAGTCAAGACCCCGAAACACGTCATCAGTAAGTTGCTAGAATGTCTGTGTTACACTTCTCAAACCGAAAAACATTCGAAGGAATTCGTAAAGGCTGGATAAAGTTATGATAGCAGTTTTGGGGATATATAGTTCTCGGTCATCGGTATTTATAAGCCTTTACTAAGTCAATTTTTAAAATACCGTCATACTCTTCAGAGTAGCCGTTACGCCATGGATGTGGGGTAAAGAGCAACGATTAGGCGTCGTTTAAGTGTTGAGTCGCCGCTATTCATCGGTAGGACGCCGACCATTATTATCTTTCTTCAGGATCATATGTAATGGGGATGACCATAGGGTACTAGATAAGCAGTTTATTTCCAGGTATATCATATAATCGAACTCATTTTTTGCAACACTCAATTATTTTGAATTCAAGTAGACGTGCTTTCAAAATACAGGTTGACCTATAGTTGTGAAGTGGTGTGTAACATTGCTGTCTGCACATGATGATTTCGACATTGCCATATTCAGATCTGGATACCTGTTAAATATTGGCCGGAAATATGGGTTAATTAATAATTAAAAAATGCCTATTTTTGGCATTAAGAAGGGACGAGAGGAAAAAGAAATTTCTTTTCAATTATTTTTCATTAAAGCTCTATACTAATATATATATATATATATATATATATATATATATATATATATATAAATTAACCATATGTTTAAAATCATTCCAAATAATTATTGGTATATTACATAATAGGTTTCCAGTTTCATAGGTGTTAGATAACAACATTAGTGAAATCATGACTTAGCGACTTAGAAAAGTATTGGAAAAGATGTTTACCCCAGAGAAATCGCCTACTATATTCCACAACCATTCTGTCATAAGAAGAGGAACTAAAGACAGACTCATTAAATTCACTTCATCTGTGTGTATATACTGATTCAACCGCTTCTGTGGAGCCATTTACAGTGGGCGCACGATTCTGTAAGTACGTCATAAAATTTAAAAACATCACCCAGCCTGGCTAAGTATACGTCGACTACGGCAAATAAACAGCTCTGTACTTGCACATTCGGCTAATACGGAACATCAAGTAAACGTCAAGAGAGCTTTTAAAATCATCTATTGAGTTTCGCCTAATCTAACGTGTGGTTTACACATACGTCCACAACATATAGCTGAAGCGATCGGTACCCACATACACAAATCGTACCTGTGTGTACATAAGAAATTTGTACAGCTTCTTTTCTAGTCTTTGCCATCATAATAGCCAATGTTCGGATAGCTTATAAATAACTAATAATAATCATTTTTCTGATTATTATTATCACCACGATATACAACTCTTTTTGTAACTTCGAAATAATTTATCACCTTCTAATCGCAACCTACTCCTTACGGTTTTTTTGCAACGGATATTATGTAATCAACAATATGCCAACCCGTTCACTTATTATTTGCATACTTTCAAAACGATAATTATCTTATTCACTTTTATGCCTTAATTGCTTTGTAAATTAGCTGTAATTATTTTACAAACACCTTTGAACCAGGAAAATTACTATGTGACACACCAACAATTATTTGGTAGTGATTTCAAACCTATTGTATATATGTATAGATATTAGTGTAGAGGTTAGTCAAATTTTTAAACAAAAAGGGCAAAGGCTATAACCTAAAGCACTAGTTCCTGGAACGTATAGCTATGTGTTGCTGTCTACTAGCCTCTTTTTCCTAGAGTCCAGTCCTAGAGTGATTGCTCAGTAAATCTATGACTATGATACGTATTTTCACCACGGCTATGGTGAGAATCCAGTGAATGGGTTTTTGTATACCCACATTCAAGTAGACATATTTTTGCCATACGTGCATATTTCCTTATCATCGGAAGCTTGTAGACAGAATGCAGCTACATGTTAGTGATCGAATTAAGTTGTTGGCAAGAAACTGACTTCTACGCCATTATCGATGAGGTAGCGAATTTTCGCTATCATATCAGTGATGAATAACAGGTAGTTATTTCCACCGGCTATGGTTGCCATTAACGCGTGCTGGTGGGATAGTTTCCTGATATGTCGACAGTGAGTTTGTAACCAGGGCAACAGCGGGGATCTCTGAACTTTATCGAGGCTTTGCCACAGATGATATGGTACCAACACTAACGTGAGTTTTCCCTTTGTTAGGGTCGAAATGAGTACGTTGTAATGAATTACCTGGTCGGTGTCGTTCCCGTAGGTCGAGGAAACGAGAGAAAGTAATGCACAATTTCGTCACTTCACTTCCTGTCGCATGAGGTTTTCCTGTGACAGAATAAACCTTATTATGGCAAGTTTCGGTGATCTACAGGATTCGATCAGTAGATGAAGCTAGTGCTTCTACTGGGTTGTTATTAAGCGTTACCAGAACTGCTCGCACCTGTTGTAGTAATTTTAATAGGAAGAGTTGATGGTAAAAAGCCTCGTAAGTGTGCTTTGACCAATGACTTCTATCATGCGTGACAACATTTCTGTCGCTGAACTGCTACTAAGTTTGACGGTGCTGAATAATTCATCATTACTTTGTCTTTCAGACAGGTCTACGCGATCGATAATTGGCATTTTTAGCTTGTTGTAAGTTTCTAGGCAGTTAAGCCTAGAAAATTAGGCGATATATCTGTTTAGTTCACGCACAAGGGACCTTGTAGCACCTTAGGTTGACCAGTTAAGAGTTGACTTCAAACCTTGAGTATACGTCAAAACAATAAAGCCCAAGTATTCATTTACTTTCTTATTCTGCATAGATATTATATCTCCTATTATCTTATATTGCATGTTGAGAAGTTTTGTGTGTTTCAATGATTAGTATCACGCTCCACTACCGCCTGTCCCACGATAATAATATAAAGACTTATTTCCTAATAATCTGGTTTTTTTTCTATCAATTAAACGGGACGTACTAGAGCGTTAAAACTTTAAGACAGCAAAAGAATTGAACTCATCGATCTATCACGCCGTGGTCTTGGAATCCAGTGTCTGCGTACCAGAACCGAACTTGTGTGTTCTCTATACAAAAAGAGATGAATTGAAAGTTTGGTGGCGTAAGGGTCATAATTCTGATAAGCTTAGTCATCGGATTAGCCATCATTAAATTAGCAATATGTGCAAATACAGATGTGCAGTGTATAACGTGCAAAAAAAACACAAAAATGCTTTGTTAAAAACTATAAACGGGAACAAACCTATGGTTGAAAATGTGCCCGTCAGCTCACCAATAGTGTGCAGCTTGTATGACCAAGTAACGTTTATCGTATAACCAGAGCGACTTCTAACGATTAAACCTACACACACCAATAAGAATAAATCAGAAGGCGGTGAGGGTTAAAGAACTTATATTTGATCGGGAGTAGAGCGTCAATTGGATAGCAATATCTAGGCTGGCTAATTAGAGAGTGATAGAGAGTTGCTTCCCACGTTGTGTTATGTCGTGGTTTGATGATGATGCGTGACTGAGCGCCTCCAACTAGTCGCGTCCACTAGAACAAACATGGTCATAATCAATGTCGAGAGGCTATACAACTGTTTATTTAGGGGATCATTTACCGCTACAAGTCTATTGTCAGGTGTCTAATTAATACATCTGGTTCACTTAATTGTGACAAGTAATAATAATAACCGTTTTATTCTTAAGTAGCATTGTATACATGAGAACATACCAGTTAACAGGTATGACCTGTTTTCGAAAGGGTTTCGATAGAGAGTCATGGTGACGAAATTCACACTATTTGAAAATACTGATTAATTACAGAGCCCACGATAACAAGGTACATAGTTTACAGTACTAGGGTTTCAAACGTTAATTTTGTAACCTGCACATCAAACAAATTACCGTGTGCTTTTTGTCTGTGGCGCAGCGATTCCAGGAAATGCCTGTGAGTAAGCAGAATGGACCATAGAGACTAACCAGATACGGAATACAGCTAAGAGTATTTAAAATTTGGTAAAGAGAGTTAATCTATGTGTGTTTATCATGAGTGGTGTTACTGTTGCATTAATTACGTTGCTAACCAGCCTTAAGAGTAAGTTGCTGAAAGACTTTTTACGAAAGCAGACCACGAAATTGGGGCGAAAGTGACATAAAAAAAGATATGAAATAGCAAGAAAAAATTTAATTTGTGGTAACAAGATAATCAGTTTTAAACTAGGATCTTCAATTTTTCTTTTTTTCACCACAGCGTACATGATTGTAGTGTTTGCAGTTTTAGAACCTTAATAAGCCATAGCTGATTGATTCCAGGTTAAGTGTTAATTCGTCGATGATTTGGTATAAATCTTTGGATTTTATATATGGAATTATCAGTCGTTTAAATTTTATGATATAATTAGTAGTGAAAATATTTTGTGGTAGTTTATTCCAGAGTTTGCGGTAGAATACGATGAAGAACTTATAGGGATATTGTGTTTGGTACTTATTAATAAATAATGTTGCCTTTTTTTCGGAGGTAGTATCTAGGGGTTTGTTTCCACGTGGAAGAGAAAGTCGAGAATGACGTTTCGTTGATTATTTTATGGAAAAACATTAGGTTATGTCGTAGTCGATGGTGACACAGGTCCCATGACCGGATAAAGAAGGAGGGTTGAGCATAGGGTTAGCAAACCTATCTCTTAAAAATAACAATCCTGCTACAATAGTGCAAATCGGATGAAAACTATTTAAATTTCGTCCTGAGAGTTGAAAGGTTTTTTACTTCGAATTCTTATGATGCCTCATGATAAATGCCCAACTTCTTCGGAAATCATGGGGCTGATGTCCCTTCCGACAACCAAAGCAACGATTAAAATAGGTAACCGACCTCAAATAATTGTCCCCTAGGCCCTGTGATCACACTCTCGGGTCATAACTTCCTTTTTAACCTACCTCAAGAATAACTATTCAACGGTAAGGGTAACCGGGAAGTGATATCCACCATCATACTTCTAATAGCACTCAAGATCACATTGTTTGCGATCAAACAAGTTTTTCCTTTCTGGTTTCAACTATTTGTACTTCTCCCACTACATATGTGCGTGACACTCGTACTAATTGCACAAATTGTAGAAATATCAAACCAAGTCTCCTGAAACCGCGCTTTAAACTAAATGTTGCAGCTTTTAGTATACGTACTTTGTTTTAAACCGGTCGACAAGCTGCCTTAGCAAAAAAACATTAGGATCTCTTGCAGTTGATTCATGCTGTGTCTCCGAAACAAGCATACAGAACCCCAGCATGGTCATCCGTTCGGCCTTACCTAATCAATGCATTGGAACAACACAATTCACTATTCGTTTATCCGGAGACCCTGCAGCAGGTTCACGTGGCCTTGCTGGTGCAGATATAGCATTAAGCTTATAGGCAGAACACCTACTTCTTGAGTGGATCCCTGTAAACAGTCGTTTATGTGCTGTCCATCTTAATGGCAGAGTACAAACTCGGAATGCTAGGGACACATACCAATACCTTTTTGTCGTCTCTGCTTATGCCCCCACTGACTGCAGTACAGATGGAGTGAAAGACGAGTTCTATATTAAGTTCTTTAGCCTCCTACAGAAAGCTAAGCACTCAGACATCGTAATTATAGCAAGGGATTTTAATGTCCAAGTCGGTAGGATAAATCAGACTAAAAAACACTTAGGTGGGTCACACGACATCCAAGCCCAGTAAACGGATAACGAAGATCGTCTGATACAATGATTTTCAGACCACCGTTTACTTCTAGCTAGCACAAACTTTATGCATAAAGAGTGACACTGTTTGACATGGAGATTTCATTCATCTACATAACGATGGACACAAATCGACTACATCAGCGTTAGCGTTGGAGAAGTTGTGTAGAGGACTGCCACCCGTTCTGGGGCACGTGTTTAGACTCTGACCACGCCCTAATGAGAGCACGTATCTCTATGCGTTTTGCTGGTCGCAGAAAGCAAACCCCTTATATATCAAGTTGAGACTGAAAATACCAAGATTGCATTTCAAAATGGCTTGGCTAAGCGTTTAGTCGCCCACAACCAATAGATTCACCCCGAAACAGCTGGGAACGATTTTAAAGCAGGCGTAGACGCACCAGCGTTATTCACATCTAGCTTCAATCTAAAGGTTATGAAAGACCATTGGATCTCTGTAACTTCTAGCGAACTGATGGAGGCTCAAAAACTCATATCAGCAAGTTTGGAGAATGTTGAAGAGCGACAACAATTGAATTGTAGATTGACAAAGAGTCTACGTAAAGATCGTGAACAGTAGTAGGCAACAGAAGCTAAAGGGATGGAAGCACCGGTGGCGAACAATAGTAGACAGCTGTATCAACTTATCAAGGACACCGGTATTCAGAAATCGGCGGTTAATAAAATTATCTCGGAAAAGGATGGGTCTTTGAATTCACTGTCAGTCTAGATGATTGGAAAGATGGAAGGAACACTTTCAAGAACAGTTCGACTGACCTCCAGCTACTCTTAGCTTACTATTCCCTAGCTACCTGAATAGAAAACTGACACAGGTCCCCTAACTCTCATTGAGGATGAGAAGGCTATAAGTAACTTGAAGCGAGGAAAAGTAGCAGGACCTGATAGGTTGTCTACCGATATCTTTAAGGATGGTGGTCCAGTTTTGTCTGATTAGTTAACTGATATAGTAGTCGACGTCTGGGAACTGCACATCATCCTATCTGACTGGTCTCGCTCACTGATCATTCTAATTTACAAAAAGAGACAGAAATCCTCGTATGGTAACCACAGAGGATTCAGTTTGACTAATATAGTATCTAAAACATTATCCACTATAATCATTCTGCGTTTATTCAACACTACAGAACAGCAGACTCTAGAAAACTAGGTTGGTTTCAGACTTGAACATGGCTGTGTTGATCAAATAATCACCCTGCGACAGATGCTCAAACACAAACATACATACCAACGTCCGACTATAGTTGTATTTCTTGACTTGAAAACAGCTTTCGACTTGGTAGACTTTGGAGTCTTGTGGCAGTGTCTGTCGTTAAAAGGCATACCTCAAAGTACATAAACTTTATAAAGGCTCTACACCCGATCACCACCGGTCTAGTCAGAGTATATGTCGAATCATTACAAGAAATTTCATCTTCAAGTGGGGTTCGTCAGGGTTGTCTCTTATCACCATTTTAATTTAATTTCGTCATAGATATACTCCTAGAAGTACGACCCACTTCTTCTTATACCTCAGGAGTTAATCTCCTTCCAGGAGATACTCTCGTCGACTTATAATACGCAGACGATATAGTCTTATTCGGTGAAGACGCTGACAATATGTAAAGTCTTCTGAGCACCCTGCAAAACAATGCAGGCATATTCGGGATGCGCTTCTCTCCTTTCAAATGCAAAATGTTGCTCCCTAGCTGGTCTGCTTCTTTACCTAGAATAGTTAAATGGAGTAAAGTAATTGAATGCGTTGACTGCTGCACCTATCTCCGAAATCTCTTCCCCCATTGGTGGGTAGGTGCCTAACAAAATCTCGGTACGGATTTAGAAAGCCCGATAGGCACTCGCCAATTTACGCCACTTGTGGCGTAGGCGAGATATCCGTCTCTCAACCAAAGGCCGGGTGTACTGCGCAGTAGTCCGCACCGACCTAACATATGGCTTCAAATCGTAGGTCATCAAAGTACAAGGTATGCGTCGACTTAAGATGTCAGACCATAGAAATCTTTGTAGCATTTCTCGTATGCCATAGAACAGTAGAATGAGTAATATGGAGGTTAGATAAAAGGTTCTTGGGGAATATGACAAATCACTCAGAGAGGTCGTTAACCTTCATCGACAGAGATGGCTAAGACATGTGTTGTGCATCCTTGACTACCACCTGCCTTGTCGCGCGATGTTAGCTAGGGTTGAGGTAGAATGGTAAAAGGGTAGGGTCAGCCAAACCAAAACATGTCCTCAGTCCATGAAGTCTTTGACTGTTAGTCTGTGCCATGTTGATAGATGCAGATAACTTGGTTGGAGTCCGCGTAATACCCATAATTAATGGCTAAAGACACTTGAAGACATGGCTCAGAGTTGGTCACAGTGGCGCAAGTATATTCACTCTTTAATTTAATCTAAATTTCAAATTCGATAATTATTTTTTGCACATCTTTACTTTGCTCTCCTCTTTTGTACTCTGTTATAATGTTACCTCTATTATCTCGTAGTGCTAATGTAATATGGCAACTCGAACCTATGGGGTATTTGCCTGGTTCTACTTTGTCGATGTTGATGATGCTGCTGGTGATTGGTTCATGTAACGACATACTGTTATCAAACTTTACTGTTTGATGCCTTCCTTCTAGGAAAAATGCGAACCATGAGTGAGGTGGATCTTTGACTCTGATTGACTTTATATCATTGAGCAGTCGCTTATATGGGACTTTGTCGAAAGCTTTACTGATGTCAAAAAATAAACTGGACACTAGGAGCCCTTTGTCACATGGGTAGTTATGCAATCTTGATAGTCTAACAAACATGTGTCACACAACCTAGTCTTTAAGAATTCATGTTGGGAAGGGGAAGAGTAGTTCGTTCCTAAGTAAATATTGCAGTAGTTCCTCTTTGATTACTTTTTTCCATTACTCTCGATACAACAGAGGTTAGGTTGATGGGACGGTAGTTCTCTATATTCCCTACAGGTTCGGATTTAAACTTAAGAATGATATATTCATAGGGTAGAGTGGCATGCAGTTGAGAGTGCTATTGCAAATAGTTTAAGAAGTGCTAGGTGGAAGTCAGTACCACCATTCTTAAGCACATTAGCTGGTATACCATCAAGGCCCATCGTGTATGAGTGCTTTGACGTAGTGATGGCCTACGTGATATTTTCTACAGTGAATGTTATCGCTCTGATTTTGCATAGTAGTGGCGAAGTGGGCTCGTCCCTATCTATGTGGTTTACAATGGTATGTGCAGTGGCAAAATGCTCACTAAATAAATTAGCTATACATCAGGAGTCATCATATATTTTATTGTCGCAGATAATGAGGTTTCCACTCTTTATCTTGTAACTACTGACATTTAGTCCGGAAGGTCTTGAGAAATTTCGTATAGTCACTTTGTACAGTAGCCTGTTTTTCTAGTGCAATTCACATTTGTATGCGTTCTGCCTCGGCCTTAATACATATTTTGTTCATAGCTGTAATGGAGGAAAAATATTTAAGCTTATAAAATTTCGATCCATGCCTACATAGGCTTCTTCTTACACTAGTAGTGATAAGCATACTTTTCGGAATTCCGCGTTTAGTATATCTTGAAGGTGCAACAGTGTCAAGCGCATTATAAGGGATTTAGTAGAGTATACTAATCAGTTTATCAGCATTATCTTCCGTAAAGTAGTTATTCAAGTCAAGACATTTGAAGTAAGCCATACAGCTCGTTCAGTCTATCTTGTGAAAGGGTCTGTTAGGTATTGTAACGGGGCATTTATACGCTATAGTTTCTAAGTAGAAGTGTGAAAAACCAAATGGATTAGGCAAATGCATATTTTATAAAAACAGAGAATGTCATAAAATATTATATACATTGCTTTCAATCATCAGTTTGCATATCACTCGTGTTCTCTCCGTGTCGATTGTAGGCTTTCTTCCCTCGGTTGTTCTGGATTTTCCTATGTATTTTGATCATGGTTTGCCTCTCGCCACCCCGCATCTGATCTCATTCGCTGTTTCCTGATTCTTTCCAAGTTCACACAACATTCCGCTACCTACTACTCATGGATGACTTTAAGAGTAGTATCCACAACAAAAGCTGGACATGGCAATATTGTGGTCACTACCTGGGAATTGTTTCCCTGCACGTACGGGACACTGAATAATTTTATTTGCAAAAACTAAATCAAGCGCATCCAGCCGATGAGTCGCAAATAGGACGAAACGCGCGTCCTGGATTCCACTTACCAGTCATAATGCGAATTGAATAAATCTGAAACGTTTTTGTATCTAGTGCTGCTACGGACATACTGTGACCAGCAACCAAGCTCTAAACTTTCTATATGCACGTCATAGCGCTTCAGTGCTTTGGTAGGAAACCATGAAATCCCAGGTATGTTAAAGTCTCCACAAGCAATCATACCCTTAAGGGGTAGGGTGGAGGCTAGTGTAAAAATGTCTTATAGTAAGGTTCTGTTTTCTATTGATGGGCTGGTAGCATACGTGGCGGAATAAATAAGATTTTTAGACAGTATGTTTCCTAACAATCCCCATTAAGTCCTGTAATTTATTTAAACCTGTTGTATCAAGTGGAAGTGAGGTTAACTTTGAGTAAACATATATCAGACAACCTCCTGCACATCCATGTAGCCTATCATTACGATACAGATTATAATTACTAAGAGACGTATTTAGATCATAGACATCAGGAGTAGTCTATACCTCAGTTATCATAATAATTAAGGGTTGGATGATTGATGCAAGTATAGCTAAGCGGATCATTTTGTTGCATACTGATCGTGCTTTTAGTAGTCATAGACTGAGCAAGTTGTCAATAATGTTGAAGTAATCTTTAGTATCATGGATAAAGGAGTCAGGTTAAGAACTTTGAATGAGATTATGACTTGGGATTAGTTGTTAAGCATCAAGTTGTTCAGATACTAGTAAGTAGATGATTGGTGACTGATATACAGTCTCAGTATTTCGGTAGTCACTGCCATCGTAATTTTCCATGCACAAAGTGTTTGTGATAAGCGAGAACAGTGTGCTATTAGACTGGTTAATTAGTAGTGACAGAGCTGGAGGTTGATTGTACTGAGGCTCGTCATCAGTTTTCGACTTAGCAACGGCTGCAAGGGCGATGAGTAGAGGTAAGGATGGTTGTGAATTATCGTATGAAAATACTATAAAAAAGATTCGAGATTGTATGCGTAACATAAGGACCATAGTAATTTGGTAATGAGTTTTGGGATGTCTAAGTCTATTAGGTCACTTCCATTTTTGTTGGTTGTAAGAGATATTGTGGTGTGTCTATATTAGTGTAGTTGTGGCTATGAATAGGGTGGGTTGCACCTTAGCTTTTAGTCCGCTGGGTGGTATGGATAGTGTTGGTGATGATGTACTAACAAAAGGATGCGTCGAAGGATTTGTTTCGAAAAACTTATTTGAAGTGGTACATCCTGAGGAGCTAAATCATACATAAACAAATCTTCATACCTCCAAAACCATGTATCAAAAGTAACATTAGCTTCTGGATCATTAGTTTCATTAGTTTTAGTTGTTCATCTAACAACATATCCATCTTGGTAAGATCCACAGTCACCATCACCCATCGCCAATTGTTATATCGGGGTAAAACGCCTACTGCTATATGCGAACTAACTGCAACTCTAGTCTGCAAACTTGTCTACGCCAACTGATAGTCGCAACCGTGACCAACAACTCGACAACTGATTACTCACCCCAAGCTAAAATCAAGAAGAAACAAACGCAGCACTAGGCAGATTCACTTCTAATAAATCTCAACTCTGTATATATAGTTACAAAAGCAATTTTGTAGCAACTTAAGTAATCAGCACACTAAAATGACACTACAACCAATCACAATTAACAAGGTCCGAGTTAAGAAAACGAAGAGCAGTACCAGTTACCACTTAATTTACAATAAATAAAAAATAGCAAAAACGAGAATAATTACATGAAAAATAACTAATTTGTTCCTAACTTCGAACTATCAGATCTAGCATGTTTTACTGATTTTATAAATTGCTTGTAATCTAGGTAAACGCAAAGTGATGTTGAATTGAGCAGCTAGTCTTTCATGTTTTACGCAGTCTATTACATTTACATGGAATTCTAGACATGCCACTTGCATACAATGGGGTCGCTCTAACCCATCTAAGTGTAAAACTCTCTGAGATATTGTAAACTGTGGCTTCGTGAAATAAAAGTGAGTCGCTTTACACTTTGTGTTGTGTTGAAAACAAGCAATATTTCAGCTTGCTCTGCCTCATCTATTTCTATACCATCATGCTTTCCAAATAAGTAGGTTAACGGGGCTAAGTCACTTCAGATAGATTGTATTTAGGTAAATGCCGATTGTCTATCATTGATTACGCTTTTACGGTAACCAGTGTGGTAGAGAACAAGCCAACCGAAATACAGCTGGAGAAGAAACTAGTGAGAGACGCTAAAGGAGAATAAGATACAAATTGAAGAAATTATCATACTGTGTCACAAGACAAGGACTAACTTGGCAGAGAAGAAGAAGAAGAAAAACGAGGAACACATTACGCCGGAAATCGCAGACAGACATGAAAAGAATGTAAAGGACTTAGAAAGGAGTGAAAAAAAAGCCCAAAACAAAGTTAGTTGGCGAATGCTGGCCGGCGATCTGTGCTCCAGGAGGGGAAACAGGCAATAATTATTTGGTTGCAGGATATTATCCTTCAGGATTTATTTCATGGAAAATGACATAGAATTTGGTACTGTGTGGTCATTACCCACTTTCCGTAATCCCTCTTATACTCCTTCGTAAATGTACTCTGCTTCGAAAGATTGTCTCTCATATAAGAGCCATAGAAGAAACAAGAAGACCTGGTCACCACAATTAGGGTAGTTCCAGCATTGCAGTTGCTGAATGGCGTGGCTTCAGCACAAGTAAAATTTAGTTAGGGAGCTAAACTGTCCCAATCGATCCTAGTACAGATAAACTATTTACCGACTTCATTCCTACGTCTGGGCTGCGTGCCACTAATGTTTCCTGTTTAGGAGAATTTAGGGAATAAATTGCATTTCTTTCCACTTCATTAACCTCATCAACTCAGCATAGTAAATATTCCCAACCTACTTGGTATTGGATTGTGGGACTATTAGTCTTGTAGCAGCCTCTGATAATCCTGGAGATATTATTTTACTTATTGTGCATTCTAATCCTCCTATGCACGTCACAGTATGATTAAACAACAACATTGTTAATGCTCCATGCTTTATTGATTTCGCTTGCTTGATTATAGCTGAAATGAACTACCTCTTATCAATCAATCATTCTTTTAACATTCATGTTGATCCTGGTCAGTTACCCAGGCGTTCTCTGAAGATGGTTAATAAGTTATACAAGTCTTTTATTTAAGTAGTAGGATGGATACCAGGCATTGTTTAAGCTTCGGGCTCAGTAGTAATCTCAGCCATACTAATCCAACGCCGTTCATTCCTACAAACTTACCCTGGCGAAATTAGAGTAAATTGTCGCTCTTGTGTCTAACGATGGAAATCAATCTCACTGTTGATCTATCAGGTCGAAGAGAGAAGTAAGTTATAAGACACTTCAAACGACACCACGTACAGTGTACGCCAACCAGTCATCTAAGCCAATAAAAGGTCGCTAATTGTCATGGAATGAACAGTTAATCATGATCTTGAAGGTTGTAGACCATAGCTAAGATACTAGCTTTGAAGGCTCATTTTAAAAATGATGGATGGAAAATGTTGGCCGATTGGCTGATAGAGAGTAGAGTGTGTAAGTGTTTGCGCTGTGATAGAGTTACATACTTTGAAGCAATCTTACTTTGAATAGATACATACTTGCTGTCTGTAGACTGAGGTTGCTCTTATTTGTCAGAAAGTAACTGGCGTCAAATTTCTTTTACTTTCCAGTTTTAAACACCATGCTTTCATTGTTTCAAGCCTTTGACATTTCTCACTTTTACTGATTAGTTTCACTATTAACGATCTAAAAAAACAACGAAAGAGTGAGAAAAAATCTAGCTGAATCTGACAAGACCAGATCAATCGTGCATCCAGTCTATTATCAAAGAAAAGCGACGACCAAAAACTTAACTCGTGACACCTAAGTAACAAGTGAAAACAAATCGATCAGTTTGTAGTAGTTCGTTCTACAGATATTAGATGTTGGAAGAACTCCTGATTTGCTTTCTGCATCACCGGCTAACACCTTTCTTTCACTTAAAGTTCTTCTAAATATTCTCACGTAAAAGACTCTGAACTTACAGAAATACAAGGTACCGTCTTGCTACATGTGAATTATCATGCAAAGTGCCGATTTTGTTTAGGTTATGAAATAACCTGCGCCAAAACTTGAAACGTCCAAACGACCTTGGGAGTGGGATTTTTGCAACTTTTCAACCGTTTGTGTAGATTCCTTGTTTATTTTAAGATGTTATACAGAGCTGTAATTGTTTTGTCGTTACCGACCAGGTGATTGATATCGGTCTGCATAAAAATGAGGTTCGCACTATTAATTTGTACTTTTTTATGATTTCGCAAATTATTTGATTTGTCTAAATTTAGTATTTCTCCTCATTTTGTATTTTATACATTTCTAACTTAGTTATGCTTGTTGCTTAAAGTCCAAATATTTCTTTACTATATTTCACTGGGCCACAACTATAATTATTAGCTTCCCCAAACTAACAGGTACGAGGAAATAGTGGATACTAGCAAGTGAGGGGAAAAGATGAAAATTAGGTGAACATTTTACAGGTGATAATGATATAAAAGAACAGTAAAAATGGTATTCGTCATGTTCTTTGGCGTAGTTTGCGATTAATAGTTCGAAGATTTGTGAGAAAAGATGTTAAATAAATATTCGAAAATTTCCAGGTCTTGATGTAAAGTTAACATCTCTTCTAACTTCTCTAACAATTCACTTACATTTTCTGTAAGTTATCTTTTGAGATGCCGGTTTTCATGTGTGAGAGTGAAACTGCAACAAAGTTGTAATAAAAACCCTATTCGTTTGTAATATTCTAAACTGTTTGCCACCAGGTATATTCACTTATAAACAATGCCAGTTGTAGCATGTACAGAAATAACAAAATGATTATTCAGCGTTTCTATTGCCAATCAAGTCGTGCCAAGTAAATAGCGAGTTTACTGGGAACTCATTCAGTTTCTTAATAGCATGGGTCTAAATAGTTTTCTACTGGAGAACAATAATCAGTAATATATCACTGAAAACTATAAATGGGTTTAATACTTACTTGCGTTGCTCTTTTATTTTATTTTTGTTACCTTGTCAATTTTTACTATATTACTAGGTCTTCTGCTCATCTACCTTCAAGATGTCACTCATTACTCAGATAGGCTGTTTAATATGTTAGCTATCTAAAATACTAATATAAAACCTTTTTCCGACTAAGTTCATGTATCCCTTCGATTGTAGGTGGCAAGTTTACAACATAAATCTTCATTGACCATTTGAATAATTCATACCAGTTAATCATGAAAAGAGTTGGTGGACCGAATAACTTAGATCCACCATCTAAAGTCGCTAAAACAAGAGATTCATCAGATGAGAAAAATAAAAATGTTGGTGGTTGGCAAGTATGTTACACACTACTATTTGTTTCACTATTTACTGATTGAACAATTTGTCATTCGTGTTTTCACGAGTTTAGTCTTATTTTGTAGCTAAAAGAGATATGAATATTTTAATATTAGATTGTGTTGCTTACGTTCCTTATTTGTGATTCACAAAAATGTGCAGTTCATATGCTTACTTAATTACTAGCGTATTAATGTTTGCATTCCGAACGGAATCTTATTTTATGGCTAAAGTCCTATCAGCTTAAGCGACAAATCAATTTTATCTCCGTAGTAATGTTCATTTGATAACGCTTTAGTGTGGGCAATTCTTTTCTCTGCTTGAAATACTTTGTTTGCCAGAGTTAAGTATAATCATCGACGATAATTCATTACGAAGACTAGTGTTGATCTAACAATCTAACTTTAGTGATCTGAACAGATTTTATCTGGGATGCCGTTTGAAACAAAAGAAGTTAGCTAAATAATTATTTCATGATGTTTTGGCGTGAGGAGCAGCAGTGCTAAGTTCTTTGTGATGATCTTTCCGTTGTTGGTAGTGTTTACCTTTCATTAGGATCTATTAAAATTTAGGGAGGCTGAACAAACACTGATATTACTTCGTGGTAAACTTCGGGTTGTTCGATGGACATCATTAACAATTGAAAGTAGAGTTTGTTATCAGAGATCTACGCCAGTTGCAATGATTATTATAATCTGATATATTTAGATGGGATTAACATACATTATCATATATACGATTGATAAACGTAGACAGATATATCATGGTAAAACTTTCAGTTCGCTAAACGGTATGGTGTCGTATATTACAATATATCACCTTCATAAAAGTATTTTTTATTATATTTTGTTTCGACCTACCACTTGGGATAAGTCTGAGCTATGTTTTGTAATTTAAATATCCTGTTACCTACTTATAAACTAACTGGTTTATTTTTACTGCCTCCTAAAAGGGTGATTTCTTTTCAGTAGTTTTTATTCCCATAAACTATTTTCTTCCATTGTAGGCATCACTTGGATGTTCATTAGCTGAAAGATTAGAAAAAATTACTACTGTTCAACACTTGACAACACGTCAAGTTAAAAGGTTGCTAAAAGATGTTCTGACTAATGAAGACGTTGTGAACGCTTTGCGTCGGTATATCGATGGAGAATTCAAAGAGCCTGAAACCGGAGAGGTTTCGGCAGCTACTCGAAGGCGAGCTAAATCCTTGGGGGTGTTTTCTATCCTCAATGATTTTGGGGAAGATTCAGGCTACCACTTGGAATCGAGAGCTATTACTAGGTAATTTATCTCGTTTTCTACTTTTTTAAAAATCTACTATAGTAAATTAATCATATAATGCTATCAGATTTATTTGTATATTTATTCGAACACATATATATAGCGATACCAATCAAATTGTCATTATTATGGCCGAACACACATTCCTAAGCCCGATCGTTACTAACGTGATGTTACCGCTAGATGTCAGCAATCCTTTGGAGACGACGATAGTCGAACATAGTTGCTGAATATCGTCAACTCGGCGAGATCAGGTTTTCAAAGCATTGAACAGAACTGTCCTCACTAAGTGTCGTAAACTTAACCTTCTATAGTTAGACTCACATCACTACGGTGCCTAAAATGGCCGTTTCGCTATCTGTTTAACCCAGTAAATTAAGAAAGCACATGTGACAGCAAATTTTATAAATTACCATTTAGTTTTTTGTGACCATTTTACTCTCATTTTTTGTTTGTTTCGGATATTTGATATCTTAGGTCTCTCACTCGTCGTATTGAAGAATCATTACAAAATCACTTTCCGCATTCTATTGGATCAGAAAATAAAACACCGTGTACTATTTTAGATATGGAATTCCCTGACGATGATGGTAACAATGAAGTTAATTTAGGAAATAATTTGGATACTTCGTCAGTTGATTTTGATTACCAACCGGATGATAGAGATTATGAAATTTTAAGACGTGACCAGGTGCTTGATTTTACTGAAGTCACCAAGCGTGTTTCCGTTCTCACGGATATAGAAAATGAAAATAGTCATAATGTTAGTAGTAGAAGCAGCAGCAGTGAAGGTGACTCACAAATAGATCTTGATTTGTATTGCGACCGCATTCCAATCAATACCGTGGATAATTTTGTTTCACATGCTAATGAATGTCTTGACCTACCAACTCCTCGTTTCACTCGTTCACAGGCCAAAACATCAAATGGCTTATCGAAATTCATAAGTAATGTTTGCTCTGAAGAGCCTGAAAACCCTGATTCCAGCACATCATCACAGTTAGATACAGTTGTTAAACTATCTCCTCCCGATAGCTCTCGTTTTTATGTTGATGATGCAGAAGAGGGAGAGGAGACGGATGCGACAGAGGATACAGCAAATAATAATCGCGACACAAATAAATACGTAGATACTGAAGATGCAGATAATGATGTTTATACTCAGTTTCTTCGCTCATTGTTTACTTCCGCTTCCAATTCATCCAATTGTACGCCTAGCAAAGTATGTTGTGGGTTTTTGATGTTTTGTATGAATTTCCTTGTATAGTTATTTTTTTATATCTTTGTTTGTACCGCATGAATTATTGTAGAGATTCGATCTGATGTTACGAAATGATTTCATAGTACGTCAGTAGTGGTATAATTATAAGTTAGTCATTATTCGAATATTCCAGTCTCGGGCTGTGAAACTGGATAATTCGGGTCCACTTTGGAACATTAGTTCTCTCAAGATTTCAGATACATCTTACTATTGAGTCCACAAAAACTAGGTACAAAGTTTTTTGTTGACCACCTCTTACTATCTAGCGTCTAATTATAAGTAATAGTTATTGACTCTTCGAAGTGCTTGATATCAATATCTGGGTTTCATGAATTAACGTATTTATGTTCACGTGCACAATTTTCATCAGTAAACAGCCTTTTGTATTTCGCGGCGGTCTTATTCACTTTTCGAAAGGTAATTGAATGACCGTTTAAAGTGTAAGACTTTCGGATCCATGTATAATCCTATTCTGGAACTTGCCTTGTCAGCAATACTTAATGATAGTAATTACATAGTGACACAGGGGTTTAAACAACCAGAAATTCTTACGGTTAAGTTAGTGTTTGTTGGTTTGATAACCTAACATTTGTTTATTGGAGATGGTCATTCAAATCCTATTTTATACCTACATTGACAATGTCGATAACCTTCAATATGTGACTTAAAATCTAGTGCACAAAAATACACTTTGTTAGTGTGTTACTTCATGATTTCCAGTGTTAAGCTTAAACTGCTTACTGGTACACTTCAAATTCTCAGTATTTTTCCTGTCAAGTTCTAGAGAAAGTCATCTTTAATTATAATATCGGAAATTCTCAACCTATTAACCTGAACCATGCATTCTCTTTCAGTTTTCTGATGCTTTGTCACAATAAAATAGTCAACTTTTCTTCATAACCAATAGCTTGTAATTCAGATGCTTTTTCAGTGTACATTGGGATAATGTTTATTAGATAGCAAATTATTTAATTAACACAATGGTGAAATGTGGGCACAATGAGCATAAAGCCAATGATTTGGTTTTTTCGATCTAGTTGCCATCTAGGAATACAGGATATCTGCAACTTCGATTAAACCTAAATATTCCTTTGATTGTCCTAAATCATGAAGTATTAAATAGATTTCGTGACTTTCTTTTGATCCTAAGCTTTAATATTATTTTATATATTTTTGCCAATAATTCCTCTTTTTAAATCACACGTTCTTATTTACCACCACTTATACTATTGTTAATTTACTACTTTGGTATTCTCATCTTTCTGTTCTAATATGGAGTCTCAGCCTGAAAAGACACGCATATGCACTAAGTTCTGTTTTGTTTAGTTTACTGTCAAATTTTTCTCTACCTTTTAGTCGAACGCTCAAACAGCTGCTCCAGTTAAAGCATCTGCAATTTGTGAGAGACTCCTAGACGATGGTCTTCCATCATCAAGTAGAAATCATCCTTTTGTACATCATTCAAAAAGGAAATTATCACAGTCAACATTAAGACTTATAAATGATGATGATGACGATGATGATGATCCAGAATTTGATGTAATGGCGGAATTAGATGATGTTGATAGGGAAGATTTCTTCTATGAGTTACGGGATGATCGTGCTGTTCGAGTATCAAAAATGGAGGCAAAGGTTTGTTGTTTTGCAATTATGCCACTTCTGGAGTATTTTTAATTATATTGGTGCAGAAAGAATGTTGCTGACTCTATGATAAACAGTTTAAATAACTGTGTTTGTAGTGTACTGTTGAATTGTACTTTATGAACGCTTTTCACAATTAAATAGGTGAAGTAGGTCAGAATTTGTCATACGCAGGTTCATCTACTTTTTATCTTCCTCTAAATCCTGGGTTTCAGTATTCTTATATATGCACTTTTTCTCCTGTCTTATTGAAGCGTATACTCATTATTTAGTCTCTCCCATAATCATTAATATTACAATTGCTTCGGCTCCTTGCCATTTACCTTTGTGATTGTATCTTGTCATGCTGATGTGATATGGCCGGATTACTATAACTGACTGACTAAAAATGGCTTTTTACTACCCAGCCATAATATCATTGAAATCCATGCTAATATATCTCTGATCTAGATTACATACTAGTATGCTTTATCAAACAGACACATTTTAAATTTTTCACTCAGTTTGATATTGAAACTTATGTGCTTGTTAAATGAGGAACTTGTCCTAGATACATTTACAAATGACATTATCATTTCAATGGAAACTCAGTAAAATATATAATGTGGCGGATTCTGTTATTCATTATAGGCGATATGTTTAGAACGTCAGATATGATTGAAAGGTCATTTGGTTTGATGGCGACTGTGTATTGACATAGATAGTCATCTTATGTCAAAGAGTTTAATATTTCACGCATAGGACCAATATCTTGTTTGTCGTGTATAATCATCAAATGCCTTAACCGCTAAGTAATAATTCATTTATTAGTTAATTCATAATCCTGTTCAATGTTTTAGTAATACGTGCACATGTAATCGATATTATATCATCATCTTTAATTTCCATACGGGATACCGTATTTTTTGTGTTGAAGCTCAGGAAGTGATATCATCAAATTGTTTGTGAAAAGTAACAACAGAAATATTTAAAGTAACATGAATGAGCATTAATCGTGTATTTGTGTTGATAGGAAACTTTTGCGGTCTGCGGTTGCCGATTTTGTGTGATATATGGAAAATACGTCTTAGCGCCTTGATCTACATACTTTGAAGAAATAGATAGGAATTGTTAATGGCCAACTAAATTAGTCTATTCATAGTTCATGTACGTGTATATGTTACTGGTCTATTGAGCTAAAATTCAGCTTCGCTCTTTGTGAGAGTGAATAATTTACATGTTCTAATATAATAACTGGTTTATGTTTACCCACTTACTATCCCCTGTTCTTGATGCGACTATAAATGTCGGGCCTTCAGACAACCATATAAACTGTCTCTTGCAACATGCTACTTTTTAGACGCCCATCTAATTGACGAAATTTTTAACCTGTGTCAAGTTGAAGATTGTCTTCTTGTTGTTTGTATCTCAAAAGTTAATGGCCTAATTAAGACATCCACATACCTGTTGATGTTATTGGAAAGTAACCCTTCTAATTTGACTGACAATTACTGTCATTTTAATACAAACTTTTATCTTGTTATACGTCCCTGTCTATTCTGCTTTTGTTTTCATTATTTATTTTTACTTTGTACTCATTTCACTCACCAGCTCATCCATCGTGAAAATTCTGTTTTATTAGTTTCATTTGAAGTCACTTAATGGTAGAGTTTCTGACTGTTGCCACGGATGTCGAAGTCTGACACAGCCTTTCTGAAGATACGTGTGCCACTCAAATTGGCTTCAGACTCTCGCACATTAATGCAGATCAGACAACAGATGGGCTTAACTTTCTTTTTGGAAGGTTTTAACGTCTAATGCTTGTTGTATTTCGGAAACTCGTATTCAGGACTCTAGTAACGTTCTACGAAATCGTTGTCTATCTGTCGATTTTAAGAGTGTTTTACGTGCCAGTATTGCATCTGTATTTCACTAAGTACCAGAGAAGAGGTAGCACTAATCGAGTGGATGTCCATTAACAGTCACTTATGTGCTTTTAGATTAAAAGATTACATTAAAGTGAGAAGAAACTGTTGTTGGAAACAATTTATTTTCGTAAAATCTGCCTACATATCGACAGATTCCATCCAAAGTGCAATTAAGGATGAGTTCTACCATCATTTAGAGGATTTTCTTAAGAAAGTTTTCAGAAGATATTATAGTACTATTTGGAGATTCGAATGTCCAGGTTGGGTATCTGGGCCCTGAAAAGAGTCGCTTAGGTAGTCAGTGGGGACTCTATGGTTGCAGGTCAGAAAAGGGTGTTGATCTACAGCTTTGTGCTGACCACAACCTGTTTCCGGTCAGCACCAACTTCCGGCACAGTCGCTGCCCATGTACTACCTGGTGTCCCTTCTCTGCAACCCAAGTCCAAACACATACTGATCACATAGTGATTCCCAGAAGCCTTCTTATTTCATGCGGGACACTGTCAGCCAAAAGTCTGGTGTCAGTGACGAAATCTGTGAAGCTGATAGTACGTCAGTCACTAACGTCTAACATCATTGTAATCAATGAAATGAGCTCTTCAAGGGTCACTTTAACTGGTCTATTAGCCCAGAAACTTCGATTAGATTGTCTTCCCCTCTTTGCCAGTAATTACTGATTCACCGCACTCTTAATCAGTAAATTCACAAGGTTGTTTTGAAAGTTTCTGAAAACCGAGACTATTTTATCATCTTGAAATAATACAGTTGTTATCCTTATTTTTCAAATTGGCTTACGTAAGTAGTTTGACAACTGTTGCGGGTGGGGAGAGGTAATTTTACTCAGTATTAGATACAGTGAGATTAGTGTAAATTATAGTGACTTAAAATCTAAATAAACGGTGTCACATTCGTATCGATCTTTCACCTCTAGGCATGTTTACTGCGTAGATTCACACAAATAAAGATCACTGGATATAGAAACCAAGACGCCTCCCATCCTGTGTAACATACTGTTGAATAGATTCATGCTACCGATTAAAGAGACCACAGGATACCAAATTCAAGTACACAGTACACCGCAGTTTACGTTACTTCGTTTTGGACAACCTGGTAATATCACTAACCTTCATAAAACTAAAGTGTTGCTGAAAAATGAATACATCCATATGTATTTGGCATGTGAGTAAATCGTTACTCTGTATCAATATGTCACATGAAAGCTATTCATGACTGTTATTCCACTTCAAAACTTTCTGAGTAAATATTTTTTGAATTTTTTTCGAAATTTTAATAAGTCAATTTAAATTATTACCATATTTTATATCTACTCAGAATTTACACGAGGATTTACGTGAATTGTTTGCTTCAGAAGAGCGAAATGAAAATCTTACACATCAGTCCAAAACACCTTCATTCTTAGCAATGAAAGCTTATGGTCAACGTTTGTTTCATATGGATCGCAATACACCTCGAAAATCTAGTTATCAAATGGTTGGATTTTATAATACACACAGTCAATCTTCTGTTCCTAACAGTGTTTCCCATAATACTACAGGTACTTCTATTATTCCAGCTGCAACACGACGTCGTATCACGTTAGTTTCGACATTCGTACTCCATTTTTGTTTTCTTTTATATCGAGCTGGCTTTAGTAACTGTATATTTTGACAAACCCCGTTTATCATTATCTGCATACAGTTTGACTGTTAACGAGGAGGTTACGTAACATACCAAGCATGTCCTCAGGGACAATAGTCTGTGACATGTATTTAGAAGTAGTGTGGATATTAGTTTGAGTTATGTAAGTCAAGTTGAGCCTTTTTGGTGGTTCATAAGAAAGTTATATAGATGTTATTTTGATGACTGTGGTGAGATTTGTCTAGATGATTTTAAGGTTTCGAAATAAAAGATATCCAGGCTAATATCAGTTATGGCTTATCTGTTAAGTCATCATTCAAAATTAGTATGTTGAAGAGGTTTTGTGATGGATTCAAATACTGAATAAGTTTAGAGCTAGTACATCTTATTTTTCCAAAAGCTCCTTCCAAGTCTAGTTTAAAAATTCGGAATACAATTGCTTTTGACCGCTATTTCATTTGCTCGAGAAATCCTGTCCATATTATAGATAAAATGTAACAAATCAAAACGTTTTGTAGATTTTTTCTTAATTCGAATAATATAATTACAATGTTACTTGACAACTTATTACAAATTGTTGTCTTTTTCTTTGAACTAAGTTTTTTTGACGGCTGTTGATGTTACTGGGCTACCGAAACCAAAGTAGATGCAGCATAGATAGAATCTACGGTTTACTGTGTTGACAACTGTGTTTTAGATACTAAGTCGCAGTTTAATGACACATATTAATGCGATCTATGTACAATCAGTCAGTCATATACAAATTGTGACCTGGGAATAATGTGAGTCAGTTCAAGTTGTTTCACTATGTTATCATAGCAAGGTCAATACTAAAGTAGTAGAAGTGGTAATGACATCAGTGGTATCAAAAGAAAAAGTGGACATATAGAATATGATGCAAGAAAAAAGAACTAATTTGTGAAAAGATAGGTATGTAAATATGTCGAAATTCGTGCAGGATTTAATGAAAGTCAAATAATGAATGTAGTTGCGCCATTGTTACTAATTATGAGCCATAAACACCCAGTCTCCATCCATGAAATCTGAACCCATGGACATGGTTTAAACAAACAGTCAGTTGTTTTATAAACTTATGGCACGTTTTTGTTTGACTGCTCCTAACTTTCTAACATCCTAATCATACGTCAGTCATCATCACATGTTGAGGTAGGCAGTGACTAGGCATACGCAATTCATGTTCCAGCCATCTCAATTGGTGATGATCTCTAGCCTTAGCAACCAGTTTTCCTTCTTTTCCTATTGATAGGCATTTAACCTCATCATTGTTTACTAGATTGTTCCAACAGACACAACCGGTATTTAGAAGACAATGTTTTCTTTGTATGATTCAGTTTTGTGTTTTAGTAAACACATCTGTTTTATATATATCACCTATATATATCATCTATGTATGGAGTGTTGATATACGCTTTGTTTTGTGAAATAACAGATACTTTTAATTTTCATTGTAATTTATGTTTTTATCTTAGGCTTACTGAAACGGAACTAATTCGGTTAGAACGTCAACTAGTGATGCATATTCAATTATTAACTACAAATTTCTTATTAACTTATGATTTTCCGAATATGCATGAATCTGTTACTCGACCATGTGCTACTCTTCTTAAAACCTTAATTGCTAAGCGTCAAGCTTTCGACTTGGTTGCACTTCAGCAGAATATTCCCGACAAATCGAATCCTGTTACAAGCTTCTATTGGTGTTGCCCTACTTTAGAAATGGCTGTTGATCTAATTTCTGATTATGCTGGATTATCTATGCTTCCGCGTTTACCATGGAACCCGTATAAACAGGGGGTGGGAAATAATCTAACCAAATCACAGTCATTTGCTTTGCCTATTCCATATTGTTTATTGCGTATAATGATCAACAGTCCTATTTGGTCTTATGCTTGCTTAATGCCTACTGTTTTGGGACCACATCCAAAGAGCCATGTTCGATTGATTTTTCATCCATCTGAAGATGCTCTAATGATAATGGGGTTAGCAGACTTCTCCGGTGCACTAATTCGAACTCGTAAATCTCTTGAACCTAGAACTTTCAATTATCATCATATCTCTAGAAGTCGTGGATCTCAGTGTAAACAACCATGTCGTTATATTGCATATCGTTTAATTGGTAGGCATATACTTCCTTATCGTACATTGTTACAATTACGATCTCGTCGTTGGAACCTACTAGCTAATCGTGACAGTATTGACAACGCAGGCGACTCTAAACATATACCAGTTGCCACTCGTCGTCTGCTCCAACTGTATACAGAATTAAGCCAACCAGGAGAAGTGGACTTGAAAGGAATTCAACAATATGCTAATGAAATGACTACACTTGCTGTTCCTTATGGTCTTCCTTTAATTGTTGAATGCTTATCTGATAAGAATTCTAAAGATTTATTTACTTTTGAAGGGCTACCCGCTGATGTAGGTTATGAGTACGTACTAAACTATAATTGCCGTGGCGAAAGTGCAAAACGTAGATTGGATGTACTAACCGAGTTCGTTGAACATGCTGAGTGTTTTTGGCGTTCTGAGACTGAAAAGACACGCTCTAGGGAAATGACGTCGACATTAACAAAGTCAGCAACTGTAGAAGATGAATCTGCAATCAAGTTAGAACCACCAATTGAATGTGATGTACTTGGTCCAAATTATTTACCTGCTATACCAGTGGACCTTAATCCTGATGGGTACGTACTATAGCGTTTGCAAACTACTCTGATGCTTTTTTGGGTGTAATTACTACTTATTTTCTATTTTCTGTGTTAGAGGCAATTTTAGCGGTCGCTTGTGTATACTACTTGTAATTATAATAGCTCAAGATTGTAGTAGACTTTCCCATAGGGCCACATAGTGGCATTACTTACTTACTTACGCCTGTTACCCCTCTCGGAGGAGCATAGGCCGCTCACCAGTAATCTCCATTCAACTCTGTCCTGAGCAATCCTTTCCAGCTGTCTCTAGTTACTGTTCATCCTTTTAATGTCTGCTTCCAGCTCTCGACGCAGTGTGTTCTTTGGCCTTCCTCTTTTCCGTTTTACAATAGGGTTCCAAGTTAGTTCTTGTCTCGTGATGCAGTCTGATGATTTCCGCAATGTATGTCCTATCCATTTCCAACGTCGTTTCCTGATTTCCTCTTCAGCTGGAAGTTAGTTTGTTCTCTTCCAAAGTAGGCTCTTGCTTATGGTTTCCGGCCAATAGTGGCATTGAAATGATGGAAAATGGTATGTAGCTCGTGACCAAGATTTCTAAAGCGTATACACAAGATAATGTTAAGCTAAAAATTTAAGGAAAGACGGAGCGAATGCGCCTGCTCAACTGTGATCGATTCTCAGCCATGTCACGTAGATCTCCTAACAAGTAGCTACAACATATGCGCGGACTCTTACCACATCGTCTACGTCTACCAACACAGCTTGAACCAGTAATCAGTGATTTCACAAGCTTATGTCAGGATTTTTTGATTGCTCCTGACCTTCTAACATCCTGTTCATACATCAGTCGTCATCATACGTTGAGGTAGGCAGTGAATAATCATGTCCGAACCATCTCCTTCGGTGATAATCTACTGCCTTATTAATTGGCTTTCTTTTTTTAGTACACCGTGTCTAACTTCATCATTTCTAATTCGATGGTCTCAACAAGGACGATCAGTGTTTTAAGAAACTGTCTATGTTTAAACGCTAAAAACTTGTAATTGTAGTTTACTCCTAATGGCTATGTTTCCCATTCGTGGAGTAAAACAGGTCATACTAGCATCTTTTTATTAGCAAACGGTCATCTTACTTACCCCAAAGAGGGTATAATTTGGCGAAAGCCAAATCAACGTTTTTAATCCGTGCTGTGGTTTCATCAAACCAACCCATTAAGGCTGATCAGGCTTCAAAGATAGTTCAAGTGGTCGGCGCACTCAAATAATTTACTCTCTATCTTTAATTTGGGTTTTGACACCAACCAACCGTAGAGCAATATTTTACATTTAGTGGGAGACAAGCGTGTTTCGAACGTGATTGTATTGTTGCTCAATGGGACCAAGAAACCGCTTATTGTCAGCCTCTCTAAACGGGACTATATTATCTAGATATGGTAAGTCGATAAGTATGCATTGTGGTACGTGATCAATCCCAGAAAATTTAGATAAGGAAAGCGCAGTAATTGTTTGTTTTCATTAGTAAGCTTGTGATTAGATTAAATAGAAATGAGAATAGTGGGCAGCCTCAGCGAATACCGTTCGCAAGGGCAAATGAAAATTTGCCATAATCTATGACTTAACTATTTTGAGTAGAGAGGCGTCACAAGCTCTATACACTTCTGAAGTAGCCATTTCGGTCATGAGACTGCTACAGAACGTCTCAGTTTCCAGTTTCGAATGATGGTTTAATATAGATAATACTGTTATTTTCGTACGTCGATATGAATTTATATGTCCTGTAAATTCTGAAGAGTGATGAATATTTGATCCATACAGCTTCAATCAGGCCTAAAATCAAACTTTTTTCCTGTGTTTATAGTTCAAAAGTTTCATTTAAGCGTCAGATAATTTTTGAAGCTAATATTTCAGACACTATTTCGGTCAAAGTGTGATTATCACAAGAGGATGTAATACTAGATACTCTAGATTAACAACTGCTATAGATCATATTGAAATCAGCTACTAGTTGCGTCGATTTGATCGTGTAGTCTAAACCCTTTGATTCGAATGAATTACAATCCACTAACAGGTTTGCAACAGTAAACTTAGAAAAATAACGATACATTGTTTACTATGTTCAACTTTGAATTTACACTTAACTGACGGTATAGATTTTTCTCGTGTGTCTTAGCCATCCGATTTTACGATCTAGTATTCTGTTTGTTCAATCGTAACCCATCTATTGAATTTGATGTGCCGAAATTGAGCTCAAAATGACCGTTTTCTGCTTTTTAAGGCCTTCGATAGTCTGTAATTTACATGTTGAATTGAAATGGTTATGTTGAGGTTGCTTCTATTTATCGCTTTACATTTGTCGCAGATTGATTTGATTTGATTATTATTGGAAGCCAGGGAGCAATGGATAGCTGTTTCATTACAGTATGAAACTCCCCAGAAGTGTGTACCCACGACTCCGCATTCGATCGTACTCAGGACTTTAAGTTTTCGTAGCGGACACCCAGCTATCAGCACCGCTGGACTGGTGTTCAATGGTAGGATTCTCACTTCAATCAATTTGTGTCTTAGTCTTACCATCATTCACTGACTGAATGGTTAAGCGTTTGGCTGTGATAAATATGAAACAATAATTTAAATGTAATTATAGTTCATTCAAACTGGGACTCAAACACTTTTGCCTTAAAAGATTCGAATAGTTTACAAACATATATCCATAGACCTATCTTTATGCTCACTACTGTGACAGGACAACACGAACTAATGAAAATTCTGAGTGACTGAGGTATCCAAACAGATCATAATTGTCAAAAAAATTGCTGATCGTTTAATTAGATAAAATTATTATTACTTAAACAAAGTATTCAATTATTTATTGAATAACAGACAGTTGATCTAAATTATTATTCAGATCATTAATAAACCAATTAGATTGCAATTCAGTTCATGTCCATTTATCACGCATGTACTTTATAGTAAACAACTCTTTTCCGTCTGTTTACTGACAAAATAAACAAAATTTGCCATTTCTTCAAGTAACAATACCATGGTTAAACTGAATATTTGTTTACGCAGAATTAATTATGTAGATTATGCAAAATATTATGTTGTACTGATGTTCATTAATATGCCTCATTGATTTATCATTCAACGTGCCAGTCTCTGGTAAGGTCAATTTAGAACGCTCTTTATATTTTATCTGCCAGGTAGACTAATTCATGATGGTATTGTCCATTTTTTCTGTCTCACAATTAATTTTCTGTTTTGTACTAACATTTTCATTTCAGCACTGTAGTTCTCAGCAAAACCAGTGAACCTGCTTTAGTTGAAGTTTTTAAGGTTGCTGACGTTCCGGAACCAATTCACATCTCAAATAATTATGATAAAGATTCAGTTAATAATTTATTAAATCAAAGAACACCACAAGATCAATGTTTTCAGTCTAAAATACCACATCATATTGAATTTATCTTAGCCCGGATAAACAGTCAAAAGTTATATAAACCGTTAAAGGAGGATCAAGTAGAACTAGTCAGTATTAAAAATAATGATGATACTGTGGAGTCATCCACTGCTGAATATACTTTAAATGATCAACAGTTTGAAGAAATGCCAAATATCTTAGAATCTTATTGGGATCATACAGGTAATGATGGACTGGATATTTGTCAAAAGGTAGCAGATGCTTTAGTCAATATCTTCCACTTTGGTTTTGATAAGTTCTGTGCTATCCGTGGAGATGGTGCTTTTGGTCCGAGAAAGTTTTGTCACTTGTTAAAATCATCAGTTCTAAATCCTCATAGTTCTAATGTAGATACAAGTTCTATATGGCCTAATCATTTTCAATCTGTTTTGGATTCATCAGTTTTTATTGCTGATGAATGTCAAAGTCAAGCTGCAGGTATTTTCCCAAGTGCATGTCTTATATCTTCAAGTCGTTTTATTGCAAGATGTCGGGCACGTGGTGATGCAAACTCAGCTGACTTACTGAGCCTGCCGTCTTCTGTTATCAGTCAAACACAAACAATGATGGATGAGATGGATGTGAGACGAGCGCGTTCACTATTGGATCGTTGCCGAACTTATTTAGCTGGAATCGATTACAAAAATATGATGTGTAACTTGTCTATTCTAAATCAAGTTATTCAAAATCACACGCCAGTCTCCAGTAATCATGAACAGCCAAGCAAAACTGACATTTTACTTTCCCTTGCACGTGTGTTAAGTTGTTTGAAAAATCATTTATCATTGTGGGAGGATTTTGTTTGTCTTCTTACTCCTTCACAAGCCCGTAGTTTAGGCTTACTATCTACCTACTTAAATCTGGCACGAGTCAGTCGAGTTCAGAGAGTTTTACAAGATATTGTTCCTCATGATAGAAGATTTTGGAGACGTCTTCGTAACTTAGCAGATAGTTGCAATATGGAGGCACGTCATCTTCCGGTTAAAAAAAGAATATATACACATCCAAATGACAATTTGGCTAACGACCCTTCAAACACAACTGAACAAAATCTCAATACCCGTAATGATAAAGTATCTAATGGAGATCGTAACGTGCGAAAATCTTTTGTATCAGGACCAGGTCAAAACTTAATTTCAAACTCACATAAAACTCGAATCAAATCCCGTGTTAAAGGCTTACGACATGGAAATATGTATGATGCTTTCTCTAAGACCTGGTCAGTTCTCGAGAGTAGTTGGCGTAATCGTCCTGTCCTCCTAGCACGTATTGCTAGTTTTATTAATACTAGACATAAGCCATATGCTGGTTTTGAACAGGTTAGTGACAAATGTTTAATTTATCTAATATTTAAATAGGTTAGTCAGATTTCTTTTCCATTAGTAAACGCATAGAAAAGTTATGATATTGAATTTCCTATCCATATTTACAATACCCTTACTATTATTAAGCATATTTACCCATTACAGCATCTGTTGCTCTAACCCAGTTTACCTGGTTTGTCTACCTAATGCTTGTATAATGCTTAAAACTGTGGCTCCTTGAGGCTTTACCGCACCAAATATGGGGGGTTGCATTACGCTCATCAATACCGATCTGGTTCACTCCTTTAGGTTCCTCATGAATGAATACCTTTTCATGATATCAGCAACTATAGTGTCAACTGCTTAAAATACTCCTAGCAGCACTCAGGTTTGTAAACAGTTCTTTCCGTTTCTCTATTAATCTTTTGTCCTACTTAATATTACTTATTCTCTGATTTCATTTTCTCCCTCATCCTCAACCAGTGTTAAAATATTTAGGCTTATAAGTGTCTCTTGGAACTACAGCCTTAAACGTAGTATTGAATATTTCAATTTTTGAATCCTATGTCAAGTCAGACAGTAATTCAATATAAATTTTTAATGAAGACCCATTCATTTCGTAATACACTTGTTTTCGATTCGTAAGAGGCATTAAACAGTTGAAGCGACTGAGTTTGGTTACCAAGTTAACAAAAGAAACACTGGATCGGCCTTATACATAGGAAATTGTCGAGCTGTTTAAAATATTTATTTCGAGTGTTTGCTCTTTCTAGAGTGTTATGTTTATGTCACGCAAAACAGTCTTTGAGATTAGACTAATATGGCCTCAATTAAGAACGTGATCGACTAGTTTTTAATTAAATATGTAAGTATTGCTCATTTTCAATTACTCCTCAATAGTTAGTGCTACTTTTGTATTTCAATGTGTTCTGTATCACAAACTTCTAAGATATCACATCTGATATCATGTTACGGTAGTATGCTCATCAAACTATATCAATAAATAATATTACATAAAATAGGACATGTACGAGCAAATTTATTTTCACATTATACCGCTAAACAGTACTTTCGACAAAGCACTAAAAGTGTGCTGACTCTTATTCTGACACTACGGTTACTGCTGATCCCTCATAATGTATGTGGACCTTTCGTCTGACTTTGAAATCTGGTGAGTAGTTTCATTATATTTAACCTTATTATGGGTATAGGCGTAGCTTTGGTTATCCAGGGTATTAGTAAGTTATTCGAATGTACATCGGCTGGAATTAGTCCTAGGTATATTTTCATTATTTGGCAACATCCTTAATATACAAAGGCCATGTTACTGATCTTTTGCAACATACAGCTGAAGTGTCCTATCATAGTCTGAGGATACTAAGTTGTGACAAGTTAACTATAGCCAACCATAAAACCCGACTTAAGTCTACTAATATAGCGTTCATGAATAAACTATGTAAACATTTTTCAGTCATTCAACTAAATAGTAAACAATATGTCACTCTTTCTATTTGTTATTTATCTAGAGCTTTGAAGAATCAGATATACTTGCTCGTCATCCTATAGGCAACCCAGTTTGTCCTGAGGAATCAAACCAAAGGAAAAACATTTCAAATAATAAATACGTTCCACCTATAATCAACACCCTTTCCCCTCAGTTACGATCTTTTCTTTCCGAAGGATGGGAAATATGCACAGACCTTTCTTCAACAGCTCATGGTCGGAATAACTCCTCAGGTATGACATGGGCTCGTAGACAGTGTCCTTGTCGATGTCATCCTAATGTTTCATCAAACAGTGTTCCAGTTACAATTCAATCCGGGAGACCTGCGAAAAAGGTCGATAGTCTTGGCTTGAGGCATTGTATTTCCTGTAGTTTAAGAGTAAGTTCATTTTAACCTTTAAAATTATCTGTCGTGTTGAATTATAGGTTTTGTAGAGAGGCTTGTTTCTTCATTGTCTCATACATGATGATGTACTTCCAAGCGCTTATCGAAATAAAGTGAAGTGCCTACAGATAATTATTATCTACATGGTGATTATTATTATTTTATCATTTAATGCGGAAGCCTTATAATTCGTTCTATGGTATACTTTGAACTGTAAGCGGATGAGAGATAAAATATTCTTATTTAAAAAGTTGTTCCCGCAAGTAAGCCTTTCCGGATGAAGTCAAACACTTAAAATAAGTTATTTCAGAAACTCAAATTTTAGACTAGATTGTATTGTTTTGTTACCCCGAACTAAATAAATAAGTTCACTAGACTATCGACTTACAACCATCAATTAAAATACGTCGTATAGTACATTTACCATGCATGAATTACTTCAGTAGATCATTATTGTCCATTTTTCAGGTGCACCGTGGTATTGTATATATTGATGAGTGTAATCTTCATCTGCGTCACGTTAAAATAACTTGGCCACCTGGTTTTAAACCTAAAGCTCATCTACCTCGAAGTTCTTTATCAGCTTATCCTGCTACAAATCCAAACCCTCGTCCTACAACAATACATGTATCGCCAAGCATTCCTACTCGTACTGCTGTAAACGAACTTGCAAAAATGCATGCCAGATCGCATCCAACAAATAGAGTTCCAAATCACCGTACTTTCCTACCAGATATGGCTGGTCGACGTGTTTCGATTGAATTTATCCCTTCGTTTAAATCAGTTACACTAACCAAACAACAAGGCGATGATTCAAGTAATCCAGATGATTGCAATCCTCTTGAAGTAGATGATGGTATCCAATCCCCTTGCCCTCCCATAGATAAGCATCCAAGATTGACTGATGTACATAGTAGAATTGGTTCTGTATCACCTGAATTACGTTCAAAATTTGGTTATTTAGAAAATCCAATGAGTTGGTCACCAGATGATGAAGCCGCTTGCTTTAATACAGAAGCTTTCGCATGCACGTCGAATGAGAATCATATAGGCGACCCATGTGAATCAGTTAATAATAACACTGATGATTGGACACCAGAGGAAGATAGGGAGTTGTTGGAGTTTTGTAAAGCTAAAGGACGTTATAGTTCTCAGATGTTTACAGATTTAGCTAGAATATGGGAGCCGAAACCATATGATTATTCTCCTCAGCGAAATGCATTGGAATTAGAAGAGCGCTTCAAGCATCTTATGCGTATCACATTGAGAGAAGCTTATGACCCAGAGTTATTTCAAACTCCTTATAGAGAAGACTCTTCCTGCGAAGATGATTTGTAAACAATTTTTACCATTTACTGTTTCATAATTTGAACATATGCATTTACATCTGGGTACTGATAACGATTTTCGTCTATTTACCGGATAGATTAATCTATATTAGTACGAATCAAGTCTTTCACCTGTATAATTTTATTCAATATTGTGCAGATTCCTCCTTGAATCATAATGGTCAATATACATTTACCCACTCAATTTAATTTTTTGAAACTTCTCTATAATTCATGTTAGTGTTGCGAATTTTAAGATCATAAGTTTTGTATATGCTTCCTAAATTATTTACGAGACAACTTTAATAAATCTGCTGATAGACAGTATGTTTCGTCGACATCTGTAGGATCAATAGAGATCGATTCTTTTTTGCTGGTAAATCTATAATAGCACTACAACAAGATAAGGTGATAGATAACCATCTGTGGCAAATCAATACCCTAGTAGATAACGCCTCAGTATTTATAACAATACCTTAAATCTATTTACAGTGGAGTACAAGCAAAATATAATTTAAGATTATATAGAGTGAGATGTACCTAGATCTCATTACTACTACTTTTTATCAGGTTTCACTATTTGCAACAAAATGCAGTTAAAATATATCAACTATGAATTAGGAACAAGTGTTACTACTTAAGTATAGCAAATGGACCAAGACTGATGGAATAGTTGGCATATCTTTAAAATATAAACGTATACGAGGTTATAGAAACAATAGCTTGCCATTCTCCACAAATGCAAACAAGTCAAGTTTTATGCATAAGCTAGCTACTTGTCATAGCCGTTTGTACATCGCATAGACACATCAATGTTTCTAACGATAATATTTCAATATATTCAAAACGCTGGCTTTAAAAACATTCTTACGTATCCCATGGTTTGCTACATGAAGGTATTAATTATTAACATGAGTATAGCAATCCAAGATTAATATTTCTAAAACAACTATTTGTGATCAGCCTTGATGCATTACTCGGAAATAAAAAAATCAATGATTGGGATATGAATTGCGAATGCCAAGCTACCACTTGTGACGTCGTATGTTGTGTGGCGTAGGAGTAAGACGATAAAAAAGCTAAGGGCTGCAAGACTAAGACAATCTGTGAAGTCTTTGACTGCTAGTCTAAGCTGTCTTTCGGGGATTAGTCCCTTTTCAATACTAATTCTGGAGTTAAGAATGCCATCGCATTTCTATCGTGTAGTTAACAAAAGTCTATGAACTAACACCCATGGCTTTCGATGAATAACTATTTCTCATTTGTTTTAACGTCTTACTATGTCAAAACAAAACGATGACGAAATCCTAACATCTCATGCAACGTTCACGGGATATACACCAAAGGTTGCAGTTTAATTATTAAGTGATGCACTAATCCGTAAATCTCATTTTTCGGAAATCTGGTCTCGATGACCAGATCTTACATATTTGAAGGTATTACTGCGATATTGATTTCAATATATTTTTCAACGAATGCTCTGACTAGATGCTATTCGTATTGTCACCATTACGGTTATAAAAAGTAAGGTGGTGGCGCATTTTTATTTTAGCGACTACAATGCGCAGGTTCAAACTCCAAACTGTTCTCAGAAGCCTAGCAACTTGGGCTAGCGCATATTCACACCAAGTTCTACAGTGATTATAGCTAACTCGTCTTTACCTATACTCGTCCTACGTCTGATCCTTATCTTGTTGGTTAGTGCAAATATGGATGAATGATTTCAATATCTGACCAGCAAACATGAGCCTCATTTTGGTTTCAATATTTATAATCAGACTGTGAACTAATTATTAAGCAATAACGGTAATTGCATTTAGAGAATTTTGACCTAGATAGTCGTCGTACGATTACGGAGACAAACTTGCGTAAATATGATATTTTCCTACGTTTCCGAGTGTATGTGTCTCCTCGTGTATGCCAACTTAGATTGAATCCCTTTATCGCAAGCCCTTAATATTCTGATTTCTCGCATTTTGTTCTCGAGATGTATCTTTAAAACTGTGATCTTATGTGTAAAATATATTAATTTTAATAAGGTGACTATTTACTCTATATGCATTTAAACTTTTGGAAACTAGTAAAACCAAAGATCTACCAACGCTATTCCCCATGACGGAAAGCAAGTAATTGTTGGCTGGACTATCGACAACTAAAATCAGAGAGAGATCCTTATAAAAGACAGTTCGATTAACATTATTTCTAGCTTTCATTATCATTTGAGCAATTGAGTAACAAAACTAGATATATATTTTATCCCCAAATTTGAGTATATCTATCATTTTTTTAGTTTCAGAAAATGGGCATACGGAGGGAAATTTAGCTTGATAATACTTTCCATTACAAAAAAAAGGATTAGTGACAGTCTATGAATAAGTGCTTTTGATTGCTGTATTATTTTACACAGACTACGTTGATTACCATAGATCATTTGTTTAGGTAATTCGTAAAAACAGGAATGCTTCATTAGTTTGACTAAGAGTTGTGTGAGTGCAGACCAGAAGTATTGATTTTGTCGTTGAAGTTATTATAGCTTACGAAAAATATCAGTTATATTGACGTCATGATAGGAAACAAGTTGGTTCGCCAGTATTTACAAAATGGGATGCAGTACAAATATACGAATTAATGTTCTTATTTACCACGAAATCCGCCACCACGTCCAGGACCACCAACTGCATTCCCGCCACGCCCAGCTCCTCCACGACCTCGATTATTTGGAACACTACCACCCCGACCTAAAGTCAAGAATAAATATAAAAGTTCATAACGAAGGATATCTTTCCTAACAAGGATTTAAAAGTTCCAAGTAATTCAATATATAAAAAGATTAGAGAAGTATGAATTCTTGAATACACTGCTCCTAAATTACGCATATAAAGTAAATAAATGACCATTTCGCAAATAAAATACAGATTATTAGAGACCTATGCAATTTATTAAAAAAATCACATAAAAAGCAAGTTGCATGAAGGTGCTTACTCTCATATCTACCACCACGAGATGGAAAGGTTCTGTTGAAGTCAATAACACAAAGATTTTAATGCAAGCAAATATTCATGTACTCAGCTTTATGTCATACTCAAAACGTAAGAGCTATTTATACAACTAGACATGTTTACGCTGAAGTACGTGGGGTGGAGCTCAAACCTTCTGTCTAGTGGCCAAAAGCTGAACGTCCTATTCACTTCTGCCACACTCCACTATGTACAAAATTTTAGTTGTTTTTTTACTTGTTCTCAGTTTTGAAATAGGTAATCGCTTTTAACTTCAGAGAACTTTTAAGAACTATTTGACTTAAAATACGTACTTGACAATCCCATTCAATGAAGAGGCTGACAATGTGCAACCCATTGATGACATAGAGCAACAACGCAAGCATGATAATGAATACGTTTCTTACACCCTGGATGCAATATGCTGCTTCACAACAGGTGTGCATTAACACTTTAATTAGTGACAAACAGCAGATTAGTTGATGCGGCGGCTACTTTTCTTAGTTTTCAGCTCTCGTCAACGACGGACATAGAAAGCTCGACAGTGAAAACCCTTTCTCATTTAATCCCCTGTTTACAACTCTGTTAATTAATGATATACAGATTTGTAGCGCAGTCAAACCCGCAGCTTTTTCGACATCCATAATGACTAATACGATAGAAAACAGTAGTTTAGTTTGGGTTTCGAACTAAGCATGCATGAAACATATTTACGCTTGTTACCCCTCTCGGAGGGGCATAGGCCGCTCACCAGTAATCTCTATTCAACTCTGTCCTGAGCAATCCTTTCCAGCTGTCTCAGCAATGTATGTCCTATCCATTTCCAACGTCGTTTCCTGATTTCCTCTTCAGCTGGAAGTTGGTTCGTTCTCTTCCAAAGTAGGCTGTTGCTTATGGTTTCCGGCCAACAGACATTCAATATTCTGCGTAGACAGTTGTTTATAAATACCTGTACCCTCCTGAGGATGTTTGCAGTAGTTCTCCATGTTTCAGCTCCATACAGAAGAACTGTCTTGATGTTCGAATTTAAGAGTCTAACTTTGAGGTTGGTAGACAGTTGCTTGGAGTCCCATATATTTTTCAGCTGTAGGAATGCTGCTCTTGCTTTGCCGTTCCTTGCCCTTACATCTGCATCGGATCCTCCATGTTCACCGACGATGCTTCTCAGGTATGTAAAGGTATCCACTTCTTCCAGAGTTTCACCATCAAGTTCAATTAGTCGGTGCTCTCTGTGTTGAATTTGAGGATTTTGCTCTTTCCCTTATGTATGTTCAGGCCTATTGATGCTGAGGTTGCTGCTACGTTGGTTGTCTTTACTTGCATTTGCTGGTGTGTATGGGTTAAAAGAGCTAGATCATTCGCGAAGTCCAGATCATCGAGTTGTATTCTACTTGTCCATTGAATTCCGCGCTTCCCCTCAGATGTAGAGGTTTTCATGATTCAATCTACCACTAGAAGGAAGAGGGAAGGCGAGAGCGAACAGCCTTGTCTGACACCGGTTCTCACTGAGAATGCATCTGTCAGCTGTCCTCCATGCATGATTTCGCACTGCAGTCCGACGTGAGAATTCTGGATGATGTTGAAAAGTTTCTCTGGTACACCGTATGTATGTAGTGCATAAAAAGCTAGTCACCCATGGCTGTCTACAAGAACCTGTAAAATAAACTCTCGTGCTTAATATATAGAAACATTTCGAAAAGAAGGTAATTTCCTCCTAGACTCCGGCCATTTGCATATTTTACTAAACATAAAACCTAGGATATGATATGCATAAACTGGAGGTTAGTTAGTAACCTCTAGAGAAACCATAGAAAGAGAAAAACAATTCGGTCTTTACGAAGTATACACTCTGAAATGACTTAATCATGTAAAATGGTTGAGAAATGTTTCACGGGAGCGCAGTGAGTATTGTACAGATATGTCTATTAAACCACATCATTCACATGCGCTTTTGTTCAGTTCAGAAAATCCATAGGGCTAGGGTGAAAGGATGCATGGGAATATCCGACTAACTATCCCAAGAGCAACTTGTGCTCTTTACCATTACATAAAGCCTTGGCTCAAAAGGCCCAATAAAGAATATTTTCATTATCATTGAGACCTATCTTCTCAAACTCGCTCAGAGTAAAACGGTTATTCAAGGAGTTTTAGTTCTAACTTAGGAGTACTAACTCCTAAGTTATTCCACGTTATTTTAATCATAGTTTAATATTGAATGCATTTAAACTATAAAAGCAGATCTTAAAATGAACAGAAATATGAATTAGACTGGTCAACAAATCCACTATGGTGAATGGGAATTCACGGACACAAGCCTATTCTTTATGGCAAGATAGTGGCTAACTAGTCATAATTTAGAAACAATATAAGTACGTGACTTTACCTTTAGCCTTATTTCTATGGAAGCCTCCACGTCCAGTGTCTGCAGACTGAGAACGATTACGCATTTTAGCAAGCTGTAAGTCTTCCTTAACCTTGTCGATTACGTCATCAGGGATCCGTAAATACTTTATTATACTTCCACGAATATAACACTCCGGCATTTTCCAAAATCGATCCCCATCCTATTAAACGTAAGCTTAGCATATATTTAAAACTTACTCGGGACGTACAGATAACTTCTTTAAGGTGAATGTTCATCCAGTCGTCACAAGCAACAAGGTGACCATTATATGTCTCACCACTTTTTAACTCAACAAGCTAAAAAAAGTGGTATGATAAACCTTAATTATATTACCATAGGCAGATTTGTTGCGGCCTTAAGGAGAGTTACAGGTAACTAAAAATTATCAAAATAATTGAGTAAATGGACATACCATCGCTCTAACTTAAGGGTCTGAAATTGAACTTCCTGAAGGTTATATACAATATCCAATAATTGTATAACGAGCTAGTGTAAACCAATTAATTTTGTCAGACTAACGTTTAATTTGTTTTAGGTCCAGTTTTAGTACTTTGATATCGTCCAGTGATAGAGACCCAGTTACAGGATTGTACAAGTCCTAGCAAGTACAGTCGAAAGAGTTATCTGTTCAACTTTCTAATTTTTTTTTAAAGTGTTTAAAATTGTCTGTTTTTTGCTTTTTATATATTTATTGTTTTGTTATTTTTCAATGTATGTATAAATCTACTAACTAGCAGTCAGGGTTATCGATAAAGTAATCGAGAGGTTAAGGGACTATATTCTGGGGACGAGGTGTGGTGTGATAAAGTGAGTAACGTGGCAGTCATGGTGCTAAGTGATAAATTATCTGAAAAATCTTTTTTAATAGGCTCTTTTGCTAACCAGGTGTAACAATATAATGCTAAAATCTCTAGTATCTAATATACCACAGATTCTAACCTTGGAGAGTGCAGAAAGAGCCTGAAGTAGACTTCCACTATGATCGTGATCACTTCTACTTTCGATTACCTCCATTAACGCTTAGCCAGAACCAGCTTTGCTACAGTAAGTCCATCGATCCTATTTGATCAGTGAATATTGTTTTCAAGTGGTCTTTTCATGGATGCAGTAACTTTGATATTTCTTCTTTCATCTGTCTTTTAAGGAGAGCATCATATCCTGGACACTTTCTTACAATTTATCACTTTCGGAGAGCCAAGTCTCAGTGAGTATAACTGTCCTTGGTTTCGCAAGTTGTAGGATTCTTTCATCTTGCCTCTGAGTCTCCTGTCCAATGGGAATTTTTGGAGAAATGGTTCATTTTTGCGATCATTTTTCCCCAAGGTGCTCTACACTAAAGGTTGTTGTCCTAAGAGAACGGAGAAAGTTTTAAGAGTTAGTACATTTCTGTCGTAGTGTCCTGGGTCTACTTTCACAACACTATATATGTGACCATATAGGTTATTTTGTCTGCATACCGCATCTGCACAGCATCAGTGAGGTGCTCAAGATTTAATATCCATCAGGTAATAACTTACTGTCCAAAGATGTATAAGGAAATGTAACCTACAGACGCTTACTGCCGTGATTTCATCACAGTTACGTTGCTATGATAACCGCTTCCACCGTTGCACATTGTGCAAGTAATGCTCATCTGGGTAATGATTAGGTAATCCGGAAACTGTGTTCACCAACATGGACATAATCCTGTTGCCTTGTAGTCTTTGGTTTTGTCTACAGTCTATTATTCACAGCTCTTATCTGTGTATTTTTCACGACTTGGTTTTCAAGAAGTTAACGAAATTATCTTGGTCTCCCTGGGTGAGTCGGAAGACTTTAAATGGAGCAGAATTATTCGGTGCAGTGTTACTTTATTAATACAGCCAACAAGGTTTACCTGGTTCAATTTAGAGCTCTAGAAGTTGGCAGTAGTCCTGACATTATTATTTGTTAAAGTAATAAATAATTCCCCGAATAAATAGTTGCATAGGCTCTTAACATTTATGCTGACCATGTTTGTTTCAGTGGACACCACTAGTTGAAGTCGCTCAGTCACGCATTATCATCAGACCCCAACATGACACAGTGTGGGAAGCAACTCTATCTAGTTAGCCAGCCAAGACGTTGATATCCCAATGACGCTCCTCTCGCAATCAAATATGACTTCTCCTCTATCTCTCACTGCCTTCTGATTTATTCTTATTGGTATGTGTGGGTTTGATCGTTATAAATTGTTCTGGTTATGTGCCAAACGTTACTTGATCAAATACCAAGTGCACATTAAACCACTATTTTTTTAACAAGCTACCTCCTATCATAGGAGCACTCAAAAAATGAACACCGATATTCAAATTTTACTCTGTTTTCAACTTATGCTAATGTGATGATGAATGTGTCCATTTGGCTTCTGTCAAACACTACTGGTTGGATTTGCTGTGCGATTCCCCGTGACTGCAAGATTTAAAACAGAGCCTTAGGTTTACCTGAACGATGAGCTATATGTCTAATTTGTTCAAAGACTTCAGTGCAGATATCATCAATCACAGGATCCTCAGGCTGCTTGCGATTGCTATGGATGTTTTAAAGTCGCAATGGTTTTAGCTGTCATATGTGTCGCCCTTGTTTCTTCCTCAATTAAAAGCCCAAGGAGATTAAATCTACACATTGAATATACGCACCAAGACCATCAGCAGTAATTAGTCAATATAAAGTCTTAGTATCCCTTTGGTATTGCATCATCACAGGTACAGTGCATCAATATTTCTCAGAAGTGGCACTCAAAAGAAGTTTCTTTTACTAATTGACTATATAAACTTATTTTGATATGCTTAAAGTTCTTCCTACTCAACTTTCCTGCCAAGTTGAGCATACAACTCTTACTTGTAGGCAAGATGCGGGGTTGTTATAACTTTTCGTCCGGGACTGTTACTAGTGCTCGTAATGGGTATTGAGGTCGCAGTAGGGACAGTAATACCCGATCCTTGTAATTAGACTTCGTGTGCACTTGGTAATTAGAAAAGGATCACAGCTAAATCAAGCTGTAGTACAGACGACGTAGACTGAGATAGAAACGGCCGAGATCAAAGTGCGCAATGATGTGATAAGACTGCAAATCCTGTGGATGAGAGTTAAAAGTGAAGAAATTAAAATACATGCAAGTACAGCAATTGGGTGTTACATTATATAAAGTTTCACTAGTAGGGAGTAACAAAACTGTGCATTGAGACCATAGTGTGCCAGATAAGGAAAAATATTGGTTCTTTAATCCAGAAGTTTAGTTTTTCCAATATCACCTGAAAGAACAGTATGTCTAATCCGTGGCTATCGAAAAGTAACTTACGCATGAAGTAAAAGGGTATTCTACACCATAGCATTTTAGCCCAAACCGACTATAGCCTTATTGTTATATTAAAAAGTCATCAACTGGCTAGAAGATTTGTCAAAGTAAAAACCACTGGACTTATTGTTTAATAACGTTGACAACAGGAATCTTATCACTAATGAGAGGAGTAACACAACAACAAATAGTCGACGAAGGTTTATTCCATCAACTTTTCTGAAAACGACTACAACAAGTTAGGAAGCCGTGGCAACATTATGTAGTGATCTAGTTGACAAACCGGCTTCCTCTACATAAAAGATTTCGAATGTTGGCAAAACCCACCACATTGAGGTGTGTTTCGCCAATTTTAAGCTCTATGAAGCTAGAAGAAAGTCAATCGACTGTATAGCACACTTAAAGGCTTTTAATCTGAAGTAACAATACAGATTTAGCAAGTTACAACAATGATGAATTTTATGCATGCTATATTCACTCAGACCGCTCCTAAAGAAAGACTTGCTCATCGACCAAGCAACGGTGGCTAATGAACGAATGCACTAAGCTATCTGTTTTTTGGACAAGTGACCTATGCTGTAGTTAATACGCTTTCGTATAAAATATTTAAGTAAACTTAATATAAGTTAATGCTTAACAAAATCCCGATCAGGTAAAAACGTACATTCAGATACCTATCGATAGAAACAGCCGTCTTAAAATAGCTATCACGAATCCATTTGACCTCTACAAATTTATACGTATGTCCTCTTGATTAAGTAACACGGGAAAAAGTTGTACACACCTTTTGATACACCTTAAACCACTGGACCTGGCATTCAGTAAACTTCAGTATTATGACATTACGCCAAACATACATGAATTAATAACTGAGATAAGATCTTCGAACTTCCTTGATTTTACCATTTACATCCATTTTCAGGTAAGCAAGGTAGTGGCTGTTCTCAAATACCTAGAAACGACCACCATCAAACGTCTGTAAATCCTTAACAGATCAGTAAGATTTTATCATTGTTCCGCGTCTAGTTATGCATCTTTCGTGAAACAACTAATAGACCTATTATGACAAAACCATTAGACGACAACATTAGACGCTGTAACTATAATTGCATTCATGGTAGAAAGAAGTTCCAGTCAAAGCGACTATGTTGGCACATCACAATGTAGCGTAATCATGGAAGACCCCGAATACCAGGGCTACTACACAAGTTGACTTATCTATGAGTTTTAAATTTAATATGTAATGCTGTACAAACGCTTTACTGACCATATGCCGCTGGTATTTACTATGAACTGATTTTCTGATAGGTACTTCACATGAGTCTCGTTATCTAGACAACATTTTCAAATTCACCTAGAATATACGACATATATATATATGTATATATGGTTCTAACAAGGTAGTTGTAGACGTCGTACCAAAAAATATAGTTCTTAAATCGTACCAACGGTATCAAACTACCTAAACTACCAAGACTTTCAGAAAAATACAACGATCTTTACTACTAAATTTCGACAGCTACGCACAAACGGCAAGAAAGACAGTTAAAATAGATAAGAATACTATGCTCTGCGGTTCTTTCACAGTTGCAGCCTTAACAGCCGTACTTAGGCGTTACCGACATATTATTTGCAGTAAATTACACAATTTAGCTCATTATGGAGCTTCTATCTTTCTGATTACTTAGAAGCACTTCTGGCTCAAGATGATAAAAGAAGTCATAGATCTTACACTTCCCTGTGTAGTCTGTCAAAAACCAAGGTAATCAAACATAAATGTCGTCTAGGCTATTTTGTTTACAAATTCCATATGTTCCATCGGACAATATCCACCTCGATTCGGAAAGGTTATCGCCTGAATAAAGTGGATTCTCATATATACTAATAGGGGTGAATTACTTCAAATGCCGGGCATAAATCGAGCTTATTGAAAACATCATGGTTTAAAATGTTGCACATGCCTTTGTCAAACCCTGGATTGCTTACTTCTAATGTCTATTCAAAATAACAAAAACCTTAAGAGTCAGGCTAAACCTGTCTGCTTTTAAAAAATTTATTGGAATTACACGCTTCCAAACCTCTTCGTACCGCTGATAACCAAATGGCTTAATAAAAGGGCTTAATCACCAAGTTAATGCATTGCTTTCAGCCGCACGCATACTGTAATAGGAGGATGCTTTTTCACTATTCTAACTGAGACTTTACAGAACTGTTTCAGCTGATGCTATATGCAACTATGTAGAATCTGCCTACGATACAACGTTTCGATTAGCAGAAGAATTTATGCAAACTTTTTGAAGTTCCACTGGCTTAGATTTCAACTTATACGTGGGTTGGCTTCCAAACACTTTACTTTCAGTTATTCCAGTGTAAACCGAAATCAACAGACTTTTCTATCCAACCTGCCACATAATATAGTGTACGTGTCCTTGAAGGCCTTGATTTTTTACTCCGACCACTTGAAGCAACCTAGGAAGAACAGTACTGTTTTAAAACAAGAGTTACAGAACTATTCAATCGACGAAAACAGCCAGACAGACACCTTCTTCACCGATTATTTCAAATCGGCTTATCTAAATCGCAGTCTTATCGACATCGGATTTGATCACATCCTGCGAGTTCGGCTTGAAAAAGTCACTACTTCAGAGCCAACGAACAGACAGCATTAATAAACTTCGAGAATCTCCAGAAAGAAAAAAGGTACATGTTCTGAAAGAACTGCACAGTTTCCAGAAAACCTGAACAGCAATACACTCAACTACAATAACTTCTCTTTGTTTTTCCATTTAAATTAAATTTTATGTTTATTCAGGTGCATTTCAAGTTGTTCATCAAAATAAATCATATTTTGTTTATCATATACATCATATATAATTTTTTGTAGTTAAATTTTATAAAAGGTGAAATTTTTCTTATTTTTTTGTAACAACATTTGCTCTGTACAGTTTGATGGTTTGACGGTACTTGTCAAATTTCAATGCTTTAATATCATTGTCAAATTATGAGGTGAATATCCTTTTCTCTCATACGGTTTGGCTGAATATACTTGTCACAATAATAATTGGTAGAATTAGCTATATTTATGTAATTAGTGTGCAGATATTATCTTCTTATTGGTTGAAATGGTAGAGCTAACTGAAATGATGAAGATACTTTGCCTACATAATTTTAATTAATGCTCACAAAGTTCTAGCACACCTTATTCTGGTCCACTGAAACCTGCATTATCAATAACCCTACATTTCCATCTACATAGGTACTGATAAGTCCTGATCAACGTAAGCTGTGGCTGGTTAACAAATAGGTACAATATCACAATTGTATGTGTATATAACTGTAACTTACATACCTTTTTTCTTTACATGTATGGTTTTCTCATCAACTCGTTTGTGATGGCATTATTACCTTAATAAATATGTTATGCCTGACTCACTTGGTTCTTGATCGATTAATTGGATTAATATGTCTGCGCTGAGTATAAATTAAAGTTGGGTTCAGCTGTAAGCTGTCGAGTCGTGCATATAATCAGCATCAAATAATTTGACCATCCAGTGCATCCTTAACAGGTATTTACTAAGATGAAACCATGAACTACGTGATGTGTAGTATTGGATGGTAGGTAAATTAATTTAAATTATATGTGATTTACTAATTTATAAATGTGTATAGAAAAAAAGCTACTACTGTCGTTGTTCATTATTCTTATTCATTATTGAGAGGATGCTTTATAAAATTTTCCGAAAGGTCATTTTCCACCCAAATTCATGAAGTTATCAAATAAAATGGTGGCATTTCGATGTAGAATGTTTAAAAAATTAATTAGGGCAAAGTCTAACACAATAATTATTCATTTTAATAGGGATAAAATTACTGTTCTGACACATTAAAAAAATTTTCTTTAGATATTCTAGTCAACCATACAGCTACACAAATGAAAAATGTGCTAATAAGTTATTTAATCAGCACGTTTTCTAACAAGAAATAATACGAAACATAGTACATTTCTTGGTGAATTATGCGTTCGAAACAAACAGACTAGTTCACCAAATAATCAATGTCATATTCCTTCTTATACTGCCGATAGTATCATTATTATCTAAAAGATTAGTTACACTAAATCTTCTAACATACTGATTTCTTGTCATGTTGGACGATTGAACAAGAGTAATGAACTCTCAGTACTGTGTTTTAGAATACTATTTCAATTATTCTAACTGTGGGTAATGTAAACATTTTGTTTCTATGATTGTCACGTTCCTCTTACCCTATCCTCCTGATTAGTATATTTACTCTTAGTATATTGTTTCTTACTATGAACTACAGTCAATTGGTCGTGTACAAGTTATCGTTATTCGTCGCCACTATTTCCTTTGCTCTGCATTTATCTTAATTTCCTAATTGGTTCCCTGTGTGGTCTAGTTTAATGTATATATAAAGGAATGTGTGAAACATAATTCCATTCTGTCTAGCTGGTCTATCGGCTCCTGTCCTTCTTCTTCCGGCTTGTGACTCAGTGGGCATAGGGCAGACACGCAATTATCGACTAGGTACACCTAATTGGCATCCGGTCAATCAAACAAAATTTTCTCGCTTCATAACAGTTCTATGTACTGAGATGTCACTGAAGCCGTGAAAGTAACACTAAATAGTATGGAAATTTGGATTCTGTGAACACCTTGTTAATATGTACTAAACTTGCCAAACGTTATACACTATTTCCGTTAAACAATTTTTGTTGCGGGTAATTCATCGTGAAAAATATTCCTACCAATGTAAACATTCACAGTAAGTACAAGACATTAAAAAAATACTTTCGATCAATAAAAGAAGGTAGTTTATTTGTTTTGATGAAACCAAATAGGGATTTTCTGTAAAATGTTCATATTTTATTTTTGTTATGTAATAAACTAAATAAAGAATTTACTCAAGGGATAAGTATTTGTTTCAGTCTTAAAAGAATTATTTTAAGACTATTACGGTATATAGTCAAAAATATTATAAAGTACCTTGAATAGATTTCATAAGAAATTTCGAAAAGAAAAACAAAATGAAAGAAAAAAAAGGGACAAAATAGTAACCAATAATAATTAGAACAAATATGATTGTCATGATAATAGTAGTTAAAACAACAGTAAACATATTGGTAATTGAATCAAACACAAATAGGATGTATCCATGCAATTCGTAGTTAAGCATGTTTATGAGGCATAAATGAATTACAATAAATAAATTGAAGAATGATGATCTTCAATTTGAATTTTTTTTAAAAAACAAACAACTAATCCTACGAAATAACCTTAATAGGAAGAATGAAGAACTTAAGAAAGAAAAACAATTTCATAGAGAATAAAAATAAGTATCATTTATTTGTCTTTGAATTATACAATTTCTATTATAAACGAAAATTATGACGAAACATCAACATTTTATTCAAAAGAAACCACAAAAGAACCAAATTAATCAAACAGTTATCATAGTAAGTGAAAAATTAAATAACACATAGATGAGGGCAAATCAATGACTAAATGCAATCTTTGGAGATAAATTGTTACAATGAGAAAGAAAAAAACTGAAACATTTCGCTTTGTTTTGAATTTATATTGAATTTTTGTGTAAGTTTTTTAACTACTAAAGGTGTTAAAGTGTTACATTTAATAACATATTCATATTTCTAAAGTTTTATTGTTATTGAATGAAAATAAACGTTGACATTTAAAACTCTGAAACACCTGATGAATCATTATTAACATCTAAACGTCGTCCACCAGATATTTTCTTTGTAGTAGTTATGAATGTACCACTACGTACAGTTCTTTGTGTATCTGACCAATTTTGAGCTGGTATTGCTTTCCATACTTGCTTAGTTTCAATTGTCGTGTTAGTTGTTGGATTATTTGTTGCATAGATTGTTACTGGTCGAACAGATTGTTCTCGTCTATAACGTAAAGGCTGTAAGGTAATGAGGACAGAAACAAAAAAAGATTTGAAAGTTAGGAAATCATCATATTTGAAATGCAATGAATTGCATTGTTATAATTTGTACTTGATAAGCTTAACTAGCCTCTGACAACTTCAGTACTCAACTTCCTTGGACCATTCTAGTTGCGAATACAGAGAACAGAAGACAAGTAGACAAGAACCTTTATTTCAGTAAGAAAGAGTAATGTGTACAAAAGATTCGTATATTTATAGTTTTCTGAAACAATAAAATCAACATTATAGTCCATCCACTTTGGATTAAGGATTTTGAACCAACACTCAATCTAGACAAGCCACGTCGAGATTTTGGGAAGTTTTATCAATCAGTGATTGGATAGAGTATCTCTAGCTCTTTCAAAGGTGTGGTATGTATGACCTTCTACTTGGATCTACTTGAAACCTTGTCACCGTATCCCGCTTGAGACTCATGACTCGTGATATTTGGATTGTTTTTGTTTTGCTTATTCTGTGTTATTCTCATTAGGGCTCTTTTAAAATGTGTCCACTGGCATTTGAAATGAACGTCTGCTATGTGTCGTCACTGTTGTCCAATTCATTCACATTTAATTGACATATTTCGTGCAAGTACGGGAACTTTCCTAAACTGATTGGAGTACTTTTCCAATCCACCTTTCGACAATACACGGTTCTCATTTTCTGTTTCCGAGATACGTCTTGATGAGTACCCTTTATAACCACCTGGAAGCTTCGAATAATCGTCCGTTATTTGTCGTCCATGGATTTATGTACAGCATGCTTTTAAAGATGGTTCGAACCTTAATTCCAAACATACACTCTGCTGACGACTTCTCCTCTGGTGCAGCATGGTTTAAAGTAATTCTATAGAACATCAAGAATTTGTTGATTACTTGCGTCGGAAAACTATCTCCCTCCCTTTTAATTAGAGCTCTTTTTAGTGTATCAACGAATTTCTCTGTTTTATTGTTGGACTATAGATGGTTCGGTGGAGATCGTATGTGCATAATGCTGTTTTAACTGCAGAAACGTCTGAATATGGAGACATATACTGGATACCCTTATCGGTCACGAAGATCTCTAGAATAACAAAATAGGCAAATAGTCTTGACAGTTTTTGATTTGTAGCCTTTGACGTTAAGCATAGAATAGAGTACACTTCTGGCCACTTCGTAAAAGAGTCCACAAGGACTAAATATATTCTGCCTTTCATCAGATCAGTAAAATCAGTATGCATTCTCTATCAAGAGTCACCTGGCTTTGGCTAAAGTTAAGGTTCAGCTTTGTCCGACACTTTGAAGCTTGTACGGTAGCCGATTAATTCTAAGAGGACATTTGTTTGACGAAAATCGTTTTATCAGTTGGTACTTTATCTTAAAATCGTAGCTCAGCAGCGAAATGGTCCATCGTTGTAAACGGTTTTCTGTACAAATACGGATGCCATTTTTGAATGGAATATATATATATATATAATGTCGAAATGTATTCAATAAGGTGACAAAGTTGGAATGACAGTGTAAATGGCAAATGTTATGATACTGATTGCTCAAGTGTTTTTATTTCATCTTATCTTAGTAGTATCATATGATAGCCAGAATTCGAATAAGTCTCAGCTTACACGAAACTAATACATACTGACCTATAAGTCACAAAGTATCTTCTATTTCGATCCAGTGATCATGTAAATTTAGTGTGGTAAAGTGAAGGATGGTGTACTGTATCCTAGCTTTCTATACTTTTGATATTATAACTTTGGAAACTTATTTATCTAGTAAAAGACACTTGCTCAACCGTTTTATTACGAATCATCTTTCAACGACAAGAACTATATCTATACAAATACAAACTGGGATAAGGTTATTTAAAATATTAAGGAAGTTATTTGTACATGACACATAGAGTCCATATGTTTCCTCTGGTAATTCAACCAAGGGTTCTTAACTACATCGGTTGCATGATGCAGATTGGTGCAGTATAGTAAGATGTGGTGTAGTCTAATGTAGACATATATTTTTTTTAATCTGTTATACTTCATAATAACTACGTTGTATTACTTTCAACTAATGCATAATCCGCACCAGATATAAAATATGGTTGATGATTACGAGCAACTACTAACGACTATGATTGTGAAGTCCACTCTTCAGATTGCTGAGAAATTCGCTACAGTTAAACACAACACTAACTGTCATATCACACAATCATGTGGCGACACTAACCAATGTTTAGCTTCACATTTTTTTCGTTAAGTACACTTGTATTGTTCAGTAGAACCAATATTGTTTTATTTGGCATACGAAATGAAATTTCAAAGAAACCCTTTTCCCCTGTTAGTGTTGTAAATACTTAGTTAACTGATTATTCGTTTATTATTATTTATTTACTTCTAAAGTGCTTATTCTATATTTACTTACTAACTAACTTTAATTTCTAGAACCTGTTTGCAACATTAACCACTTTGTTCTACTTGATAAGAGTTTAATTATGTAACTAGAGATTTGACTAAAATATACTACTTCAACTCAGATAGTTAAAGGTTGATATGAACAGAAAATCTTTTCAGAAAATTACCTGAGTATCGACATGATCTGATTTATCCATATAAGCTGGATATGCTGGATAAATGGGTGAACTAGGATTCCAATTCGATGAGTTCTCTATCTTTCTTTGTGGACTATATATAGTAGATGTATTGTCGCTATAAAATGGAAATATACATTCACGAATATAACAATATCAACCGAGGAATGTTGACTTAGCTATTGCCAAAATATATCAATGTTTTCTGCTATACCACAATCTATTTAATTCAATATTTTGATAGTGATTTGATAAGATATTAACAAGACTAGTTTAGATTCTAACAGTTTTATGTTACAGACTACTAGCAATCAAGGTACTTTTAAGAATCATGGAACAGTAGATAAATGTTTATTCTGGTTTGAGATATCATACTAGTACTCATTTATGATCTTTCAGGGATTGAATTCAGTGTCTCTAGGTGTTATGAAAACGACGCTACCTTCAAACTACTGAGTTGAAACCAATGAAATTATGTTTTGAAATTTAACTCTAATTTGAAGAAGTTCCTGCCTATTGTAAAGTGATGTACTATAAAACGTAATAAAAAGTAAGCTGATACTTAGTTATCATATGCCTGTGACTTTCGAGTTATCAGTATTCTTCTACGTCAATTTTAAATGTTTTTCCTATGTATTAAGGAAAAACTTCATTCTTTTTATATTTAATAGAAAAAGAAATACTTTGAAACTGTTTGTTCAGTAGTCAGGATTCATTAGACCAATACTCTTACTCATCATTTTACTTTACAAGAACATGTAAGTTTCAATTCGTCAACAAATGGATTGATAAAATAAGTTTATATCATTATCTATACTGATTACTATCATCTTATTGTTATGTTCGCAAAGTTCATAAAAATGTTGGTTTTTCAAAGTTAATGTTTATGTTTTCAGTCCACAATGCAAATATTTCTACGAACAGTTAGACCACGTTTCATTAGCTTAAGTTCAATAACAAGTAATGATAAGGTAACTTTAAGTTTTCTAAAACACATTTATGGACGCTATGGAAAAACGTGAAAGAATTTTTTTTCATTATTTAAGTCAATGTGCAATGAATGTATTTGAAGTTTTGACAGATCCTGGGGAGAACTTTAAATCTTATCAAAACATGAGGAATCACTTATAGCTGAAAAGTATAGTGCATGTTACTTTAAATAAGTAACTGCATACTCTGATTACAATTGGATGTTTAGTCGTAATTAATAGACAAATATGGATTGTAATCACAATCAGTGGGGTTTATAACTAAGCGGTATGATTTCATGTCATTCTCGGTGATCAATAAACGTTCTAATTGAATCTTTAAGGTACTTATTTTATTAAAAAACAATCTGTTATAACCAAAAGAAGTAATGATGATCAAAGATTATTAAACAGATGTTTCATCCTATCCCGATAACAAGCGATATTAGTATGTGATAAAAGTAATTATCGTTACGAAATTTACCTTAACATTCTTTGAAAACTTCCAAGAGATTTCTAAGAACAAATTAAGTTGCGTCTGACCCTAATTTAATGACGATCAATTTTGTTACTTATTCTATCACATATTTTCTATAAGGTTTTTATATATTATGATCATTGATAAACATAGCTGTCTATGTCATCCCTATTTTATATATCATTGAATGTTCTTTTTTTACTTTCCTTCTTTAGTTTATTGTGTTTGCAGTTCAAGAATAGAAAACGTCTTAAAACTGGGCACCTATTAATGTAGGGAAATTTTGTAACAGTATCTACTACTAAACGTAGTTTGTTGATAATATTAGATAAAAATCAGCAATTAAGTCAATGTATATCATTTATCTGAATGTTGAGTCGTAAACGTGACGTAAGGTAAATCCATGACTGAACTGTCAACTAATACTTAAAGTTTATGTAATGACATGTTTTATCATAAATGAAATCAACTAGAAAGTAATTTAATAATCAAGAGTCATAGGTATAAACAGCAAACGATTTAGTCTTACAGTGAAAATATTTAAGAGTGATATAGTGACCTGTCTACAAAATAACTAATTAGTTTTTTCTGATGGATGTCAATTAACATGGAACCTGTGAACGGGGATATTTGTCTGTTATCCCTAACATCGTGTCACAAAGACTAGTAATCACACTCTAATTTAATTAGTTTAATTCTACGATTACACAAGACAAGACACATGTTACATTAGTCAATTCTCCGTGATCAATTAGTGTACCATAATTAAGCCTACGTCACATTACTCATGATTTTTCTACCTGAACTGATCGATATTACGTAGTCTAAATTAGGAATACTATAATATTTTCCACATAGAATGAGGGATTGATTGATAATTTTGACGTATACTAGTCATTTATTACTTTAATGAAATCAGAATAAGTCGTGAAGACACAAAAGTATTTTACACCATCGTTTACTATATAAAAATTGAATGTTTTATGAAGTAGTTAAATGTTGTTGACGTTATGTTCAAAATTAATAATTGGTCTAGGTTAGACAATATTTGAATACCAGGAACTGGCGTTGGAATGTCATTTTGTCGTAGTATAGGACTTCTCAACAGTACGCATTCACAACCCCACTATGGAATCGAGAACGGCAGGTTGTGGTTTCGTGACGGACTCTCAACCGTCAGACCACTGCCCCAACATCTAATGGTTAATATTCCACACTTCAGTGAATTCATGATATATTTGATCAGCCTGCCATTTGTGGCTTACTACCTGACACCTTACATTGGTTTAATAAACTGATTACGTTCGCTCATTGGAACTTTTGAAGTTATTTCTTAAAGTTATATATTCGTAGGTTTATATTGATAGTAACTAATTATTGTAAAGGTTATGGAATTTGAATTTGACGTCATAAATTAGTATGAGTAATATGAAGTAGCAACAAACTAGTGAGAACTCTTTTTAGATTAGGAAAATGGTAATGTTTTCAGATTATTTTATTTTTCATATTCTTTTATACATTTAGGAAAAGAGTAAAATAGGCAGTGTTAATAGATTCATCAGTGATTAACTGCGATAAATTAATAGGTGGAGGAGAGGGCCAGAGTTACACAAAATATGTGTTGAAAATAAGATAAATTGCAAATTTATTGCAATAAAATACACGAGTTACTTCATTCTAGTTTACTGGCTCAATGGTTTTTATTCTTGTCACATGATCTGATGGTTCAGACAAAATTTCCATAGTCTTCATTTCAAACTATCGAAGATCTTAATATTTGGACAAAACAGTTATTCAGTGTTTTCACTAGTGATTTTTCAATTAATGTCATTCGATATTACAAACTATTATCAAACTTAATCAATTTACTCGACGTGTTTAACTAAGACTGAGTAGTCGATTCCCAGTGATTAAAAATTTATTGAATAGTATTTAAGATGCTACATGAAACTGTCTGAACTTCACTGATGCACATCATTCAAACTATTTTCTTAGGATCTTAGAATATTGAAAAAAATAGTGTAGAAAACGACCTTATTTCAGAAATAATCATTAAAATGAATTAACTAACCTGTTGTATACATTTACACGTAAAGGCTGTGAAACTTTCCCAGTTACACGTGATACAGAATTGTATGAGTTATACGATGGATAAACTGCTGAAGGTGTAATTGGTCTAGTAGATGGTACATATGTACTGTGTTGTTTAACTGGATAGATGCGTGTTGTACTACCGTTGTACTGTCGTCCAGGTGTTATATTCCCCGTTGGATATGAATCGGGAACATGTACTGTTGCAGAGTATTGTGGGTAGCTTTTTCCATAATTAGATCTTGGTTGGGTAGTATTGTAATAATTTGAAGCAGGAGGTGAATTCTGTAAGCGTCAAGTTTTAAAAGAAATATGTTTTCATAGTAAGATTTATATTTTGAATTAACTATTACGATCAAGCTACTAGACGTATTGAAGATTTGATAAAAGCTTTTTCAAACTCAGAACTCCGAAATAACACTTTGTTAATTCTGTGTTAATAGTAAACTGTGATTTATTGCTGTTAACGATGTGTCGGATCATAATAATATCAGAGATATTACATAGGATTGACTATGTGATATATTTCATGTTGCATATAATTGAATAGACCATTTTTTTACTATATAATGAATGTTGTTTCTCTAAATTTGTTAGTCGAATTCCCATCCATACCAGCCAAGTAAATAATTTGACTAATAAATTATACCGATGCTAGTGTGTGATGGTTGAAAGTGGTCACAAGAAAACTGTAGGTTCATATATCGTACTTAACGTCGACTTCTCGGATTTCATCATTTCCAGACAGTATCGATAATCAAATGGTCTAAATCTTGAAATACTTACTTGCCGTCCTCACTCATGACTATTGAATCTTTTCATTAAAGTTGATACATTACGTTTAACATACGTCGACCAAATTACAAACCACTTTGAACAAAAGTAATTTTGGTGAAAACAACAGTTTGTTTGCATCACAAAAGAATTATTTTAGAAGATACTAAAATAGTTGAGATAGTCCAATTAATCCCGCTCACCCCGAGATCAGTGCCCTATTTTAAAACTAATTATATTTCGAGAAATCGAACCACTGATAACCTAACTGTGAAAAAATATCACGAAACGAGTTTCATGAAAAGCTAAGTTCAACCATGATTAAGTTCCGTACTAAGAAGAAATAAGTGTCTTAGTCACCTTTAGATTATAAAACTAATCTCTACATTATAGTAGAACTCACTAGTAACTTTGAGATGAATTTCTGAAGTTCTGGTGAGAAGAAGTGAATATTGAAGTTCAGATAAAACAGCATTGAATGATCATCTCCTATATAACATTTTGAAGTTAGCTGTCCACCACGAAACCTTAATGCTACATCTTTTTTTCTCGACATATTATAAATAATTTAATATATTTCTAGTAGTGAAAGTATGACATAGTGTGCCATCCAGTAATCGAATTGCTAAAAGACAATATTATGTTTGAAGCCGTATATAACATACTAACCCTAACTAGAAGTTCAATGAAAACTAATTAGTACTGCACAGATATTTTGTCCTAGCATAAAAAAGGAATCTTATATCATCAAAAAGTATCTATTCTTTATCTCCTATTTTTCAGCAGTTATCTAACTAAGGTTAACCTGATATGTGAAACACTACATTCAACAATCTCCAAAACGCTCAATAAAATGTAGCATTTGGTCTAACTATTTTTTATTTGATGTAATTTGATTGGTACAGTGTACCAGACAAATAATCTACAATGCATTCATTATTAAAACTAAGTAATTTAAGTCAACTGTTGTTATTTAAATCCACTGAACTATATACACTCTTATAAGTATTGATAGAAACAGTAAGTTTTTATTGGAGACATAAAACATTTCTTATCTAAGTACACAAAAAGGTTCAAGTATAATTACATTTTCATGAACTGAAGTCATATTATAAGTAGTATATTAACTTTTACAATGTATGCATCAAATGGAATGTATCTAACTAGCTTTCAGAGTAAAAGTGGTAGATAACTAAATAATAAAAAACTGTGTATGTGGATTGTACTAAGTAGATAAGTGATCTTGACATTACGATGTATATTTTGATGACATATTTTTTGTAAATGTAAGTGGAATGATGCCCATAGTACATTCCATTCTACTATCCTTTGTATTTGCACGTAAGCTTTTACTTAAACAAAATGTGTACTATAATTTTTTTATTGCTGTTTTTCTATACTTTATCATAACTACAATTAATGTACACCTTATACTTTTGAATAATACATAAAATCAGAAAACTTTTATTTATGTAATACATGGTATATAGCGACATAGTGATAGAATTGTATGTTATGTTATATGAATAGGACTTTCTTTTTTAAATGATTATTTTTAGAATAAAACAAGTGAAGTTGTTAGCTCGTCAGATACGTTGGAAGATTATGAATAATCTTAGTTTATGGGTTAGTTGAAGGTAACAGTAAGTAAGTGCTTCTTGACTTATGTTTCGTGTTATTTAACACTCATTATCAAACTATACTTATAATCTTAGCGGAACTAGCGTTCCCTGAATGATTCGATGCAAGTTTACTTATTTTCTTAATCCTTAACTTTTATTATTCAGTTATTTGGGCAGATGCTGACATCCTCTGGGACTACAATGTATAAATTGAGTAGTGACAAATGTTATGTTTGTTGCAATCGATGGAATTAGATTTTGATTGGTGAGGACTACAGAAACAATAGATTGGTTTTTACTCAGTAATCAATGAAAATGGGTTTCATAATGTTTGGCGTAAACCAACGTAGTGTAAATGAAATCTACGAAGTAGTGAAAATCGTAGATTTTTTCGGATCAATAATCTCGTTGCATCAGTATAAACTTAATGATCCATTATGTCACATCTTTTAATAACTTATACCAGTTTCTGTTTGTCGAAACACTCACCTTGAAGACGAAGGTAATGAATTTCTTCATTTCACAGTAAATATTATGTAATTGGATGCATTTATAATTATTTTAAATCAAAACTTTAGTTGACATTGATAGCACGAAAAACGTTGTTTGGTTATTAAGGAAGAACTAACTTTAAGAACTATATTTTAGAAGACTATTTCAGTTGCTTTAGCTATGTGTAAAGTTTTATTTCCTATCATCATTACGTCTTTCGCACCCTTTCCTCCCGTTTAACGCATTTACTGTTAATATATCATTTCTTAATTGTGATCCAAAGTTGATTGATTGTGTTCATGTTACCTCAGTTCACTACAACTATCTCCCCTATTTTGTATAGATATTGGACTCCTAATTGGTTGGCTTTGTAGTCTGGTTTATGTATATATATAGGAATGCCTGAAGTATAATATGATTTGTCCGGCTGACTCATGGGCTTGTGCTCTTTCTATCTCTGCCTTAGGATTGAGTGTTGCTTAAGCAAACAATCAGGGACCGGTTAAGCGCTCATTTGGTGTTTATTACTGTAACTTCGTGCGCACAAGGTTGTGTCGACTTATTGGTCGTACATACCATTTATAACAGTTTTTGGCGACATAACATCCATAGCTAGACAAGAACGCTAAAACTTAAAATCATTCTCAATCCCTTAGACTGAATTTATCATGATTATGCCTTACTTGGAGCAGCTCGACTAACAAGAGTATTTAGACATCCTTTTATTCATCTGTTTCTTATTTACACTCTTCATATTAGTTTTGTTTAGGTACTTGACTAGAAGCTTTTGAGGTAAGTATTGTGCTCCTCAGAATATCAAAATCTGATGTAGCCCCCATAAGGGAGGTTACCATTGAGGTATTTATGATCAGATACATGCATAAATTGCTCCTTGATGTAAAATAAAAACATTTCCTTAATATATAAATTAAATCAATGAAACATAATAATAGCATTAAGCAAGACGTTATTTTCTTTAAATGATATTACTGATGTCATTACTACTAATTTTTTTTTCATATATCTGCTGCTCAGATCATAATTATTATTGGTAGGTAGTCCACAATTTTGTTTATTCAGTAAACGTTGGTGAATGAAATGTATGAGAAAACATATTTGTATTTCACTTCTCAATCTAAGAATGAATGATGGAATAGAATAAATTGAGTTTTTAAGATTAATTTAAACTTCAATAATGAAAGTCTTAAAATGCTTTGAAAATATCATGGTTACATGGAGTTGTTAGACCTACACACTTCAACAAAATCTAACTTAGTGAAATCATAAATAAATATTAAGGGACACTTGAGTTTTATGAAAGACAGATAAACATATTTACAATATTCAAAACCTACTAACTCACTTGATTATAACGAGGTGAAGGTGATACAGCAACATATTGTGTAAATTGTTGTTGAAATGATTTCTCTCCTGGTGTTGTGGACAAACTGAATGTCTTAGTTGATCTTGATTTTACTGGTTCATAAGTATTGCCTGAACGGTTTTCTCTAATCCATGTTGGCGTTACAGGTGCATCCCATCCAAAATTATGGTCTGCTCCACCGTACTCTGATTGAGTTTCATATCGATTATGAAAATTGTTAACATCATTTCTTTTTCTTGGTACTGGAGAAGAACAAATATTGGTATTGTGATTATAAAAATTTCGTAATCAGTGTTATATAAATTCACAATTCACTATACCTCTCAACTGGCATGAATTTTATAAAACTGGTCCAGAATATATTTATTTATTTCATTTCTAGTAACATTTTATTCACTATGAGTCCATAGGTTGCACTATCAGAGACACTTCAATCATGCGTATTTGTATAATTAAGTGGAAAGCGCTTTGTTTCATAAAGAAAACGAGAATTTCATTCAGCGAACAGATCATTTTTCTGTGATTTCAATTCAAAACCTATTCAATCACATATCTGATTATAAAATATAGCAAAAATTGATCAAACATAGTAACAAATGGAAGTGTAAGTTAACTTAACAAAAACGAATGATATAACATAGTACCAAGAATACAAAATATTATACTTATTTAAGCTTTTGTTTTGAGGAAAGAAATATTTGCAATCGAGTTACATTAGGAGATGGAGTGTAATAATTTTTGCTTTGGATTATGTCAAGAGATAAATTAGAAAATAGCATGTATTTAAGATGTGGATAGAAACAAAATTAAAAAGTGATTATCAGTGAGAGTAAAGTAGATCAATTTAGAACAAAGAGGTAACCTGTAAGAATATTACAAAACAAACAAGGCGGAAGAAAAATAGAATGAAATCAGAGTGCAAAGAACAATATTTAAACATTTCGAGTTCAGTCCGTGGTATGATCAAACGTCAAATCAGTTTCTTTTATAGACAAAGTTTTAGTTTCTTTATGTTTATAGGAACAGCTACAGCAATACTTAATATAAAATTCTTGTTCTTACATAATATCAAGGCGTATATTAAGAGAATGACAAATAGGATAAGCTTACAAAAGTGATAACATTTCATAAATTCATATTTCGATTCTAGATGGAAATCCTGTTTAAATATTTGTTTATTTCGTTACCCATTTCAGGTATGCATAGAGAGAAAAAATTACATTGAAAACATGAATTTCAAAGAATTGCTCTGTTTTCAAAGAATTTATTATTAAACTGTAGTACTGTATACACAAACTATTTTATGAGGAAAATATCAACTGTTGAAAAGCCTGATGGTATAATAGAAATATTTAAATAACACATAAACAAACGGATCCGGTTATATAATCTGCATAATAAAATCACTATACAACACTGTTACTTTCTAACCAAAGTGTGCTCATAAAATGAAGTATTAAACTACTAAACTGATTGAGGTGGTTTATAGAGACTAGTATGAAGTTTTAGTTGACTGAATTCATCACAGATTGATGTTGATAGGATACGAATGAAAACTGTGTTATATCACAAATTGATGAAAGTGGGAATTCTGAAATTGGATGCTGGTTCGGTACTGCAGAAGGTCAAGCGTTCATCAACTTGGAGCGACTGGGGCGAAATCTGGTGTGTGCATTGCTGATAGGTCCCAAGGTAGGATGAAACAATTATTAAACTAGTACGCAATTAACATGTGAAGGCGATTAAAATGATTGAAATACGTACACTTCAGAAAATAATTAGTGATATTTGAAAGATATCGGTAACAATTTTAGGTAAAATCCAGGGTTACGAAAAATCATTTAACAGAGAGCTGAGGAACATTTACAAATAAACAGTTATTGGAACAAAATGAGTAGGAATAACATTGATAATAGTAGTAGTAATAGCTTAAGGCCAGGGTAAAATGTTCAGGTCTTCTGTTATTTTTATGAGCCAATTAAGAAAAATTATTAGTAGCTTACAACTGATTTTATAAGCAATCTTAAAGTCAACATGTCGGTTCGATAAATTATCATAATCAAAAACTGAATATTCAACGATAGAATTCCTAGCGGTCTTTCTTTCTTCCGTGTAGAACCATGTAAGAATACCCTCTCGAGTTTGTGTTAAATCGGACGATAGTTACAGTCTATATACTCTGTCCTATGACAGCAGGTGAACTGGTAGAGATGACCAAACTTGGGATCATATCATTAACAGATATAATAAATATCAATTTACGAAGTTTTCTTGATTTACGTAACATATAAATTTATAATGTACATGCAATCATCTTTAAAATGACATTTACAATGCCAAGTTATAAATATTTAAGTATTTTAAATATCATAATATTAACCAGTGCATACATATCACCTAATATTTGGACAGAATAACATTGAAATTTATTCACATTTATCTATTTTGGATAAAAGATATCTGTAAAAGAATATACATTATGTAGCTGACTGAATATTTTGGTTTCTTTCAAGATCCTCCTTTTCTACTTCTTTCCACTTGTGTACAGTCTTCATTGTATGTTATACATATGAACACACTTGCTTTAATGCATTTATATGTTTGTGAATAAAGTAGCACAGACTTGTTTATCGTATCAAAGTTAAAACACCACAGAATATTATATTGGCTACAGAATGCTTAATCTCATCTTTTCTGTCATACACCAAACATAATTTGGCAAATTTAAACAAAGTTAATTCATTCCTATGGTAGTGTGCATGTAACACCATCACCTACATTCACTTATATGCCTCAAAATGCATACCTACGCAATATGAATGAACATACAAACGTTAATAGCATGATTGAATGACAGTTAAGAATGATATAGGCACCATTTCTGATTTCGAATTTATTATACAGCTAAAATGTTATTTAAAGACATAGATCAATGAAGTTATTTCTAGTTGTTTTAGTTCGGATGGATTTGCTAAGCATTTGTAATATGTTGCATTTAATTTAAATTAATTTACTTTAGAAACAAAAGAAATGTATGTATTTGGAGGTGGGGGAGGAAAGGGAATCAACAATATTCAATATACAAACTACTTTTGTTAAACATTCAGTACGACTGGATGAAATCCCACCATAATTTGTTCGTAATATCGGAACTTTTGATAGAAAAGATATAGCCATCACTCAGTTAAGATGTCAATCCTAACAGTGAAGTGGGATTCAGATTGACATTATTACTGAGTTATTCAGTATGTAATTGACCTTTCGTGTGAAATAGCTTTATGATTCTAGTTAGCTTTCTTCCTTTTCATTCCTTTGCCTTATTTCCTTTTCTCTTCACATGATATTAAGACCTCTTTTTCTTGTCATCAAGTTATCCCAATTTTATTTCATTTTCTATTCATCACTGCATTATAATAACTTTGACTTATTGCTAATCGTACTGTTGTTACTACTATTATCATCATTTTATGTCCACCACTTTGACTATATTGATTAGACATCATCCCCTTCTAACTTAATGTTACTGTATTAAGTGACTTTCCCAGTGCATTGTTACGTAACCTCTCACATTTGTATAAGGCCATTTTTAAGTGTTTAGTAATCAAATCGCCATGTGATATGCTAATTTTAATCCATGATTTAGACACCAATCATAATGCCTACCCTGTTACATTATCTAATTGTAAAAATGATATTCGTGGATTTATAAATGTAGGGCCTAAAGAAGGATTTATTGACAACAGTTATTCACTCCAATATTCTTGACTTATAATTGGAGAAATACTCATAAAAATGTTGAACGAATCAAAAAACATTGTTAAGTTCCATAAAACTTTATTTTGAATCTTATTATTCAAATTTATAAAATCATAATGATCTTTTAGAACTCGTAGATCACTAGTATCCGTTAAGATTACTTTTATGTACATAAATCTACATAAATCCACAAGTGGAATGCTGAACTATGATAACAGTTTAAAGAGTAATGGAAATTTTAATGCCACCTACAAAGTTATTATACCGACCATTAGATGGCAACACAGTTTTGATGCATTCGTTGTAACGGTGACTAACCAAGTCAATTTTCAGCCATTAGTTATCCCACATAGTTCATCTCTTCATATCAATTATTGAACTTTTAGGAATGAGGTAATAATAATATGTAAATTTCACTCCAGAGAGAATACAACGTTTTCTTTCATGAGTCAATCAATATATGTGAGCAATTATTGTGTCTTTTTAAGACTTAGTGAGAACATATATCGTTACATATTATGCCGCACCAATGCAAATGTGTCAAAAATTTTCAAAGTCTATCCTTTAACTTAAGTGGTAACTAACTATACATGTGTACCATTTTAAACTAATGAATCAATTCGCATTTAAAAGGCCTACTTAGCTAACATCATCTAAAGATAATTGTCACGCTTTTAGCATCCTTGACTTCATTAGTCTTCAATTAGAAATTCGCTAAATCCATCTCTTAGCAAACATTTTATCGATTGTTTAAATGATTCAATAGGAGAAGTTTGCATTTCGAAGGTGATTCTTATTACAAAGTCATATGATCCAAATAAAGACTGAAAACCAAAGAGGACTAAATAACTGCTTTCGGTGTAGCTTGGATTGAGATTACTCAATAAAAGACAATGACTAACCTCGGAAAGACATTAAATCTTGACTTAGTCATCTTCTACAGACATCGTTTCCTCTCAAAGACTTGAAACTGTTCTTCATTAATCCACTCTTGGGGACATATATAAGGAATGTTAAGTAGTTAAATCATCACTTTCAGTGTACCTAAAGTCATGGAAGGGGGGAACTCGTGTTGCCCAACAGAATCAAGTTCCGGCCATCCAGTTCAATAGAATGAGACAACATTACTAACTTTTAGTTCCCTCCTGATTGTGTCATGAAACCTAGCTACAGACATTTCTACAGAATACCTTTAATTACCGAGTATAAAAACATAATGAGTATAATAACATATTATTTAGTCTAGTTAACATATTCTAATAGAACTGACAGAATTATATAAACACTGCGGATCAAATAAACGTAACATTACTCACTAATAAATGATCGACCAATATAAACCCTTCATCCTTCAAAGCACGTTTAAACAGACATGTTTCGTGATCAGTTAACTTTATATATTCGGACAAAAGAGTTGGTAATTACGAGGTTAGCACTTAAAAGTAAATCATAATTATACTTGAAATGAACTTACTTGTTAATGAATGCATGTATCCTCTTTGAATAGTGGGTGGCTGACTTCCGCCAAGAAATAGTTTTCGTCTTTCACGAACCGGTAGATTCATAAAACTATAATCAACTTCTTCCGATTCAGCATCATCATTGTCTTTGGCGTTTACTGGTTTTTGATTTGGTTGTTGCTAAAGCATTCGACGTAAAAGAAGAAAATGGCATTGAAAACTCCTAAATAAAAATATGTATTTATTCACATTATTTACAGTCGAGTCCTATCATTTTCATACTGTCTATCTCAGGCTGATCATAGGTCTTGTGCAAATTAAATTTAGTTGACTGATAATAAGAGCATGCTGCTAATACTCAGTTGTGTATACTCTATGAATTTCCTTTCAATACTTTTAACAGGAAATACTAAATGTAACCATTGGATGGCATGAAATTTACCATAAGAAATAGCGCAGAATTACAATATACACGGAACTGAAAGACTAAGAATCAATGTGCAAATTATTGTATGCCAACTCGTTAAAAGGTAGTTCATGGGAAATTTTGGTTCATAAACATGAGTTGGTTAATTTAATAGGTCCTTCTTCTTGATTTGTATTGTATGACTATTTAAAACTACAATTAAACACACAGAAATAACTCTTTCTGTTGGAGATGATTACAAAAAATTATTTTAATTTGTATGTTGTTAACTTCACAAATTGATTTCGTTTGGAGTACTACTGTACAGATATTTTGTTCTACTACGTGAGCTGCAAAGAAAATGCACACTTACGACCTTGTAATGGCCCAATCCGACCACCTTCAGAAAACTTAAATATCCGAACAAATAGATTGGCCTCTAGTAAAACATTTCCTTCTTATTATTAAATATCATCATTGATAATGTTTGCCTTACGAAATTGCCTTAAACTTCACTAGTCACATTTTCTGATTAGAGCTTTAAGAACAGCCTAAAGTAAAAAAATTAACGAGTTAACTAAATATTTTAGTTGACGGGATCTATGTACAGATTAGTTGCTAGTGGTTGAGAAGGCTAAACTACCGCCACTTGACCCAGCTGTCTTAAGTTAGTTTCCTGGTATGCTCTTCAGTAAGCCCTAAAAAGCGTTCCCTATAGCAAGACGAAGCATCAGTTTAATGCTTTCTGGTTCTCAACGATACCTCAACTTACATGAGTTGTGAAAAGTACGATTTACGAATATAATTTTTGATAATTTTGACAAAAGAATGGACAGATTTAATTCCAACAAGATAAACAAATAATATCATGTATATAATTCAGATGTAATATGCCTCTGCTTAAAATTTGCTAATCTATAAGCGGTTTTAAATTGAATTAAAATTACTCTATGAAATGCAAAATAACTAATTTAATGTAAAACTAATTCTATTTTTTAACAACTTACAACATTAAATCGAGAATATGGTCCAGACTGACTGTAGACTGTTGTGCTGGCAGCTCTTGAGAGATTTCTAGAGGCTGGTCTTGTTCCCATATACTGATTGCTAAACATTGGTAAGCTAGAAACAGAATATCCACCTCTGAATATTAAACAGCATTCAATTCGTCTTACGATACACTTTGCGAAAATCACTAAAACTTGATAAAATAACTAAAATCAACACTATTTTTAGCAATCACACGTAAATTTGATTTTTAAATGTCAAAGACGATTGTTTGCAATCTCAGCCTGTTAAGTTGTGGTCCCACCTATAGTTTAATTTAGTCAGCTTTCTTTTCTTTACATCTTTTATCGGTTAGTGTAATTGGTGTAATTGGTGGCCTGTTTGAAATCTTGGGCCACCACTTTTAGCGAATATCTTAACACATTCTTTTTTCGTCTTTTGTTTGTCTTAATAGCTCAATCATGTCTTAAAATCAAATTGCGCATTCATGCACTTTTGTAAAGGTCTACTACCTATCGTGAGTAATCCAGTTATATCTAAGCGAAGACATAATGGCTTGTAACATGCCTTACTGAACAAACTCGAAATTATGAACATAGAAAGCTGGATATTCAACTGGTTGTATTTCTAATTCGCCGGAAGGGAACAATATACTGTGTACAAATGAAAGTGCTCCACTCATCTATTAACAAAAGGTTGTGTGTCTCAAGGTGCTGTTCTTCCCTCTGTTCTTTTCTTATTTTTCTTGACTGACTTATTCTCTTCTATGAAAAAACACCTTTGTTAAACACGCAGATGATCTTACTATTTGAATGCCTGTTTCTTCCTCCTTAAATTGTTGTGAAATGAACAGTTTCTTAGCGAATGTTGAACAATGGTCTAGTTTGAATGGTCTTCAACATAATCCCTCCAAATGTCAAACAGTCGATTACAGTCTAAGACATGAAAAAGACCTAAATACTCTTGTGAATTCGCCCGATGTTTGTAAAATTGGAGATTCAAAAATTAAGACAACGTCGAATGCCACTCATGTTAATGTAACTTTTATTTCTGACCTATCTTGGTCTTTGCATGTTTTGCTAACATCAAAGAGGGTTTTCCGTTTAATATATTATGTGAAGTGACTACGTAATTTCGGTATTACCAAGCACTTACTTTTGTTGGTATTATATATATATATATATATATATATATATATATATATATATATGGATCATTTTTCAGGTGTGTGCATGGAAAAAGAGTAACTTGTTGAAACACTGTATCCTGAAAATTGATATAGTACTAAATGTACTATTAAAAAAGCCATTATTATTATATTCACTCCCTATTAATGAAGAGTTGGTCAGGAATAGCATTTACGGACATGAAGATGGATGATCTTATTGTCTAACTCATCTATAATTAGATACCATAACATAAAGAAAAAACTGGAAAAAAACCATCTTATGTATCAGTAATCAATGTCACTCCAATAAGCTCGAAGTAAAAATCATTGTCAGTTGTCCTCATTTAATTCCCCGGTAGAACGAACTATTTTGAAAGTTTTTAAATTTCCTTCTTAATACAGCATTTTGCTAGTCAGTGCATGTAGAACCCTGTGATAGATTAGGTCATATTATTTGGCAATGTTATTAATAAATAAGAAGTCAATATAGTATCCCAATTAATGCAAATAAAAAAGCAAATTAATTAACTATTGTATACAAATCAGTGCAGTACAAACATAGATTGGCAAAAGTTGATTTAATTTATACGCATTGTTTTTTAAAATGTAAGATTTATTAATATTTAAGGAAATTGACATGTTTCTAACCACTGATTGCAACCGTTGAGTGTACTAGAATCAGGTAATGCGCAGCTAACAATATGGCTCAACTAACGGTTATCATAGTGACTGATACCATGAATTAACTCAGCTGCCTCCACTCCCCAGTTTTCTTCCATTTTACGTACCAAACATTGTGTGCTGTGATCAGCAGTGGTTAAACATAAGATCTACATATCCCAACTAATCCATTCGATCAAGTTTTACATCTTCATCAACCTATCTGCTCACTTTACCGAGTACTGTTTCTCTTACTCTGTGCTGCTTACTCGACTTCTTGAGTATACACAAGAGATGCTCTAGCACCTCTTGTGATTGAAAACCTGAAGTTTATGCATATATTTTATTCTCATCTTACATAGGTTGGTATAAAACGGACTTCTGTGTAGTTCACTGGATCTTCGAAGCGATCCAATTTGACACTAATACTCCAGAACTGATGAAAATCTCAAAACAAGTAAAGCGGTGAACATACTCAACCATTTAATTATATATTGGCTAGTCTTAGTGATAATGCACGTTACTTCTGAAGTAGTTTTTGTATTTTTACTTAAAGCATTCAGAAGACTTTACATATTTTCATAATCGCTGAATAGGAATATATCTTTCGTATTCGATAAAGGAGGCTTCTGGTGAGGAACCAATCCTTAAACAACTAGAATGGAGAGTATGGGGTCAGCCTCGACTCACATCACTTAAGGGTGGTAGTTATGATAACAGTTCGAAATTAATTCTGTCTTTACAAGTAGTGTTAAGATGAAGAGCCTACACAATATTTCCCTACTACTGAGTTATGTAATTTTAAAGTAAACCAAGTCGACTGTTGCTTTCAAGACATGGGTAAGTATTCTTGTATCCTAATACCTGATGAAGACTTAATAGCTCATTATTGCATTCAATTTCAGATCTGAAACCAACACAGTCTGCCTGAGGGTGCTATTTCCTAGCTTCTGATGTGTATCATATGATTATAGAGACTATCATTATAGACACTATATATAGCTAATGTTGGGCAGTCAGAAATAGTATCGACTCAATACTGCAGCAAAAAGCATGTCAATTGAAGCTCGTTAGTAAATGCCTGACCTCACTCACTCTAACTGTAAATAGATTTAATTCAAACCAATCAAATATAACATTGAATATAACCTCACTGCCAACAAAAATTATTCCAATAAAAATAGGAATTAATTTGACGTTACGAATTGGTTTGAGTTAAGCAGCCGTTTGAAACCGGGAAGCACTGGACAACAGTCGCAACTAATTACCACAACACCCAAATGTGATCAGTACGGGCTCTTTGATGATTAACTTCCTGGAAGGGAAGTAACTTCTAGAGTTCCAGTGAGAAAACGTTACCAATGGAGTTCAACTATGTCAGGTGTGAGGAAGTTACAAACTAATGTCAATAGATAAGATGTCGCGAATCTACCATCAATTACCTGAGTTGGAAATATCAATCACTGAAAACAATCTCAATGGTTTAACGGTTGAGTGTTCACAGGAAGCCTAAAGGTGATGAGTATGATTTCCTGATAGATTCATGTGTGGATACTGTTGAGGAGTCCCATACTAGGACGAAACGGATATTCGGTGCTTTCTGGTTTTCAATAACTGTTTAGCCTAAAACAATTCACAATTTTAAATTAAGATTCAACAATCTCTACAACTAACTGCAAATAATTTATCAGTTCTTAATACATAAAACAAGAAATGTGTTAACTCACTAATTATCTTTTGTTAGGTGATTTAAAATCTGACTGCCTCTTAAACGTCCATTAATGGGATTAATTAATGTGTGTACGTGTAATACGTCGTAGCATTTTGATGTTTAGTGTATTTATAGGCAATAACCGAAAACAATGAAGCTATTTACTCTACAGTACCTCATATGAGAAGTTTCTTATTCAAAAGCTTGTTGATATATAATAGAAGACATAATTGACAAGGCTAATTAACGCTTATAATCTAAGTGTAGTAAATACTTTGATGGAACTAATGCCATTCCACAAAACTGAATTTATATCACTTGGCGTAACAATAGAAATCCTCCGTGTCTGTAATGTGTATTGGGAAATTGACATGATAGTATAAATGCCTGCACTCAATTTACGAATGAACCAATCATCATTTCAATTCACCAACCACTTCAAGCCAATGAGAATACAGTTTTCGTGACTGTCAAATATTTAAATATAAGTGTATTATTAAGTTTTAGGAGAATTGATCATTTTGTTCATTACGTTATCTTAAAATATGAAATAAAAAATAAGCTATGTTTAGCTTTAGTATTCGATTTCTGTTACATCTTCGTAAAGTTTTAATAGCTGTTATCACTATAATGACCTTACCGAGAACTGACCTGTTATGATCTTTGTAGTAATGAATTCGCATGCCGGCTGGCCGGTAGACGAGATACTAGGTTAATGTTAGCAGCCAGTAATAAGGATAATGAATCCAACATATCCATTCACTACAATATCACTCTCAGTCAAATGGGTAAACTGAGCAGTTCGTGGATACTCATAAGTGCGCAATTACAAAGTAATATGTGAAAGGAATGTATGAACAATATTTTAGGTGGCTTTTTGTTACTTTATTACATAACCGAACCCACCAGCTCTAGGCCAATTGTCTCCATCAGAAATTTGGTTTATCACAAAGATAAAAACTACTCATGATGTAGTTAACAAGAAAAATACTATGATGAAAGTTTGTTTTGATCGATATCATGGAGCAAAACACCACACATTCAGTATAAACCAGAAGGTGTGTTCTTGTGACTTTTAATGTTCACCTTTAAAATAAACGGGGGAACACGGTAAGGATACTAAAATGAAGAGGGAATGTTTTATATGAATTTGAAGTTAAAAATTCGAAATCGATTCGATAAATAGACTATATACGAGAGGGTAGAGCAGCAATACAGACGAGGAAAGAAAAATTTATGTTAAAAATCTCCCTGGACAGTTTCCCTTTAGAAAAACCTATGATTTAGAAAACGGATGAACTAGAACAACTCTCGCTGGAAAAATCTGCTCAATGACAAAAGACGCTAATTAGTTTTCAGGTTGACTTAAGGTATAAGTCTCTTTAGGTGTCTGGGTAACATCCGTTGATGCTTAATTCTTGCCTAGTGATTTTCATTTATGTTTTATTTATTGTAATTATCTGAAGCTTTCGAAGATAACCGTCACCCTTAATGTAAATCAATTAGTCACCTTAAAGCATTAAAAATGCATAATAATATCTTGTCAGGTTTAGTAGCATCCTATATTTTGAAAATGACTTACACATATTCATCAAATCAATTCATCGGTGATTGCACTAACTAATGTTTGCAAATTAGAACTAATTTACTTCAGATAATCAAGTGACCGATGACGATTTCAAAGTAGAGTGTATAGTTTAAAACGTTGACTGAGGTTAGGTCTCTTCACGGAATTTTCTAAATCCACCTGTAAGTTATGCTTTATTCGTATTTAGGATTATTACATTAAGTGATTAGTTGTTCCAGCAGAAAAATATTTTTTTGTATTCCAAATGTTGAAGTTAATCAATAAATTTGATGTAGACAGTTGATTAGTTCAATTTATTGAACATTAAGTTATCGGAAATTTTGATGATTGTTGAATGCAGTAATTTATATTCTGCACTAAATATAGCCAAACAATAATTAAAAAATCGAAATTATTAAAAAGTTGTTGCATTCTAGCATAGAAAAACTCAGTGTTTACTCATCCCATACTTCACAAAGGATAAGACCCAGAATCTCCAGACCTCAAAGGGCTTGTATAATCATCAGACCAAAGAGTTGAAATTCAGTAATATACAGTCCATTTTCATCTCAAAGTGGCTGAAAGCTAAACATTTCCTGTGAGATTTAAAGGCTGTTTCAGAGCAGCTATATTCAATTTTTTGAAGAAATCAGTTAATTTGTTTACAAATCCAATATACATTAATACAAGAATAAGATTTGAATGTTGGTGGACTCAATATAACCAGTTTTATGGAGTTTAGAAGAAATATTAGAGGAATTTTAATTTTACTAAAATTTTCATCAACGTTTTATATGATGATGGATTTACTGAGACCTATAGTTCATGAAATGAAATACAGGAAAGTCTGGTACTAGGAGTTCTGTAGTAAAATTTTAAATCAAACTGATTTTTCAGAAATATTTAAAATACTCTTTAGTGTTTGAGAAAACTACTTACAGTGTATTAAATATGTACAAGGAAATATGTAATATTACCCAATGGATATAGTGTATACTTACCGTCGTATTCCTAATCGTAGATAATTACTTTTTAATTCAGAAAGTGAATAAGCTTCTTGTTCTGTTAATTCAGTTCCTAGATGACCTTCAATTTCTAGGATTTCATCACCAATCTCAAGCCAACCATAAGCTGGAGACCAAGAATTTACCTGGAGTATATAATTGAAATACAATGATAATAATAAACAAATGGCGTTTAGGCGACAAAAATATTCAGTAGAATGAAAAATTCTACATTTGTTTACAAACGTTTAATAAAATACAGTTAATTGTATAGCCAATTTAAGCATAGTTAAATATTTTCATTTTATCTGTTGTATATATTTTGAATAATTATACATTGATATCATCATTACTCGTGAACAAGTTTTATCTTCAGGTACTTACAACAACCAAGAGTATTAGGTTACACCTACGGCTTCTAACATTGATAACTTACCTAAATAATCAACGTAAATTCACATATAAACTCGGTTTTGATTGACATATGCATTTTAAACAGATACACATTTAGATAAAAAGATTTTGTAGGACTAATTTTTTAATTAGATGAAAAATCATAGAAACCAAACAAAATTGGAAAACTAGTTCATTTTAGTTTGAAATTTCTTGACACTGATTATTAGCTGAGGATCTAACCAAAAACATTCAGGTTTGTCTGAGTATGATAACATTTAGGCAATGAGTCAGATAGGAGATATGATGGAATAAAGATGAATCACTGTTAGCGATATCAGTTTCATAATCAATGTGATCGAATTTCACTGATTATTAGCATGTATTCATACACATATATACTGCATGCTACCAATGATACAGAGTTATTATATGGGTTGTACATTACAATTAAGGACTTTTCAGTAAGTTTATTTCCGTACTGTGATATTAGATGAGATATTTCTTGTTATAATTTTCCAAACCATTTTTACTTAACTAATGGATTACAAATATTGTGATACAGTTCATGGATTTCATCACATAAGGAAAGACGAGTTCATATGTTATCTTAGTGCAAGCCAAGGACTAATCATGATTCGACGAACTCAATACTTGAACTGTCTTGCCGTTTAATCATATTCTCCTTCTTCTATTTCTAGTTCTTCTCTGCTTCTCATATAATTACCGTTTAATTCTAAATAGATTTTATAGACTTTTATCATTTCTGTACACGGGAATTCCACCACAAAAATATATACCACTACAGAAAACTAATGATCATTTGTTCACTATGGATTCATGACGCAGTGAGCACACGTATATAAGGCTAAACATTATGTCACTAACAACACTAAATAACTTTTGGGTTATAATCATACCTAATAAATGTTAATTCAATTGGCGAAGAATTTCAGTCATACTTATTATAAGACTTGAATATATAATGTTCAATTTCATATTAAGCAGTGGTAAGTAGTCAGTATCAGAAAATTCTAAACTGAAATGTTTTACTATCTTCCACATTTGAATGATATTCCTCCGGCTGATATCAGTATATACCTCAAATTACTTTCAGATTATGATAAGATTCAGAAACTATTAAATAAAATCATTTAGAACCACAATACTTAATGTCAATGTACATCAAGTGATCTAGTATTAGCTTAAATCAATAATCAAAAATAAACGTAGAAAAATAAAATGAATTCATCTGTTTCATTGTTTCATATTGTTTGCTTCATAGAATACAAACAATAGTAATAAGTGATTAAAAGTAATTAAACTATGTCAACTATAGTTCAGTTTCCCGAACGACTTGAAAGTATGCTTAGCTGATGAGTCAATTACAGTTAAGAAACATTTGTTCATTGTCTCGTAGTTCCATATGGAATTCAAACAAAATTGATCAATGACAATTATCAAAGAGATTAGTAATTCAGAGCAAGAAATATGATGTTGTACAAAATGAATTATTGAAAATGAAATTACTAGGATAACTGTATTTCTCAGAACACATTAATTCGTTTTCAGCCTTTTGATAGTAATGAATTCGATGGAAGTAATAAATTAGATGTTATTTGAGTATCGATTATTTTAAGAGATTTTGAGTGGTCAACTTTATACTTACTATCAAGTAGATGACAATCGCAATACTAAACCTTCCCAAAAATAGTGAACCCCAGTATATGGTCTACAGTGGCACATGAACACGATATTAGTATACAACTCAACTTCAAAGGTCTGTCTTGAAGTAAGTTATACTTGGATTTCAATAGCTTCTGTCAGATAAGTCTACAAACGAGCTATGTTGAGAATACTCATCAACTGTTTACAGAAATTATGGTTTTTGAAATTACATTGTCTTTATTCTTATTTTTAGATATTGGCACCCATTATCTTTAAAACAATGGTCAGTCACAGTTAATTCCTCGGTCTCCCCCTTCAAATAACATAATTTCTGTAAACAGTTGATGAGCATTCTCAACATAGCTCGTTTGTAGACTTATCTGACAGAAGCTATTGAAATCCAAGTATAACTTACTTTAAGACAGACCTTTGAAGTTGAGTTGTATACTAATATCGTGTTCATGTGCCACTGTAGACCATATACTGGGGTTCACTATTTTTGGGAAGGTTTAGTATTGCGATTGTCATCTACTTGATAGTAAGTATAAAGTTGACCACTCAAAATCTCTTAAAATAATCGATACTCAAATAACATCTAATTTATTACTTCCATCGAATTCATTACTATCAAAAGGCTGAAAACGAATTAATGTGTTCTGAGAAATACAGTTATCCTAGTAATTTCATTTTCAATAATTCATTTTGTACAACATCATATTTCTTGATCTCAATTATAAATCATTTTTCCTTGTTCTCCTACCACATTTTTAAGCACTACGAATTGTTATTGAATTAATCACTGCATTCTACAATTGATATTATGTAGATGTTGATCTCAATTTTCATTATCATGAAATCTTGTTACCATCATATGCTTGTAAAATTCCCTTCTAGTATTTTCATATTGGGAAATATCCATTAAGTCACGAGAAACAAGAACTTCGTTTAGCCAAGAAATCTCTTTCCAACGATTTCATTTGAGGAACTTTCAACTACATGTATTCATGACATTCAAATATGACAACAGTTCGTTAAGTATGGCAATATAGGAGAGTGTAAATTGAAATAACAACAACAAATAATCAAATAAGTCATATATATATTTTATTATTCTTATTTAAACTGTTCTAGTGAATAGAAGAATCTTTGGAATCAGATTAACTAGACGATATGAAAATTTGAAAATAGATATAAAGATGTGGCATTATTTTTAATTACACTTTCACTGGTTGTCATGCTTAACCAAGTGTTGTCACTTATGTATATGCAACTGTACGGAATTGAAACTGAATGCGCTAAATGATATTCCTGTTCTCAATGACTTCAAGACAATTTAATACTTTTTTCTATAGTTTATTTTTCGTCTCTTTAATTCATTATGACAAATAAAGTATATTTTATTGTTTCTAGGCTATAACGTAGCTGTTAATTTGATACTTAAGAAATACAGTGAATTCGTTTAATTCTCTTATGTTCGTTAATCTTTCTTTATTCAATTTTACAAGTTGAAAAAGCTAAATGAAATTTGGCAAAAGTCATGCAATTGTTCAATAGTGTTTATGCAACATAGTCAAAAAAAGCTGATGTTATGTGTATATATGCACAGCATTCAAATGTAATCTCCAAAATAGATCTAAGTTACCTTTCTTTCCTCGTCTTTAGTGTGTATATCTCTTATCTTATTTCTTTATGAAGTATTCTTTTCCATTTAAAACATACTGTATGTTTGTTGACATATCTCTCTCTATGTATACATGAATATAAACTACATTTTATTGATATTGTACTTTCACAATGATAGCAATCTTTAAATAAAGGTCAATTTACATTAGATATAAACTAAAAATGTTGTGTTAATCAAGGAAAAAAACCTTAAAAGCATGATTTTTTTAAAATGGGAATATGATTTAGGTTAGAGATAGTCTAGTCTTGTATTGATTATTTCATGTTATAGTTTGTATATAGGAAAATATTTTATATGTTCCTGTTCTGTTTATCATTTTATACTGTGACTCAGTATACCTTTCAGACATAAAGAAGGTGGATACATAAATCATAATGGATTTGGTTTAATATTTATTTAGAAAAAAAAACAAGAATGATTCAAATAAGTATTTCTTTTCAACTAATGAAATTGTAAATAAATTTGAAATTTGAATTAGGTTAGACACAATGTTTTCAACGTTCACTAAATATAGTTGATTGAATTCGTTACTGGTTGATGATAGCAGGGTACCATCAAAAACAAAGGAGCAATGGACAGCTGTTTCGTCTTCACATGGGGCTCTTTAGCAATGCTCACCCTAGATTTCGTGCCAGGAGCTTCAAGCTGGTGAACAACTAGCCCTACTAACCACTGGGTTGGCATCCGATAGTATCATTCCCACTTCCATCAGTTTGTGATATAGCACAAAAATTATCTACTGCCATTTGTGATAACTATCTCACTCCAGACAAAGCCTAAACTCTATCAGTCGCAACTTCTCACTAGAGCTTCAGCGACATCCTGAAGTTAGTCACTAGTGAGTTGTGACGAATTCCATTAACTAAACTTAATACCAATCTCCATAAACCGTCTAAATCCACTAGATATGTTGCATCTAAGAATATTAAACATTCTGTTAACCTAGTTGAGTTGAGTTGGTTTTGAAACAGTTAATTCATTTGTATATAATCGTCTGTTGAGTGCCCTTGAAAACAAGGAAGCAGTAAACAGCTACTTTGTTCTCGTATGGGACGTCTCAGCAACGTACACCCTCGATGCCACCAAAGGACTGAACTCAAGATTTCTAGGTCTCACTGCGAACGTTCGGTGATTAGCACCACTGGGTCAGCTTCCGATTTCGGAATTCCCACTTAAGTCAATTAGTAATATAGCACAACGGTCAGTCCATGTCATTATCGATAACTGTTTCCTTTAGAAAACATTCATTACCGTCAGAAAAGGTCGAGTGGAATTTACTAAATGTTTGATCAATCACTTATTTGATGACGTAGAATCCACGTTCTAAAAGAATTAAACAACAAACTGTCATTATTGAGTGCGCTAAATACCGAAACGAAGAAAGAGAATTTTGAGTTTCAACTATGCTAGAAACTGATGTACACTGGTCAGATTCCCATTCATAACATCAATTACTAAATAACATATAAATTAAACTGTTTATAAACCCTGTTCCAAGGAAAGAAGGTATATTGCAACATCACGCACAAAGAAATGGAAGGATATATTTGCCAAAATGAACTATTTATAAAATTTAATCAATAAATCCTCATCGCATAACAAAATCGAAAGCTGTACTTAATAAACGAATCGTTTTACCCTACATAAAGAACATTCCCGAGACTGCAAACTGACTATTAACTCTGTTGGGAATAAGTGTATCTTATGCACCTACAAATCTTTTGTCGTCAATACTATGTAAGCCGAAGGATATAAAGTAACAACATAATTATGTTACAACGAGTCACCAAGCGTCTACCATCATGGTTGCATAAAGGTCCGATTAAATCTATACTCGGTTTTATTTTATTACATTTGGTAAAGAGTGAGCATGCGATAGATAAAACCAAAGAATTCAGATCGGTATATAGTTTACCATGAAGTTTTGCAAACTTCATCACCTACATATAGCAGAAGTTATAGGGATTCAGGTTAACAACCCAAGTTTTGTGTCCAGAAGAAATCTGTAAAACCCTATCCCTTCTATAGCCATATAAAACTCAATAAGTACTCTATCTATCTCTTTACACCATCCTTACTGTTTGTTTGTTATTAATTTTCCTCTTTCAATATAGATACCAATGAAATTCAATGGAAACCAGTAATCCACTAGACTACTGAGTCCAGATAATCACAACATTGTTTAAAAGTGTGTGTTATTATTTCAAAAAAATCAATATTTTTATACTGTCGATATTCAAATGTGAACATCAACATTTATTTATATGCTTAGTCGATTTGGGAATCCCAAACAGAACATTCATTTTCCGGATTTCATTGATAGGCTCTACTTTTGATTCTCAGAAAAAATGTTACGAAATAGCTATATTTGAATAATCTTAGCATACAGCACACTTGCTAACAGAGGTCGGTCACTTATAGTCCTAAATATCAGTAACAGAAAATAAAAGTACTACCGTTAGATTGATAGAAACAAGACGAACAACTAACTTTCAAGATTGTTTTGTAGAGAATCATTTATTTTATTTTTAGTGCACGTAAATTGGACATTTTATTATTTTTATTATGATGTTTTACTCGCCCTAACCTCCTTTTAGACCTAAAAACTGTTGTAACAACATTTTTTATTCAGGAACTACAACTAACTAAGTACTTGGTCCCTCCCACTACAATTCCCAGATATTATGGTCTGTATTTCTTCTGAATGTCATTTGTCTTTTCGATCAGCTGTGTGGTTAAGTTCTGTATTTATATATAACAGATATGTGAAATATAATATTCCTGGTTGTTAGCTCAGTTACCATGTGTTCTTCAACCTGGCTTGAGAACTGTCAGTCACAGGGCATATGTATGGGGATTCGAACGAGGCATTTCTTGTTATCAATAATTATCTTTTCCACATATCATAACTATCCGTAGTTCATAACAAATCAATTACCCTACATTAAAACGTTAGATAAATGACATAAATGGCAATATTATCTTATGCATTAGGAAATAAATTTGCCTATTACCGTAACCCTTCACTATTCTTGGTCATTTCTCCAGTTCACCACTAAATATCAATAAGAATAGAACAAAAGAATTTATTGAACACACTGATTTTCTGACAACCACAACAAGCAGTTGTTATGTGCATGTATTTTTAGCAAAATTTGGGTGATAACTAGGACACAGATCACTCCAACAATAACCAACATTTGTATGATTAATAAGCAATCTCGTTGTAAACAAGCAGTTGATTGAAATGTAAATTTGTATGCAAAGTATATGGTTATAATGTCACATTGATTTTGTTACTGAACTAAATACAGTATATAGAGTTATGCAAGACATTGTGTTTTTATAGGATAGCCATAGATTCCTGTGTTGAATGTGTTAAACAAACAGCCAGTATGTAACACATAATTTTAAAATATTTGAGATTTGAGAGTTTATAGAAAACATAGATTACGATCAACTGTGAAATTCACATCGTCTCTTTTGTCCTGCTTGAGATCCACCCTTTAAATGTACTTTCATATTAGAGATCACATTAAAATAAATATTCGTCCATGACAGAATGTTAAGGATTAAAATGTACTTTTTATTGGTTTCGTTATGCCAAATTAAAACTCATTTCTAAGAGAAACTTTTGAAATTGTTTCATTTATATGATGCTATATATTCCTTTTTAAAACTACCCTTAGACCAAACTACAGTATAACAAGGTCGAATAGTGAATTTTAGCCAAATCTGCATGAACTGTTATTTAATGCTGTTGGTAAATCAAAGTTTCATACAATTCTGTTATAGACTTATTTTTTAAGCAAGCAAAGTATTTCTTTCTTAATATAGAAAGAGATAACATTTATTCTCACTAAGTTCTCTTTTCGCTGATCGTGTTGCATTTAAACTTTATGATCATTTTTTCGTTTACTTAATAAGTGAACACAGTACAGCATTGTATGATTAATATTACAGATTTTACGTCAAGCTATAAATCTCACAACTCTTGTGACTTTCAACTAGAATGTCAAATATTACAATAGATCTATATTCCTGGAAGTCACTTATGAATTTCTTCAAACACTTTAAATGGTATGTCTCATGAAAATGACACTCTATTAAACAGTATCTCTTCATTAAATGAATGGAAATATGGTCGATAATGATGGACATAACATAATCATTAAACATTTAAAACGTTAAGTATAACGTCACTTGCAAACAGCTATCAATCATACTTAAATTTCCACTTGGTGTACAATATTAATGATTGAAAAAAAACATATTATTATTATTGTTTTTAGAGAAATCAATAATGAACCACATTGTGTATTTCATTTTGAATTTCGAATTGTGACACATTGACATATTTATAGTAGTCAGTTATGAATAGCTCTAGGTGTTTGGAATGATGAAGTTCAATGAGAAATGATATTACTTTTCAACATTTAAGTACTAAATGAACTGAAGGCAGTCAAGAATGGGAAATATAATAGGTTGAAGACTAATAGCTATGTGGATAAACTCAACAAATAGAAATCTGAAAGTATTGCGCTAGTGGTGTATGCTTACAGGAAATTCATTGTTTTCACTAATAGAATGAATTATTATTTCTTGGTATAATGTATATTTTACGTGTCAACTAAATGTAAATATTTGTTTATTTCTTACACATTTTCAACTGTCATTAAAGGTTCAATTTTAAGTTAACATGTAAACATGAATGCAAATTAATAAGTAGTCTATTACACCAAGGTATATTCGTGAGGTCAGTCAGTGTTTTTTTCCGATGACAATAAGTAATGGATATATGTAAATATGATACCGAATTAAAATAATTGTGAAATATATATAATTGAAATATATTATGAGTTATATGTAACCCGTTAGTTTAATCCCATTTCACTAGTTACAGACAGAATACAATAATTGGAATTCATATGGGAATGCTTCGAATCCTGACATCCCTTTCCGTAACCAATTAAATTGACTTCATTTATTACTTGCACACTATTTTTTTTTTCACATATATTTTATAAAGAACAAATGAATTTGATTTAGTACGTACATCATGAATGTTTGTTTACCTTAGTGACATAATTAGAACATAAATCATTTTAGTTATTCATAATAGTTGCGTAAGTCTTATCGTTGGAAACAGAAAAATATTAAGAAATTACTAGTTGATCAAATTTTTCAATCTGAACTTTAACAGTGCTATAGCCACGTTATGTTCATCCTTGGTACCAATATTAGTTCTAACACAAGATGATGCGCATTATGATTGATGCTTAGAGTTGTACCACCGTAGCTCTACAATAAGCAATTTATGTGATTGGAGAATTTTACTTAATGATTCTAACTGCCGAAAAGTGTTTAAATGAAAAATTTCTTCTCTGTATTTCACAAAAATAAAGTAACCTCTCGTAATATGTTATAATGCAGCATGGACTACCTACAACTAATTTCATCTCTGTACAATATGATTAACTTACTTATGAGTAGTGTAGACTTATGATATATTAGTTCACGTAAAGAAAATGTCATGGGATTTCAAATCTTAAAAATCCTCATAATGTAAATCTGAACAACTCATATAAGTGAACGATATTGTTTCAATGGGATCTTCGTCAAGTTTCACTCTAATATACAATAATATTTATATACAAATATGTGAAGTGTTAAACCAATCAAGGTGATTTATGAATCAGTTGTGACATTGAGGTAGACGGAGTATCTGATTGCTGATCATCATCAGTGAAAAGTGCAAATTGATGGTAAGAGGAGAGATGTACTAGTAGTAACAATAAAAATAATAAAACACCTAGACGTGTAATGCTTGGTTGGATTAGAAGTAAGTTGAAATAAAATGATAAGGTACCTGAATTTGTCTTTTCTATGTAAGCATTTGAATTTGGCTGCTCCTGCGGAGAAAGTTACATAGGGCTTACAATCAGGCAACTTAGCCAACAAATAAGCGAACATTTACCAGCGTGGTTTGGTAAGGAACAAACAAACAGTGTACGTAGTTCAGCTTTATCTTATTTAGTAGACAGCTGCCAAGTGGTAGGAAAATTGAAGTGATTTAAAGTAATTTACCGTATACCATTAACGTTTCCTGGTGGAATCCATATTCGTTTAGTACAAATAGCAGAAGCTTTGGTAATTCTAACCAACAACCCTGGCATATGTTTTCAGAGGAGGTTTACAATACTCCTATCTCTTTTTTTGACCAAGTATGACATAACAAATATTTTCATGAACTTGATACATCTTTTGCTTCGTATCTATTTTGTTTTAATTTACTTATCATTTTCTCTCACCCTCCGTAAACTGTCTTCATAATCTGTGTGAGTGGAACTTTTATTCAGAGATTTCCTATTAGTTAACTTCGATTTTCCGATGATTATTTTTTTTATAATATTATCTTAATTAGCTTATTCTGCCAAATTTTAATCTACTTTCTGCATTGAAATATTTATTCGAATTATTTTATAATTATTATCATTACTATTAGTACATCTGTCCTCTTACCATCAATTTGCACTTTTCACTGATGACGATTAGCAATCAGATACTCCGTCTACCTCAACGTCACAATTCATTCATAAATTATCTTGATTAGTTTAACACTTCACATATGTGTATATAAATATTATTGTATATTGGAGTGAAACTTGACGAAGATCCTATCGAAACAATATCGCATTTCGGCGTTATGGAGATTATTGAATGTTAATTTGATATCACAAATTAGTCTAAATTAGACAACCACCGATCCTCAGGAAGCAATGTTAGGGTGTTTCGTCCTAGTTCCGGACTCCTCAGCAGTACGCATCCATGACCCTATTAGGGATCAATGCCTACCCCTCTGGCCCCGCTGCGAACACTTTGCCATTAGAAAACTTAGTAAGCTTCCAACAGCTGACATTTCTCACTCAATTAATCAGCTATATATTTACGCTATTTCATCCACTTCCATCGATTGGTAACTGTCACACATCGACACGGTAGAACTTCTTAGTTGACTAGAACTCCAGAAATTACATCGAGGAGTTAGTCACTAGTAAGCGTATATATATATACTGTATGTTGTAAAACACAAAGCACTTCTTTTAGTTCACATCTTTCATCTTTCTTTACGGCAACTTACTTGACAGTTGTTATATCTTATGTAGTTGTGCTACTTTTCAGAAAAATACAATGATGAATTGTACAACCATAAAATAATGTCTAGTTATGAGATTATTTCATACACCTACATTCATACGCACTTCTAAACGTAAATCTGTGCCAAAAGTTAAAACCGAAAAAAATAAGTCATTTTACTTTGTCATTAATATTAAGGAAGAAATTGATGTGATAGGAGGAGAACGCAGAGTAAGGTTATTAGACCTTATAAAATGCTTAAAACAAAAAAACAGTACCAAGTGAAGTAGTTATGTGAAGTTCAGCTTGTGTTTTGTTTTCTTTATTTATCAAAGAATAATTTCAGTTGGATATCATCTAAATCCAACAAGCATTACACAGTCATTTCGTTTTTGCACAAAATTTTTCAGTAATATGGATTGGAATTCATACCTGGAATCGGATCTGGGACTTCTCAGGGCATGCTACTAAATATAATTCCATGGGATGAAGTATCTCACATTAGTTTTCTATATTATTGTTACCGTAAGGAATACGTTTTGTATGTAGAACACAAATATTTTTTTAATAAAATATTTCTATCCTCAATCGCTTAGGCTGATTCCAAGGCAGAGTGGTGTTTAATAATCACTTATTTTCTGTAGCTGTGAAATTTAAAATCAAAATTTACTAGGTAAGACTTTAATACAAAATTTTCACTGCAATCATTGATAGATTATAACAGTGTAAATCTGTTCAATTAGTGACCTTAATTTTCATTGCGGATAAAAGTGGGTACATTTGAGATATCTCACATCCGACGTCTAGTACTTCCTAGTTTACAATGGTCATGCAAACAGTAATGAGCTGTGAAGGCATTAAATTTACTGTTCTACCACTAATTTAACCTTGCTAGCCATGTATATATATATATATATATATATATATATATATATATGGATAAGGTACTTATAAAGGCATATATATATATATATATATATATATATATATATATAAACAAATGCCTACAATAATCAAAACCGTTTCAGTGTTACATTTGTAGTTTGCATCTATCAGTAATGATAATTCAAATATGTAGTTAGAACATATATTAGGATAACTTAAATAAAATGTGATCCATGGACGATCAAATTAGTTCATTTGGTCAAATTAAAATTATTCACTTAAGGACAAACTAATCACAATCTTGAATAGATTGGAAATTATATGGATATACCAATAAATTTAGACACTTTTCATCGTAGATGTAGTTCATTTGTAAAATTATTAAGAATCAATATAACACTAGATACTTATTTGAGTTTTGCCATAAATTATTAAATAATCATAATAAGATTGATTTAACAGAAGTGGAAGTTACTACGGAAGTTACTAGTAAGTAATGAAATTCCACCTTTAAGTATACACATTTGTAACCAATAAAGACTTAGTAATACATTATTCTATTCTTTTTCGTACAATTCATAATTTATGTTCAATTATTCTTGAATTATATTAAAGTACATTGATGAGTTGGATAAACAAAGAAAGTTGATGTATTTCAACAAATACAATTGGAATATATATATATATATATATATATATATATATATATTCATAGATATAGAGATACCATTAAAAAGCACTATGAATTCTGATTATAAACCATAATTATTAAAACAAAAACTACTGATTGTATACATTAACATAATGTATTTGTTTATCGTTAACTGGATTAAAAGTAATTTAACAATAAAACACTGAATACACTTTGTTTAAATGTATCGGATAAAAATAATATTAACCTTTTATAAATTTATAAGCAAATGAATAAATTTCTGCCTAATCACCGTATGATAGAACACTTTTAGATTATTAACAATGTAGTATTGCGATTGAATAACACTTGAATGCTACTGCAGAAGAATTGAGCGAATCGCAATGATGATTTCAATCTCGTAGAAAACTATACGCACCCAAGTAATTTCTACACATTTGAAACTTACTGAAATAACACTCCTACTTGATATAATTCTGTCTTCGGATGTAAGATTTAGAAGGTATAAGGCGTTCGAGTACTAAGGTTGTGTGAGATATTATCAACTACTAAGCGCAAGACATATTACAGATATTTGTCATATTTGCATTGAATAATAAATCAGTGCTGACCAAATTCTCGTGATCGAGTAATATTGTGGTTACTAGTTTGTGTGACTTGATATCAGACGCAGAGCAAGTTGTTTTGCAGACATGTAAGTAATGTTAAGATCTAGGTTATATACTACGTAACTTTAATAACAGTAATTCACGTATTCTACTTTATAAAGTATGTATCCAACCACAAATAGCATAATTCACTACAATTCTCAGTAGTATTTATTCTAAGAATGAATCTAGACTGGACTCTGTCCAAGTTAGTAATACATTTATTACTCTTAGAATTCAAAAACAAAGACGTTTGAACGAAGAATATTCTTTTCGATAAATGCTCATCAGGTTCTACATTTATTAGTTCAAAATTATTAGTCACAAAAATAGCCAGTTCTGAGGCAGGTAAAACATTATTTAGATATCAAGAAGAATTGGTTAATTAGAAGTTTTTTCTCATCGAGTTATTTATACAAACGATTGTTAATGTTGAAATACTCATTATCATGTAACTTGTGAAACGTAAAAGACAATTCAGATAAACACGATTATTAGTCAAATATATATAGGTATCGCTGTATATGGGTGACATAGGAGATGGGGTGGTAGCAAAATACGATTAGATCAAGTGTTTGTAGACAAAGGTCAAATTCTACTTAAAATGAAACCGGATGGTTAAGAGTTTGTAAAATGGAGTGAACGATAATCAAAATTCGTCAAATAGTAACAATAACAATAATAGACATAATTACAATCAGTTCGTTTGTTTGATCTTAAAATGTGATATTCAAATTCATTCTGTGTACTTTGATTATTAATAATAATAATAATAATAATAATATGGAAATGCACATTCAGTGGGAGAATACATATGCATTAATCCCATTAAATCGTCGCATGATTAAGGTGGTGATTGGTTTAGTGGATCTTGCGTCGGCCATGGCAGGAGAAGAGGTTGAACGTACTTCTTCTGTATGCACAGGTCTGGCTTCTTGATTCGTATAGCTATCGCCTCTGCCGTTTTAAGGACTTTTAGTCTAACCGATCTTGGCAGATAACTGTTTACAGAAAATATTATTGTGAATGATTGATTTATGCTCGCCACATGACCTGTTTGAATTAGGTGAGCTAGTATTGAACTGTTGATACTTTTGACAACTCCTTTGGTTAACCAAACCGGAAGGTGCTCCCGAGCACGGAGGAGTAAATTCCTTGAGCATCTGCCAATATAACTTGCTCCACAGGAGCAGTTGAACTGATAGATACAAAATGAAGTGGCAAGCTTAGGTAATTTATCCTTTATTCTCGGTATCACCATGGGGCGGGTAGAAAACACGAGTTGTAGTTTTCCAGCGTTAAAAGTTCTCCGAATGCAGCTGCGTAACCTCAACGTCAGCATTTCGCTGGGCGCGTCCCCTCTATATGCTAGCTTCAGAAAAAGCGGTTTTCTTTCTGCGGTCTGAATCATCTTCCTACTTGTTTTCGAGATGGCATGTTTATTTATAAACTTTATAGGGTAGCCATTCTCCCTCAGGGTTTTATTCAATGCTTCCGTTTCTTCGTCAACCGCGTCAGGAGAGCATATCGTCATTATTCTATAATGCAAAGTTTTTAATAGATTCCTTTTATGTTGTATAGGTACAAAGCTAAGGAAGTTTGTATATTGTCCTGTCCATGTGACTTTCTTGTTCAAGTTTCTTCTTAATGAGTCATCTGTTCTTTTTGTGAGCAGTACATCTAGAAATGCTATTTTGCCATCACTTTCTTCCTCGCATGTGAATCAAACAAACGAACTGATTGTAATTATGTCTATTATTGTTATTGTTACTATTTGACGAATTTTGATTATCGTTCACTCCATTTTACAAACTCTTAACCATCCGGTTTCATTTTAAGTAGAATTTGACCTTTGTCTACAAACACTTGATCTAATCGTATTTTGCTACCACCCCATCTCCTATGTCACCCATATACAGCGATACCTATATATATTTGACTAATAATCGTGTTTATCTGAATTGTCTTTTACGTTTCACAAGTTACATGATAATGAGTATTTCAACATTAACAATCGTTTGTATAAATAACTCGATGAGAAAAAACTTCTAATTAACCAATTCTTCTTGATATCTAAATAATGTTTTACCTGCCTCAGAACTGGCTATTTTTGTGACTAATAATTTTGAACTAATAAATGTAGAACCTGATGAGCATTTATCGAAAAGAATATTCTTCGTTCAAACGTCTTTGTTTTTGATAAACATGGGAATTTTTAAACAACTCTTAGAATTGGTTAACGTCAGACTATAAAATTAGATGTACTAAATAGGAACTAGAACTTTAATTTTTTATAGGCTATTAAGCGAATTAAATTTTACTAACTCTACTATAATTCAATTTGTAGATCCGATGTGTTATTGCCTCTGTAACTCAGTTTCAAAAGTAAAATGTCTCAGTCTGAATTCTTTTTTGATATGAATTACTTATGAAGAAATTTTCGAGTGTCTAAAACAATTTTCTACAAACTCTTTCAGAGATGAATCTTCTTTCTTTCTCTGTATGGTATGTCAAAACTTTCTCTGTTCCAAAACTCTAGTAAAAGCGTTTACTCCGACGTTCATCTTACTTAACTAGCGAAATAATAGAGACCCTAAATAAGTGAACAATTATATCATTTATTACAGCCATTTAACTTAGTTAAATTTTAATATTTTACCCTGTTGCTCCTATTATGAACTTATCTAGTGAATCATATTTTATAGTTCACGAGTAGTTTTTTTCTAGATTAAATAAGATTTCTTGCCATTTATCTCCAACCACCTTACATCAAAATTGATATGCTGGGCACCTAAACAAGATTGATTATCTTCGAGAGCTATTTATCTGTAAACAATTTCAGTATTTTTAGTTATATTACAGGTAAACAATTTATTTTTATTATCATTCAGTTCCCCCTGCCTTATCCTTCTATTTGACACGTTAACTGTTATTATATTATCTCTCATTGATGAACTATGATTAATCAGTTATGTTTACCAACTCCAGTTCACATCCACTATTACTCTTATTTAGTATTAATATTAGTTTCCTCATTGGTTGACTGTGTGGCCAGGTTTTATGTATACATAAAGGAATGTATGAAATATGGTTCGATTCTATCTGGTTGGTCTATCCGCTTGTGTTCTTCTTCTGTCTTGGGACTAAGTGGGCATAGGGCAGCCGCACATTACCAGCTTGGGACACACCTGATTGGCATTCAATCAACCTAACAAATTCGCTGACGTCATAACAAAAATATGTTATATTTACATAGAGTTATCTAAGTCGTAATAATGTGAATGAAAATTAATTTTAAATGAAATAAAAATTAGATGATGAGAAAATTAAACTATTTAGACGCATAAAATGTTTATTTTTTATATTTTTTTATACACAAATACCATTTCTATTACATTGATTCATTTAGATAACAGAATCAGAAAATTTGGAAAAAAAACAAAAGAAGTATGTGACTTATTGGATCAAAGTACATTGTTTAGAATCAAGTTGTAATCTGAAGATGAATTAATGTATACACTTAAATGAACCTCTAAATAAAGTGGAAACCACTTTTAATTAAAACATTTATAGTTCAATTTAAATTTTTATTATTGTGGAGATTGGTTATTTAGTTGACTGAATATCACAGATTGATGTTGGTAGGATACCACTGAAAACCAGGGAGCACTGAATAGTTGTCTCGTTCTAGTATGGAACTCTTCAGCAGTGCTCACCCCAGATTCCGCACCAGGGACTTCGGGTTGGCGGTGAACGCCTAACATTCTGCACTACTGGGTCGGCTTTCAATGGTAGAATTCCCACTTTCATCAATTTGTGACACCTAAATGTACTTTTAAATAAAGTAGAAATCACTTAACTAAAACATGTCCATAAACTTGCTTACTATATACAATGTGTAGTATAACTTTGAAAATTCCATCCTGTTTTTTTTCTTTCCATATCATTTGTTGTTCAATTAATCAAATACAAAACTGTATTATGATTCTAAATAAATCAATGTTCTCAAGACGATAAAAATCATAATAATCATGATTAGTCCAATTATCAAAGTTTATTTCATAACAACATCTTTAGTACTTAACGGCTTATATCAACAGACAACATATATTACTTATAAACGTTAGTTTATTGTGCTTGATTATCTTACTGTGATTCATCAACTTCCCAGGGAGTTAATGTTTGGTTCAATATTCAATTTGTTTTACATTTTACAGACAATAGTATTGGTTCTACTACTGCACTTTACCGGTTAAATCATTTTGTTACTGTTTGGGTAGTAGTTTACTGAAGCAATATATGACTAAATATAGTGATATATGTTCGTTAATTTACTTAGAGGTCAATCCTAACTATTGAAAAATGAACACATGGTATGTTAGTGGAATATTTTGTTAGCTAACAGTAAATATAAGTAAGTAACTGTTTACAGTTGAGAACAAATCATGAATAGATAACTTATAAGCCAAGTACGGCAGTAAAAAGTGAAGTGGTTTTGTAGCATTCTATCAGTTATATCAAGCAACGCTTAAAGTCGGGCATAACGTAAACGTGAATCAAATCATTTAAAAAAATTGATATACATCTTCAACTGTTTATGTTTTGTAGTTAACATCATGTTGAGTGATTAGTATAGAAAATAACGTATCATGATAACTAGTACACTGGTCTTCCATTAAATATCTCTAAATACACAATCTTGCTGTTAGTCCGTGAAATGTTCCGAGCCTATTAGTTCAATATCCTCTAACCTATCACTTGCATTTAATTAGTTCTTACAATTATGACTCAAGAATTAGTATCTATGGTAGTTTTGTCAGGTATCCACATTTGTTATAAAAATCATTAACTTCCGTCAGTTACTAATGAAATACTTAAGTAATTTTGTATGTAAATTAGACATTGGGTGTTGTGGAGAATGTTGAATTTGAAGTCTTTTATCACAGATTAGCCTTGGATCGAAAGTTGCTGCAAATGAGGAATCACAAGATAGCTGTTTTATTTTAGTATGGGATTTCTTAACAGTGTAGATAAATCACTTCACCAGGGATTCGATTTAAGATTTTTGGCTCTCAATACAGAAATTTTACCCTTTAAACAAAAGAGTTATCACATAATTATATACATTTATAGCTTCAGTCAAATTGTAGCATAATGACTCTCCTCATCTAATGACAATGATGGGCGATTGGCTTATGCATGACATAGTTGAACACCTCATTGTATCTTTTCACAAGAGCTTCAAAGTTAACTCCTGAAGTTTGTCACTAATGATCATATATTAAGCATTTTTATTGAATGTTATACTGAAGACAATTAACTAAGGAACCGTGGATTCGATCATTACGAAAAGTTTACAGTTGGTTTTAATCTTTTGCTTCGTAGGATTCGTTCTTCATGCAATAAACCCTCATCACACCATTGATAGAGTGCCATGAAATCAAAAATCTATCTCATGAAAGGTAGTTGGGGCTTACTAATTAACAGTCTTAAACTAAAATCAACTAGCGCACACAAATACGGTATTGCCCTAAGACAATTATTTGGGCTTTTACCTGCCTAATGCATTATAGAGTCATTCGAACAGCACTCGTACATTAGTCATCATGTTCTCTGATACAATGTATCCAAAAAGTATTTACAGATTGTGCTGCTAATATGAATTTGTCTCAAATACTACTAACCCCACTACATGATCAGCTTAAAAGTTAATTCAGAATGCATATTAAACTACAATATTTCTGTAAACCGAATTAAATTTATGCCGAAGGTTTAAAAAGGACTTTGAAGTTATAGGAATACACTTCAGCATTCAAGTTTTTATGCATATGACTTTTACATAGATACACACGAATAAAATCATTTGATGTCTTAATTAAATAATTTGTAAATTGAAAATTACCTGTATCTAGAAACTAAGAAACATAAGCATCTTTGTTGACTGATCACTGGTGACCGATCTTTATTAAGTCCTTCATAATACTGATTGAATCCTGTCACTAAAGTTACACTTCAGCAACTGGTTCAAATGACTAAACATTACATAAACTATGTAGTAATGGTACGTGGTTCCGGAATTGTCGGAAGAAAACCATTGATTTGGCTTTTGTTCTGTTTACCACTCATCAAAAAGATTTACCCGATATCATGGTCTTGTAATTATTAAGTGTTAGTACTTTCGTCAAAACCATAATTCAACTTATTTCTATTAAAACATAGGAGTGTTTTATTATTTTCTGTTGTCGATAAAGGCTGCAATTCATCAGTCATCATACGTTTAAATACTGATGAATAAATGGAAAAATGTGAACTAAAAATTAATCCTTGATGAATAATTCAACGTAACTTTAATGGTAAGAAGTATGCTTACTGCTTGCCTATGATACCTGCAACCTTACTTTGCTAAAAACTGTTTGTTTATTTAATATACCTATATAGGCACATATAAGCTAAAGTTCAGTATACTTTAATCACCATTAGTACTAATATAAATGTATAGAAAATCCTAATGAAAAATAATCAATGAATGTTTCTTTTTGTTTACTTGGAGTTAACACAATGTTGACATGAAATAAACGTTTTCTGAAAGGAAAGGAATGAAACAATGTCAGTTGTTATGCAAATTTTCATTGTGTATAGCATATATATATATATATAATTAGTTTGTTTAGATGAAAATTTGCCTTGACCTCATAACCGTGAATACATGCTTCGACATATGTTTTCCTTATTAATAAAGGAATGCATATTTTATTCATCTCTGTTCAGAACAATTTTATTTATCTCTTTTTAACATCCAAATCGACTTCAATCCAAACCTTCCACTAGAAGTATGATTCACAATATTGTAATACATATTTCATTTGGAAGTGATTTCTTTTTTCGTCATTTCAACAAATTTTACACAGAATAACATTTCGCTAAATTTTAATCTGGTTTCGTAACATCTAGGAACAGTTAACTTCATCTTAAGTTATGGGATACTTAGTTTAGTGTTAATCAGCTTGTTAGTAGAAATAAACATTATAATATAGTACTCATTTCTTAATTACGTGGACGAATATCAACTAAATGTTAGTGTTTGTTATTTGATAAAAAGATTTTAGTTAAACAGTGATACATTGGATTGGATTAGTCCGATCCAGAATAGGAATAAGTAATGACTAGGAAAAATAATTTCAGTTATCCATCCTTAACTTAGGATAGAACACCAGACGTAGAACAAATTGTCACTAATGATAATACAGATTGAAAGCAATATTGTGTGGGAAACATGGAAAATAAAACTTATTGACAGATTAAATCGATAAGTTCTTTATTACATAGTCATGTAATTCTCAAATCAGTCATATCATTAAATGTTCAACTAACAGTCAGTTCTTTCTAGGTTACAGATAAACAAACTGATTTAAATATCACATTCAGGTCACTAAGAGCAAGAGAATGAACGAAGTAATACTTCTTTTATTTGATTCCATATCAAGCCTCAACACTAATATATAGTTTAACATTTGTATAAAACATCAATACCAGTAAATGTAGATGAGTAAAATAATAATACTATTAATGTTAATAGTAGTAATTATTAGAAAACGAAATGCGAAGTTAGTTGACAATTAAAACTAATTACATAATAATGGAATTTCAAATAGTAAAAAAGAAAAACACCTGTCATTTATAAGACTAAATTAATGCTCTATAATGATTCTACAATATTAACGAGTAAAACAATGTGAAATTAGATGTAGAGATCAGTTCATAAGTCAAGTTGATAGCGTAAGAAATAAGGAACGGAGAATGATTAATTGATTTTAGAATTAGAAAAATGATTGAAAGACAGATGTGTTTAAAATTAACTTAATGTCCAACGAAGAGAGAGGGGACGTTTAAACCTTTTTTAAGCATAAAGGTATAGTTTATTAACGTAAATATTTATGGCCTTTGCTGTTTGTATGAGTCTACATTTGGAAGCAAAAGATAAGTTGGTTGGGATTCTGTATATTATCTTGAACGCTGTGTTTATACTTATTTGATGTCCTGTATCAATTAACTGTTGCAGGATTGAACTTCATTTAGTTTCGTTGTATTTTGTTAAACCAAGAGTTATAATACTGGAAAGTGCGATCATAGATTTAACTAGTCGTAACTTAAATGTAACTGGCTAACTCAGTACGTTGTTCTCAATGGCTTCATGGGATTATTTAGTGAATTCAGCTAATTGTCTTCTACCTCTGTTTCAATAAAATATTTACAAATATACATATGAATAATAAAGTCACTTTGTAGAATATTCTGAAAGCTCATTTACTATCTTATAAAAAACGATTTTAAAAAATATATCTACATTCACATGGGTGAGTTTCTGTTTCTAACATACTTTAACTTAAAGGTTAGAAATTATCTGTTACAAATGACAACTTCATAAATAACATAACAGTGCTGTACATAATTGAGTTCTATTACTTTTCAGGTCATATGTCCTCAAATTCACTCATTTGTTAACTTATTTTCTGAAAGTTGGACAGTACTTATATATAATATACTACATTAATGAAGGGTAATGATGCATCTCAGAAGTTGAAAAAAGTTGCAGTTAGTTAATGTTGATTACAGATGAAACAAAACAAATGCAGAACAAATTCATAATCACTTATTCAGTCGACATTAATTGTAATTATAGATATAACTAACTCTGCAGTTTTAGTTTTATTCATTCATGTTTCTTTTTGGCAATACAATGTCCATTTGCTTACTTTTTCCGGTGAACCACCTTTGTTTTTGATGCTAACAAGCAAATTGTTCAAGAGGGCTTGGGTCATTTATCCCGATTTCTATCACTTCTTTCATTCGTTCGGTAGGTAACTGATGCACATTAAGACGTAATGTTTAAAAAATATTTCAAGCGTAGCTGTAAAAATACACATAACCGTTTTCCATTAGATAATTTTGTCTGCACTACGATGAACATATCAGCCGAAAATTTTAGTATTCACGTCTTTATCGTAGGCATGAGATGAGCCAATGTTATTCAGAGTTATGTCTTAAGTAAATTCTTTTTATTCAGTTAGGCTTATAGAGTAGATTTTGTTTATCCAACTATATTCAACTGTTCATTACGTTAGCTATCAGACTTAGAATGATTTTATAGTTGTAAATAACTCATCTCTTCAAAATTATTAGTATCATTAGGTATTAGATCAAATAAGAGGTTAGATTAGAAAAGATAGATTAGATTAAAACACTTTTAACTTTGCAATTAACTGAATCGTAGTCAGTTAATACTTCAGTATTAATTTAGATTATGAGCTCTTTCATTCAATAATTTACTTTGTCAAATGTTCATAAAAATGTATTATAATTAGGTTTATTAACTTTAAGCTTTAATCTGATAACCTATATGTTTTATGTTTTGGCTGCAATTTACCGTTTTACAAAAAGAAAGGAATATCATTATCAACAACAAACGTTCTAAACAAAGTAAAAGGAAGCATCACATTGTGCGAAACAAATTGTTATGTTTTGCCATTAAAGAAGATTAACAATCTCTCAGAACTGTATTTTAAGAACACTATTTCAATTATTCTAACTGTGGGTAATGTAAACAATTCATTTCTATGATTGTTACATTCCTCTTACCATATCCTCCCGTTTAGTGTATTTACTCATGGTATATTATTTCTTACTATGAACTAAGGTTAATTAGTTGTGTACAAGCTTTCCCTATTCACTATCACTATTTCCTTTGTTCTGCATTGATGTTAGATTGCTAATTGGTTGACTGGGCGGTCTGCTTTTGTGTATATATAAATGGATGCATGAAATATAATATGATTCTGTCTGGTTAGTCTATTGGCTTGTATTCTTCTATCTTCGGCTCTATCTCTGGGACTCAGTAGACGTAGGGCATACGGTCAACCAACCAAATTTCTAGCGTCATAACACAAATATCCATGTACTTTTTAAGGAATTTCAAGTCTCACTATAACTTTATTATTTAGACTAAACATTCATTGGAGATTTAAATATGGTATATTGTTACTTTATACTTTTGTTTAACAGTCGGGATCAATTTATATCCATAAAATCTTTTCGAATGAGGCTTTTAGTCGTATAGACACAACAGAGTGAGATGGTTCTACTGGCAAAAATTTCAAATAACAAATTCTAAGAAGAATCTTTCTGCAGATAATTTATTTTAATTGTTATTCACTAACAATATACTAAGAAACTCTTGAATTAATTGATCCTTCTTAGAGGGTTCTAACTCACTTATGTACAATTACTTTGATAACATTAAATTAAAACATAGGGCTTCGTTCAGTTACCTCTAAACACTTATTACATTGTACGACTGTATTGATTCACATACCATATGAACTAGATTACAACTAAATTTGTAGAATCAGTCAGAGACTAAAAGCTGGATAACATGATATTAGTTATTACATGATGGTCTATTAGTTTACAGCTCCAACTATGTATTATTGATTTCATTTTGTTTATTTATTGATATCATAAGAAACTGATCATTAATATAGACTCGGACGGTAGTTATTAATTCTGTGGAATGTATGAAACTCAAACTAATCCTAAAATATACTTTTTATTTCGTTTTCAGGTATCTTAAAAGAGGAATAATTACCAACTATAAACAACTAACACAGTTACTCAAACCTCTTATGTGTATAGAAGGAAAGCTTAGGTTCAGTATAGTAAAATGCAGTTATAAATAAAGTTTTTATATATCCAAAGTCCCATGTATTTCACTTTACACTGAGATTAGTTTGAAAGAAGTTACGGTTTCTTCATTGGCTGACAAACAAAATAAATTCATTTGTTTTTAATTTACAAATGTAAATCGGGTGAGCTGAAGGACACCATAAACTTACCCTGTAATATTATCATCTTTTGCAAATGGTGTTAACAATTTACATAAAACTAAATGTATAAATATAATACAATTTGTTTCTTTCTATATGACAATTACCTGGAATGAATAATTAACACAAATAATCAACAGTGGATTTCCTAAAAAGTTATTGTTAAGCATTAACTTATTCTATTTTTGGTAGTTTTATATTTACCTTAACTAATCATCATCGTCTGTACATTAACAACAGTTTTCTACTGTAGAAATGTGCCATCATATAATGAAATCCATTAGAACTGAAGTTCTAATATTTATTCATCTATATCTTGGCATTCCTTCCTCTTCAACCATTTTTTCTCATTTTTACTAGCAGCATCTCTATACATTTTTACCCGTTTAGTCTTGTCCTGACGGTTTATTACGGTGACTGAGTTAGTACATATCAATCACTTTTATGATCATTCTAAACTAAATGCGAATGCCAGAGAATTTCTAGAAACATTAAAATCAGATCAATCAACAATCAGTAGACACAATGATACATATTCCACTAGTCAGCCAGTACGAAAAATGTCAGTCGATCATATTTTCAGCGGTCAACTAAAAGACAATTAACAGTAACACAAGAACAAATGAAATCAACAAAAACAACAAAAACGATTGTCCACAAAAAGGTCATCCGAGTAAACTTGATACGCCTAATTAAGCAAATAAACAACTGGCTAGTTGTTATTAAATTGAATTGAAAATCTTGTGGTTAGCTTATCTATCATCGAATTTCTCTCAGAAATAACTCAATGAGTTACGATTATCAAATAAGGCATTGGAAAAATAGAAACTAGCAAAAACCAGTAGGGTTAATTTTTAACATGGTAAACGGAAAGATAGTGACTGATCTTCAAGGTGACTACCTAAAGTGAAATTGATCTGTCGCGAAACACTCATGCTTTGTGTTTATTCCAATAGAGATCGTAGTATCTATTTGCTTCTTAAGATTTCCATAGTGAATCAAATCTGCCAGTCATTACATCTAGGTTAATAGAAATTTTTCATGATAGTTGCTATCGTCATAATGCTGACTGTTATTATTAACATATGCGAATAAAATAAAAATCAGAAGTACTTACTATAAAAATTTCGTTTAGTACATTGATCAATATTCATTACGTTGTCTATATTCAGTTTTCTATACATAGAAAATCAAAGTACTATTTTTGTGTATTTTGTGTATAGTTGTATATTGGGAATTTTTGTGTAAATCTCTGTAAAGATGTGTATATATGTATGTATCTATGTAATGAATGACTACAAATAAAGAGTAGTGAGTAAGATTCAACGAAATATAAACAATACTACTCTCCTCTATTCAAAAATACATTGACAATTAAAGTATAAAGATGTAGTCAGTACTGAATAATGAATTGAATCAACTTCATTTATGTGAAGTAATCAAGATGCTTAGTCTTTATTCTTAATAGGCTTTTTCTTATTTGCATAGTGTGCAAAATGGCACAACACCTACACATTATCATGCATAGGTAGATACAAGTATTTACAAATACCAATAGACGCCCACATATTGGGATATAGGTATTGAAATGGGTGATTTTTAAAAAGGAAAGATGAAAATACATGCAACTTTGTAAATATATATATTGATGTTTTAATGTATGTCACTGATTGTACATAACAGATTGTTCTTTAGAAGTAGTTAACCAAACAAGAATAAGCTGAAAATGTGGGCAATTTCATTATAAAATATAATCGTCATTAGTACTATCAATGAGAAGTTGACCAATCAAAGGTAGTGTGTAGATAAGAAGTTTGTAAATTATGGTAAAAATCTTGATAATAATACTTTGCGAACTAACATATTCTAACTATAGATAATCTGCAAATTATTTCTTACAAAAATGTGATAATGTAGACTTGTTTATTTTTAAATAAATAGGATAAATATGAATCGTTATGTGTACACATTAACATGAACAGTAAAACAAAAACAGTACAATTTAATTTCAACCACGAAATTGTGCAGATATGAGTGACTTTCTGTGATGCTTTAGCCGTGTACAATTCCTCATGAACCAAAATCTCTCGGAGAACTCATGAAAACACTTAATAAAATAACTTAACCCCCCCCCCCACACACACAGTTCATGTAGTTACTAGTGGCTACTATAAACATAAGTCTACTAAAGTTCTTATAAGGAATGGTCTTTTAGGGAATTGATTATACTAGAAGTGATATAATAATTTATTAATGATAATCAGTGATTATCATAATTGCTAAAACGTTGAATAGAAACAAATTAATCAAACTTTTAGTATTTTTGTCAAAATGATAATATGGTGGTGGTGCTAAGGAATGGTGGAAATCTGTGTAAGACTGGGCTCTGTCTGCCCATTATAAGTTCCTAGTCAAGAATGTAGAATTGGTGAAAATCAGTGGTTTGATAATCATTCGTTATCACAGATGACAATGGATCATCTCGTTGTTTCACAAACTGGTAGAAGTAGGATTTTATTATCAAACATTGCCTTAATGGTACAGAGGGTCAGGCATTTGCTAACCTAAAGACCCTAAATTCGGTTCCTTTGGAAGATTCGAGGGTGAGAATTGGTGAAAATTCTCGTACTGGGACGAAAAGGTTGTCTAGTGCTACATGGTTTTCGACAGTACCCCGTTAACATCAATATGTAACAATCAAATATAATGTTCTTGTTACTGCTTTTCGTTTCTACTTACACTACTTATGAGTGACGAATATTTTGAGTGGTATAAAATCAAGAGAACATTCATACTGCTACTTAAATAAGGAATTTCGTCGGTATGACTGGACTGTATTCTTCAATCAAAGGAGGGAACAAATTCACTTCCTGCGCCGTCACTTGAGTGATGTTTTACTCTTACTTGACTAGAAAATATCCGTGCACATTTGATATTACTATTATTACTATATAGTAGGCAAAATCATTTCGTTATTATTTTAACACAGTATTCCGTTGTTCTTTAAGAGTTTTTCATAATATGAATAAACAATGAAATAAGACTATGTGAATACACTTTACTGGGAAAATTTTTTGTCACTTAATTATTAAACAAACAAATTTTCTGGCAAAATATTTGAAATATACGAAGAAACTTTACTTTCATATAGATGCCCACTTACAGAAGCATCAATGTTCATAGAAAAGTGAATAAGTAGATATTTCATCATAACATGATACATGAATTTAAAGGAGATTTTAAGAACTCTTACAAATAAAGTATTACCTAGATTCCAAAGAACTTCCAAGGAATACTTGAAACCTTCTAATGAATTGTATAAAGAATTTATATGTAGATTATCTAGATCCATAAAATACATTGATTATTACGTAGCAAAACTTGTAGGAATTAATAACTTAGTAATGAATGCAGATAAAGTTTCAACCCTAAAAACATGAAACAGCGTTATATAAGTGACTTTGGAAGCACAATAATAGGAGCTCAAATTTATTTATCATGTACATTTGAGGAGTTTAGTTAATCAGTACCTAAATTATTAAAAATTTCAACTAGAAGTATACTGGCTTCACTTGATCGATGATTTTGAAACAATTCAAAGAATTTTGTATAATATTATATTACAAATTGGCCTAAATTAGACAACCATTGACAACCAGAAAACCCTGAACTGATATTTCGTCCTGTCATTAGACTCCTCAACAGTGCATAATAACGAAACTCCCAAACATCAAAACCAGGAAATTCCAGGCTCACAGTAAACGCTTTACTACTAAACTACTGAACCTGATCTCAGAAATTGAAACCATGCAGACAAATCACAAATCGATTGAGTTAGAAGTATCAACCATCGGGAATTGGCTTATTGGTTTAATGGAAAAAGCCGGAAAGTTCTGTATTCAATCCCTGGTGGATTTCTAAATGCGCACTGCCGAGTTAGATTGGAATGATATCCAGAAAACTGTTGAAACAGCAGTAAAACCTACTAGTTAACTAAACTAAAAGGTTAAGAAAAGTCAGTGGATTTCAGCTGCATCTACTCAACTGATAGATACTCGGCAACACATCCCGTTTGGTTCTGAACATGATGAGGAACGAAGGCAACTTAAACACAAACTAATCAAAAGCTTACGCAATGATCGTGAGCAGTGGTGGGTGGCGAAAGCTAAAGAGATGGAAAAGGCAGCTGCAATAGGTAACAGTAGGCAACTGTTCAGGCTTATCAAGGAAATGGGTATCAGAAACCCAACTGTAAGTGAAACTATCTCAGAAAAAGATGAGTCCCTTATTCACTGTCAATCCAGAAGATTAGACCGATGGGCAGAACACTTTAGGTAACAGTTCAACCGGTTCTCGGCGTTATTCCTATTGCCCACCATTTCCAAGCAATCTAAATGGCAAGTTAATATTAGTCCCCCAAGTCTTAGTGAAGTTGAGAAGGATATAAGGAAATCTAAAGAGAGACGGATGGCAGCAAGACCAGATGGATTAATCTCTCAGATATTTAAGAATAGTGGTCCAGCTTTAGCAGCGAGATTAACCGAGATTTTGGCTAGAATCTGGAAACTGGACGTAATGCCATCTGATAGATCCCGAACACTAACCGTCCCAGTCTATAAATAGGACATAAGTCCTCTTAAGACAATTAACAGGGATTCAGTTTCATAAATATAGTATCATAAATATTGGTTTCGTTAATATTTCGACGTCTAACTAAAGCTTGTGAGAAGTTAACTCGGCGAAACCAAGGTGGATTCAAACTAAGAGGTGGTTGTAAAGACTAAATATTCACAATTCGGTGGGTCCTGAAACATTGGCACACTTTCAGACGCCCAAAAGCTGTATTACATGACCTTAAGGCGGCGTTTGACTCAAACGATCGTAAGGTTATTTGGCGATATCTATCACTGAAAGGCGTATCGAAGAAGTACATCAACCTTATACAAGCTCTCTACTCGAACACCACATATCAAGTCAGAGGTTATGGCGGATTGTAGTCGGAAATGATCACCTCAAGTGGTGTTCGTCAAGAATGTACGCTTTTCCCATTTTTATTTAGTTTTATCATTGACATACTTTTAGAGTTGACGTTGTCATCGTTTGATTTCTCTGGGGTTGACCTCCTTCCAGGAGATAAACTTTCTAACCTAGAATATGCAGATGATATAGTTCTATTGGGTGAAGGTGCTGATAAAATGCGGAATCTTTTGACTACCTTAAAGATGAATGTAAATATGTTTGAATTCGAAACTCCCTATCCAAATGCGAAATGTTGCTTCAGGACTAGCCTGATTTGGCACCACATTTAGTGATAGGGATCATAGCAGTTGAATATGTTAACCGCTTCACATATCTAGGGAAATTCATCAATGCTGAGAGTCTGGTGTCTGTTGAAATCTAGGCAAGTGTACATAAGACCCAATCGGTTTTGCCAATTTACGTCACTTGTGGCGTTGGAGAAACATCTGTCTACTGACCAAAGAATACGTTTATTGAGCAGTAGTTCGATCTGTTTTACTTTATGCATGTGAAACATTGCTATTAAGAATAGAGGATATTTATAGGTTGTTAGTATTTGATCATACATGTCTTTCAAGCATTGCTTGTGTTTGCTGGGACCACCGATTAAGCAGTACTTGGGCTAAGAATAGATTACTAGGTAAATACAGTAAGTCTATTGATGAAGTAGTAAATCCTTACCAGCTGAGGTGGTTAGGACATGTGATACGTATGCTTGATCACAGACAACCTTAATGAGCAATGTTGTCTGGTATGGGAGTAGACCGGAAGAAAGTTAGGGAAGACCAAACGAAACATGTAACCAGTCCATGGAGTAATTTACAGTTGGGCTAAGCCATGTTAATAGGTGCAGACTACATAACTGAGGCCCATGTGATGATCGTAACAAATGGTCACAGACTTTAGGTGATATGGCTCAAAATCGTTGACAATAGCGCAGGTGCATCCACTCCTTGTCTTCCTCCGAATATTAAGTTTTTGAGCTTATCATAATTTCGTTCTTACTGAATCATATTTTCTCAAATCTCATCTCCGATCTCTGTAGCTTTCCATTAGTACTTACTCTGTTGCTACCTCCTCTACTCTGGGATTCGGTTCAACAGTTTAATCTCTATCTGCTAATTGGGGCATGGTAACGTGGACTGATGTACGCATGTACCATGTTCTACGCTGTAACTGGCTGACTGACTGCCGAACACTTCCATAGTGGGATGAAACAGCTTATGAGTACTTTTTGACTGTCAGCTTTCGTTTAATTCAGAGCAATTCGTGATAACGAATCAACATTTAGTAGTCTTCACAACACCCGATTGCACAACTTTTAGTTCCTAAGTAACCACTTATCTATTCATGAAATTTAACGATATCTTCACAATAAATAGATGTTTTTTCATATTCAATTTCTGATTAATTATTTTATCGAATAACCTTTAAACGTGTACATCCATATCACAAGCAATCAAATCACTACGTTAAATCGTTTCGTCTTTAAAAACACTTAGATTTAACGGTTGCTACTTACGATTACTGATAAAAACATTCAATAATTCAACTAAAATCCAAATACTGATATTATATTGCTAAGACTTAATTTAACCACAGTAGTTTATTAAAACTACATTCCCTTAAGATTATGTTTTACTTAGCTGATTTGGTTACACGCTATGATCACATGGTAACACCCCTTATGTATAAATTGCTAAATCTCAATGAAGAAATATCCACTCTTGAGCTGAAAATCTTAGATAAGAAATTACTTCGTAATTACTTGTAGTAACAATTTTGAGCATTTAGTTAAATGAGTAAGGGTGCACAGTGAAGAGTTCTCAAGAATATGATACTTAACTAGGGGTAAGTATGTATTAGAGTGAAGCATATTTATTTACATCAGTCAAACAGTCAAAATTGAAAGCAGAATTTATCAAGTATTTTCGTTTATTGTAACGAGCTACTTTTATGTATTTAAGTAGCCTAAAAACTACTAACCAATGTAAAATGTGCATTCCATCTAAATCAATGCATCAAATGTATCAAACCAAGATAAAAGTTTAGTAGAATGGAATGTAGTAGATTTTGTTGGTGGTGACATCAAGTTCGCCACTTGTAATCAACTGGAGTTGATACTAACAATAAGTGCTGGGAAATTTAGTCAATAATGTTGCACTTAGGAATAGTATCTACACAGATACTAAGTGAATAAAATAGAGAATGATCCTGGAGGTACGTGGAAATTAAGAAATGATTGGCTGAATTACAGAATAGACACGAGCTTAAGCGATCCCTAAAATGTTCGCCGTAGAAAATATTTTTTACCATTCAGTCAAACGTTTGCATATTTGACGTTACAGATTCGTGAATGCATGACCTATTTTATCCACCTATAAGACGGTATAATCAGTGTAACTGTATAGACGATAAAAATAAATATTTTCTACAATCAAAGTGATTATTCAAGTTTTATAGTTACTTAAGGACTGAAGAAAAATGACAAAATGATGTAGGCTGATAAACCGATGAACAGCAGTTTTGTCGAAACTGACAGCAGTATTGTACACTCACCACTACATATTGGAATTACTACAATAATTTTAAAAATGCTAGAACACATTAAACATTACAACTAATTAATTTAAGCACCATAAACACATATTTGATATTAATCTCGTAATATATCCATACTAAATGTTTGGCGTTAGAAGACAATGTTTTATTTGTAGCACGAATCTATGCTTCTTGAATAGTTTAATCCTACAAATAAAGCACTCTGAGATTACAGTATCATGCAACACTGTAATTGTTACTTAGATTCCTTGATATCTGTTTCCTTCCATTAATTCTAGACATTCTATAAAAGAAAGCAATATTAGCACAAAATATATAACTACACTAAAAAGGCAGCAACACAGAGCTGGAATTACATTATTAACACTTTATAGTGCAGGTTTGTTTTCTTTCTTTAATAAATAGTGGATATTTTATTGTCTACAGACTAGACAATATTTATTGATTATAGACAAATGTAAAGAATAGTTTGTATCAATACTAATTTTTTGTAGACATTACGTAATGTACAGTATGAAAAACATGAGAGTTTGATTGAAAATGGCTTAGCTTGTAAATCCCTTAGACACAAAACTCTACTATAATGAATAATTTAGGCAAAATGATTATGCTTAGAATAGAATTTAGACACTGTGGGTTCAATGAAACTAAATAGTCTTACAACATGGCGAAAAATCAGAATCATTGATAATGTTTATTATGATACACAAATATTATGTTTTGATTTAGACTGACGTCTATTTATGACAGACTTATAGTATAACAGTAGATGGCTGAAGTTTCGTTAGTTATCTAACCTCTAATAGGGAATTTAGTATTGGATCTAAAGTGTTAATCGAACTATATTGATTACAAATGTAATGACACTTATGAAACAGTAGTTTAAGGAAACCAGAGGGATTCTATAGGTGCAGACGTCAGGTGTTCTAAAACAGTTTTCTTAAACATATTTACACATCCGAGGAAACTTATCATTATAGGATTCGGACTCACATTATTAAGTTTCATAAAAGTCATATCTAGATTTTCTACGCAGAATAAAGCCATTTTTACTTATTGATGTAATGTTACCATATATGTATATCATGCCTATTTGATTTCGGTTATTGAAACGAAATACAGCTTCTTGATTATGTAGTTAGTTCAACTTAGAATTACCTTATATATAATATACATGAATAGTACAAATAGAAGTATACTATCACTTTACCAGGTCTAATCATTAAGTGACATACAGATGTTACTCATATTTATAATATAATAAAATTTATGTGTTAGATCAACTTGTTATTCGGTAAAAAGTAGTATATGACGATTACATTCAAGTGTTATTATACATAAATGACAATAAAATTAAAATAGTATATTAGTTTACACATTAGTTTTATTTTTAAACGTTTTTGTCTCTATTAAGTAGTATCTTTGTTCATTCTTACCTATTTCCTTTATATGACTAATGCAATAACAAACAAATATACAGATGTTGGATTGATCTTCATCTTGAAGAAATATATAATATCAAGAGTGATTATGTTATCTGTCTACTAGGCAATCAGTTTTAATGAAAAAGCTACCTGTTAGATATACTAACCAATATATTTTTATATTAATGCGTTTAAAGTAATAGAATAAGTGGATCATACAATTACCAAATCAATGTGTGGTAATGGAAACTAAACGGTGACAAATGATTTTACACTATTATCGTTTGATGTTTTACGCTATCTATAGTAATCGAATTAGCGCTTAATATACCGGCTGGTTGTAAACTAGTTACAGTTAATAGTTTCCTTTATGTGTAGATGACTGAACAGTTTTTACACCTATCCATGTATCATATTGTGAGTATAATGTATCGATTAGTGTCATTCAATCATTTATTTGTAAAAAGACAAGTAATATAAATGATTTTATTGGATTAACTTCACTAGTTCATCAGTATCAACAACATTAGAAGTAACATTTTCATGAAATTACGTTATCCGTTGATAAAAATCAAAATAATCTTTCTTTTTTTTAATGCTCATCCTCTACAATTTTATTTCACCACGATGAACCGTTGAATTGGCTTCAATTTTTTGTGGATATTCTTCACTAACTAATTTTAGTTAACTATCGCTGAAAATCAGAGTGACTTGGATAACTATTTCATTCTATCACCGAACTTATCAGCAGTACCCGTTTACAACTCAAATAGAAAGAAATTCAAGAGTCATCAGGTCTGACAAAAAATGCTCAATTATTGACTCCACTAAACCGGCCAGTATACGAAGGTATGATCTCCACTTCACTCAATTTATGGTACAGGTAGTTAATTGTTCTCAGGGAAACTTGAACATAATGGGTGCATTTATCTTTAGTTGGATCTAGGATCGGTAACGCCAAAGAGTCCTACACCAAAACAAAACAGATTTTCATTACATCCTAATTTTAGTAACAAACAACCGTAATGAATACAGACATCAAATGGTATATGTATTCATTAATACAAGACTGTTCACAAATTTAAGAGTTATAATGCTCTAAATTATTGTGCTTTAAATCATATTAGTGAATTTTATAAAAATCACATTTCTGTTGATTTGATATCATTTGAAAAACTACTCTAACATTTCAAGATTCGCTTAATGATGAACTGATGATATAGAAAACATCAACTGAAAATCAGTAAATGTCTGTGTATTTGGTTTTCTCTGATTTGAAGCTCCGTGGGAAACTCAATATCATACATGAAACAGAATGCTAATTTTTTAGGTTTTTTAACAGAAAGAGTGACTGTTTATGCTAAAACTTGTCTCTAGTAAAACAAAATTGATTCAACATAATAATAATATGTATGTTGTCTAAGTAAATAATAAATATATAGTTTACATCGTGGATAGGATTTAGTTAGACTAGCGTTGAAAATCTGGACATAGTACACTTCCTTCTACAGAACTTCCAACAATGTACAGCTACAATTTTACCAAAGATCAACATCAGAATTTTCAGACCTCATGATGATTGCATAAAATGTATAAGATTTAGTTAGTATCAATTGGTTGACATTGCTTATTTCAGTTAATTAGTAATATTTCGTAACTATCATAATCATTTACAGATAATGTTTATCATTAATAACATGGAAACGAAACATGATTTATACCAAATTAATTAAAAGCATAAATATGAAACAAATAAATTTCAAATGTATGATTGAACTACTTACAAAAATGTTATCAGTATTGTATTATATAATTATGGTGTATCTTATATGAAAATCAATATATTAATCTTGCCCTTTGGAATCGATAAAGAAAATAGGATACTAAAATACTTAAGTAATGATAAGTACGAAATTTCTTTAGCTTTAATAACAGATAATAATGAAGTGCACATAGGGTGGGTAGTTTCTAATGCGATAAGGAAACAAATCAATATTATGGGGAAATAAAAGATTTTTGGGATTTGTCCCAAACAGGATATTATCTTGACTACTAGAATAAAGTTAGTCTATAACAAAACTTTTGATAAACATAAAATTATTTTCAGAATTAAGTTTTTCTTTTTCTTTTTCTGACTTTAAGTTAAGATAATCACGACTAGTGAAATTGAAGAAGTCACTGTAGATATAAACAGTAGAATATTTGAAAAGTATTTACTTTATCATTAGCTTATTATAAATATATGACAGAAATCATCAAATATTAATGTATACACATTTTCACGATGGAGATGAAAAATGTGAAAAAGAAAGAGAAAAACTTATACTACTAGTTGAAAAACTACTAATAAACAAAAAAGCTTGTTTTTATTCGTTTTCTTTTTTTATTGCTGTAAATTGTAAACTGTAAAAGTTGATTAATTTTTTTGTTTATTTATATTTAGTCCAATGCACTTTTAGTGAAGTTAAGTAAGTTTAATCATGTGTTGTTACTATGGTAAGTACAATAAAGTTAATTTAATGCATAAAATAAAAATGGGCATTTTCTGTGTTAAAAACTAAATAGATAAATATTGAATAAGATTATTCAATTTATAGATTAAGACGAATGAAAGTTGGGAATAAAGAAACTCTTGTATTATTGGTTGATAATCATACAGTTCAGTTAAATGTTATCCCAATAAATAGGATCGATAAGTTTGTCAGTAATAAGATAAGATAAATGCATTAAATAAGTGTAATCTGCAATTAAATGTAAAGATTTCTAGTTTAGTATTAGTGATAGTAAGGACTTCCGGTAAATCAGCTGTTTGAATGTATACGACGAGTTTTAGTACAAACATCAACAGTGGAATATAAGTATTATTCAGTTTCAAATAGTTCAAATAAATCATCTAAAATTCTACTGGTAAACGATGATTGAAATATGAAATTGTTTAACTACTAAAAACAATAGTAGCTTTATTCAATAGTATGATTAGTACAATATGAATTTTCAGCCTACAGTGTTTTAACAAATCATTATTTTTTCATGTACACATTGCGAGTAGTTGTAACAAACTGAGTAAACTTATCAGCAAAGTAGGATAGGGCAGATAATATGCAGTCCGGAGTCACATAAACATTCGTAATTTGTGTATACTTATATTTATTTAAATGTTTTGGACAGAATCTTAATGTCAGGCAGTCGATATTATTGAACACACATGACTGAATTTACACTAATCCGTGTCCACGAAAGCAGCATGACCATCACACTTTTTTGTGATTACAGAACAATCCTGACAAAAACTCGGGAGTACTTTTAGCAAAGCAACGTTGACATCGTACTTGTCATGTAGCCAAGATTCTTGAACTATGATTAAACTACAGTTACGCTCTAAGTTTAGGTTAAGGAGAAGTAGTAAGTTGTCTACTTTCTAATGAGAGATCTCCAGTTAGGACTAAGAATTCGAGGAATAGACACCTGTGTATAATGATCCTTTTCAACGCGTGTTGTCAACCACCGTACAGATCTTTGCTTAGATCTCACTGCTATACTCACGTTAGGTGACAGACATTTTATATAGGCGAGTGATTTAACAATCCGATTTCAAGAAATGATTGAGTAATTAAAACAAACAAAGAGCGAAAAAGTAAATTGTTGCGATATCTGAAAAAGGTGGTAGCCCAATAATATTTACGTGGATCAGGATATAAAATATGATCAGATTTAACAACTAAATCTTGTGTCATTCATTTAGTTCTGGTAACCTAATTGAAGAAATTATGCATAATTTACAGAAACGTAATAAGAAATAGAGTGAATTGTACTTCACTGGTTTCCCTGCTAATCACAATCTAAATTTACTACAACTTTTAACAAAAGGAGTATCATGAGGTAATTCACTCAGATTGTACACATGATTGAAGTGACTAGTGACTATCAGTCTAGAACATCAAAACGAACGAGTACTTTTTATTTGTATATTTTTTGTTAAAGACATATACACTTCCTTTACAATCTGTTAGGCCAATTATTGTTTAGTCATGCCTGTATATCAACAAGATTTTCATGTTCTTAGAAGATAGAGAAAGAATAAAATTCATATATGTCAATATATCACGCAATAGACTAGAAGATGTCACTTCGGTAGAACGAATCATATACTCTTGTGAACAAAGCCGAATAGTAGCTATTCATAATTGATAACAAGAATGCATATATATGTATTATCTAATTTAAATAAATGTGAGATGGAAGATTATTGTAATATTTCATATTCTGTACTAAGCAATATTTACTTTAATTGAATTAATAGAATTGAGCAAACTAACTAATTATTATTTCAATGGGATACTTTGCATTAAATGATCAAGTTACAATCCGATTATTAAACTAAATAATTTGAAATCTCGGTATATTGTACTTGACTGTTGAAATAAAGAATTGAAAACATTAAAAACTGTTTGACCAGAACTAACAAAGAGAGAGGGTGACATTGATTGCTGATAAATACCTGAAATTTCAGGTTCATATTATTTTCGAGAAGTGTGTTATTTTTATCAAAACTTATGGGGAGTAAAATAGTTATCACCAGTGACACTGGGTGATATTCTCTCTAATCATAAATAGATGAAAGTGAGAATTCTACCACCAAACTCCTGCCAGCTAAGTGATACAGATAGTTGCGTGTTCGCTTTAAGACCTAAAGGCTCTTGGTTAGAATTCCTGGAGGAATCGACTGTGTACACTTCTGAGGAGTAACATAATTAGGCAAAACAGCCATGCACAGCTCCCTGTTTTTCAATGATACACAACCAACCTTAATTAGTGACAAGTAAAAACAACTAAGACTGAAATTATTTACCTCCGAATGAATAAATGGGAGGGAATTAAAATTTAGACAATCTAGTTGGGAGGGAGTTTAATGCAATCAATAAAAGTTTAAATAAAGTATTCAAATAAATGCAATGTACTAAGTTATATATATATTAGTTCTTGTTCACTTCAATGAAACACAAAGTGTTGCTAAATTATGATTGCATGTATGTATAATATATTAGTTGTTACTTTTAGTAATTACTGGTGAGCGGCCTTTGCTCTTCTAGAAGGGGTAACGGATGTAAGTAAGTACTTTTAGTAATTGAACATTTATTAAGCTAGGAACATAAAAATAACATCATTGCATTTACTTAGATTAACTTAGATTAACGGGAAGATACATAAAATACTTTATCTATACAATTATGCACACTCACTTCACATATATAACCGTTTAAACTAAGTAGCCTGATGAAAATCAAAGTAGCGTTTAACACCAATAAGAGTGAGTTTGAGTCCTAATTTAAACATCAACACTGAACTACAATTACATACAAGATGACAAGTACATGCTTGATTCAATTTACCACTCCCAGTCTAGCTTATGTCATATCTATGATTTTTTGTAAACAAGAAATTCTATTCACAAGATTGCATAATTACAATTAAATGCCATGTGATAGTGAAATAGTTAGAGTTATTTATTCAGAGTATCAGGTATTTAATATTGAAAAAACTTAATTCGTAAATGTTTTATTTCATGTATAAGATTTGTAAGTTTGTACTTGTAATATTCTGTTATAATGTTGACTTACGATGTATATATATATATATATATATATATATATATATATATATATATATATATATATATATTGTACTAAAGATTAGATATAACAGGGAAGACTGTGACCTTCCGATAGTTTCATAGTTCATACTTTAGGCTTCATTAATAATTATGTTGAGATTAAACGAAATGTTACATAAATTACACTAAGGGTGTAAGATTCTAAAAAGATGAGCCAATTCCTACTTAATAGTTGTTTCTACAATAATATTTTAGAAATGTTCCCTTGTTCAATCGATCAATGAATAAAGTTTATTAGAATGATATGTATGATATAAGAAAAGAATACTTTAATAAAGTAGGTTGTAACGATCGCTAAATACCAGTGTCAATAAATGGTGATTGTTTAATGTTGTTAGACTGTTGAGATCGAAATGTTTACCTAAAAGACGGAAGATCCTGGTTGTTTACTTACCAGTATGAAATAACTGTACAGTGTTGCGAAAATGCTAAAAGTCTACTCAAATTAAGTTCTAGTGATATTATCTCAAATAATAATGACGAGAAATTAAGAGAAGTAAACATATACATCTGAATTACAAATCTCCCATATCCTTTCATAATACATTACATAATGATTCACATAAATGTAGTCAAATCATGTGTAGAATTCATGATTATAGTTGATTTCTTTTCTTGTGAAAGTGATACTCAACTAATTCTCTCCTGTTAACACTGTATCTACTTTAACAGTATTCAATACGTTTATTGAGCTGATTACTCTTCAAAACGCTGACAGTCCTTCTTAGATATTCTTTACAAATTTGTTACTCAACAGTAGTCTATACACGAAATGAAATTAAAGAAGTATGTAAACACAAACATGGAAACATGGAGTTATGAGAAGAATTTCCAACCGTTGTTTAATATGTAGTTGTAAATAAATTGTGATGATAAAATATAATTTCCTTTTCTTTGTGACATGAAATTCAAATTTGACAATCACCACAACATTTAACTACGATCAACATCAATTCACTAGTGAAATCAGGTGATTCCTAGAGATTTAATAAGAATGTATGAATTATTGAGTCCACCCATATTGGCCATGAAGCAGTTATCTAACGATAGCAATTAGTGAGATCAAGTAGATATATCACAAATTTACTGAAACTAGAATTATCTACCATTGGATACTGGACGGCTCAGTAACCTAATGTTAAATGTTATCATCGAAATCTTGAGGTCGCATCCCTGTTGAGGTTGTGTGTGTACACTAACGAGTAGTTCCACTCTAGGAAGAAACATTTGTTCAGTGTTCTCTTGTTTTCATTGATACCCAACGAACATCAAAATGTGACAGATATTAACAGCTAGCAACTTAATACCTATATTCACAAAACCTGATTTCAGTCTTACTCAAAAACTCATTAACTTTCCTATCGTTGATCATTATTTTGAACTATAAATTTTTATTATACAAGTTAATATTTACGTCTTGTTAGAAGCGAAATGTTTACTTTGGATAAATTTCTATTTTCAGTCTTGATGCATAAATCTAATAATCGCACAGTAATCATATTCGAAAGTCATTTATTAAACTTTATACAGAGTTAATGTGGTCATAATCTGAGCATCGGATACAGGTAAACATACTTTACCCTTTTTTTATCAGAAAACATCAGTGAGCAGTTGGGAAAAGTTCCAACAACTGCAACTAAGTAGATTGCTCCAACACAATAGCTTTAATATGATGAGAGACTGGCTACACAATGATTCTACATCACAGGTAAATGTGATCTATTTTTAATTCTTAAATTACTCAATAATAACTTCACAGTTGATATGCTGTCAGTTTTTCTATCTTCTGAAACAGGGAATCTTTGAGGACATCCAACAGTTCTCACTTATCAGTTAACAACGGAGTTTTTCTTTAAGTAATTAACAAATAAATATTTCCACTTAATGGTTACAACTCTTCCTAATTATCAACTAATCGCCCCTCTTATCTTTGGGACTAACATATACTTTCTAACCCCCTGTACTTCATCAACTGAAAGTAAAATAGATTCGGCAGTTAACGTGTTTCATTTTAAATGGCATACACTTATTATAAATAATTCATAACATTCACCCGTAGTCTAGTGGTGAACGCTGTGGCATGTGAAAAGAAACAGACTGAGTTCGAATCCCACTGTGAAAATCAACATCGGGATGCAGGTACATCCAGCCGACGAGTCCCAAATAGGGAGAAACTCGCGCCACTGGACTCTACTTGTCAGTCACATTCCAACTTAAATAATACTCGTGATTAATCGCTATATCGAGGCAATGAACTCAGGATGCACATATAGCAACAAAGACTGACCAGCTTCAGTCTATAACAAATCAATGGGAATATACAAATTTATCCTCATACTGTTGATAATTTGTATATGAATATATTAATTTATTAAATATGAGATACTCATTTTTTTAATTAGTAATTTTATCTTTGAAAACCTCACATTCAGTTAGAAATTGGAATAAACAATCTTGTCTAGTAAACAATTATCATTCTTACAAGTTGAATTATTGTATTCATCTAAAGTTAAGTATTCTAACTAATCATTTTAACAATTACAAGACTCATTCACCTATCAAATCCTCAACTACAACATAATTACAAGTGTATTAATGACTAGTTTTTTTCTTCGTAAATCATGTAAGTCTTCAAATGGAAAACAAAACTAACTCAGTAGTACTTGTATGTTCCAGTGAAAATTCTTTAACATACATTTACCTAACAAAAATGTTTACTTAATGAAAACATTAAAAAAATGACATTCTATTTTTCATCATAATCAAATATTTATTTAAACAAAAGATTAATTATTTTAAATGTCTAATATCTAAGAAAAAAAAAACTTTAACTTCACTAGATCAATTTGATAAAGAATGAATAACGTCATAATTCATGTAGTTGGTCTGACTGGGTTAAATGCATATATATATATATATATATATATATATATATATATATATTGATGACACCTTGGAATCAGAGAAAAAATTTGTAAGAAGAACAAAATATGTTTCTATACAAGATTTTAGTCGATATCGACTAACAACGGAATTCGATACATCGTGTACCATTGAAGATAGATTGTTTATACATGCATTCTTACTCTATTGAATGTTTATGTCTTTGTAGAGCTTTATAGAAGATACCTGCTACATTACAACTTTGAAGTATTACTATTTGGTTATTTATTATAATCATATCTTGTAAAATGGGGATATGTCACATTTAAAATTTGGTCCGAAACAAAAAACATTTGCTGCACTTATATTATCTTATTAAAGAATAGTGACCAACTTTAAGTTTATTCAGTCTTTAGTACTGGGTGAATTTCATCGATTAATTATTTCAGTCCTAAAAAATGTCTGTTGTTACCAGAATGAATAAAAGGCAATACACTAGACTATTCGAAATCTATGACATCATCCGAAAATCCTTAATTAGCGATGAAGAAGCACCTCAAGTAGTACAATCACTAAACGTCTCTTAAATGCAAGATATCAAATTGATATTATAATATCCTTCAAAGTGAATAATAAATAACTACGCTTGAATCTCCTGAAATTTGCCAAAACTATTAACGTCAACGGTCAAAAAATCGATTTGTCCATACGAAAGTAAGCATTTATCAACTGCTGTATGCCTTGATAACATAATCTTAACAACAAACATTTTGAAATGTATCTTCTTCATTTCATGACATCTTAATGTCAGTTTTCTGACTCCATCTAAGTAATTTATTGTTAACTAACTGAGCTCTGCCTATTTATTATACGCTATTCTAAACATCATTAGTGGGTATTCGTTGTGCAACTACTAGTTTCTAGTTCTTTAGCCTCTAGTGATTATCACTGATTCATTGTGTGCTTCGATATATATGTTTGTTTTCAATGTTTTCTTGTATTTCATGACTCAACTTTATTTACGTCTTTGCTCAAACCTTTGGACTGTATCCACAATTTTGCACAAATCTACTACTTACTTATTTAAGTAACCGTGCTAAATTGCTTTCTTATAATTTTGATTTTTAAACATTACAGGCCGTAAGGCGTCGATAAGAACCTAACAAAGAAAAACCATCTGTTATTTTTCCTCGAATATCCGTTTTTATCTTGTTCAAATAAGCAGATGGAACCAACTACATGTAATGGGCGAGTAATAAATTGAAAATTATGGAATCTTATTAAAGTGTAAACAAGAGTTCAACACTATACAGATATTACTAAGTTATGAATAACCAAACTAAATTTAACAATATCAAGGCCCTAGGTTGTTGTAATCAAAATGATTGGAAGAAAATATTTATTGACCACTAGGTAGTGAATAATGGTGCTAACCGTGAGTCTCAAACTGTGAAGATGGATGATATTGGTTCGAAGCCTCATTACAACATTAATTTAATCAGGATTACAAATATGTCTTGGTGACAAGCACCAACCTAGTTCCAACGTTCCTTATAGACTACTTCGAGTTACGTTATGTAGTGTACTACATATCGATTTTTATTATAATTAACAAACGAAAGCATGTTGGATCCACAGTTGACCTATTTCTACTCAAAGACGATCTTTATCATCGATTAATAACATTTACATAATCGATGAAAACTAAAGATTACTTAACACATGTTTTGTACTTATTTGTGATTCGTCAATAGTGTGAACACATAACTTCACACGTGAACTGACTTGTAACTTCTTAATCTTGTAGTATGTGGTTTAACTCTATCATCGTTAATTGCACTGAATCCTTATCATATTACATTAAGAATAGACTGATTTTCTTGGATTACAATTTTAGTATGGCATGAATTGTGCATTACTAAGATGTTACAAATTAAAACAAAAACAGTTGTTCCGAATTTTTCAATTAAATCCAATCTCTGACAAAAATCATATTTTAAGCTAGCAACAATCACTGAATTACATTTACAGTTATGTAGTGCTGTATCGATTAATATCAAGACAATTCATTGGCACAATTTGAAAAAAGGATTAAAGTACATGAATCTTAAATTATGGACACATTATCATTGTTCAATGTAACCATTATAAACACAAACAAATAGATAATTGACAGTTGATTATAGCATAAATAAGAGATGATAAATGCCAAATGGATTCACAGAAATACATTGAACAAAGGAGGTATTTTATGAAAAATAAAAATAATTACTATTAATTAGTAGTTTGTTAATTTGTTGTAATAAATTTTGTAGAATGTTTACATATTTGAGTTAATAAAGTAAATTTTAATTTAGTTTAAATTAATCATTTCCCTGGTAACAATAATAATATTAATAATAATAATAATCGACAATTGTTATTGGAAATTGTAGTATTGTCGACATAAAAGGAAACAATCTATTATGATTGACTGTTGTGAAGATTATTGAATTTGATTATTGTAAATTGACTTGGTGTAGACAATCAATGGAAACCATAAGGTAGTGGATAGTATTTTCTATATAGTGTAAGACTACTCAAAAGTTAACACCTATGTTCCTATTGGGATTCGAGACTAGTATCTTCAAGTTTTACAGTAATTGTTTAACTTTGAAATTTATGAAATTATTAAACTTCAGTTAGTTTACTATACATTACTCCATCACATTTGCCACTGATAAGTAACTGTCAAACACCCAACATGACTGAACTTCATTAGTCATGTCTTCACACAGGGATTCAAGAGTTACTTCCTGAAGTTAATTATGAGTGAGTTAATTCTCAGTGGGAAAATGGATGAGGACTGTTGTAGAGTTTTATACTCGAACAAAACCACTGTTTAATGCATCATGCTATTTCAGCCCAGGTCACTTCATGATATCAAACTTTAAAATATTTGTCTAGTATTCACTTTAAATGTCCAACAAATTTATTAATAGATTTCATTTAGAGATGTTCCATTTTATATTTTAACATAATTAGTTTTATTATAATTTAAACTAAAATACTAAGGTCATTCTTAGTACAACTTTACAAAGGCTTAGTAGAATTTCTTTTTAAAACTTTAGACTATTAGTTTAGCATTATGTCGATGTACTATGTTAGCTTTGGCTTATCCGGTATACTGTTAAGCTACTAAGACATCACTAGAATCCATTTGAACTAGAACTTAGTTAGTTTCGGCTAAATTAATTTGAATTGTTCTGAAACATGTCAGATATCCAAAGTATAAAAAAAAAAAAGCTTTGTCAACAAAACTTATATTCCAAGTAAAGCTTCGGTTACCTGACAAGTTCATAAGTTAATCGAATGTATTATGTCAAGTGTACTGTAGTTCTAGTACAAGTGAATTTAAACTATATCTAAATTACTTGACAGTATGTCAAATATGAATTTATTCACAGAATTATGAGAAAATATGCAAAGAAAGCTGCGTATATCTATTACAGCTCATGAATTTCTATTTTTCCGAAATTCTTTGTTAAACATAAAAGCATAATTAAATAATGTCTGTTACATACAATTCCAGTAATTTTAGAAGTTAATATACAATTCAGCAATTGATATTAATAGTAGAATATTTGTAAAAGTAAGGAGAAGTCCTGGGTTGCTTACTCCTAAAATCTTCTAAATAATGTACATTTATGTAGTAGAAAATAAAACGTTAAGAACTTGTTATAATCAAGGAGTATTTAAATTACTGAGTTACGGTTTTATAATTCATACCTCTAACCGTAATTAATTTATTGTATAGTATGATCTACGTTTTTCTAGTTAGTGCAAGATACTTCACATCCATTAGCCAGATACCATCAGTAACAAACCTTCAATGGCAAAGAACAAACCAACTTCCAGCTCTGGAAAAAATTAGGAAAAGACGCTGAAGGTGAATAGGCCATACTTTGAGGAATTAATCAAAATGCTTTACAAGACAAGCAATAACTTGAAATCCTGATGACCGAAGGAAAAGAAGTCCAAAGAACATATTGTACTGGGAATCAGAGGCAGACATGAAAAAATGAACAGCGATTGGAAGGAACTCGAAAGGAAGATAGAGAACAGACTTGGTTGGGGAATACTTGTAGATAAACCTATGATCCATGAGGAGTAATAGGTACTGATTAATTTTTGATCTACGTTTAATGATAGTGATAAGTTATTGTTTTCAGTAGTCGATTTCAGTTTATAAAGATATTCTGTCACCATATATATACAAATATCCATACGAATTGTAAGCTTTAGTCCATATGAGATAATAATTTATTATTCCCGGAGTACAATTAAGTTCTACCTTTGTAACTGAATACATTCAGTTTATTGTGTTAGAAGAATGGCAGTTACAATTATTGGTCTTACCTAAATATTGTACATATACGAAGAAATATAACACTGTATTCATACAAATTATTAAAGTAATCGGTAAACTAGACGTATTAATAACCAATATTTTTTATCTATTTATATGTAGACAGTTGACAACAGTAAAAAACCTGAGAAAAGAATAGACTAAACAGACGGTACTGCTGTATCTTTGAATCTCCAACGCTTCTCTTATGCAAAACTTGTTAGCATATGTCAAGTTTTCTGACAGCATAAGTGACTTTAAAGGCTCCTTCTGTGGGGATTATGTCAGAAAAGTGGGCTAAACGTGCGATAATACGGCTAATGAAAATTTTACACCTATCTGTAGACAACCATATTGTGTAAAGATCCAAAATACATTTGAAAAGAGCAACCAGTAAAGAATGGTTCACACAAGCATATAAGTTGATAGATGCTCTTTGAATTAGCTCGATAGGACAGCTTATGTTTAACAAATCCTAGAATTTCTTGCCAACTAAAGAAAACAATTTTGAGTGTCTGATGATTAGAAAGCTTTTTTGTGTTTTTATCAACCATTTCATTAAGATGCATGTTTGGATATCTCTGAATTTAGGATTCATAAACAAGCTCATTCTGGGTGCTGTGGATACTTTATTCACTCGTTGATTTGGTTTAATTTCTTCTTCAGCTAATCTGAGAAGGTAAAAAGCTTAACTCAGTAATTGACAAGTTATATTAGATTAGACGTTACTGGTGCCTACGATACACTTTCTGACACTCTGGATGAGAGACTGAATAAATGGTTATATATATATATATATATATATATATATATATATATATATATTAACGCATCGCAATATGTGTATTCAGTCATTTCAAATTGTAATGAATATCTTCTGAATGTAAATTTGTAAATTTTACAGCTGATACCAGTCAGTTTACATAGGAATAACTTTCTGTATTTATTAATATAATAAAACTTTTGAGAGACATCTAACAAACAGAATCACCCTTAGAAACAATAGTTGTGTAATATAAACAATAACACATAATAATAAAGTGATATGAGTTTGAAGCTCTGGAAAAATGTGGGTTGTCAAAAACTCGGTGATTAAAGTCTTTTTATCACTTAACTATCAACTAACTTGGTACCGTTACATTGTACCTCAATGCAAAGTCAATTTGCTTAATAATGATATTGTCGGCATCAGTATCAGCGTTACAGTTAACATACTCAAATACCGAATAAAACAGCAGTTGTACTTGAGTACTGTAACTCTATATGGTTAAAACAACAATTATTATTGAGTATTGTAGAGATTGTTGAATTTGAATTTATCTGAGTTAGACAACCAATAAAAACTGGAAATGAATAAGAAGCCTTTACATCACAGTGTTGAACTCTTCACCAGTGTGCATTCACGACACTTAGAGAATCGAGGGTAAGAAGTTCAGACTTTGCGGCAAATGCTTAATCATTAGATCATCGAACCAGCATCCAACGGTCTAACTCAGACTAATGTATTATATCAACATTCACTATTAGCTCAATAGTAACTAACTTCTGGAGGTAATTTCCTAAGTTCTAATTTTACAAAATGACCAGCAGAGTTTAATCATGCCGAGTGTGAGGAAGTTACTTATCCATCTTTAAATGACCGAGTTAGAAATATCAGCTATTAAATACAGACCAGCTAAATAGTTTAACGGCTAAGCGTTCAACCTGAAGACTAAATTTCTTGACTTCGATTCCTTTGTAGACTAATATATGCTCACTGTTGAAGTATCCTATACTAAGATAAAACAACTGTACAGATCCGGTTCCTGGCTTGTATGCAGTTGTGTAAACCAATTCGTGATACAAAATAAAAGTTAAAAGTTACCTTCTTATTTAAATGTTTATTTGTCAAATAGGTTGAACGATTTCAAAAAATAATAATAAATAAATCAGTTGTTTTTTCCTAAAATGTCATTTTATCATGTCATACAAATTAAATTAATAAAAGTACATTACTATGTAGCAACTAAATACTGATGTAGTCTTCTAGTTTTAATCATTCAAATATAATTTAAAGCATAAAATATTTATCTGTAACTACTTAATTATAACAAATAAGCAATAATATTGAATATTGAAAAAAAAGAAATTGCGGCTTTTTTGAATGAATGTTTATAATTATCATACAAATCTATGACAAGTTAAAATAAACAATCATTTTATTATAAGATTGAAGAAAAAAAGATTTCTGGAGACAATTAACAACATGATTACTCATTGAATCTTTTAATAGTTTTACTGACAAAACTTTTATTGTATAAATTATATGTTTGTTTTGATTTTTCATATAAATATCCCATTTTTTTGTGTATTAATTTTGAAAATATTTAAATGATAAGAAATAGATGTTTATTGATAGTATAAAATGATATAAACTTTTATTTAGTTGAATGATTTGATTTATTATTTTATGTGCTGTGAAAGGATTTCTAAGGTTGTTCTATTTTGTTTAGGCATATGAATTGTCTGAAATCTTGCGATATTGACGTAGACACCGTTTAGTTGTGTACCAGGGGATTTTTACTTCTTTAGTTATGTTCATTAAAAATATTCAGGGTAGTTAATGTATGTAGAGTTTAATCATAATATCAGAGGCACATGTATACATAGAATAGCTTTGATAGTAATCTAGTGAAAATGTTCATTCAGTAATTTGTACTGGGAAAATGTGTAAAAATACCATGTTATTGATCACTTTTAGCATTAAGCATATCATTTACTAGTTTATATCTATTTTGTCAAATAAGGGTTTTGTTAGTTCATGCTTGATGTATATCATGTTTGTTGAGCGCTACTTTGTTTCCCATAAACAAATTCGCTACTAAATAGATAATACTTAACATTTCTAAACTTATTAGCAGAAATATTTGATCTTCTCTCAGTTACGTGACTTGAAATAGCATTGTGTATTGCATAACTGAATGTAGCATTCAGGATTCTAAGACTGAAGGTGACTATTGGATGTTGGGTTTTGAACATTTGATAATATAACATGGACGCAAATTATTTATTACCACTGATCTTATCAAGTCAAATCGTTACAGATTGCTTTCAGTCGAGTACCACTGAAAACGAAGGAGCAATAAAAAGCTGTACGAGACTGCTTAGCCGTGTCCACACTTGATTCCTCCAGGGGATCGAACCACGAAACTTCAGGTCTTAAAGTCAACACTTTATCATCTGCACCTCTGAACTAATCGGCGTCCAGGTGTGTAATACTCATTTTCATTAATTTTTCACGTGATGTGATGATAACTCAATGTCATTTGTAATAACTATTCCACTCTCGACGAGTGTGAACTCCCCTAGTCACTTCTTACTAGAACCTCAGATACACTCTGAAGCTAGTCACTAGTGAAATGATTATATCACAAATTGATGGAAGTGAGAGTTGTATCAAAAGAGTCCGGCCAGTTCAATGGTAAAACCGCTAGGCGTCCACCGTAAAATCTGAATGACCTGGGCTTGATTCTACAAAGAAATCAAGGAAGTACAAGGTTGACGATGCCCAAGGATGAAACAGCCTTCTAGTGCCCCCCTGGTCTTAATGGTACGCAACCGAGATCAATCTTTAATCAACGCAATTAATTAAACCTATTATCCATCTTAACCAAACTCCTTCAATTCAACTAATATAAGTTTTATTAATTGTCAAATCATATTATTATTGTCAAGTTTTAATAACAATGCATCCTTTACTTTTAGTTGGTTCACTTTAATCCTAAAAATGCCAAACTTTCGTAAAGGAATCATTATAGTTAAAATATTTCACGTTACATAATAAAGCATCTATGTTCTTAATTGAATAAATCTACTCACCCAAACGGAACTGCAAAATTAAGCATATCATATTGAATACATTCAAAATCATTAATTTTTCTCCTTTCATCTGTCTTATTGAATTGATCTGTCTGTATTTATCATTCTTGATTGTAAAAAAATTATAGACAGATTTTATTTTGTTAAACAGCTGAGTGTTATTTCATTTATGGTAAATGATTATGTATGACAGTATTTCGTTGAAAGGTACATTCCAGATAGTTTTTTTTTCAAATGCCATAATAAAATGTCATAAATTTGATTATAGAGCTAAACGGTTGTTTAAAACTTAAATTTTAAAATAATCCCAAGTTTTGAATTTACTTTTTGTTGTTATTTATTAAGAAAGATGTTCAACACAGATTTATAGAAAGTTAAGGTTATTTGATTCGAAATTAGAATCACTTGAAAATGAACTGAATAAATGAACAATGAATCAAGAATTAACGATACTTGTTGTTGTTAGCAGTTGCTTAAATATAAAAAAAGAATAGGTCTAAACAAAGCATAATTCCTGAATTATGTAACTTGAGAAGTGGTTCACTGTAATATTGAAAAATAATAATTTAGTCGTCTGAGTGAATCTAGTAACTAATGATACTAATTGCCAAATAAACGTAATTCATGTAACCCTGACAGTTGATATACTATTTTAAAAAAAAACCCTGAATATATCAATCAATTTATTGACAATCTATTAACGAGTTTCGCTAAAGAATTAAAACAAAAATTGAAAAGACCTATGGTTTATTAATTAACTAAATTATGCAGATAATAAAGGTGATCAGAAGTAGTGGAAAGAAAATTTTACTTAATCTATATTTTGTTCTAGTTGATATTTGTTAGAAAGATTTGTCTGAAGTTTTTTAGGAAGTGATGTTCTCCTTGAGATTCTACCCTGTATTGCCTAATCACTCAGCCTCAGAAGTTAATATTAAGTTATTCAGCTAGAAAATAACTTCCCATAGGACTCACATATCTGGATTGATTGACCACTTATTAGCTACTAAAGTTATATTTTCCTAATTTTTAGTGTTGAGTAAATTCTGTCAATCGAGTTGAAATGTGGTCACTTGTCTGAATAACTCATCATCGTGTAAATTATTGTGCTAAGTGGTCGTTTTAAAATACTAAATGAGACGCAAAAGAAATAGTTATCATAAGTGGCATTGGTTAATCATCAGTCTATATCACAAATTAATTGTAGTCGAAATCTTACAAATAAATGCTAGTCAATTGGTACTGGTAATGAAGTATTGATTTGGAAGTTCTAGGTTTGGTTTCTTCGTAAGGACGATGATGCGTCCTGTCACTGAGGTATACTGACCATAATCAATTTGCAATGAATACAAGCAACGAATATACAGATATTGCTTTAATTTAGCCGTTGTAACAAAATATGCAAAAGCCTATTGACGACGGTTATCTAAAAAATAAGTTTTCTTGAATATATTATAAACTTGTTATTGATATATTTCGTATATAAAGACAACTGATTATTTTATGTAGTTTTTAGTGTGCATTTATAAAATTCAGCCAAAGAGATCGAGAGGTGTACACTTTACGTTACTTTATGTATCAGAAGTTTTAACTATTCATGTTATGAAACTTGAGCTATGTGTACAAAAACAATTTGTTAAATCCCTCTTGTCTGCCATGCCCATAGATTAGTCATCTTCTTGTTTTTCATTTTGCTTTTTTATCATTATTATTAACATCATTATTATCGTTACTGTAAATGTTGTGTATACGTCGAAAAATTGGTTACCATTCACATATCTCCTTCATTTCCACTTAATGATAGTTACAATTACTCAGTTCGTTCCGATGATCATATATTAGTCATACATTTCCTTGGATCATCAATTATACTTTGTATTTTATAATTATGTAGTTGAATTCCACACAACAACAAGTCAACGTTTTGACAAGTATTCAATTGAACTGAGATGCTTATTTTTGCAGAGATTAGTATTTTTAATTGGTCGACTGAATACTTCATAGACTGATGCTGACAGGGTACTATTGGAAACCAGGGAGCACTGGATAGCTGTTTCGTTCTAGTATAGAACTTCCAAGTAGTACACACACCAGATGTGACGTATTCGATCAAGTATGCAATTATTAACTGACCTATATTTTATCTGATATTTATCTATATGTTTACAGGATTTTGCAAACAGCTATAGAAACGAGCTCGTTGATCAGGATTCATTCACTCAATAAATTAATTTCATTCATAAAAATTACAGATATACCATGAATTTCAGTTTACACAATCAAACCACAACCTTTCTCATTAAACTATAAATTTCAACCATCTCATACCATGAATTGAATAATTTGATAAACAATGTAAGATATTTTTCTTCTAAATTCAGGGATTTAATCTTAGTTGTTAAAATTTATTATAGATATTTGTCATGTACATTTACAGATATGTCTACTACCAATCATAACTATGGTGTTTTATACTTATTGATAGGAACGTAGTTTTTTATGTTAGGCAAAAAGGGACGCCAATTACTTAGTTACTCAATACGCTAATGGTGACTGGTCGATGTAGAATCATTTAGAGGAAGACCAAAGAGCAGAAAAGAAGAGAAAGTTGATTGCCATCTATATTCTTATACTTGATTCAAAGCATAAGATTATGTAAGCCACATAGTGGATCAAAATGCACCCTGAATAAGAAAGTGCATTATATACAAAAAGAAAAGATTAGTAGTATAAACACAAAGTATTAGATACGGAAATAATAAACCACAATCTACAAAATGATTTACAGGTTGTTGTGTCGAAAGTGATTAGAGTCGAGTATGTATGTGTAAATTACTGCTATAGTTAGTAAATTAAATTCGATTATTAAAAGCTTAAATATCAGTAAATGTAATTGACTATGAAGACATTAGTTTATGCAATTTAAAGTGCCCTACCTAACTCTAAGAATATGTGGGTGTACAGACAAACCGAGTTACGACTCGTAAACTTTCTATTCGTTATAATTTATCGCTTTTATTAAAGTCTCTGAATATAGTTCTATAAGCAGTGAAATTATAATTGAGTAATGTAAAGATTGGTGACTTTAAATTTGATATTATAAATTGTAACACTGAGGAAAGGCACAATATAAGTTGTTGAATTGCTCTTAGTTGATTAGTTATTGGTTTGATGTGTTTTTTAAGTGAAAGAATTTCAATTGCAGCGTCACTCAGTCAGTTACAACGTAGAACTTGGTACATGCGTACATCAGTTTAAGTTCCCATGCCTCAATTAGCAGATAGAGATTAAATTGTCGGACCCAATCCCAGGGTAGGGGAGGTAGTAACAGAGTAAGTACTAATGGAAAGGTATACAGATCAGAGATAAGATTTGAAACAAAAAAATGTGATTCAGTAATGAGGAAATTATGAAAAATTCAAAAACTACAATTTAGAGGAAGACATGCACCTGCGCTATTGCCAACGATTTCGAGCCATATCACCTAAAGTCTGTAACCATTTGTTACGATCATCGCGTAGGCCTTAACTAGGTAGTCTGCATCTATTAACATGGCTCAGCCTAACTGTCAATGCAGCGTAAACAGTACTTAACATAGCATGGCTGCAACTGGTTACTAGGGTTAGTTTAATTTTAAACTTTAATAGAGTTATCTAATAGTTGTTCTCCCGTCGTCAAATTGATGTACTGAGGTCATTCACTAGGTTTATAACATTCAAAAGTTTTATCGTCTCCAAATTTGATCATTTTTCATTCATTTGATGAGTAATTACCACTTATTAAACCTCTAAGATTATGACTGGCAAGCGGAATCCAGAACCCGCGTTTCGTCCTATTTGGTACTCATCAGCTAGATATACCTGCATCCCAATGTTGATGTTTGCACTGGGATTCGAACTCAGTCTGCTTCGTGCCAAACGCCACCGCGTTTACCACAAGCTTATTCTAATTAAATATTAAAGCGTAATTTTCACTAAAGATTTTACTAAGTCCTTAATTTTTAATATTCTTTTGAGATTTTCTGGGCTGCGATACATTTAACCTGTTAACAGAAGTTAGATGAGGATAAATTCAAATACACAGAGTGAAAACCACTCTTTGATATGAAATTTTTTCTGACGAAATAAACTGAAAATGTTTAAATATGCAAGATATAAGACAGTTACTGAACATTGACGAAACGTTTCAAACAACTTCACATAAAAATTACATTTTCTGTTATACACTATTTAAATGAAAACAAAATTCATTGACTAACTTACTTCAGATACCCATAAACGTCCTTGATTTTTATTAAATCGAAATCCCCAAGGTTGAAAACGACCTAGACGTAATAATCTAAGATCGAATTCTTCTTCATTAAGAATTTGACTTGCAAAACGATATAAATGCATTTACGCTATGTATATATATTCTTTATAATAATAAATTATAATGATATTGTTTTGATTAGTGAAATATTGTAAAATTGAAGTGTATTCAACCAATATCTTTGAAATAGTTCATGTTACAACTAACAAATTCTTCATTGATAGAAATGAAATCATTGAAAAAAAATTAACCAATTACAGTTCAAGAAATAAATGTACACACTACATCAGTTCAACGATTTGATTTACTGAAGTAACGATATTTCTTTTCCTTTTTTTTTCTCTATGAATTAAATTTTCGAATAATTTCATTTGTTTTTTTTCTTTATATTAGTATTTTATTGTACAATTTTGATTTGTTAAAAGTATTTAACCAATAGACTGAACAATAAGATATCATGTTCTCTTTAAAAAGTAATTCACTTTTGATAGTTTGTACAAAAGTATACATGTAGAATTATTTATAATTCATGGATTGGACAATTCTTTGAATAGATAACTATATCTATTTCTAATAGTGAAATTTTATTAAAATGTATAGTTCATTAGTAAAAGTGGCCTAATCATGTAATTAATGTGTTGAGGCATTCAACACAGTCATATAGAACTGAAGTATAAAACTGTATTAGCATTTAGATAACTTGATTTTGCCAAAACTTCATCGTATTTAGTTTAGTTGTTTGTATTCGTTACGAATTTATGTTGGTTGGGTACGTTGAAAATCAGTGGCTCTAATGATAATAGATGATCATCACGCTTTATCACAAATTGATGGAAATGAGAATTTTACCACTGAATGTCCTTGAAGTGGCGCAGATTGTTCAGAGTTTATTGTGAGACTTAAAGGCCAGGGTTTCGATTCCCTGACTGAATCGAAGGTGCGTATTGCTTATGAGTACCATGCTATAATGAGACAGCTATGCAGTGATCTTGTTTTCAGAGGTATTCAACTAACAACAATCTTTGACGAACATATACAACCAAACTTACTACCTACCTCAACTAAACTACCTGTTATACCGGACCACGAAAGAAGAGTAACAAACTCTCAGAACTGTGTTTGAAGAACACTATTTTAATCATTCTGTGTATAATGTAAACATTTTTTTCTATGATTGTTACGTTCCTCTTACCCCATCCTCTCGTTTAGAATATTTACAGTTATTATATTGTTTCTTATTATGGACTACAGTTAATTAGTTGTGTACAAGTTGTTCCCATTCACTACCACTATTTCCTTTCTTCTGTATTAATGTTAATTTCCTAATTGCTTTACTGTGCGATCTGATTTTATGTATATATAAAGGAATGCTTGCAATATAATAGGATTCTGTCTGGTTGGTTTTCCGGCTCGCATTCTTCTTATTTCGGCTTGGGACTCAGTGGGCATGAGGCAGGCGCACAATTACCGACTAGGCACAAATGATTGGCATCCGACCACCCACCCCAAATTTCTCGTATCATAACATTACCTCAATCCAATTTAATCATAATACTTAATTCGATGTGTTATATAACAGTGTAGATAACTGCTTTAATTTTATTCAGTGTGATTCTACAATCAATTTGCAAAATAATCACTCATATTAACTTTTGTAGAGAGTTGGTGATATTCACTAACTAGTAATTGTTACGTTTTAATTGATGCATAAACGAATGCACTTCAATCAATGATGATCCGCATTGTTGAACCATTTTGGCTCATAATTTGGGTGTTTCTCTTGCTCTGGTTCGCGGTAGATTGACGACAGGATAAGTATACGTTATTCAATCAATCTACTCAAGTTACATGTCTACTTACTAGCAAGCATATATAAACCAGAACTCTGTCCAAATCCCTAGGTCATAACACAATGTTGTTTAGAGCTTCATTTGTAATAGTGCATACATTATTTTCCAAAATAAATCATCACATTTCAGATATGTATGGTAAACGCTTCAGACATTTAGGATATTGTTTGGATTAGACACGTTTCAATTTTAAATTTCATTTTTGAACTGATTTTTACATGCATTTTATGACATCCAAAGTACTTTCCCGTTTTTGACATATATATGTATACTTACGTTATTGATATTAGTAGTGCTGTCAAAATACTTTCATTTGCAATGTTTGGTGTCAACTATCTATGTATGCTTGTCTTAACTCCTTTATTAAGTATCTGTTCAAATAACTGACAGCGAGTTACACTGTAAATAGGGAAGCCACTGATATTGTCTGGTTACTATATCTATAATAAATCGAGGGTGTGAGCTTGCGTCATAGTAGTTGGAAATTAAACACCCTAACTCACTGCACTAGTATGATAGTCTGATGACTTCCTAAATTTGGGTGTTTCAACTTATGTAGACAGTTCAGAAATATCAAGGGAAATGTGTGCAGATCTGTGTTGGAACTACAGACAAGATCTCAACAAGTGGATAAAAATTATGTGAAGTAACCTATGTTAAGATATTTTGCATAAATAAAATTAGTGAAGACTAGAAACCGTTGTACAGCTATTTTTATCTTTGTTGACTGAGATTACTCTTTAATAAACCAAAACCTTTACGCCTTGTAGTAACATCAAATAATGAAACACTGAATCGTAGTCGAATCGATCTACTTTATGTCCTATCTATGATCAAATACATCTTCCTCCACATTGGCTGCTGCCATGCGTATTCTTATTGCTTATAAGTTTGCTTGTTGTACATATATAATTAGCAATAATAATAAACTAAGTACCGAAACAAGTGTTGGTGAGTCAAAATATAGCATAATAAGCATCAACATGCTTATCAAGATAATTCCAAATGATCAACGAAAAGATGAGATGAACAAAATGATTGCTATTCAAAAATTATAGGTAAATGTACTAAAACATGTCATTACAATATCAAGTAAAAGAAGTGACAAGATGTTATGATAATGGTTCGAATATTAATACTCGATCTGTGTGGATAATGAGAATGAAAATTCAAATAAGGTGGAACGCGCAACCTGAATTTCACTTGCTAGACATACTTGTGATCTATAATTGTATCGAGGTAATCCGCTCACGATGCACATATGACAAAAAAGACTGATTACTTTCAGTCTGTATCAAAATAACGGGAAGATTCAAACACGACCAAATCATAAATACATTCCCGTTGAACAAATACGCCTGTTTGGATCCAGTAGCCTAGTGATCAATGAGGTGGCGTTTGGTACGAAAAAGGAATAAGTTCGGCACCCAATGTAAACATCGACACGGATGCAAGCACACCTGAGTCCTAAGTAGGATGAGACGTGTTCCCTAGAATTCGCAAACCAGTCCCAATCCAATTCAAAACGTTGAGGAATTTCCCAGCAAAGGGTTTTTATTTACATAACATTACCAAAGTAAAATGATGGCCTACAAACTTGATAGTCAGTACATCTTGCACAATATTAAATTTTTATAATATACCATGATGGCTGGCTATTTGGGCCGCCTGTAGCTCTTATAGGTTTACTGCCTTTCCCAAGTCCAGGTAAAGGAGAAGGGTTGGGCATAGGGCTAACATTCCCATCCCGTTAAACATAAGCTTGCTAAAAAAAACGCTAACCAGACTAAACCATTTAAACTCTGCCCTGGGAGTGGAAGGAATGTCTATGACGCCTCATGATGAAAACCGAGATTCTTCCAAAGTCATCAGGCCGATGACCCTTCTAACAATCAGAGCGGAAATTTTTATAGGTACATGGAATATTCGGACATTGTGGGAGATCAGGAAGACCAATCAAATAGTAGCAGAAATGGAGAGATACAACTTGACAGTGCTCGAAATCGGTGAATCCGATTGGACTCGTACTGAACAGAAAACATTAGCCACGAGAGAAATGCTACTATACTTCGGCCTCGAAGAAAATGCTCCACACATCCAAGGAGTTTCTCCGATGCTGTCCAAGAAAGCGTGCAATTCACTTGTAGGATGGGAGCCACATAGACCCAGGATCATCAAAGCACCTTTCAAGACAACGAAAAAGGGGATAACAATAAATATTATCCAATGTTATGCAACAACCAACGACGAGGGCGAAGATCAGTTTTATGATAGGCTGCAGTCAATTATAGCGAAGTGTTCAGGAAAGGATGTGACAATCCTGATGCGGGACTCAAACGCCTCAGTCGGAATGGACAACACTGGATATGAAGATATGATGGGACGACAGGGACTGGGAGAAATGGGAATGGTGAAAGATTTATAAATCTATGTGCTTTCAAGAAAATGGTCATAGGTGGTACGATATTCCCCGACAAATGCATACACAAGGTTACATAGGTCTCAAAGGATCATACTACAGAGAATCAAATCGATCATAGATGCATCAATAAAATATTCAGAAGATCAATGGAAGATGTGAGAGCCAGGAGAGGAGCTGATATGGCTTCAGATCACCACCTGATGGTTGCCAAATTGAAACTAAAGCTAAAGAGGCAATAGACAACTGGATTAACAGCATTACAACGGTTCAATACTGCCTTTCTTCAAGATACTGACAAACTCATGGAATTCAAAATAACTCTCAACAACAAGTCCCAAGCCTTACAAGACTTACTGAAAGATGAAGAAACTGCTATGGAGGACAGCTGGTAAGAAACCAAAGATGCACTAACTTCAACGTGTCAAGAGGAGCTGGGCCACAAGAAACACCATTATAAGGAATGGGTTTTCACTGAAACCCTGAGCGTAATTCAACAAAGGAGGAACAAGAGGGCAGGAATCAACAACAGCCGAACAAGAGCAGAAAAAGAAGGCACAAACTGAATACACAGAAGTAAATAAACAAGTAAAGAGCAGCATTAGAGACTACAAGCGGAAATACATCCAAGGCCTTGCAACGACAGCGGAAAAAGCTGCAAGAGAAGGAAATATGAAACAGCTATACGACACAACGAAGAAACTGGGAGGAAAATATAGTAAACCAGAGAAAACGGTCAGAAACAAGGAAGGTGAACCAATCACCGAGATTCGAGAACAAAGAAACAGATTAGTAGAACACTTTAAGGAACTCTTAAATAGACCACCTCCACTGAATTCACCAGATATCGAAGTAGCACCTACAGATCTCCTGTTAGATGTCAATTCACCAACGATGGAAAAAATCAAGATAGTCATCAGACAGATCAAAAGTGGGAAAGCAGTAGGACCTGACAATATATTACCTGAAGCACTCAAGTCAGATATAGACATAACGGCAAGGATGATTCACGTTTTATTCAGGAGGATCTGGGAGGAAGAACAAGTGCCAGCAGACTGGAAAGAATACCTTATCAAGATACCAAAGAACAAATGTGAGAATTACAGAGGCATGGCACTATTGTCAGTACTAGGGAAAGTCTTCAACAGTGTTGTTGAACTGAATGAAAGATTCATTAAGTGCTCAACTTCGAGATCAACAGGCTGGTTTCAGTAAGGATCAGTCGTGCACAGGCCAAATTTCAACACAACGGATCATCGTTGAACAATCAGCTGAATGGGACTCGTCAATGTACATCAACTTCATTGACTATGAGAAGGCGTTTGACAGCGTAGGCAGGAGATCACTATGGAAACTTCTTCGACACTACGGTATACCAGAGAAACTCGTCAACATCATCCGGAATTCTTACGACGGACTACAGTACAAAATTGTGCATGGAGGACAGCTGACCAATGCATTCTCAGAAAGAACCGGTGTCAGACAAGGCTGTCTGCTCTCGCCCTTCCTCTTCCTCCTAGTGGTTGATTGAATCATGAAAACCTCCACATCTGAGGGGATGGACGGAATTCAATGGACAAGTAGGATGAAACTCGACGATTTGGACTTCGCGGATGATATGGCTCTTCTAGCCCATATACATCGACAAATGCAAGTGAAGACAACGAACGTAGCATCAACCTCAGCATAAGTAGGCCTAAACATACATAGGAGAAAGAGCAAGATTCTCAAATTCAACACAGAGAGTACCGACTCAATTGAACTTGATGGAGAAGCTCTGGAAGAAGTGGATACTTTCACGTACCTGTGGAGCATCATCGATGAACAAGGAGGACCCGATGCAGATGTAAAGGCCAGGATTGGCAAAGCAAGGGCAGCATTCCTACAGTTGAAGAAAATATTGGGTTCCAAACAACTGTCAACCAACGTCAAAGTCAAACTCTTCAATTCGAACGTTAAGACTGTTCTGGTGTATTGAGCTGAAACATGGAGAACTACAGAAAAAAAAACATCCTCAGGAGGGTAGATGTATTTATAAACAACTGTCTACGCAAGATACTGAATGTCGGTTGGTCGGAAACCACCAGCAACAGCCTACTATGGTAGAGAACAAACCAACTTCCAGTCGAAGAGAAAATCACGAAACGACGTTGGAAATGGATAGGACAGACATTGCAGAAACCATTAGACTGCATCATGAGACAAGTATTAACTTGGAATCCTGTTGGGAAACGAAAAAGAAGAAGGCCAAAGAACACACTGCATCGGGAACTGGAAATAGACATTAAAAGGATGAACAGCAACTGGAAACAGCTGGAAAGGATTGCTCAGGACACAGTTCAATGGAAAATACTGGTGAGTGGCCTATGCTCCCCTGGGAGGGGTAACGAGCGTAAGTATGATGGCTGGTTTCTCAAGACACAGCAGGGAATACTAGATTATGACTAATAGTAGATCCATCAATCATGTTATTTTTTTGTTTAACTCCAAACTAGTTGTAAGTGGTATAAACTTAATTTTAATTAGTTTAACTTTTCGTAAGGCTCAAATGTTTAGTCGTAAGCAGATTCTTTTAATTTCTATTCAACTTTCTTTTTGATGTACTGACTCTATACCGTTACATACTCTCCACTGAAGTTAAATTATCTATAACTCTAGATGATGAAACTAATTTCTGCGCTACAAGATCATTTATTAGAGTCATTTGTAAGCAAATGATGTTGCAACTAAGAATTGGCTTATATTTCTAGAATGAGAAGAAAAGAAACTTGTGTATCTCTATTATTCAACGTAGTGTATGGTAGATATGTAAATCGCACTTCATTTCCTTGTTTAGCTTGTATTTTTTCTTACTTACCTATTTTGAAGAGGCAATCTTCTAGTTGTGCTTCAATTAATGAATGCTTGTGAAATTTTCAAACACTAATTTGGATTTCTATAGTAAAACTGTGCTTTTAGATAAATTTCGTCTTTTGTTGGTTATTTAGCATGTTTGATTAGATTCTAGAAATATACAGTAGTACCTTTCATTCCCAATAGCAATACATTATTCAAGAAGGATCGTATGTCCTAAATCTTACTTCTAGTCATATATTAGATACATTCTAACTTCTACCATAGCGCTTGATAGAGATGATTTGCTCACGATGCATATAAGGCAACAAAAACTAATTAACAGTAATCTTCAATACCAACCAACAGTGGAAAATTACAAACTATTACTAATACCTAACCCTCTGCACCACTGGATCGATATCCAATAGTAGAATTCCCACTTCAATCAATTTGTGATATACAGCGCGACGATCATCATTGTCACTGGCGATAATTGTCACTCCCGACAAGTTTGAACTCCACTAGTCACAACTTCACACTAGAGATTACGAAACATCCTGAAGTTAGTCACTAGTGAGCTGATTATTGTAACTGCATTGAGATGGTTTGTGGAGATTGGTATTTTTAGTTGATTGAATACGTCACAAATTGATGTTGATAGGGTACCAATGTAAACCAGGGAGCACCGGACGGCCGTTTCGTCTTGGTATGGGACTCCTCAGCAGTGCACACCTTAGGTTCCTCGCTATATATCACAAATTGACAAAAGTGGAGATTCTATCATTGGATACCGGCCCAGTGGTGCAGAGTGTTAGACGTTGGCCAACCTGAAGCCTCTGGGGCGGAATCTAGAGTGAGCACTGCTGAGGCGTCCCGTACCAGGACGAAAAAACTGTCCAGTGCTCCTTGGCTTTCAATTATATCCAACCAAGATCAATCTGTGATGTATTCAAATCAACTCAAAATTACTAATATATTTATACCCACTTAGTAAGTTAGCTGCTGTATGAAATAAGTAGAAATAGGCACCAGGTTACAGTCTCGCCGTAAACATTAGCACTGGAATGCAGATGCACTCAACTGGTAAGACTTAAAGAAGATAAAATGAAAGTTTTTAATTCCACTATTTAAAAACTAGCTATATAAATACTTAGATCATATGATATGAACAATGTTCATTTCAAAGATCTTCAGATACATTTGTCTGTCAGGTCTTTGTATGATGTCCAATTATCTGTCACAAAATCGTCAAATCGAATGAAATTACTAGGAAACGGAGAAAGAAGACGGATGAATATTTTCCAAAATACATATATACATACATCAAAATCATACAGATTTATAAATGCATACATACAAGATTATATCTTTATTATTTATTTTTTCCATGTCTTTTGAAAGGTTTGCCCGGTTTAGGATTTTTGTTTTTCTTCTTACTATTATTTTGGTGACTTTTCATTTTCAGATCACGAACTTTCCTTTGTTTTTTCTGTTTACTGAAGCTAACTGATTTCAAATTATATTCACCTGCTTGTTCACTAGGGACAGTTGACATTACCTGCATAACTTCTGAAATTTCCTGCTTTTTAGAAACGGGTGCTTCAGATGCCCAAGATGTTCGTTTTAAACCAGGTTTAGTGGGTACTTCATTGATATTAGGTGTGGGCAAATCATCAACAGATGTGAATACAGTAACACCCTTAGATTTGACACGTTTTCGCATTGACTCCACTGCCTGTATTTAACAAAAAAAATAATTGACTGTACAGTGACTTAAGGAATATTTTATCAAACACATTCAACTCCCACGCCAGCCAGTGTTTCGCGTCGAGGTAGGAAGCTGATAGGCATACGAAATATATTTCCGAACCACCTTAGTGGATGAAGATTCACAGTCCAACAAACAAATATTTATCTTTGTCTAGTGTTATGAACCTAAATTCAGAATTGCTTACTTAATGATTCCAGAATATACGAGCCATATATAGAAGACACATGTAACAAAATACTAACAGACTACAAATGCGGTTAAAAGCAAAATTTTAATTATAAACCAAGATAGAGTACACCGCTGAGCAGTATACTCTCCTGTTCGTTAGAAAACGGATATTTCGTCTATGTTAGAAATGACGCAGGTTGAAAAACCAAATGAGCTTTTAGAATCTATGCCGATATTTAATTAGACATCGATTCATCGGAGCTGATCAGATTCCCAACATAAGTGAAGTGATCAATACTCTTAATTAGCTTCATTTCAGATGTTGATGCAGATCAGTACTGAAGCAACATTTTGTATTAAAAGAGGGAGGAACGCATCCCAACTGTGTTTGGATTGCTTCGCAATGTGATTAAAAGATTGCATTCTGATGGTGTCTTTACTGAAACGAACTATGTCATTTGCTACATGGAAATCACCCAGAATGATAACAATCCTGAAGAATAAAATGAGGTTCGTTTAATTTAGTATCACGAATTGGTCCGAATTAAACAACCACTGATCACTAGGAAGCAATGAACAGCTGTTTCGTCCGGCACCAAGGTGAACGCTTCACCACTAGACCGTTAAGCCGGGTGCCAATGATTGATATTTTTAACTCAATCAATTCGTGATATATTTACACTAACTCGTTCACTGCCATCGGTGGGCAACTGCTTCTCACACCCAACACAGTTGAACTCCACTGGTCACTCTCACTAGAACTCCAAGAATTATTTCTAGAAGTTAGTCACTAGTGAGCTGATATTGACTGTAATTGGGTGTTGTGAAGTTCTAGTGAGAAGACGTGACCAGTGGAGTTCAACCCTGTGGGGAGTGAGGCAGTTACGGATGAGGTGAGGCAAACGTATCGCAAATTGACTGAATCAGAAATATCAACCACTGGGAGCCGACTCAGTGGTCCGATGGTAAAGCGTTCGCCGAGAAGTCAGAGAATCCTGGGTTCGATCTCTGGTGCAGTTGTAGATAGACACTGTTTAAGAATCCCATATTGAACTAAACAGCTGCCAAGTCCTTCCTGATGATCAGTGGTTGTTTAATTTAGACTAATTCGTGATATAAAGTTAACATTCAACAATCTTCGCAACACCCAGTTACAATAATTTTTTAGATACATTAGCACAAGTAAAGACTACATAAATTATGTACTAACCTGATTCGCTCTAAGAGATGCCTCTTTTACTTCACTATTCAGCTCCTCAATAGCCTTCTCCATTTCTTTATCCACTGAACTGTTGGGTTCAACTAATGCAGGAATTCTTTCATGGCTAATCCCACCAGCAGAGATTAAATGTGATTCAATCTCCTTCAAGAAGAACGTAACAGAGTACTGGGTAAGTAGCGTTAAAGCACAACCGTGGCGACCAGCTCGAGCAGTCCTTCCAACTCGATGCATATAAATTTTTGCATCTAACGGGACATCATAATTTACTACCAGTCCCACTTGCGGAATATCTAAACCACTAGATAACAAAAAGAGAAAAGATTGATTTTTAAGATGTATATACGTAAAATGCTAAATTTAACCGTAGGTACAATCGATAAAACAAGCTATTTAGGCAAAAAACAATACAATACTCAATGGATCGCCAAACTAAACATATTAAAGAGCAATAACATATTAGCTAAAGTATTTAGCTCACAACTGGTGGATCGTTGCTTTGACCCCTGATCAACCTACTTCCGTTTTGGTACAAGGTAGTAGAACTATCCTTCAAATAATTAAAAGTGACTTAAACCCGGGTACACACATTTGTACTCGGAATACAATTAAATCAATTGGAAGAGGTACCAGGAGCGAATTAAGTAACGTATCATCTCACCAAGTATAGATTCATGAACTTCGGTAAGGGCTGTACTTTAACTGTTAGTCAGTTGACCAGTAATGTACAATGTATAAACTGGTGTATATATGTATTAAAAAGAGCTATATCATTTACAAACTTTAGGCCGATATGTAGGCCACCTGGTAGAACATAGATCTTAAAACATTCATACAACGTAAACATTATTTCTAGCAATAATTTTATGAAATTAAATGAAAATCAGGATAGCGGGGAGTTTTTATTGACGCTACTAAAGATGGAGAGTTTATATGAGACCTTTAGTGTTCGAGTAAGGAGCTTTCGCAAGGTTTATGTATTACTGGGGAACTCCTATATGTAATAAACACTACCATAAAACCTCACGGCTAGCAGAGCCGAATGCTGCTTTCAAGTCAAAAAGAAAACCGTTATCGTATATCGATGTCTCTGTTTCAGAACAAGATGAATGATGAACAGTTGATCCACAAGGCCACGACCAGGTTTAAAACTAGCCTAATTTTTCAGAGATCGCAGTTCACGAGCCTTATTTAAACGTTCAATATTGTTAAATCTATTTTAAACAATATATTAGGCAACTTTATCTTTGTGGTTAACAAAATAGCATTTTGATTTTTCTCATAAACTCGGGCGATTAACTATCGAGACCAGTCAGATGGTATTACGTCCAGCTCAGACTTTAGCTAAAATATCAATCCACTTAATTACAAAAACTGGATATCTTTTAAGACCTTCAGAGTTAATTTACCCAGTCTTACTGTTCTTCATTGCTTTAGATTAACTATAGCTTTTCCAGCCTCGGCAAGAATACGATGCTGATGTGGTATGACAACCTGAACTGATATACGTACGTACGAAGTTCTGCGTTGTATCTATCTAAGAATACGATGGTCTATGTTGACAGCCCATCAAGGTTGTTTGGAAACAACAGGCTGCTGGAGTTGCTTGAAATCAGCTACGATATTTCGTGAAGTGTTCTACTCATGGTTCCAAACGTTTAGGCTGATAGCAGACAAGTTTTATATTTCTCGTGGAGGTATAACATTTAATTATTTAATTACAATTTCTTTTATAAATCTAAAAAGATATTTAATGTCAGCTACTGCCAATATCACTTCCATCTCTTTTGCTTTGGTCGCCCATCATTATTTACGATTATTTCAGAGACTCTTTGTTAGTCTACATTTGTTTTTAATTCTCATTGAAATTGAAACTTTCTGGGATGAATTTCTTAGAATCCTTAAATTCGGTAGTCGCTGATTAGGCTCACTGATTTTTAAAAACTTTTCAGTTTAAGTCGCAAATCGATGTCACTGATGTTATTAAGGCTGTTTGGATATTTTGCCAAGATACATCGTGGTGAGCCTAATTTATATAACTACCTTTGAGCGTCTCTAGTCACTCCTAAACTGAACTATAATGAGTTTTTCTGTTGTGGTTTTTCAGTGACAAGCAAGACGTGGGAAAAGGTAAGTTGGTGCCAGGGCATGACTAGAGCCTAAGCAAGTACTCCAAAGTAAGCTAAAATAATCTAACGAACCTCTCCAACGATGAATGATGGTATTATGGTCAATTTGAGTACATTATCGAGTTGTCGTAAGGAGTCACCATGTTAAATAATATTTCTCCATATGCTTAAAGTTCTTGTTTGCAGGAAGTATATAGTTGCTTGAGCATATTTGGAATAGTCGGTAGTAATAATTTGTTTACTGAACAAGAACAGCGAACGACTTACCTAAGAGTTTTTTTTTAGTTTGTTTTAAGCTGTCTACTTGGGCATTAAAATCATCTAAGCCTTTAGCTTTTCAGGGAGGTAAGGAAGCTTTCTACAAATGTACCTTTAACTTCATCACGGTTGCAGTTAATGGGAGAGTAGGCAGAAACGATAAATTTTAGCTAGAACCATTAGGAAGTATTACTACCTCATAGACAACTAGACTATGGCTTAAAGCCGAGTATACAAACCTTGTACTTCGTAAATGAGTTATAGTTAAGTAATACTATTATCTCCAATGACTGTGTTACATTAAACTCGAAAATAATCGTAAAAGTGGTATTTCACTCGCATCAATGTATAAATAAATGTAATAGTAATGCAAAAACAACAGATCACGTACCGACTTGCTACGTCTGTAGCTACAAGAACTGCACCTTGAGTTCGTTTAAATTTGTGCAGTGCTCCTAATCGTTGAGCCTGAAGCATATCACCATTGAGTGCTATAACAGGCTGACGAAGAAATTGACGCAACAACAAATTCAATCGATTACTAGCTACACGTGTTCGGGTGAACACAATCACAGAAGTGGACATAAATGACCTGATGTCAAATGTTTTAAAGGAAACAGAGTTAGCTAACAATTTTATAATAAATTTGAAGACAGAATAAAATATATTTAGTATATGATGGTGATGATGGTTTTGTGACAAAACAGTACTGCAACTAACCACACAAATCGCTGATCAAGACTTGTAAAAATAAATCCGTGGAATATAAGAAAATTAGAAAAAAACACAACAAATGAATGAAACAAGAAACTTTAGCAGAGAGGCAACATAATACAAAAACTAGTACAAATGCCCATAAATTTAAAAAATCCCTGAAGGGCAGGATAGAAAAAAGATCCATTTTTATTTGGACAAATAGACAGTATTATCACTACCCCTAATACAATGTTATTAAATCAAAGGAACTTCATAAACCAAACCCATTTTCCTCTAGAAACACAGCCCTATAGTAACCAGCATGGCATCCTAATGGTGTGTTAACAAGGTGCATGTAAAAATTTTTCAATTAAGTAATTTTTCAAAAGAACTGCATTCTTAACTTTAATATTAACGTTAACCTATTGACTCTCAAATGATATCTAACATCAATTTTTCACCAAACACATATCTCCTAGTGATGTGTAATATGTTTAACTTTTAGTGGGGTGTTGATACTTCACCTATAATAAACATAATAAAAGTTGAAGGAAATCAAATGGATCTCATTTTGAGAATTCAACAATCTATAAATCACTAAGGTTGTAAAAGTAACCCGATTCGATCGGAATCACACACACACATAAACAGACAGGGAAAAAAATACAAATCACCTGGCTGTAAAAATGTACTTAGTAGATTGACACTCATTGAAATATACAGCTATGAAATTCTAAATTACAGAAACAATGGTCGAAATTTGATGATACATGGAAATGTTTAGGCAACTTTTTTTAAGAGACAATTACATAGGAATAAGCACAATACTGAGTGTGAAGTACAATTTAAACACTTTAGAAGCTTACTGATCATCCGACTCTTCATTTTCTGAAGTAGACTGTAGCTTAATTAAATCCAAACTAGGAACTTGAATTTTAGGACAAAGTGCGACACGAAGTAAATATACTAAATATGTATCTATTTCACACTGAGGCACCAAATGCACATACTGACGTAAGTTTGTTAAACTTTGGAATTTACTTTTACGTGTGGAAACACGAACTGGATCATGAACTGAAGCTCTTTGAAGTTTCCCAACCTAAAAAGGAGGGTTGTGAAAATGTTCCAATTTTAGTTTGATATGAAGTTTACTGCTCAACGCTTTTAGAAAGTGATTTTGAGACGATGAAAGTAGTAAGTAATATTCGATAAGGATGCAAAAAAATCTGAACGGTCTTAACCTATTTCGATTATTCGAAACTCTATGATATAGGTAAACAAAATCAATGAACACATCTGTGTAAATGAGGACAATTTTGAGCCACATAAATTAGAGTTCTAATCACTATGGTTATTTTGTAGACAATGAATGGTAAGGTTGTGCCTCTTGACATACACCAGATTAACGATCTTCAACTTCATTAACTGACTATATGTTTTCATCTGGGACCCTTAACCTTTTCCTGACCTACTCCTATTCTACTCAATAGATCATACCTAGATAAGTGGTAAATAGAAACAAGCTGACCAATTAATTTACTATCCCACCCTAATGACTACTTACTTGGTAGTCAGCCTAAGCGAGTAGAGCTTTCAAGACACATATAACTAAGTACAGTCAGCGTAGACATGTTGTGCACCACCAATGGTAATGCACGGTAGACATAAAGTAATAGACTGTGTAGTACACCCTTTATAAAGCAGTCTCTAGTGCGCCATAAGTGATACAATTTGCAAAACTCTAGCACTTTTTAATCAACTATTTGCCCACATGAGGCTATGAAGTACCAAAATAAATAAGTCAGTCAACAGGATAGAAAAACGGGAAAGTAGATCCGTTGCAACAAATGAATACCATTGCTCATCTACATGGTATGGGATTGTTGAATACAATTCACGTAGCATGTTGTGATATAAAAAACTGAGTAAATAGGAAATGAATTTAGAAATTACTAACCGTTTCATAGTCATGATTATTGATATCACTACATTAACATCATTATATATTTAACCTGATTTCTTTTCACTATGAGCCTTTACAGAGCATGGTATTCATAATGTTAACTGTATAACTACACATACGGAAATCAACATAATTCAAGAATAAAGAACAAACCTTATCAGTCATAGTAGCAGAGAACAAGAAAGTTTGCCGTTTTGTAGGGACGATACATAGGATTTTTTCAATAACAGATTCAAAGTCAACACCAAGCATTCTATCTGCCTCATCGATGACCAATATTCGTAAATTTTTAAATTTCAACTCGTCAAAACCTTTCGTTTTTTTTAAATGATCAACAAATCGACCAGGAGTAGCTGATAAAGGTAAAAATCAAAATCTTTTACAGATAATGAAATGATAGAAAAGATTTATAATTTAGGACAAGGAGTTTAAAGGTGTTATGTCCTCTGAACTGAGTGATCTGATAATGGGACTTTCATTATCTTTTCGGTTCAGTCAGTCAGTCACAACGTAAAACCTGGCACACGTGTACACCAGTTCAAGTTTCCATGTCCTAATTAGCAGATAGAGATTAAATATCTTTTCGGTTCACCTTACCAGTACCTTAAAAAGAAGTGATTCGTTAGAAAATTCGCCACGACTGATTGAATAACTTGGAGTTTGTATGGTTGTTTTTCATTGCATTGTTTATGTCGTTTGGATATGTATTTTGATTAACTCCTCTGGCCTTAATGTTACTTGTCTTCTTTTGATGGCTGATAAGTTAGGTTGATATGTTCAGTAACCAACCTGTGGTCGAAGTGCTTGACCGTTTCTTCCAAAAGTGTGTTGACAGAGTTGTTCAGAAAGATGACAAAGGGCTTATAATCGAACCACCCAGCACAGTCGTTTGAAGAGTAGACAATAATTCAACACCGGCTAATTACGAAACAGCGACCGACAACTTAGGCGACGAACTAAACTATTATGTTAGCATCCCAGCCCCTCTAACTATAGACAAATTCAACTTGGGCAAGAAAATAAAATTCATAAGAAGCCAGGGAATATATATATATATATATATATATATATATATATATATATATATAAGTTAAGTTATTTATTACAGATCATCGATTGAGTAAACGTCACAAAACTAGCATCAATTACTGCTAAGCAAGACTACACGGAATTTATACAATCAGACAGTTAGTCAGTCGTTAATAACGCAGAACCTAGCAAGCATGCGATAGGTTGAAGTTGTCACACTACATTAGCACGACGAGATCAAATTTACAAGAATAATATGATAACAGAATACAATAAGGACGAATAAAGTAAAAATGTACATGAAAGAATAATAGAAAATAAAATCTAAATAGGGGTAAAAAGTGAGAACACTATGGTCTAGTAGTTAGGACGTTGCGAGTTTATACGATGAATACAATTAAAGGTTACTGGACTAGATTAGTTGAAAGTTTATCAAAAATCAATACGAATTCTTTTATTTGATTTTCTGAATTTATTTTTGTGAATTTAACATCGCCAGTAAGCTTAAATGACACAGAACCTATGAAGAGCCCTAAGGATAGTATAAATTATTGCAATCAATGTCAAAAGAACATCTCATCCACTTAAAATGGACAATCCAGATGAATAATACTTGATTATTCAGTTTATGTTCTGAGAAACAGCAAACAAAATCAGTCATTAAAATACGAAAATGAAAACAGAGATTATTAGAGTCATTTGTCACAAAGTAATTCTAATTTAGTAGTTTTAATAACAACATAGGTTTTCGAACTCAAACGTTCCCTTTACAAAAAGACCATTCCAAGTATTATCGAGTATAATAAAAGTCTATTTTTCATGTAAAGGAATGTAAAACGGTCAACCTCTAATCATAGGAAATACCTCCTGACCTATGACATAAAATCTAAACTGAGTAAGCGAACTTAGGTTCTCCTGATCTAAAATAACAGTCCAAGTAAAAAACTGCTTTCCCATTTTTGACCATAATAAAGCATAAGCTATGTTTAATAAGATCGAGTGTCTTCTTTCAAATTAATGTTTAAAGTTATGCTCAAATAACGAGAGCAGTTTTATTGTTAAAACCACTTAAAATGGTAAAACAGAACAAAAAGGAAGTAAAGCACAGTGCATTCCCAAAAGTCTAGCTAAACAACCGCCTGGTTCCACAACATTACGTACTTCCCTGCAATGAGTCAACTAAGACAATTGATATACATGGATTAATTATAATGGTTTACAAATGAAAGAAAGTACTAATACAGTGAAAAGTATGAACTTACCAATTACAACGTGGGGAGGTGATATTTTCGTTAAATCGGACTGCTGAGTAATAGGAACACCGCCCACTAACAAAGCAGTTGATAAGCCAATGGTTTTTCCAAGTGCATTAAACTGAGCCTGAACTTGAGCTGCTAATTCACGAGTAGGGGCTAACACAAGTGCAAAGAATGGATGAGGATTTTGCAGTAATTTCTAAACTAACCACAGTGACTGACTAAGAATAACTTACCTGAATTATAGGTAAGGCATAAGCACCAGTTTTACCGGAACCTGTTTCAGCTAGAGCAACCAAATTTCTGCCTAGAAACTGACGGTTACTATATAAAACCAATGCAACCTTCCAAAGCTGGTGGGATGGACAAAACCTGAATTGCAGTCGGCTCTTTCCATCGCAAGTTATGACATGCTTTCTGTAACTCATCACCGATGCCCTGATCTTCACAAATAGTAAAAATTATCTTACCAACTCAGAAAATGTTTTGTCTCCCATTAGATAGGTAATAATTGTGCAACTTTAGTCTACCTAAGAACAAGCAATTAAGTTTGTGAGATTTATGTTATTTCGAAAATACTAAAAGCTAACTTAGCAACACTAAGATTATTAAAAACTGATGAGTGTGTAACCCTACATTCGGTTTTACAAAGGGGTTGAGAAATGCTACTGTTGTATAACTAGGAAGTCAGAGTCGGGATTGTTGGTTTACTATAGAAACATCAATTTCACATAACACTTGTCATTTTCAACCTACAAAACTTCTTTAACTGTAGTCTTACTCTACATACAAATCTGACACCAACAAGTGTTCTTCTTCGCATTCAAATTCAAGCTTATTTAATAAGTAGAAACGCCCTAAAACTCTCTTAAAAATTTATCAACTTTTTCGAAACGTTTCATAAATAAATCTCATACATAGTAGTCACACAACATATTTACGATGACTGACCGAAACAAGTTCTTTAGGAAGTTACGCCACCCTAGAATGGAGTTCATCCTGAGAACAATCAACAAGTCTATCATGTCTTGATTGTCCGACATTGTAGACGACGACGTTGTTTTAATCAATACAGTGACCGAAAACAATGGAGATTGGTTGTTCTATGCTCGTAAATCTGCACCGATGCTGTCAGTCCCAAGTTAGTCAGAAAGGACATAAAAATTGATGGACCAGCTAGCTAGTCAATCAATATTTTGGGCAAAACATGATTGAACAGCAGACCAATCAGAAATTTGAAATCAATACAAAACAAAAGCGAAAAATGAACAAAAACATGCGTAACGCGTACAGAATTAATTAGTAATGCTTCATGAATGGAAAATGAGACAGAAACAGTTAACGGAAAGTTAGAGGGAAAGGAATATACAAATAATAGAAATAGAATGTTGAATAAGTAGAACACCGAAATATATGAAGTGGTTTTCGGGAAAATGGCCATTCTTCTTGGTGGATACTACTTCAGCACTATCTGTATCCACACTAATAGTCAGATAATGTAGAATTACTATAAGCAACACTGCATAGAATAAATAGGGATTGAAAACGATAAGTCTTAATGAAAACTAATCAAATGTGACCACTGAACTCAAATGACACACGTTTAAAGCTAACTGGATGCAACCTTGCGTTTACCTTAAATGTCTTGAAGCGATAATAGTAAGTATCACACCGCAAAACATTAATCCATACACAAACTGATTACGCTTCTCATCAAGTCACAGTAGTAATTGATTAGTTCATATTAACTGAGAAAAGTGATGACGAACATTGTTACTACTATTATAGGGGTATTGTCCCATATAATTTAACTAAAAAGTAAACTTTCCATTCTTAATCAAGTTTATTGATACTTATCAGTCAGCATATCGCTACTGTTAGAATCGCAGTTTCGTTTGGAATTGCTAAATGCCGACATATGTTAATATAAAGTTTGGCTCTTAATTTGGGGTTGCGTATCTTTTAACTGTAATCTAAGTAATAACTGTGACATACTAAAGCTTCCAGTATCAAATTACTGAAGTCTGTAAGAATTGTGAATGAACTCAGTCTAGTGCGTTAGATGAAAAATAGTATCCAAGGTTTACCATAAACTGAAGGTTTACAATTAAAGAACCTGATTCCTAAACTAGTTAAAACGAGGAATTAATGATGCCTTGGCAATGACTAATTCAAACGCTATCAGTACACAATCGACTACGTGATACTGACAAAATACGGAAGATAGTAAAGGTAATATAGAAAAACGGACGATACTGAGTAACTGATATGAATATGAACACAGTGCAACCTAAATACTGTAGTAAGAAGGTAATATAACCTTATGTATGGTCGTTCAGTTTCTTTACACAATCTAATCTAGTAGTTTCAATATTACTAACTAAATCTTGAGGACAGGCAATTTGATAGTAAATGAACTTGGCATTGATTCATGTTTGGATTTCACTATGCATACTTCGTTTAGGTGACTGGGAAACATTGTCAGACCAGATTAAAAGAATGGATAAAAGTCGAACAAACAAATCCGCATCTGCTTTATCATTTATACTACTATTACCAAAAATTACATACAAACTATATTTATTAGCATCATAATCACGGAGCGACTACATTTGATTTGCTTTTAGCATACATACATACTTCATATCCCTGAGTATGATAGGAATATGCAGTACTGACGGTAAGGCGCGTTAGCTCAATAAAGTTATCAAGTTTAGACAACTTAGATACACACTATGCACTCCTTGAAGGTATATGCTCTTGGTTAAAGTCCTTTTCGGAAATCTTAAGAAACATAACTTAAAATTAGTTGGGATAGTGCAGGTGTATCTAATGATTCACTTCTACAACACATGCAACATAATACTAAGTTTCATTTTTCCCTGATTGGTCTTAATCACTTTTTTCTGTCAGTTCGGTTTCTGTTATTGTTGTTACTGTAACTTTACCCCTCCCCCTGCCCCGTTATAGTATTGCTTTGTTAATGTATTCTCATCGTTCAGATAGTATTCCAGCACATTCGTCCCAAGGCCTAAGCTGTTTACTGACTGATGTCATTAGTAAATCTATCGACGTGTTAACTGACTTACAATACACATATTCGCTAAAGTACACTACATCACGTGGCGCATTATATGTTCAACAAGTGACATTTTGATTATTTCCAGAAGTGCTCAGTAAACATAAACTCAACAGTAGTAACAGTGAGAGTTCCATTATACGATGCAAATAACGCACTACGTTAATTCTAGAAAAACAAGGCACAACTTAACGCGTATTCTTATTGTTCAGTGTTTTTGTGATGCGTTGGTAAAGACAAAATAACTCCTTAGTACTCTCGTTTTTGTGCTGAGGTGTAGATCCCAGATTCCTGGTGTACGACAAGCCACAGCCGCTGGAATACCGCAGTCATAACGACTTCCAGGCAATATATGAATACGGAAAAATATTCGAATGAAAAACACTAGTAGTACCTTCATATTAGGATAATATAGGTCGCTTAAGATATTGCAATGATTAGACCGCCTCCTTTTATTTTGTAGCTGAGTGAAAACTGGCTCAGTTCTCTTAACTGGCTATTTTATGGTGTACACTTCAGTTATACAACACCTTTTGTTGACAACGCAAACATATGCGCTGGCTTTCAGGAAACTTACGGTTGTTTCGTGGAGCCACAGGGCAAATATGTGTTCGCAATTTATGATTCCAACTTTAATGTAGTAAACGAGTGAAGACATTACTTGTGATTATTTGATTCAGCATAGAATATACTTCTGCGTTATTTTTGACAGATAGTAATCCCACAGCGTTTACCGTCGAATCCTCCCAGTCATGAGACAGACTACAGGCTATCTAAAAACAAAGTGAACAGTGACCTACTAAACACTTGTCGTGTGTTTCATCTTAGTGTCTGTACAAGTAGGCTTTTGTTTCTTGTACAATGTACTTAATTACAACTGTTCCGCGTGGAGTGACTATCACTGCTACCAAACATGTCTTTTTAGTTTGAAAATAAATGTATAAGTTATACAACTAATCGACTAGTTTCGTCCAGAAAAACTAGAACCCGATTCCTACTAGAACATACTGAGGTGAACAGCAATATAACTCTAAACAACCGCTGATTCAAACTTCAAATTGATTATGACAGAAATGCAAACTACTGTTCCTTATGACCTACTTTTAGGTAGCAAAAGTGTTATAGACTATAAAGAGCGAGGGAATTGTAGTGTTACTTCTGATGACGAAATTAAAAAGGATTAATAATTAGTTATGCACGGGGATCACAAACGAGTTGCCATTAGAATATAATCTATAGCGTTAAATAATCCCCTAAACAAATAGTTGCATAGGCTCTCCACATTGATGCTAACCATGTTTGTTTTAGTAGACACACTTAATCGAAGGCGCTCGGTAACGCGTCACCACCAGATCACGACTCAAACCACCATGGGTAGCATATCTCTCTAGATTGCCAGCCTAGAAGTTGCTATCCCGTCGAAGCTCTATTTACGATCAAATACAATTTCTCTTCCATCCTTCAGTGCCTATTGATTTCTTCTTATTCGAAAGAGTGGGTCCAATCAATAGAAGTGGCTCAGGTTGTACGACAAGCGTAACTTGATCATATACCAAAGTATACATCAAACCCGTCAGTTCTTAATCACATTAGACAGGAATCAAGGCCACTTTCTAAGAAACGAAGGCTTGTAGCGTTATCATTTCTTTACGCCTGGAGTTTTGTAGCCAGCTTATCCTGATAACAAAAAGTTAACAGGAATTTTATCGCAAGTTTGTCTGTATTCTATCCCAATAATGTTTTTACCTGGGTTTACTTTTGAACGGAAGCATATAGGTAGTCTGATAGGATGAATAGGGTTATGAAATGCATGATATGCCAGAGTTATGTTCTCCTCAACTGCTCTGTACTGCACTCGAAGCAAGTTCGGTGATTCTATTCGAGATATATAATATATCGGGTTGTTATGCTTAAACCCGTGAGTAATTCTCGAACCAGGTTACACATCCCATGTATAGTCTTGATGTGATCGAAGAAAATATAAAATTCTATCATTTTGATCTACCTAGATCCAGTTTCTTTTAACTGAGTCTTATTTTCCGCTACGGTCAATTTTGAAATTCAAGTGTTATCTATTCCCATGTTTATCCAGCATACTACTTGTTTTGCAATTTAACTCTAATCAGCCATACCAAAAAAGTACCTAATAATGAAATTACATTGATGATGCCAATGTTTCATCATATACGACCAGAAAGACTGGAATATTTATACGAAGGCTGTGGCAAAAATATAAGGGAGATGATATGGTAATCTCCATCATCTTGTTCCAGTGATTCTAAATAATCGTACGACTCGTGTGTTTTCATAAATCTTTTCATAAATGTGTTACTATGTATTGTAATTTATGTTTTTTTCCCTCCTCTGCCTACTCATTATTTGTTATATTTGTAGCAATAGATAATTCCCTAAACAAATACGCTCTAGACATCAATGCTAACCACGATTATTTTAGTGGACACAACTTGTTAGAGGCGCCCTATCAAGCATCGTCATCACACGGCGCGACGTGGGAAGGAACTCTCTCTCTAATTAGCCAGCCTAGACATTGTTATCCCATTAACACTTTACTCAAGATCAAATATAGCCTCTCCACTATCCCTCACTGCCTTCTGATTAATTCTTATTTATATGTGTGGGTTTAATCGTTAAAAGTTGCTTTGGATATACGATAAACGTTACTTGGTCATGTGCCGGAAGTACTTCATGTCACTTTGGTGAAGTATGTTAGGCTGTCCTTCTCATTAGTTACATGTTATTAGTTGTATAATTCTCACTACATTGTGACTAATCTATATTCGGAACACTGTTATTCCTGTATGCATATATATTCCTTGTTAGATCCCTTTAATTCCTGGATTGCTGGATTGCGTGATTATTGGATTCCCTGAACTGCTGAGTGCTGATTGACAACCGATTGTAATTCCTGTTACTAGCAATTACATTTATTACTTCTGAGTTCTCATTGTATTATTATGTGACTGCAATCGGGAATTCTAAATGCTAATAAAAACGTTGTAGACTACCTTATTGCTCTTCACTGAACACGCTCCAAGACAGTACTGCCATTATTTAGGCACAGGGTCATGTGTGGGCTCCCCCACTGTATGGTCTTTAGTAAACGATAAAAACAGCAATGAATAATTTTGGAGTGAGTTTTTTTAATAATCTGGTTAGAAATCTACGAAACACATTAGGCTTTATTCGTTGTAGAGTGTAAAGAGGCATTCAAGGTATCGCAAATTTTTCAATTTTGAATCCTGTTTTGTGGTAAGTAGTGTAATGCCACAGCCTTCAACACTAGACTTGGAGGATGTATTTCGAATATTCACTATTAACATTTTTCATTTGTTGGTATTAAGTAGAATTTGGTTACTGGTAGTCAGTTAATCAAACATCCGCTAATATCCAGCGACTGAAAGTTTTGGCGAAGAATTTGATAATTTATTTTCTTCGGTTATACCTGACGTTCACATGTAAACTAAATCCATCGTCTACGTCACATTTATATTTTCTGCCTACCTGAACATAAGACTGATGACATTTTATTTTATTTTTCATTTTATTTTTGTCACATACAACTTATTTACGATTAGCGTTGTGAAGAAATCGTTTCGGGTTTCATCAAATTAATATAAATATAAAATAATTAAAATTGTTTTGCATGGCGAAACAGTATTCAGGATAAAACGCCAATATGAAGTGCCATATATATATGACATTAGGGAGGAAATTATAAATAAAGTTTTAAAGAGTTCAATACGTAGTCATGGCATAAATTTGGTATAAATAGGTTCATTAGACAACTAGTAAATCCAAGAAATTAGTAAGAGTTCAAATCGCCATCGAAATTGTGGTTTGTTGTATAAGTGATGATAGATGTATAATGATGAATAAAAAATATATTAGAACAAAATGAAAATGTGCACTATTAACTATGTAAAATAGACAGAAAATTAATAGACACATGGTGTATTGTGAATGCATTTGGTAAGTTTAAACTGTTTATACAGAACTTGGGCTTTGTTTATATATATCATTATTTATTTCTTGGAAATTAATAAGATTGCATAAGCCTTCATTCAGCAGGTGTTCATTTAGTAATGTTTTGAACTCTGTTAAGGATTTACCGCAGCGAATATGTTTGAGGAATTTATTCCATATTGTTGAATATCTCACTATCATTAAGTTTTGATGTAGCTGCGTATGACACCGCGAGATAATGATAGTATTTTCCTTATTACGCAGTTTGAGTTTAAGTCGCGAAAATTTTTTATTAGGAATCTAGTTAGCTATCTCACCTTGGAAGCTTGGAATGCTATATACTCCGAAAAGTTTATGCTGTTGCTATGTCGAACCCGCAGATCTCGAAAAACGCCTAGAGGATTTATTTGTGTTTTGTATAGGTGGAGATTATAGTTCCGTATGCGACCAATGGAGATTTATCCACTTTTGTCTACGTTTAGAGGGAATACCATATTTTAGTCCATTCTTATAATTTGCTAATTTCTTCTTGTATTATTTTGGTGATCGTGTTTTTATTTAAGGTATGTAGAAATAAATAGGCTTCCTTTAGGTAATCAGCAAAAAAGTAGGTTTTACCTTGCACGAATTGCTGATATACATCATTTATGAAGAGGAGAATGAGTGATAGTCCGATTACACTTCCTTTTACAACTCCGTGAACTACATTTACTGGCTTCGAGTGGCTGGAATCAAACCTTACAATTTGGAGGCGTCCTGTTGTAAATGGTTTAATCCATCTTAGCAGTGGGTTTCGCATGCCCTAATAGGGTAGTTTTAAGAGAAGGTTATGAGGGACTCTGTTAAATGCTTTGCTAAAGTCGAAACAGAGTACAATTATTGAAAAGCCTTTATCTCTTCCAAGCGTTATACAATTAAAATATTCTAGGTGTGAAGTGGTACAAGAGCGTTTTACCATAAACCCATGGTGAGATGGATTGATCGGGTTTTCTCAAAGTAAGTTCAGAAATTAGGTTCGACAAACCTGATAGAACGAGAGGCTATTGATTTTAAGGTTTCCATCCCCAAGCATATTTCAATCCTTAGATTGCTTCTTAGTCCCTTATGAAGTGATCAGGGTTAAACATCCTTTGCCTTAGTATTGCATATAATTGATTCAGGAAGACTGCACGCAATTACTTCAATCAATACCTTAAACTTATTAACTAGCTTTTTGGCTTTGGCTTCAGGAATGTCTTATGTGTATTGATGCTGCTTTTTCCGATTGTTATACCAAAGAGATAATATATTTTATTCTCAAGTATCATTTTGTACATAATCCCACGTGAAGCCCCTCTAAGGTTGCTGCCAGTCCCTAGTCCGGAAAAAGAAGGAAGATTGGGCATGGGATTAGAAATCCCATCCCGTTAAACAACAAACTTGCTCAAAAATAACGCTAACCAGTTAAGACATTTATAACCACTTTGACTCAGTCCTGGGAGTTGAAAGGTCTGTTATGATGCCCCATGATAAAAGCCAACTATCTCCGGAAGCCATGAGATCGATGTCGATTCTGATAACCAGAGCAACCATTAATATAGGTACATGAAACGTCCGCACGATGTGAGTGACTCGGAGAAGCATGCAATTAACTAGAGAAATGAAAAGATACAACCTGAAGTTACTTAGAAAAGTGAAACTCATTGGTTACAAGCTGGACAGCAAAGATTATCCTCAGGAAAAGTGCTTTTATACTCCGGCCACGAAGAAGGAAACGCCTCACTCACACAAGGTGTGGCACTAATGCTGTCCCAAGAAGCATGGAAAGCCATTACAGAATGTGAACCACATGGACTTAGGGTCATTAAAGCACCTTTCAAGATAAAAAAAAGAAGGGATTACAATGAATGTCATCAAGTGCTATGCAACCACCGACGATAGCCACGAAGACGACAAACGCCAGTTCCATGCGAGGCTACAATCAACCATCGATAAATGGTCAGCCAAGAACCTAACCATTCTGATAGAAGACTTCAACGCCCAGGTTGGAATGGACGGCACCGACTATGAAGACATCATGGGACGACACGAACTGGGAGAAAAGAACGAAAACGGTGAGAGATTTGCGAACCTATGTGCCTTTAACAAAATGATTATAGATGGTACTATATTCTCTCATAAATGCATATACAGAACTACGTGGGTTTCATCGAACCACATTAGGGAGGACCAAATCGACCACACCTGCATCAGTAAGAAGTTTAGAAGGAACATGAAAGACGTAAGAGCAAGGAGAGGAGCTGGCATAGCTTCAGATCTTCATCTAGTGGTGGCTAAAATGAAACTGAAGCTGAAGAAGCACTGGACACCTGGTGCAGCTGATTTACAGAAGTTTAACACATCTTATCTCCAGAATGCTAACAAACGCAACGAATTTAAAATAATTCTTGACAATACGTTTCAAGCATTTCGTGATCTGCTAGAAGAAGATGAAACTACTATGTAGGACAACTGGAAAGAGATTAAAGGTACAATAACTTAAACATGTCAGGAGGTTTCGGGCTTCAAGAAACAACACCATAAAGAATGGATTTGTGTTGGTACTCTGGACAAGATCCAAAAAAGGAGAAGCAAAAAGATAGTCACCGAAACAATAAGCACGGAACTCTTCATAAGCAACACCAACATTCGAAGAAATCAAATTGGCCATCCAACAAATCAAGAATGGAAAGCCAGCAGGGCCAGGCAGCATACCAGCTGAGGCACTGAAGACTGATACAGAGGCAACTACAAAGATACTCTGCATTATATTCAGAAAGATTTGAGAGAAAGAACAAGTGTTAGCAGACTGGAACGAAGGATACCTCATCAAAATACCAAATGAAGCGAGATCTTAGCAATTGTGAGAACTACAGAGGTATCACTTTTCTTTCAATAACAGGTGAAAAATTTGATAGAGTGTTGTCAAATCGAGTGAAAAATCCAGAAAACGCCCAACTTTGGGACCAAGAGGCCAGATTCCGTAAAGACCGATCGTGCTCCGACCGAATCGCTACTCTACGGTTGATTAATGAACAATCAATCGAATGAAATTCACCACATTACATCAACTTCCTCGACTACGAGAAAACGCTCCACAGCGTGGATAGGAGAATATTATGAAGCCTTCTACGACATTATGGCGTACCCGATAAGATAGTGAACATCATACGGAATTCTTACGACGAACTACATTGTAAAATCGTGCATGAAGTGCAGCTCATAGATTCATTCGAAGTGAAGACCGGTGTTAGACAAGGCTGCTTATTGTCACCCTTCCTCTTCGTGCTAGTGATTGACTGGATCATGGAGACCGCAATATCCTAAGGCAATCTTGGAATACAGTGGACAATATTGATGCAACTAGATAACTTGGACTTTGCAGATCATCTAGCTCTTCTAACCCACACATAGCAACAAATGCAGATGAAGACAGACAAATTAGCAGCAGCCTTGGCAGCAGTAGGCCTCAGCATACACAAAGGAAATAGCAAGATCCTCCGATACAAACAACCAACACTAACCCAATTTCACTTGACGGGGAAATTCTGGAAGATGTAGAAACTTTTACATACTTGGGCAACATCATCGATAAAAAGGAGGGTCTGATGCAGATGTGAAAGCGCGCATTGGAAAGGCATGAGCAGCATTTCTACAACTGAAGGATATCTTAAACTCAAACTAACTGTCAGTCAAAATTTTTAATGCAAATGTGAAAACAGTTCTGTTGTATGGAGCTGGAACTTGGAGAACTGTGAAAAACATCCTTCAAAAGATACACGTATTTACAAACAACTGTCTGCGTAAGATACTTCTGATCTGTTGGCCAGATACCATCAACAACAACTTTCTGTGGTAGAGAACAAATCAACTTTCAGTCGAGGAAGAAATTAGGAAAAGACGCTTGGGGGGAGGTAGACAGGACACACTTTGAATAAATCAACAAACTATGCTACAAGACAGGCAATTACATGGAATCCTGAAGGCTAAAGGAAAAGAGGAAGACCTAAGAATACGCTGCGTCGGAAATCGGAGACAGACATAGAGAGAATGAAGAGCTCTTGGGAAGGGCTGGAATGAAAAGCTCAGGACAGATTTAGTTGATGAATACTGGTCGGCGGCCTATGTTATGCATATGGTAACAGGCATTGATTGATTGGCTGACCATTTATTACATGAAAGCATCCCAACTTACAGGCATGATCAGAATGATATGTATTTTCATACATTGCGATAAAGTGTCACTGTCAGGATATTCATAACATATGCTGATATGAATTTAGAATTAAACCAACGGTATTAAAGCTAACAGTACTAAAACACCAAATCTATGTAATGTATTAAGGCACATATATGACTAAGAACTGCACGATTTCAAAAGACGGCTGAGAGTGAGCAGAATGGATCACTGAGCATGTCCAGATGTGGGATAAGACCAAGAGTTCTTGGAACTTGGGTACAGGAGAGAAGTCAATAGTATTGTTTTGTATCAGTAGGTTCCATACTTGCTTTATACAATATCGTCTACAACTAGAGAGAAGACAAAAGCACAGAGAACGCAAAACAACATCGCTGGTAACCTGAAACAGATGGGCGAAACTTAGTGTTTATACGGGCATTGAAAGATACGACATACCACTTATGCTTAAAAATGGATTAAAAGGGAAGAACACTGGCATATGACAAAAATAAGTGAATGTTACTTACACATTCAGAGTTCCTATAATTTCGCTAGCGGAGTTAGAAGTGATAGTTGATGTAACCATTTTTAATAAGATATCAGAAGACATAAAATTTTTTACACATTACAAATAAAAAAATGAAACTGTTTTCCAAATGGCTGGGGGTAAAGTGTTCTAAATTCTTGAGGATTTATTTGTTAAGTAATTCATGTACATTTTAGATTTGGAATGTGAAATTTTTATTTTCAAAGCCGAATTGCGTAGGCTATGACAAAAAGGTTCTTTGAGCTGAATTGTATTAGACGACGAAAACGCTAATTTGTTCAGTATCTTGTAAAAGAAAATTATGTTTAACTTGAGTCGGCGCCTCCATAAAGTATCTAGGCCTGGTACAAATAATTCGAAAGTTTTAAACAAATAACAATTCTGTAAAATTCACATTACTTAACCTGTACGTATAAACAACAATTAACACAGTGGTTTTAGCATAATCTTATGCTTTCATAAATGGTGCGTGTAAGAAGCTGTTTTCTATCATTTGGATGTCGTATGGTGGTTTATGGATTTCTTAAGCACAAGCATCAATGATGAGGGAGTTTAGGAACATTTAAAAGCACTATTACCTGTTAACAAGACTACCATTAATTACTTTTTGATCTTGAATTTATAAAGTTAGATTATAGATTATTATCCTTAAACTTAGTACAGAATTCACGTTAATTTACAGGCATGGTCATTATGAAACAGAAAGGTTAAGTTATATACAATAGAACATAAACTTTTACAGTAATAGGTGCCTGAATAGCAACAACATTCACAGAACACTAGATCCCTATGCAAGGAGATTAAATGTAAGCAAGAAAACCGTCAGCCATCAGCTGGAGTGTACTTTGTAATTCTGGGTGTTTACGGATACATGAATAGGGAACACTTATTTATATATGCACTAAGTTCATGTAGAATAGTATCATAAACGCAACACTAAGAAGATTTAGATAATAGATGGTTGTTCGAAACAGTCGATAGTGGCGTCAAGTACGGAAAAGGCCTTATATGAACAGCATCTCGTAGGAGAACGATGGAGATTGAAAGCATTACACTAAGGTATCATGAATAGACCACAAAGACGTACTTCCCTTTTCAGTGTAGATTCGAGGTGATAATTTCAACAGAATACGGTAGTTGGGAACGTAAACAATTAGGAAAAAGCAGCAGGGCGAGAGGATACAAATAATCAATTAATAATTGATTGTTTAAAACGATTATCTGCAGTCGAACCTAGGGCGTACCTGTTGCATTAAATGAAGCACATTTGTCATCCATCATTTTTTATTCTGAAGAACGTCGACTAATACTAGAGGTTACTATGATAGATTTTAGATCTACTCTAGGATAAACAGCTCAGGACAGTATAATATAAGGAAATAAAAAATATACTGCACCATCCCTAAGAAATGTATAGGGGTTACTAGATTACCGAGCACTATCTGCCAGGAAGGAAAACGTTCTACTGCCTGTAGGTGAATGATCAAAAAGCTCATAAGACCCGAAAGTAACATTTTTAGAAGCGTTAACAAAGAAACTAAATTTCGAAAGGTCCATTGATAAATGCCCCTTCATTCTATATAAGTTGTATTAAGTAGGTTGCAGATACCGGGATTGTCTAAGTAGAGGTTTATTGCGAATCTAAACTGTGACAGAGAGCTACGTTATCGTATGTTTTCTGGTAACCGGTTCCAAAGGTTGGCTTAGCATGCAACAAGTAAGAAGGATTTTAGTTTACCAGTGGCTTTCTGCACTTTTACTAGAGTATTTTGGTTCTGCAAGTCATACTTACGTTTACGAGCATATGTCAAAGCAGTACAATCTGTTATGATTTCTTTATTAAGAATTTTTATAGAGTATCGTAAGATCAAGCTTAATCCTTTCGACCCATTAAGGGTCTAATTTCCAAGCACAGCATCTGTCATTATAGGGTCAGCTAGGGGGGTTAGTATTCTAGTAAAATGCCGTTAAAGCTTCTCTATTTTCTGTCGATCTAGTGAACGCATGAAATTATATATAGTTGAGCACTAATCAAACAGGGGTCTAATACAGGTCTTATAAATAATAAATTTAGATGCGTTAAGATGATAGTTACGATGAATAAAATAAATAAGTCTGCGAGCTTTGGAAACTTATGATAAAGCTTGCTCGGTAAAGGATGCACTTTTTGAATACCATACTCCTAAATCACAGATACTACTTAGTTGATGAAATTCATGTTCGTTAATGTGTAAATTAATCTTGGGGTTAGATTCTTCGAAATTTAGATACCCTGTCTTTTGCTTGTTAAGGGGAAGAAACCAATCATTACACCACTCATTTAGTTGGTAGGGATCACTCTGTATTATGTCGTTAACATATTGACCTTCGTTTGGGTGGAATGTACAAACAACTTAGAGGTCGTCCACAAATATGGTTTTAACCTCTTGAAAATAATGGCATGTGTCATTAACATACATAATAAATAATAACGGTCCTATTACTGAACCCTGGAAGACACCACTAGTGATATTTTGAGGACGTGAGAAATATCACCCTAGTTTTACTAACTGAATGCTATCTTTCAAAAACGAAGCTATCTAGTCATGTAGTTTGCCCGTTATTGCAAAGGCCTTCAATTTATATAAGAGATGAATGATATACTTTGCCAAATACTTTAGTGAAGTCGATGTATAAAGTAACAATTAGTTTTCCGTCATCTCTGTTTCTTATCATATAGTTAAAGTATTCTGGGAACCAAGTTGTACAGGGTTTCTTAGACACGAAGCCGTGCTGGGAAGATATGATTAGTTTGTCCCTAAATGGGGGTAAATCTCCTCTTTTATAACTTTCTTCATTGCTCCAGATAAAACAAAACAGTGATTAGTTAAACGGTAGTTTTCAATACTTAGACTAAACCCTTTCTTACAGTAATGAATTACATATGTGATTTTCCACGATCTAGGGAAAGTTCCATCTTTTAATGAGAGATCAAATATTTTGGTAAGCAGCACTGAGAAGGCTGATCTACCATATTTGATCAAATTACCCGGTATTCCATCCTCTCCACTACTAAATGAAGGTTTTAGTGATCTTATAGCACATCTAACATTACTGATTGTAAACTCCAAGCCAGTTAATTTATACTGGTTGAAATTGCTGATCGTTCCTATACATGGACTGTTTCTAGTAAAAGAGTGTGCAAAGGACTCAGCAAATGCTTCACAGATCTACATAGGGTTACTAGCCATTTTACATTTGACATCCAGAATTGTAGGAAGACTTGACTGGTCACAAAGCTTCTTTCTGAGGGTGACTACTAAATAGACTATCTTATCAGGTAATTTCAGATGCAGTTTTCCGGCCTCCAATTCTTTCGTTTTCCTGTAGTTAACTATATTTCTAAATACTGAATGTAAACTAAAAAATACAGAAAAGTTATGTTGAACGAATAATCTCTTTTATAACTTCCTTAGTTTGTTTTTAAATTTGAAGGGGGAAGTACTAGCTATTTGGGATGTATGGTTTAATCACTTTAAAAAGTGCAACACAGTCAAGACATAAATTTATATTATGATAAAAAGCATCTAGCCAGTTATTAATCTCGTAAGAGGAAAAAAATCTTTCAATCCAGATCATGTAGTAATTTCTCGATATGAGACCAGTTAATCTTAACATAGTTTCTTCGAAAATCCAGGGGATTGTTTGTTCTACTCTTAGTACATGAACATTCACTGACAAATAACTGGTGAACGACAACTTTGTGATCGCTGCCAGGAAATTCAAGGCTAGTATTCTCTGTGTAGTTGGTGGGCGGCATTATGTAAGAGGTTAAATCTAATAAATTGGACTTGCGTGTAGCTTTACGTACTACTACGCACTACTTTTAAGTATTTTAAAGAATTTATTAAGGTGCGAAGGTCCATGAAAAGAGTTCCAAGTAACAGAAGGCAAAATAAAATCTCTTCCTATTAACCTGGTTAGAGGTAGCAATGTTAATGATGCGAATAAATAAGTTAATTGTTGGGTAAAGGTATGAATAACAATAAGCAGTCTATCAATACAACCTATCAGTTACCGGTGATGGTGACGATTGTCATTAATGACAAATATATCGCTATCTAAATGTTCACTACCTCTCTGGAATATATGCAATGATGAAAAATCGAATCGAACTTATTTTGTACATCCTTTGCCTTTTATTGAATTCCGATCTTTGCAGTATATGGTGTAATTATCAACTTTAAGTGTTAGGCGTGAAATATCGTAAGTACTTCAGGTTTCGGTCACTAGGACACAATATGGGCTAACCAAGTACAGTAATAAATCAAGATAAATGGTATTATTGCAGTGGAAACTAGGGTTAAATAGAATAGTAGTAAACTGTGTGGGAATAGTGAAATTAAATAGGTTACGATTCAGCTGAATCAGTGGAGAATCTTAGCAAACGTTTTTTGGACTGGAAAGAGAAGATGGAGTATAGAGGAGTGGTAGCAGTAAGACGGTAGTCATAAAAAGATTGGATGGGGATACTTTGTCACCTGATAAGGTACCATCTATATGATAATGCGGAATAAGTGGGGACTAAACAGGGAGGCGCGTGTGAAGCGGTTATGACGGGATAATTATAAAGCAGACTTGGGTGATTCGTTGTTTGTAGAACCTAATGATTTGAGGCTCCATCTGAATTCATTGGGGTGAGGAGTAGTGTGGATAGCGGTTCATGTAAAAAAATAGTGGATTGTAGGCAGGCAGCCAGTAATTATACAGTGGCACATTGTTATTGTATGCCAAGAGACCCGTGGTTATGATGCACTGAAACTTGAGGGACGTTTATTAATGATGTGTGCGAACTCAATGTGAGCATGGGGCTGCTAAGTAGAAGTGCAGGGCTATTGGTATAGGTGTAATAAACCTGCTGAGCAGGGTTTATAGGTGTCTTGTAGACGTGTTTCTCCCGGTCCTTATGCTGACTTTAGTTGCTTAGTGGTATGAAGTCCGAGTATATTTGGTTGGAATTCAAAAAATATGCGAACTGTACTTTTTTAGGTACATGATGCCTCTCCTGACGAGATGTTAAGGGATTGAGAGTGCGTCCTACCCTACTAAGGATATGGTACTTAGATTCACCACGATTATCCATAAAGAAACCCCACTGAACAGAGGGTTGGTTTGTAACGAAATATGTCCTCCAGTATTTGTTGCGAAGTGCAGAAAGTATACTTTCTTGGGATACCTCTGATACTTTGTTGTTTGGCTTGGTGTTGTTGGCATTTTTAAAGAGCTTTGGTTAGTCTTGAATGAAATATCATTTGTAGTGAATAGTACGGTATCCTGTAACTTAGAAGAAGTCTTGGTTCCATCTACTTTGATGTAATTGGTAGAGTTTGCACAATTTTATGGGCTTGGGTTTTGAAGTGCCTTGATACCTTAGGGTAGCATTCGGATATGCAGCCAGGTTATTTCAGCTCAATATGCATAGTTGTATGTTGGTTGGTTAATATTTGGCTAGCTTCTGACAGTTATTCACTATCTAGTAGATCTAGAGTGAGGTTTTCAAGATGAGAGCAACCTTGGAGGGTACTGCTAGTGTTTCTATGTTTTGCTAGCATCAGTTGGAGTGTGCGGATTATCTGTTTACGCCTGGGTTGTTGACATGTACAAATTGACACATTTACCGCTCCTAGGTTTGGTTACCTTACTGTAGGGTAGAGAGTATTTATCCGATTGAGTACAGTTGACACTAGGACACAATGAAGGGTGTGGTATTGTTGGGTTAGATCGGAAACTTGAGTCATGTTTGGTTCGAGCTTAATTTGTAGTTATGCAGCTTAATGCGATTAGCCTTCTTCGTCGCAATTTTTTTGCCTGCAACTATCTTTATATACTTCAGGCCAGTAACAGATTTAATGTTGCCTACGGAGTCGAAAAACACTTAGCTTCAAAACTTGACGGATAGTGGAACAAGACTAGATAACTAGTTCTCTAGTCTTTTTTCTTAATCTTCTACACTCGCAAAAGACATGCAATATATTACAGGCTTTCAATACGTTCAATTTTGCTTTATGTACAGGGAATTTATCAGGGGTATTATAAACAATAGTTTCATGGTGGGACTTTAGCCTATTTACAACTTCATCGGCTATAAAGTTAATAAAGGTCTCTATCTGCCCAAGTTTTTCAACATCTAGGTTATCATTTTACGCAGTAGATAGGATATGGGTTCTATGCATAACAAAATACTGTTGACTCGGCTGATAGTAGACTACATTTTTCCTAGTTTGGTCATATAATTTGTGTCGTTAATTAATTCTCTTAATGATGTTCACAGCTGTAACAAGTGGTGATAGCTGTTGTGTTGCCGCAGAATCAAGAAGTGAGTCACTAACAGAAGACATATCACTTGGTGAACTCCTACTAGGTTTGAAGCGCTAAGCCCCATTTTGTACCATTTAAGTATTAGAACATACGATGTAGTAATTAGTAAAGGATGATGTCAAAGAAGTTAAAAACTGGTACCACTGAATGTTGTTTGGTTGTATCAAGTTCCATTGTTAGCAGCCACTGGTTCCATAACGATTGAGCGAACGTTTCTGTTACTGTTGGAGTCAATATTATTCAGAAGTTACTTTTAATTACTATGTATATTATTGTGTTGTCCTAGACGATTGTTATTGTTGTCACCACTGCTATTGCTGTTATTGTATACAATGTAATTGTACATTCTTACGACAAGAAGTTGGAGTAATTAACCGTTTTCTGACGACTTGTTTTTATTTCTTCGGGTTGTAGGGATAATAATCAAGGTCGATAATTAATTAGAAGTACTTGGTCGGTGGAAGAAACACAACAATATTCTGAACTCCAGTAATCGCTCAGTCTTAGAAATTAGGTCGGCTGATTCGACAGACGATGATAGTGTTACAAGTTGAGATATGAGATAAATTCAACTGAATATAAAAACATAGACAACGTGAAAAAAAAGCTACAACCTTCAAAGTCCACGCGCCACAAGGTGCTGCTAAAAATCACACTGCAGTAGTCAAAGTCTTCTAGCATGAACGAGGCCTTTTAGTGCTTGGTTCATACATAATAAACTTATGTACAACTCGTGAAAATTATGCTTAGCTTTATTTCAGGATTCCATGTCAGTTATCATATTACATTACAGATAAGAATTCAGATAGGGATCCATGTAAATGAAATAGTTACAACTAAGAGGAAGCAAAATGCTTCTTTGTAAACGTACTATTGAGTTACATAGTACTAAGTTGTTGTAAGCTCGAAAGAACATGTCCCATATTTTCACTAGCTGTTTCGGTATCTATATGCTAAGCAAAAGAATGAGAAATTCATGAATTATAGATCTATTATGCATCCCTCACATCTGTAGACGTGTGAGCGGTGTGGTGAAACCCGCCACATAATTAAAATCACCATATCTTAGACCTGTCACACTGGCCTTCTATTCAAGGATAAATAATCTATTTTAGGCTATCCAGTTAATTTGAAAGTCTTCTAGTTCCGGCTAGCAGCAAACAAAAATTTGTCGATCAACTTACGTGCTCGCACTTTTATGTAGTTTTTTATTTCGTGATCTTGGTAAACGCTTAAAATATATCCCAAGTTTCTTCACTGAATTATACAACTATAGTTATATTCGTAACATTTCAGATTTGAGGCTTAACAATGCGGTATACGTTTTCCTCTCTAGTAAACTCCATATTTAGTTACACGACTATATTCCTAACCTTTGCCTTTCTATGTACTAAAAGTTTAGTTAGTCTCTAAACAGTCTAAAACATTTCTACCGATTACGTGATTCTTTTCAGGCCTGTAGATATTGCTATTAAAATACTTACCAAACCAGGAACTAAGTATAGATACTCATACTGGATCCTAGCGTATAGCGCTATTACATAACTATGATGACAATGTACCTCGTCCAAGTCATTGACAGCAGAGTGTGGAGCCGAATTTCGAACTTAGCAGTAAATAAATTGGCATATTCAGCATCTTGGTTTGTACTATAACCTTATTATATGAACTCAATTTATCTTGTCTTAAACGATTTCTAGCTTTTTATGTACTTTATTCACTGAACATGTTTAGGCACTGAGAATTTTCTTCAAATATGAATCTAAGAATATCTCCATCATCTAAACTTACTAAAGACTTATCAGCTTTACTGGATCTATTCCATGAGATCTTTCATTGCCATAATTAAGAATTATTATAGTTTAACAATCACCAAGCATAATCGGTGCGGTTAATAAAGCTACCAAAATCATCCTTAGTTAAAAGTAAGGTAACGAAAATTAATATATTTTCATTACCACTGGCCTCACAAAAGCTAGCTAATATAGTCACATCATTCGATAAATCCCTCATCCCATTCCTAAACACGATTAGGCTTGCTTGCTGATGGGATGGCTAAAAGTCGAACGATAAAAATGCATATTACATAAGGCAAGAATAAGCCTACATTAATTAAAAATATACTATTCCAGCTAACCACAATTTATATCTAGTCACTACTAGGGAACGCCATCAAAATTATTCTTATTACAAAGTGGTGGTATGAAGGAAAAGCACGTACAAGTCAACTTTCAGCTACCACATTGATTAGACTGATTGCCCAAGCATCACCGCCATCATTAATGTGTTCAGACAATATGATACTCATAAATTATATTTATTCTAGATATTACGTAAACGTGCTAGGAAGAGGAGAAACTAGTTATTTTTCATGTGATTTTGCTATTTTTATTTAATTGTAAAGTGAGCGGAAACCGGTACTGCTTTTCATTTCCTCCGCTGGACCTTGTTAACTGTGATTGGTTGTAATGTCATTTTAGTATGCTAATTACTCTGTTTTTCCCAAGGTCGTTTTTGTATCTATATATACAGACTTGAATTGTAATAGAATCGAATCTTCCTAGTGCTGCTTTGGTGTTCTTGATTTTGTTTCGGGGTGAGTAATCAGTATCGAGTCGTTGGTCACGGTTGCTAGTATCAGTTGGCGCAGATAAGTTCCGGTTAGAGTTGCGGTTTGTTCCTGCATAGCAGTAGGCGTTAGTTATTATTTATAATATTCCGACATATCAAAACGACAAAGATATTTATAATATTGTGAAAGGCTATTTCATTTACGTAACATCACGTCCCAGATGGGACCTGAGAATGTGAATTCTAGAACTAAGTCTAAAGGAATGTATTAGGGCTGGCGTTTGCCAAGAGGTTCGAAATCCTCCGGGTAGTAACGAACGAAGGGGTAAATAAAAGAAGGCTTAAAGGTTTCTTTCACAGTATTTACCAGCCGAAATGCCACACGAAATATGTCTAAGATGATCTGAAGCAGTGTTTAGAAATAGTTTGCATTACTAACCCTTGCTTTCACGCTTCATGTATTAAAATGATTTTTTCTAGCATTTCATGAATCATGTAGACCATAAAAATGTAACCAGTAGAACAAAATTTTACATGATTGGGATATGTATGTTTAATACAAAATTGTTACTAGAATATATGTTATTTATCATTGATTAATAACCTTAATCAACTTGCCACGGAGCTTTTGTGCTTAAGGCGACAGTTTATAAAACAATTACTGTAGTGATCACTGATATGGTTTGTTTAAGTGTAACGAGATTTGGCTAGCGTCATTACTGTCTCAAAGCAATTGTTTTAAATAATATTTGCAACAATATAAATTGTTTAAAAATGCCTACTTTAACATCTAACAATACTGATACCTTTATATGTAATGTCAAAATATAAGGGATTAGTAAGTAATAAATGTCCCTTATTTTCTTCTGCTACTCCAAGCAAAGATACTTGTAACACTTATCTCGATCTAGTTTGGCAATTCTATAAACGATCCAGCAAAATTTCTGACACAACATTCATTAAAATAACTTCTGATAGTTGGCAAACCCCTGGCATGGTAAATTGATTTTATTGACAGTTATGGACCTTCTAGCTGCAAAAGCGCTTCTGTAAACGGACACATTTTCACTGGCTATGATGTAAATTCAAAAAAAAGTGATTCCAATTTTGAGTGTTACGGGAACTTTGTACTTTTCATTGCTTTAATATTTGAGAAACCCATTGACCTACGCGTCCGTGGGACTAGAAAAGCTGTACTTTTGGTAAAACCAGCCTTTATTCCACCACAATGAATCAATGTCTTCGTCCGACGCACTTAACAGTACGGCATTCACATCTATGTACACCAAAATTTCCTGCACTTACGGGGGATTACAGAAATTCTAAAGGGAAATTAAAGATACCATTAATTCATATCCACCTCATTATTTATTGTCATTATCGTTATTTCGTTTATCATCATTCTTATCATTGCTATTATCATTATCACCCCTTGCATCCCCACCACCTAAGATCTTTCCCCTATTTTCTTACCATTTTATTGGTTATTCAACATCCCCTCAACTTCCCAACTGCCAAAATTATTACTCTTGCTTATCTATTTAGGCCTCTTCTGACTTCACAACCGTCTGAGATTACGGATATCCAGTGAAGAAAAAAGAAAAGGAAATGAAACTAATAAATCCCTATAAAATAGCCAAAATATGAAAAAATAACTTAATATGGAAAAAAAAGAAAAAGTAAAGAATAAAAAAAGGAAATAATCTTATATTACCACACCTTACTTTTCTAGGTTCAGTGCAGTCTGACAGCTAGATAAATATAGAAAGTCGACATAATAGACTTCAAACCTTACCGACAAAATTAATATGCGAACACTAAGAAAGCACCAGGTTTATATTAGCTCATCACAATAACATTGAATATTGGATTGTTTGGTTGTTCCACTGGTGGCCTTGAATCATTAGCACGCTACTTGACATTTTTCCGTTGATAGATATGTAAAGCTATCACGACACACTGCAGCATCAACTTAGATTTCGAACGTGAGTGATTATAAATAATCCTACTGGGCGTTTGCTCATGGTTTCTTTGGCCCATTTGTATCGTATAGACTGCCCCAGAATATCTTCCTTCAGTCGCTAAACAATTATATATGAATGACGCCATTTCAGCCCAGCCTAGATATCTATATGCTTCACTAGTGTATTCTGGAGTGCTGCCCCTATATTTTACTTTGCGCAATCTTCACTCCGCGCAGTTACTTCGCACTACGTACACAAAAGACTTAAATTTGGGTCACTATAGGACTTGTTTTATTTTGAATGATTGTCTTCCTACAATAAACCATTAGTATCACTATTAATGCGCATTTCTAACCAGGCCAAACGTATGGTAAGCGAACATGTGAGCGATAATACGGGAAACGTCTTCAGTGGGCTGGATTATCGCATCGGAATCTTCCATAGAAGTGTTAGGGAAGGTCTTCAGGAAGTCATACACTGACATTACTACACTCTACGTACCAAAGACAATATGTTAAAGATGAAATTGTCAGCCGCAGTTCAATAAGCAATTGCGTGTCCACCCACTTAGTTGAAAAAAATGCAGGATAAGTTTAAGTTACTTGGAACAGCCGAAACTAAATCCGAATACCAGAATGCCAAGATCCCTTGTTCCTCTGCACTTGGAGAGACAAAAGTAATCTGTGAGAGATGATTTGTTGAAAACTTTATCGAATGTCTGAAACTCCTGTTCGTTTATACTAATCGAAGCTTGAGGAGAGGGGTATATATACTAATTTTGTCTAGACATTGTTCATAAGTACTGGTAGAGGACTATCGGAATTGTTCACGGACTGCTTTTTCAGCCCATACACGTCAGAGGCACCATTTACACAGGAAAATTCAACTCGAATCATAGCATATACGCGATTCGCCTTCCGGAACTGGATGTAATGATATCTACGGGATCCGATGAAACGCATCCTAGGCTACTACAGAAACTAACAGTGTTCATCTCAAAACCTTTAAGCTCATTCACCAATCTGTCTCTAACGCAAGGTTGGTTACCTTGTTCCTAGAAAGACACCATAGTCAGTCCTGTATTCAGTGCAGGTACACGGCATACACCTGAAAACTATCACTAAGTAAGACTAACTGATTGTTGAGATTTCAGAGATGATTATCCCTAAGGCAATACTTAGATATCTTGGTAAAAATATTCTACCCTCTGGATAGTATAATATCCTTTGAACGGGTTATTCATACCTCAAACTAATTAGTAGCATTAGAAAGCTGGCGTCCTTTGAAGTATCAGGGGATTCCCCATGTATGTAGTCTATGTTGATTTCCGTAAGGCTTTCGGCGAGGTTACTCACTTTAAACTGCTATATACGCTAGTCACACGTTTTCTGACAGTGGCAATTTACTCTATAAATATATATGACTCCTTAGTTGGGCATCAACAGTGTTGGGTGTAACTTGAGGTTGTCTATCTAGATAGAAGTACTTTTATGAAGTGCCTCAGCTTGTGACTTTTTGCTCGGTGTTTTGTCTTTTGTATATAAATTCTGTCATCTGGCTTGTGTGCTAATGATATTAATATATGGAAAACTATTCACAGCTAAAGGGATCGTTCAGAGCTTTCGAAAGATCTACGGATATTAAATTGGTGGTCTAGCATTTGCAACTGCTTGTGATTGCCTCCAAGTTCTTAATGGACACCGAGACACGAATACGTACACAGTTAATAATGTTGTGCTCCTCATCCTCTAGATGCGATCTGGTGGTCGTCAACCAAGATTTGGAAACCACTGCATATCATCATACTATCGCTGCTAGTATTTTTAGAATTCTTTAGTTAGTACATAGTCTCCTAGCACACTGATGCTAAGACATTTCTGATTTTGTATGCTGCGTTCATTCAACCGAAATGTGAATACTGTACAACATCAGCTAGCCCTTGTCCAAAAAAAGTTACTGGGTTGTTAGAAAAGGTTCGAAGAGCCGTAATAATGTTAATTTCTAAAATCTTAAGGCTTCCGAACGAAGAGAGAATGGTTAAACTAAACTTATTCCCTCTTTCGTATAAAGCAGTCAGAGAAGACCCAAAACAGTAAATAATACACTTTGTCTTGGCAGGGCCTTCTTTCTCTTGCCTTTCAGAACATAAAGTTTACCAGGGCATTCCAGAAAGTTCGATAAGCCTAGAACCAGTAATCTGCCAAGTTATTTCCGATCCTCCCGCAGTAAAATCGACGAGTGGAACTTTCTTCCTCAATACGTGGTTGCAACTCGGAAAGCAAGTTAGATTAACCGACACTGTCATCGACGGTACTAACACAGGCAATCTAGCACTGTCCGAATCAAACCGAAACTGGTTTCAACATTTTCACGCAGTTTACCAATGTTCTGAAGTTTTGAGTGTATTTCTAGTCACCACGTACAATCCAACTTTCTTTAACTCTTCAGGATTTATCTGATTTGTCAGCTTATCATTTCACTTTAGATGTAAGTTATTATAAACTATCACATTAGAATGTAGTTTATACTTTTGATATCTCGAATATAGTAGATCACTTGTTTCGTTTACCAATATACTCTTAGCTGTAAAACAAATTATATTACTTTCAAATGCATTTCGTTATAATTTTCTCTACTATTAGTCTCAAGGCTGTGTAATTTTGTCAATTGCCTTAAATAAATGAGTCGAGTTTATACACTTGTTGAGTCGTTCACTCACTTTTCAACGTGCTGAGTGAGTAGACAAACAATACTACTTAGCCTGATACTGATATAATAAAATTTTCTTCCGGTGATAGAACGCTGTATCTTAGTTACTGCCTTTAAATATCCAACAATTTTCCAGGTAAATGCTACAGTAAGGTTTATTTCAAATCCGTCTCAAGCAATTGTACCAACACTTCTAACAGCACAACTATCTATAATTTGGTCACGCGTTTTAAATCTTGATTTTGTTCCTTGTCGGAAACAGTTATTTATATTGTATTAATATAATCACGTATAGTCGGCTTCTTAGATGGCATCCGTATTTCGCATCAAATTATCAGTTTCCACATTCGGATTGCTTTAATTTCGCATTTTCTTATTGCTTTACTGTTATCCATTGCTTTTAAATTATTGTGCTGATTCTCGGCTGACTGCTTGTCATTTTGTTCAATATTGTCATTCTGTCGATGAGGTCTTCAGCAACTGGGCTAACTAAGACTGTACTGCGGTCTTACCATCACAAGCTAAACACAAACCTACTAGTAGCTGAAGTTCATAGCTTTGGATAAGTCAACCAATCAAAGCGTTCATCTCGAGTTTTAATACTTCGATTACTTTAGTCGTCAGTCGTTGATTTTACTTGATAAAACATCGTTCTCATTACAATTCCAGATCACTCTGATATTCTTTTGTTATACGGATGTTGGGTAACGTAACCACTTTGTTCTTCTCAAACTTTTAGAACTAAATTTAGATCTGCAAATCCCCAGATACTGTATCACTATGGAACGTCTTATATTATTCCATCTGCGGCAAGCCGACAGGACTAACGGACCAGAAACCAGAACTATAATCGATCAAATGGAAACGGAAAGCCTCGTAAGCAAGGCGTACTACGAGAAGCTTTGTCAATGGAAGGATGATGCTCTTCGGCTATTTAAACTAAACCATATAAATTATCTTCACAAGCGGCTTTTTAATCTGCCTATGAGTTTCGAGCATTTGGATGCGAGCCAACCTTGGTTAGCGTATTGGATAGTGCATGCTCTAAAGCTACTTAACTTTGTAATTCCAGAGGAGACCTCTGTAAAACTGTTATCATTTCTTGCATCCTCTCAGGTGCGTAGCTTCTCATATATTTATTTATGATTTTACTACGTTTAATCCATTTACCTTGAATAAAGTGATAACTAGCTTAATCTGCTTTTGTGTGACTCAGTAATTAAACTGTTTGGTTAGGTATTACAGTTTATTGTAGACACATTACTGACAAAGCATCTACTTTTTCAAGGGGAAATGATAATATTTTGGAATGAGCTACTGTGCAATTTCGTTTTGTTCATTTGTGAAACAATTACCTAACATTATTTCAAAGTTTTTATAATATTAAGAAGCCAAGTAAAATTCTTGTTGACTCTGTTAAGACCGAACAATATCAATAATGACTTGGCATAGTGTTATGACGAGCACTTAAAGAGGATTGATTATATTCTAAAACTGTTCTTCCTGTAAACGATTCATTACTGTTGGTTTTATACGAAGTAAGCATTTTATTCTTATTACTGTTACGTTGCCCTTATCCTATACTCTTGTTTAAGGCATTAATTGTTGTTATATTATTTCTCATTTATGAACTGTAGTTAACTGACTGCATATACGTTACCCCAGTCCACACTCACTATTACTCTTATTTTGTATTAATATCAGTTTTCTAATTGGTTGACAATGCGATCTGATTTTGTGTATGTAGCAGACAATTTGGGCATGTTACTCAGAATGCAGGCCATATTACGTGTACCAGGTACGACTGTTTTCTGAACCACCCCGTCGCCAATTATTATGTATTGTGAAAATACACAATGCGCTTGATGATTGCTAATCACTGTACAGACACGTCTGCCCCGCGACTACCAGTCCCCAAGACGAAATAGAAAGAAACAACGATTGATGAGCCAACAGACAGAATCGAATCGTATTTTAATCATGCCTTTATATATACACGAAATCAGATCACACAGCCAAACAATTAGGCATTTTACACAAATACGAAACAGAAGAGATTGTGGCAGTGAATAGAAGTAACTTGTACACAACTAATTAACCGTAGTCCATAATAAGAGATATAATAATAAAAGGGGTGTTATGTCGGACCACTAAAGAAGAGTGAAAAACTTCCAGAATCGTGTTTTAGAGAACTAATTCATTTATTTTGGTCGTGAGTAGTGTAAACATTACATTTCTATTATTGTTATGTTCCTCCTACCCTATCCTCTCTTTTAGTATATTTGTTGTTATTATATTGTCTCTTATTATGGACTACAGTTAATTATTTGTCTACAAGTTGTTTCTATTCACTACCACTATTTCATTAGTTCTGTAATAATGCTAGTTTTCCTAATTGATTCGCTGTGTGGTCTGATTTTGTATATATATATATATATATATATATATATATTTAAAGGCATAACTGAAATATAATTCGATCCGATCCGTTTGTCTGTTTGGCTCATCAATCGTTATTTTTCCTCTATTCCGGCTTGGGGACTGATAGTCGCGGGGCAGATGTGTCTGTACAGTGATTAGCAATCATCAAGCGCATTGTGTATTTTCACTATACATAACAATTGGCGACGGGCTTAAAGTGAATCCAACTTACGCAGTCATTGGTCATAAGTTTGTGAAACATAACACATAGTAATTATGTGAACAAATAAATTCTCTGGCAAGCTGGTTTAACACCTGACTTCAAACTGGAGGATCGCGCGCTGTATTGTGCTTTACCAGTAGTAGTTACGCCAGTTTTAGTTTGCTTTATTGTTCCTGCGAATCAGTGTACGACACAATAATGTACAATTACTGGGTCACACAAGCTGCTTTCATTTTAAATTTCATGTCGTTAGTAGCTGAGTAGTTTGTTTCTAGATCTTGAGATTCATCAAAACGAGGTATATTTGCAACTCATTTCTGGAATTAGCCAGTCAAATTACTTACTGAATTATCAAGCTATCTGCCAGTTTGTCTGTCTTTAACTTCTTGACTCAAGCTTCATCTGATAAATAGTGGTTCGTATTCAATTTCAAAGTGGATATCACACAAATTGCATTTAAAAATCCACGTTTCTCAATTACCTACTTAGGTACAAAGGACATAGATAGTTAAGAAAGAATAAAAATGTATCTAGCCCCTCCCCCACTATAAGGAAAGTTTGCTGAACATATACAACATATATAACTAAGTTAACAACAATCAAACGAGGTTTTTACGTAGTAATCAATATTAAATAAAAGGCTATCGAGACAGCAAGTCGTATTTTGGGAGATTGATATGACACATTGTTTAGTTAGTTGTGTGACCACTGTTCCATGTTTGGGAGTGTAAACCAACTGTGTGTGGTCATAGCCTTTAGTTCACATGTGCTAGGGCACTATTTCTCCACATAATCATTATAATTAATTATCTTATTGACAGGAACAAACAAGCCTCTCTTATTTAAAGGAATATCTCAATAAATTAGTTTTGGTGGTATAAAATGGCTACCAAAAAGCCAATGTACTAAGGTCCAAATAATTTAAAGTTGTTTTATGACATAATCTTTTCACTTCTTAGTGCTTTGTCCTGCTCGCCTTTGCAATCGCTATTAAGCACTTCGTAGATTTTATGACCTGTCTAGATAACTTTAGGAATTTGTAATTCATTCTCACCAATTTCATTGCGACAGTTGCTTTATTTTTTACCTAAATAGCATCCAGAAGGTGGCTTTGGTGGTGGGCCTTATCAATTTGCACACCTTGCGACTACATATGGTGCAGTTAATTGTTTAGCATCTATGTGTCGTCGAGATGCTTTAGATATTGTTAATCGGGATACACTGGTTAACTGGATGCGAAAACTTCACCAGCCAGACGGCTCATTTTTAATGCATTTAGGTGGCGAAGCCGATGTTCGAGGTGCTTATTGTGCCGCAGCAGTTGCAAAACTTACTGGATTGCTGAACAAATATCCTGATTTATTTGAATCAACTGCGGAATGGGTGGCCAGTTGTCAGGTATGTCTACTTGATCGTAGTATCAAATATCCCGAGGGTGTGATTTACTAGCTCTTTTCGGCGTAAAAAGCTTCTATTTGCCTGCAAATACTATGTAGTAGAAAACCATTCTGTATAAATAACGACATGTTTGTACTGATTCTAATGTTTTTTTTTCATGCCATGTATTTATGTGATCTCTGAATCCTTTTAGTTGAAAAGATCAATAAGTTTATATTACAATTAGATAAACCCAGCAATGTGGCACAAGTTTGTGAACTAAACTTTAATGTGTACCTATTTTGGTATTGTCCATTATAACTTGAAGCCTAAACTACAAGGTAATTACAGCTGTTTTAGAGCTCGAATATAATCGTTTTAGGTTTTGTAGACTGTTTACTCAGTAGTAGTATTCCAGAAGAGGTGAATGCTTATCCAAGCTCTCCAATACACAAGCAGTAGTTTCATTCTGTGGCCTACTCAAATAAGCATTTTTAATTCAGGTGGACGAAATACTGATCCGATCACGATGGTCTTACTTGGACAATTCATAGTGAAGAGACAAAATAGGTCTTATATTCCCTGACCTGTTTAGAAGTTTGTCGCATCGAGAGATCTAGAGAAACGGAAATTGCTTTCTTATTCCATATATATATATATGCACACTTTTATTTTAGACATATGAAGGTGGTTTTGGTGGTCAACCGGGACTAGAAGCTCATGGTGGTTATGCTTTCTGCGCCGTAGCAACTCTATGCCTTCTAGGAAGATCAGATTTAATTGATTTACCTAGACTGTTGCATTGGGTTAGTCATCGTCAAATGGCTACAGAAGGTGGTTTCCAGGTAGTTTTTTCATTATTTTTTTCCAAAAATGAAAAATTATTATAATGCACTGTTTTTGCAGGCGATGACATCTGCAACTTAATTTAGACTCAACTACAGTTAAAAACTGGTTGCCTAGACAACTGGACCGTAGATCTCTATGATTAATCATTTTTTTACATCTTACACCATTATATATTAGTAAATAAAACTCATTAAATTTCGAGGTTTAAGTGGCCGTAGATACAAGCAATTATGGATATGAATTTTCCATTAGAAAAAATTTATTAAGTAAACTATCAGTTTTAACATTAAATGAACGAACAAACAATAGCCTATAAATCAGTGCCTTCTCTTACTACCTAATTTAATGAGTATTTATACTTACAAGTGGAGTTTCTCATACTGATTTTGCTGGACTGAAGTTGTGCATCGCTTGTCGTAAAAATCCATGAATTTGATTATCTGATAGTTTTAATGGATAATTAAGCTCATAATTGAGATGGTCATCTTTGAAAAAGCATTAATACAAGTAGCCTCTGAGCAGAGCGTTACACACATTAGCATTTTTATTGCTGGCTTCCACTTGATAACTTCTATTTTATTTAAATACTTTTGATATATTCTGATCGAATTAACTTGAACTTAATAAGAACCCAATTAGATGAGTAATTAAAAAGTAATCACATCTATTTAGAAACACTATTTGTTGTTGCTTAACAAACTAAAATAGGTATGCGTAAAAACATCCTATTAAATGTAAACGAGTAATTTTAAAAATGTTTGATGTTTGCTGTGAAATATCCATGACTTTGTAATCTGCACAACAGTAAATTCTACTCTATTTGTAGATGTCTTCTACATTCAATTTAATATTGCAAAATAATTCATCTTTTAGTCAAAAACCTAATTGCACCCAGTTGCATAAGTTTTCGATTCGACATGTTTAGAGTAGCTACATACTGCTAGCCTGCAGCCTAACTCTTCAACACATCCACATACTTAGTAACACTGGCTAGTGATTATTTTGAATGCTAAGTGCTAATTGATACATGAAGTCACATTAAATATTTCTTATCTCGTTAATAACAATATCCATTTTCATTTCAAGGGTAGAACGAATAAGTTAGTAGACAGTTGCTACTCTTTTTGGCAAGGTGCTATTTTTCCGATCGTTGAAGAACTGTTGTGGCTATCTGGTGACTCTGCTCTTAATGCCACCGATACATTGTTTAACCCTCCTGCCTTGCAAGTAAGTTATGCTTATGTAGGTTATGATATTTGGTAGGTTGTAAGTCATTGGTCAGAAATCTATTTTCTAAGTCATTAAAACTCCAGTTACAATTGCTGGCTAACTAGTTAGTGTAGCTGACTTTTAACCATTAGATTACTTATCGAACACAAATTTGTTCACTGGGATGGTACTCCTTTATGTTTAAGCTATTGAAATAACCCTTTGCAAAGTAGTTTGCGTACTTCACAACACTTATCAGACAGATAACATTGACGAATATCTAGGAACCAGTTGTTTTTAATTCCGTATAGATGATGTAGAAAAAAGACTAGCCTTATAGTAATGACAGTTCATCACTTTACTACTAATTACTAATTGTTAACACTTTAAAAGATAAATTAATAGTTTCGTTTCGCTTATTTTTTCAGTGCTGCACTCTGAGTACTTATTATTTACTGAACATCAACTAAGTGGTTATTATTTTTTACTCGTTGTAAGAGCACTTCAGGTCGTAAGTAACCATTTCGTCATTGTTATAATCTTACATTATCTAATGAAAGAGGAGAAATTAATAATTGTTTTTTCTTGTAGGAATATATACTACTCTGTTGCCAAAAGGTTTCATACACTCGTCCAGGTCTGAGTGTGCATACAGATGATTCTTCAAGTGAAATATCACCACCTTCAAATAAAAATTCCACTCCAGAATACGATGTCTCTTCTTGCGATGGTGGGTTAATTGATAAACCTGGAAAGAATCCCGATCCATATCATACATGTTACTCACTGAGCGGATTAAGCATAGCGCAACATTCTCCTCGTTGTCGATTTACACCATTTCAAAAACCTTATCTTTCTCATCCAACACCCGCTATCGACTTGTTAGGTGAAGAACTAGGAAATGAACTGGTTGATTTAGACCCAATTCATAATATCATACATGACGGCTTAGCATTTACTATCACATACTTTTCTGAGCTGGATAATGGCCAAACATCAGAATATGCTGAAAAATCAGCATTAGCAGCAGCTGAAGAGTATTCTGTACCCATGCCACCATTAATTCAAAACCAGAATAGTTATGTAGAGTTCCATACTTCCCATATCAGCGATGATAATAATGGAAACACTGTCTTTCAGCCTTCTCATACAATGAGCACTTGCACAACACCTTAGACACATTTTTGAGATTCTTTTTATTTTTTGGAGAAAAAAATACAATTTTATATTCTAGTTGAAATCATTTCTTTAATGCAATCAAGGTTAATTACAAACTATTACTTTGTTTGCATCTGGGCAAACGGTAGAGATTGGATTATGCTTTGATGGAAGACCATATAGTACAGTTGCACTAATGACCAGTATGGATCCGACAAATAAAAATCTAATTAAAAATGAATTCATAAATAACGAATTTGTTTACAAGAATGAATCACATTATTAATATACTAACTGTCAATTACATTAAACACTAAATATAGTGAAATATCTGACTATCATTTAGTATGATATTAGGACGTTTGTTCGGAATTTTACCTTACCACATTGTAAAGGCCTGATACATTGAACTCATCGACATACACAGCAGTATTCATTCTGATAGTGGGTGAAAAAACAACGTCAATCAACCTTTGACATATCTATGGCATTACTGATAAACGAATATATTCCCAAAAGGCAAACTTCCGTATTTATGACTGGCTGAGGATGTTTTCAAGTGCGCCGTATAGTGATTCAACGAATCAGCCACTTCGACAGTAGAGATTTATTATCCAGGAAGGTGGTTCATGTGGTGTTGCGTTGTCTGAGCTGAGTGGCTTAAGCGTAAAGCTTTTATTGTATTTTAGGCAACTGGCAATGAGCTATTAGAATTTATCTGCATTATTAACAGGCTATTACTGCGGAGATTCATTTTGATTACATTTTTTCTGGGCATTTACTTTGTCTTCTGCCTTAACTTGATTGTTGGTTTTATAACTGTCTATAATTTTTTTAATTGGTTGATAAACTGGATCGATTCCTGTGTTTTACTGATTGCCAACTAACTCACATACTCCATATTGAAGGCCAAAGACAAAATAAGTGTGTAGATAATTACTAGACAAATATTGTCACAAGAATCAAGCAAACTTAATGTTGACAATCAAATTTAAGAGAAAAACAAAGCTATATGTACAACTACTCACATATTTGGAGCGAAGTCATCAAATAAGAAGTAAGATATGAACGTTGACAAGATCACTGATAGACCCATAGAGAAACCCTTCAAAATATTATCAGCGTATCTCATTACGAATGCTATTGCTAGTCCCCCACATGCTTGAAGAATAACAATCACCCAAACAATAGGTGTGTAGCCGTTGAAAAAGCCCGAAGTTCTAATTTCGGATGCATCTTTAAGGAAAACTCCCAAAAGACCGATTGGTACACCGATCAGAGCTAAAATGTTGTGAGTGATAATCATTATTGAATATATGCATTCATAGTGAGATGTATGTGCAAATCTTTATTTAGTAGTAAGTAACAGGTCAGTAGTCTATAATTAGATCTAAATACTTGGATTCGTGGTAGAATCTGTGACCATAAGTTTTTTACATGTTGATTGCCAATTTAGTAGCAGTCAGTTGAGCGTAATGACATGAGTTAGCGTGACTAAGTATTACATGTATATATATATATATATATATATATATATATATATATATATATATATCGCTATAACATCAGGTCGATAATGAGTGTCTAAATAGTTACAAATAGAGGGATTAGTTAGACCTGCATAAAATATTTTCGTGAACACTCTAAATGACTGAAACGATTCGGAACCTAACGTAATTACTAGTCGAGGATACCGAATTTCGCAACACGACTAATTAAGTCTGATACATACTCCCTGCTAAACACAAGTCCTTGTATTATAATAAAAGTTGCATACACATTGTAGTCGCTAAGATTATCATCAAAATATCCGTAAAAGTGTGATCAAATATATGACCAAAACAACTGGACTATAACTTGCTTCCTAGGACAAAACAGTGGCAAGTGAACGTTAAATTACAAGTCTTTGTTGGAATTTATTCACAGACGGCAGCTTCAAGCTACCGAAAGTTGCTATGCAACTATAATGGGGTACTGAGGCGAAAATCATCAGAAATATATGTTTCACATGTGCATTCCACCACAAACAGTTCTGCGGTGTCGAGGTAGATTACCACAAATTCTGAAAGAGTTAATACTATACGTCCAATTGCTGAAGTGTGTGAAAATAATAGGGATGATTCCTTACAAAGTAATCGGAAAGGACACATCAAATTTTACTTCTTATGATGACATGCTTGTGCTTCTAGGACAGGATTCAGCAAACTTAGAATAAGGTCTAGTTCTGGAGCCATACAACATAATCTAGTGAATACGGAGAAAAATGTTGGCCGGTAATTTCAGCTAGCATAAATAATCTAGTTAAATAGTACGTATCGTTTTATATTTTAAAATAAACTGAATAGCCCAACTGTTTTTCGTCTTACCTAATTGAAGATTTCGCATCCAGATTGAAGTTGGTGTTCCTTTAAATATTTTCTCAAGATAAACACCCGCAAATCCACTAGTAATCGAAGCAAATAGAATTGCTATAAACCCATATAAATTCGAATGGAACTCAACATTCGATTTTGATTGATACGATGAAGGCAGCTAGGGATTATGCAAGAAAAAGGAAGTAAGGATGCCGCGAATGATTAATGCCGATACGATAATAATAACACTACGTTAGGTGGCTTTATGATCTAAACATCCGATTTTCAACCAATAGGTTGTAAATGTGAACCATGTAGCACCTATTTTAGTCTGGGCAGCGACTTGGTATTATCATCTGTCGTACGAATAGTGTGATTTACCATTTTAGAATACGTAAAGTCGCACGTAATAATGTAGCTACATTATTATTTACAGTATGCACCATCATACGAAGACGTCATGCATATAAAACTAATCAGAATTCTTACAGAAGAATTTGTAGGGATAGCTATTTTTTCGTGGTTAAGAAAATGTGATGCATGTTGAATATGAAATATTTACAGATTACTTTAATTCGCATTTTAGAATGCAGACTGGGTCAACACGCATTCGTACCAGATCCTAACTTATACAAATTTCTAATGCCTGCAAAACAATTGTGATACATGTTAAATGATCACTCAATCGTAGTTGGAAAATAGCTGCGAACAAATACGCGTTCGCCTAAGTTAAAAGAAGAAATAATCCCAATTTTGTTCTCTGAAGCAGTTCACACTAATTCGCGAAACGTCAGAATTTGTATTCATTGGAATATTACAAATATATTACTTAATTCTATAAAAACATGAAATAATCTAGGCTGTAACGCCGAAAGTATCGGCACTAAACAGTTTGAGTGAAGAAGTTCATGTTTCAATGTCAGGTATATTACAGAGAACGCTTAATAAACCATAAGGAGTACAAAACCTTTTAGCAGAATGAAGTTAAAGCAAAATGACTTACAGAAACTAATTATTTACAGTATAACGAACATTTTTTACCTGTGTCAGTACGATACCTGTACTGAGTAATAACAGAGCAAACCACTGGGTTGAATGTAAGCGCTGATTTAACAATAATATCATAAATATAGCAGTGGTGAATATTTTACTCTGATAAAGTATCTGATATAAAACAGCATTCAAATGTGAAATAGCAAAATATAGTAAATTATTTTGTACAATATACAGAGTTGAAGGAATTAAAATGTGTAACATATCCTTATGCTGGACAATCATTTGATTATAAATTAGTGAAAGACCACGTTTGACATGACCTGAAGAATATGTAAATAAAAATGCACAAAGTGTATCATAATTAGACTTAAAATATGTTAGGAATCTCAATAAAAATTAAACTGTGCAAAATAATTGAGATTGTTATGTCGACAACACACACTAGCTCATTTACCAAGTATATATTTGTGTGCTTGTCTTTATTCTACGCTCTGTAATTAGTAATACTAACCAGTCATTTAAACTGAAATAAGTGGGATGGGTTTCGGAGAACGAATGCCTGGACCACGGAACCAACGCTCCGACAACACTTGCATGAACTGATTTATTGTCTAGTGATTAGAAGTACATTAACCTTATACAAGCTCTCTACTCGAACACCACATATCAAGTCAGAGGTTATGGCGGATTGTAGTCGGAATTGACCACCTCAAGTGGTGTTCGTCAAGGATGTACGCTTTTCCCATTTTTATTTAGTTTTATGATTGACATACTTTTAGAGTTGACATTGTCATCGTTTGATTTCTCTGGGGTTGACCTCCTTCCAGGAGATAAACTTAGTGACTTATAATATGCAGATGATATAGTTCTATTGGGTGAAGATGATGATAAAGTGCGGAATCTTTTGACTACCTTAAGGATGAATGTAAACATGTTTGGAATGCGATTTTCCCCATTCAAATGCAAAATGTTGCTTCAGAACTGGTTTGATTTGGCACCAAAGTTAGTTATATGGAGCAAAGCAGTTGAATGTGTTGACCGCTTCACTTATCTTGGGAGCCTCGTCAGTCCCGATTGTCTATTATCTGCCGAAATCTCGGCTGGTATACATAAGACCCGATTGGCTTTTGCCAACTTGCGTCACTTGTGGCGTAGGCGAGGCATCTGTCTACTGACGAAAGGACGCGTTTACTGCGCAGTAGTTCGATCCGTCTTATTTTATGGATGTGAAACATGGCCATTAAGGATAGAGGATATTCGTAAGCTTTTAGTATTCGATCACAGATGTCTTCGAAGCATTGCTCGTGTTTGCTGGGATCACCGAGTAAGCAATACTTAGGTTAGGAATAGATTACTAGGTAAATATTGATGAAGTAGTAAATTTTCATCAGTTGAGGTGGTTAGGACAAGTGTTACGTATGCCTGACCACCACCTACCTCGACGAGCAATGTTGTCTAGTGGGGGAGTAGACTGGAAAAAAGCTAAGAGGGGCCGAACAAAAATATGGCACCAGTCCATGAAGTCATTGACAATTGGGCTGAGCCATTTTAATAGATGTAGACTACCTGGTTGGGGCCCACACGATGATCGTAACAAATGGTTACAGACTTTAGGTGATATGGCTCAAAATCGTTAGCAATGGCGTAAGTACATCCACTCCTTGTCCTCCTCCAAATTCTAAGTTTCTGAGTTCAGCAAAAGTTTCTTCTTACTGAATCACATTTTCTCAAATCTTATCTCCGATCTCTATACCTTGCCATTAGTACTTACTCTGTTACTACCTCCCCGCACTCTGGGATTTGGTCAAACAATTTAATCTCTATCTGCTAATTGGGGCATGGCAACTTGAACCGACGTACACATGTACCAAGTTCTACGTTGTAACTGACTAACTTAGTTATAGGGAAATTAAACTACTAAACCTAAGATACACTTTTGAACTGAAATTCAACCAGTGTTTTTTTGACAGTGAGGTAACTAATGATGTATAATGCTATGACCCAAATATACAAAAGCAGAAGCGGTTTCCACGTTGTACTCAATATTCAGCAATACTCATAGTTAAATGTTCTTATCTACCAATTAACAATATTAGAGAGAAGCATGTAAATAGAAAGTTTAGGCAAATAGGTAGAGAAGATATACGACAGGAGGTAAGGACGAAACAAACAGGACCAAAGATGTAGAAAATTAAAAAAAACCGTTTTTATTTCTAACAGGGTAAAGAAAAAGATGAGGATGTCACAAATTTCTCATAAACACATAGATTGTTGGATCGGATCTCGATAGCTTCTGAAATGGACAGTAAGTGAATTGGAGCTCTCACTCGAAATAATTTGTTTCTCTCACTGCATGACTGCAGTCTACCAAAAACAACATATGTATCTGACATCTTCCAGTGACCAACACTTAGTGAAGCAGAGGTCCATAAGAAACTCCAATTTTACGTGATGGGTGCAAATCTATTACTCCAAATAGTTTAATTCAAAATTTTGTAGCTTGATTATTATCCATGTAAATCTTTTTTGGTGTAATTAACCAGTTATGAAAGGCTATTATTGCAGAAATGTTAAACAGTTAATAGCTGATGAGATAACTCAACGGTGAAGATATTCAACATTTCGTAATTAGGACGGAAGTGCAAACTCTGCTCTACCTGGTCTATTTTAGGCAGCTGGGTAGTAAGTATCACTAGGCTTTATATATAGTGTAGTTCGAAGCCAGACAAATGGATCTGTACCTGGTCAATAAATTAAATAATTTTGACTTAATGCACACAAGGCTATCCTTTGAATGGACACTAGTTTCCTAAACACGGTACACCGCGTGAATTTCGTTTGCAAAAACTGTTGAGTAGAACCAAGAAACCCCTTGAAACAAGCTCAAAAAGGCGTAGAAATCAATGGGAAACATTGTGTCGAATCAACACGAAGATAGTTTCTTTATCAGAAACGTCTAGACAATGAGAAGTCATATAATAAGTCTCTGATTGGACAGTTATCTTACTACTACTGTGTTTAGTAGGATACAGAAATCTTTAAAAGCCCAAGGGCATCTAGTCTAGCAAACTATTATACCAGTCAGTTCCATTTATTTTTAAAACTTAAACGCATTATATGTAATAAAATCTTAATTAATTCTGGGAATAAAGTGTTACATTTTACCTGATAGTTATACTAAGTTTGAAAATTGAACATCGGGTAACTATTTTGCTGAAAATTATTTGAAAAACTGAGACTACAGCTATATCCGTCGTTAAATTATTCATTTGGCGTCTTTTTTAACAGGTCAGGCATAAGCATTACTTTCTTTAACTACCAAGAAACAGAAATAACTTAATATAAGGTAAAATACATACGCTCAACAGATTATTAAATATGAAACCATTAAGTGTATGTGTGCATGTATGATCAATATAGAACCTGGCACACGTGTGCATTGGTTCAAGAAAAAACCATTAAATGACAATCTAAATACCAATTAGCAACTTAGTTATATGCATGAATGTACAACAGATTATAAAATATAATCAACTACATGAGAAGGGTTACGTACAAGCAAAAGCTGAAACAATTTGTAGGAATCAACATAATTCAGTACATCTAAAAAATTCTGTTAATTTAAGTAATACTTACCTTCTTGGAGTAGAACCAAAATTGTCGATAGAATAAGCTTCAAAATTTCACTACATACAACGACAGTTGAGGCCAAGTATAATTCAGAGGCGTGATTTGTACGTGAAACGCGCATAAGTAAAATTAAACAAGAAGTCTGACAAGTCAGAAATATGAGACTGCTACATTTAATCCAAACTTTTGGAGATGTTTCCTAGGACAGAAAACAAATTAAATATAACTTCATTCGGTGAAAACAGTAAATAATACGGATATTAGTAAAACTTAAGAGTGAAGTGACAAGAAACATCTTTCTGGTCATAAATATTTACATGCAGCAGATTTACAAAACTCTATTTAGAATTTCATTCAGTGAGCAGGATGTTAAATGCAGACAAATACAGCTACATGATTTAACCAATTGTCCAGTGATACAACTACATTACTTTTAATTATTGGATTCCAGTTTCGGATCCCACTACATTTAGGTTTTGATAAAGGGAAAAGTGTGTAAAACATGCAATAAGTATAACCAACAGACCAGAGTAAGAAGATGTGACAACTTTGTGGAATGTATTTTTTACTTCTTGTTATTCTTGTTCAAAGCACTCAATATACACAACGGAGATTAAGAATAAAGTAACCAAGGGAATGTAGTGACGTAACAAGACATCTAGGTTTGAACACTGCACCACCTCCCTCGATTTGGAATGCAACATAATGTCAGAGCTGACTTACGAAAGGCGTAGTTTAGAGCCTGTCCTTGGTAATGTCACAATACTTAGAAAAACTAACGTGAAAAGAAGTAAATATTCAGTTAATCCAACAAATTTCTGGATACGAGGGTATAAAGCGAACGAGTATTGAGTGTGCTTTCGCTAATTTAAAAACTGAAGTGAGTAAACTAAACTGCAATTAGTTATCTTACTTAAGTACTTAAATATTTTGTATCGTAAGAGAGCAAGTTACAAGCATCCGAAAAGAAAATCCACTAAATTTGAAGGTTGCTTTAGCTAGAAAGTTATGCTAAACATACCATGTTAACATTAAAACAAGTGGAATTACCAGGAACATTATGAGGAACTAACTGGACAAAATGTTTGTAACAAGCACAAGTGTGAATAGTATACATTATTTGATAATCGTCGTCATTATCAACAACGTAGAACCGGGCATACACCTCCATAGGTTCAAGTTGCCATATCACACTAGAACTACGAGATAACAGAGGTAACATAATAACAGAATACAGAAGGGGGAGTAAAGTAAGGGTGTGCAGAAAATAATAATAAAATTCACTTGCGCCACTGTGACCGATTCTGAACCATGTCGATAAGTGTCTCCAGCCATTTATTACAACTATCACGCGAACCTCAACCAGGTGATTTGCATCTACAAACATGGCTTAGACCAACAGTCAAGGACTTCATGGGCTGAAGACATGTTTCAGTTTGGCCTTCCCTACCCCTCTTCCATCCTACTTTAACCCTAGCCAACATTGCACGACGAGACAGGTGGTAGTCTGGCATGCGCAACACATGTCCCAGCCATCTCAGTAGATGAAGGTTAATGACCTCTTCGACAGATTTACCATATTTCCCAAGAACCTTCTGCGTAACCTCCATATTACTTATTCCACTATTCAATGATATACGAGAGATGCTACGAAGATTTCTTTGGTCAAATACCCGAAGTTGATGCATATCTTAGGTTTTCAAGGCCCACGTTTCGCTGAAGAACAGAGGGTGTTTCTATTAAATTCACCACAAACAATTTTCACTACCCTTTTTTATAACTAGACCCCTGGTATGGGTATCCTGGTTTAAAACAACAAACATGACATTAATTAAGCAGTTTCCGCTAGAATTGTTTAACTAGTTGTGGAACTAAAACTGAATTGACCCATAGACATGTGCCTAAGCACCAGTATACTGAAGGTACAAGTGGCAAACGAGTTAGTTTACCTTACCGGGTGCAATGTAACTGTCTACTCTTACGTTACTTTACTGTTATAGAATTGTACTTCTGGGTGAAACGTTCTGGGAAAACCAACTGCCTCGAATTGGGAAACTGGGAGGTATCTCAGCCCACAAACGTTACACTGTAGTACCAATATGTAAATTGTATACATTTAGTAGGTAATACAATCAAAAATATAAAACAAATTAAAAAAGCAAAATACGATAAGATAAACGTGGCAGTTATGATTGAATATTTAAATCGAAGTAGGTAGGGTAGGGTTCAAACCTGCAGTACAAAAGCCAGGGCGACTCTCTAGAAATAATTCGTGGAATTAATGGAAGCGTAACATTACGATCAATCAATATTCGACATACATATAAATAAGAACGGCAAATATCAACTAATTGCGTAGCTCGATGTTGGTCCAATAGGAAAGTCCATAGTATTAAAAAATGACTAAACGGCAAAAGGCGATCACTCATAGGCAAGGTTATTAAAGCAGGTTGATTTAGAGCTTGTAAAATGACTACGCAATCAACTTATACGTGAAGCCAGCATCAATAATATTCTTCAAAACTAACGATACAAAATGTTCTAATTACGTTACATAGGAGAATTTTCAGTAATTTTCACTCGAATGACAAACCATAATCCCAGTACTGCCTTTGAATCAAGCAAATCATGAATATCGCTACCTTAATCATCAAGCAACGGAACCATACGCGTAATTCTCAGGGTCATGACCTTCAAGTGGTTTTAAGGCACTTGTGGATGGAGTAGAGAAAATATTCGTTTAACAAGTTTCCGTGTTGCATATCAATAGATCACCGATTCCTGTAGATAAAGACTTAGGTTTGTAAAGCGAGATGAAATAGGTGCGGATAGGTCAATGATATTAGCTATTAGCCATTAAGGATATATTATTTTTTCCATAAAGGATTTGGCAGAATTTTCTCTGAATGGATTAACTTGTAAGGAATTCCGAAACTTGACTATTATTAAGTAAAAAAGCACGATTGCAAGTCAACCTATTATAAATCACCTTCAGCTTCCGAATGTTTTCCTTATGGTTGGCATTACGGTATGACAAGTCCTTATGATATCGCTTATATTCTAGTGGATACAAATTAGCAAAAACAAGTATATTTCATAAAGTTCTAACTTCAGTCGTCGAATTAACTTCGTAGCTATTTTTTGAGTGTATGATAAAGTATTTTTTTCTCTTACATTGAGAGTAAACACTCTCTTTGCAATAAATAGGAGGTGAACAAATTCATTGAAATAAATCGATGTTCACGGCTAGTGCCATCTGTGTAGGCATAGCTTAGTGAATGCTTGGATTATTAAGGTAAGCGTTAGGCATCGAAAAATAAAGCAAATAGGCATGGGTTACTAAATTGAATATCACTAAAATACAAAGTCTCGTATCTTACTTGATAAGAAATATGTAAAAATAGAGGGTTGGATAACCATGCCTTACGAACATATTGCATCGAGTGCCTCTACACAAACTTTCTGAGTCTGCCAAACAAAATAGAGTTTGGTGAATTAGGTTATACAAATAACTTTCATCTGTGGGTGACGGGTAAAATCTGGGGCATTTCTCTAACCTCGAACAACCAATTTGCAACACCTGGTAAGTCATTGCTTCGTGTTCACAGAAAAAAACTGTAGAGGTGGTTTGTAATACCATAGTGTATTGTTTGGTTGAAGTGACGTCAATTGTTGGCAACAGTGTAAAGCTGTTCGCTTGGAAATCAGAAGTCAATGTTGTTCAGAAGCGTAATTCTATTGTGTCTATTTATTTACACTGTTTTAGACTACATTTACACTTATTACAGAGGTATACAAGACAGTTTTACTGTGATAAATTATTATAACTTAGACTTGGATATTTGTAATAATTTGATTGTAGTCAGTTGTCATTCCAGTAAGTACAAATATAGTATTCTGGGGGCGCAACTTACACTCACTGACAAAAAATCGGTCCCACCCCTGTTGCTCCTATTTCAACCGATGTTCATATCTAAATAAATAGCATCTGATGTCCATACTGAACCGTCGGGTAACTTTATTCTCTTTGTTTATTCTCCAGTTCCTCATGAATATTCTGTGCACTCCAACACGTGTTTTTAGACTTCTCACGTGATTCTCAAAAGCTGAACGATGCCAATGTATTAGGAGCTAGATATTTTATCATCTAAACCAGATGAGCCATCACTGATCTTTTACAAAAAAAAGAATAATCTGTATTTTGATTCATAGGGTATTTTATGACAGATGACCTAATGCTGCTTACATGAATAGCCTGTTCACGATAAATTAATCGTTGTACAGACTGTGATATCTAAGCTTTACCATGATGTGCAACCCATTCAGTGTCACAGTGTGGATTTCAGTTCACGAGGTGCACATTAAGTATAACGATGATATATTTCAAGTCAAGACACAAACCTGTCGTAGATTAATGTGGCGAAAATTACAGGAGAAAACATTTGAAGTTCGATTTTGAGTGCAGACTGCAAGGCTACTACGTTTTGATCATGTACATGCTTATTACTGTGCATAAGCTTTAATTATTGTAACAGATGATAGAGGCTTGGTTAGACTGTGGTGTGAAGTGGACCCTAAAGTTGCACTTAGCAACCATATGCTGCCTGAATTTAACTCTTTAACCGACTTAGGCATTTAATATTTTAACACTATTTACTCCTCAAAGCACATCACTACCAAACTATCTAGAATATGGTGACTCATAGGTTTTATCTAAGGGACTCTTACCAACATAAATTAATACTTAATCTTTATAAAATGTATGTAAGACATACTTCAGTACTGTTCCTTCCTATTCGGAAGTCTACGAACGAGTAATAAATTGTGAATGGAGAATGCGCAACGCTACTTGATATGATAGTTGATTAAAAGGACTCTAAAATTAATCACAAAATCCTGGTGCCACATGATATAACTTGAACCACCATGGAAAAGAAGAAGAGAACAAACTTGGTTGTCTTTTATAAACTGCTTCGCAATCTGACGCATACCTCAACTAATAGTGCCAGTCCTACCCGCATTCTATATTATTACCCGAGAAGCAGATTCGCTCAAGTTGAAGCTAAAAAAATATAAAACAAAAGCCCTAGCGAACTTTTATTCGATTAGGTATTGCCAAATATGGAACAGTTTGCCGATGGCGGTAAGCATGACAGGGAACCTTCTAAATTTGCAGATTGCCTAGTATAGCTCTTCAAAGTATTAGCCCCTTAGCTGATAAGGCGATTGTTCGTATATGCTGAAAATAATAAGCAGCCTTAATATATGAATTCACTTAAAAATTGCAGACAGGCAACGAAATGACTTTTCTGATTGAATGACATCAATGAGCAATCGCACCTTCATTTTGCGTTTTACTTGCTGACAACAAAAAGATCTATCGTCCATTAGATCATCCTTTGGACCCTCCTAATATCTGAACGCTACAAGGTTTTTTCACAAACAATCTTTCACACTATATATATATATATTCTGTCGATTTGGTATATGCTGCACAAGCACGTGTTCACCCAAATAGCGATCTTGCACAGCCGCAAGTACTTCACAATAGGTGTTTTCCGAACCTAATATTCTACCACTACAGCACCCTTGATAACCAGAACCTACAGCGAGTCAATACCTTATACCCTCCGCCCACTTTTAGTCAGTTTTTTTATTTATTACTGAATTGTCCTCACTAAATTCATAACTATAGCTTGACTAACTTACTAGTCTCCTGATACTCACAGCTCCGTCAGCACTATGCTAGTTTCTGTTAATTACCTGAACAGCCATCAGACTCTTTTGGAATCGTAGCTCCAAGAAAAAAACGCGCGGTTGTTTGATAGAAATGGATTATTCTACAACATGTAACTCTAGCACCCTAGTTCTGTGAACTTTGATGTCGTTGGCCTTGCTTTAAATGATAACTTCATAGAGTGTGAATCTCTTATTAATGACGTCATCATGATCCTTGTATGCAAATAGACCTACATCATCCCAATCATGCCTGCAAACTGGTATGCTTTCATGTACAAAAAGCTACTTGAGAATAAATCTATTATTATTATCACATTCTCTTCATAACTACTGCAGCCCTACACAATTCATTCCTTATTAAATTTTACCTTACTCAGAATTCCAGTCAGAATACTGTTTTAGTAATTTTCAATGATAGTCAACCAATTGGAAATAACAAATTAGCCCAGTCTAAGTGAAATGTTTTACCTTCGCCTTTGCTAACATAAACAATTATACTGTTCTGATTGCATAAATAGTCAGGACAGTGCAAGCGTCGTACCATTACACACCGGATCTGCGGTTTGTTTTCCTTTTTCTAATACTTACATGCTACTTCGTATTACGCAAAACAATAAACATCTACACCTCCTGTGAGATTATGATCTCTTAATATAGCAACTTGAAGCTTTTCTGCTATTTCGCTGTTTCACAAGGTCGTTCCAAGGTCCTATTTATACTGAGTACCACATAAACATCAGTTTATAACACCACTTATTATTCTATATAAACCAATTATATCTACATCATATTTATCGTTCATTTTGTCTAGTTTTGTTTGTCGTGTTAAATGCATTTGATTAGGTAACAGCTATGTATCGCCTTGACTATGATTGTAAACTGGCGTAAATTTTTCAGTCATTTCCAGGTAGTAACAATAAAACTGAATATTCATCTACAAATAAAGAACTTTTATAGCACTATACATACGCAAAGTGTTTTAATCATTCTCCGTAATAAAAGCTGAAGTTTAGTGCAATCTGTCGTTACTGTCGTAATCCTGTTTGGTGTTAGCGGGGCCACAGCTTTATATGATTGGTATTTAAATCTGATGAAAATGTCACTGAAACAAAGCTTACGACGACTCTTATGAAGCGTGTTTATTTTGTTTTGTGTATCTACCTTATATACTATTTACGACGACAAGTAATTGAACAGTGTTTATAACATGAGTGATATATATTTGTAAAATTCCAATGAGTAGAAATTAAAATTTTTGACGTTTCTCGGCTTAGTGCAAGTCGCTTCTTTAGTGAAATGAATAACTGAATTGAATTAATGCAAGAATAAATGATACAATGAAACATACCAGAATAAGTTCGTACAATCAAATCACATAATCTCCTTTCACATGACATTAACATGTGCACGCACAAATGTCGCACATCAAACCACCTTGACCCAGATGATGTGACATGACATAATCAAAACTCGCATTTCGATTATACGAAATTATTTTGATTCTGATTTGTTCCATTGTATCATTTTATCTTGTAATAATCCAATTCGGTTATTCACTTCTCCGAAGAAGCGACTTTCATTAAGCCGAGAAACGTCAGAAATTTTAATTTTTACTCATTGGAATTTTACAAATATATATCACTCGTTTTATAAACAACCTATCCAATGCTCAATTTACTTGCAATTATCAAAATTAACCTTGTTAATGATATATGCTAATTGAACAGTGGTTTAGTTAGATTAACCCCCGGTTATCTATTATCTTCCTAACGAGTTTGTTCTTTAATTGGCGTATAATTTTGTTGCAGCCAATAACATGATAATAACAAGAATTTATTATGACTAACTCAAGATTATCAGACTTATGCACCCACATTAGCTATATTCGACTGTGGTCATATCCAGCTGCCATTCAAATCCCTCCTAATCGTCTTGGTAATCTTTCGCAAGCATAAAATAATGGCTGGCTTTGCCAGTTTCTCCACGTTGTGAGCCATTTTGAAGCACGTGTTTCATAAATGAGTTATTTCGTTAGCTTTTTAGTGCTACTTTAATATTGAGTGTTTCACTGTGCAAACATATTGTTATTTATCTTACGTTTCATGCTCATAGTGTTTTCCACCTCCAAGTACAATTTTTTTGTATTTTTCTGTGTGATACTGTAGACAGTTTTTCGTTTTAACGTGTCCTCAATCACTGACGCTAGGCTGTTTGTTTAAAATAGTGCTCCTCAATTTTAGAAAACAGTCAAGATTTTCAACAGTTCAAAGCGTCAACTGTGCTGCTAATATTAATATTACTGCTGACTTGGAGTTTCTAGGCGCATACGTAGTTACTCTGAAGAGCTTAAGGAGCTCACAGCCTATGTATTTCGTAAACGATATATTAAATTGCGCATACTTTGTTATCTGCTGCGTCATGAATGGTCGTCTCAGTTTACAAGTTCGAAGAGGCCATTAATAGTTAACTTCGGTGGGGTTTTTTGAGAGAATTACGAAGAAATGACATCTCTTAACACAAACTCATTCAACAAAGCACTTTCACTTTATTAGTTTGTAAAATCGGAAGTTCAAAATGGAAGTCTTTAATATCTAGGTACGTCCCGTTCTATTTTAACAGAAGAAACAATAATCTTTGGTAATAGGTCTTTATCTGATACCGTGCAGAGGAGACAGTTGGAGCGGAATACTAATCATTCAAACACACAATGTCTCTCAACATTCAGTATACGATAATAGGAAATATAATTCCTATAAAGAATAAGGAAGTAAATGAATACTTAAGCTTTCTTATCTACGTGTATACATAAGTTGTGAAATCATCTTTTAGCTAGTTAACTTAAGTCGCTACAAGTCTTCTTCGTTCTTCCTAGAGTAGTATACGACACAGCCAGTTCAGGTTTAATGGCGTGGTGCATCACCGACTACAAAGTAGATTTGACGTCAGATGACATTTTAATCATACGTTTTGAGCACTACAAGTGTAAGTCACTAATATACAATTACGATTGCATCCCTGAAATGTTTATCTTTCATGGCATCGTCGAATAACATTTACTTTTTCTCACTCGCCAGAGGAAATTCTAATTGATAGTTGTCTTTTGAGATGAACATCAACTTAAAACTACGTTCTGACGTTTGGAATAATGATCTAACTTCAGAAACCAATTCGGTATTCTCAACCAATGCGTCTAGAACTGACGATATCTTACTGCTGGTATTGTTGAGCGATTTCATTACAGTTTTCATTTCTGACTGTAATCCGTATTTCAAAGTTGATATTGGTGAAGATGAGAACACCACAGTTTGTTTGGATGAGCTGCTTATTAAATAAATTCAGCTAAAGTGTACAAACCTAGTAATAAGTGACAGAGGATTACTGGTGATGATGTTAACATTCGGATAGTTAGGCGGAATGCAATCCGACTGCGCATCTTCGATTTCTTTCCCAGACAGTGTGTAGAGATAGTCACTTTAACGATTCTTTGCTTGGCTGTAATTATGTGTTAATTACAGAACAATCCTTACCATTATTCTTAAGAAACTGTCGAATATTACTGCCACAAAAAACGACCAAATAAGCCTAGGATACTGTCGACATCAGAAACTGTCAAGTTATTTATCGGCTATTCAGGACCCATAATGGGACTCTTATTTTTACCTGTACAAGGTTTTTTATTATTTTTATACTAAAATCTTACTACCAATATCCAAATGAGGCTCATAGACGATGGCTAGATTGACGAGTTCATCAGTATTTGGTTTATCGGTGTTATCTAGATCTGCAGCAACTAATGAATTTTAATAATACATTGCTGTTAGCAAAGACTGTTTGCATTTCAGTTTTAATGGAAAAATACCGTTAGACGACAAAATGGAATCAGCCAACATTTTGCAACGTCTGTAAAAAGTGGATCGATGACAACCGAGGCTTGAAGCTGATCGCGTAGATGTTCTTATTCTCCTAAATTTGTTATCGAAACATTTAGTATTCTTAATGATATGAAGACGGTAAAGTGAAAAATAGTAGTAGAAACTAACCTGCATAGTTTAAGTACGTTAGTCTGTAAAATGATGTATTCAGCAAGCTCATGAAAGAAATTAAACAAAATCTTTCACGTCTTACATACATCTAAAATTTAAAAGATTAATGAAAGTCATCTTCATTGTCCATTAAATCAAGTAAAACCAGTTATACAAAATTATTAATTATTGCCAGTTTAGTAGTAAAAGGTATAATGTGGTAACCATAGTGATAATGTTGACCACACCACAACACAGAAAATGTCCACTTTGCTTTGACCTTGAGCTATTTTTTTCTTCTCCCCGCCTATTTTCCCAGTGCCTACTTATATCGCACTTTACCCCTTTATTTCCCTATTGCAATTTACCTTATTTTCCATTTTTCCCTATTATATCCCCTTTTTGTTGCACTTCTTCCTCTTTTTTATGAAGCTGGGAAGTGGACCGATGACAACCGATATTTAAGGCTGAAAGCCTAGATCTTCTTATACTATTTGATTAAATATCTGAAATCAAGTTAATAATCTTGATGATATTAAGACAGCTATGCGAAAAACATTAGTAAAAATTAACCTCAAAGGCTTGCGCAGGTGACTTTGTAAAATGATGTACGCAGCGCGCCCACGAAAAATCTCAAACAAATTATATAATGCCATATACATTCGAAATTTGTAAGAATAATGAAAGTTACCTTTGTTGTCGAATAAATTAGGTGAAATCATTAGAAAAAATTATTAATCGAAACTGGTTTAGTCGTACTAATTATAATACGGTTACCATAGTAACAAGTTTGACCATAACGCGGTACTGAGTAAATTTCTGTTTTATTTTAGCCTCCTAGGACTCGCTTTTCTCCTTTCCACTTATCTCCTCCATGTGTGCTTTATTTACGCCTACTTATGTAGTACTTTTCCCCTTTACTTCTTCATTATAGTCTACTTTATTTCCCCTAGTTCCCTCTTATCTCCCTTTAATCCCCTCTTTGTTGTACTTCTTTTCTTTTATTGCAGGATATGTACCACCGTTCTACAACGTCCTTTGAATGTTTACCATCAAATACGGTTGACGATTTTCCATTGGATATGATACACTTGGGTGTTGTGAAAAAGCTAATCAGCATGTGAATTAAAACAGGAGGGAATGCAATTAGAACGCAGGGCCTGAAGCTAGTAAATGATAGATTGTTAGTTTGTCATAGCAGAACACTAATCAAGTTTCAGAGAAAGTGCCGAGCCCTGCAAGAGGTTCATCGATGGACAGCAACCGAGAACAGATTATTCCTGCCCTATTTAGGCCCAATGATCTTAAAAGATGTACAACATCCATCATTGTACTTAAATTTTCAATGACTACCTTTGGCTGTATACTCGTTATCACATTCAAAGTATTACAGTCAGTTTATATCAGATCAGAAAATCGATCTAAATAATTTCGCTAAGGAATTAGAAAGTGTTACGGAGCTGAACAACTTATTTGCAACATTCATTCCGTTCATTACGTAGCAGATGATGTTGAACACAGTGGACCGTTAGATTCTCTCTCGTCGTTTCCATTTGAATCATACATGAGTAGGATACAAAGGTCTTTTCACTCTCAGTTTGCTGTTGGAAAGCAGGCAACACAATGGTACATAGAAGAAACTTGCCTTGAAAAGGAGCTACAAATATCACTGCAACCGAAAGATTTAGACGACCACAGAGTAACAGTGGATATACAAAAGGAGGTCAGAAATGTAAGAGGATTCACCATAAGGTCTTATGATCCTGACAACATCACCAGTGCCAACAGAAAACCTGGATTGGTATATCTAATAGTGGACAAGTAAACGTTCCGTTTTAGACCATACAAAAGATCAGAAAATTTCTTGAATCAACTAACATCGTCATTAAACATTCAATATATAATTGTTACACACTGAGTCACGAGACATCATTGTTGCCCTTAACATTTATTTTATCTAAATGTATGTGTATCCCCACTGCGAACTACGAAGTTGTTATTCCGCTGCTATATACTTTGGAATAACAATCTATCACAGAAGTAATAAGCATTCATTTATTCGTACTTATTTTAGAACAAAGCTTCAGGTTACTGTTTAGTGGAGGTGATGAACGAAAGAACATTAGTGATCCCTAGTATTTGAATGTTAAGAATGATTTAGGCCAGTTTAGCAAAGGGTTTCGAATTCCTGTAGAGTATAATTTCTCATTGAGTATCCTGTGTGATACTTTTACAAAGGCCTTAGGTATATCAAAGTATAAGACTAGGACTATTTTGCTTAAGTCGCGGCAAGATGTAATATGATTAAACAAGTCAAAGTGACATGTTGGGCACGATCGACTCTTTGTAAAACCATGATTTGATTTAGATATATGGCTTTGAGCTGACAAGTATTCTGAGATGCCATTTTTTATTATCCTCTCAATGATTCGTAAAATAACAGGAGTAATATTTATAGGCCTATAATTATTTTCACATGCTCTATCACCAGCCTTGTGTTTGGGAGTGATGCAGCTAGCTTTCCGAATGTTAAGGTATTCTCCTGCGTTCAGCAACAAGGTGGACAATTTAATGAGTAAAAGTGGTATGTCCTCTTCACATCCCTTGAGGAAGATTGATGGGAGGCCATCGGTTCCTGAACTTTTTGTAAACCTAAGGTTTCCGATAGCTTCAGCTATACTTTTAGCATTGAAAGGTATTTTGGATAATGTACTGTCTACAAGTACCATGCGCATATAATTTGCAGGTAGTTTAGTCTCAAGGTTGCTAAACAAGCTTTTAAAAATTTCGTATTTTACTCTGGGGTCGTTGTGTACCTTATCGTCTTGGATCAAAATGGGATGTCTGTTGGGATGCGTGTACGTTTACTCATAAGTACTGTCAGACTATTCGTTTGAGTACTGCTTCTAAGCTCAATAAGCTCTTTGTTCCATTTATCTCGATCAAATGACATTTTAACAGATTCCAAGGTTTCCTAGACTGAGTGTAGACATGAAAGATCACTAGAAGAGAAATCACGACTCGAAAGTTTGTTGAGTTTAGCTCGGTGTTTACTTGGGAGAAATAGTGACTTATTCCAAGAAGGCATGCATATTGTTTTGGGGGCTATGATATCTAAGCATGATAGAATTACCGTATGAAATATAGTTAAAGAGTCTTGAAGTGAGTCAGAAGTAAAGAAGCTGCCCTGATCAGAGCATTTTATGAGTCTCACTTAAAGATCCCAGTCTGTATTTCTAAAGCTCCGAGGGTCTGTGTCATATCGGTATTGTTTGTGTACCGTTTTTAGTAAAGGAATAGGCAAAGAACAGAAAACCATTCTGTGGTTGCTAGTAGACCATTCTTTACCAAATTGCGTCATGATGGGTATGATACTGTGGCAAAATATAAGATCTAGGATATTGCTATCACGTGTAGGTTGTGTGACATATTGCCTGTATCCAGTTAAATTTATGGCGGTAATTATGTCTTCTTGCCGTTATGGACCACTGCTTCTTTTCTAGTTAGTGTGTAGCAGATTGAAATTCTCCCCGCAATCACTTTATAGTCAGCATCTAAGGTTGGTGCTCGTGCGAGTAGATTACAACGTGCTGCGTCCATTTCTGGTCCAGAGTAGGGTGCTTTGTACAAACAGCCTACAAGCATCTTATAACTGGTGCCATATACTAAAAAGCGAAGGGAGTCAGGGATTGTACTTAATGTTTGTTTCTCAACTTTGTCATGATGGCGTGACTATAAACGTATATTTTACATTCTCCTTCCCTTTTGATTATCTCCGCTAGTGAGATACAAGGAATATCCATCTACGTTTATGTCAGCATCCAGTACTGAAGTCGAGCGCCATGTTTCTGTCATTACTATGGCTGATAATCTAGTGATGAAAACTGTTGTGCTGAGGTCTAACATTTTGTTGAGTATCGAACAGGCATTGAAGAGCACAATCTTTAAAGGGTCCGTGTATATGTAGGTTAAGGTGTCTTTGTTCAAGGGGTTAAGAATATAATTATGAATACAACTTAGACTGAATGTCAGGGGTCCCTGGGATTTACTCAGCTGAGATGTTAGTGTGTGTATACTCAGTGTTTCTTCCATGAGATCTGTGTTTTAAACATCACTGTTTTCTTTGTGGCATATTCAGCCCCACTGCCTACCACAGCCTGTAAGTGTATCACCGCCTGCATACGCTGACTGTTGTGTGTTACACATCCTCCAAGAAATTATAAAATTCTAGATATTAAATAATATAAAAATATTAATCACCTCAAAGTGCATGCAGCTTCCGATTTAACTGAGTGTGACCACAAAGTTGAACAACGCTGGTTGCCACTACCGTCCTTATCTCATTATACTAGAGATCAAAACCATAACCCTCTCTTGTTATTTTTAGTAACTAATGAACTGTCGACTGAAATCTCTCCTTATTGTAAGTTCGGATCATTTCGCGACCCGTATACTTATTTGTTATATTTGTGTACCATTTTGTATAGCTGTTATATGCCAATTCCCATGTACACCATTTGGCTTGTGATAGTTTGTATGACTGTCCATTACCCTTTCGTCACACTGACCTTCATATTTGGCAAATAATATAGTGAGCCCAGGTAATCTACGATTGCATCAAATTTATTTCCTTACTGACTGAAACTCTCCAACTGCTTGCTCTGAATCCTTCCAACTAAAAAATCGTCGGCCAAGCACTACATTTTCAAATGCTGCTTTCGTTAGAAACAGGCCAAACAACTATTATATAACTAGTAGATTAATAAAATCTATAGACTCATCTATTGTTAGCTGTATTTCTCCGTAAATGTGAATGTCGTTGGGATTTGGGAGAGTTAATGAAGAATGACCTGTCTGCCACGCTGTAAATGCGAAGTCGTCGCCATGCACCTATTCGCTCAAGGTCATAAACTGCCATATTTCGGCTAAGCAAACTTAGATGATGATTAACTAGTGCTCATTTCAATGAATTACATTCTAGACATACAGTCTCGTACAGATATATTACTTCGAACAGCTATTACAGGAAAATTCTACTATCATTACTTCCGAGTTCATACTACGTTATTATGTGGCTGCATTTCGGAATAATGAGTACTAATAAAAACATTACAGCTTCACATTAATCGGCCTGTCAAAATGTACTTCTTTCTTTGTAAATGATGGTCATCAGCGTTTTAAGGGTGTTTTCTGCATAAACCTCGGGATTTATCATGACGTACCTGCTCATCCAAAGTAGCTAATGTGATGTAGAAGAACAAGTAATTCATTCATACTGTTTTGGTGTAATTTTTCAATAAAAGGAATCAAGAACAATAAGCGTATTTCGCTTTCATTTGTCTACGTTGATAAGCACATAACAGTCCTGAAACCATTTCTGAATCATTTAGTGAAATGTTATCTGTTAAATTTATTTCGCATCATAATGAAAACGACTATGTTACACAATTTACTAACCTTCGACAATATTCTAACTAATCCACTGTTGAATTTAATCAAAACAATATTGGTTAACCCATGGAAGCACTAAAATGTTCCCACTGCTTTAGTGTGAACGGTATAAGTTCTTATATCCTTTAACATGGCACCCATAATATTTTGACTAACATAATTAAAACTTCCACTATTATGTTAGGATCATCAGCTGACCCGACCTCTTCTATTATTCGCAGGCACAAATCATGCTTTACGCTGGATATTGAAAATAATCAACCAATTAGCGATAGTCCTGTTGTTTTAAGAGTAATGGAAGAAATAGTCGATGAAAATATACTTCATCACTTGCTATCCCGGAACTTTATCATGAGTGGTCTACATGGTTTACTACATTGCGGATCGTATAGAATTCGTCATATGAACTTCCACAACTTTATAACTACTAACTGTGACCAAAGTAAAAATGTTCTGGGTCTATATTTTTATGTTTCTAAAGCTTTTGACTGCGTTAGTCACTTGGTTCTACCAAGGAAACTTAAGACATTCATTACTGACTACCCACTATGAGGTTGGACTAGGTATTTTCTTGGTGATTACAAATTAATAATTTGACTATATATTTTCCTATTCAAAACCTACAACCTCCGAAGTCATTCGAAATAACGTCCTTAGTCCTCTCTTCTTCACCACTTATATTAGTGATATACGTAACTGCCTCAGCAATGTAATGGCATTTATTTACTGACGACCTCAAAGTAGCCTACTCTTTTTCTCCCGAGGAACTTTACTTATTTTTATATTTAATTCTAAAAACTTATTGCTTGTTACCAATCGGTGCGTCACGTGGAAGCCATGGTATAACCCAGACAAATGTGGTTGGGTGTGCTTCTGCATACCACTTGCTGTTTCCCTCTACTTCATGTCTTTGCAGAGATTACATTGTGTTACTACTAAGAAATCCCTACTGGGAAGATAATATTGCATTCTATACCTGTCTTAAATTCTATGATATGGCAACTTCAAGGACTTAATCCCACATTAGAGCGAGACATGAGTAGATAGCAAATATAGTCAGAAATAAAATGGCAAGATGTCGGAAGCAAATACATGAGTACGCGGGAGTTTATGTAAACTTCCCATTAGACTGTTCTGGCACTTTCTAGATTAGTCACCTGCGCTGACTGGATAAGAACGGACCAATCAGAATATAGCCCTGCATGGATGTAATGAGCATATTTTAATCCCAACCGTTTCATGCTAACTCTTACTGATATAGGTCTAATATATACTAACGGTTTATGTTTCTTGTAACGAATTACAACACTGACTTGTAGGTTGAGAAGATTTCTTGGTTAAATTCTCCACCATTTTCATAACAAAGATATCAGAGTAACGGCGTAGAAAATCTGTGTACGTGTTTGTTCTCAGCTATCTGGGCGTACAAGACTGTTATGACTGGATGGTTTGATCAGTTAACTGATTTGACTTTGAACACACCAATGCGATGAGCACTGCCAACATCAGTGTCCAATCGATGCTCTTATGTCAGCCCTACGCTCACTCAGACCTATACCATAAGTTAACAAGAACACAGGAGTAGTTAAGTAGTCAGACAGGATCCAACTATATCTCAAACAGAAGCTTCGCTCTTGTTTCATATGTTATACATATACAGGTATTTACACGTTTGCAGCTACACGTTGTCCAATTTTTATGACACGAATGTTCCATCTCTAAAGATTGGCATCGCGATCAATGGAATGATTATTTACTTTTCTTCTAAGATGGTTGTTACTTATTTTGTACCTTTATGTATTTCTACATACCTCTTTGGTGAATTTGGCCAGCTACTATTAGTGTTGTAATTACTGATAAGAAATATATGATTTATTTTAGGTTACGCGTTTGAATGGCAGTCCAGAATGTGAATAGCTATATGAAGCGTCAGATAGAAATAATCCAGAGAGGTTTGAATCGTGGTAGCGTATTCTTTTTTCTGCTCACTGTCTTGTTGTAATCTGAGTGTGTCTGTTTAGCTGAATTCATAAACTCGTTAGATTCAACAACTATATATATATATATATATATATATATATATATATATATATATATATATATATATATATATATATGCACACGGTAGTCACAGGGTACACGTGTGATTAAGAAGTTCTGATCAAAGATTCAACAGATGCATATATTTGAACCCAAAAAATCCGACGTCTCAAATTGAGCAACTTGCTGAAGTTCAATAGTACAGTATAATCTAGCATTGTACATACATCAATGAAGTAATACACAGTACAAAGATCATTATATTAAGGGTGGGGAAGGAGGTTAAACACGGGCTCTACACCCCATCTGCTTTACCACATGTATCATGCACGTAGAGCTTGAATGTACTTGTATCGTCTGGGAAGTCTTATCATTAATATGTTTTTATGACATACAATCGTTTAACTAACAATTATTTTATTTGATTATTACTGTGGCTTCTAATGACATTGCCTTTATTAAACATTATTAATGATGTTTCTTGACTATAAGTGTTTCTGATATAATGCGTAAAACTACTTTTGTCACGGCAAACTTTTACTAGGTCTTGTACTCATTTTAACCCGTGCTTGTCACGATCGTAAATGTTTTATATGACAAAATTCCTTGTGTTTGTTATGTTATGAATGTCATACCGAATTTATCCTGCTTGTAAAACAAGTATGAACTGGCATTCGCAGGAATAAATTGTGGTTCTATATTGTTCAAGTATCTGGCTATATGCCTGCATTGTCTGCAAATTGATTATAGTTGTAAAACTAGCGGGTTTCTGCATTTTCGAAAGTGTATTACTATTATTAATATTCATGTATGTTACTATGAGCCTCGAACTGATATTCTACTTATATTATTTTATATGCAGCTCCAAATGAAATTGCAGTAGCCACTTATAACTTTGGACATAATCTTTCACTTATTGTACACTCCTATCTTGGTATTCATGTCACAGTTTGATTGAACAACGAACTTGACCTTATTTACGCTTTGTGATTTTTGGTTGGTTTGGGCTCATTCAAATAAATGATCTCGTATCAATTAGTCTTTCATCTTTTATATAGCATGTGAAACTTTTTAGATTGCCTAAGCTTTGGTCAAAGATAATTGTTGATTCTACTTAAGCAGTCAGATAGGTGTCAAGCATCATCTAAATATCGTGCTCATTAGGAACTGCAATATTACTTTTGTTAAATTTTATTAATGGTGTCTTATAGCTCTATTTGTGATTGCCCAGTTACAAATAGATATTATTATCGTCAGGAACGTTTACCAGTTTCAACACGTTTTTGTTGTATTTCTCAAGATTTTATCCGATGAATTCCTTTACATGCTATCCCTGCTGTATTAAACTGATTATAGTTGTAAAACTGGCGTGTACCTGGTTTCTCGAATAGATTATATTGATTATTATTACTATTGTTATTATTATTAAATGTAACCCAAAACTTTATAACGATTGACTTCCTATCCATTATTTTAAATGATATTTCGAAGTCACAACTGACAAATTTAGAATGTATTTAGGCAGCAGCGAACTTAAAAGTTCATTATATTAGCAAACATTACTGTTTAGTTATATCTGATTAATTCAAAATAGTTATATATGCCATATTTTCCCTAATGTAATATAGTTCTGGTGATTTTATAACTGTAAGAGATTAAAGACAAAGTTATTAGAACACATTTGTTCGCGCGAATGGTTTTATTTCCATATTTTCATTTATTCTTATGATAGACAGTATACGTTTAGGTTTATTCAGTCTTGTATAATGGGATACCAATAGTGTCCGTGAATGTGCTGTAATTGGTCTTTACATGTGTGAACTAAGTGCTAACAGATGATAAACACCTTTCATAACTCAGCTTATCATATTAAATTCGTGAGGTAATTAAGAATAAAGTTCCATTTAGAATGTGCGATTAAACCGTAACAAGCATCCACCATTGGTTTCTTTCCTGAAAATCCATTTGCTAGATGCTCACTAAAAGATATTTAAACTTAATTTTAACCTCCTTTCTTATATGGTTCTTTAGTGAATATTAACCGGAATAATTCAAATCATAATTAACTTGTTGTATATAATCAAAGTGGATTCATCTTCATTTCAAATATTATTATATAATAATTTAATTAATCACTTAGGATGTAATCAGCATAAGAAAACGAAAATAAGAAATACATTTTACAAGCAAATGTTTACTTGAAAAGAAAAGCTGTTTTATTGAACATGATTGAGTGATGAGTAAAGGCCAACAGATGTATAAGAAGAGTACTATGTGAACAAAAGTGTTCAAGTGCTAATAAATTGTAAATGAAAATCAAAATACAATGTAAATATCATTTTCCATTTGTTTTGTGTATTATTTGTGAATACAAGTAATATGTCATACTAAATACTTGTTTAATTCATTCAGTTACATAATAAATTTTATTGTACAAATGAACAATGATAATTGAATATTTTTGAAAAATACATGAAAAGTAGTATATTCTATTTACATAGTAGGTTTTTAGTGTGACTGGGACATTTGAAAATCCTTTTCTAACATACATTCAATTATCAATATATAGTTAATTAATTGTGTTATATATGTAACCGGTATCAATGAGTAAGAGAAAAATCATTAACTATGAGATCAAATACATATTTCATGGTATGAAAATGTAATCAACAAAGACATCTAAATTATTTGTGATTGGCTTATAAACAGAGATGTTCCATGTCTACATGTTTTAGCTTTTTTTGAAACGTCATCATGCTAGGTGATTAGTAAAACTATAAAGATAACATTAACATCAATTTATTATTAACATACTCATAATTTTGTGTACTGAAGATCTGAAAACGATCTAGAAAGTTAGTTTCTCGCCATTACTTTCACTAGTATTTTTGTTCTATAGATGGAACTTTTCATTTCTTCTAACTAACAGAATTTAACGTAGGAATAAACATTGTAGTTGTGTTTGGTAATAATCGAATACCTAATCCATTAGATGATTTACAATGATCCTTTATCGACTCTTGAATACTAAGTGAATTATTTGATATATTTGATACAGGTATTTGTGCTGTTGTGATTATTGGTGTTTGTGGTACAAATTTACCATTCATCATTGTATTATCTGGACTAGAATTATGATACTGATTAATGGTATTACTAATAGCCATACCAGTAGAATCAATAGTATTCATTGGTTGATGAAATAATTCAAAAGGATCTGTATTGTACATTGTATTTAAATGTTCTTTAGTGCATGTAAAATAATTGTTTGAATTGAATGTTCCCGGGCATGTTTGACGTATTGACAAATTAGATTTGGAAGTCTCGGAAAGACTTTCTGTGCCATTGATACTATTATTAGTAGTGTTATTTAATTGTTGGAAATCCATTTTATTATCGCCAATCTGAGAATAAGGAAATACTTGCTCACTAGAATACAGTGGCGATATTCCTGATGCATCTGAATACCAAGTTTGAATTTGGTTTAAACAATCTTTGAATGTTGGACGTCTTTCAATCTCCTCATTCCAACAACTTGTAATAAACATATAAATATTAGTTGAACAATGTTGTGGACATGACAATAATTGCCTAGAACGTATTAAATCTAATACTTCCGGATCAGTGAATGCAGAATATGGTCGCATGCCACCTGACCAAACTTCCCACATTAATACACCAAATGCCCAAATATCTGATTCTATAGTAAATTTACCATAAATAATTGAATCAAGTGGCATCCACCGAATGGGTAGCATAAGACTATGTGGATGTAAACGATAATAATCTGCTGCATAACAATCACGTGCCAATCCAAGATCAGTAATTTTACAAAATAACTGTTCATTTAATATGATTACATTTCGTGCAGCCAGATCTCGATGGACAAAACGATGACTAGATAAATAATCCATCCCAGCAGCAACTTGTGATAATACTCGCCAAATTTCCGATTCACTAAGAGGATGTGGCATATTCGTTGTTACACCATTAGGATAAGTTACATTTGTTAAATTTATTTGATTAATCATTGATCTTCTTGAAGATAACAATTCACATAAATCAAGATATTGTCGAATTTCAAATATCATGCACCATGGTGGATGTTGCACACTAACTCCAAGTAGACTAAGTACATTTGGATGATCTAACTCAGAAATTAAATTGGCTTCTCTGCAGAAATTCGCTTGTAAACTAGCTGGTGAACCAGCTGATAATGTTTTCACAATAACTGACATTGGATGACCATTTTCATATGCACTATTTGGTAGTAATTCAGCTTTGTAAACGGGTCCAAAAACACCTTGTCCAAACTGTTTCCCAAATCTAATTGTTCATTAACATATGAAAACATATTTACATAGAGACTATTGTATTTATCAACGCATTAATAAAAATCATACCTTTACAGTGAACTTTAAAAAATTATCACTGAATGCTGGTGAACATGTGGATAAATGAAGCTGTTGTTTAGTGCTTAAAACATTCAATTTGTACCTTCTGAGTCCTAGGTTCAAACTCTGTCACATGCCTTAGTATCTTGGTAGAATGTATCATTGTTCTTTGTGTAAAATGGTTTAACATCAACTTAAGTTGATTGAATCAATGAGTTAGCAAATCTACGTTTGTAAGAAAATTCACTGTTAATATAGTCCAGACGATTGGTAAAATTATTTTCCAAAACGGCATACAACCATTCATGACTTCGGTTATTCAAAGTTTTATCAAGTGATTTTAACATAATTACAACTTACTCAAACTAGAATTCAAATATTCTGAACTAAATACATTTGGAAAGCTTAACTACATGCTTCTTATCCAAAACTTTAATTGGTTATATAACCCTTATTTCTATAAATAACTAAGTAAGCCTATTTACTTAGACACTTGATTAATAAACGATTAAACTCTAATCCTCTTAAATTTGCTACAGCAATAGTAGCCAAATGTTTTAAACCGAATTTAGGAGTTCAGAACGATACAATAGTAAGCCACTCCTTACAGTGGTAACATTTCACTCAATTAATAACATCATATTTGTAAACTTTTCTCTTGTTCTTGAAAATGTTTTACTTGTAACATCACTTTTCAGTCTTTCGCTTGCTTTTGATTACATCATTATAATTCCTGCCATTTTACAGTTGTGTTGATTTTCACTGACTGATTTCAACCTAGGTTATTCCGAACTTCTCTTCATTCGCTTTGTTCAGTTAGGTAGTGTATTATTACTTTAGCTATATGACTGATTACTTACTCGATTTTCACTTACATTTAATAGGTATATGCGTCAGATTTTTAATTATATTAATTGTACTTAAATCTTTGTTGCCAATATGATCATATGCATTGGTCGTAAACCAGTTTTACTTATAAAGTACATTAATTTTCAAGTATAATAGTGATTATTAGACGTTTTATAGGTCGTGTGCAGCTGATGAGAACACGACGAAATATAATGAATCCATCTTATGTAGATACATTCTTTGTTTACATTCTCCACGAATAAATATTACTTAGTGACTTTGATTATCCGGTATGTTGCTGTGCTCTTTAAATGCATTCAATCAACAATTTTCGGATTCTAGTTTGAATAAATTCTAATTACAATAAAATAGCTTGATAACATGACGGATAACTGAGGTAGTGCATAGCTATCTTTTCGCCAAATAATTGTACTGATTGTTTATTGATTCACTAACTCAATTTCAGTTGGTTTAAGCTTTATTCTGACCAGGTATTATTCATATGACATCGTTGTATCAACGTTACTCTATTAAAATTCGATTAGGTGTTGTTATATTCTAATGAAAGAAATGATCTGACTAATTCTGATGTATTCGCATTTCAAGTTAATGTGCTACGTTTATTCCAGTCATTATTTACTACATTTCGGATGTGTTTTGTGCTAATACTCGAATTAGTGATTTCATAGTTGTATGTAATACCAGTTTTAGTTAATATATTTATTTTCGATGTATTATTATGATTCCTGTTACTGTTATATTATGGATATTATCATTTTGTCATTAAAATAGCATGCAAACTGTGACTAGATATCTTCTGGACTGAAATATTGATTAAAAGTAGTTTATTTTGTTTGTATTCAAGCTTATCAGTTTTATAAATTTGATAGTGTTTTCGGAATACATCTTATTGTCATCAGTGCAACTTGAGACAGAAATAAAGAATCTACAATCAACTGGGTATTGAAGATTAAGGAAATTTTGGACTGTTGCATCATATATTATTAAGACATACTAGTTGGATCAATTTTATAAGTTCCATTTTAATTCTGCTTTTACACAAACTTAATTAATTCAAGAAGAAAAAGCAAGAGACCTAATCTCATTTAGAGATTCTAATAAAATTTATAAGGCTCACCGTAGTTGTGAGATAGGATATTCCACAGCTTTCATCGGTTGATCTTCTAAATTAATTTTTGAACATAGCGCAGCATTATGTGAAGCATTGAATGAATTAATTGAGGAAGGGGGACTGTTCAAAACAAACTCATTTGGACTGGCATTTCTTAATGTTGTATAGGCTGTTGGGCTTTCAGCTTCAGCATTTACTTCATAATGTATTCCCCCCTCTGGAATCGCATCACCATTTAATGACTTGTGGATCGATTGATTGAATGATTGAACATTGTATGATGCGTCTGCCATATTAAATGGAACAGATGTCGGTGTGTTTGTTGTAAAGCCTATTTGTGCTTGTGTTGTAATACACTGAGATCCAGGTGGTGGCGGGGCAGGAGCTCGAGGTGGAGGCAACTGTGGAGTTAGAAAATTTGAAGCCTGATACTGAAAGTATGTTGTAGAACTATTATGTTTGGCTGATGCAGATGCGGAAATAGATGCATCGTTAAGTATTCCATTTGTATTTTGATGATTTGAAGCAACACTGTTATGCCCAACAGTAGCTGGTGAACTTATTGCATTTGCATCGCTTGTACTGCAAATCGTATTACTTCCACAATATGTTGTTGTGTAAGCCTCATGCATACCGTTTAGATAACCATTTGGACCACCTAGTTTTACACCAGCGCCCATGCCAGGAACTCTCCTTTGCTTGCTGTTATTATTCGAGTCATTTGGAGCTCCAACTCCTTGTCCACGTACTTGAAAACCACTTGTTCTTTCTGTTTCAGAGCAATTACGATTGCCTCTACAACTGCCGCGGGCACGTGATCTTCCTAGAAAACTTGAACGATCTGTTGTTAAACGTGGCGAATCGCCTGTACTATGTCGGCACAGAAAGCACACAGTAAGAAGAATAAGACCTAATAGTGCTAATGCACCAAATGAGACAAAAATGGGTAGTAAATCAGGACCAGTTGATAGTGCAGTATTTAAATCTTGACTAGATGTTAATGCACCATTTTCTTTCTTGTCTATTAAGTGATCAGATGAAGGCGCTGCCACATGATGGTCTTCCCAGAATTGTTTACGACTGTCTTGTCTGTATTCTGAAACTATGCAATCAAATTCAAAAAAATATCAAATACATTAAAGCTGGAGGTATACATCACTATTTATTGAAACCAGGTGTGATATTTCACGAATGTAAATTGCAATTGAAAAACAGTTTACCTAATTGCATTAAATTACGAATGCATAACAAATAAGAGTACATTAAAGTTTATTTGTAACTGGCTGGTTGCGCTCACAACTGAGTTAATATTGACTCAAACTCAGTCTTTTTGTCATGAAATTAACGAGATGAATATCAGAGAAGATAATATAGTAATAGTGATTATGGGAAGTTTAGGCAGTAAGAATATTGTTTGATTAGAGGGACTGATAATGTATGAAGGGAAACTGAAACTCAGTATCACGGAAAAACATATAGTGAATGAATTTGCACCATTATGACTAATTCTTTACCATGCCTTTTGACGTATCTAACCACTGACTTTGGTGGTTGCGTGAACGCTAACCAAGTAGTCTGTACCAACTAAAATGACTTGATGACTTATTGGACTAGTAAAACAACTTTATTTAACCACACCAAGTTTCCATCAGACTTATCGCACATTGGACAACATGACATATTGAATAGTTGAGGACCCATAATACACGTATAAGAAAAGAACTGAGGATATTACGTTACAAGTTGACTAAAGTTGAAAATGTTGCTTAGTGTTAACTTACTTACTTTGAAACTTTCAAGTCCACATTCGGATGTTATGTCAGTTAGTAGTTACATAGTGCTGAGAAGTTTCGAGCTACGACCATACAACTCTCCAGTAACAATTTAAATTTTAGTAATCACTTAATTTGTTTTAAATAGTGAGGAGAATAATTCTTAAATACATTTCGACACACATATTCTAACGAAAATCAGAGTCACAATTATACTTAAGTATAACTGTTTTAAAATTTAATAGTGTAACTGTTCACGTCGACTGAAGTGAATTAATGTTTACCAGCCTTGATCTGTTTATATTTTTACAAGTTTATCATGTTTAATGTTAAAATGAATGGCCTAAATGTAATACTAAATCCATTCTGTGGTTGTCACTTAAAATGGAACTATAAATGAAATTGAATAATATGTATTATTAGAGAATGATTTTCCTTTTATTCAGTCAAATACATTGAGTGTTGGCTATTGGCCTGTTTTTTAATATCAGCATATCTAACGTACTCGTCTTCTGTGATATATGAATCTCAAAACATGTAAAATCTTATTGTTGTCTCCTATAATTCAATGACGCAACACTATAGTTTGACAGTAAACCATTTACAATAGAAAGTAGTGCAAAAATCATGATTTTCATATCTGTAATAATTTTAACTAATAGGTTACTACATCTAAATGTAAATCGTATTACGATTCGCCTATTTTTATAATATTAACAAAAACAGAATTATTTAAAAATGAGTGTATTGTAATGTTTAAGTTAGATTGTGACTAGCAAGCGGAATCCAGGACGCCCGTTTGGTCCTATTTAGGACTCATCGGCTGGATGTACCTGCAACCCAATGTTGATGTTCACACTAGGATTTGAACTCAGTCAGCTTCGAACAAAACGCCATCGCATTCACTACTAGGCTACTTTGTCTAGACAGTCACACTAGTGCAACGGGTATATATGTAATTAGAACAAACTTATTCTAATGTGTATTGTGTTTGAATTACTCATATGAAATATCTAATATTCATATTTATTATATTATGAGAGGTTTTTTAGATTTGTAAAGTTTGATCGTCAAGTACATGTGGTTATAAATTCTAAACAAAAGTCTAAGCTCAGCAAATACAACCACTTTCGATCTTTGATAACAGTTAATATGCAGTTGGTTTAATTACAGGAACGATCTTAGGTCTTTGAAACTTTTAGAAAGCATGAACAATCTTGTAATGATTTACGTAATTAAGTGACCGAATTCTGAACAATACATATGTACTTCAACTTCTAGAATTTACTCATTTAGAATACTTTTTTCAGTTCCAGTAGCGTATTCAGGGATAGTTAGTGACACTTAAAAGACTATTAGTTCACAAATCAAATTGGAAGGCATAAATCAGATGTGGTTGTTCTAAACATTCTGAGTGTTAAACAACTGTACTGTGTCCAGCAAATTTAGTTATACATTTTTTATTTCAGTTAGTATATGTGTTACATTTTTAAGAGTCGTTATCATTAAAAACATCAATTGAGTAGGTTACACCATTTATAAGTGTTTTTGTCTACCATGCCGGTTATGCTACATTGATACTTTCATGGAATTAGATTGTAGATAGCACTAGTAATTTAAAAGAAAATCCTTTATAACGGCTACATAAATTTGTAAAATTACATCCATCAAATGAACTGAAATATTAGTCAAAAACAAATTTGTTCAATATTATTGACGTTGTAGATAACCTATTGAGAAATGTCGTCACTTCATTTGTCTAATCTAAGTTATATAGATACTGGTTTAACTACAATTTAGCTATTATCTAAAAACAAGTATTTTAAGTTTAATAAGCTGCTAAATGTCAAATAATTATCTGTAGACTACTACCCAGTTACAAATACTGATTTATCATACCCTATATCACTGCATTACGAAAATACCTTATATTTCTTTTACTAAAGCTTGTGATTAAGTAGTAACATAGCGGAAATCAGCTTGGGATGCAAAAATACAATTAGAGATTAATCAACTGTAGCTAATTGTATCATCAATCAAAAAAGACGATCCTTTACAGATAGCATCATGCACATTGAATACGTCAGTGACTAGATAAACCCAGTAATTCGACTGATAAAGTATTGATGTTAGTGACAATAGGTATTAGATTCAAATCTCTAAGTGAAAATCAAACACTGTAATATCGGTACATTCAGCTGATCAGCCCTAAATAACACTAAAAATGCAACATAAATCCTATTTTTATTCACCGTTCAACATTAATAATAGTCGTTATAATTTATTTTTGCATATTTACATGTTTTCAACAAAAAATCCAAGTAAAATGAAACAATAGTTCACAGATGTAACTTACTTTGTTCTGATATAATCAAAGGCTCACCTATGCGTAGACATGTTTGTGGATTGTCCGGTGAGTAAATTGGTAAGCGTGAGCAATCCATAATCATTTCTGGCACTACATTTTGAGAAAATATTGATATAATAGTTTATAATTATTAAATAACAATAAACTGCAATGTTTTTGAAATCAATAAGAAAGGATTTGGTAAAGAAATGAGAGTTGAAAAAGTAAAATTTGTGGGTTAAATTGGTCAAAGATTTATTTTACTTGAGGTAAGACTGAATACCTGGAAAAACAATACATTTATTTCGTCTCAGTATTGAACTTTCAAGGAGTGAGATCTCATAGCACCACTCGAGGTCGATCCTAGTAACTACAGATCACATAGCAATCGCTTTACTGTTACAGCCATCAGGATGATGGATAACTATACGATTCCAACTATAGACAATTTGTGATATAGTGCTACAGTCATTTAGTGTCACTAGTGACAAATATTTCACTTCTAAATTGTCTAGATTTTTCTAAAACCATGGGAGCATTTTAAAATTTTTCACTAGTTAGCGGACTACCATTGTTTAGCTGTAGAACTTTTGTAGAGGCTAATTTAAATTTTTTATCTAAAAAATTCTTTTGAACAATTAAAGTAATAATTAAATAGAATTATGAAATGTATATGTGTGCTTAAACGCCAGTTGTGGTTCTATTAAAAATTGTTTTCTTAATAAAATCTTATCTAATTTGAGAATTAAAACACTGTAATCCCATAATGAAAGGTTTCTATTAACTTAATTCACTTTCTTTACTTTACGCAGCGTCTCATAGGTGACAGTTACAGAATAAACTAAGTCAATATTATGTAAACAGAGATGAGTTGGAAGATATTAAATTAATGAATTGACTCTAAATGTTCACTTCTCAATATTTCCCAGGTAACTTACAGTTCATGAAGTCAGTCAGTGGTTGATGAAGAGTCATATTGCAAATTAAAAATATGGTTCATTAGGTCTTGACTGTGTGGTATAAGATTATATTATTATAACATTTAGATCGTAATGAAACATGAATATCAAGTTTTCTGAAGATCAGCTTCAGTCATCAGATTTCGACTCAATCAATAACACCATGTTAATTTACATAACCTCAATACTTTCTATTGGAGTTTCCAAAAGACATTTAGTGTGAGCTGATAAAATGCATTAAGCGCAAATGAAAAAAACTATCCAGCGTAACTCACATAGTATATATTATAAAAATATAAGAAAGTGATACAAAAACCCTGGAACTCATAGATTTAAATAGTAACATATGCATAAACCACTTACAGTCATACAGAATTTTTCGATCCAGATAATCATATGTTGGCCCACACTCATTCTGCATTATATTTTCACATTCTTGTCTGCATAAATGACGTATTTGAACAACATAACGCATGGAATTGTCATTTAACGACTGTGTTTCACTTGAAACGACATCATTTTCATAAGATACAGCTTTTGTTTCTAAGCATACAGGGAAATTATAGTAACAAATTGCTTCCATTAGACGTCGAAGACAATCTTCTCGTACACGATGTAACGATTGAGCTGCAGTGAGTTTAAGAACTAGAGAAGTCACAGAATAGTAATAATGAATAATTATTATTAACTAATGTTTTAACTATGCAGAATATTACTTTTACTGCACTTTTAAATGTGCCTGTTAATCTCTACTTCACTCAACTTGTGTATTGTAACCAGTGGTGGTTATCCGCTTTTTATGTTTATCATTGGAGAAAAAGGAGAAAACATTGTATTATTTCTAACGTCTATCTTGTATACGACTGTGAAGGTACTATGAAATAGACAACATATTCATCTCCGTACTTCCATACCTTATTAATAGATATGAGTGTATTTAGTTGCCTAATTTAGAAACGAGTGATTATATGTTCAATGAGAAATACATTAAAGCTTATGTGGTCCTCTCATTGGAGATACTTGCATTTGTTATGAAAAGGATAAGATTTGAAATTCAATCTAAATAAAAATATCCATATTTATTGACTGAAAAAAGCTTCTTTATGTTCCTTAATATGACTAGATCAATGTTAATACAGTGTTGGAAATGAAATACTGGTGATAGTGATTATATTTAAACTGTTGTAGAGATTATTGATATGGTTAGAAAACCAATACAAATTGGAAGCATTAGACTATTGATTCGTCGTAGTGTAAGACTTCTAAGCGATATTTACCTAAGTCCTCATCGTGAATGTATACTAGGACTTTCAGATTTCATTATTGAGCTGGCATCCACTGGTTAGAGTTAGTAAATTTAGTCAATTCGTGACTAATTTTGTAATCGTATCAATGGCTGATAACATATTTATCAATGAATTCACTTGAAATGTTTCATATCTATTTGGTTATAAACTTAAACCTTTAAATATTGGGATGATTATACAGATACACTTTAAGACTTTCTCACGAAGTCGACAATGAATATTATGTGAAAATGTATCAAGAATTTTCAGGTAGATTATTTTTCTAAAAATGTTTAACTGTTGAGATCATTTTAAGTTGATGAAAATTAGACAGTACAATTTATGCACGGCACTCATGTAGTCAAAGAAAATGATGTAATTAAATATAAACAAAATATTTTATTTTGATTAGAATGTGATTAGCCGGTGGTCAGATGGGTGGTATTAATAAACTTACATCGAATTTATGACTTTGTCTAGTTGTTCCAATCTCTGTGATCAATAAATGAAACAAGTGCTTATTTAAAATTAGATTATAAACAATAATTTAATCCTTGGCTTCTACTTCAAATTTGGAAATAATTAAATAATAGCTTTAATCTTTTTATTTTGATATCACAGACTGGACTGGCTTATGCAACCATAGAAACTCACCAAGCACTTGCCAGGTGCTTTGTGTTAGTAAAGGAAATCTAAGCGGTGAACAACCGAGACCCCATAAGAGATTTAGGAAATCTTACTCATCACCGTTATCGTACAACTACCTCATACTCGACATAGCTTATTCCACTAATCATTGTTGGATACCGATTCAGTGGCCTAATGGTTAAGTGCTTACCATGAGACTGGTGATTTCATACTTGATTTTCAGGTTCAGTTATCCTTTACAAAAACGGAACTGTTCTTCATTACTTTATGGTTTTCAGTCACAATCTAGATTAGGTCAATTCATGATAGTGAATACGAAGTCAACAGACTTCATAACATCGTATTTAAACTCTTCACTCAGATATTATACTTCTAAATGAGTAAGAGAAAATTTAATGTTTATGTGACTTTAAGTCAATAAATAACATTTTGTCAAACCATTAATCATGTTCTCCCTATCATATATAAATAAAATCTCAGTCTATTTATAAATAATTTAAGTAGGTACTAGTAGTTTAAAATTATGCGTGTAGTAAATAACAAGTAAATTTATCAACTAGAACTAGGCTAATGTTATAACATCTAAGTATGTTGATATCACTGTTGAAAATCTAATACCTGTTAGATAGTTATGACCGTGTTGGTGATCTTACATAGTTAATTTTGTAGGTTAGATACTATCTCATTCTTTTATCAATGAAATATTCATCTAAAAAAGATGATTTATCAACTTAAGTTGGGCACCAGTTTGTGACAGGCATATTATTACATGTGTAATATTGAATGTAGCATGCTCATAATAGTAATTTGACTTTAATAGTAAATAATAGTCACAATGAGATGTTCAAATTTATAAATAATAAGGAAAAGCGACAGAAAGAGGTTATTACTTGATCAAGAATGAAAAACATGCACTAAAATGACAAAAGAAGTGAAAAAAATCAATATCAATTGGAAACGCACATATATATGCGGTAAGATGCACGGTGAAATGACAGAGAGGGTATTATCGAGAAGCATCACAGAACATAATTAGAAAAATTTGCTAGTAAATGATTCCTAATTAGCCATTAGTGCCATATGAAGACATTACAATGAGCTCAGGTCACTCAATGAATTTTGGTGGTGCGTTTCTCGTAATGAGCAAACAGAGTAACGTCAGACTTCTACGTGTAAATCCTAATTTATGCATACACAAAAAATTCATGGTTCGTCCAACATTAACGTAGTAAGTAATATCTTGCTATCTCTAATCTTCTTTCTTTTTTCCTTTCCATTTTCCTTTGTCGTGCTTTCCTCCTTTACTCATGCATCCGAAAATCTTAGCTATTTCTTTTTGTTCATTCTACCTATGACAGTTGTTAACATATATAATCTTTTACTACTATTCTAATGTATTCTTAGTAGAACCTTTAGTGCTTTTATTAGTCATATTATTTTCTTACATTACTTATAAAAGTATTTCACCTTCTACCAAACATTTTATCACACAACCTTAAAAAGGTTTTCAAAAGTATCCTATCAACATCAACCTGTGATGAATTCAATCAACTTAAGTGTAATATTAATTTTCTGTAACAATCAAGTAAATTTCTCAAAAAGATCCTTCATCATAAATAGTATTCAATAATATTTTAGTGAACAGGACTAATCTAATTTATAATACAAGTAAGCCCATACATCATTCGTACTTGGCTCATGGTAGCTGTAACGTTTTTGCAGTTCAATGTGTGTGTCATATCAAGTAATTTCGAAAGTTTTTCAACACATCCAATGAATGATTGTTGAATAAAGGAGTGACTTCTTTTGTCACGTACATAAATATAACCAGCCATCTTATTTCAATGTGACATGGATAAAACGTATATCGATAGTTATTTCATCAAACTTCCTATATTTAATTAGATCTTTTGTTTAAATATCACGCATCATAACTATTTAATTTCATTATAATACAATGGGATATATTTATGTGTATGTATAATGTAATGCATTGCTTTATATTTTGTAAGTAAATAACTTCGAAGGAAGCTTGAAGTGATTTATTTGTTCATATTTTATGATATCCACAACAATACATTTATCAATTTTCATACACTACGTGACAATCTAACTATTATTAATTATTAGTCATTTCAATAACTGTCACCACTCATTGATTCATGTGATTCTGAAGTTACTATCTCTTTGCTCTGATTTGATGCGGACAGAACATAAATAGTATGAACGATTCGAAAAACTATTGGATCGTGATGTAACTTAAAGGTACTGGGTCCAGCTTTTTTGGCAGAATTGAGAATACACACTGGTGAAGAGATCCATACTAGAACGAAACAGCTGTTCGCTTCTCGGATTTCAGGGAAGTTCAACCAGCATCAATTTGTGACGAACGCAAAGAAATAATTACATTGTCGATAAGAAGTGATATAATGGGCTACTTTAATTCATTGAAGATGAAAGGATTATTATCATAGATTTTTCTAATCATAAACAGCTTATTACTGAGTTTGTGATTTAGTTAACAAGAGTCCTTGAGGGAAAAAAGTTGATGACTTTAGACATTAGTTAGAGGGTTTTATGCATAACAAGGGATTTCAAGAATGGGTATTTACTGATTGGAAAAGTAATCAGTCCATTAGAAAAATTGATTTGTGGGGGTATATTTTTACCACCAAAAGCGTTTTCAACTATGAACAAGGTTGAATTATAGCTAGTAAGTAGAATCCATGATCTTTTTCTCAGATGGATCTACCCAAACCCGAGTTGATACCCACATCAGGACTTGAACTCGACCCATTCATTTCAAACCCAGTTGCATTCACCGTCATATTTCTGAATACAGCCAACTGCATATTGTGCAACAGGTTCCACTTACTAACCATAATTTAACTTTAATCAAACTTACGAACTACTGTTGTATTCAGAAAATTTGCTTAGGATGTACATATAACAACAGTGACTGGTCAATTTCAGTTTATAATAACACTATACAAAAAGATACAAATAATTTCAAATTATATTTTCAACTATTTATAATTTCGTTGGAATTTCCGTCCAAAGAAGAACGAGTAGATTTATAAAACTGGGGCACCAAGTGTACATCAGACATGAGTAGAATACATTTGTAAGTAATCTCAACGAGTGAAATTAAAGAAATTCTAACATTTCACTCGTCAAGCTGGTCCGAGCTTCTTTAGGGAAATAACTAAAATCAAAAATTACTCAATAAACATGTAGTTAAGAGGTAAAATGTCACAACGAATGTCCAGTCGTATTCAGAGTATGAACATAAACATTGGTTATTATAAATGGACTAGCGTTGGGATGTTGTAGATGAAGGAAGGTGTGAATTTCATGTGCAGTTTCATGTTGCGATCGTTTGTGCACACACTTTGCTCTGAGTTATGTTCAAAGAAAGGGCGATACCATTTGAAGATTCCCTTGTCAAATGGTATAAATTTGAGCCAGAATAAATGGATATCGAGATAGTTTTTGATTACAGGATGGATGCATATTTGCAACTGACAGTACATTGAACTGTGTAATTAGACTAAATGATTCCAAACAAAATCGATAAATAAATAAGTGGATTGTGTTGGAAGTTGGAGTAATAGATAATTTTTGGATCCATTTTTTAATCGTTAGTTGCTATAGTGCAGCTAAGAGTACTCCATCTCGTCGGTTAATATTATAGGGGTTCGCCCGTATATGTAGAGCTTCTGATGTTAATTTTTCTGTTTCGTCGAAAGTGATACTGTGCCATTTCCATTAAAAGTAATGCTATTGCCGACTTATTTTTGAATTTTTTTTATCGTCGGATGATTTGGAAATATGCTTTAAGCAAAAGATATGTTCCTTCACCCTTACATTCAACTGTCGTGATGTTTCTCCTACGTATATAGAATTATATTTGTTGCATTTGATCATATAAGCACAGTTTGTTTGTTCTTCTTTTGATACTTTATTCTTGATATTTACAGGTGCAAAACCCAGTGTATTGTTTGATTGGTAGGAGACACGTATACCATGTTTATTTAAAGTTCTTTTAATCTCTTTGGATGTTCCATTTCGGTTTAAAACAACCAGTGTCATTCCACTCCCGTTAGTGGAACCTTCGGCTTTTTTCTGATCGCGCTTTTCCTTCAGTATCTTTTTAAAAAAGTTCTTAGGGTAGTTGTTCATCGTTAGTAGGGACATTACTAAGTTTAGTTCAGTTCCTATGTCTTTCGTACCTGTGACTAGTTGGTCGATCCTGTTTACCAGGTTCCCAACAACTGTCACTTTCGTTAATTTGTCATGTGCAGACTTATAGTCTATGTACTTCCCAGAATAAGCTGACTTGCAAAAAATGCTTATCATGAGACAGTTATCTTGTCTCCTTTTGACCAGACAGTTGAGAAAGAATGATTTATAGTTGGTAGTCTCGATTTCCTTTGTAAATGTGATGTTGTTGGAAATACTGTTGATACTTTCAAAAATTTCATCTAATGTATCTCATTTTGTAATGATCATCTACGTACTTTAGCCAGAATTTGAGTAGAGACATATTTTGAGGGTGAACTTGTTTTCAGTAAAAGTGTAAACAAGTTGGCAACTATTAGGGACACTGGATATCGATAATTTTTGATTTTGGTTATTTCCTTAATGTAACTCGGACCAGCTTGACGAGTGAAACGTTCGAATTTCTTTAGTTTCACTCGCTGAGATTATTTACAAATATATTCTATTCATATGTATTTTTAATTTTTGTTTTATAAAATGTAATTTATCTAGTATACAGTTACGCCTTAAGAAATTGACTAAACGGAGACAAAACATTACTGTATTCATTTCTACCATGAAGTACTTATAGTCAGATACATTGATTTCTTTCAGCTAACTACCTTTAATCTTTACTGTTACAGACTGTAATACAATAGTGACTAATTTAAAGTGAAAATTCAGATTATGTTTTAACACCGTATTATTATTATAACTATTACTATTATTAACAATAATGTAAAAATGACTACAAAAGGTATTATAACAATAACAATCTGCATACTCATTTATATTTAGTAGTATATGTTGACTAACGTGAAAGTTTAGGAAATAATTAGGTCAAACAGGTGCTTTACTTTTCTACTATATAAAAGATAAATACTATTTGTGTTGTTAAGTTATAAAACATGAAAATACTAATGTAATTTATTTTACACAGATGTACTAACAAAGAATCAAAGAGTAAATTTTATGTTAGAGTGTAAAAGTATTCTTTAATTGAAGGTAGTCTACATAACTGATAAAATTTAACTAAACAACCACCACGAAAATACGAAGTGTACTGAACAACTGTTTCGTATTGTATGGTACTCCTCAGCATCATGTTTGTGATCATTGCTAAAATTCAAGCTTAACATTTTTGCACCACGTAATTAATGCGTTAATTTTAGGCAACTAAATTTGCATTCAATAGTTCATATTTACAATTTAAGTCGATTCATAATATTGGACAAGTATCATTTATTTCCATCCAGCGACACTTTCACTATGAAGCATGAAAGCTTTAGGTTCTACTCCAAGGGAGTCAATCATCCAGTGTCACTAAATTTCCGTTGATTTAATGACCAAAATTAATCATTCATGTAAGCTAAACTATTCCCAAACACCTGTCGTTCGCATGTTATTGAAAAAAAGTTATAAAAGTGTGCTAATTAAAAATAACAAAGTACTTATTTGTTACCAAAACTAGTTCAAACATATTCTTACATATTGTTAAAGACTGAAACGTGAAAATAACTAATAACTAAACAATTGAAATTCAACAAGGTTACTACTTTTTTTCATTTATATAAGACTCCATTTCTAACTATCTGAGTTGGTTGAAAATATATCTCTATTCAATTAAATCCTAATTACAGGTTTAATCATATTCACTCATTATACAGACAATGATAAGAATGTGTATGTTTTTACCTGCTGGTACTGAAGTTGATTGAAATGAGTCTGTCTCTGTTGCCAAAATATATGCATCCTTAACGAATTATTTAGATATAGTGCTATTTCACAAACGTGTTTAAGTTTAGATTAAAGCCGACAAAACGGATTTATTTATTGCTTATCTCGCCCTATTTCTAACTCATCAGTTTGACAAAACTGTATGTTTGTATTGTAATTCACACTGGAGATCATGTTGTCATTTGGCACGAATGAATTGAGTTCAAGTCGTAGTGTAAACACTGAACTAAGGACGGTAGAACAGTCAGAAGATGAATTCTAAATAGGAGAAAATTCGCATTATGAATCCCAAACATTTAGGTATATTACAATTCTAAACATAAACATAAAGATCAATGTTCAATGTAAATATATATTGAACATGATAAGAATAAAATCAATAAAAAGTGATTTATGCTTTTTAATTAAATGTGATGTATTTATTTTGCATAAAGTAAAATTTAACGTTTATTATCATAAAATTGAATCATAAATAACATGAAGTTATAAAGAGGAAAGGGAAGTTAGGTAGATACAAAGAAAAACAAAGAATTAATTAGTGTATTGAGTTGATTACAGTTGACATGGTTACACTTAATAAAAAAACAAAATGTGTAAATTCTACATTACTTCAAACATTTTTATATTAAAAATGTTTTTTTTTCTTAGCTTTATGGGAATATTAGAGACTAGGTTTATGTTCTATGTTTTAGCGATATTCAAATGATTTTAATTGATTCACATAAAATTGTATAAATGATTGAAAACATGTAAATGAATTAAAAAAATTAATTGACTTTAATGAAATTATCCACACGAATGAACTGGTTAGAGTAAACTTACAAAATAAGCAACCATTACTTCGAAGACATCTATTGTCAAAAAGCATTAGTCTAATCATGTCATACCGATCCACTAGGGCAGATGTGACTTCCGAAATGAGTAAATTTTACGACGAACTCAACTACTTGATATCCCATTATCAATTTTTGCGATGATACAGACCAGTCCTGAAAGTAGTATCATGCATTTGGAGTGAAACACATTCCATATTTGATTGTGTTGTTACTCAAGGTGTCCAAAGAACGTTTCTAACTGTCAGATTCATTGTCGAATAGGAATATATCATTTAGATATGATTAATAGATAACTAGGCATCCATATAGGGAGTCAGTTCCTGGAGATTTAGATGAAGACAGCTTAACTCCTAAGAGAATATCTATCAAGAAATTCGATAAGCACAGTGACAAGGATCAATTCTGTAGAGCATCACTTGAGACTTACAGGTTGTCATGAGTTCTAACTTGTCTAGTGGTACTTATGTAGAGAGCTTTTACAAGGTTAGTGTACTCTTGTGATTCTCTTCTTAACAGTAAACAGAACCTCTCAATCTACGAAATTGAAAGCTGGTTTCAACTTATCGAATATTACTATTATCGGGTGTCGGTAAGTATACCTGTATTCCAGAGTGTAACGAAGAGTGGACATCTGATCAATGCACCCCCTCGCAGGTTGGACATTTTCCTGAGTTTGTCGTTTTCTAGCCTTAGACAAGCTTTGGATTTTTATTACATAGGCTGATATTTTAGAAATTATATTAGTCAAATTGATTGTTTTCAACCTTGCTAAGAGTTGCACGGTAGTTTGGGAATAGTTGTTAACTGAAAGGCATCTGCAGGCCAGTTGAACCATTCATGAGAGTATTTCGGGCATCTGTTGAATCTTTCAGACTAATTGTGAATTGTAGACCATACGTTTTCGAAATAGTCTAGCTAACTTTAATACCAGTTTGCCTGATGAACTGACACGGGTGTACAATATCATTCATAGCTAGAGGCGTTTTTACCTTTTTGGTTTTGTTGCTCACCACTGCTCACAGTCCTTACGCAGACTTTTAATCAGTTTACATTTGAGCTGTCGGACTCTTTATCGTTCTTCTAGAAGGAATGAGTTACCTAGCTTTAGCCAGTTTACAAAGAGTTTCGGATATCAATCAGCCTTTTTTAACCTTTGGGTTTAGGTTAAATGCAGAGATCGGGGATGAATTTGGTGCTGCCCTAAAATTAGTACAGGTTTATTTAGGACAAACCTGTCGAAGATCGATTAAGTGCTTGGCTTACTGTTTTCTCAACGCATTATGAGCATTTTTCGTCCTGCGAAGTGCATAGAGTTTCGTGCTGTCACCAGAAAGTGGTTAAAGTCCAAACATGTGCTCCAAAATGAACAGCAGTTCTCCTAACAATAGCTGATTCCAAAATGATCTATTTGTAGTTATCTCTGTGTTTATATTGGAGATCACCATGTTATACAATGTCTGTAGCGGTGCCTAAAGTTTGAACAGGGTGTGAACAAACGGTATTGTAGCACCAAAATAACAACTATGATTCTATCTACTAGCTGGCATACAATATGTAGTTATTACATAACAATTCTGTGAATGAAACTATTGTGAATTAATAACTGTCATCAATCACAAAGTTTCGGAAGTAAACTTTACTTGAACTTGATTAATGACAGAAGTTAACAGCTAGGATTTTACAAATCTCCCTATTTTTCGATCGCTTCAGATTTTGATAAAGTTTAATATTTTTGTCAACTCCTTACTTAATCTGCATAAGTAGTAGCAACAATTTAGTAGAATTTATATAATATATATATGTATAATTATGACTTACATTTAGATATTTGTGTTTCAATAAGAGCTTGTTGAAATTCTCTTGTCACATAGACACGATGACCCATAAGGTATTTACCGCAAACATTACTATGAAACTCTTGACAAAAGCCATCAGATTCAGCAGTCATCGAATTCATCCTATATTTTGTGAAGACAAAAAGAAAATCCATAAATACTTCTATTGATTGATACTTTTATATAAATCATCGAGTAGTGGGAGTTAAATGATACTATGGGAAATGTTCAATTCATTGTAAGATTTTCAATATATTCGTTAATGATATTTAGGAATTCATTAATCCTCTTCTGTGAGAGTTGTAACACCTAGAATAGATGCCTTGGTATTACTTGGTGCATAACGATTATTCATTTTTCTCATCTTTATTAAAGCGTTATTCATTGCTCTGTTAAATTATGTTTATTTCTCTTAATCTATGCATAGGTGATTAAAGTATAAAATTTTGTACCGTATTTTGATTGTTTCAAAATTTTAGCTATTTATATAGTGTTTTAAGTGTTTAGTACAAAATAACTGCATCAAATACGATTGTTAATGTACTGCTAATGTAAGTCGTTCCAATATGACCAACAGAGTGAAAAATGCTTCACCTAAACTCATCAGTAACTGTTTAAAAAAGAGATTATAAACGCAAAAATCTTTCGTTGCAGTAAACCAGTCATGAACAACTCAGAAGCTGGCATATTTGAGCATAGATCCAAGTTGGCATACTACATTAGCCATGTGAGATCAAATTTAGAAGATTAACACCATAACATAATTTGACAGAAAGGAATTAAGCTAACGTATATACGAAAGAATAATAGAACCTAAAATTCAGAAGAAGATAGTGAAGGAATATATCTGGGTCACTGCTACCAATTCTGTGACGTATCGTACGTTACAGCAGAACAAAATAAACAATTCAACTGATTATAATTTACAGGTAATTGTGACTAACATTAACATCTATGTGTCACCAAACTCGATGACAAACTGGATGGACAATTGCTTTCATTAACATTATTCAGTAAAACACTAATACAATATAAATCATACATTAACCAGTATGAATAAGCTATCGATTGAGTGACAAGGATAAGGTGATACAAGTGTATCACAGTACAGTGCTGAGTAAATAGCTTCAAATCATCAAAGCATACATGAATCTCTTTAAAATATCAGTTACAAAACATTTATTGTGAAGAAATCGATACTGACATTGAAGTCATTTATCCAATTTATTTTATTTCCCATATAAACACTTCTCTCTTGACATTGTAGTTTTCGTTAAGTTCTTAGAGTGGCAGATATATGCAAAAAGGTACTGAAGTTGACGATTGAGTGTGTGCATGCGTGTAACTTATTTCGCATAGCTCCATATCTATTTTGTATACCCTTTAAACGAATGTTGATATGAATAGCAAATGGGACAAAGTAAACTTCTAGTCATTTAACTTTCTTATGGGAAACTGTCCGTTTATTGTATAACACTATTGAAAGTATACTATGTATCTTTTGCCTATCGAACAGTACTACTAACAAGAGATAATGATAATTTATTAGTATATTTTTTTCAAAGTAAAAAAAAGTGAATCATCATGATGATACACAAAAATAGACGAAAGAAAATATGATACAAATGTTTAGCATTATGTGGATACAACCTTTTAACAATAATGTAATTTTCTATCGAAATAAATATCTGAATTGACCGCTCTACATAAATTAAAAGTGATTAGTTTAAATAAACAAACAGCTTATATTTATGAAATAATAATATGACTTTGTCAATGGTTTAATTTTACATTGAATGTTATTACTACTTACATAATAATAAGATAATAAATAGTAAAGGAAATGAATCAGAATGGACTGTAAAATTCTCTTATTGATTTGTCATTTCTGATAAATGAAAGCTCTGCTCATTCAGGAAGTATTAATTAGATAACATTTATCTAATTTCAGTTTAAAACTGTTTTATAGAAAAAAAGATAAACTACTGTTATTTCTAGCTTCAAACTCAAACTCTTTCAATCTCATGAATAACCACGCTACTTTAAACAGAAAGTTAGAGCATCTTACTAACTTGGAAGTAAACGGTAACCTGTTGAAGAAAATACAGAATATGACGGAATTTTAAGACAAAAGAATATGAGAATGAGCTCCTATTTGGAAAGTTTTTAATTTCTTATAGTTTTAAAGTCATTATTGTTTGTTATGCGCAATACTTTTGGAGTTGTCACTAATATAGATCTCTAGAATTAATTAGCTTCCCAAACAAACTGAAGTCGATTTTTAGCATAACGAGCTATGCGGATTATTAAAAATGTTGATTTAAAACCATAGACTGACAAAAGTTAAATGCCACGAGATCTTGGTATTATATCGTCCCATTCAGGAAGAACAACTTCCTTTTGCAGCTATATTTTAGAAGACTATTTCAGTTATTTCAATTGTATGTAAAGTGAACAGTTTGTTTCTATGATTGTTATATCCTTCTCACTCTCTCCTCCCGTTTGACTTTTTGACTAAAGTATATCATTTCTCACTTGTGAACTGCAGTCACTTAATTGTGTATACGTACTCTAGTTTACTACCACGATCTCCCTTATTTTGTACTGATGTTGATTCTTCAATTGGTTGACTGCATGGTCGGATTCTATACATATATAAAGAAGTGCTTGAAGCATAATATGATTTATCTGGTTGATTTATAGACTTGTGTTCTTTCGATTAAGTCCTGGGATTGAATCGGGATCAGACAGATGTACAGGGACTAGCTAGGTGCCCTTATTAGCGTTTGTCACTGATATTTCATGCATAAGGTCATATTAATTAACTGCTCTAGCGTTCCAGTCATAGAAGATTTCGGCATTATAACATTTGGACAACTGTTCTATTCACGTATCAGACTCCAATTAAGTATGCATTCTTGACCCTAGGAGGCAATTCAAGGCAGCGCCTTGTTTTCGGACATAATTATTTTCCACCCCTAATTTAGAGTCATCTGACCCCTCATAGAACCTCTTTTTGGTTTGTCATGTCACTGATTAGTGTAACTGGTTTTTTAAATTGTGATGACATTGACAAATTCATCTTGACACTAGTAAGAAAAGGATTTTCTACAGTGCTTTTGTCGAGAATCTTAGCAACTTGAAAATAGCTTTAACTATAGAAAGTCGTTAACCTAATACTTGATAGTGTGGTTTTATTTCAGCATTAAATAGTCCAATTAACGTCTTTACATACAATAATGTATAATAATAAGGCACATCATTTATCAAAAATAATGTTTTCTCAATGCTTTTTGAAGATGCGAACCATAGGTATTCATGTGTATTGTAGAGGCAATGCAGTCAAACAGTCTAAATCTCTTCAATACATTCAAGCGAGCACTACTTTTTTTCTAGTCTGGTTTTAAAAGTACTGTAAAATATGAATACTTAGATAGATAGAAAAGATGTGACAATCTAAACAGAACTCTGTCGGCTTAAACTCAAACTGTAATATAAATGAATTTATTAGTCAACAAGAAATGCTAGTTTGAATAAATACTTATAAAACAAATAAATTAAACATAGATCTAGAAGGAAATCGGATTTATGCAAAAGTAATAGCAGCTTAAATGTAAAATTAATCACTCATACATATGTAATTATTTGCTTACAGAAAACAAAGGTAAACACATCATTCCTCTGAAATTTCTCTCTTCCTAATTACATATATGTATACGTATAAATACATAAATAGTTCCTAAAAGGATGGGAAAGATAAATATGCCCTGAAGGTAAAAACATTCATTGTTACCGCTGTATCAAAAGATTTGTCTAATGAGAGAAGTGTTTTCCTGTATAAAACAACTAAAGAAGAAATTCATCACTCACATAGAAATTAAATGTTTAGAAGCATCAGAAAAGATTATGGCATGAGACAAAAATAATTACAGCTTTATTTTGAGATAGCAGAAGCAACCTGCTATAATTATGAACAGAAGTTAAGTAAATGTGAAATTATTTAAGCTAATCACGAAACTATTGAGAACAACCATTCGAAAGTGTTCGTATCATCATGTTGATATGATAACAGAATGACATTTATGTAAGTTTATTGCTATATATTTGTTGTCAGTTAATTGCTACCATACAGAAATAATCCACAAGTATGATTAAAGTTGGACTGTGACAGGGAAGTGAAATTGAGGACATGTATTTCGTGCTGTTTGGAATTCGTTTGAAGAATTAACCTGTTTTGCAGTGTAAATGCTCACTTCCATTTTCGCCAAACACCAGAACGTTCATGACTAAGCTCTAATTAAACTCTAATTAAACTTGTAAAATACTACTGTATCAGAGGAATCTGTTTAGAATGTATATATTAAAACGGAGACTGGTTAGATTCACCCATAACAACGTAAACGAGAAGACAGAAACTGTTTTAAATATTGCATACATTTCGAATGACTGGACTTAGTAGCATTGTAATGGATGTAATATCGTCTGACACCGGTGAACTGTTATTATTGTACAGTTAATTATGGCGGTGAATTTATTTTGACTTAATGTGTTCAAAATATTATTAATCAAGACATGACAAACCACGAAATCTTTAATTTAACATATACATCACACATATATCACAAATTGATGGAAGTGAATATTCTACGATTAGATGCCAACCCAGTGGTGCAGATGATTAGGCATTCGACATCAGCCTGAAGCCTCTGGGGCGGAATCTGGGGTTTGCACTACTGACGAGTTCCACATTAGGACGAAACAGATTTCCAGTAATCCCTGTTTTTTAATAGTACCCTGTCAACACCAATCTGTGACATATTCAGTCAACTATATAAATCACCGTTGAATACTACGTATGTGTTTTTTTTAATGATTTTAACCGTATTTATTACAAATATGATTGTTTTTATGGGCGTAAAGATTAGATTTACTGCATACAGAGAAATATTACAGCAAGTATGTTTACTGTCTGCAAATATGAGGTTGTTATGGTAGATAAGCTTAAACAATGTAAACTGTCACTAGCCTTTCCTTTTAGAGTTTCCGTTAGATGCTTGTTCGGCTGTATTGAATATTTTCTTCACGTAATAAGACAAAATATAGATTTTAATGATCGTAAATAATTCATTTATGTAGTATACGCGCAGATTTAATTTCATAAACGCCTTGAAATAATCTATCAGTCTAGTTATTTGTACTTAAATAAGTAGCCTAATAATTATTTACATTCTAATATGTGGTTGGTATATCATTTAGTCTTGAGTCAAATACTGTTGTTGAAATGTAAATTTAGTTTCTTTTTCTGATCAAAACGTTTTTAAGATTGAAATTTGAATATTCATAATTACAACTGGTTGTTATGGAGATTTTTGAATATGAATTCGATATCATGAATTAGTTTGAATAAGACAGACATTCACCACTAAGGAGCACTAAATGGCTATTTCGTTCAATATGGGACTCGTTAAGAGTGCGCACTCATGACCCCATCAGGTATTGAATACACAATCATCTAACTCCACAGCGAATGCCTTACCATTATACCTCTGAACCGGCATAAAACGAGTGATATTTTTAACCCAGTCAACTCATGACATATTTACGCGACTTCATTCATTGTCATCGGTGAGTAACTGCCCACTTTCGACACGGTCGAACTCGACTAATCATGTCTTGTCACTAGAACTTCAGGAATTACGTCGTGACGTTAGTTACACCATGTCGAGTGTAAGGAAGTTATCCACCTGAGTTAGTAGATGAAGTCGAGCATATATATCACCAGTTGACTGGGCTAAAAAATATAAACCGTTGGGTGCCGGCTCAGTGGTCTAACAGTACGGCTTTCACTGCAGTCAGACCATTGTGTGTTTAATACTAGCCGGTTGTTTAAGTTAAAGTACGTAGAGTGAGATTTAATTGTTCAATTTAGTAGGTGAAAGTTGAATGCCCTAATCTCTGAGCCACTATTTGATATAAACCTACTAAGAGAGCAAGTGAGAAGACTATAAAAGTTAAACAATAACGGTTTACATAATGTGAAAATGTGCTTATTCATTCCTGAAAATCGGCCAGTCTGATGATAATACCGATTGACAAACATTAGTCATTAACAAAGTTACATCATCTCAGTGATTTCATTGAACATGATAAATTATACAGTAGTTAATGCAGCCCAACTATTTTATCCTACCATAATCATCCTTTTCATTCACTGATACCTCAGGCTATCGTTTTTGTCTCATACTTAAAATGTCGGTCTATTCTCAACTATCGACTCAATATTTTCAACAACAAAATGACTATAAAACGCATCAAATAAGTTATTCAGTAGCACTAAGGAAATTTTATTTAATTTGTATGAGTTTTATTCAAATTACATTTGAACAGCTTTAATATTATGCTGAATGTTTTAGTTAAGTTTATTGCTCAATGATTAGTAAAACAAAGTTTAACTTATTAACTTACAGAAAATGATCTTCTTGTTGCAAAACTGGTTTCACAAATGTATTTGACTTGGAAGCTGTAAAACAAAGAAAGAATGAATAGAAAGAAACAAGAAAAATTTATTTGATTTATTTCTGTGAGTATATTTAGAATAAGAGCTCTATCTTTGAATGTCGAACCACTGGTCATGATAGTTCAGCGTTTATCTCAAGGCCCGGAGATCCTAGGTTTAGTTTCATGATCATATCAACAGTCTTCACAAACGAGGAGTCTCACACTGTCATTTGGGACCACTGTTATTTGGTTCTTAGATCAATCTTTGACAAATAGTGAATCGAATACATTTTGAATTCACAGTTTTAATAACCATATTAAACTCTAAATATAAATTACAGTAGATAGATGGATGTTTACTAAACTGGTAAGCAAGACGATTTTGAAAGCATTGTAACATGATAACAAATATTTTTCAAGAGGCGTGCTGTAAATAAGTTGTTAAATCACCTTAGTGGATTCGATGTGGTAATCGCTGAGTGGTAATCAGTGGGATATTTATCAGGGTAGTGGACTGTGATACTGAGTAACGTAAGATTGAATCCGCTAAGAAGCTGTAGCTTCTTCAAGATTGTATGATACATTATTCTAACGAGTGCCAAGAAGCACAAAACTAATTTCAGGATTTTCTACCGTGTCACTCTAAACCATCTTTATTCGTAAAAAATTATAGTAAATTTAAAATTTAGGTTCCAAGGGTATACAAACAGTGAATACGACCGTTTATTCAAGTTTAATAGATTAATTTTTGCATCCCAATAACAAAATTGCCATTCTTGAACCAAATAACATTTGAAATTACTTAGGTGATAAATGTAACTCTAAGTGTATAATTTACTTATAAGTTCTGTCTCATACAATCATTACTCACTGTCTTACAATTGAATAAAAGGGAACAAATTGTGTTGAATACTTACATTACTTACTGGCCATTTATAAAGATTAATTAGAAATCCAGTTAAAAATTAACATATTTTGAGTAAAATGACTCATTTCAATCATGAATATTCATTTTATGATGTCTTTTGTATAACCGAACAGTATTTGTTACAAAGACAAAACAGTTCCGAATATGTAACTTATAATAATCATAGAGATTATTGCGTGACACTGTCAATTGTATGATTTATACTATATATATATATATATATATATATATATATATATATATATATATATATATATATAATCAACTTGTTACATGAATTGTTTGTCAATTTTCTAGGTTTTGTACTAAATGAAAAACTCGTTTTCGGCAAGTATTTTCATTATTTTTTCATATATTTCAATGAAAAATTATCATGGAAAAACGAAGAAAAAAAAATAAAAGAAAGAAAAATCTGTTTTGATTAATCAAAACTTATAAAAATGAAAAATTATTTGTCATGATTATAATTTGACTGGGGAAAGTTATATTGAAGGTAAGAATTAGTTAAACATGATTAGGAACTTGTAAAAGTCATAAGTAGATTAATATTTACCAAGTGTAATGGATCAACAAAAAAACATACTTATCAGTTATTTAATGAATTAATACATTAGCATACATGTGGAAACAATGTGTTTCCATTATGAATACAGATGAATAGATGAACTGAAATTTAATTGTATCTAGTAAACTATCTGATCAGAATTTTAGGTCATTTAACTTAGAATCATTTTCCAAATTTGATAGTGAAATCTTGACATGAATACAAAAGGCGAGGTTGCTTTTTGCCAACGTACATCCGTTAAGGCATCTATCAATCCAAAGAAGACGACTCAATTCGCTCTAGAGTTTTTTGGGACCATTGTGAAAATTATATGAAAGATGTTATTATGTTTGCTCAATCACAGCCCATTCCTGTATGTATCGCTTAACGGTGTTGCAGAAATATAGATTAAAGCTTGTGGTGATCAAGCTAAAATATAGTATGTATCTACGAATTCATTGATTGTTCATCTGAGTTGTACTGGTAGATGCAAACGATTTAGTTGGGTCAACTTGATTGGCGTTATAAATAGTTGAAGACTGTTTGACGCGGTTTAGAATCGATCTCAGGGGTGCAGGTACATTTAGTCTTCACGCTGTTTTGAACCATTAGCATAAAATTATTTAATACATTTATTTCCACGTATCAACTCTTACTTCTTAAATAATATACTCTATCTTCACTCGTCTCTTTTAGTACCGCTGATACAATTTCTGTTCCTATTAGTTTTAGCCACATACAACATAAATGTTGTCAAGTTTGTATTGAAAATTTTGGAATCGGTGTTACCTTATAGCTATTCTGATTTCCGGATGTTTTATAATTGTAGAAATGTTTCTCTTGGCTTACCAATCCGTGACTTCACATTAGCATTAGATTCTCCTTATTTATTGATGACGCTGCTGTCCAGGTATGTAAAAGTTTTTACATCTTCCAGATTTTCTCGGTTAAGTTGAGTGTATGTTGTGTATGTTGAGACCTATCGCTGGCTGCAAAGGCTGCTGCTACACTGTCCGTCTTTACTTATATTTGTTGCTGTTTGCGGGATAGAAGAGCTGGGTTGCGTATCTGCAAAGTCCAAGTCGTCTATTTTTATCCATGCTGTTCACTATATTTAGTGTTTTTCTTGAAATGTTGAAGTTTCCATAAACCAGTCAACCGCCAACAGAAAAAAAATTGCAAAAGTGAGCAGCCCTGTCTGACACCAGTCTCCACTTCAAATAAATCTAAGACTGTTTATAATTAATCAAAATCAAATCTCAACTGTTCTGAAACTATATCTATTAAAGGCTTAAAAATCTGATTTTTTAGTATTCAAATATGTGAAATTGTCCGTTTTTTTTGTCCTAGTTATTCAAATACATATAAACGATCACATTATTATGTTGACAATTGGTTTGCATACATTTACTTCATTATCGTTGTTTCACTTGGCAAATGAACATTAATATGCATGAATGGAAACTTTTTGGAAAAAGTGATATGACGTTTTATTGAGAAGACGTGATCGGTGGAGTTCAACCTTGTCTGGTGTGAAGCATTTGCCCACCTAAGACAATGGATGAGGTTGTGAAAATATGTTACGAAGTGACTAAATTAGACCTTTAGTGACCGGTTCAGTTGTCCGATGGTAAGGCATTTGTCATGAAACCAGCAGATTCGGTGTTTAAATCCGTGTTCCTTACCAGAAAAAAAGTGACTATCCAATGCTCTCTGATGGTCAGTTTTTGTTTAATTCAGACCATTTTGTGATATCGAATTAGCATTCAGCAATCTCCACAACACCCAGTTTCATTGTCATGAAAGTGTTTGTTCTTTCTTGTTAATGTTGTTATGTATTGTAATTAGTTAATCTCTATTGTTATATTTTCTCCCTGAGGAGATTGTCTCGATGAAGCAGTAGTTTATAAGCATGATTAAAGTTACATTGTACGTTAAAAGTAGCTCAATACAGAGTTAATGTTTACAATGGGTCTCCAACTCTGTTCGTTCGTGCCAAATGTCATAACACTAACCAGTAAAACATGATTACAAAAGAAATATGTAATTCTCATGTCTACCTTATTATTACTTTGAGCCTGTGACTTCTTTCAAAGTTGGTTCTATATTTCATTTTGTTATCTCTTAAACAAAGTTACAATTAGTAGATATGATAATAAGGTAACAAGATGAATATATTTCATATAATTAGTATTTATTCAGTAGTATAATTATTACGTTTATGAAATGATCAAAATGTTACTATTGTCTACATCTTGTTAATTAACTATAATGTCTGATAAATTGTAGACTATTTTGCATTATAGTGATTTATGCATTTAGAAAATGAATAAAGTTGTTCATAAATTTAGTTTTACAACTTTTATGTAACTAATGATTTATTATTTCCTTAACAAAATAAATTATTAAACTAATTTATTGAACATTTATAGCATTCATAGTTGTTCATTATAAAGATATCTCCATAGAGAACATAATTGTCAACGTAACATTTACTTGATACAATATAATTCAGTTAGTTATTATATCAGATTATTAAAGCAAAATATAGTTCAAGAAAATAAGTGGAAAGGTATCAAATGTTCACTGACTTGAATCATAACACATCCAATACATTTGAATAGTTTGGAAAATTGATACAATGATTACAATAAAATAAAATATTCCGCTATCAACTAATTAATTATAGAATACAATTAAAGATGAGTAGATTGTACAGTAGTCCGTTCTATCATATTACTTGTATGTGGAACGTGGTCATTAAGAGTAGTTGATATTCGTAATTTACTGGTGTTTGATTATTGTTACCTTCGAAACATTGTTGGTTACTGATGTGATCACCGAGTAAGTAGTAGTGAAGTTAGAAGAAGAGTATTTGGGAAAGATGGTAAATTGGTTGATAAGGCTATGGACCTTCGTCGACTGAGGAGGTGTCACCGCCGATCTCAATAAACATTGTGACCTACATTGGAGTAAGGTGGAAGAATAATAGGAGTGACTAAGTCAGTGACTTCTGCTTTTGACAATGAACGTAGATGCAGACTATTAAGTTTGGATCAGAACAACTGTCGTAACCACGGTTTGGAGACTCTGAGTGACATGGCTCAAAATTGGTCACAGTAGAGCAGATGAATTCTGTCTTTATATTTGATCGCTAAAAATTTTACGCTTATTTTGTAAAAAAATTGAGTTTTGAATAACATGATAATGCATAAATATCATCTTACTAACCCCTGTTGCCCCCATAGAGGAGCATAGGCCGCTCATCAGTATTCTCCATTGAACTCTGTCCTGAGAAATCCTCAACAGCTGTTTTCAGTTGTTGTTCATCCTTTTAACATCTGTTTCCAATTCTCGACGCAGTGTGTTCTTTGGCCTTTCTCTTTTCCGTCTCCCAACAGGATTCCAAGTTAATGCATCGGATCTTCCTTGTTAATCAATGATGCTTCCCAGGTACGTCAAGGTATCCACTTCTTCCAGAGTTTCTCCATCAAGTTCGATTGGGTCGGTGCTCTCTGTGTTGAATTTGAGGATCTTGCTTTTTCCCTTATGTACGCTCAGGCCTATTGATTCTGAGGTTGCTTCTACGTTGGTTGTCTTCACTTGCATTTGTTGGTGTACACGGGCTAAAAGAGCTAGATCATCCGCAAAGTTCAAATCATTGAGTCGCATCTTACTTGTCCATTGAATCCCGTGCTTCCCCCCAGATGTAGAGGTTTTCATGATCCAATCAACCACTAGAAGGAAGAGGAAAGGCGAAAGCAGATAGACTTTTCTAACAACGGTCCTCATTAGGAATGCGTCTGTCAGCTGCCATCCATTCACGATTTAGCACTGTAGTCCATCGTAAGAATTCCGAATGATGTTGACAAGTTTTTCTGGTGAACCGTAGTAGTGAAGAAGTTTTCATAATGTTTATCTGTATACGCTATCAAACGCCTTCTCATAGTCAATGAAATTGATGTACAGTGACGAGTTCCATTCAACTGATTGTCTAACGATGATGCGTAGTGTTGCGATTTGGTCTGTGCACGACCGATCCTTACGGAAACCAGCCTGTTGATCTCGAAGTTGAGCATCCAGTGAATCTTTCATTCTGTTCAACAACATTCTGTTGAAGACTTTCCCTGGTTCTGACAATAGTGCAATACCTCTGTAATTCTCACATTTGTTCAAATCTCCTTTCTTTGGTATCTTGATAAGGTGTCCTTCTTTCCAATATGCCGGCATTTGTTCTTCCTCCCAGATCCTCTTGAATAAAACGTGGATCATCCTTGCACTTATGTCTATATCTGACTTGAGTGCTTCAGGTGGTGTATTGTCAGGTCCAGCTGCTTTCCCATTTTTGATCTGTCTGATGGCTATCTTAATTTCTTCCATCGTTGGTGGAGTTACATCTATCAGGAGATCTGAAGTTGCTGCCTAGATGTCTGGTGGGTTCAGTGAAGCTGGCCTATTCAAAACTTTTTAAACGTGTTCTACTTAGCTGTTTCTTTGTCCTTGAATCTCAGTTATTGGCTTGCTTTCTATGTTCTTGATCGGTCGCTCTGATTTACTATATTGTTCTGCCAGTTTCTTTGTTGTGTCATATAGCTGTTTCATGTTTCTTTCTCTTGTAGCTTTTTCCTCTGTTGCTGCAAGGCCTTCGATGCATTTCAGTTTGTTGGCTCTAATGCTCTTCTTTACTTGCTTATTTACTTCTGTGTATTCAGTTTGTGTCTTGATTTTTTGTCCTCTCGTTCGACTCTTGTTGATTTTTGTCTTCTTATTCCTCAGTAAAAATCCATTCTTTATAATAGTGCTTCTTGCATCCCAGAAGCACCTAACACGTTTAAGTTAGTACTTCTTTAATTTCTTCCCAGTTGTCCTTCATAGTAGTTTCTTCATTTTTAAGTAGACCCTCTTAGGCTTGAAACCTGTTGTTGAGAGCTATTTTGAATTTTATGAGATTTTCAGTTTTTTTAAAGAAAGGATATGTTGAACAGTTGTAATGCTGTTACTCCAGTTGTTCACCGTTTCTTTAGCTTCATTTTAATTTTAGCAACCACCAGTTGAGGATCTAAATCTATGTTAGCCTCTCTCTTGGTTCTCACATCTTCCATTGATCTTCTGAATTTTTTATTAATGCACAACAGATCGATTTAATTCTCTGTAGTATGAACCGGTGAGACCCATGTAACTTTGTGTATGCGTTTGTGGGGGGGAATATTTTTTTGAAAGCACATAAATTTGTAGGTCTTTTACCAGTCTCGTTTCTTTGTATCAGTCCTTGTGGTCCTATGATGTCTTCATAACCAGTGTTGTCCATTCCTACTTTGGCATTTAGGTCCCCCCATTAGGATTGTCAGATTCTTTCCTGTACACTTCGCTATAATTGACTTTAGCCTATCGTAAAACTAATCTTTGTCCTCATCGTTGGCGTCGTTGGTAGGAGCATAATATTGGATAATATTCATTGTAATCCCCTTCGTCATTGTCTTGAAATATATTTTGATGATCCTGGGTCCATGTGGTTCCCATCTTACGAGTGGATTTCGAGCTTTTTTGTACAGCATCAGAGCGACTTCTTGGGTGTGAGGAGCATTTTCCTCTTCGTGGTTGGAGTATAGTAGCGTCTCTCGTAAATATAACATTTGAGATCAATTACATTTACAAACTCTGAAGTTAATTATTGTTTTATTTTCCATATGATTTCATGAATAATTGTCCAATAATAACATTCTTGGTTTCTGCAATATACCTCTTGACGACTGAATGTTATAAACGAACATCCTAATGTTATCAGTTGTATATTAATTACAGTTCACGAATATTATTGAGTATCCAATTTTTCAACGTTACATAACTAATAAACTAATGAGTAAGTTAAAAGAAAGTTGGTTATGAATGGTTATGTTTAAATGGAAAGTAATCTGAATGGAACAATTTTTAATGCATTTAACATGAATATTTTATTCTGGTTTAGTGAGTCAGTTATTCACGTATAACTTAGAACGTGGCACCACTTTGCTTTATCTTAAGTCATCATGCCACATTGATAAATTGGACGAAATTAATCAATTGAATACCAGTGGAGTTACAATAATTGTTAAATCAATAATGATGAGTAAGACTTAACAATTAGAAAATGAATTCACTTGACAAAATAAAGAAAGGTATATCTGGAGGTAAACGTTAACTCAAGATTTCAAGAAAGACATGAAATATTTTCATATCTATCATTGTGACCTAATTTAAGCAATATCAATCAATCTCTATGGTCATTTTCATCTAATAAAGAACTGAAATAAAATATATATTCAAAGAAGTTTCTTAAAGTTCTATCTGTACACATGCTTGATTACATCAAAGATGTTTCAGCAAGACGAGATGCTCATCGTGAATCAATCTTGAAAATGTATAGAATTAAAAGCAATGTTTTCATTCTTGTCTGCATACGTTATGCATAGTTAAACAAATAGTATTGTTAATTGACTTTCATATAGAAGTATTCAATTAACATAAATTGTCATTTCACTCAATTTACTTTTTGACATTTAAATTCCTGACGCAAAACATATAATCATTTTCAGGCTGTTCAAAGTGATCATTGAATGCACATGTGTAAATATCTCAATTTTGTTGTCGAACATATATACTAGACTGATATTACAGAAAGAGATTACATGGTGTCAGTTAACGTTACTTTTTGTTTTCAAACTCCTTCCAAGTGTATTATAAACTGCAGTTGCATCATTATCGAAGAGACAAGTAACCAGTGATGAAAGTATGAAGTAAATGGAGGCTTGGAAACGAGAAAATGGCTGTTATAAGTGACGCTTTTGCATAAAACAAATGACTATACTTAGGAATGTTGTCGTTCAAGTATACAGTTAAAACAGGTATTCAAATGATAATAACTTATCTAACTGAATATTTTGATTTAATAATGTGAAACATAACGCAATTATGTCAGTTAGAGCAAGATATTTCGAACAGTTTCCCAAAACTATAAACAAAACTGATTGAAATAATCACCAATAATTGATCGATAGAAGTAACAAAAATAAAAGTTTTGTTTAAGAACATAAATCTGGTTACACTATGGAGTTCACTGTACCGATACTATAATTTTGCAATAAATCTCTATTCAACATACATGTGAACAGCTATTGTTCAATAACATATTGTATTATTCGTTTTAATAAATAATATCGCCAATCAATATTCAACTGCTAAAAGTAACTACCATTCTAACTAATACAGTGACATTTTTGAATATCAACCCAAGATGACTGAATTCTAATGTATTCATTTCTAGCTTTTGTATAAGATAGACAAGAGGGAATGTAAGACAACAACTGCAGTACTTCAATTAGAGTTTACATGTATTAATCATCATAATAATTTGCAAGCCTTATATAATATGACAGGTGAATACACAATGAAGTTAGTAAACACGAGATGTTATTACAATATTTACCCAGATGGATAATAGTCAGGATAAACGTCTTAAAATAGCATCATATAGACGATAAAGAAAGGTTAATATGAAATATCCATATCGAATTCACTCAGACACAAAATTCTCAAATTTCGGAATTTTCTGAATGAAAAATTATTTATTGATATAAAGTTTACTACAACTTTTTAATAAGAAAAATCTAACCCCCTTTCCTCTATTTTTCTCAGAAATAATTAACAAACTTAGAAAATTCTTTCTTAAAATAAAAATAGTGGGGGATAGAAAAAAGACGGGGTGTAGGAGCTATATTAGTTACACAATTCAATGTAGAGGAACAGGATACACATTTCTATATTTAAAAATGATATAAAGAAGAAATGCCAAATATTGAAAATATCCATAAATTTTTATTTTTATTGTTCCATTTTTTGTAGATCAAAATAATAATAAACTTATTTTAACTTTAATTAATGTTCTAATAAATTGGATTTTCCTACGCAACTTACTGTTTATAGTATAAATTTATGTATACAGTTATGTAAGTGCTAGGAGGTGGAGGGGGGGGGAAGTTGTATAACCAAGAAAGTAGGATAGATGGTGAAAATGAATTCTTCTATATTTTTGTCTGTAAACATGTATGTATATTTGAATTCAGAAAATGTAAGTGATATGACAAAGTAGCAGTCATGATTTTCTGCATATTCGATATGCGTAATTACATAACTGATTGATGTTAATAGGTAGTTGAAAAGAAATACATTTTTGTATATGTTATGAACTAAGTTGGTTTTAATGATTCACATGTATATTTCATTTCTGATAATGAGACGTATCATGTTCATTGGCTTGATATTTTACTATTCGATTACTAGTGAGTTATTATTAATACAGGACGTAGATTAAGTTTCTATACATTAACGCTATGAGATATAATTGACAAGATGTACATCAAAGAAGTTGAAGCCATGTAAGATTATGGGTAAATGTTGAGAATATAGAAGTAATAAAGAACGAATACTTCCAGGCCACTATGATTCAGAGTTATGCCACCAAATGTTATTACTTGAACTAGTAGTCTGTAGAATGATGAATTGATTCTATGTTGTAGTTTGGTCGGTTTTCGACTTTTTTTTAGCTTATTCTCGTTCAAGTCAATTTCTAATTGATATAAGAAATGGTAAAGCAGATGTAACCCATCCCCGCAGATACCATAGTCGACATTGATTCATGGCCATGTTTACCATGCATCTTATACCCGATTTCAGCATTGTCTACTCAGTTATTGCACAGCACAAGAGTTACATCTTTCAATTATTTGTAATTATGAGGCTACTTATTTCTTTTTCATTTTTGAAGTAAATTTACCAATTGCATCTTATCAATCACCCTGAAAATAACGGGTAACTGAGGCTTATTTGAGGAAGTAGAAAAGAAATTTTATTTCAGTAGATTCCAGATCTTTTCATGAAACCTGAAGTAATTAGATTGGGTACAGTGAGATATTGTGAATAAAATTTGTTGATTATTTACAAACTAGAATGTTTCATCTAATCACTTGAGATTAGTGTGAAAGTTAGGTCATTCAAGAAGTATTAATCATTTGGACTAACATCGAATCTAAATGGTTCACTTGTTATTGACGCATAACAGAATTGACAATGATGCATCATTTTATAAACTACATTAAAAATATACACACTAAGTCATTTATCAAATCTGTCAAATCCATGAAAGTTAGTAGTCTTCGTTTTGAATGAGAAATACGTCTGTCAATAGTTGCTAATTAATTAATCAATTTTTTTGTCCACTAAGCTAAAGATCATTTTATTTTTAAGAAATTCACTGGTAAAATTAACTGTCAGAATGTTTACTTGGGAAATAGTTGCTCTTAGTATTTGTGGATTAACGCTATCAGTGTAACTAGATAGTGTAAAACTGTGGTTATAATTTCCTCACAGTTGTCACCAAATCACTTTCTAAATGAAACATTTCCGTAAATTAATTTACCAATATGATAAATGATAAATCTAAAGAAATAATTTATGATTCTCCAAAGAAAACATTGACAAAACCTATCTTAATAACAACTTATATTACGTAATGTTGTTGGAGCGAAAAGAACAATGGATTAATATACCATAAGGAATACGTAGATATCAACAGTTTATTTAACTAAGTTGAAATTTATTTGGACATAGAAATCAAGGCTTGAATTTCATCTACCACGAGGACTCGTCATCTTAATGTACCTACTTACGTCCAGGTGGTATGAATATTATTACTGAGATATAGACAATATTTACCTGACGAGTCTTTAAAGGATGATAAGCTAATCACAAAATTCACTTTTAGCAGACTTTGTTAAATACACATTATTAATTGGAAATATCGAAGAAGACTGCTTCAAGTGAATATATACGAATGCTGATTAGTCTTTAATATTGATAACGAAAAGATTTATACTTACTTTTACTTGTTAATTGAAGATGTGCTGTAACGTTCAATGTTCCAGATGGATTAGTTGCAACACATAAATATTGACCAGCATCAGAATTTTGTAATTTTTCTACACGTAAACTAAAAATTAATGAAAAAAATGAAACACAAGTAATGTAAACTGTAACTTGTTGTTCGTATTAGTCACAGAATGATCTCTGTTAAGTGTTAGTGAAAATCAGGGAGCACTTGTCAGTGTGGGGTTCTTTATCAGTACCCCACTCCCTTGATTTCGCCAAAAAATCTAATCAAGGACCTTCATGTCTCGTGATAAACATTTAAGCATCAGGACCACTAGGCAGTAGTTCAATGGTAGAAGTCTATGTTTATTCAGTTTTTAACGAATTCAAAACCAATCTTCAAACGACCACCTTAAGTCAACTAAAATGCAAAATTTGCACACAGAAATATATATTTTGCATGTGGTTGTCTTCTCTTATGTTCCACTTATCCGATTTTAATGAAGCAGAAGGTAAATAATTATATTAGAACTTTGAATGTCAAAGTTCTTGGACTATTAACTACAGTAAAATCAAAACGAAATATACAATGTACCCAAATGAAAGTTCATTAACCACCTTCTTCCAATTTATTGCTTTTTATAGTAATCCAGTTTTATCAGCTTTTTAGTATGGGTTGGTTAACAGTTATGGATAATATTGAAATGGCTGCTCCTATGAATATCTATAATCATTGAATTCGTTAAATGAACCGAGAAAATTAGTTTATCTGTAAAGCACCAATTTACCAGTACTGAATAACACAGAACACAATGTAAATAAGAAGTACGTATCACTACAAACCATGTATCAATAAATTATTTAAAAAAAGATTCATCATTATTCAATCTCAGTTTACAATTTTTCAAACAAGTCATTTCTCATTCTATACGACTTCATTACAGTAGGATTTAGGGTGTTAAATGTATTCTAAAACATTTAGTCATGATAAAAACATTCAGCAAGAAATAAATTAACCTTATGATTTGTAAAATATGTCGGTCAACTGTCATCACTTCTGATTAAAATACGAATAACACTTATCAGCTTTTCGCAAATATACATGAGATAAACTGTGTGTGAAATCTGTTTAGACAAATACAGCTTGTAGGTAGTTTTTACTACGTGTTATACAAGTTTCAACAGGTTTGCTTTCGAATACGTGAATATTCACCTGGTATATTCTGAAACAGTACTTTAATTATCAGTATTTATTTGAGTCATATACCATACTTATGCATATAAATTATTCACGCCTTTGTTTGTAGTCTTAACACAAATGCAACTACATCTTTCATTATGACCATTTTTGAATTAGATAGATGACAAAATATCATTAATTTAATTATCATTCTAGCCAAATTATTTTTATAAATAGATAGGCATTGATTTAAAAAAATGTCAAACTTACGCGCTTCCCCATAGGGCTGTAGTTATTTTGATTTTATTCGGTTTTTCAATCAATTTTTCACCATTTTTATACCATTGAAATTGTGGTATTGGTTCACCAAGAATATCACAATAGAATGTTCCTTTTGCTCCAACTGAACGAGTTAAATTACGCATTGCTTGACTTAATCGAATATAAGCTGTTGTTAGGAAAATTTTTTTAAAAGAAGAATCTTATCACTTAAACAATAGGAAAAGACTTTATAAAAATCTAAATTGAACTAGTCAACATTCACTAAAACAACGATGATGCAACGCTGTGTGATGATTAATAATGTACAAAAAAAAAGAAATCGGCTAACAGGGCATTTTTGATTAAAAGAAATTTTGAACTTATTTCACATGGTTTTTATTGATTTCCCCGGTCACAAATTGATCTCACATGAGTACCACTAAAAACCATCTATCGTTGGAAGTAAAAACTCACTATCTCATTTTGCAACTGTACCCAATACTTATAGTTCATGTGACAATTGTTTAACTACCGGTTTAATTTAATTGGTATCCGATCCTCTTTTTAGTCAATTTATTTTCACTTTCGGTTAATGATAGAAGTAATTTGAGTATGATAACAATGCCATTTAGAATTGATTTTAAAAACTTTAATTACAACCTAACATCTATTTTATCTATGAAAATTCCATAGAATCTAATCAGTCGACATTGAATTTGTATTCATCGTTATCTCAAAACATGGAATTGTAGCTTTTTATGTATCATTCAGTTTTTCAAAACCTGCAAATTTCTGTTGTTTCTCTCTTTTTCACATACTGATGGTATTCTCTTAATTTATAAACAAAGGCTATACATGTCCAATTTATTATCAAATTTTCCTTCATTCTTTCAATAAGTGTTATATTATCCGTCAAGCGTACAACTACATAATCCAATGGAGCCATTTAGAAATTTCTACCCTGAGATCACGTAATGACTCGTTCTATTAATGTCTTTCAATTGCTTCGTTAATCTTTTTTTAATTATTTTCGTAATTACATCTAAGTTTGTAACAGTTCATCCAAAATGTCACCACTTGACTAATGTCAATCCTGTTATATATATATCACATGATTATTTATTAAATGTTCTGCTTTTCTATTATTATTGAACTAAGTTCTTGCATAAACCGTAACCTGTTATCGTATCCTTTATAGAATACGAAGTAGGATTAGTTATTTATATGCCTCTTATATCGGTATTGTATTATAAATTCTCCGGTTCTATATTTATTTTATTTCTTTAGCTATTTTTCTTTATAGTCAGGAAATCGGTGTACATAAATGTTATCTGTTAACATGTGTGAATTCAAAGCAAAAAGCGATATGATTACTATCAAATACAGTAAAATCTAACAATAAATGACGCTTACTTTTACGTTGTTCTTCAGATTTATCTCCATAATGTATACTAAAAGTAGAAAAAGCAGTAATAATAAGATTAAGAGGAATTTAAGTATGAGTTCATTAGAGATTTTCTACAGTTTATTACCACTAATAAACAGTAAAAACTGACAATTATAGATATCAACATTAAATTATTGATGCTTATATTCTTGAAGAAGTACATGATCCGACCTTATATTATTGAGAATTGTTAACTGAATAGTTTAGTCAATAGACAATCTATTTTAGTATTTTTTACTATAATTCTCTACAATAGCACAAAACTGTTTAATGCCAAAATTATTAAAACTTACTATGCTAAACAGTTGAGCTTTCGAATGGATTGAATATATGTTAGTTTTAGCAAAACATGAATACAAGAATGATATTACTGGTAGGCAATTTTTATAGTCCATTAATTATGTAGTTTCCTTACGAAGAGAAACGACACTTTATTAGACTGAGTAATCATGTTTTCTTTTCATAATATCAGACACTTCTGGTGGACAGTGTCAAACAATTATCAATTTTAGAAACCGTCTTTGGGTCACAAACTACATATTCTTATTATATAATGAACCTTGCATATAAGCTTACAAAATTGGATAAGGGATCAACTGATTAAACTGTGTTGCCAATATGTACAGCAGAACATAATGGAATTCAAACAGTCTATAATTTTTAAGTGCTTTCAGTCAATAGTCATAATTTATTCCAAAATGTTAACCTTTATGAACATGTCTATCATGTGAGATAGTAACCAGATATATCTTAATTTCCCTGAAGAAGCTCGGACCAGTTTGCCGAGCGAAACGTTGGAATTTTTCATTAATTTCATCCGCTGAGATTATTAACAAATATATTCTATTCATATGTCTTACATACACTCGGCGCCCAAGTTTTGTAAATATTTTTGTTCATTTTTGGACGAAGATACCTATAAAATGATAATATTAGACAGAGGATCTAAGAGAAAACAGATGTTATCCTTTGATATTAGTGAAATGAAAAACCTTTCATACTACTAAATTATGCTAAAGTTAAATATACCTTGAGAAATCTAATGATAATCAATCATAACTCTATACAATAATTGTAATTGTCACTGTATATCAATGTATTCTTGTACAATAGAATAATGTTAAATATTGTAATCTACTGAAGTTTACTTCTAGAATATTTCTGAACACTATAATTAATGAATAGTGTCAAGACCGTTTTTTCTGCATAGTTTCAGATATGAAGTATTGTTTCATTTATAGTAATGTATATATAAAGTTAACTGATTTCATGTTGCAAAAATGAGTGATCTATTTATCAAGTGATATAATCTACTTTGACTACAACAAATAATTGATTGGCTTCTTGTAAGGGATCCAAAAACACATGTTGTTTTCTTTACCAAAAGATTCTTATAAAGTCATCTTGTTCCGTATAATTTAACAATTCACTGGTAATTGATTTTTAATGAATATCATATAACCAAGCATAATGTTAAATGACAGTTAATCTACATGGTGATATCAACTGTATGTTTTACTTAATTGTAATTTTTCGTTATACGTAAAAATGAGTAGAAAATTCATACTATTCTTTTCAAGTGTTAGTATAGAACACAGATTGTGACTTAAAATAGGAACATAAAATGCTGAATGATGAATATTCTGAGGATGTAAGCTTTTATAAGGAATTACTATTTGAAAAGAATACACCGAAGAGATTGCTACACAATGTAATTTGTGGTTACTGATATGAAGTAAGTCTTCTATTCCACATATATTTCACTGAGATACCTAGTTTGAATTGATACTTGAGATGTCCTTTTCTTAGTGAGTTTACTATTAATATAGAATTATCTAATTTGTAAGCAACGTTAAGCCATTTTATTATCAAATTGGAAATATTGTTCTCTATGACTGGTCAGGCATAAATGCATAGAACTTAGAACAATGTCAGTTAGGTATGTCACATAGAGATGAAACTGTTAAAGTCGAAATAAAATTACTATAGTTAATAGTTGTAGTATCCATAGTTGCAAAACGTTAAGCATGATTCAGGAATAAAGAATAAAATACATTCAGGTATTCTTAACCTTCTGATGTACTGCCTCAGGACTGGCTTAATTCGCCACCAAAGTTAGTGATAGGGAGCGAAGCTATTAAATGTGTTAACCGCTTCACTTATCTCAGGAGCCTCATCAGTCCTGACGGTCTGGTGTCTGCTGAAATCTCGGCTCGTATACATAAGGCCCGATTGGCTTTTGCAAGCTTCCGTCACTTGTGGCGTAGGCGAGACATTCGTTTACTGACGAAAGGACTCGTTTACTGCACAGTAGTTAGATCCGTTTTACTTTATGGATGTGAAACATGGCTTTTAAGGATAGAGTACATTCGTAGGCTCCTAGTATTTGATCATAGATGTGTCCGAAACATTGCCCGTGTTTGCTGGGACCACTGAGTAAGCAATGCGTCGGTTAAGGGTAGAGTACTAGGTAAATATGGTAAGGCTATTGATGAAGTAGTGAATCTTCACCGGCTAAGGTGGTTAGGACATGTGTTACGTATGCCTGACCACCGCCTACCTCGATGAGCAATGTTGTGTGTTGTGGGAGTAGGCTGGAAGAAAGCTAGGGGTAGCCAAACGAAACATGGCACCAATCCATGAAGTCATTGACAATTGGGCTGAGCCATGTTAATAGATGTAGACTACCTGGTTAGGGCCCACGCGATGATCGTAACAAATGGTTAGAGACTTTAGGTGATATGGCTCGAAATCGTTTGCAATGGCGCAGGTGCATTCACTCTTTGTCTTACTCCAAATTTTCGTTTTTGAGCTTCTCATAATTTTCTCTTTATTGAATCGCTTTTTATCTCAAATCTCATCTCTGATCTCTATGCCTTTCCATTAGTACTTAGTCTGTTACTACCTCGCCTACTCTGGGATTTGGTCCAACAATTTAATCTATATCAGTTTATTGAGGCATGGCAACTTGAACTGATGTACGTATGTACCAAGTTCTACGTTGTAACTGACTGACTGACTCAACTTTCTAATGTAAAAACGAATGAGGAGTGAATATTTTAGCGCGATTTTAACAAATTTCAAGCCATCTCACATAGTTACTTTAACAATTAATTATGATAAGGTAAGTTGCGTGTTTCAGCATGGACCAGTTTAACATTAGCTACCAGCACACTTAATCGATACTATTTATTACTACTACCGCTATCTTTTTGCTTTCCTAAACCATCCATCTGTATTGCGATGTAATATCTGGCTACTTTCACTATCATGTGTGGTCTTTTATCAAACATTTTTCCAATAGATTACAACGACTAACAGATGATCCCCTTATATAGTTGTATTTAAAAAAAATACTACTACAATATACTGTTTTTTCGAATTGATTCCTTATTTTTATGAACATGTAATTTGAAATTAATTCATCATCATCATCATTGTTAACAATGGATTAGCATCTCACTAAATAGGTAATGAAATAACTTCACGAAGATAAATACTCAAATGGTAATACTTATGACCAAATATTCATTATACTATCTTTGTTGTTTTCTAAAATATATAAGTGCAAATATTACTTCATCTTCTAAAAGTATCATTATGCTTCCCTTTAAATAAAAGTAGAATGCTTGTGCTTTGACATTAATGTGCATATGTTAAACATATTACTCAAATAAATACAAAATCTTGTAAGTTCAAACTATCTACGGTATTTTGAAAATTCACCAATTTCGAGTAAATACCGTGTTAGACGTGTTCATAACTGACGATTTCAGATAACTTTAGCTACTTTAAAAGAAAACTTATGAAAATTACCTAGTAATATACATCATCTATTCAATAAACTGCAACTAAAAGGGATGAATAGAATATATTTAATGAGTAATCAAAGCGTTATAGGTAAACTCAATCACATTGTAAGATAACAACATTTTTAAGAGGATACTTAATATTCAAAATTTCAAGTAGTATCAACAGTTGTTCAACTATCTAATGCATAAGTATTATACATAATTATTTCCTTTTCTTAATTACATTTAACTGTATCTATCCTTCCTTCAACTAGTCATGATGACTAACCCATGTACAGTAAGTGCAGTAAAGCATACAAAAACACATACAACAATGAAATAAACCATGATTATATTCTTTTTCAGTAAAAAACTTGAAAATAAATTAGTTTACCTAAGTAAAGTACAGTTTTTAGTGTAAACAAGATAATACTTAAGTGCGTATGTTTACATTCATAGTAGTAAACTAATCTCTCATTCTCTGTATGTTTCTGTTTTCTTACAAACAACCACAAGCTTCCATATAAGTGACTACCACACACGAATGGAAACAGTATGATTAAGAAAGAAATAGACTTTACTGTTGATTGAATGTGTAAGAATGGTACATAGTAACTAATATGATAAATTGATAACATTAGTCTGAAACGAAAAGAAAGGCGATTTTATTGTCTATGAACTCATTAGTACAGTTGAAACAACAAACAACTAAAAATTGTGAATAATGGTAATGAAAATGATACTATTATTAATAAAGTAGTATATTATTTACTTGAAAAAGTTGACATTATTATCACACAGAATTCAAATCCAACTTGTTTTTTCTCTTAATCTAAATACAAAACAAAAAATCCAAACTACTTAAAATCCCTTCTAATACATATTATACCTTGTTTCGGTGAGTGATTAGTTAATTATTATGTAATATAACATAGGCTGTTTTGTGTATAATGCACAGTTCATAAGTTACTTCAAAAAGGAATAATATCTACACACAGTAACTAGTGAATAACTACGCAGAACTAGATCCACCAAAGTAGTATCGTGATCTAAAAAATACATTCTAATTTGGGACAATACAGCAACCTCTTGAGTTAATTATCAGAACAGATTTTCTTTGCCTTGTTTTACTTTATATGAAAATTCCGAATATGCAGAATATGCAATATATATAAACGCATTAAATCTTCACTAATGGAATATGACTATAATAACAAAAACAGCTGACACAAACAATTGGTTATCTAATTGAAAGTGTAATCTGTGTATTATCTCATATTTATGTATAGTATGTTGTAGGGTGTATACATGTCTCCATGAGAATACATATTGCTATTGCATACATTGAAAGTATGTACATTCATTTACATCTAGTTGAATGCTTTTAAGTTTTATAATCCATTATCTGTAAATGACATTTGTTATATCTTATACATTCATTAAGATGATTAGTTAATCTCTTCAATGAAAGATAAAGTATAATTGAAAAAAAAATTAAATAAATGTTTTGTACAGAAATTTTTTTGTAATTTATTCTATTTTACAGAAAATAACCAAAATCTAACCGATTTTTAAAAGAACATATTGGTGCCACTTAACAGAGAAGACAATTTTTATTTGTCTTAAAGTTCTTCAGTTATATAAATTGACTGAAAAAACTTTCATAAATTCATGAAATTTTCCTGAGTAAAATGTTTGTCAGAGTTTCATGTAAGTGTTCTACTAAGTGCATAACAGTTAGAAGAAAATTGTTAGGAAAGTCTATATTTTAATTAAATAGATTGTAAACTTTTAGATATACAACAACTGATACTATCCAAGTATTTTCAAGCAGGTTGGGCAGCTTCGTCATTATTACTTTTAAGAATCAGTGTTGAAATGTTATAGGCTAGAAGTAAAATTATCATCGAACTTAGGGTAAACTCTTAGTTATTGAAATATAACAATTAGTCTGCCAATTACCATTTTTTTTGTCTAGAATAAGCTTGTATCTTCCGGTTGATTCGTAATGGACTGAAACTAGTCAGCCTGCTTCTGGATACAGTAGCTTAGTGGTGAACGAGGTGGAGCTTGGCACGAAGCGGACTGAGTTCGAATGACAGAGTGAACATCAATATCGGGATACAGGTACATCCAGCTAATAGAACCCAGGTAGGGAGTATCGAGCCCCCTGGATTCCGCTTGCTAGTCACAATCGGGCTTAAATAAGATTTTTAAATGTTGATCATTTTTCAACAATTTGTTGACTGTAGGTGGTTTTATGGAGATAGGTACTAAGGTTGGTCGCTTGTATACGTCACAGATTGATGTTGAATGGGTACCATAGAAAGCCAGAAACACTGGACAGCAACCTCATTTCAGTACGTGACTCCTCAGCAGTATGTGCACTTACGATTCCACCAAGGAATGGATGATTGTTCCACTATATCATAAATTGATAGAAGTGAAAATTTTACAATTAGACACCAGCTGGTCCATTGGCGAAGATACTTAAGTGTTTGCTTTAAAAGCTGAAGACGCTGGGTTGAATTCCTTATCGAATTCGAGAGTGTGAAATGTTGAGGGTTCCCATACTAAGACCAAACAGCTGTACAGTGCTCCATGATTTCCCCTGGTACCAAACCACTATTATTCTACGATAAATACTGACGACTAAATTTGACGAATTTATATTCAGTGTAGTCTTTAATAAATAATATTTATTTCGCGATATCTGCAAGTCTTGTTTCATCATCGGAAAAACTACTTTCGTTTAGATAAATTTCTATTCATTATTTCTTCTTTACTCTGTTGCAACTACGACTGGTGTACAATTGTAAAATGTAGTATGTTCCATGGAGTCCAAGAGTACATGATTTGTCCTATCCGCTACTCATCGGAGAGGTATATCTGATTCGTAATATTACATATTCCTTCGACTGCCAACCAATTATTCACTAAATTACTGTGTTAACATAACCAGTAATTTGGTCAGAGTTATTTATTTAAAATGTAAGAAATCGGATCATTTACATCCCTGGATATCAACAACGTGACATTAGTTATTCCTTGTTAAATAGCGTTTTTGGAAAAATGTTTTTCATTCATTCAATCAATTCTTGTCTACAATCAACCCTTTGTTATTCATAAACATACTTATTATGATCTATTACTCATAGGTTTTCTCTGAAGACATTACAACGATGTCAAAATCAATTAAATATACATTTGATTAAATATTATAACATTAAGACCTTGTTACATAGAAAGCATATACGACTACATGACAAATTGTTAAGTTCTTAATTAGAATACGTGGTTGACAACAAAACTAACTACATCCATGAAAATTAGATGCAATCATCCTTTTTCTATTTGTATGCATATTATTATATATTCAACACAGAACTTTCTACACGTTTATACATGACCTTTAAGTATTTTGTCTACTAGTTATAGACTGTAGTAATTAAGTTAATATCCTCCGGCCAATATTGGATAGTTCAAAGAATTAGTGCCTAAGAAAAAAATTAATCATAAATTTCAGTTTGCTTCTAACAACAAAACATAACAATTTTATAAGGACAAGAATGAACTCAACTGACATATAATTAAAACAGATGTTAGACATATGAATAGAATATATTTGTTAATAATCTCAGCGGATGAAATTAATGAAAAATTCCAACGTTTCGCTCGGCAAACTGGTCCGAGCTTCTTCAGGGAAATAACCAAAATCAAAAATTATCGAATATAAAATTAATTTCATCCGCTGAGATTATTAACAAATATATTCTATTCATATGTCTTACATACACTCGGCGCCCAAGTTTTGTAAATATTTTCGTTCTTTTTTGGACGAAGATACCTATAAAACAGATGTTCTTTAGAAAAAGGAATTGTGAAATGACATTCAAATTTATTAAAACCTTATTTAGTAATGATAAAAGGCTATTACATTAACTGTCATTTCAATGAATCCTTCATGAGTGTTGCAAAGAATATCGAATATTACGTTCAGCTTCACTAACTGACATTAGTATGGAAAGAATCTGAAGATCAGCGATCGCTTAGTAGTCATTTTCTTAGTGGTTGTTTAAACTTAAAATCACAAGGCTGACAAATATTGATTTACATTTCTAACTCGCGATACATTTGTCAACTTACGTTCAGTGTAATTAGTGAATAGCTATCCGAAACTTAATATGACTAAATTTTATTCGTCATGTTTTCACACAATTATTCTTGCCGTTTACAGACCAAAGGTCTGCTAGTTTGATCTTAAGTATTAATGTGCAATGATAAAGCGTAGTGTTGCATTAAGTTCCATCGATTCAGTCGTTGTTGCAACATCTATTCAATGAACGATTGACCTCGCACCTGAATCCTTTTATGTGCCTGACAAAGCAGTAATATATGTGAAAAGCCACTCATGACTTACTATCTTTCTTCCTTAATCGAAGCCTATGACTTTTATTTTATATTGGTTCTTATTCCAAAAGCAAAACTGAAAACCAACAGTATGTGTTATTAATTCTACAAAGCTGAATAGTATAAAATTTTCAGTTACATATTAAAGTCATCACCAAACGCAAATTTTATGTTATTAACTGACCTTAATTAGTTGAAAATTGACAGAAGTTATAATTCTGTAGCCTTTGAATGTCGAACCATTAGTATAATGGTTAGCGGCTTGTTGTAGTGGTCTAAGATTCGTCTAGTATTTTGGATACATACTGTCAAGAAATCTGCCACTAGATCACATGAGATTAATCCATAATGTAGTACTAAAAAATTCAAGATTATCTGAAACACCTCTTAATTATTAAGCCTGAAGCCTTAATAACTTAAACTACCAGTGGCTTTAGTTTACTTGTTCTGTGATCGATTTGATCAGTAAACCATAAAAATCCTTTTTAAGCATATTTATTAATCTACAATATGTTCTCGATTAAATCTTTTGTCAACAAGTTTCATTATATTTTGTCATATGGTTACTTGTGGAAGTCATGACAAATGCTTCGGTACATTTTTAAGTGATCAACTGGATAAAACTGCATCTCAGTGTTAATGTTCATTGTAATATTTGGACTTAAAGTCACTCAATCAGAATGAAAATTCTAGTATAATCTTCGAATTTTAAGTTGTTGATGGTCACCACTCTGATTGATTAGTTTTTGTTACTATGTGCTCATGATACAGACCCACATCGATTTGAAAGGTTCCGGACAGGATGATACGATCGGAGATGAATTCCACTTTTCCCCATTTATCAAAATATACTAAATATTATCTTACATATTGATTTGATTAATAATTAAAGTGTAACTAATCAGTGAAAAAAATACTTATCATTGTCATTCTCAAAAAGAAACTATACAGCAAATTATTTGAATATGAAAGAAAGTTTGTTTTCGAATTAGTTACCATGTAATTTATTGATTAACTGAAATTGAGATAATTATCATTTTTATTCCAGTAATACACACATAATGACTCTTTTCAGACATAAATTTTCAGACAAATATCTTTAAATTCAATCATTATTTTTGTTTTTCAAAAAAAAGTTTTCAGAAAAAGAAAAAATTACGCTAATGTTATAAGAGTTATCATTGATGAAAATAAATTCATCTTTATCCTTTCTACTTGGGAAGTGAGGAGGTGGGGAGGGGACCAGAAGGAGGCAGTATAAATACTCAGTAGTAAATTGATAAATAAATAAATAATGCTGACTAGGTATTTTTCGTTCTTTTTTGTTTTCTTCAAAATTTATTTCTGAAAATTTTTCTTCCAGCTAAACTATCATTATTGAATTTAGTTAGAAATAATGAATTAAAAGAAATAAAAATAAATAAATTGAAACATTTCATCGATGAAGTAAAATAGACAAATAAAACATGTCGAATGTAACATTATTTGTTCATGATTATGATTATCAAGTTACTTCTAGGTAAATTTATATGTTTTCAGAATGAAAAGAAAGATGCAGTGATTCATCAACTCTTGAATTGCCTTCAAATAACAGTAGACAGTTCTTACAATTAATCTCCCTTCTTTTTTCAAGTATTACAGTTCATATTAAAAGATCTATTATGATAAATTTTATTATCTTTTATCTTTCTATGATTAATCATTGAATAATATACTCAATATTCAATGTTCTATTTACGAAATATCACCTATTGATTTATATGAAATACACATCCACTTATCAATATCAATAAGATGGTTTATCTCAATTCATTTAAAAGTAAATACTACTGAAGTGTAAAGTTAATAGTTATTGTTTAAAAGACAAACAAACAAACAATCTTTTCATAGCATTCTAACAAGATATTGAAATATATTGAATTATTTAAGTAGATAATAAATGAAATAAAAGAATGAAGTACCTACATAAACTATGTCTCTTCTATCATATCAGGTTGTAAAGTGATAATTCGATCAAATAACCTATCATAAGTACCTTTATGGATACTACTGTTAAATAAGATATTTCATTCATACTGATAAACAATCTAGTGATGTTTTACATAGTTCCTTTCTCATTTAATTATGCTTCTTAACCTATTGAAGTTTTCATCAGCTAGAGTATAGTATGGAGTTAGCTAATACAGTACTTAAATGATACAGTAAAACTGCCCACTCAACTTGGTGAGAAACGCGTTGTTAGCGTTAACGCTCCAGCGAATATGAACTAAAAATGCATGTTATAGATATCATATCATAACTAGGATTAGTACTTTGGCTAACGATTAGAAAGTTTTGTTAAAATTAGGCTCAGAGTATTAGAGCTGTAGTTCAGTCACAGGTTTCAGAGTTAGAATGAGGTTCAACAATAAGAATAGTTGTAAAATCTTAGTATTAACTGAAATATTTAATTTCTACTTCGAATATTAATCCATATGATAAATGTTGTTTCTTATTTTAAGTTCCATTTGTATTGTCGAACCTTGAGTACATCAATGCCTTAAGATTGTGTCAAACGTCAGACAATTCCATAATTAGATTACAAGGTTATAGATTTGTTATAAAGTTGGGATATAGAGTTAAAAGTACGGTTGTTTAATTCATTTTATTGCCATTTATCTGTTAACAGAATTACTATAAAAAACTTGTTCCCTCTATCGTACAGAAGAACTAGAGAGGACCTAATAACAGTTTAAAAAATCCTTAGTAATAAACTTGGTCTTAGCATGCTCTTCTTATTATCGCCTTCCAGGATTGCAGGTAGAAATTGATATTACATATAACTGTGCTTAAGTACAAGTTTATAAGAGAGCATTTTACTTTATAGCACATTAGTAGACTTAGTTGAAATATATCAGCTTTGAAAGGTTAACACAACATATCAGTATAATAACGGTGTTTTGAAGGGATTCAAACACTAGTCATATAATTTTTCAGGGCTAAAAACTTTAGCTTTAGGATAGCTGATTTATTCTAATGCATGCTATCATGCTAAAGCAAACAATTATTAAAATGTTTCAGATAATTAAACTCTAACTTTAGGGACCTAATTATCGAGTCTTCCCTGATTACTGAAGGATTATCGGCATATCAAATTGAAATCTTCATCGCTGAGAAAGATGTACATCAATGTGAGTATTTTATTATAAAACCAAATCAAATATCAATTTTTAACTAACTCTGATAATGAATTAGGTGTCGTGTCGGTTGGTATCTAATGGAAACATTCATTTAAAATCCTGATTTAATTGGTGATCCCCTTAAGATTTAAATCATTATCATTTCGTTTTGCATTATGTGATATCACCACGAGTGGCCTGCTGCCGGACTAGTGGTACGACTAGTCAGCTGATAAGAAGGCTATCTGAAACAGGGTTGCATCGTGACTACTTCAAATCCCCCAGACTAGTGACCATATTCCAATTCAGTCTATAGAATTTGACCAGCACATTATATCCCTTCTTATTCAACATAATAAGATTCATTTATCATGAACACATTTAGCTGTGAGCCACAATTTTTGTGCAATTCTGGGATAGGCTAGTCAGACTGAAAATAATAGATTAAGGTTTAAATAATGCAACCTCATGGTTTGAATCAATACTGCTCAATCGTTCAATTAAGCTACGCATTACTTCTGTTTCAAAATAAAACATTAATTTGTTACACGTAAAATAGTAACATTTTACTTACTTATTCACAGGTACTACGCCATCACCAACTAATCCAGCGCTAGACGCAACTGCGGCAGCTTTCAAACCGACACTGGAAATGGAACTAGCTATAGTTTGCTGTATGTTATCATCGCTTTGATCGCTATGTTTTGTAATGTTGATTACATTTGTGGGCAATTTATCAGATTTATGATTTAAATCGATATTTAATGTTTGATCACATGTTGTAAATTGAATCCAATGGTTACATAATGCAAGGAATAAGAGATAGTAATCAATAACATTATTTTTTATTTTCATCTTTATTAGCTTTGTTGAATAGGAGAACAGATATGAATTCACTTAGAGACTGAAAATGAAAAGAATAAGAAAAAATAGAAATTTACAAAAAGGTACAGGAGAATTAAAAAAGTTAACTAAATTCATTTCACTCCGCAGAGATTAATACTTGAAGAAAAAATCTATAAATATACTGTTTCATTAGTCATGGTGCTGAAAAGTATCTGCCCATTTCCTTTATTAGTAGTTTCGTTTTAGAAACTAGAGAAAACACTGGAAAGCTACGTTATATTTTATTTCTAGAAATTTATGCCAACGCAGAAAAGTTGCCCATAAATAGGAAATGACAGGTAAGTTAGACATTGACTTGAGGTAAAATGTAGTTGATAACTACCATAATAGCAATAATAAAAAAAATAGGAAACTCTTTATTGATGTTAGTGGGTTTTAGATTGCTTTCAGCGAACGCTACTTGACTTAGATTTCATGATAAATAGTACTCATCAGTATGGCGTGAGGCGATGTTATTGGTGAGGAGAGAGGTGTGTAAGTGATGTGTTCTGTTGGGTTTGGAACCAGATTACCCGATTTCATTAAGTAAGCTAAATATCCTGTATTAAGTGTGTACTGTATGTCGTTAACAGAATAAATTTTGTTATGTTTTTATTCGTGTTTCATCATGATCTTTCCCAGGATTCAGCTTCACATTTCTAGACGACATTACAAAAGTATGTATGGTTATTGAAAACTGCAAAACCTATGATAATTAGCACTAACTAGGGATTGTTATTTATAAAATTCAGCTGTGAATTAAATAGTTTATTGGTTGTTTTTTAACAGAAATATCTTTACCTGTAGATCTTTGAAGGCATAGCAATTAAATTTCAGAATATTTCATTAGTTTAAACATTTTACAAATACTTGATATGAATGGGCTCATGCTAAATGACTATCATGAATTGTTAAAATACATAAAAAATTTGTTTGCCAATTACAGAAATGTTGCTACTATTGAAATAATAAGTAGACTTTTCTCATATAGAGGCTCATATAGATGATATAAAGTGATTGATACATTTTATTGCTTTAAGGAAAAAAATAAAATCAACATACTATCGAATGCTTTTACTAGCTTAAATGAAATAGAATATATCAGGTTTCGTTAACTAAGCATATGTGGAAAATGGGCTCAAATAGTCAGGCGAGTAGCCTATTTTCTTTCTAAGGTCAAATAGTTCTTTGATGCTATTCAGTTTTCACTCATAATATAATTAATATAATTATAAGGATATATAAATGAGGTTAATAAATCTTCGTTAAATTAGATTACTAAAAAAACAAAATAGCATAGCAAAATGAATTGTTTTAGTCTAAACAGATAAAATAAATTTGAATATTTCTACGTGTTCTATAATGGACACTGAGATAGTGAATACATAAATAAGCTAGTACCCAGAATGTGATGGAATATTATACTTCACTGATATTCAAAATTAAGAAACTGAAAATGTGAACTATTTACAGTTTATTGTCAGTAAGATACTACTTAAATTGACTTGAGTTAGACAATCAGTAGATGAGTCACTGGCTCGATTAACGATAAGGATATAGATGTACACATTTAACCTGAAAACAGTCTACAAAACTGATTGGTTACATTTGAAAATGTTATGGGCATCTGGGATCACTGAAATGCTGATCTGTTGTAATTTTCATGAAGTCACCTTTATGAAACAAACATTATCAATAATTACTATGACTACTAGAAACATTTATAAGCTGTCTTGTTACTATATTATTCATAACTGAAATAATTAATTACTTAAATAACCGCTAGTAAAAATAATAGTGAATTAATTTAAATCAAAATGGGTTTGTTTAAAATATGCATCACCTAAGGTCTGTTAGTACATAAACTTAACGTTTATTTTACTGATAGAGTTCTGATTTATCTCAACTATTATATGATCCGATTTGAAACTATAACTACTGAATATTACATTATGTTGAACATTATCAAATCTATTGTAGAATACAATGTACATGTAATATATGCATGTTTTATGGCTCAAATAAAGATAATTAGCTAATGTGTTATGAAGCTAAAACTGTAGATATTCAAGTTTATTGTTACATAGTCCTGTTTAGTGAATAACCTACATATCATAAATGACAAATTTGAAGGATTAATTACGATAAAAAAACATTGACATCATACAGGTACCGAGTTTAAGCAATAAGAGTGTCTGTGAAAATGAGTTCTATCAGAGTTTACGGGAAATTTATGCTATTTCGAAAATCAGATTTACTTAGATGTATACAGTGGAACTCTATGAACGGGAATACACAATCCATGTTTATTGCGGTAGTCATATACTTGAAACTGTATCGAAACGTACTCATGCAAATTCCTAAGTTACATCAAAACCATCATAATGCTACCACTGTTGTTTTTTTTAAAAAGTTTTCCACTGTCACATAGAATTAAATATTTTCGATTATTACTTTCATTTCTTTGGTTTATGATTCATGAACAGTAGTATAGTGTGAAAAAAAAAAGTGACTCACAATATCATGTTTGCTTAGATTTTATAATATCTGGAATTTTTGTAGGATTGAACCAATGTTACTCATTGTCTAAATTAGTATTCTGTAGACTACAAACATGTTTTGCTGATAAGCACTGATTAGTACAGAATTAAAGTCTTCAGACTCCTGTAATTAGCTTCTAACTAGTACACATTATTTAGTTATTCTAGATAATTTAATATTTAATTTATAACTTGTAAATAAACAAAATATACAACTTAGTTGTAGAAAAGGTCAAGAATGTTGATAAGGTTAGTGTATATACAGACAAATATCAATGCATATCATATGAAAATTATTCTGAATAAATAATCAACATATTAGTTATTAAATAAATTGCATACTGTTATCATTTGACAAACACAATTTGGTACCATACATAAAAAAACATTGAGAATGATTAATAGTTTAGTGTAAAATTAGACTATATGAAGTAGGAGATCTACATTGTGAATTAAGCAGTTTTCAGTTAGAATGTTATCAGCATACACTTAAAGTATGTAATAGAACATAAATCAAATCATAATAGTGCACTTGACAATTGTCAGACTCAATAGTTTATCATGCATACAGTATATACTATGTCATAATTATTATCAGTCACTTTTTAACTTAATAAAGAACAAATTAATAAGTCAAGACAATTATGATATATTTAGTGTATATTGACATTGTAAATTACAGTCACTTACCTAGTTAATGGTAGACAAAAGTTAAATAAATCTACTTTTACTCAAAACTTTACTCAAAAGATAGACTTAAGTCTACACCAAATATGAACTAATTCTTTCGACTTAGCATATTGCAAGTGACATTCATCAATGCGACTCATTGGCATCAATTTAGCTGGAGAATATTTTAGTTATCTTTGTTGTTGAATGTTGTCACAGACTGATGTCGGTTGAGTAGTGCTGTAAACGAAAAAGCATTGGACAGCTATTTCATTCTAGTATGGGACTTCTCAATAGTCCGTACTCTCGATCAATACAGGGGATCTAACCCAACATCGTCAGGTTATTGTTGCTGTAGAAAAAGTTGTGGAAATAATTAGAAAATTGTTATGTTGTTATGCTAGAAATTTCGTTTCTACAACCTATACCGCTGCTGTTAGCTGCGACTATGTGATTTTGACGGAATCGATTTCTAAACTAAATTACATACATTAAGTCTTGCATTAAATGAATAAGTGTACTGTATTCAGTTGACTAACTGAATGACAGTTAAGGTAATCCGTAAATATTTTATTCAACGAAACTAAGGTTATCCAAAACGGTGTTCCATATAGATGAATATGACATGTGGAATGAAAAACACAAATCAAGTGAAATCCTTAATGAAAACTACTCTCTAATACTCATCGCTTATTTACTAATAGAGAGTGATTGTTACGTAGTGAACACTAAAAAACAAATGAGATGTCATTGTAGCCATCTGAATGTTTACTAAATAATAATTTATTCGTCAAAATGATTTTGATTACCTTATAGAACTTTTTAAAACTACATTGGCCCCCAGTCGTACAGATTTTCAGTTAGCTATTAAACGACTAACTTGAGTTAATTGTGTTTGGATGATACATGATGCGATCAAAAAAGAGTTATTTGACAAAATATTTTTAGAAAGGTTAATGAATTATCAATGCAATAAAAGCAAACAATACTCAAGTATACTTAACATATATATAAAGTGTTATTCACGAAGAACAATTCGTCCTATTTGGTACTATTTAAGCTGAATACACATTCAACTTACTGTTAATGTCCCCAAACAAAACTCGTGTCTAATGAATAGCCCTTATAACCTGTTATTCACTAAACAAGACTTAAATATAACTTGGTGTTTTGTCGTTACTGCCTTTTTTATAAAGGAAATTCTCGCATAAACACATACAGTTCAAATCTCTATGGATCATTTTTATCCACTTAATAATCCATATAAATAAATAAAAATGGCGTTCTAAAGTAATCTGTTTAGAATTATGCATGTAGCATATATTAGCCTATAAGTGTTTATTGCATTTATGAAGTTAGTGAAAGCCTTTTCAATATAATGTTAACGTTAAACGCTTTATATGATATACTGAATGACAGTTTTTCTAATTTATATCTACTGTAAAGGAGTTCAAGGGTGAAACATAATAGCCGTTCAGTGCTTCTTTATGTTAATCAGTACTTTAAAAGGTACAAAATTGGTTTTAGCTAATATATATATATACTAACCGGCATGATGGTAGAGATCTATAATTGCTGAAAAATGTTGTTTTAGATTCTAAAAAAACTATTCAGAATAAACACACTTAGTAACTAATTCGTGATTTGATTGATTATTAGTGTTTTCTAAAGTTCTGAAATACTTTATTATTTCAGGAATTAACACTGACAAAAAGAATTGAGAAAATTAGTAATCAATTAGAAGGCCAGTATTTTTAAAATATTCTAGTATGCAGTGAGTCAAATTATTCACTGCCGTTCATAATATCATACTTATGTTTATTATGTAGTATTCTATAGGTTTATTATCCGTAGTTCTACAGACAAATGTTAAATCGTTTGTTTCACAATCTATTTGCAGTCAATTTTAAGCATTTTCTGTTTGATATTACGAATCAGTCTGAATTAGACAACCATCGATCACCAGGTAACACTGGTCAGCTGCTTCGCTCTCATATGAGACTCTTCAGTAGTGCACATCAGGACCCTATCTAGGGTCTATCTAGGACCCTCTGACTTTAAAATGAACGCTTTACCATAAGACTACTGAGTCAGCTCCCAACGGTTGATATTTCTAATTAAATCAATTAGCGATATATTTAGGCTGCCTGATCTACTGCCATTGGTGGGTTACTGCCTCACATCCAACACGACTGACTCCACTGGTCACGTGTTTTCACTTGAACTCCAGGAATTACTACAAGGAGTTAGCCATTGGTAAGCTGATACTGATTGTAATTGGGCGCTGTGACGAATGCTGGGCATTCTGTTCATTGATTTACTTTGAGAATAGTGAGAATATTTCATGTTCGTATCATTAATATTTAGCTAATTGTACTTTCTATAATTAACGAGAAATTTCTATTACTCATAAACCATTCCTTTACTCTAATGTATTTTGTCATTTAAATTATCATTTTAAATGAATGACTTTAGTAGAAAATAGAATTACTGCTTATACAATGTAAAACAATATGTATAAATGTACTGACATTCCAAATATTACAAAGGTGAAAATTTTACAAAATAGTGCAAATCTATTGCAAGATCATATATCAATTCGGATTATGCTGTTCTACCTGAATCTTTGTTCAGCATAATCCATATCGGAAAAAGACTAAACTCGAAAAGAGCGTAAATATCAAAGTTGTAAACTTTAGAAGCTTTGATGATGCAGTAGTTCAAACTTTGACTATGAGAGGAATCCCATATTTTATCATATTTTAAATATTCCTTTATTCAATAGATCATTTTGCTGTTTTCATTAAATGTTTGGCTTCCCTTCCTTAATAATCTTTTGTTAACAACTTTCACAGCTTTTCGAAATTATTATTTTCTCTGTGCCTATGTTCTTTCATCATAATTCTAGACATATATCTCTTATTTTCCTAATTGGTAGTCTTTTCTTATTTCTTATGCTAATTTAAATCTTATGTATGATAACGTAATCTAGATAATACTTTACGGTTCAAGTAAATGACATAGTCTAGAAGAATATTTTCTTGACTAAGTTATCTTTTCATTTTCTTCAATAACATAAGTTATCTATTTGCTTTAATGCACACTTGCTAAAACATAATTGATATCAGAAATGTGTATTTCCCTACCTCAGAAAGTACACTCTTATGTTTTTCTCTTTATAATGTTTACTAACGATTATAAACACTTCAATCACAATCTTTTAATAAACAACTAAACTCACTCTTACATTTTCCAACTTGAAATTGAAAAATAAAACACATGCATACTACGGTTACTCGTTTAAAATTCCAAACATTAAAATTGTGTAATTTTTTAAGTTAGATTGTGACTGGCAAGTGGAATCAAGGAAGCGCGTTTCGTCTTATTTGGGACTCATCGGCTGGATGTACCTTTATCATAATGTTGATGTTCACAGTGGGATTCCTGGATTCCACTTGCCAGTCAAAATCCAACTTAAATAATACTTGTGAAGCGATCCGCTCAGGATGCACATATAGCAACAGAGACTGACCAGCTTCAGTTTATAACAAATCAATGGGAATACACAAATACAATTGTGTAGTTAATTTTATTTGGTGGGAAACTCATCAACAAAGTATGTTTCTTACCAATTACTTTTCTTATTTGAAAAAAAGGGCTAAATAATGCACTGAATGAATCACTTAGTTTGTTTATATTGTGTATTAACATATAAACTGCCAAAAATTTAATTTGAATATACTGTTTGTTAAATTTATTCACAAGTTATTGAATGTTCAATTCGGCCACATAAAAGTGAAACTATTTTGCTAAAATAGGAATTTGTTTTTATGCATTACCTCCGACGAAATAGAAAACAATTAAATCACATGAAGGTAAATACAATTTCGGCTATGTGTGTATATATGTCTTCATTGAATTAATGCTAATATAAAAGAAACACTCGATTCTGTAGTTCGAATACTTGACACATTTCAATCAGTTTAGTAACCGTAAACTTGTCAAATAGTTAATGATATTAGTAGTATGAATAGTAATAAAAAATTGACACATTTTACACTGCAGGATATCTCTATTACTCTAGTATCTGACTAACTATACAGAAATGTGAAGTAAATAGATAGACATAAATTATAAATACGAACAAATCGAGTGACTGTGAGACTGTTCTTAGGCATTTTTATATTTGCAAATGTTTATGTCTTAGTGTGTGGTGTGTCGATTCCCCCTCCACTCTTTAAAATTTGTAGTTATATAACAATGGTACGGTGTAAGAAAGAAAGAAAAATCAACTGGATGGTGCTAGCCAATGAACAGTTGAATTATTCCATATAATTTTTATGACTTCTATTTAAGAAAACATTTTCAAAGAAATGAGTAAACTATTTACCATAAGTGAAAATCCAGAGAATTTTAATGCCATTCTCGTCTCTTGTAAACTTATGTTCGGTTCGTTTTGGGCCTTTAATATATACATGTCAAATACATGTACAAATATATACCAGTCTAGAGAGGAAAGGGCTGCACAGATTTCTGTATATAATAAACATTTTGCTTAAATACTTAAACTATATGATGGATTGGGGAAGAAAGAATAAACTGTTTACTACCTATTTATTTGTGCGTAAGAATAATGCCTTTAATTGTTTTACCAATTTCAATGTCTGCGTTAATAGTTATAAAAATTTAAGTATACCACATAAAAATTCAAAACTACTAGACATATTTCAATTTGATATCCCACAGAGAATATTCAGTAAGGATTTGTATGTAAGAAGTTAGGAAGATTAAGGTGAAGTGTTTTCCTGTCTATCCATAGATTGTTACATTCGATTCCTTGTGTTGTCATTGGTGTTCAGTTTGTTTCATTAAGAAAATAAAGTTTTACATAAGCCAAGTGAAGGGAAGCTGTACATTCATTTCTTTTTGTAAATGCATTCAATTAATAGATATGTTTATAATGAAAGTGACAGTATCCACCATACTTTAAGTATATATACTTTGAATAATCACATTAAATTTTTTCACTATGGTCTACATATCACGGATTATCATCTAGATTAGTAGTAAATAAATATGCGACATAACTTTAAAAGGGAATTATAATCTATCATATTTATTGAATAAACTATATAAATCTACAGTTCACACCAATGGATGATGATATGAGGGTTACGGGCAAGAAACCTTAGACGTAGGTCTCATACTATTTAGTACTCTTCAGGAAGGTGTATTTGCAATCACAAGGCAAACTGATAATCCTGTTAATTACTCTCAAACGACCATCCATCTGAAAATAATATCAGTAATGTAGGATTAGTCAGGCTACAGACTATATTCAGTTGGACTCATATGATCAGGTCAGTATAACAGAGAACTAGACAAATATTACAATGGTCGCTAATCAGACTTACTTGGACACAGTTTTCGTTTCTATAATGTTTGTAATAAGTTGGACACCATTTATAGACAATCAAAGAAATGCTAAAAATTAGGAAATACTGAAAATCTTTTAAAGCTTGTTTTGGAATAGTGTTACATTGTACAGCCGTAAACTCACCTGACATAGTACGCATAATCTTTTGTGTTTTATGCAGTGCAACCTAACTGATGACATTTGTGTTAAATTTGAGTTGATTATTGGTACACTTAAGTCATTTAGTGATAATGGGCCGCTCCACATATGAACATATTCCAGTCATTAATGAATTTTAAATACAATTTGAGGAATCCACTATGAATCCATTCGATAATAATTATAAAATTAACGTTAAGTTTAAGGGTTTTATGAGGGTCGTTTAGTTTGAATTTAAAGCCTAACCCACCAGAACTTGTATCCTTTTTAGGCAAAATTATAGTTCAACATTTCTGAACAATCGTAATATAACAGCCGTTTAACTTCTGTAGTTCTTAGTAATTAATTAATTTCAGATGCGAATTGTTAATGTTATACATAAAGGTTGGCAATTTTAATGCTCTTGCATATTTCACGTAATAGTGTTAATATTTGTTAGCGAGCTAATACTAGATAAGTAGTGGCTTCGGTTGATTAGTATGTGGTTGACATTATGTTTCACTCTACTATGAACTAAGTAGATGAATGATACCAACAGCCTATTTTTGATATTCACTCTGTGATTCGAACCCAGTAAGTCTAACTTGGCAATCATTGTACTCAAAGTAATTTGTGTTTGAATATAACTTATGCATAATAACAAACTATTAGAAATATGTAAAACTGAATGACAAACCAATGAAGAGAAATTCTTGATGAATCACATTATATGTATATTAAGATTGTGAATTTTATACACCAGTGAATAAAATTAGTACAACTCAGTTACAGAGGAATTCATTATTGAAATACTCACAAATAGTTACTATGTACAAGGTATTCCAAAATGTAAATACTTAAAGTGACTTTGACACACCAAAGGAGGAAATGTAAGATATAACTTCCTGATCTACGTTATACAATTTTCTTTTACATTTAGTATTCTTTTAACTAAAAACTACTAAAATTAGCAAGTTTTTATATACTTGTATGTTTCACTTAATTAAATGTCATAAGGAATATACTTCATTCAGCATAAAATATCATTTTATAATGAACCTTGATATACAGCATGTGAATTGTTTTGTTTGTTTTGATTTCTTTATTATTGTTGTTATACAAACAAATAAATAAGAAATCGTTATCTTCTATACTTCACAATCTAATCTAATGTCTATAAAACATATGCTTATTATCTAATTATCTATGGGTGTTATTGTTATTGTTCTCGATTTTATAGTAATTTGTTGTATCCTATTTGTTGTGCATGCGCAGATTGTTGAAATTACACAAATATCTTACGTGTGTGTATGAGAGAAAGAGTGAGAGTGTAAATAAATCTATAGATACTAATACATATTAAATGACTTGATCTATAGCCTGTCAAGCTTGTCATATATCTACATATATAGATACCTATACATTCTGCAATAAAATCATTTTACTTTAGAAATTAAGAGAAAAATACGAGATGGTTTCTCTCGCTGAAAATTTTTTCTTTCGTTTTACCATGACATTTAGCGTACAAAACAAATTCAATAATTCGTCTTAATATATTTTGCATATGATTTTCTCTGTCTAAATCATTTAGATTATGAATACATAATTTATGATTAAAGATAAAAAGAGAAAACACAAAGATAATCGTCATAAAGAAAAATCATTTTCTGTTCTTTTTTCCACTTTTTTTTCGTTAATCTAGTTAATTTGATTGCGTAAATTTATTGTTGTCTTTTTATTTTACCTTAAATCATTATTTTAATGATATCATGCATAAAGAAGAATGATTTCTGTTGTTAATATTATCCCCATATCTACTGATATAGATAACAGTAGTAATAGACGTATTATGGACATGATTTAATTCGTGTATAAATTGATGATTATTTGCAGACACTGTAATAATAATATATTGATGTTGACGTAAGATATTATTCTTCTGTTGAAAAGAATTAATGAATTTGATCTCAGTTAGCTGACATTATAATTAGATTTCAGTAGTACAAAATTACTTTACTACGTAGGAGTGCATTTCAATATGGGTAAAAAGGAAATATATATGCATGTATACTAACAGACATCAGCAGTATTCTTTAGACTAAATATTCTACAAAAAAGTTTCGATGATGAAGCGTAAGTTATGGAAACAAATAAGTGTAGATTTCTAAGTGTATGTACTATTACGGTAGTAGTAACTATTGACAATATCTACTACAACTAAAATTCAGTCAAAATATCAACTTTTATCAAACCTGAGGAATATGCTGTCAGTGATAGCAAATATTGTTGTGACTGTAATGTCATGAAAATTTTTTGTGTGATGATGAAAATACATAGACTGTAATTATTTTGATTTTTTAGGTCTTTCTATTCAACTACTTAAAAATTAGAAATAATATTGTACGAATATAAAGTTTCTTTTTCAGAAGGAAATTTTAATCAGTGTTCCAGTCAACAGTTATACATTCAAACAAGATTTACTATAGTCTATCATCTTACATAATGTTAAATATAGAGTCATTTTAATGGCATATAAGTTATACTTTCCTTCCACCTCTTTACCATTTAAAGTTATGTGGATAATGCCATTATGATAAACAATCGATTAAATGCGTCAACTAATGTCACCATATAACTAAGTAGGTATGACAGTGTGTATAGATAATTATTGTATAACTTAAAGTTGTGTGTACTTTGTAGACCTCTATGAACAGTTCTAATTGTGTATTCTAAATGACTATTTATGAAATTAATAATTTAGTCTATAGTTTGATGAATTTCTCTATTCACCAACAAGATAATTATTTGAATATATCGATGAAAGAATGGTAACAGTCGAAAAACAGACAAAATGTAAGTAAATAAACCATAGCTTAACAAAAAAAATTATGCATGCAAATACTTTCAATCCATTCAATCTCTTTCCTCCTACCATTTTGATTATGAAATTAATGCATTTTCTTAACTCAAGGGAAATCAAGAACTATTCGATAGTAATTAAATTTTATAACAAAAAGAAAAAAAACAGTAGAACATATTAATTCATATTATTTTATTGGTAAATTAATACACATGGGATTAAGATATTGTTCTCATCTAAGTTAAATCTCATATTCATCATTCATAAAATTCAATCTGAATGAATAAATTAATAAAATAATTGAAAAAGATGAAAAAAAATTAAAATTTTTCTGTCAACAATTTCGGTTGAACTTGATTTACTAAAAGATTTTTAGAGTTTCTTGTTCTCTTTTACTTAATTTTACATTTTATGAAATTAATTTTCACTTCATTATCTATTCACAATAGAAATTCGTAACTGTTTGATGGTATGCATTTTGTTCTTTCTTTTTAATTCTTTATCATCTTCTTCATTAAAAGAACTTTCTTTTTGTTTTTTCTTACCGAAAGAGAAAAAACAAAAGTTATTTATCACATTGAATGTATACACAGTGTAATTGATTTGATTGTTAAGTATGATAGAATTAATTACACATTTTAATAAGTAGTATTCTGTTAACCTAGTTAAATACAATTTTATTCTTCCTTATTATTTGAATAGGTATTTATAGATGTTTAAAAGAGGCATTCTTTATAATCAGGAAATAAACAATTCAATTTTAAAGAATTAAATGTAAAATTAGTCTTATTTCCTACTTTGGTTAGTAAGTGAAGAGTACTGTGTAGTACTTGAATACTGATTACTTAATAAATGATAGTTTCACTTCTGTATCTATAGCATATTTAAAGCTATTGTAAAGTTTTGAATGAAAGACTTTAATAAGTTCCTGTCAAAAGATCAATTATTTTATCATCAAAATTTATATTCATTGACATAGATACTACTCGAATATATAACCGTGAAAACTCTTTAAGAAAAATATCGTTACTTAATACTTAAAAGTGTTTTAATTGTAGAATTCAAACATACATTCAACTTTGATTAGATTAGTGAAGCCTAATGCATTGACGAATTAGCATTTGATCACTGGTATGTTTTATTCTATATCAGAAATTGAGAAAAATGTTTGTCAAGATATAATTTCTTGAAGCTTATTTTCTACTTACTTCATAATGTTTATCGTGATTAAACAAGATAATTTAACTTTAGATGTATACAAATTTATAATACGGTGGGAATGTAAATCTCGATCTTCATTTTAGATCACAGTCTCCAGATAATCTGTTATATCATATATTTAATTAAGGCATTATTTAAGTTTACTGATTTAACAATTTGTCATTATCATGATTGAACTATGTAAGGCTATTTTCTAACAGTTATTCTTTGCAACTTTTCAGTTTAATCATTTCACATATAATCTCAATTAGTTAAAATTTATAGTCATATATAGCCGATAACTTATATCAGTAGTAGGTGGCATATTTAATCTCAGTCAAGTTAGCTCTGTTGTTAAAAACGTCGTGTAAATTCCAGTCTGGAACTAAATGTTTCTTGAATATTATTTAGTAAAATGATTTCTATCAGTGTAATCATTAACGCAAGACATACATTCTAACCATAAAGAACTTATATGTATGAACTTTTAAGAAAACAAAAGACAGTGAAACTATCACCTATTCAGTACTGACTTCTTAACTTTCAATAATTCTTGAGTTAAAGATATTTCAAATTATACATACTCAAATTCATTCAATTAATCAATCAATACCTGATACTCCATGTGGAGCATAGGCCGCCGACCAGCCTTCTGCAACCAACTTTGTCCTTGACTATTCAATAAAAACCTTAATAGCATACTCAAATTAATGATATCTTTTCATTGTATTTTATTACGTTTTAATAAATTCTCATTTTGAAATATAGTTTGTCTGGTTACCAAGGTTATAGTACAATGTAACACGAAGGTCATTTATTGTCTATCAAAGTTATACACAAATGTAATTACTACATGCATTGCAAACAATAAAGGACAGTGGAGTGATTGAATTAATATACTGAATTTCTTATTGTCTTAAATTCGTTATGTTAATATGCTTTCCATTTACTAAAATCATTGACCATTATGAATATTAATTAAAATATTAATTTGTATAATTTTAAATGAGCTAAAAAATAGAGACTTTATGTTTCTGACATTTGCCTGCTTTCATCTTCTCTTTTTCACTCTTATCTTCTATACGTGTTTTTTCACTTAGAAATATACATTCACTCAACAATAGTAATAATAAATAGTAATGAATTTCTTTATAAATTTGTCTACTGAATGTGTATATGTATATGCATAGCTTCAGAACCGTCAGTTCCATGTGAACCATCGACAACTATACACGTAAAGATATCTATGTCACACAATAGGTATTTAAAGATATTCAACTGACAATATTCATTAAGTACAACAAAAGTATATGCAATCACAATTTACATGCATATACATGTACTCAATACAACTAGTCATAATAAATAATTTAATTAATTTTCTTTACGCATTGTCATATTTTTAATATAATTGCCTCTTTTACTCAAATGAATATAATTCACGTGATTTTCAAATTATATTTGTTAATATTGATAATTGAATGAGAACCTGTACAATGTACTACACATTTAAACAAATGAAAAGACTAAAATTCAATATATCAATCAATAACTAATTAAATATTGTTTTTTTTTTTAATTTTTCATCAACAGGTTGTTCATTTGTTGTTAATTGGCGCCTACATTTATAGTTTTAACGAAAAGTAAGATAAGCACTACTATTTACAAGATTCTAATATAAGGTTAAGTGATCAAGTTTAGTAGTGAGAATGACTTGTTTAAAGAAGTAATTAGTTCGTAGGTTGTATTTGTTAGTTCATTTGTAACTAGTTACAAGTTATAGCAAGAAATCACCATTGGGGCTCAATGACTCCAGAGCTATATAGCGAAGGGACTCAAGTTGGAACTGTAAGATTTTTACTTTATGTGAGTTCTAATTGGTTAGGCATTTGGTGATAGATACTTGGAAAAAGGCTCCATACTATGATTTCATGCTAATAATAACTAATTAACCAAAAGTACCTACACTCATGAGGTAAAAGCAACTTTTATACTACAGAAAACCGGTCACCTAAATAACAAACAGTAAAGCTAGACGACACGGCTTCAAATTCAACAGGGAATCTAGGTACACCTTCTAGATAAGTTCTTATAAGCATGGAACCTATGCCCAGGGATTTATATCAACTACCTCAAACCGATTAACATTTCAGCAGACTGCATTCAATGTCGAGTTACATAATCCGGTAGCCACACTAAAACTCAATCGACAAAATTCCGTCAGTTCTGAAGTAGTAGATAATTTTAACGCTGGTCACTACTCTGCGATCAAACAACTAAAATAAATCCTAATCTGTAATGTCACAACTGTAATTAGATTTAGTGGTTAACATAGTTTTGAATTTTGACATTTTATGTTATTCTTTCAGTTGATTAAGTATGATAACTAGTTTATATATATATATATATTAAATAAACTAGTTATATATATATATGCAGTTAACCAGATAACCAAACAGTAAAGATAATTTTGCCTTATGAAGATTATTCATTCATTCACTTTAAATGATTAGAAGTAAAATGTTTACATAATTTAATTAAACGAGACAACTCTTAATTTATTTGTCATTGATTGGCTTTTTTATTGTCACATATATAGACACACGGAGACAAGAATAGATAAGCAGATCATATAAATAAAGCAAAAACAGATGTGAATCTATCAAAGTTAATCATGACAAAAGTCACTGAGAATGGTAGAAATAACCAGAAAAAAGTAGGTAGTAGAATCCTACAATAAAGCAACATAGTAGTAGGTAGGACGAAGTAATTAATCATTTACTTCTGTAATATCTAGTATTACAATAATCCGGTTCTAACACCATGTTCAGTATTAGTTAGATACTAAATGTTTTGTTTTTTTCAAGCAAACTGAAATAACAGAAATCATATGAGATGGATAGATATAAGTAGTTCTTTCATGGATATTTAATTAGGATATTTTGAAATTCTGTTGGATTTTCATAGTTATAGTAGACTACTGATACTTTCTTAACATCTGGAATATGGGTTTTAGGTGTTTTGACGAAAATTTTGATATAAATGTTTGCGAATATACTACTTATACAATCAAATGATAAGAAGGTTTCTGTGGAAAAATCTTTCACCTTATGCAACTACATTTTAATTTTTAAATGGTTAAATGTAGGATCATTTTTAAGGCTCGTAATACATTCATTTCATCCTTATTTATGTTCACTGAGCCACAATTAGAACTTATGCTTACATGTACATGATTCTGCGTTGTTCATGACTGACTGATTGATTCAAGGAGCTGAAAATCGATTAACCTAACTTCTGAATAAAATCAATTATATAGCTAATTGTCTTGAGAGTTACCCCATATATCAGTAATCTGATAGATAATTTAGATGACATTATTATTTACATTTCATGTAACGTGCAACAACCTTGTATTTATATTACTTTATGGAGCACAGTGATTTAATCATAGTTTTATGAACTAGTTACTTTGATTCTTACATGAATTCATAGACAAATGATATTATGCGGCGCTATACTCATTATGTTAAGATACTGTTCAGTATAATCCACCAGGTATTCTAGAAACTTAATGAAGCTCATAGCTATTTATGAAATGATTAAGTTGGATTGTAGCTGATAAGTAAAGTCCACGTGTTACTTCCACTTATGAACTCGTTGGCTTGATATGCCTCCATTCCAGCTTAGATGTTTACACCGATACTCCAACGCATTACGGTTTACGTCAAACAGCACCATATTTACCACTAAGATATCAAGCTCTAATACGAACATCACCATTGGGATCAGGTACATTAAGCTTACGAGTTTAGAATGGGACAAAAAGCGAGTTCTGGATTCAAAATGCCAGTCAAAACACAACTTAAATCCCACTTGTAAATTGTCGCTGCATATATGTAATCTTCTCAGGATGCACATTTGACAACTAATCAATTTAACTCTGTATCAAACTAATGGGAACAATCAAACACATTCAACTTTTACCTTAAGAGAAGTTTAAGAAATCACTTTAAGTTAGTTTGCCTATAATCCATTCATTCATATGTAACGTAGAACCCGACGCGTATGCACACGGATTCAAGATGTCTCACCACAAGATTAACAAAACAGAAAATTCAAGAGAATAGAATAGATCAAACAAAAGCATAAAAGAATGATAGAACTTAAGAACTAGTAAAATATAAAAAATGAATATAGTTACGCCATTACAACCGATTTTTTTTCATGTTACCCTCTAACAACGCTCAAAATTACCCCGTTTATCTAAGATTACTGGACATTTTATATTTATTTTCCAGTTAAAATTATTTAGAGACGAGAACGGTCAATCATTTAGTAATAAAATGACTCGTTACGTAATTTTCATTGAAAGATTCCTCTGAACACAGATAATATGCACAATAGGTGTATGTCATCTGTCATTTAGTTAAAACTTTTTATTAACTAACTGCCTAAAATAATAAAACGAGTTCTTATATCTCAAAGTTCACTAATTTCAAAATGAAGTAAGACTTAATTCTAATATATTTGACAAGAAAAATGATCCCTTTTTTTGAACTCTTTTATAATCAACTAATAATCTTAGTATTTTCAAAAGTGTGAAACCATAAGCAATTTGAAATTTTACTGTAAAATAAAATCTCGATCACTGAGAGTACAAGTGCAATAATTGTGTATGTTATATGTAGTGCATACAAATGTAACGGATAACTGATTCCATTTAAATTCAATAGACATCCTTTAAAAACTCTTTTAATCGGATTCTTCAACATTTAGGTAAAATAGAATAAACTCAATAGATCTTAACTAAAACTTGCATATGTTTTGTCGTTAATTATGCATAAGTCTACAACCAATTCCATTACCAAGTAGTATGGAGAAATCAATTCTATGCGCTAAAGTTATCTCTAATGTTTTATTTTTCATTTTATGTGCTGAATCAGCCGTTTTCAATCCTTTTTACGTTCATTCAACTAGATAACTACTGCATATAAAAAGTGCAATTATCATGTTGTAAACCAAAATGTTCACTTTATTTATGCTTTGCATTCAATGTTTCGAATTGAGTTACATTCAGATTTTCACTGAACAGGTAACGAAACTTCAGACACTAAAATTACTTTATAATATGAAGAACTCATCAGCCAAATATATAAAAAAAAGACCAATAAAAATGATAAGCATTGCACACTTTATCCCCACTATTAGTAATTACTGAACATAAGTTTTCTGAAATCTAATTACAATGAAGAAAAATTGTATTCTTATCCAGAAAAACAGATGTCATTTTTAGACGTTATTCCTTAAGGAACGACCAGTTAGAAAGATTCACGTTTACTGATATCACAACTCAGTTAATTATTTAAAAATTACTTATTGTTTTTTTTGACGGGTGCTTCAATTACTCCCGGATATTTCTTGGATACAATTCCGTGTTTTCTGTTTCGACGAAAAAATAAGAATAGAAAAGTATTCAGTAAAAAAACATACTAAAGATATTTAAGTAATCATGTTTCAACAGTTGAAGTTCACCATCGTGGATAAAGACGGTATGTGATCAGACTGTCTTAGTTTGTGTCTATTTTGAGCAGTCTAGCTGATAGTCACAAGGTTTAATAAAGTTGGGCTCTAGCTACAAGCAAAATGTAGTGTGTTCAATTCATCATACTTAAAAACAATTACTTGATTGAATCTGAATCCTAGTGTCGTTGTTCAAACTGGAACTGAGATCAATTGACTCAATAGATAATAACCTAAAATTAGAAGGAAAATATTGTAGATTTGAATTCAGACTTTAGCATCAATATAGATGCAATTACATTTAGGTGATGAGCTTTAAGTAGGATGATTTCCAAAATCTAAACGAATGTTTCGAATATTCCATGATAATGATAGACCCAATTCCTTCTTCATGTTACTTGGGTAAAATAATAGTAGTTTAAAACCAGCTTAAACTCTTATTTGTTTAATTAATGAACACAGTCATGAAAAGGTAAATAACATTTACTTATATCCGTCATCAAATTTAATAAAGTATTATCGTTTTACATCGAATTTTTGAAATGTATGTAAATGATATAATCGTTTCTGTTTGGTTTCAACAAAAAAGCATGGAAGATATATACGGTTATCCGCTAGCTGATTGTTTACATTTCAAGAAAGTTATCAACTAAGATAAATCTAAACACACAGCTTTGCAATTAAATGTTTGTGTTATGCAATGAATCGAATAATCAGTATGATTATAAGTGCATAGAAACTAGTTATTTGAATAGGGCAATTACCTGTATATTCAAATGAATGAAGAATTATAGTCAGTTTCATGACTTAGATATACGGAAATAAAAGAAATATTTACTTTCACTTAGCTTTTCATCACCAGCCTAAACTTATAGGTTTCTTTGTAAAGATTATGTAGGTTATACTTTATGAATATAGTGTTACTAAATTTTTAATGTGCTGGGTAATGTTACAAATTCAGTAGTATCGATTAGGAAACAATAAATGAACAGGGTAGTGACAAATAAACAGATTCCGAATTGCAGAGTAGGATGGTTCGTAACACTTTGTTAAGAATCCGTACTTCATATTAATTAAGTATTAACACAGGGAATATAAATTAATAGACAAAAAGATCAGGTGTAGTACGAAAGAAAGCTAAAAGAAGATTAGTAAGTCAACTGTAACTAGATTTTGCATATGCTATGGTGATCACCTACTAAAAAAGTTGGTTATGATCGCAAAGACGTATTTTACAAACGACAATATCGCTGATTTGGTTGAATATGATAAGTAACTGGGAAGGTTTTATTTACGCGTCACTCTAGTGAATATAAAGCACAAGTAATTATTAACTGTTCATTTCTCAGTGTTTACAAAATTCGATAAATAGTAATAAACTAGAATAATCTGTTTGTCTGCCTCGCTTCATTGACTCAGTTGATTACATGAACATACATATGACACTTAATGCCACTATAATTCTGCGGTGGCTTATATTAGCTAGCAGTTAGAAATATGCTTTGAAAATTGGAAAATACTTAAAACATTTAGAATGATATAAAAGTAGACTTAGCCAAACGACAATTTGCGATTGATGTCGTTCACAGTGTATTCAGATGCCATCATCACTCATTATTGAGATTTAGATCTGTTGAATGTTATTGGCTAACTGAGCATAGTATTTTAGTGAATAATAATTTGGTATAGAACTGTATCAAAAATGATGAATTTCAAATATGGTAAAATATACATTCTAGATTCAACTACTTTCCACGAACTAAATATTCCCAAAAGCGTATTGCTATAAATTATTGCTGAATTCTTTCTTTTAAGACAAAAATATGACAACAATGACTGAGTTAGTGTCACTCTGAATATTTAAAACAAGATATCAAGTACCAGTACTATCTACCTTCCCACTTAACACTAATTTGATATCAATTGTTGATAGACATTTTTGGAAACAATCCACAAATTTAACGCACTAACTGTAATATAACAAGTATAAAATTATGAAAAGGAAACCTGATATAGATAAAGTAATTAATTACTAACAACAGTTGTTATCTTGCTTGTAACTGTAATCGTTGTCCCACATATAATGTGTGTATATTCATGAGAATCAAAACAAGAATAGAAAGAATTGTGAATAGAATCAATTAACCAACTATTCTTCTTCATATAATACCCTGAAATAGTCAGCACTAAAGGAAAATGTGACTATATACGAATAGGCATATATATATATATATATATATATATATATATATATATAATATCATTGTAAACTTCGAATATAATAAATGGCACACACCAATTTCAGTGAAAACTTCATCTTAGTGACTTTTTGTTGAACCTAATTGGTTTCATTTTGGCTTAGTTTCTAGAAACAAAAAAGTGAATGAAGCAACTGTTGCAGCAGACAAAAAGAAACAACAATATTCAATTATGTTGTACTCTTGCCAATAATCTACATTGTTTTATATTTTTTTGTTTACTTCTTAGTTTCTCCACTACCCCCTCCTTCAGATTATCATAGTGTTTTCTATTTCATAGGATCTCTACGCAACTATTTCTGTTTGTTTTGAATACTGTGTTTATGAATGTTCAAATGAAGGAAATATAAACTGTCTATGCAATTATTGTATGTACACAGAAGAACAGAATGAAATGTAGATAAGTGATAAAACTAAATCATTGTTACAAATGTTGTATATCCTTTTTCATATGAATACAATAATGTTTAAACAGTTATTAGTATCACCATTATCATAAATATAGTCATAGAATAGAAAATATACATAAACGATAGAAAAAAAAACATTTTTCTTAAATTGATCACTTGTTCAATATTTAATTTTACATTTTCAATGGTGCTATTTTCTTTTATTCAGTAAATGAATAAAACTAAGATACATTTAACAGGAAGTTATAGTGATGACAAAAATGATGAGAAAGTTCGTTTTAAAAATCAATTTCAATTGTTATTCACATCTTTCTTGTATTTAGGTATTATTTTAGGGAAGTGGTCTACTAAAGAATAACAATATGCATTGCTTTTTGTTGCTATGTTACTTAACAATAATTAGGCTACTTTTTAATCAGATTTTTTTCTAACAAAAGGATAAACGATTCTTTTTGCCAAACCTAATATAAAATTGATAGAATCACTGAATAGAGAATATTCAGAACAGTTAGTTAGTTTATTTCGAATATTACTGTATGTATGTACTATATGGAACCTGGCACATGTATACATAGAACCATGTTACCATACCTCAAAAGCACACAAATCAGTAGAAGTAAAAGTTACGTCAATGATAACTATAAACAAAGCAAAAAGAGATAGGAAGTATGGAATATGGTTCACGGAGAAGGTATTGGTATATGGAAAGAAGCTATGAAATAATTCTAGGCTGACGATTTAAGAGAGGGTAGATAGTATATACACTTGCGCCACTGTGAGTGATTCTGAGCCATGCTACCCAAAGTTTCAAGCCACTGAATACGGCATTCGCGCATACCCCAACCAGGAAGACTGCATCTACAAATGCCACTCAAACCAGCAGTCGTTGATTTCATAGATTAATACCACGTTCAGGATACTCCACTCCTAGCTTCCTTCCATCCTACCCCTATATCAATCATCTCAGCAAATTGAGGTAGACGGTGGTTAGTCACACGTAACACATGTTCAAACCACCTTAGTCGATGAAGATTCACATACTCTTCGGCTGATTTACCACCTTTCTATAATACCCTGCTTCTAACCTCAACACTGCTTACTCAGTGATCCCAGCTTACACAAGTTGTGCTCCGAAGATATCGATGGCCAAATACTAATCTATTAGTACCATCTACTCTTAATAACCGCATTTCACATCCATAGATTGCGAGCTGCTGCGCAGTATACTTGGTCTTTCGTTAAGAGACGAATTTCTCGCCTATGCCACAGGTGACGTAAGTTTTGCAGTATCCAAACGAGCTTTTTAAACACCTACCGAGATTTCGTTAGACACAAACCCATTAGGGTTTATCAAACTTCAAAATAATTGAAGTAGTGAGCGCGCTCAACTGCTTCATTTCCAATCTTGTGCTCAGGTCTTGAACCAGATCAGTCCTGAATCAACAGTTTGCATTTAGAGGGGGATAAACGCATCCTGAACATACTTGTATTATTACTCATCGCCATCGAGAAATTGTGTGTTTTATCAGAGTTTTCACTTTACAAAACTGTTATCTGTGTACTCTAAGTCAAAAAGTGAATCTCCTGGTAAGAGATCAATTTAATTACTGATCTTTGTTGAAGTGGTAAAAGTAAATTTTCGTAATATTTGATCATGAAGAAAAGGGTGCATATTCATCCAATTAAATGTAAACGAAACTGTCAAAATTTGCAAGAACTATATGATTTCGGAATAACTTTGTAGACTGAATAATAATTACTGAATAAAAGAAACATTGTAGTTCATAGGATAGATGGAAAATATCCACAAGTCTTAATAAAATGTTCCACGTGACTAAAAGGCATTTGAATTTTTCCTTTTATTTGATACAGATTGCAAATTATCAGTCTCTAATGTTATATATGCACCCATAAATGGATTACCACGATACAGTGTAAGACTACAAGTACTATTTGAGTTTTACTGTTGTCGGTAAGTGTAATCCAAGACACATGTTTTGTCCTACTCGGGACTCGTCACCTTAATAAACGTGTATCTCACTGTTGATGCTCACACTAGCACTCGAAGTAAGCTTGTTTCGTAATAAACTTTATCATATTTATCACTCATTGTGAGATGAGAATGACTGGATAGCCATTTCATTACAGTATGGAACCTTTGATTAATTCATTAAATCATTGTTGTCTATGTTGCACTGCTCACCTATATTTATGCCAGTAGGTGAATATTGTTGAAGTTAGATTACAAGTATTATGGAATTCAGCTGATTTGTTTGGGAATCACCATCTCGACCGAGGTAATCACAGTGAGTATTACGTATATCCAAATTATTTCTATGTTTAATATTGACCAAGGTGTTAAGGAGATTAGAAGAAACTTAAGAGTGGGTAAATCAAAATGTAGCAATAGTCTACGAACTTACTGACTACTGGCCAATATCATAGTGTTCGGTAAAGACTAATTGGCTAGACACAGAACGATCACTGTGCCTAATGGTTGATAAAGTTGACTGAACAGAATATGAATCAATAGCCTTAGTACAGATTTACTCACTATTAATCAACCTATACACCAACTAATTTAATTGATTATTTCATTTTTCTCTTATTATGTTTCCTACATCTGGCTATTTGGCAACCAATTAAACGTTTTCTACATCTTAGTGTAAAAGCTTACAGTGAAACAAACATGTTATAGATTCTAAGTTGATTTCGACCTACTAAATACATCAAAATATGGTATAAACTAAATGCCTTCAAATGACTATCATGATATTTATTCCATCGTCATTTTATCACTTAAAAAGAAAACAAATTCACTAAAATGCATCCAAAATATAAAAACGATTAATTGATTAATTGATTGATTAGATAACTTTTAGTAATAGGAACTTAATTAAAAATCAATATTTACCGATCAAAACATCCTAATAACCATGTCCAGTCATGTCACAAACAGTTATTTTTTCATTGATTTCTATTAATAAAAACTGCAATAAACTTTTATTTCACTTTCATTCTACTATACATCTTGAATATTGAATCCCTATATTGAAATAATTAATTATTCGTAGGTTAGTTTAATTTCAGTAGAACACGATTATGATAATTCAATTAATAAATAACATAAGTGAGAATTCTATCACTGGGTGCCGACTCAGTGGTGTAGATGCTTAGACGTTCACCGTTTACCTGAAGCCCCTCTTCCACGGTGAGGAATCTGGAGTGCACACTGTTGAGGAGTTTCACACTAGAACAAAACAAATGTTCAATGCTTCCTAGTTTTCAATGATACCCTGCCAACATCAATCTGTGACATATCCAATCAAATAAATTAATGAATTTCTTTTATGTAATTAATTTGCCTAATGAATTCGAATAAAGCAATGAATAATAATTAACGTTAAATAATATGAATTCATTTTCACTTTTATTGATTCTCATCAACTGCAACGAAATCATAATTTCTTATTAAATCATAAGGCCATAATAAGTGATTATAAGCGTTGAAAATTGAAAACAAATAAATTAAAATAACATGGGAAATTCATTTAACAAATAAATAGAAATGTACGTTTATGATGTACGATTGTAATGCAGATGATGAGAACCAACGGAATACAAAGCAAAATGTCTCTTTGTAATTTAGACTACAATGTAGTATATGGGCTTGCCTTAGCTATTCTAATCCTATCAAGGAAAATCTAGAAAATGTCTACACTATTTGGTAAGCACCTGGTGGAGCATCCAAAAAGCATAAAGTTATTAAGTAAAACTCATTTTAATATCACACGGTGAGAAATTGTAATGTTAAACATTTCTGTGATTAAAATTCCTGCAAAATAAACAATATGCAAAATTTCTTAACTTAAAGTTAGCTTAAATTTAATCTAATCTTATACCTAATCCTAGCGTAACCATAACTTTGAAGCGTAAACACAATTAAATGAAATCTACTTAAAGAACAATTTTCTTTCTTGTGAAAGGCTTTATAATACGGCTTTATATTACTATATGACTGAGTTATGATATCATTTGTTAACACACAAACAGAAAATCATATTAAGAGCTTGACTGATTTCATAAACTTTGGATAATGTGCTTATCCATCTTAGTATTACTTTATTTTGCTGATAGAATACTTAATTTTAAATCGCTCTTTTTTGATTGGATGAAACTAGCCTTAATTGCATGAAGATGGTTAGCTCATTTGTCTAGCTCATTGTTAGATTTCCCAAATGCACGCTGATTGATTTAAGTGGTTAATTATCGCAGACATTTTAAGAATCACTCAAACTTGTTACTTTACTATACTAAGGTCATATTTTATTTTTTGCTTTAGTAAACTATATGCTATTCAATGTACTGAAAGTAAACGATAGTCTACAAATGATTTTTTTTGATGGAAACCTTGGGAATTTTCAATAAGAGACAAAGATAATAAACTCCCAAATGTAGTAAAATTTTGATTAAATGAAACTTAAGTGAAGTGTATGAATCTTTCACGTAGATATTTCAAACGCTATTTTCTTTTAGATGATTGTAATCAAGTTTTTAGAAAAATTTTCTATGGAAATGTAAATACTCAGTGACAATATTTCGTTTTTACTTTATACTTGTTGATAATGACACCTCTTGAATAATATACAATTCATATAATGCCTATTCACCATATTCATAATACAGAGCTATTATTATTCATATGGAATTCTCTTCAGCTTGCATCATTACGCTAGTAATTGCTGTCAGTTGAATAATTTACACATAAATTAACTAATGATAATAGATAATACAGTAGTTGTGAATTGTAAAATGAATTACTAGTCAACTTAAGAGTAAGGCGGTGTAGTTAAATTTTACAGTTGATTATTTTTTTTCAAGCCAATCTTAACGATTAAACATTTACAGACTACTTATACCGACTTGTCAACATCAAAATTCAATTATATTTTACATTGCATATCATTACATTACATTATATATCAATGTAACGCAGTTTGCTAATAGTAAGCTAGGACTACAATTATAATAAAGTTTAAGTTGAATTGTGATTGACAAACGGAATCTAGGACGAGCGTTTCGTCCTATTTTCGATTAGTCGGTTTGATGTATCTGCATCCCAATCGTGATGTTCACACTGGGATTATAATAACAATTGGAGATTGATAGGAAATACCTGAGAAAAATTCAACTCCAAATGGCATCTCATATTCACTAGGTTAACAATAAAATAACCGAGACAGCTGAGTAAATCACACCAATGATTACCAAATTATCTTTATTATCTATTAGACAACAGAATGCATTAGACTTGAATAACTTTCAGCGGTCGATTTGATTATTTTTTAATAATTCAAACAAGATATACATATTCAAGAAAATATTAACTTGAACAAAGAACTCATTAGGAAGAAGAAAACAAAACTGTATACTCATGTCTTATCTTATTATAAACATAACAAAAAAATTTTAACAATAAAAAGTATAATTTGGCATTTTTCAGACTATTTCTTTAGATTATTGATAAACATCATAATTATGAATATACTACCGCCATTCTTGTTTCATGTAGTCTTCTCTCCTCTTTTAATAACAAATATTAATGACAAAATGCTACTGATGGTACACACATATATACACTAATACATAGAAGCTTTAATGAATACATATAAAGGATGATGCATAAATGAATCGAGAAGGCAGTAAACCACTAAAAACCGTTTCATAAAGGTCAGTCCGTAACTTTATAGTCTAATTTATAGTGTCTGAAAAATTTGCATAATATAATCCTAGAATTTTGTTCCGATTTGTGTTCGCCACTAGATTTGTATGAGTTAATTAGGAACATTTTTAACAACAGTTACTGAAATAGAAAGATAACAGATCATATGATTTTTTGAAAAATTAATTTTTGACTTCTAGAATGACGGTAAGGACCACAGAGATCAGTGTGAATAAATCACTGTGTAAAGTGAAACAGAACGGTTAAATTTCCTGCCAACTTACCGCTCATCTCCCCTCCCACACACACCCTTGATTGTTAACAAAGTGTAATGTCTAGTCGGTTAGACTCATACCCACATTGCGACAAGATCGATAGAATTCAGTCAGTACTATAATGAACTAGACAAACATCATATTAATTGCTATAAAGTGACCAATCATTCTAAATATAATAGACTATTGATAAACAGAAAATAAATTGCATAATAAAATGTTTAGAAGTGCATTAAAAGGATTTATCAAAACATTATTTAAAGGAACTGCTTCTACGATGTACTTACAGTATATAGATTAAATTTAATAATGAGTTCTATGGACAGATTGACAGCTTGGCTAAAGATTCGCCTTTGGATCCCTTTCTTGCTGATTCTTTGATTGTAAATCTGACAAACACCAATGGTTGCTAGCATTCATGGATTATGCATTATGCGTCAAAAATAGGTATCTCAAAATCATTTCGAACAAATCCAATCCTAATTCGATGAACTCTACTTTGAAATCAGAAAGTATTTTGACTGTTATTTACGTAATATCTTATTAAAGTGAAACCCGGACGGTTTACTTCATAGACGAATAAATATGGCCTGTGTAAAATTGTCAAAACTGTGTACCAATGAGCAGGTGAAAAAACTTCAGATATTCATCATCATGCTGTATCAAGAGGAAAACCTTAAATAATACAACTGTTGACGAACTACTTCATCTACGATAAACAAAATACACCGAAATTAACTGGTAAAACAAGAAGCCAAAGCTACTGACAAAAGAGTTTCAACAATTCAAAAAATAACACTCCGTATGGACCTTCAGTTATAAAGTAATACTGCATAAGATGATTTGAGAAGTTGACTATCAAAATCTTCGTGAAAAATGGTTTTTGCTGCCGAACTACACATTAACTCCACTTTTCTGTTCAATATTCATGGGTACGAAAATAATAAACACCTCTTTTGGGACATATGTACATATATGTATAAGTTTACTTTTCGTATGGAGCACAATACACTGACAGCATAAAGCAAGATTATTCAAAACTCATATCCCAACGCTTCCTAACCTGGCTTTCGAAAGGAGAGTGCGAGATACTAAACTACCCAATTTTGTAAAATACCTAATAGTCACTTGTTACTCTTCTCCTTTAAAATCGCTAACACTTTACTGTAATGCAATCAAATATGAGTGCATATCAATAGCATATGAATTGCGGAGGGGTTGGCATTTCATACTTTTAAACCTGAACTCTATTTGTCACAGGTGAGCCTTTATTTTACCACGGCTATAAGACCTAGTTTTTCACTTTTTTTGAATTAATCATACTTTGTAACTTTGAATGTTACTTAACCTTTTACTTAATAACCCTGTGTATAAATTTTTTTTCTTACATTTCCATTACTTCAGTTAAGTAAACAATGAGTTTCATATTACAGTCATTCCTTAACCCTTAAACTGTTACACAACCACGTTTAGCAAACTTTCTAAACATTTTATGATACAATTCGCTATCTATTTTTCAATAAAGTATATTTATTAAATCACCATAAATATCAGCGAACCACCACTCTGAGTTTGTCAAAAGAAAGTTACCTTTGCTAAATTGTGTTGTTTTCTATCTTGATGACACAATGAACTTTATTTCGTTGCCATTAACCTTCATCAAACAATTTCATGTTAATAAAAGTTATCCAGTTCCTTTTGGATAAAATACTTGACATAGTGTACACTGGATCGTCTATCTTAAACGTATTTCCCTTTCAATCACTGAAATAGACAGAGTGAGACTGGTAGTTGATTTCACTAAGCATATTTTTTATAACTGAGACTCATCAGCTAGAAAAGTGGATATCTTGGTGTTAAAGTTCAGAGAATAACACGAGCTCGGTAGCTTACGTTTCAAATGCCAAACAAGTTATTCACTAAGATAAGGAGTTCAGTTAGTCGATAACTTGTATCAACTAACATGATGAGTATATTATTACTAACAAAGCTAGCTGAAATTCATCTGTTATAAAAATCTGTAATTAAAATGATTATATCAAGGCACATATTCCAACGAAGTATATCAGACTTGATAACTGCAGAACATTAAATACAAAAAAATGTTCAACTGCCTTATCCCCCTCAAGCCTCTTTAAAGAAAATTTTTTCGCAGTATATTGAAAATTAACTCAGCATACTGATTTGGTTTCTTGATTGATATTTTAATATGACAATTTCTTGTTGATTCATATTAAACAGTATAACATGAAGATGAGACATACAATATCCAGGAGCAGTGAAAAATTCCATCTTGTAAAAATTAAGACATGAAATTTAACGTTATTTGATTAAAACGCATATACGTCTCTACTGGGTTTCGAAAGTCTATGGGATTTTTGGAGCGACCACTCATGATTAGTATTTAACAATTCAATAATTTAATTGATTGGATAAGTCACAGATTGATGTTGGCAGGGTATCATTTAAAACTAGGGAGCATTCGACATCTGTTTTGTTCAAGTGTGAAACTCCTCAACAGTGCGCACCCCAGTTTACGCACCTGGGGGTGGCTTCAGATCAAAGGCGAACGCCTAACCATCTACACCACTGAGTTGGCATCCAATGGTAGAATTTCAACTTCCGTCAATTTGTGATACATAGCGCGACGATCATCGATTGTTAACCTGTAGCCCCTGGTGCGGAAGCTTGGGTGCGCACTGCTGAGGTGTCCTTCACTCGAACGATGAATTGTTAAATCAATAAAACTTTATTTTTTTTCCATCGTTACTACCAGTCGACTACTTAATTGATGTGATTTATGATTTGTAAACTCTAGAATATAAACAAATAATTTATTTATTTCACTTTCGTATTATGTATTTGCCTGAAAACATATAATTCAGTACAAATAAACACAAAAATATGTGCCCGTCACATGATTGTAGAGTTAATATTTTGAATTAAATAACGAAAACGAGGTAATCAAGGAAAGGGAGGTAGGGTTTAATAAGACGACAGGTGAATTACAAGGTAAGAAGTAAACAAATATTTCATTTCTATTATTTAAAAAGGTTATCACACATGACGGTATTAACAGGAAACTGTCACATGATCGTTACTATATTTAATATAAGCTACATCGGATGAAGTCTCAAGTCAGTAATTTACAACGTCTCTAAGATTCCAAAACAGCAGTTGAAATAGATCGACAGATATCAATTCCATTGTTGAACAACCCATGTTTATACAATGAATTGCATTTTTGTGAAATGAAATTGTAAAAAATCTAATACAGTTTATATTACAAAATATTAACAAAGTTGATTTCAATTTGAGTATTTTGCACTGAATTGTCATGAATAAGTCAACTATGAGAATATTCTAGTTATACCTAACAATACATAAATTAGTACTCATCTAATTCCGTTTCTAAGTTACATCATTGCTAAGTGTCATTTTTTTAATCAAATCATTTCCATACATCATTTAATTAGTTCAGTGTACTGTTGAAGTTTTGTATCTTAGTAAAAATTTAAATCTAGAATGAAGTATATTGACATATATGTACTAGTGTATATAATAAGTATTTCCATGTGTACAGATGTGTACACTGATTTATATTTACATGGGTAACTTTCTTGTATTTGTATAATTTGCTTCATTTAATTAAGTTATAAATAAAGTATCATTATAGGAATTTTCTGTTTATCTCAATAACTAGACGAATAGATATTAGAAAGTCAGTGAGATAAGATAAAAAAATGTAATTATCATAGAAAAGAATGATTGTATTCCTCTTTCAAAGTTGTATCTTTTCATCGGTAATTGTCTACTTCTTCATTGATAATATACAATAGATGTGCATACATCCCTTTTCTGATTATCATAGACTGTATGTATAAATTATTAATAAGGAGACAAGCATATGTATAAATTCACCTAGATGACAGACTGATTTACAGATACCTGTTCACCTGTATTTTCTATTATTTATTATCATTACTCGGTAGTCTTCTCTTAGGATAAAGTTTGTTTCAATCTATCACTGTAGACAATTTCAGTTAATACACCTAACATGTATCATAATCTCTATGAAAAATAGAATTATTATTAATTTGTAAGTAATAAATAATGTGCTTCATAGGAGTTAGATCATATTGAATAATAAAACTATGTGGATTAGTTCAAAGTTTTGTTCTGTGTACATTGAGAGTATTATTATATAATATTGAAATTCAGTAGTATATTGTCAATTAGTTAAAAATATAGCTCAAAATCAACTTTGTTTAGTAATAGCTATTATAGCAACATATTTCATTGGCATTCTAAATTCTAATTTTATAGTTGTGTATATTATTAAAACTATCTCTTGATTTATCCAAAAAGTTCTTAACTAGTGAGCTGATATAATACATTCCATGATGCTGATGAATACTGCTTTTTACTATCTATATTTTTAAATTCTAACTGAACATCAAGAACCAGTTCGAATTAAGCAGTAATAATCAATTATTTCGTTCTGACGTGTAAACTCATACTAACACTAGAGATTTGAACTAAAATCTCCTTAATTTTTAGACAGTAATGTACGTTAGGTATGGTAAGGATACACTGAATGATCATCATATTTGTCAACGTAGTTTTGATGAATTCAGTTTTCTTGGTAAAATATATCCTGTTATAGGATGTACAGTGCAGAATATAAACAATAACATGTTTCATTTTCTTAGTTTCGGTATCCTACCTACAGCGAATGACTGTGTTCAAAGTTTAGTCGAAATGAGACATAGACTGAATATTATGTGAGATATATTAAATCCTATCTGAAAATTTTTAAAATTCCTATGGTATGAGCCTTATGTGACTGTGTACAGAGTTCGTTCTAACAATATGAAATTTAAAAGGATTTTATTAAGGTGGAATACATCTTGTGTCATATCGGTTATCTGCAAAAATGCATAATTAATATGATAAAGCTAAATTAAAAGATTCTAATTATTCTAAGGTGAAAAAAACTAGACTCCAAGACTGACCAAATAAGTGGAACTACTGATATTAAAAAGAGCTTATCCGTCAGTTAGGCTAGTTAATTATTATTACAAAATAAATATCTCCTTATGTCAATCAAACGTAAACGTATGTCTACTAGTTTACATGCATTTATCAAATACATACATCAGGTAAACTAAATGAGAGTCAGTGTTTGCATTTACAAGCATATCTCAAAAAAATATTTGACCTAAAATTGCAGTGTATTGTTGACAGCACAATGTTTTCCCACTAAGTTAGTTAACACAACTCCAATGCCCCAGTCTTCCTCAATGAATCAATACTAAAACAAGTTAGAATATATTACTCTTCTATAAATTTAAACCAAATAAACTTATCCTAAATTATACTGTGGTTCTGTTTTGTTTGCCTTGATAACTTAGGTTGTGAGGGCTGAATGTGTGCCATAGTCGGTGTTTTCTTCTTTTATTATTACGTAACATATGACATTTCCGTTTCAGATTCTATTTTCATAGTCTTATCATTTATCGCTTAGAAAAATTCTCCTACAGTCGATCTATAGGTAAATAACAGTGGTACCAATTTTTGTTTTCATTTTTACACAACTATTACCCCTTCATTATGAAAAATTTACATAAAAACTCCAAATCTATTCATGGTTTTGCAGATGTAACGTATATATACTTTTTTTGTTTTCTATAATTGTAGATATTTCTCAGTCAGTTGCAACGTAAAACTTGATACGTACGTACAATAGTTTAACTTGCCATACCCCGTTTAGCAGTTTGAACTAAAATTGTCTGACCGAATCCCAGTGTAGTGAATGTAGTCACAGAGTTAGTATTAATGGAGGGGATTAGAGATGGAGGAAAAAAGGTAGAAAATATTCAATTCCGTAAACAAAGTATTCTGATGGATTCAGAATCTTAAAATTTAAAAGAGGATAAAAAAAGGGATGCACCTTCGCTATTGTGAACGGTTTCAAGCCATTTTACCCAGTCTCCAACAACTGGTTACGATCATCATGCGGACCCCAACCAGATAGTCTACACCTATTAACATAACTCAGTCTAGTTGTCAGCTACTTTATGAACTAGTAACTTGTTTTGGTTTGGCCATTCCTAGGTTCTTATGAGTTTACTTATACACCGGACATCATTGATTGTCTTGGTAGGTGGGGGTTGAATATATGTAATACATATTCTTACCACCTCAGCTAAAGAAGATTCACTACATCATCAGTCAATTTGCCATAATTATCTAGTACCGTATTCCTAATCCAAATATTGCTCAAAGTTATTTTTAGAATGTAAGCAACTCTCATCGACTTTTTGTGGTGAGAAACTGCTAAAGGTCATGTGTGGCTGAAGTATACTGGCTATGCCTACTTACTATTGCTCGAGAATCATTTATTTAGATTGGTTGTATAACCTAGAACAATTCGTGACATCAACTTCATAATTAACAAACTCTAAAATACCCTATCATAATCAACCTAAGTTTTTTAGTAACTGCCATTTTAATCTGATTGTCTTAAGTCTTCGTTCAAACTTCTTCCATATTAGTCGATATTATGCGTTGTAATTAGAACGAAGCTGGATATCTTATTTGATGATCTACAATTTTATCAACTGTTTTGTGCATTCGTTGATAATTCTTGAGTGAATGTTCTTACATACTTTCTCTAATCATTGTGTCAAATAGCTTCAATTATCTTTAAGAATCTATGTAAAAATAGCATACTTATAAGCTTACACTCAATTGAAAACAGTGTTATGTTTTCGTCGGTTCTCAATATAACTTCCCTTGTACCTTGTCACAAATAAATTTCCATTACATAAACCTAACAAAACAAAAATAAAACAATAATACACAAGTGTAGTAATAATAAAAATTAAAGTAGATACAATAGTATAACAACTCTAATGTAGAAATTAATAAAATTCTTTTGTTGAACATGAAATCTACATTAGTGTTGATCAAATGAAATGAAATGAAAACAATATAATAACATAATTTATATAGATGTTTTTGTACAGGTTGTTTACACTTCCTAAGTTGATTACTTTGAATTATCTTGTGTATAGACCGCACCATTGACAACAATTACATTGTTTGTCATTGTTTATTTAAGTCAATTGTAAAAATTAAAAATAAAACTTTTATTTAAAAGTCATCTATTTGTGTTTTTTTTATTTTGGTATAATCTTGTTTTAAATATTATTCAATTTATGATATTTGTTTCAATGAATATGTTGACAAATCTACTTTATGTTGAAAAAGGAAGGTTGCATTAAGTTTGTCCATACTCTGTACTTATTATGAATAATGTGAAAGACATATATTTGATAAAATAGACTACAGTTATCTGTAACGTTTTCAATACTTATCAATCGGGCTTTATGTGTTATTTTTATTGAATATTTCATTTAAAACTCTTTGCTGTTTGTAACTGCCATAGAATGATGCTAGTTGGATGCAGTTGAAAACTTGAACAGCTGTTTTGTTTCAATATTGGACTACTATAAAGTGCGAACTCAACCCTAGTCTAGAATCGAACAAAAGACCTTTAAGTCACGCAATAAATACTGTTAGCACCACTAAAGTGACCAGTTTTCAGTGGTAAAATTTTTATTACTATTCGGTATATTTTTGAAATCACAAAGAAAAGTTATGACCGGTAAAGTTCAAGCATGTTGAGAATCAAGTAATTATTATTAATAGCATTCAATAAACCTCAACGAGAACTCTAACAGTGAATACAGGTTACGTTATACCGATGGCTAGGAATTTACCGTGATATCTTAGTGTCTAGGGTTTGACCCGTTAGTGGAGTCGTGCTTGCCGACTACAGAAGAGTTCCATTCTAGGACGAGACAGGTGTTTAATGTTCTCTGATTTTTAATGATCCCCAACCGAGATCAGTCTGTTACAAATGCAAATAACAAAATGAATACTGGTATCCACAAAACCAATACCAATCAAACCATATTTGATTTTTCTATTTCTCTCCGGGTTACCCTGATATTTTAATGACAAATAGTTTAAGATAACTTTAAACAATTGAAATGAAATTCACATCCTCATATTAATCACTCACTAAACGAAAGGGAAAATGACCGAAAGTGATTAAAGCACAACACTTCGTGAATAATTTAAACGTAGCATTTAATCACAATCAGAAAAATGTAGTTTTATCCTATTCATTACAAAGATCTTTTAACACTTGTCATGCATTACTGCAGACTATCTGTAACTTAGTTATGTATTAATCGGTAGAACGATTAATGAGGAACATTGATAATTAATTAAGAACAAATTTCTAAACACGATAACAAGTTGTTTGTTTCAAATATTTTTGAACACTTAAATTGATCTAAATCGAATATGCTGACATTTTAATTTCTTTGTTGAAGAAAACATTCATTGTCGTAAATACTTAATCCATTTTAGTAAGCATAAAATAGACATTCAGCATCGTCATTACAAGATGCATAAATAGTCTGTGATAACTTAACTGTTATCAGAAAAGGTATTTATTAATAGATAAGGATTATTTCAATTGTGATCCAATATCTGTATATACCTGTTTTATAATCTATCATTAATAATAATGTGATATGTAATTCAAAGCCATTCAAACAAACAAATAAGCGATGACTAACGTTTCCCTGGATAAAAAGTTTTGCTTTCTCAAGCCTACTTGATTAGAATTTAGTAATTAGATAAGCAGTTAATTCATCATCAGCTAAGTATAGTTTTTTCTTTACATACTGAACTTGATTTTTGATATAAATCTGATGTGAAATTACTTGTGTCTGTTAAAGGCAATGAACACTGCAATACATTGTATTCCAAACTACCTATACTGATATATTTACACGCATGAAATAATGCAACCTATAGATGGTATCTTCTTTATATTTCAATTTTTGTTAACTTGATTTACATAGATCAATGTCAATAGTATTTTATGTAAGTTTAATTAAGCGTAACTTTTTCAACGACTATTACTTTTGGATTTGCCAAAGACCCTTATAAGGATTATTTAATGAATTATATTGAAGCTTTTCACTTTAGTTCATGAGAAAGACGTTTCTTTGCAATGACTATCGAAACTAATTAAATACATTAAAACTTGGATTGATAACTTTTTTAATAGTAAAATTCTGTAACGAGGCTTTATCTCCAAATAATTTTATCTATTCGTTTGAAAACTAGTTACTATTCTACGTATAGCTGAAAAGTAACAGGTAGGCATTCTATTTATTATTAAAAAGCCTGGGTAGTTTATTTTCTTTTGTTTTAATTATTTGCAGTTCTATATCATTTTTCTGGCGCCAAGTCTTTTAAATAATTATTAATTGATAGATAAAAAGTCAATGAAACAATTATTTATGTGCACATATTTAGGTACCATTGAATTCAATTTATGTATATATCTGTTTACATTAGCAGGATTTATTTGATAGAACAGATTCTGTTGATATGCATTTTGTCTCATATTACAGAAAATATATAGGACACAAACTAACAAAGGTAATTGGAAACAGAAAACTGACTACAATACGAACATTATGATTAATGTGCAATATGCCACCTAGGAATATTTCTTTGCTGTCATATGAATCAGGACATCATATATATATATATATATATATATATATATATATATATGTTTGATGAGATTTTACCAATTAAGCCTGGTGGATTATATTTAGTTTTACGTTTAGATTTAACGCGAAACTATGTGTGATATTTTGATTATTCAACAGTGAAGTTCTATTCAACCCTTTCATCTATGTCCCTCTTTATCTGGTGATTGTGTTGTATATTCTGGAGAAATTCTCAAAACTTATTGTTATGTCGTACACAGTTAAGTGTATAAAAATGCCTTCTAAGAACATGTATCTCAGAACGATTGACTGATATTTATTCTTTGGTGAAACTTCTAGCTAATGTGCATTACATGGACAAATGGAGTGATCAAAAACAAATGGATACAACAAAGTTCTGTTGAATTTTTTAAAGAATAATCTGAATTATCTATATAATTAAGAAAAATTTATCAGTAAGACAGTATGACAAGTATCACCAGTTGAAATATCTGATGGCTATGATAGCTGATCAAAATCGAAAATGTGAAGCGTATACAGAATTACGTTTAAACGTAGTTCTATGAATTTCTGAAGTGTCTGATACTATAATTAAACAGTTATTTTGAACTTCAATGATTTTAATGTATAACGAGTTAAAGTCATTTCTAGATATGTAGTACTTAGTCTAAGTGTATGTATATCAAGTGAAATTTAGTACAGATACGATTAATTCAATTGACATTTTCTAAACTTCTAACAGATACATTGCATTTAATTTGAATGTATTTTTTATCTCCCCATTGAATGTTATGGACTGAAATTGACCAGTGTCTTATGCCAAGTTTGTGTTTTGTGTAATTACCTCAAAACTTCGGTATTTCTCAAGTATGAATTAGGTTACATTATGGATGGCAAGGCGAAATCAAAACATTCAGGTGTTAGTATCAATACTAGGATGCATATACATATATTTGATGAGTCTCATATGACATGAGATGTGTCATGAATTCCACTTGCTGGCGACAGTTGAACTTAATTCTTATTTAAAATACATTCCATTGGTTCCATATAATTTTCAGTCATATTACTTAACATTTTATATTTTTCTATTATTTATTAAATAAAAAGGTCACTTTTAAGATGTGATATTTTCAAAAACAATGACAAGTATTAATAATAAATATAAGAAATGGAACATTAAAACTCTTGTATAATAAGGCATGAATGCAGAAATCCTTAGTTTCTCATTTTATTAGAACTGATGCACAATTATAAAAGAATAGCTTAAGTTGAATTGTGACTGATAAGTAAAATCCAGAAGGCAAGTTTCAGTCTATTTGGAATTCATGGGCTCAATGTACTTGCATTCTAATGTTGATATGTACACCAAGATACAGGTACATCCAGCAGACGGGTCTTAAATAGGATGAAACACGAGCCCTGGGTTTCTTATGCCATGCACTATTCAACTTAAACAATGCTTGTGATTTATTGCTATATCGAGGCAATCCGCTCAGGATGCACATATAGCAACAAAGACTCACCAGCTTCAGTCCATGAAAAATCAGCGGCAAGATACAATTTGTTTCTAATATGATAGAATAGTTTTAGTTACTAATCAATTATATTTAAACGAATGTTTATAAGCTCCAAATGTCCCATTTTGTTTTTAAATTTATCACAAATAGCGTGCCTAATAGTGTACATAAATTGTAACCAATCTATCGTATGCATACTCATTAATAATTAGCTTTAGCCTTTTTGAAAGCCGGGGTGCTATAGCTAAACCATTGACATAGAATTTCGTTACAGTCCGACTAACTGAAAATGCACTTAGTGTGTAAGTCACGTGTTATGCCGGAATACAAAGAAGCGTAACAAACTTTCAGAACTGTGTTTGCGAACATTATTTTATTCATTCGAACTATCTGTAATGAAAACATTTTGTTTCTACTATTGTTACGCTCTGCTTGCCCTATCCTCCCGTTCAGCATAATCGCTGTTATTAAACTGTTTCTTATTATGGTCCACAGTTAATTAGCTGTGTACAAGTTGTTCCTATTCACTACCACTATTTCCCTCGTTCTGTAATCATGTTAATTTTCTAATTGGTTTGTTGTGTGGTCTGATTTTATGTATATATAAAAGAATGCTTGAAATATAGATTCGATTCTGTCTGGCTGACCTATTGGCTCGCATTCTTCTTATTTCGGATTGGGACTAAGTGGGCACAGGGCAGACGCGCAATAACCAACTAAGCACCAGTAATCTGGCACTCGGCCAACCCCAATCACACCCCCCGAATTCCTCTCGTCATAACATTACGATATAAATTTTAATAAAGTCGTAACAAACACTAATATTTATGTAAGAAGTATATCGGTCTGTATTTTAACATTTGATTCTAACCTTACAGTGGCATTTTATTGTCAATACTTTATAGATAACGTGAAATTAAATTAATTTGGAATAACTGCACAGTGATTAATAGATATTTTAGTGAGATCTGAAGGTATTGTGTTCGATTTCCTGGAAAAATCCAGAGTGTGTATGGCTAAAGAGCCTCATGCAAGTATATAACAGCTGTCCAGTGTTCTCAGGTTTTCATTGGTACCCAATTCACATTAATCTGTGGCAACCATAAATTGCTACTCTTCTGATAAGTTTTTATTTGATAAATTTGCTCTTAATCAATCATTTTTTTACTATAATAAAATATGTAATATTCTTCAATATAATTGTGATTGAGCTTGAATTGGCTAAGGGGTTGTCAAATGTTCATCCAGATGTTTGATTAATCAATAAATGTATTGTACTCGGTGGTTTTTATCCTTTCCTTGTTTACTTAATAGATGACTGAGTTTTGAAACCAGTATTACTGCTGCCTTACATAAGTGTGCACATTAAAGTCAATAATAGATGACTGCATACACATGAAGGAAATTATACTCTAATAAGTAGTACTTACTTATTAAGGGACAAAATGAATTATTCGTAATATTTGGATAAAATACATTTACTAAAATTTGAAAGAAACAAATAACTTTCAAAAGGAAAGTGATGTAAGATTGCATTTATTTCATCCTATAGAAAATGATTTCCAGGGTATTCGACAAGAAACTCTAGACAGGGAATTCGGTACTGTTTGGCACACGCAAGTTAGACGTGCTTACAATGCTGAGTCACGTATATTAGTGGTCACATTAAAATTTGATCAATAAAATTCATTATGAAAGACTGGACAACTATCACATAGGTCTTTACTAAGTGAACAATTAATTCACTATACTTAATATATAATTAAATTAACTAATCATTTACATAGTATTCAGATGAAAAAAATAGATTGTTTTCGCCTTTGAAATATGCAAACCTTTAGGGAGTATACAGTTGTATAAGTGTCGGGTTCTATGATGTGCATGAATGAATGAAATACATGAGAAGCATTGAAATATGTTTTCTCACTAACATATAAAATTTTATATTAATCTAGCTTTTATCATGAAGTACTATGCATACTTGGAAGAAAATGTATGTTTTGCATTCTTAATCATGTTAAAAACATTATTAGACAATACTTACAGAAAGTACATTTTATAGCAAAAAATATGTTGATCAATATATAAATCAAAGTGTTTGGATCTCAATTGACTGTGTTTACTGATTAAAGTATTCAAATTAGGTTCACCTATCACCGGAGATGATGTGTACTATCGTTAATTTACTATAACTTGGACACTAAAAGCAAGTTTCCGAATTCTATATTTCTATTTTATAATTTGTGACGTGTTAGCTAGTTTGGTTTGTCAATAGTGAATAAGTTTTCCAACTATAAGAGAAGACAGACCCCGTAGGAGGTAACACCAATGTTCATATAGTTGACAAGTTACAAAATAAATTTGGACGCATTCAATACATATTAGCTGATATCATACTTATACAACAAAATAAAACCTTTTGATAAATCTTATTTTAGTAACTGAAGATTTGAGTACTGATGAGAACAAAGAAAGATGTTGACACACTTCGTGTTTACCGATAATTTCATCATTATAGGGATATTATAACTTTACTTTCTTGTGCTTTACTATGAAATCCAATCTCTTACTAAAGAAAATATCAGCAATATCTTTTTATAGGAGTCTCTTGTTGATTGAGCCATTTTCTTTTAGATAATTAGTTGAATGATGAAGCTTGCAAAATTCCAGTTTGTCATATGGTCAAGCGAACAAAATAATTAACAAGTGAATTTAAGAAAGCCTACAAAGAAGGTAGTTCATGGAAAATATCAATAAAAAATACTGATTCAGTGTATTCAGTACATATAGCATAATCAAATGTTTCATTTCTATATGAAATACATGTAGATGGAGTTGTCTAAACAATCACTGATTGTTTTACATGTAAACAAACATAGTACAACATTCTCTTAATAATTTAATGTTACAATCCATTATATAATGCATCAACTATTCATAATAGTCATATCAAATCTATATATCATATCTGTTTGAAATATTTTCTCTTATTGAACATTGAACTGACTACGGCAACAATGTAACTGATAATTAATTGAATACAATCAGTTAAGAAAATAAAAATAAATTATTAGATGATTTACCTCAGTAACAATTATTTTACCTCATCGATTATCATAGAATTAATTTCATACTGTAATAAACTAGTTGTAAGGTTTATGTTAATTGTTTCAGTAAAATGATTAAATGCTTGTTTTTTTTTCTTATATGTGAAAAAAATTCAAAATATTAAAAATGTAATTTAATACTAATTGGTTCAGTCTAATTAACGTATTTAGTATTAGCTTATTAGTGAGTTTACATTCATCTGTCAAATTATCAGCCAAATTATTATCAAAATATTCATTTAAACAAGTTTCAATATTCAATCAACCATACAAAAACGATAACATGAGGAATAGTAAAAATAGGAAATATGCAACAATATTTATTAGATGAATACAATATCCCATATTCTATATTCAATCATTGTTGAATGTATACATATATGTATAGACAAATGATGAGTCACATAGGTAGTCATTCAAGGCAAAAGAATAATAACAATAAACATGGTTTAACCATTAACTAATAACCTGTATTTTCTATTTCGAATTCGGTAGTTTAGTATGTACAATTCATTAATGAACTGTCTCGACATAAATAATATGATGAAATGAAATTTTACACTATTTCACTAATGAAAAATAAAACTGTTGCTTTGCTTTAAAACCCAATTATATTTTGCTTCTAACATTAAATTAGGGCATAGAAACTGTATCATTTTCCTTCTCATTCTCTATTTCACAGTCACTATGCGGATTGTTTTATTACCACTTCCTTCCTCGCCCCAACCTCTTACCCCTTGACGTTGAATAGTGTTAATGGTAGCCAATGAAAGGATTAATCCAGTCATACAGTGTATTTGTTTTTTTAAATTTTTGTTTTAATTATTCGTTAAATGTTTTCTTTAAATCAACTAAAATGAGATGAATATTGAATCTCAACACAAAAAACACATTTGACAAAGTCTACATGAATGTGCCTAACAAGAAAATGAAAAAAAAGTGAAGAAACTTCATATTAAACAAAAGAAATGAAAAAAAGGAGTAAAATGTAGATGATTATCAATTTTTTTGACAATAAAAAAATAGATTTGAAGAAAATTTACCATTTGATGAAGAAAAAAATCTATGAAAGAAACGTAGAAAAGAGTGAGAAAAAAAATAAAATAAAATAACAAAAACAATACAACATGATTACAAATGATGATTATACGCATAATTTTCTTTTGTCATTTTATAAGTTGTTGAATTCTTTTTCTTCTTCATTATTCTCTACTTTTTTATTTTGTTTTAATTATTAAACTTGCAGTAAATCAGTGTATAATGACGATGATGATGATGATGATAAGCAATTAAATTATTTTCATCATTTAATTAATGATACCAGATGAAAAGATGTACTGCATTTTATGAAATACCTACTGTTTAACCATATAACAAACTGGGTTATGACTCATTTAAAGTATAAATGTACATTTACATTACAGTGATTTATAATGGTAAAGTAGCCAGATAGTCATAATCTATATGAATAGAAATTGAGAAGAACTATTATCTAAAATAAAAGAGTAGATTTATGTGTATATCGTGTATTCTTGTTTTTCTTTTCTTACCTTTTTATCTTGCATTTCAATTTCATCTATCTAATTTAATCTCTTGAGAATAGTCTACACTATCGGTTTTATTTTCGTTTTGTTTTAGTCATTGCAAACTATTAGAAAATAAGTCGGCAAACAACTAACTGTAATTACAACACATAAATCAACACTAATTCAAGAAAAGTCATTCAATTGTATTTTTTTGGTTTTGTTATCACAATTATATTTAAAAACTGAAAATTTCAGATTGTGCATATCATGTTTCAACTTGTTTTAACACAGTAGAATAGCGAAATGACGAAGAAATCAGTATTGGGCGCCAACAAAAAGTTATCATCTTGTCTTTACACAACATGAAAATACTTAACATACATAGAAAAGATTGACGTTAATGGTATTTGATGAGAATAGGTGACATGATTATAGACGATAAAATGTATGATATTTGGGAGAAACACATTACAGTGTCTACTCATAGTGTATAGCTTATAATATCATTATAAATAATTTAAGCAAAAAGGGCAGAATAATGTTTATTGGCCACCATCGATGCTATGACTCAGTTAGAATGATTGATTATCTATGATAGACAGTTTATGAAATCACAGTACTTAATTATTTGAAGTTATCGAAAGTATTGATAACTATTGAAAAGTTATAAGTCATCAATAACTTATTCTATTATGGCATTATTTCATGAGGTTGAGTATAATAATAATCATGTTTTTACAGTGTCTTCAATAACCCCATTGTCTTCTAGAGAAACTGAACAGTCATGTCATTCACGAAAGATTGTGGATATTCTATGATTTCAATTGAAAACCTTTTATACATTTATATGTAGCTGGAAATGCAGAGACTAGTAATACATAATTGAGTAGTAATGAGAATATAAAATACATAAATTATCAGTAAATGACTTAAAGTCAGCTATTGTTTGTATCTTCTGCTCCTACTTATACCCCCCATATATACACACATTCAGATAAATTAAAGAAAAAAACTAATGAAAACCATTTTTAACGCCCTGTTCGCCTTTATTGTTATTATTTTTTTTAAAGAGAATCATCATCTCATTTATTTCAATTTAGTTTTCTGAATACTTGAAAGATAAATGTTAATAAAAAAAATTTAAAGTGTATGATTCAATGAATTTTAATTTACTTTTAAGGCAGAATTAAAAGAGAATCAGATATAGAGATTGAGAATAAGAAAGAGACAAAGAGAAAAAGTGAGAGGGGGAGGGCAGATATGAAAGAATTTTAATTCTATAATATTAAACAAAACAAATTCAACGTTACCTTAACATTAATTAAATTTTACACTCGGAAAAATAAAAATCTTTTACACATTTTTGATCAGTGATAAATTATTGATTGTATTTTGTACACAGATAAGAATAGTTTGTATGTAAACTTTGTATTACATGTACTAGAGTCTACTTGTTGATTTGTTACAAAAACGTTCATAGGGGGAGGGGGAGATATATAACACTCTGACAAAAACTGATGGATTTTGTGCATTTATTGACATTTTTTGACAAAATAGTTTTGTGGAGTAGTGTAATTCTTACTAGAATATAGGCGGTGGTCTGTATAATTGTCGACTATCATGCTAAAATGAAACAGATATTCAGTGGATATCTGTTTCCAATCGTATTCCAATTGAAGTCAATCTGTGATAGAAACATTCTTGTCAGAACTTACTAGTAACTATATTTTTCGTTTGTAAACTGTTCGGACATAAATTGTCATTACTAACCATAAAGAAAATCACTATTGAAACGAACATTTCATTGAAATTTTTATTAAATAAACAGTTGTTGAAAACAACAGCTCGTATTACTATTTACTCTCCAGTTAGTGTAAATTCGTTAGAGTTACATAATCCCTGTGAAAGGGGCTGCTTATGTGATTAATCTTTTGGCTATGAATGAAGTGTCAAGAAACAAGGTTTTTTTTAATTTACATTTTTTCCAAAGAATCATTAGTATGAAATTTATGCCTAATCTCCTGGCAATATACCGATTAATTTCCTATTTTAAACTATACAGTGAGAAAATGGATAAATATGTTGAATGTATGATACAATCAAGTTAAGTAACCATTCAAGTGATTACATTTAAACTTGATTAGTTAAATACAAACACTACTAAACAAATATGATATTAATGCAATTATCCCAGTTTTACAAGAGCTAACTGGCTCAGTGGTAACATCTCTAACAGTCAAGCTAATTGATATAAGTCTAAATCCCACACGATGCAACATCTTTAATACTAAAGTTACATCTCCTAGTGTCAACTAACATGAAATCCATATCCAAGGTTTTCAGCCATATTCTATAAAGTATATGTGTTAAATTCTCATTTCTATATTCATAAGTAAAAATTATTTGGGTGATTGTTTTGGGTACTAGTAATTCTTTTTATTTTGCATTGTCACAGCATACAATATACATAATATACATCAAAAAAAGTAGACCCAGTTCTAGTACGAATCTTTGCTAAGTAGCGATAAACCATGTAGTGATAAGTTGTCATTAATGATAACAACACAGGAATATCATACATTTCTAAGAGAAATGGCTGATATTATTGACAAAGTTGACTTAATTTAGACCAGAATGATTAAATATTTAACACACACATAAGCCAAGAATTTGTGACTTGGTCTATGAATGGATTGATTGGTGTATATTATTGTAGAATACCAGATTAAGATAAAAATAGTTGTCAATAGGTTCGTAGTTTATCTCAGTTTATAATGAATAATTATTCTTCAAAATTCCCATTTTAGCAATGCACATATACTAGAAAATATAGACAGGAACCAGATGAGAATGTGGAAATGTAAACAGATGAAGATGAAAATACTCAGTACTTTGTAAACAAACTCGTGACCAATATTTTAAATAATACAATAAATTTCCATGAACCTAGTAAAGACTGAGAATATGCCTATAATCGTACCATTTTGCCATTATAATTTATTCTATTTTAATTCACTTAGTTACTAGGCTATTTACTTAGAGAGAATTTTCTATCTCATGATTCCGAAATGTAAACTATGGTTACATAAATCTCTTTAAGATACGATGTATGTTATGGTATCTTTTTTTCTATCTTTATATGCTTGTGTGAGACAAGGTCAGACAAATTATTATGAACAAAGTTTCACTTAGTCTGTATTTAAAATATAAGCAATTCTAAACAGATGACAGAAGCTGGAGAGTGGATGGGTGGGGGGGAGGGGAAATGGAGGAACACGATAAAGTAAACACAGTCTCTACCTACAAATGATTTCATTTTGTCATATAAAACATATTTTGTGCATATTTTTGGGGTTTTATATTTGTGTATGCATCCATGCACTTGGCTACAATTTATTGTTTTCAACTAAACTTACTCTGTTAATCTTATCTCATAATAAGTATTATTAAATGTAGTTTTATAAAAGCACATTAATTTTGATTGTTCACAATAATTTACTTGCCTATGATTTACATTACATTGTCTTTGAAATGAATGCAAAATAATGAAGCGTTGCATTTTCATCGAAACTATAAAGTTTACACTTAAATCTGAGATTTTAACGCTTAAATACCCATGACGAGATTCGTAAATGCTGTGTTTAATGTCTGATTGATATTGAGTACTCATTGTTATGAAGTCCCATGCAATGAAAGCAGACAGTCGATTTGGCCAATTCACCGACAAATTAAAAAATACTGTTGTTAGATGTTGTGGGAACAGCTAACAATTGAAGTTGATTTCATGGATCTTCCAGAAAACTAGGAAGTACAAGACAATTTTTATATCCCATCAATGAACTGCTCAAAAGGGGACATCTATCATAGAAGAGAGATAACTACATCCTCAGCTAACTTTAAACCTCCAAAGGACTGGGCCAGCAATGTGTATTGAACTACGGTACATTAAATACATATTTGCATGATCTGAAAGATTGCCGTCGCAAGTATTTCGGGAACTAACTGAAGTCAAAAATATTAACCATTGGATGATGGCTTAAATGCTTAACTGCTATGCGTTCATCTTAAAGCCAGGATATTATGAGCTCAGTTATCCTTAAAATCATGGATGACCACCTCCAAAGAGTTTGATAATTATGATCACTTAGACAGAAATCCCATATTGAATGAATGGTAAGCTCTACCTTTATGTTAAGTGCAGTTAGATTTAACAATATATGAAGCGTTTCAGTTATTCGCTTTTCTTTATAATTAGGAAAACCTTTTTATATCAATTTTGTGGCTTTAATAGATGAAATGTACTACCATTGATGTTTTGATTTGTAGTGTTTCTTATTCAGCAGAATTATTAGTAGGTTGTTTAGTGTAACTTTAATGTTTTTTGGCACCAGTTTGAATTTTCGCGAAGACTTTCAATATAAAAATAATACAATCACTGCAACCTAGCCTTTAAACGCAATTGTGTATAGAGGTGAAGGGAATCTTGTCCTTTGTTTTAACAAATACAACTTGAAGTTTGTTGGTAATTCTGTAGAATGCTTAAATCCATTTTGCTTCATAATATTTTGCGATTCTTCTGTTGTGGCATTAAAATAAGGTTGAACAACGGTATCGATCCGTGACATTTTAGCTGATTTATTATTAGCGAGTGATAAGTCGTTTTAGATGTTATCAATAATATTCATCGGAAAATTATTAAGTCGTAAAGTACTAATTATATTTTTGTATTCAGTTGGTTATCGTCTGATGTAATTAGTTTGTTGGCTCTTCTGAATAAGTTTAGAGCTAGGGATATTTCTGCACTGAATGGATGTGATGAAATGAAGTCAATATATCGATTTCAGAGTGAAGGTTTACAGTAAATACTAAGATTAAGAGTTCCATTGAAATTTCTTTTGACTCAGCAGTCTAAAAATAGTAGCTCACTTTCTAAACTGAACTTGATTTGCTTAGTAAAGGTGGTGATTCGTCTTGAAAGACCTCTTTTAGGAAAGTCTTTTTAATAATAACAAATGTATCATCTACATACTTGAGCCAAACTTGTGATCTAATTCCATTAGTAAAAATATGAGATACGATTTAGGCCACAATTTGCTACGAATGGTGAGACGAGACAATCGATTGCACTTATTCACGTAACATTAATCTATACAAGTATACCTCACTTTAAATCATCTTGATCCAAATAACTTGACATGATGCAATCAAACATGTATTTCGAATGTACAAACCTATTTTAATTTGTTCCATTGTGTATTATTTAACCTAATGTTGAGTCAATTCGGTTATTTATTCCTTCTCTGAAGAAGTGACTTGTATTAAGCCACAAAACGTTATAAATTTCTACTTATTGGAATACAATTAAATATATGTATATATTATCCGTTTTCATAAATAGCCTATCCAATGCTCAATTTATTTGAAACTATTAAGTCAAACTTTAGTAATGATACATATTTACAGTTATATTATTTAAAGAAAGTTCTGAATAAGAAATATATTGATGTAGAATGATGAAAGTTTAATTTTGTGCTACACAATAATTTTATAAAATACAATCACTTTATGATTAATAACTTAATGAAAGTTCCATTCGAATATCTAAGTTATCCTCTTATTTCTTACATTTTGTCATTTATTTTTCATCATTACTGTTAAAATAGTCTTCACAATAGACATTTTCTTTAAAAAAAAAACAAATAAGAATAAAACGATTTTATTTAAAACAAGATAGTGAGAGATACACGAATCATGTTGTACTTTTTTTTGTTTTAATTGTAAATATTAGAAACAAAAAGAAATGTGTCAACAATTTGGCACCTTAATTCTACAAGTTAAACATGTCTAACTAAAGAATGTTTGTATACTTTTGAAATAAGTAGGTTTGATAAAATAAAGTTAAATATTACTAGTTTTCATTAGTTAATTAGATGGTTTTGTCATTCTATAGACCATTAATGAGGCATGTATTGATTAGATTACTGCCTTTGCGAAATTTTTTCAAGCAATCATTCACTATAGCTGTTGTATCACGAATGATACAATTGTATGCTTGTATGTGTCTATACATGTTGATTGAGTGTCATTGTTACTGAATTTAAGGTTAGTGAACTAAATATAATCTAATTTAATGATACAAACGGAACCATTCATCCAAGCTTGAATAGACAAAATTTTAGAGACCCATAATGATCACTAGTTTTGCTATACAGTTTGTAATGTGATCTAACATCATTGACTTCAGTAAAAGAGATTATTATAGGTTTTATAATAGAATAAATTTTCTGTAAAACGATAAGTGCGTTTCCATGGTTTGTCCACCGAAATTGGTAAATGATAAAAAGATCCCTTAGGTAATACAGTTGCGATCCTAAATATGATACACATCATACACAATCTAACTTAGATTATACTCACTAATTTTCAATTATACAGAATATTCAGTAACTGACATTATGCATTATGAACCACGTTACCAGTTCTTGTTTAAATCCATCAGGAGGAGCTAATTTTTTCATCATTTTATTAGTGAATACAAAATTAATGAATAAGTGCAATCACTTTTATTTGCATGTGATATCAAAGTTGAGTACTTTTTAAGTTGGATTATGACTAACAATCTGAGTCCATGACAAGCGTTTCGCTCTATTTGGAACTCGCCATTCAGATGTACTTGCATTTCAATGTTATTGTTTACATCGTGATTTAGATTCAATCCGTCTCTTGCCAAACGCCACCGTGTTTACCACTATGTGCAGACAGCCACACTTGTGCAACGGGTAGATACGTAATCAGGATAATCTTGTATCTTCTCGTAGATTTGTTACGGACTAAAACTAGTCAGTATCTGTTGCTACATGTGCATCCTGAGCAAATTACCTGGATATACCTGTTAACCACAAGTATAATTTCATTTAGATTGTTAACAATAGCTGTATGGAGGCAATCCTCTCAGGATGCACACATGGTAACAGAGACTAATCAGCTTCAGTTTATAACAAATCAACGGGAAGATACAAGTTCATGCTAAAGTTAAGTACATTTTATCATCTTGTGTTAGACTCAAAAATAAGAGTATTAAAGCATACTAAAACTAGTACACTAACGTTTCCTCAGAAATTGATTTATATAATTTAAGTATTTTATCAAATTCTGAACAAAATGATATTTAAGACTGAGTCGATAAGTTGATGGTTTTTTTAAAATTATTATTCTATAAATGTGACTAGGACGTTTACATAGAACTCTGCTATAAAAGAGTCAATTGCATAGTTAATGTAAATTATAATCTGAAATTATCATTAACACTAATGAGAAATAGCTTGCTTTATTCAGATTGTACTTGTATTTATGGATATATTTGTTATTTAACATAAATTGCACTTCTAGTTCACTTAAAGATGGTCGTAGAAACTATAAATACTTAGTTACTACTAAGACTTACTCATAAACCAAAAGTTGTCAGGAAAGTTTCCAATAATCAATAAATGTGTTATACTTATAAATTCCAGTCATTTTTACATTCACTTAACGCTGTATATCAGAGTATAATTTTCCCTTATAACCATAACGTTTAGTTTGTTTGTGTCATAATGGGTTATAGAACATTATACCTACTCTTAGAAGACAATTATTATTCAATCTAACCAAGTATATTAAAAATTACACTCTAATATGTGCCTTTTATTCACTAGAAATTCAGGAGATTCAATTAAAAATACAGATAACAATTAAAATCATTGGAATATCATCACTCTCTAGAATCAATTCAATAATTCAAATGTCAAATTAATTTGAAGCTTCTTCATAAAATAATCAAATCATTATTAAATAATACAGAATTTTCCAAATTATCATGTATTCAGTAATTCATAATTCATTTTATAAGTAAACAATGAATTCATTCGATTCTATATTACACTTCATTATAATGAATAGATAAATGATTATTTGTTTATAATATGTCATGTAAATGTTAATCTAAAAATGATTATTACACACACACATAAAAAGAAAGTGGAAAAAGAAATGAGAAAAAAATAAAGTAAATAATTGAGAATGAAGATATTTTAAAAAAAAAGGAGAATGTCAATATTTAGGCATACAGCCAAAACATTTTTAAAGAAAAAAATATGAAAGAAGATAAAAAAAGAGAAGAATTCAATAAAAAAGGGATGAAGAATAATCTTATCAATTAAAATAAGACAGTAAAGATGAGGTGAAAAGTAAGTTGAAGTAAGCGAAGTGTGTTAACTCGAATAAGAATGTTAGTTTGTAGTAAGTTAATAGAAGCTTGAATTATTCATTTAACATTTTAGTTTGAAATTATCAATTGACATTTTGTGTAATTTCTGGTAAAATAAAAAATGGCGGGCACTCTGGTTTAAATAATTAATATTCTTTTATTGTATTAATAATGTAAACAATTAGTGAAGTAGTTACCCACCAATGGCAGCTGATTTGGTCGCGCAAATATATCACAAATTGACTAAATTAAAAATATTAACCATAGACTGCTTGTTCAATGGTCTAATGGTAAAACGTTATCTCTGGAGCCAGAATGTCTTGGATTCGATCCCTAGGAGGATCACGAATGCATACTACTGTAAAGTTCCATACTAGGGTGAAACAGCTGTCCAGTGCCTACTGATAGTCACTGATTATCTCACGTAGACCTCACCACCCAGTTACAGTAGTTATAAACTTGTTTGTATATATATTTTGTTTACTGATCAGACTAATATTTAATAGAGCTTTCGGTCTATAATCGTCAAAAGGTGACATGAATGGCAGATGATAAGTAATAATAAAAGATTCAATGTAAATACTAAGGATGAGGACTGAAATTTAAACGTACACTTGTTTTTGATGCATTCATTTCACTATGTGAAGAAGAGTTAACATCAGTAGTTACTAGACATCTCGACTATTAGATTATTTCTAGAAACAAGCATATCATCAATTAAGGTATCATTATTTTTAATCTTTTGCTGACTATTCAGGCTTCTACAGTATAGCACTATCGTTAAGTTACTTTTAATAGGTAGGACACAAAATTAATTATATAAATACACTTGTAATTTTATTGATTTGTGTCATTATTCTAAAATTTAGTGATTGTTGTGCGGTAACAGATAAATATGAAAAAGTTCTTTTTCACTTGGAATGAAACAACTGAAGAATCTCATATTAGTACCTCATCGTTTCAAGTTGTATCTAGAAAAAAATGTTTATTCAAATTGCATTACGCTAATAAACATCTGTGTATTTTTTCTGGGAACAATTCGGTCTCCAGTGTAATATATCAAACATAATGAAAACTGAAATCGGTGACTAAGTTAATTCTTATAAAGTTGTGGAATCCAACTATTAAATGACTTCAACACTGTATTATATAAATTATTCAGCTTGAAGGATTTGAATGTAGAGACTTAAATTATTAATGATATACAATGAATAACTAGAAAGAATGTTCAGTGAGAGTTTCCAACCTGGTTGGTTTTGGCATATGTAAATGAAGCTAAGCACGTATAATATATTTAGTAAAACACGACAACTCCATTACATTGATTGGCCATTATTTAGTGACTGACCTCACATTCATCTAGTCATTTTCTTAGTAGCGATCGAACTCATTAACAATTATACACCATATCTTCAAATTTATATTCTTAAATTTTAAACATTTTTGGCAGTTATATGAATAGAAAGAATGGGTTAGAACATTTAGTCAATACCACTTTATATTTTTGACATAGAAGTACGGATTTATTCACTTAAATAACTTCATATCTAGTAGATTCAGATATATCTATCAACCTGTCTTGTCTATTTACAAGTATGCATTCTTAAAGAAAAAGAAATAAGACGTGATATTTGTCTAAGAATATTTAGATCCCAATTGCTGTAGTCAGGTTTAATTGTTGTTTCTTTAGTATGATATTGATTTAACTGACAAAAGTATGTAAACATTTTAGAAGTGTTTGTTTTAGACAGCAAATACATGTTTCCTAGTAGTAGTAGTAGCAGTAATTATTATTTCAGTATAAATTTTAAGAGATTTTAAATTATTGTTAGACTAGTGTTTGTAAAAAGCAGATACTGATTTTCTGATTGTGATTCACTCTAAAATGTTTTCAAATGCTGAATACAAGGCGTTTGGTAAATACTGAAAACCTCACTGAATAGCTTGTTATTGATTGAATTTATCACAGATATAAATTATCCAAACCTATACTAATATAATGCGTTTATTTCTAGGAGTCTACAGACCTAGTTCCCATTAACGGCCCTATTTGAATTAAGCTGAGTGAGATTTCAAAGGAACCATTCCTAACTAATCTGTTAACTACCTGAAAGCCAAATCTTTTCACTAAACGCGTCCTCATAATCATGATAACTACAACAGTTTAAAAACAGAGTTTCTAACATTTAATAGAATATCTACTGCTTGCTTGACTAGAGGCCAGATGTGAAACCGAATACTTAGAAACATATAATACGTCGTATAAGCTATGAAATCAACCATTTGATTTGTCCTAGATTTTATCACATTGTATTAATACTTAGACAACGTTTTCTTTTGGTTCAATTTGTGGATAAATGAAGTAAATTATGTTGTTTGAATTGAATTTTCACTTTCGATCAATATCTTTGCTAAACATTTGTTTTTTTTATCCACTCCGTCTTGATGTATTTCCGTAAATTTAATTGAGAACAACTTCTTTGACCTTATTATTGAGATAGACTGCACAAAAAGGTTTAAGTGATTAGAACTAGACTAGGCAGATAAACTGATCAATGTGTATTTGTTTATATATATAAAAACAGAGAGATACAGAGTTGTTCTCAAAGTAGTATATCAAACTATACAGTGATTATCTCATCCCAAATACATTATGAAGCAAACATGCTATTAATTTGCCTTCATTTCTAGCCATTCATTAGTATCCTACTTAATTTTCTGCTGAACATTAATGAGTATAAACACGACAAATGCATAATTGGTGACTCAATTATTTCAATTTACATTATCTTTACGTTTAAATTGTATGTATGCAAGTGCCTCTACGTACCCATACACATTCTATTATCCTCTAATATGAAGGAAATCGCGTAAAAGTAACTCAGTTAAATAGTTGATAGTGTGGTTAAAACAATTTTCGAAAAGAACAGCATAATATCTTACTACATAGTTACGAAAGATACTACTTATTTAAACAAGTAAGCAAGTTATTTAAGAGCCTGAAGCTACTGGGGGGGGGAAATCTAGGGTGCACACTGCTGAGGAGTTCCCCGCTAGAATGGAACGGCTGTCCAGTGCTCCCTGGTTGTAACTGGTACCTAGCCAATACGAATCTTTGACGTATTCAATCAAAATAAGCGATTAATAATGAAGAATGCAACGCAATTATTAAATTATCCTAATAGCTTGTCGTTAAGTAAACACATCACATTATTTGATGAATTCAAGAAACATTGAAAGACTATACATTTGAAAACACTTTTGTTGACGAACTTTTGAATTCATATGCTTGCAATCCAACATAATGCTTAAAGCTTGAAGTAACAGGTTTATATCACTGCGTTACCAACAACAATAATTTAAGTACTCTAAAGTGATGAAACACAAATATAATGAAAGACACGTAGTAGATTCCAATAGTAGCTACATATCGTTTTTACTAAAACTGGAATTTTGATTGGAATATTGATATGTAAGTGAACGATACTGTTCATTACCAGCAAAACGATTTTCAACTTAATGCTGATAGAGTCACATTACTGGCCATCATTCTCTTAGGCTATTTAACATATCTTTAAATGACCATTCCATTTTATAAATGGATTTCTTATCAGTGCATTCATTTATGTTATTTATTAGAGTTTTCAAGCCTAACAGTAAAAATTTTGTATAGAACCACAGTTGACAATAAGAAAAAGAGGTAAATTTTAAGAATGCACTCTGTTTACTGTATTTATCCAGTTTAGTTAGATTTTACTGTATCCATCTTATTTGTAACAGCTAAATTAATCCCGATGTAGATACTAAGTATAACAGTGCAGGTTAACTTGATATTACCAAATAGTTACATGCACTTAGCGAAGCTAGACTGTAATTATTATTGGAATCCAAAATATTGGTTCCTTAAAAGGCCAATTCAATTTGACCTATTCTACTGCTGATGTTAAGGACTATAAATGATCAGTTTTCAGATTTGACTATATTTACTTACTAATCATAAGATGAACGTTTTACAACTAAACACATAAAAAGCTAATCTTATACAATGAAACTATAGTTGTTCATGATACACAGTATACTGTTATTTACCGAACATCATTCTATTGATTTATCTCCAATCTTCAAACGATACACATATATGAGGAAAATATCACAGGATATAATTAATGCTTTCGGTATGTCAATCTTGTCTTTAAATCATTGCATTGTTTTGTCTGCTGAAAATCAATTCACCGCCACTGATGTTTTCTTCTCATAGTATTTACTAATTTACATTATTCTCCTACTTGCAACTTTGCTAATATTCCATAAACATAAACTATGTATAAATGGATCTTCAAAAACAATCCAACAAATACTACCATCAACCTTTAATAACAGTAGTACATACTTAAAGAAATTATTCTTATCAGGTTTGACTTTTTATTCATCTAAAATGACTATTTAATAGTAAGCTAAAATAGCAATGGCGAATGAAACTATTAAAAAGAGACTATACAAAACAAAAATAGTTAAATGTAAAAGAAGTAGATAAATGGATAGAAAAGTTAGTAGTAGTTACGGTATGAATGTATAAACTTTATTTGACAGCACTATTTATATTTTGATCGTATAAAAAGTATTAATCAATACTTAAACTATGAAGTTAACTTGAAGTGGGCTGTTTTTTAATGTCTATACAGTTAATATTCAATAGCACTTTCTTTTATTTTACATTATTCTAAAAGAATATTGACAAATTAAAGTTACTATGAACTACATGAAAACTATGCACAGATAAGTTATGTTAAATTTCATTGAAAAAATAATAATAAATGAAAAACTAATTTTAAATGAAGGTATTTGTGAATACACTAACGAAAATTTCGGTAGATAGTGAAGTACTTTTTTGTTGTTACTGTTAGTCGGGACATTTTTTTTGGGAACTGCAACTCGATGCAAAAATAAGATTAAAAGTAAAATAGAAGTTAAAATGTGATCTCTCATGAAAATTAGAATTTAATCTTCAACATTCAGTAATAACTTGATGGTAATAATCCATCATACTTAATACACTTAGTGAGAAGTTAAATGTTCACATTTAATTTCAGGCATAGTAACGCATTTATTTGAAATACTTTAAAATCCAATTACAGAAAACTAGTTACTACGAGTCATGCACAACATGGTGAAAGCAAATAAAATTATGAAGAATCTGATCTCATTAAATGCTGTAAAATTGAAAGCAAGATACAATATAATAAATTTATGATAAGAATAGTATACATTTTAAATTGCTTAGATTCATAAAACTTAAGAGAGGAAGTTCAGTTAAAACTCTATATTATGGACACTCAACATCAAACCAATAAACGTTCTGATATATAATGTATCATATCTATTTAATGTATTACTGTTATGCTTTTCTAAACGACATGATTACATAACTCCTGATAACTGGCATATATTTATCTTTTGAACAAAGAAATAAAGTTATATTACACACTCACACATATCCACATTACATAATGATCACATACTTATATATTCTATTACTTAATATTTAAAACTTTAACCATAGATAGGTGGATGATCGTCACGTTATATCATAAGCTGATGGAAATGGAAATTCCATCAATGGACACTGAATGGGCCTATTGATGTAGATGATTAGACATTCAAAGAGAGATCCAAAAGACCTTGGTTCAATACTCGTGCATAATCGAGAGGTATAAACTGCTGCAGTGTCCCAAGCTAAGACGAAACACCTCTCTGATGTTTTTTTGGTTATCAATGGCATTCAACAGACAACAGTCTCTGATTAATTCAACAAGATGAACCTCATTGCTTTTATTTTTCAAAAGAATTTTATGTCTTACCAAATAACAACTATAGTTTCTTGAAAAACTGCCTAGAATTCAATGAATAATAAAAGGAATTTAACTAATTTAATATGAAAAACAAAGTAAATAGTTGAATATCATTAACTATTTCACATATTTACATATTGAACATGTTTTTTTAAGGAATCGCAAATATAAGTGCACATACATATACATTTTAATAAACTTACTATTAATTTCAAATAAAGATCATTGAATAGACAATGAAATTGTACACAGAACTGTTAAGATTATTGTCAGTTGTATAGATTACTGAATATTATATTAATTTAACAATATGATAAACTATTTGTATGGAGGTTCCTTTGATTCCTTTTGAATGCATTTATAGTCATGATGTGTTAAATGAATTACGTAATAAAAATATGAATACACTTGGTATAACAATCATTCATTTTAAATAGTTAAATCTGAATTAAAATTAATTGTCTTCTTTCTTTTTCTTATTCTCTTAATGTGCATTCAATTAATCCAGTGAATACAGCAGAACTACGGATTGAAAATTATTTCTTTGTATTTAAATCTGTAATTGTATTGTATGATTTTATTTTATTTTATTTAAAAAAATACATTTAGGAATACTGATTGCTGATTGGTTAATCGAAAAGTCAACTTATCATTGGTTATTAAACAAATGGTGAATTGTAAATAAATGATGTTGGTTGTTTTTTTTTCTATTTCGTTTTGTTTTCCTATGACCTGTTTGCATGACAGTCAAAAAGTAAACAGTAGTCTTATTCAACAAAACAAAATGAGAAACCTTTTTTTTTACATAAAAACTTTAAGGTATTTTCAAATATGTAATTAGTAATGAATGTGTTAATGATGAATTTGTATTTGGGTAATTTCTCTATAAAATAAGATATGACTGGGCGTAGTTGAGATTAATGTATTTGAAACTGATACTTTAAATTGATCTGGCTTAGACAACCATTAAAATCAAGGAAGTACTAAACAATTGTAAATCATCAAATGAACTATACTCTACATTTCTGAACTCCACTGGTTACATCTTCTTGCATGAACACCAGGAACTACTTCTCGAAGTTAGATACTTACTGGCTTATATTAAGTATGAGTAGGTATTTTGGATAAGTGAATGATATTTGCCTACTGATAGCAGTAAATAAGGTTGCAACAATATATATCATGAATAGACTAAATTTTAAAGAAATCAACTATTGGGTGACAAAATAACCGCATTCGCCGTGAAACCTGAAAGTTCCAAGATCGATTCTTAAGTGTGGTTAGTTGATTAGCCCATCTTGGTTTTCATTGGTTATCTGACACAGATGATTTCGTAATATCGAATTTGTAGTCGAACAAGAAATGGAGACTAAGAAGTATTAAACGACTGTTTCAGCCTTACATATAACTCATCATTAGTACTCAATTCTAACCAATTTGTAAAATTAATCCGTTCCCTTCATGCTTTTTGACGAGCATTTAACCTTTGTAACTTCTACAACTTTGATCAAAATGCATTATATAACGTGATCGTAATCAGTTCAGTCGTTTGGTAGCTTGATTATGCTCAAAATATTTGAAATCCACCGACAAAGTTTCTTTACAACTGCTTTGAAATTATTATTTGAAACTTGTCACTAATGATCGTATTGTGATTATTATCAGATGCATGCTACCAAAGAGTCATATCAAGATAAAACATCTGTGAAGTGCTTCCTAATTTGTGTTTTTTTTTATTTAATGCCAACCACTGTTGAGTAGTTTAAGAATAAGAGACTATTTCATTAAATATTAAAGTTATTAATACTATAATTTTGCACTATTTAAATGCTATCGAATTAAGTAACTTTACAGCTCCTAATGTTCAATAACTACATTACATCATACATTTCTTGTCATTATACTAAAGGTACTGTATATTAGTGAGTAATTTACAATAATGACTTCATTTCAGCCAATTAGTATTATTCTAAACTGTCTGTTATGCTTATGTCACTGTAGCACAGCCTGACATTTCGTATGAAAAAATGAAAATATTGATAAAACAAAGATATATAAAAATGAAAATTTCAATGAAAATTACTGTTGAATACGCAGAATTCATTGATTAAATAAACTGAAAATGCTGAACATATTTCATTTAATGAATCCTAATAACATTGTAGATAGTCTTAGCTTCAAATAAGTTTTGTAAAATGTATTTCGGTGACTAAATATCATTACAAGCAACTATACGTATTGAAGTCGATATTAACTTTAAAGATTTCATGAATTAAGAGGTATGATTACATTATCGCACGAGAATACTGTAAGAATAAGTAAATACGAAACTGGATTCTCGCCGGAAGTATATGCTATTTAATGACATTTATTTTGACAATGGTGAATATAAAGAACATTGTTGAAATAAGCCTGAACTTTTCTTACTTCAATTAAACAACACTATAATTAACTTGAACTATTTATTCACTAATCTCTACAATAATAAAATCAGATGGCGATAGGAGAAGGATTATGCTTAAGTTTAATTTATGAAAAATGTTTTATTGATAATTATTATGACGTCATGGATCCTAGAGATTAATCACCGGCGACAAATTGTCCAGATCATATTTTATTTTGTCTTTGAAATTAGTTATTTTTATAACAAAACAGGCACATGTTTAGACACTCAGCAATGAGTAAATTGTAAATTTGTGTCTTATTCATATAACTAAAATTATTAATTTAGTGAACAAACTCTTTCTGGTACTCATTGTTTAATCCATGAAGTTGAAAATATATTAGTTTATAGGTGTGTATAGATTGTTCTAGGTAAATAAATTGCATAATGGGAGATTTCTGAAACTCTGGTCATCTAGAATTAATGGGATGAACAGAAGATATATGAGTGCTTAAAAACTTTAAAATAAAAACAAAAGAAAACATACAACGTAAATGATTGTAAAGATTTCTGAGTGAGAATATCTTTTCACAGGAAAAATAACTAAGTATTTACATAGGAATGAGTGAAGAATATGCTGAAATTCTGGTCATAGTAATAGGGGGTAGTTACAGAATAAATGTTTTTCTCTTTTGACTTGTGCAATGACATATTCTTATGAACTACTGGAGGTTTATTAAAGTAAAAAATGTGACTGGATACTATGAATAATGAGTTGGTTTAAAATATGGAACGGTTTAGCCGTAGAATGACTTCTGCTTAAAATACAATGGGAAGTTTTTTGTTATGAACATCCAATCAGACACAGTATTCATTGATTTCCCATCAGAATATTGTCCCCACGGAAATTTACAGTACTTCAGATGTTAATTTTCAACCACTTTGTCTTTATATACATGCATATAAATTGTCCGAAGTAACAATTTAAAATACGTATGCAACATGTTACATTTGGAGCTGATTATTAAGTTTACAGTGTTTATTCAGTGTGTAGCATCTAGTACACTTTATCAAAAACAGCCATTTAACTCATTAATGAGTGCTGTATATTACAGGATAATCATTTTTGCGGTCATCATTTAGAAATTTAGCTTTCACTATTTTTGTTTATAACCCTTCAAAATGGAATGGCTTATCAGTCAGTTATAGATAAACGAAATGTCTAATGTAAATTACACTTGCAAGTTGCATTAATTAAATGAATAAAAAAATACAAAGATATCCAGAGTAACTATAATTCACGTATATGTATTCATTTGTAGAGAATATACCTTAGACAATGTATATGGTTACACTGAATAAACCAACCTACATGATATACTTGAAAGTCTAATTGTTATGGAATGCTTCTTCATCAAATATTACAACATAAAATTCAATTGAGAAAACATCTTGGAAAATTTAATGGTTTTAGATTTGAGACAAATATTGACGATAGAATGAATGATATTGCCATCATATCTCAAATTCAGTGAAGTTACTAATGTAAACTACCAACTACTGAATTCTGTGATTATACAAATACGTACATATAATAGTCTGAAGGTTAAATTCCTGCTTCCCCACAAAGCTTGATGTTTTAGGCTTGTAACTTATGTTGTGGTTATGCACTTTACAGGAATCCTATACTAATATAAAACAACTCCCCTCTAATTCCAAGTTGTAAACTAAATTTCATCTATATGATTAATCTATTTCTGCAGTGGGTTATTTTGCATGGTATGCTGTGCAGATCAGGTTCGCAAACCTGTTACATGGTTAATATATATGTGCTATTTGTTTTCTCATACATTTTTTGATTAATGAATCTGAATTGAGGTAATTTTGTTGATTGTATCTGCCATAGATTGATACCCGTTGAGCACTGTTGAAAGCCAGCAAGTATTGAAGAGCTATTTTATCCTAATATGGGACTCACCATCAATATGCCCCCTTGATTCCGCCTGGGTATCAGACCCTAATCATTCAGATCTAATGACGAACGCTTAACCATCTGTGACGTGTACAGTTAACCAGACTTAATACCTATATCCATGAAACCACCTTAGTTCAAGATCTTTAATAAACCTACTGGTGCCCATTTTCAGGAGGTCCCTAAAGTTCTAGTTAGAAGTCATGATAATTGGAGTTTAGACTTAGTGGGAGTAAAATAGTTGTCACCAATACCACTGATTGATTATTAAGCTGCATCACAAACAATTGAAAATACAAATTGTCACTCTGGATGCCAGTAAGATTGTACAGATGGTTAAACTTGCCAGACATGAATGCTTTTATTTCGATTGATGTATCTAAGAGATTATTTTGCTTAGGAGCTCCACACTAGGACAAAGCTGCTGTCCAGTACTCCCTGGCTTTTAATTGTACTCAACTGACATCAGTCTATTGATAATGCAACCAACTACTTTCTACTATATGACATGTTAAATATAATAATGTGTTATAGCTTTAAAATCACTAACAAAATAGAATTAAACAGATCGTTGAATAAAAATTTGAATATGAACGTTGTAAATATGAATTTAGTAAGCGGCTTTTATTACGCATATTTATTCCTAACTTGTCGAAAATGTTGCCTTTGTATTAAATATCTATAAAATGTACGTCAGGAAACATCATTATATTATGTGTATAACAAAACAAACTTGAAATAATTTTACTGTAACTGGATATTGTGAAGACTGTTATGTAACCCTGAGTAACAGAAGCAGTGAAAATCCACAAAGTAATGTGCAACTGTTTTGTCGTAGTATGGAGAGCTTCATTAGTACTCATCCACGACCACACCAATAAATTGTGTCCAAAAGCATCAAGTTTTGCGATGAACTCTTTAGAGCCGACCAATAATTATGTATACAACAGTTGATATTTCTAAACTCTACATTTAACATCTTTCTCTGTACCACATTTCTATTAGACCACATTGCTATTAGCCATCGTTGGAGAGGCTCGATAGAAGACTGCCGCTCGTTTTGGAGCACATGTTTAGACTCAGATCATGCCTTAGTGCGAGCGCGTATTAGTCTGCGACTCACTGGACGTAAAAGATCCACTACAAGGATCCCCCACAGAGTTCAATTTAATGATGAAAAAGTCAAGAATACATTCCAGGAACAACTAAAAAACCAATTAGTAAACGGCGTAAACTGTTCTCAACCTGAGCTAGCCTGGAATGATATCCAAAAAGCTGTCGAAAGAGCAGTAATATCTACTAATAAACTAGACCAAAAGGTTAGGAAAACTCAGTGGATTTCAGCTGCATCTACTGAACTGATAGATGCTCGGCAACACATCCCGTCTGGTTCTCAACATGATGAGCAACGTAAGCAACTTAGACACAAACTAATCAAAAGCTTACGCAATGATCGTGAGCAGTGGTGGGTGGCGAAAGCTAAAGAGATGGAAAAGGCAGCGGCAATAGGTAACAGTAGGCAACTGTTCAGACTTATCAAGGAAACGGGTATCAGGAACCCAACTGTAAGTGAAACTATCTGCGAAAAAGATGGTTCCATTATTCACTGTCAATCCAGAAGATTAGACCGATGGGCAGAACACTTTAGGGAACAGTTCAACTGGCCCACGGCATGATCCCTGCTGCCCACCATCCCCAAACAATCTGAATGGCAAATTAACATTGGTCCCCCAAGTCTCAGGGAAGTTGTGAAGGCTATTGGAAACTTAAAGCGAGGGAGAGCGGCAGGACCAGATGGATTGACCCCTGAGATATTTAAGGAAGGTGGTCCAGTCTTAGCGGCGAGATTAACTGAGATCTTGGCTAGAATTTGGGAACTAGACGTAATCCCATCTGACTGGTCTCGAACACTAACCATTCCGGTCTTTAAGAAAGGACAGAAGTCCTCGTGTGACAATTACCGAGGAATCAGTTTAACGAATATAGTGTCTAAAATACTAGCTTCAATAATACTTAGACGTCTAACTAAAGTTCGTGAAGAGCAAACTGGAGAAAACCAAGGTGGTTTCAGACCCGGACGTGGTTGTATAGACCAAATATTCACACTACTGCAGGTTCTGGAACATAGGCACACTTTCAGACGCCCAACAATAGCTGTATTCCTTGACCTTAAGGCGGCGTTTGACTCTATTGATCGTAAGGTTATGTGGCAATGTCTGTCATTGAAAGGCGTACCGGAGAAGTACATTAACCTTATACAAGCTCTCTACTCGAACACCACATGTCGTGTTAGAGCTTATGGCAGATTGTCTTCGGAATTGACCACTTCTAGTGGTGTTCGTCAAGGTTGTCCGCTATCTCCATTTTTATTTAATTTTATCATTGACATACTTTTAGAGTAAACATTGTCATCGTCTGATTTCCTCTTTCCAGGAGATAAACTTACTGACTTAGAATATGCCGATGATATAGTTCTACTGAGTGGAGATGCTGATAAAATGCAGGATTTTTTGACCACCTTAAACATGAATGTAAGCATGTTTGGGATGCGATTCTCCCCATCCAAATGTAAAATGTTACTTCAGGACTGGCTTAATTCGGCACCAAAGTTAGTGATAGGGCGTGAAACTATTGAATGCGTTAACCGCTTTACTTATCTCGGGAGCCTCATCAGTCCTAACGGTCTGGTGTCCGATGAAATCTCGGCCCGTATACATAAGGCCCGATCGGCTTTTGCCAACCTGCGTCACTTGTGGCGTAGGTGAGACATTTGTTTACTGACGAAAGGACGCGTTTACTGCGCAGCAGTCAGATCCGTTTTACTTCGTGAATGTGAAACGTGGCCTTTAAGCATAGAGGATATTCGTAGGCTCCTAGTATTTGATCATAGATGTCTCCGAAACATTGCTCGTGTTTGCTGGGACAACCGAGTAAGCAATGCATGGGTTAGGAATAGAGTACTAGGGAAATACGGTAAGTCTATTGATGAAGTAGTGAATCTCCACCGGCTGAGGTGGTTAGGACATGTGTTGCGTATGCCTGACCACCGTCTACCTCGACGAGCAATGTTGTCTGGTGTAGGAGTAGGCTGGAAGAAAGCTAGGGGTGGCCAAACGAAAACATGGCACCAATCCATGAAGTCATTGACGATTGGACTGAGCCATGTTAATAGATGTAGACTACCTGGTTGGGGCCCACACGATGATCGTAACAAATGGTTAGAGACTAGGTGATATGGCTCAAAATCGATTGCAATGGCGCAGGTGCATCCACTCCTTGTCTTCCTCCAAATTCTAATTTTTGAGCTTATTATAATTTTCTCTTTACTCAATCACTTTTTATCTCAAATCTTATCTATGATCTCTATGCCTTCCCGTTAGTACTTACTCTGTTACTACCTCCCCTTCTTTGGGATTTGGTCCGACAATTTAATTTTTATCTGCTAATTGAGGCATGGCAACTTGAACTGATGTACGCATGTACAAAGTTCTATGTTGTAACTGACTGACTGACATTTAACATCAAGTTCAAATTATGCGATCTCCTTTCAACAATCACTTACCATCAGAATTATTTATATACCTTAGGGAGTAATTTCTGGAGTTCTAATTTGAAAACGCAACCAGTAGAATTCAGTTTTATCGAGGAAAAAATATTTACTTAATAATAGCGATAAAAATGTCAGTAAACGTATAGCGAATTGACTGAAGTTGGAAATATTAATCAATGGATCCTGGTATAATAAACTAACGATTAATAATTATCTATGAAAATTGATGTTACTAATCTGGATTCCCTAGTATGGTCATGAATTTACATTGACAATAAATCCAGTACTCGAACAAAACGGTTGTCGAGTGCCTCCTGGCTTTTAATAGTTATGTAAATTAAGTTAATTTATGACATCATATTCAAGTGATTTTTTTGTTTTTGTTTTAAGTTATTACTGTTGCTATCACCACTATTTATTGCATAAACAAATCATAAACCTATTTCTTTTTCCACTACTCAATAATTTCTATCAGTTTTATATTACGGAAACAATAAGAAAAAAAAACTAGATAGAAGAATATGGATAGAAAATATTATTGACAGTTGTATAAAATAAACAATTTGATATAGTTGTGTTTTTTTTATATCCAATAATAATAAGTAAAACTAACACATAAATAATAAAATGTTGACAATGGTCTAAACTAGTTAGCTTCATTGGTATTTACTAGATGAATAGATATAAACCAGAAAACAATAATTTAAAGCTGATATACAAAAATATTAGAAAATGAAAACAAGATTTGTAGAATAGAATGAATTCTAGTATAGTTGATATGCGGATAATGATTAGTTTAAGGATGTGTTTTGTTTTGTTTGAAACTCATCAGAAGAATATAATTGTGTTTCTAATAGAGATAATTTGTCACATGAACTCCAAACGCAGTACATTTTGTTAATAAAACCAATGCACATTATTATAATGAGTTTAAAATTAGGTTGAAACGAGATTACTTGATTTTTAAACTAACCATATTTCAACCACAGCAAATAGCAAAGACTTGACAATCAAATTAAGATATGTATTCATCGACACAAAATGATCATTTCTATCAAGTAATCTTATTATTTTTTGTTTAACAGTGAAATTTGTCTCAGGCACATTGAACTATATTACTTACTTTTAATCTTTTCCCATGTATAATATTATGAGTCGCTGGTTTCGTTGTGGGCGAAGCCGCTATTCATCGCTTTCTGACTTTGCATGTAATGTAAAATGCCTCACAAAAATGAATAAAGCGTGCTGAATAAAGAAAATGAAGTAGTTTAACTGACAAAATGTCTATTCAAAAGTTATTTCATAGGAATTTGCATCCATGATGCCTGTCATTATGTTATTTGCTTTTACTAGTTATTTACTATTCAATAATAATCAACACGGTGCCCTGTTTATAATATTGGGCTTCTATTTTTCTAAATATCTCAACATGATACTTTTTCGTCTTTTGCTTTGTCTTAATTGTTCATTAATGTCTTTATAAAATCTCTGCAACCTGTCGTGAGTACTGTTGTGAGATCTAAGCAAATGCAGCAGGGTGGCTGGTAACATGCATTAAAAGAATCAACATTCATCAAATGTCCACTTCGTAACTGTAGATGTCATATTGTAAGAGTAGACTACTTGTAATTTCTCTTCAGTCTAAACATATACCGTTGTGGTGGATACTACTTATAAGTCATCAATAAGTAGTAGGTAGCAGAGCGTCAAAGGAAATTGGAAAGAATCAGTAAACAGCAGACGAGACGAGTCGTGAGAGAGCATGAAGTGAAGCATAATTAAAATACAGAGGACAATCGAAAACAACCAAGAGAAGCAGGCTGATAAACAATACAGTCCAGACAACGCGGAGGATGTGCAAACTGATGCTTGGAAGTAATGTATGTATACAGTCATCGCTCTGTGTGGACCGGTTTACACCATCCGATCAGAGTTCAAGAAGGAAGACAATTTGGTATCGCTAAAATGTTTTAGATTTTTTGTCAGGATCATTCTATCGTCAAGAAAAGATTGACGTTGGTCCTGCTAGTTTAGCAAATACGAACTGGTATATGTACACAGAAAACGAGTAACTGAATGCTGAAAATTTAAATTGTATTAAGCATACTATTGAATAATCCCATTATTATTATTATTATTACTATTACTATTATTATTATTGAAAAATAGTATTATGAACGTGTTATGAATGATTTTGATAAGAATCGAAATAAATACCGATAGTTTTGTTGAATTAATCGTCTTCAACCTTTAGATAAAACTCATTCTGACATTTAAATACATAAAAAAAAGCTTTCAAATAACAAACTAACATAGAAAATTGTCACTTTTTTAAGTAAATAACAGAAATCAACATTTTATCTCTTTTACACTTTCATGTATACATACGTCAATATACCTTTAATGCCTACTTCATAATATGGAAATAATTTCATTGTAAAACATATTGAATAAAATAGGAAGATATCTTCTTTCTCTTTTTTCATGACAATTATCTCGATGGTATGAACAAACATACGTAGGTAGGTAAATATGTATACGTAATTGTTTAGATAACATACACTGTGTAGTTCACTTGAGGTGATTATTTCGTAAATACCAAACTTGAAAGTTAAAAGAATACTGGATTATCTAAAAGTTTCAACATGATATTCTTAAGTAACAATAATAAATCATTATCAGTAGCATTAAAAATAAAGATAACAAATGTAAATAAAGTGTTCATTATTATCAGTAATTATTGTTAACATATTTTTAGGCTTCTAAATGTTATAACATTTTTTGTATGGTAAAACTAAAGAACAGGTAGGAGCGAACACGACTACTGATTTGACGTTAATATTAGCAAAGTGAGAGTTGACTAATAAGAAAGTGGTCTGAGATGGAATGATATTGTTGTTAGTAGGAAATATAAAAATGAAGTATTACTCAAGTGTATACAATAAGTTTACATAGTTATTAAATGTTTTAAGGTTATCTAAGGGTTGTAAACAATTACAATCAAAATAACTTCTGTGTAAACACTCATTCATGTGGCTATAAGGCATTTCTTCACAAGTCCCTTAATATTTGTGAAAACAGATTCTTAAGCTGGACCATATAACTTCCAGGTTGTTTGCATGAATTCCTGTTTTGGTATCGATAAAGTGCCAGCCATGTTTTCATAGGCACTTGTATGACTTCAAATCATCAGTGTAAATTACCCTTTCTGCTTAGACATATCTTTTAATTATTGTGATTAAGGTAGAATCCTTGCGTTCAGTAAGCTTTTCCACGTATCCTCTTTCGAGATATCAATCTCGAACATGCAGTCACATGTTCTTAGGAACAAACTTTTCTCCCGCAAATAGCCGACAATTATTTTCTTGTTAAAATGAGCTAGCATGCAATAATTTGTCAACAATGAAAGTAAACTATGCGCTATTACCTTAATGTAATAAATCACCATGTAATTACTTTGTCCCTATTCTTTAGTCCTGTCCACTTTATTATACTTTTATTTGTAACAAAATGATAATAAGGCATTTAAATCACGTTTAATTGATGTATTTTTGTCGTATTAATAGTTCTTCTTCATGTATGGAACCTGAAGATCTTATCTTCTTATGTTACGATTGATGAAGAGGCCCGAAATATAACAATATATCTAAGAAATGCTGTGAAGTCTTTAATCGTTTCTTTATTTCTGTATTTACGGTGTATTTTTTTTGAATAAATCATCAGTGTTTCATAATTTTTTTGAAGTGTTATTCTACTTTTCATATTACACACTACTTACTGTAACTTAGAGCATCATTGTTTTATTCAAGTACAATTTCCATCAACACAGGAACAGAATGCATTATAATATCATTTAAATATTTTAATAGTTTGCCTGCAATTTTATTAAAATATTTATTATCTTCTTAGAATAGACTCTGTTATGGGATTATATAGTGTATGAAAGTATGGTTACAAATGGGTTTTCACTAGTATAACCATTATGTAAAATATAGTCAAGTGAAAAATATTCAAACATACCAGATCAGTGACTGAAAGTTATGTCTTAAACGAATAAACATAAGATAGAAGAAACTGGTTAGATGAACAAAAATTTCACAAGACACAATATAATATGAATACACAGTACACAATAAATTAATCATTCAATTAAGCGGTTATATAGCAAGTTGCTTATTTACAACACCTATCAACTACCAGATTTTAAAGTTAACAATAGTGAACATTACAACTATTGGAGACGTCAAATAACCAAAAATACAATTACTCAAAAAAGTATCCAAGTGATAAAACTTTATATTGATTTCTTTTGTAAATTTATTCACTTAAACTCTCAGCATATTTATTTAATTTAAGAATAACTTACTTCAAATGTAAATAACATTAAATTGTATTAATTAATCCATAATGATGTTGTACTCCAGATAATTAACCATTCATGTCATATATAAGTTTCAATTAAACTTTATACAGTGGATACTTTCTTTGATCAGTATAAACTAATGTTTGTATATAGATACGGATGTTTGAAACAAGCATAAATAAATGTCAACTTTGAATATGCCTTGGATAATTTGATCTACCAACTTTATGTTGCAACTTCTGATTTGGAACTAGTTAGTATTGAGGCAAACCTACGGGTATAAGCTAGTCAATCTTGCTATTATCTGTAAATGTATCAATTTGAACGGGATTGTTATTAATATTTGGTAGTGTTAAAGGACACTGGTGTTAGCGCAAACGATCTACTATGACTACAGGGATTCAATATGTGAATATCTTTATCATCCATTAGAAATGGTTAACTTAATTCTGTGTTAAAAGTTTATCAACATGATCATATAATTGGCTTTTGCTGCAAATCGTCTAGTGAGTTGCTCAAATAAACTCTTACTCTCCCACCTACTTGATTATCTCAAAAATAATTATCTTCTTATTATATGATCCTTGTATTTAATTTCATCTCTCAAGTTGAATATGATCAACTGGAAGATGTAAATGAAATTTTGAAAATGAATCACCAAGTATTCCATGCAACACTGCCCATTCATAAAACTCGTGAGGGAGTATCTCTGACAATCTCTATGCGATCATCAACTTCCTTATGCTTATTATTATACAAAAATTGTGAGCTCAAAAGAATATTTTCCATTGTAATTTATTTATATCTAATAAACCATCACCCATGACAATGCATCCAGTCTACATCTGATCTGTCTCAGATTATAATCACTTTAGAATTGATATTCATTGAGAACAACAAATGATAAAAGTTTTCTCGAAAAATATACTCTTAACTGTGCATATAACATAAACAGACCAATAAGTTGCAGTTTATTGTGTAAATAATTTCAGAATACCTAATTCAAAAATAAAAATGCCACTTAGATCACGGTAATTCAACAGTTTTAACAACAGTGTGTAATGACATTCAATGAGTTTGCTAATGGCCAACGTCGGATGAAAACCAACTATATACAGCACGTAACAAATTACAATCATTCGATAGTCATACAGTATAACTAATTAACTAAAATCACAAATGCAAGCATTTAGATATTGATTCGTTTAACAAAGATGAAATAAGTGTCGTGAAAAACCAATTTTCGTGGTTGACTTCCAGTAGAATTCGTTGATACAACTGATGCATAATCTCATTTCTTAACGAAATTTGATTTTTGATCTTTATGCTATTTAGTAGATTCCAATCCAGAGTGATTATTCCACCACAAATACGCATAAAATATGTATATGCTTCAGTGAATATTCACTCATAACTTCATATTAATTATCCAAATTTATTAGTATTTTATATTGGCTATCTAGACTATAAGCTCTGTTAATATTAGCGCGTTGTACATGGTGACATAAATGAAAGTATAAACACTAGAGAGAATCACTGTATCCATATTCATTGATCAGTGATATTTCCATGATAATATTTAGATAATTGGCGTCCAATCTATTCATGAAATTTCGCGTGTGGTGGTAGGGGGGAGAATAAGCATTTCCACATGGAGTTCTATATAGTCAAGTGAACAATTCTCATTGCAGTCAACTGCAACAGTTGATCCATCTCCATCTTTAGAACTGTCAGAGCATTTCCAAATATCATAACTATCATCATTATCATCATCATCGTTATCATCCACTTTCCTCTGATGTCATACAAGTTACCCATTCGTGTCGATAACAACGAAGGGTCATGCTCCCTACAAATTGTTATAATTTTAGTACAAATTAGTTAACCTAGTACAATTTTCAATTGAATTAATTGAGTTTGCTAAACCGATGGTTACTTCTGTATACTTCGCAATGTTACCCTGTCAAATTAACATCCAAGACAAAATTACATCAACTATGACTTCATAAAAGTAAGATGATTCAAGGAGGGTAGATGTTCATCATATATTCGGATGTTATTCAAATGTGTATTATTCTACATCTGAACAAATTTGTTATTGTTATAGTGGGTATAAAGTTTGAAACGATTAGAATTAGTATTAGCATTATTTCTATGCTAATCATTTCTAATAACAAGAAGACTGGTGAAGACAGAACTCATTAAGAGAATTAAGGATTGTGATTAGACGATTTTGAAGTTGATTTGATACAGAATCCGATCAGTTTGAATGTTATTTCAATATGGATTACCTTACTGATCAGTCAAACTTTTAATTTATTTTAGTATTTTATATATATAATCTTCTTGACATTAGTTATTACAGAGAACTTATGTATTAACAAAAGCGTTTCCTATAGAAATAATTATGTAACAACTACGTATTTATTCAATATCTTCGTTGACATAATTGAAGGTGGACATCTTTCGAATGATGTACTTACATTTCTGTTAACAACTTGAATATATCTGTAAGTTGGTATGTATTCTATTATTACTTTTATCAGAATGTATTATCGTCATTAGGTGCTTTCCTTATCATCCGTTTACATTAATTGCTGTGAGTATCGTGATTTAGGAGTAGTTTGTGATATTATTGATGATGTTCGAAACAACTATGGAGTGAATTTTCCATTATATGAAATTTTATTATCAGCAGTTTGTTTGAAGCTTAGATTCGAATGACGTTTAGTTGTTCATAATAGTAAACTTTCGATTTCAAAGGTAAATACTGAAATATCAAAGGAGCAACTAGTTTATTGTATTCGGTTAGCGTAAATGTACATAGATAATTGAGAAGAGTCATATGTGGGTTAGTTAGTAAGTAAAAAAAGGATTCATTTCAACATGATCATCAACAATGATTAATATTATTTGGTTTCATTCTGTATCATACAATTGTTTATTGAAAGTTATTTGTCACTTAGTCAAAAAAGTTCGTATTCTTTCTAAACAAGTAGGTTAGATTTTAAATCAAGATTCAACAATCAATGCTCAAATTTATTCTTATTCGATTACCAAATGAATTAAAATAATATGTGGTTCATGCTAGGTAGCATTCTTGAAGTCTGGAGGATATATACGCTGATTATTAAATTTCAACTAGAGTTATCCTGTCTTATGATTAAAGTTTTTACAACCAAAGTAATCGAGTTGCGATATGAAGTCATATAAACAAGTAACCACACTGAGACTCGACCGACAGAAAAAATAATCACTATAGGTTAGATAATCATAATATTCATCACCACTATCTGATCAATTAATATAAATACGTCACACGTCTGAAAGGCCAACAGTGATTTGTTTGATTTTACTGACAAGTACAACTAACAAAACACTTTTATTAAATGTTTTATTGCTGTCTCCAATAACGTTTATTTCATAGTGTGTTTCTTAAGCTGCTTCCTTAAGGTGCCATAAATTGATTGATAAATGGTTGTAACATATATTTCAACATGTTTACATTTAAACGAATAGCACACATGGTTGGTTTGAAGATTAAATTGAAAATTTAAGCTAAAATATTTTCTTACTAAGTAATATTGAACACTGATAGAATGTTGACTAGATAGGTATGGTAATAAGAAAGCAGCACTGTTTTACACGATGTTATAATTTATTTTCAGCACTTTTATTTTGAAATTTCTAGACATTAAGCTTTATGATGTTCTCTTGATTCTGTATTGTATTGGCTGTTGAAGAGCATAAATATTTTATTCTGTATTACAAATGCAAACTGTGTTTAGTCGGCTAGTTGCTGAAGCATAATAAAACAAGAAATTACCATTAATGCGACATATAGATGAATTTAGGTATGTAGATGACTGTAGCCCTACTGTTGCACTTAGTTTTCTAATATCACTGATACATAGTTATCAAGATAATTTATTGCAATTAAAAGAGTATTTATCAGAGGTTATCAATGAAAGTCAGGACAAACAGAACAAAACTAGAGTCAAAATATGAATAAATTTGACAAACTTGATTTAAAACTTTACATATATCAAAAACAGTTTATTGTATGCAAAGAAACACAATCAGAAACTTAAGTGAAAACGATGAACGAAATCATATAAAATAACAAATGTGCATATTTACGGTTAACTTTGAATGAATATAGCAAATTATATTACATATCTGTAGAATTAACATTTACTTAAACTGTGATAATTCACAATTAGTCTTATTACTCATAATGAACCAACTTTCAGTTTGCTATCTCAGTGCCTTACTTACTTGGTCATATCAATTAGTTGATAAACCTAATTTTGAATATCTGATAACAGTATAGTCGAGGGGAAAGCTCGAATAATTCTTACACTGATCGTAAATCATAACAACCGTAACCAATTAGCGACGACTTATGAAATCCGAAATCACTTATTGTTTCGCATATGTTTGAGTCCTAAAAGGTTAGAAAAATATGACGGTAAGTTTAATTTTAACATCAAAGGATAAAAATTATTTTATTAAATGGGTGATTTGCTAAATTCTTGCTAAACAAACTATGTATAATGCAAGTCAAGCCGAAATCAGTAAAATAAATTGATACTGAAAATGAACCAACCCTAAATTTAACCTAATCCAGTCTCTAACCTAAACTTAAATGTAACAATAATAATTAACCCTAACCAGTATCAGTTCGAATTACAGAAAAGGATAACTGCATGCTTAAAATATATTTTAGGATATGGGTGTTACATAGCTATATAGGCTACTGATGTCGTCATTCCTTTTAATTAGCAGGTAAAATGTGTATAGAAAAATTTAATAACATTAATTGTTATAACCGTTTCAATATTTCTACGATGATTAGGCTTCACTTTACAATTAATAATTTCTGTATAATTGAAATCGGCCATAAGTTCATAATGTCTCCTTATTCACTTCTATTGTTAGAATCACAAAATCTATACTGTTTGACAGAGTTATTTCTCTTCACTTAATTTTACTCAAACTATCTTTTCTATTTTGTCACTATGCCAATTTGTATTCCCGAAAGCACATCCTAGTACAATTCATAAGTATTCATTAAGGATCAAACGTTCTATTGTGTATTTATAAATTAGTTTATTTCTTACGTATATCCAAGAAATTTCATGAATTCGTTTAGAATAATAAAAGTATCTCAGTTTATATTCTTGAAAATTCACAGATGTACTTACTTTATAGATAATAAACTTGTAATTTGTAATCATAATAATAATAATAACAACAATAAAAGAACTACTATTGATAATGTAAACCAAAACAAAATAATCACTTGATTCCTTATCTAGTTACTATATGAAGATAAGTTTTGTTTATGTAAATATGATGATTTATATGTCTAATCATATAACCTTATATTACTTCATGAAATAATTTAAATGTATTTAAAGATGCAAAATACTAAACAATTTCATATACACTACTATTAAACTTCAACTCATAAACAGCTCTTGATTATGATCAGTAAATAACTTCAGAGATTTTTGTGTTCTATGCGCTAATTGTAGAGACAAATGAATATAAGCAAATTTTCTAAGCCGTCTAATCACAAACAAGGCCACTGAAACAAAATGTTTCACAACTTATGAAGTGACTATAAAGCTACTTTCGATATGAAGTGCGAATGATAATGAAATCTCTTTAATCAGACATACAAGTGTGACCGTCTTAGCTCAGTGGGTCAGTGGAGGGGTTAGGTTGTGATACCAAAGAATATCAATAAGGAAATCCAAATAATGCCAGTAGATAAATTTCAATTTAGACAAGACTCTTATTCTGGATTCAATTTGTTGTCCACATTAGAACTGTAAAAAAACAAATCTAGTTTTCTGCGTATATTTAGGCTATATTTTCCAGTTAGGATAATTTTAGTAGTTAACTTGGTATGATTACATGTCACTCACCCTTTTGACTGATAGTTAATATAAGATGTATATTACATATACTGATCTCTTTATGACTTTAATAATTATTTGCCTAAAACCGTTATTTAGATCATTCTCTTTCTCGCATCTGTCCACTGTAACTTCAGAAGGATCATTTGAATTAAAGATTGACTTGATCACAATCCACAATCCATTGTTATCGCTTACAAATATAATTAACTAAATTTTCTATAACACTCACAAACTGGATGCAGTTTGCATCTTATATAGCTCAGCAGCATTTTACTTTCCGAGGTGACTAAATCTTTATTAAATATTATTAGTTTAATCACTATGCATTCACCCTACATATTAAGCTTTTTTTCTATTCAGGATGCATAATAGAAATTATATTTACCAGATTACATCTGAGTCAGGGTTGAGGGTAATCGACGGATTTTGTTAGAAACAAATAACTAGAGTATTCATCATAGTTTAAACAAATTCATAAATTTTCTTTAAGTTGCCTATTACTACTCAGTACAACACTATTAACCCTTTGGGATGGGCGTATCTTAATAGTTTTTTTCTATCAATAAAAGATTAAAACTTTCACTTGTATGAAATACACTCAGCAACATTTAATGTAACTATGCGTACATTTGTTAGTTACTTTTAGTTGTTATGCGGTGAAAATGCAGAACCACACAATTTTATACATTTAACAACCTTTAGATATAATTAAAAATCCAGTAGATTACTACATACAAAGTAATTGCTGATGACATGTAAATATCTATTTAAACGATGTGTTAATTTGTTGTTTCTAACCAAGAACTAATATATGTATGCATTGAACTAACATATTTTTACAGTAGTCCAAGTAAAAAGACCAGTCAGTACAGTAAACATTTTAAGATAAATAACTGAAACAAAAATAAAAACAGTAAAGAACAGTAAACAAAAAAAAATTCATCAGATAAAATACAGCCTTAGATACACATCTGTCTTATTTTCTCTTAGTTAACAATTGGGTGGCCTGTTTGTTTATTTATAGAAAAGAGTGACAAAACTGAAGAATGAATATTCATGATTGACAAATGACAAAATGAACAAATATAGTTTTCTGCATTTCTTTCAGGTATAAAACCGAAAAAACTATAATTTAAGCAAAGATAAATAAAGAAGAGAAGTAATTATAACATTAAGATAACAAAGGATAGTGAGGAAATACTTCATCATGTGGGCAAAGTAAATAATATTAAGGAATAAATTGAAAGCCTTATTGTTTGCATCATTGAGCTTAATTAAATAAATGTTGACAGTCAAGCAGCATTAGACAACTGTATCGTCACTTCAGTAATCCGTATTTACAAGCTTACTAGAGCACGCTTAGATGACTTTCAATCTTTCAAATCAGTACCTAACTTTCAAACCATTGAGCTGTTATTGAAAGGTAAATAAATACATTTTCAGTCAATCTATGTTTACATACAGCGATAAACGATTGTCATTAGTTATATTTGACATAATAAACGTGATTTAACAAACTTTGTACAATTCTAATATGTCCTCATTGATGACTGACTTCGAGAGATGATCTTTGGAGTTCTTACGAGAAACCAAATATTAGACCATGTAAATCGTGAGATATATATTACAAGCGGTAATCAATAATGTTAGAATATAATAATCAGTTTGATGAAATTCCAAACTGATCACAAATTTTATCGGCCTCGGAGGTACAGATTTTTTAATTCAGCCTTATGTAGACTAGTCTGTGCACACTTCTGTGGTACCCTAGCCTTGAACAAAAATTACCACAGCTAGGCAGGGCACTTTCCATTTCTGAGATTATTTGAAATCGCTAAATAAGATAATCATGGTTTTAGAGTATACGATGATCCGATTTCACAGTCTATAGCATCGTTCATCAATATTGTGGTATGCAATTGATTTAAAACTGAATAAAGCTTTAACAAAATATACTATCTGTTATTATTTTTCTTCCTTTGTGGAATAAATGAAATTTCCGGGCTGATAATTGGAGTATATTCATATCAGATTTCTGCATACTCAGTAAAACTTCTTTGTCCTAGTAACAGTAAAAATTTTCTATGCTTACTTCAAAAATTTAAAACTTTGATGACACTGTAAAGTTAAGGTACTTAGTTGATAAATGTGTTATGTAACAAAATTCCCACAGTTCAAGTGAACCTGAGTTGGTGGTTATCTCATTAACTATGGATAATCAAACTGTTAAATATTAAGAAAGCCAATATATATATATATATGTATGCACACAAGAAACATTCTTGAACACTAAATTGACTGAATAAACAGTAATAGTTAATGCTAATAATTATGTTATTAAGAAAATTGCTAACATTGTAAGTTAAACTGACTGCCTGTCTCATTTAGGTAAACACGAAATTCACCTAGCCTTGAAATAAAATAACATGTCTTCGTTGATATTATTGCATGTAGATATTTATAGGCTGGAATTCGACTGAGAAGACATAAAATACTGGACAGAGATATACAGAAATTCATGAAATTTTCGGAAGTCTGTCATTTAGGTCATTTATCAATTAACATGTATATAGAAATCAACCCCATCTATCAACAAATAATACAATGTAACTAACTAACACAAAATCAGTGATCAGGTCGTTGGAGAATAGACGCCGTAATGTATGTATAATTAGCGACAACGCAGTAAACAATAACCAATCAAACACCTTTTCGACAGAACAAGTGATTACTCAAATTTGAAAGATTTCGAAAAGTTTACTTCTCTCTTCAGTATAGGCTAATGATATCTGATAATAATTCTGTATTACCTTTTCAATCAAACTACTCAGTTCAAAGAACACAATACCACTAAAATTAATTCAGTAGACACATTCGATTATGTAAAGAAGAATGTTGTTAATTTCACAAATAATCACTCAAATCAAATTCGTTTAACAAAAATAATAAATTTTTTTTGATATTATAATGTCATTTATGATTAGTGAACATATTACCATATTTAGTACGAAAACTCCGAATTGATGTTACTAGTTTAGTTTGTCATTTGTCATTTATGACAACAATTTTAGTTAATTGAAATTTAGGATTTCATAACGGTTGTCATGGTAACAGTAGATCATTTCATGATATTTGTGTAAAAAGTTTATACTTTATATGATTGGTGAATAGTTTCGAAATGAGTTATTTATATTTTGGTTATATTGGTAACAGTTTAAAATAACAGTCGTTTCAAACTGAAAACTAATGAAATGTATGGTTGATTGAAATTCCCAGTATATTAAGTATTTATCGTGTTGAAAGTTATTTGATGTAGGAGGCCAAAACTATGCAATTTTATACGTTGATTGAATTGAACATTTGATGTGTGGTTTATTAATAATTGTAGACAAACTGTGATGTTTTATTCTTTATTAAGTCACAAACTATTACAGTTCTTAAACTGTCAAAAAAGACATTTAGCACTTGATTTCTATTACTAAAATATAGTGGTTACTCAGTGTTTTTATTAATTAAATAGCTGGATTACAATCTTTACTTGTAATTATGTTAATAGTATGATGTTTCAGGCCTATACTAATTAAGGTTTTACAGTTGAGTACAGTTGATTATGGAGATTCCTACAGACAGTATTCCTCAAGTGATCAAAAAGGAGCAAATAAAATTGCACAATTTAACAAAATCAGTGACTATTAACGTAAGTAAATATACGAATAAAGATCGATTAATTTAGATAATGATGTTCGAAACAAAAGCGATTAGAACTAAGTAGTTAGATCAATAAAACTGAAGTCAATAAAATGTGGTCAAGAATTAGAGTTGCATAAGTTTTAGAATCATCGGAGATAGTCGTAAATGCGAAACCTGCCATAGAAGTTCGATATTATCTATCAGTAATACACTAAGAAAACTATTCTTTAATTTATCAGCTACCTTGCACTGAAAATTTCGGGATTAAATTTAACATCAATCTATCAAACTATAATTAATTGTTTTGTAAAAATAATGAATGTTCAAACTGGCTTGTCGCGATAAATGACTTATTTCGGATATGAAAAAAGAAGATAATATAGTTGGATGTTGTGGAGATTGTCGAATCAACATTTTATATCATAAATTGGTCTGAGTAAGACAGTCATTACAAATCAGGAAGCTCTAGATACTTGTTTAGCTTTATTATAGAACTGTGTAGCAGTGCGTATCCACAAACGAGCCAGTAAATTAAGCCCTGCACCATCATAAGGTGAAAATTTATTCGTTAAATCACTAAGCTGTCTTGCTCAATCAGTCCATTGTTATTGATGGAGACGCCGCATATTCAAAATAAGTGAACTTCATTAATCCCACTTTCTCAGTACAACTTTAAGAATTATCTCTTGAAGTAAGCTATCAACGAAGTGATATTGTTCCTAATAATATTACTTTGAAGTGATCATTTTTAAAGGTTTTCTATTCCTCTGGATAAAAACAGAATCGTAGCTGAAAATTGTAATTAGGAGTATACATTTTATTTTACTACAAACGTCTAAATCACCAAAACAACTAAATAATTCATAAAAAATGCTTAAGTTAAAGATTTTAAAGCCATATTGTGAACATTTACTTGTAACCCTATATTATTAGATAACAGCTGTCTCTTCTATAATGTTCATTCTAATAAGTGGGTAGACACGTAGGTAAGTAGGTAGGTGGGTGATTCGAATTTCAATTTCAAATAAGTAAAACAAAACCACTTACACATAGATACGCATTAGACAATCACTAAAAGCATTTTGACTGAAAACAAAATGCCCAAAATAACCTCATTAACTAAATCATATTTTACATTATACTTTTTTATTGGTTAATATCAACTAATGGATGCATAAGTGAAATTAAAAGATATTCAGTTTACAAAATGTAATTTATTTCTACTACTGACAAAAGAACAAAAATGTGTTTTATTTGTTATTTTCAAAGTGATAGCTTTTAACTGAATCTTCATGATTAATATCTATATTAAAAAGAAATGTAAGCAAAAGACGTAAATCCTACTGTGATGACTACAATGAAGTGAATACAACTGGAACAAAAAAAGTGAACTGAATTACTGAATATACATTTTAGCTGTAGATCTAATAGAAGTATAGAAGTATAAATATATGTATGTATTTATAACTTATGACTACACAAATTTATGTATTAAACTACAAGTAGACGTATGTGTATGTCAAACTTAATAAATTTCATTACATCATTTAAAACAAATAAGACATAGTCTTTATTCTTGCAAATAGTTAATCAACTGAACTATGAATATGAAGTCATGAATAGTCCTATATTATACAACTATTAAAATACAGAAACAGTTGTTACATCTAAGTATACTGTTCGCTAGTAGTGCAATTCATTGACTACATTAGAAAATTTACTCAAGTGCTTTCAATGTATTTTACGAACGCTTTATAGTTAGACTACTAAGTCGACACCTAATAATTAAAATTCCTGATATCAATCAATTTGATATACAATTTTATGACCACATCTGTTGTCATTGATGATTAAAGTGAACTCACATGCGAGATGATTGAACTTCAGTGATTTCAGGAACTTCAGGAATTTCTTCCCAGTTATTTTAACTGCTGATCAGATAGTGACTTTAATTGACTGTAATGTGATTTGCTGAATTTGACAGGAGTTAAAAATATCAACCACTAGATGTCGGCCAGCTCAGTGATCCAACAACTAAGCATCTCCTAAGAAACTTGATTCCTTGATGTGACCATTCATTTGCAATGTTGAGGAGTCCAATACTAAAAGAAAGGACTGTTCAGTGTCTTTAGATTTTCAGTGGTTTATTAACCCAGGTTAATTCATGATGACGAATATATATATTCAATGATAATCTTTACAACATTTGAACACTGTACATTCAATAAATATGTATATCATATGTTGACAAACATGACTGAATTTTATTTCAGTTTAATTCTATGTAGACTGACTGCAATGTCATACATAACAACAACAACAACAACAACAATGTAAAACGTGTCCTTGTAAAAATGTGTAAATATCATACTCATTAAAAAAGTCTTTTGGTATCTTAAAATAGAAGTTCTGTAGACAACAAATTACACATCAAAGTAAAGATTCTAGTAAGAACTATTAACTGTGTACTGTATTTTGTATTCAAAAAGATGAATTTTGGATTACACAAACAGCTATATTTCATATATTATCATTAAAACGACCGGGAATAAATGAATAAAACAACATTTAAACAATAAATTAAATGAACATCTGTTGTTATGTTTTACTTGTTTTCATAATGTTTTATTGCTTTAATTTATAATCAAAAATGAATAAAAAAATATGTTTACAGTATGATAAAGGAAAAAAAATTTACTCTTGATCCTATGAAGCATATTGTTTTACTTCTTTTATCTATCAACATACATTTTGTAGTATTTATGAAATTCTCAAATATTCATTATTATGAACTTACTTACACATCAATGAACAGTTATAAAGCTAATAAAATGGAATGAATGATTCGCTAGTTTGTTTTGATTGTTTTCACTTTAGAATGTTAAAGAATAATTACATTCTTTAATCTTCTAGTGGATACTGTATTCGACTGAAATCAACCAGTCACCAATGTCATATATGTATCTCAAGTGGATTTCTTCTTTACAGAGGTGTTTTAGAATAGTGGTAAAAGATGAACTCAGTAACTTATTAGTGAACACAACATGGTTTGATATAAATGGGCTTGATACGATTTCCACTATGGATATCAATAATGAGACTCAGAATTGTCCAGATTATGAATTTTGAATAGGACAAAACTCACTTGCTGACTTTCACCTAACAAACATATTAGAACGATTATTTTTTCGTAGTAACAAAATGAATACTATCATTGTGTTATCAAAAAAATACTTAAGATTTCTAATTCGTCTATTTTATAATGTTTGAGTAAAACATTGAATCATATGGATACAGTGAAAATTGTAAGATATTTCTCAAGTATAGATTTAGTTTGCGAAATACCAGTTTTTAAATGACATTAATCAACATTTATCACCATTAAATAGACTTTACTGGAATGCAATTCTTTACTTTGTTATTCATTAGAACCTAAGTGAGGTTTTTCTTCCTCCAGTTTTATTTCGTTGATACTTGAGCGTTATATTAAACTTTTCATAATTATGAATGTTTTTGTCGTAAACACTTAAAGTTGCTGAGATCACTATAGACACTTCTTACTCTTGCATGTTTTGCTATTCTTGTACGTATGAGATAAAGTATCCTATAAATCTACGTATCTGAACATCTGATTTTATTCTTCCAACAATGATTTCAGGGTAATGTCAATGTTGCGAATTGCTAATGAGTTTCATACTAAGAAAAAAACAACTTTTCGGTTCTCTATAGTTTTACTGGTACCCAACGAATAATTCCGACAAAAAATAGTTTACCAATGTTTACCAAAAAAGTATATTGAGCTTAGAGATTAATTTCAGTTACACATGACGCAGTTTACTGTAGGTTACGTAAGACATATTTCTTACAACGAAACTATACAATGGAATATTTCGTAATTTATTATTTCTACATAGACTAAACTATAGTCGAAATTCACACAATAAATTACACGCAATAGTATGGATTATTGCAAAAGCTTATAATGCTATCATGTTATATAAACAAAGTATAATCTACTTTATTGATCTTCGGTAAGGAAGAAATGCATAGTTGTAGGCTGTTTTGCTTTGCATAACAATGAACTAATTATATATACTTTGCGGTATTCCAACTGTTAAATATTTTATATATAAGCGTTCAACCGCTTATACTAACATTTGTACCCTACTTAAAGTAACACAACTTAATCTAGCCTTATTCTGCCAATGATTATTAACATTAATAGATGTTTAATTCTAGCTTGGGATATTTTGCTAATTTTTCATTCCACCAGGAGTCAAACGTGGGACTTTCAAATATGGAGGAAATAATTCACTCTCTAGAATACTTATATAGTTACTAATACTACCAGTCTCTTCACAACATTATGTAATATCATCCGATTCTACTATTGGATAACTGCCTAACTCCTGATATGACAGAACTTTTCTGGTTGAGTTCTTTTAATAGTGTCAAGAAACAGCTCTCGGTCGATTGCGATTTTTGATTGTCAGTTTTATGGTTAATTATAACAAATGGATTTGCTGAATTTCTGCATTTGGTAGATTAAGTTTATAAGCTAAGCTGTTCCCCGGTAATCTCTTATGGAATAATTAAATAAGAGAGTAATGTTTGCTGATGATGATCACAATACAATATGTATCATAACCACAGATTACCTTCTGCATAACAAACCTATAGATAGCGCCATTACAATGTAAGAATTTTAATATAGACCATGTTGCGAAAGTTCAAAGTGGATACAGAGTGGATTTCAACTATTTCAGATATCAGACAGTTAACCATCCATGGGATGTGTATTAGGAATGAATTAAAGTCGAAAATAAAAATCACTATATGCCCACTCAGTGGTCTAATGATTACATGTTTGCCATAAAATCTGGAAATGTTTGGCTTGATTCCACTGTGTAGTTGAAACTACGGTTTAACAAGAAGTTCTACGATGGAACAAAATATCTGTTAAACACTTCTTGCTCTTCAGAGATTGTTAAACTCATGTCACTTTACGATATGATATTAAAATTTAAAAGCTCCACAATATCCATTTATAATAAACTAATGGTACACATAGTAGTTTTTACACGTCTTTTGTTCTTATTTCCTATCGACAAATTACTCTACTTTCCTTATTTTCTTTGATGTTATGTCTCCTTGTGTTCTTTTATTTGTTTGCTTCTCTTGGTTCACTAATACTGTTTGACTAATTTATTATTCAAAGAACCATTTGAATAAATTACACCATTCATTCTATGTGTGAATATAGACCAACGCCTATCGACATTAATAATCCTATTCTTATTATCATTATTAGTATAGAATTATAAATAAAAAAATTTACAAAGTAATTATTTTAATTTGTTTTTTTGTTTTGTTTTGTTAAAATTAACTTAGATATTTTGTCAATATGCAATAGTTTTCAGTTCTAAGAAAGAGAATGCCTCTTTTGACTAGTATAAAGAACGGAAATGTGATTCATCATATAATAGTGGTTTACATAAAACATGTTATATATATATATATATATATATATATATACATTGGAAACATATTGATACATGCATTATGGTAGGTACATCTTTACAAATGAAGTTCATATTCAATAATTGTATAGATATTAAACATTATTTTACATATTCTATTTTATCTTCCGCTGCTTTAGTGTAGTTATACAATAAGAAAGTCAACTAATTTTAGAAAAAGGTTGGAAGTATTCATTTTCACCAGATAACTAAACTCTTATTTATTTAAATGACTTTCGTGTTCATATTATACATGCCCTGCCTAATATGTGTAAGATAAAATGATGTTAACTAAAGCTTTTGGTGGTAAACAAGTATTACAGATGCTACCTTATTTGATAGAATAATAACACTAATTAAACATTTTGTCTTTAATGTGACAACAAAAACTTTGAATTTGATGAAAGTTGTTGAATGTTTCCCCACCCATTCCCCAGAAATCAGACCACCATTAGCAGTATCCTTTAGAAGTTTAATACTATTTACCATATTACTGAATTAATGAAGCTAGTCACTTTGACTCAAAAGTATATATATATATATATATATATATATATATATATATATATATATATATAAACATGGTACACAGTTGTCTCGCAGTCATTAAATTAGCAAGCGGTTAAGGTATTCATTATGTACTTCTTGATAAATCGAAAATCTGATTACTGAATGATAGAACTGCACAAACTGTAGGTGAAATGATTAGAGTTTATAATTCGGAAATTTAAGAATGTTATTACTTATTTGGATTTTAGGCTTAAGAAATGTCAGTACTAAGTATTAAAATTTAGGATACTGTGTTGGTTACAGAGTTATAATCCCTCAAACTGAAGTCAATTATGTTGAAAATGATGCAGTTGTTAATCAATTACATTGTGTAATTATCAAACTACTTAGGCAATTCAACAGAATCATTAGTGTGGCAACCAACTCCAGAATGTATATTTCATCTTATAAGAGGCTCATGTATGTATGAACGTATTTTAACCTTATTGTTGGTGTTCAAGTTAATACTCGTACTCAGTGCTATTAATATTAAACATAAGTGTGTTAGACCATACTTATTTGAGTGATGAATTAATAATTTCATTTTATTAAGATTAAAGTCTGAAATAAGTCACTCTATTAGCATATAAGTAAATAGAACAGATTAACTTATATATTAGTCATTCGCATGCATTACTGACTAATAGTGTAGATGGATGAAAGGAAGGTAGAAGCAGTCAACCTAAGAAGTAGCATCAGTTCATAAAATCACTGACTACGAATATACGGTGTGTTGGTAGATGCCAATTACTTTGTTATTGGGGACGATACTGGATCAAATGGCTCAGAATTGGTTACAAAAATGAAGGTCAATCAATTAATGCCTGTTACCTCATGTGGAGCATAGGCCGCCGACCAGTTTTCTACAACCGACCCTTTCCTGAGCTTTCCTTTCTAGTCCGTCCCAAGTGAACTTCAGTCTCTTCATGTCTGACTCCAGTTCTTGACACAGCGTATTCTTGGGTCTTCCCTTTTTACTTTGATCTTCAGGCTTCCATGTTATTGCTTGTCTTGTGACTCCGCGTGGAGCCCCTCTAGGATTACTGCCAGTCCTAAGCCTGGATAAAGGAGGAGAGTCGGGCAGGGGGTTAGGAACTCAATTCCGTAAAACAACAACCCTGCTAAAAAAACGCTAACCAGTAAAAACTTAATTAAATAAGGAAGGTGGCTTCCTCTAATTCGTGTGCTAAAGATTAGTTTACACTTTCCTCACCACTAGCTGATTCTTTCTCAGGGTATCTTATTCTGTATTTTCAAACATTCTCTTACTACTACAAATGCAGCTTTTAGTTATTATTGGTGTGATCATGATGTATGACAACTTGGACTGATACAGGTTCTACGTTATACATGTTTGAGTTGATCTATTCTTTATCTTATTTAGTCATGTTTTTGCATTTTTCTGTGCACAGATTAGAAGACAATGTCTACTGATAAAGATATTTTTATTTCTCAATTTATTAAACAATCATTAGTTGTTTTTTTAAAAACAAACAATAGAATGATAAATTATTTATAGTCTCAAGACATTTATTATTTCCATTGAAGTTTCTACAACTAAACTTTAAAAATATATAATCTACTTCATTCAATTTTAGATATGAGTAGAATATGTATTTACTGCACGCAGCATATATAATTGAGTTCATATGTCTGCATTACTAATGACTGTCGACAAATCGTTCTTCAAATTAATGAATATTTTCTGTAAACATTGTGTAATAATGACAGCAAAGTTGCCCCAATGAAACTAAACAGGCTTTAACCTCACAAAGAATTAAAATTTATGTGTATAATGAGTAAATGATACAGTAATAATCAGTATTTTCATCAGTGACAACATTCATTGAAAAGATCATTACTTTCATTGCCAGAATTAACAATCCGTATATCCGTATTCACATAATACATTCATAAAATTAATAAAACATATATTATTATGATTAGAATACAAACTTATTCAAATTAAAATGAACTTGTATCTTCCTGTTGATTTTTTGTTATGAACTGAAGCTGGTCAGTATCTGCTGCTATATGTGCATCTTGAGAGGATTGTCTCAGTATAGCAGTTAATCACAAGTATTATTCAAGTTGGAATTCAACTGACAGGCGGAATCTAAGATGCGTGTTTCGTTCTATTTGGGACTCGTCGGATGGATGTACCTGCATCCCAATGTTAGTGTTCGTACCGGGATTCGAACTCAATCCGCTTCATGCCAAACGCCACGGCGTTTACCATCAGACTATTAAGTACAGACAGACACACTTGTTCAATGAGCGCATAGGCAATTAGGACGAGTCCTAAATAGAACAAAACGTACGTCCTGGATTCTACTTGTCAGTCACAATCCAACTTAAATAAAACTTATTCAAAATTCATCATGGTAACAATAGTTATGTGTTGGGTCAAAAAAAAGTTTCTAATGAAGTGATTAACTGAAATGTCTACACGGAATAACAGACAAATAAAGATATTTCAAACAAAAAACAGAAAACTGATTAATGAAACTGATATTAAATAAAACAAATTAACTAAGTTCTAACCTTTATTGATGTTGCAGCTTGCATTTAAAGACTATCTCTTTAAGCAACTGCATCCTGAGTTGCTTATCGTATGAATAAATTTAGCAGATGAATCTTAAATTAAAAATAAGGTTAATTTCTCTGTTATTTAAATGACAGTAGAAACTGATCGAATTTGGTATTCTTAGAATCTTACATAATTAATATTATCCTAATAAACAAATTAATTTGTTGTTCACAGTTAGAAGATCAGTAAACACAATGTTGGTATTTAAAGAGAAACTCACTAATTTCGGTTCATGACTTGAATGCGTTGATGTAAACACATCCATATGATGATTTCCATATAGAACGAATCACACCCTTCTGTCATTTGTATTTAAACGTAGATTCAGTAAGTGAACTATGAGAATGACTAATTTAGGCTATTCCGTAAACGTATTTGTAAAGTACCAAAAGTTTCAGATGCCGTATTCTATGTCTTACAGGTATTCAGAACATTCGGTATACAAGAAAATATCATCGAAACTTTGTATTATATTCATTTGCATATTATGATATTGGTTTAAAGTATTTACCTTAACTAAAGTTAACGTGTACATTATACAGTGAAATGCATTAGAATCAAATCATTCTACCACTAAAAAGGGTCCTAAACTTAAAACTTCCCATACATAAGTAATATTTTGATAACTCTTAACGATATCATTACTATGATATCTTATTATTTCTCTGCATCACTATATTTTCTTGTTGATTTGCGATTTCAACTCATCTTTTATATATCAGTCAGTATATCCATAAGGTCATTGTACAATTACAATCAATGTATAGTGAATATATACATCATTAAATAACTTTATTAGGTATACTGTATGTTTTCTATGATGATACTGATGATGTTTGGAAGCTTGCTTGATCTAGTTTTGACATTTTTCGTTTTTTGTTTATATTGGATACATGACAGTTAAGTAAACAAAAATACACACAGAAAAAAGCACTAACCATTATTATATTTATCTTTCATGGTTTAAATCACAATGTCTCCACTTTATTATAAGTGTTTTATTTATGGTGAATATTTTTTACAGTAACCTTTTATTTGCTCGTTTCTATCATTTGGCTTAAATTGCGTTTCCAACAAGGGATAGTGATCACTTTTTGTTGGCATGAAATGTCGACCGAAAAATTGATGATTTCAACAGACTTAATTTATTAACCAGTAATCATTGGATAGTTTTTTTCGTTATAGTATGAGACAACTTACTGTGTACTCACTAAGGTAAACTTTTAACAACAACTTACTAGATTCTAATACGTTATAACTAAACGACTTTAATCGTGTTGAACGTAGGGCACTTACTTACTAATTCTTCGGTTATTGGTGGCACAATATACCAAAATGAATATTTATTATTAACTCTGGCGAATAGTGATGTAAATTTAATGTATTACCGATCACAAGATTTAAATAAATAACCATACTGTTATCATATAATGCACTTCAAAGGGGGCCATATTAATGATCATAAGTCGATTGAGCAACATTTTTATCTGAATATTATTTTGTGAAACAGTCTACAAACTTTGTTAGGTTATTTGGTTTGTTTGACGTCTCTACACAGAATATACCAATTTCTCAGTCAAATGAAAGACATGGTAATGAATGTGGCTTACTATTTTCTATTACGGAAATATAAACATTTCCGGATAGTGGTTTAATTTTACAATTGAGGAGTAAAAAAAGGTTGAGTAAAATTCAATTCACTTTAGTGTTTTCAATGACAATGGATGGTTGTGTTCATTAAAGATATTCTCTACCAACACTGATTAGAGTAGTTTATTTATCTGCAGGTTAGTTACACAACGACAAACTTGATTAATAGTAAACTTTTATTCTTTTGTTTGTTGTGATAGACGAGATTTTATCTGAAAAACAATCGTCGTTGACAAAAATAGATGAACTGGACAGAATTCTACCTACAAGAAACTTCATAATCATCTCATCACAATCCTTAATTCTCTTAATATGTTCTGTCTTTTGGTTATCAGAAATGACTAGCATAGAAATAAAACTAGTACTAAGTCAAATCGTTTCAAACTTTATAGCCACTATAACAATAACAAATTTGTTCAGATGTAGAATAATACACATTTGAATAACATCCAAATATATGACGTACATCTACCCTTCTTGAATCATCTTACTTTTATGAAGTCATAGTTGATGTAATTTTGTCTTGCATGTTAATTTGAATAAGTGGGAAGTGCAAACATTAATAGGATGACAGCATAACTTTGCATCGTATACAGAAATGATCATTGGTTTAGCAAACTCAGTTAATTCAATTGGAAATTGTTCTAGGTTAACTAATTTGTACTAGAATATAACAATTTGTAGGAAGTATGGCCCTTCGTTGTTATCGACACGAATGGGTAACTTGTACGACATCAGAGGAAAGTGGATGACAATGATGATGATGATGATGGTGAAATTGATGACATGTGGAAATGTTCTAACAATTTGGAAGATGAATATATGTCAACTGTTGCACTTGATTGCAATGGGAATTGTTCACTTTACTATAATGGACTCCATATGAAAATGCACTTCCCAACCCCACCACACCATCATTACACCCGAATTTTCGTGAATAGATTGGACGCCAATCATCTAAAATATCTTCATAGAAATATCACTGATCAATGAATGTGAATACAGTGATCCTGTCTAATGTTCACATCAACATATAAGTCACCGTATACAACGTGGTAATGTTAACAGAGCTTATTGTCTAGATAGTTAACATAAAATATTAATAAAATTGAATAATCAAAATGTAGTTATGAGTGAATATTCACTGAAGCATATGCATATTGCTTGCATATTTGTATTTTAAAAGCAAGGTGGCAGAATAACTTTGTTTTGAATACCACTGAACAGCATGAAGCTCTTACATTAATTTTCGAAAAGAAATGAGTTTATGCAACAGTTGAATCAACGAATTCTACTGGAATCTAACCACGAAAATCCACTGTTTATGATGCCCGTTTATTTTTTAGATAAACGAATCAATACTGAATGGTTTATATTTGTGATTTTAGTGAATCTACGATAGTGTTTGACCATCGATTGATTATAATTTATCACTTGCTGCATACAGTTGTTTTCCACATGAGGTTAACTACCAAAAATGACATCATGTTTTATACGTTGGTGTCTATACACTGTTTTGACAGAATCTTTCAAAATTAAGTGATCAGTGGTAATTAATCCCCTTTCCTTAGTTGTGTTTATACTTTATTAATGAACCATATGCACGTGGGTATTTGAGAAGGTATACCTTATACTGCTATAATGTGGTAATTTTAGATCTAATGATAGAATAGACTGTTATCTCGTTGTATAATTCATTCAGTCGTAGACATTTTTCATCATGTTGTCATTATATTTCAATCTTAATTGCGCTTTCATTAATTGGTCATCTATTGTTGTATTTATGAAATTAAAACAAAATTACAAACTTCAGTTTTTATGAGTAATTCTTTAAACTTTTAAAACTACGCATTATTGTGATGAAGATGAAATATGAATAGTTGAAAGTGAATGATTAAAAGGTTGCGGATATTGTTCAGTTCTATGGTCTCTATTGTTTACGTAATTTTTCTTTAGTGGTAAAATATCATCACTGATTGCGTAGATGAAACTCTAAATAAGTTTGCTTTAAACAAGAATGAAAATGACTGATGATTTGTTGTTTATCTCTGAAAGCTTCAACTGACAGTCTGGCATCAAAAATACTCTTTTCACAGTATTGTTCATTCGACACTATATAGTGACACAGAAGTGAAACATTAAGTGTTTAATGACTGTATTAATAATTTTTTGTAGCAATTACTTGAAATAATTTTGGTAAAGTTTGAATGTAATTAGCAGTGGATTGCAAGATGTACAAGGTTTGTATGTACAATAGAACTCCATCCAAGATTTGAACCCCATGTTAGATTCAATAAGAATTTAATTGATGTATAAAAAATGAAGTGCCCGTCTTAGGTTCTGTCGCTATCCAAATCTCAGCTGCTGTAAAAACCTACAATTAAATTACAGTATCAAGATAATCCTTTCAGTTATGTACTCATCAATAACAAACAATAACAAAGCAGAATGACGCTATGATTTTCAATATACTTAAAACGATGTTACAGATATTCAGATAACATCTCACTATCAAAGTATTTTAGTGAAAACATTAAGTGTTTGAATGTTTTGTATGGACACTAATTTCGATTTATTTAAATAACAGCTGAAAATTAAACAGGATTTGACAATTGCTTTGCTCCAATATAAGAATTTTGGATTCGCTCTGCAGTGTACTTGTTTTTCCCTCTTTCAAAAATATTTGTTGTGGCATCTTGAATTTCATTCAGCCCAAAAATTAAAGTCTCAAACGTGCTTAAGGGTTACGTGCATATAAGTTATTTTATCTCCCCAGTAATGCTTCTAATCATACATGTGGATTAGTGCTAAATGAGGACAATCCCCTTAGGAGGTACATATGGGAAGAGTGCCAAATTGAATTCCTTAACAGCATCAAGGGGACAATGCAAAGATTTACAAATCAGAGGAACCAAATGCAAAACATCACCATTAGTCGAACATTCCAGCACATTTTAGTTTTCAATACGTACAGGTAAAACGATTATAATGACAGAAAGAATTAAAGTTTTAAAAAAGAGTTAGTGTAAATCAATCAATTTTCTATCAATCCATTATGAAAACTAAATTTCAAATAATGAATCTTCATATGCTTCATAAACCAAATAGTGACAACAATGTGCTCATACTAATCAATATAAGTGTGATGAACTCCTAGAATTCCAGCAAAAATCAGTGATCTTTACAGCTTAACATACATCACTGAAAGGATTAAATGGTGTTATATCACAAAGTGTTTACAATTGAGAATGCAAACAGTTACATTCCAGTAAAGTAGTTCAAAAATACCGTGTTTGTCAAATTTAAAAACTCTGAGTTTAATGATCTTTGTTTATATGAAAAAAATTTTAAATAACTTACATTATATGAAGTGGGTTATTTATAGTTCACCTTATTGACGTCAGTTTCAACAAATCACCAATAGAAGGAGTAGCATACTTTTTTTCTATATTCAATTATGAATGCCTTGATAAGTAAATATGTGGTCAGACTATTGAAAATGTAGATGGCAAATACATCACATTTTTTTAGATCAAATCTGTCTTTTCATTACACTATTGAAGTCTACTAGGATATTGTACCTAGAATTTTCTGTCATTTCTCTGTTCATTGAGTAGGCAAGTATTAAAGAATTCAGCATAATTTTAATTTAATGTCAAGCCAAAACTTTGACTATAGTTATTCTCCACAGCGGTCATACTGAGTTTTTGAATAAATAACCTGTTCATAACAAACAATTGCAGAAATTTCCAAAAGTTTTGATTGAAATCTTCGGTGATATTACAACTCAGTGTGTAGCACATATTCACTAGAGTAACGGAAAAAAATATATAGTAAGTGCCAAGTACTACTTGCAAATTTAACTGACTCTGTCATATCACTCTGAACTCAAAAAAAAACTTATTGACTGTATACGTCAATAGACAACACATAGCAATTCTCACAGTTCACTTTTATCGATTCATGGAATCAAGTATGACAAAATACTCTAGTCTTTTTATTGTCCAAAACCTATCAATTATATAAGTTGGTCCATTAGTAAATTTTAGTATACTACGCTAATGGGGCTAAAGTTAAATGTCCCCATAACGTGTGAAATATTTTACACTACACCCTAATGGTGTTAAATTAATATCACATATGAGTAAGAGTAAACTGATTTTATGAATGATTGATTTTACTCTGTAAAGTAAAACGTTGAAATCTAATAGAGAAATGGTGACTACAATATGTGGTAGGTTAACTAGACTAATATAATGAAGCATTCAACAACACTTTTGGTTAAATCAATAAACGGTTTCATATATGTACGTATATACATATATATATATATATATATATATATATATATCCGTTTTATATAATGATTGACATAGAACAATCATCTGTAGATAAATACTACATGGCTTAACAGGATATCCTAGTTTATTTATAATAGTGTGTTTATAGAAGAATCCCTTTAAGTAAGTTCAGTCCGAGTAATATCAACTTAAGTAGATTTAGTGTAGTTCTGTATTTCAATGTTTTTCTTTCAGTTTCATTTAAAATAACAAAAGATGGACAAGTTGTACATTGAAATTACTTGTAGTTATCACCAATAAAAAAGATGTAAATTCGTGTTGTTTTAGTGAGTATAATAGATAAAGAAATACAAAATTATTCGTATTAATGATATAAACTTTAAAAATTTGATTAATGTTGTTCATCATTGTTGTTATACAATGACTAACAATGACCAATACGGTAGGATGATCTAGTTTAAGCATTCACAACATGGAATTAATCATCTTCAGGATATCACCTGAAACTTTTGAAAGTATCTAGTAGTTAGTGTGTCAATAAGTAGATAATTATGAATCTTCAAGATGATAATCCTTGAGTAAAATAAGCAATAATTGGGTGAAAATTTATCGCAACCTTTATTCTCATGGATAATTGAAAAGAATTAGAACAAGTAACAAATATGTATTCATGTTTATGTAGTATTATGTTTTCGAAATTGCTCATCATACTTCATCGAAACACATAACCTAATTCATAGTAAAAAAGTGTGTAAAAAACACCAATCTTTTAATGTTTTTATAGTCATTATGTCTGCTCACCTACGAATGGTAATCAGGATACAATTACACAAAGACTTTGTCAAGATTGCAAGAAGGAAGAACGTCAGTCAAGATAAATGTTCTACATAAATTTATTAATTCATCAACACTGATTTTTGCACTGTTTAAACCCGCCTCATTGGGGTCCGAATACACAGATTTGCAATGAAAACATGAAATATACAACTTTACATTACGTATGGATCTGTAAGATTAGTAGTTAACGATGCATAATTTTTATGTGTATTGCTTTTCTCTTTCCTGTGATCCAAGAAGCCTTTAGGAAAAGAGATTCAATATCAACTAATAAAACAATGAGTTTCAGTGTTATGATGAGCGTCGAAACTTCTTTGCAAGTAGATTTACGTGACAAACTCTAGGTGAAACAAATGACATATTTGGGTCAGCTTATCAATAATAAGATAACACCTGTTTGAACCCAACCACAAACAGATTATCAGTATGATCGATGAAGTTCGGTAAACAAATTATTCACAGTGTATTCGATCATCTTGATACTCAACTCAGTTTTGAAAAAGATCACATATAACAAACACTCTTATTGACAGTCTATAAGTTTATTTCATACTGATGTAGAGATTTCTCTTAAGCATGCAAAACTATAACTAATTCATAGTTTTTAATAAAACGAAAATACACTTGTGAATTCATTTACTAAATTACTTTATTTATATTATTATTGGTAAATGTTTAAAGTACACGGTTGTCGGTACTCACAACTGGATTTGGATCAGTCACCGTTGACATATTTGTGTCTTGTTATGAATTTTTTAATACAGCCTATTCTTGTTACGCAACTTTAAAATAGCGGGAGTATGTCTTACAGTAAAATCCAGGAGATTCATAACTTACTATAATAGACTTGTTAGTTGCATATACTGACGTCAATATCGCGACTCAAAGCTAGTAAATTTTACTTCAAAATATCAAAGTACCTGTTACTAAGCTCTTGATTCTAGACAATCACTAATTTAATAATGTGATTAGAAGACGAATATTATCAAAGCTATGTGGTAGATCTTTTGCAGAATATATTTCCAACAACCTGATCACACATATACGCGTTAAAGCATTTCTGTCTGAAAAATACATAGTTAATTAGTATAAGAAAATAAAAATAATAAGTAAAACATTATATATCACTTTCTACCATGGTAAGTTTAATGAAAGTATAACTTACTTGTGGACAAATAAGGGAGATGGAGTGAACTTCCTTATAGTTATTGCTTCAACAAACCTTAGTAAACGTCTTAAAGCACTTTTAAATAACACCGCAAAGCATGATCTGATACCATTTTTATGGCTTGTTTTAAATAAATGCATAGTAATAGACGATGATAGCTTACATATCTTGTACTCCTATTTTCTTCTCCGAGTTCACTAGTTCCTGGAGACAACCAGGTGTCTTTAGTTACGCTTACATGTAAATCATGATATGTTTGATAGCTATCTTAAAAATGTTCAATATGAATATACTTGTTAACTGTAAACATTTTATTCTCAAAATGTTCAATTCCTTTTCTTTCCGAATTTAATTTACTTTCTGATTGTTTTTATCATTTTTCTCTCAATTTTTAATCATCTTAATGACTCATCTTAGATTCATTTCAGCAATAACAAGAATTGATATCCATTAACATTCAATGATAATAAGATTACTGAATAATAAAGTGAAAATAAGATTTTGTCAATCTTATTATTATTATTAAACATTGATCAACAATAACAATGTAGAAATAGTTCACATTAAATCAATACTACTTATTTCATGAATAAGTATTGATGAATATAAATGAACAATGATATGAGTATGTAATAATTATACAAATAACAAAAGGAAACCATGTAACTTATTATTGAATCCAGTAACAACAACAAAACATATTTTTCTTTTATTGTCATTATTTCCTCTCTATTATCCACCTTCAATATCATTTAGATTCTTTGTAAATAATGTTAATTTCAATGGAAAGAACAATGTAGAACTCATGAAAAACAATTGAGATAAACAGTTTTGTTTACTTACTCATGGACTAATTTGTTTGTTTATTTTTCAATCTATGCTTATCCTTTAAGTTGAAACATAATATTGAAAACAAATACACTAGACTAGGAATAAAATAAATAGATTTATGTTAGTCATCTTCAAAGCTTTTGATGTTTTCTTCGCTATCAATATGAATGTGTTCAATAGTTTTCTTGCATATTTTTCTTTTATATTCATCAGTTATTCACTATTCGATATGCATGTTCTGTATTCTAAACTGTTAAGAAAAAATACTACTAAAAAAGGCTACTGAAATCAGTAAGCTTAAATAGTATACTTAATTTTTATTAATAAACTTCATCCCTATTTTTTTCCTACTTCATATATTCTACTTATCTATTATGAGTGTATCATGTATTCTAATATTGTTCAGTATTAATTATGTTAACCGGAAAGCAAATTAATCGTTTGTAATGTAGAACAAAAGTGTAATACTATGCAAAAAATAAAAAAAATTGATTTATACATTTCCGTTTAATTCTTTTTTTTTTCAGTTCATTAAGCAAGTTCATACATTGAAGACTGATTTATAGAAAACAAGGAATATTGAAACATTTAACATAACCGGAAATTTAATTTATTTATTTGATTATAATTGATTGCTTAGTTATATTTCGTGTATGTAATGTATTTACATTTGGTAACTTATATATGTATATTTTCAAATAGATAAAAGTAGTCATTCAGTAATTTGAACATATGATGCTATCATTTATCTTTATATCAACATTATATTACAAAGTATGAACAGTTACTGGCAAAACATTTGCTTGAACTTAGATAATCAGTTTTTGAACTACACATTAGCTTACCATAATTAAACCATTGAACAATTATTGCCTAATGTTAAAAGATAGATGGGGTGAATGAAGATAATGCTTTGAGTGTTAAACTTGTACATGTACTCATACGTATTTTTAAGTTTAAAGTGACTAGAAATCATTATTATAATCCATATAATCCAATGTCAAGATACCACATAATTATTTCGGAATCGTACTGAATGATGATTGAATGAGATAACTTCATCTCTTTTGAAGAGTATGAAGGCCTCTTTAAGATCTTTTATAAGCCATCTAAAAACAGCTACCAAGAAAAATGTTCCATATAAACTTTTTTGATCGAATGCATTGCTCGTATAGAACAAAAAATATTGTTAACTACAGTCTTACTTATAATGGGTTACTAGGCTTCGATCTGTTTCTTCATTTTGGTTATGATACATGTATTAATCATAATTATTACACTTCAGAAACATTTTTAGTCAAGATAACCACATTTATCGCATATTTATACATCAGATATTTTAACATTTACCGAATATCATCACTTTTATTAAAACTCATGATTAGTGAGACAAACTACACAGTATTATGACGAAAGTATTTATCGTATCACTAGAAAGACCATTTCAACCAGGTAGTACTTAATGGTTGGTAACATGCTGAAAAAAAGCTTTTCAAATTAAACAAGTCAACAGAAAAATTCACTATGTGAGACTAAATTTAGGTTAATATATATCCAGTTACATTTGCGCTTTGATTTGCCAGGTATACATTTTATCCTTATTAGAAATATTTTTATTATTAAAATGCAAGAATGTGAAATCCAACTGGCAAAAACAACTTTGCAGGTAATGAATTTTATAGGAATATTTTTGTTCATTGATAACAGTACACTCACAACAATCTATTAAAAAGTATCTATATTAAATAATAGCTTTAAAGTTTATTACGAAACCTGCTATTCAAACCGACAAAGTAGCTCGAATATATGAATTTTATGTTCAGTGAGCCATTTGAATCACTTAAACTTTAGTTTCCATGAATATCTAGGACAAAGTTTATGAATTATAATGAAATTATGTACGATGGTTGGAAGTAATCTTAGGGTAGCTCTGGATCTACTTTAAGTGCTAATTTTGAAGTAATAACCATGGTATACCTGCCACAACTTTGAACATTCATCACTTAGCTTCACAATCTGAGGCCATTAACACTGAACCAAATAGGCTTTAGTTGATCATTTAACCGATTTATGACTCGAGATGTTAAACCATAGTTTCAAAAAATCTACCGAAAGCTATATGACGGGTAATTAGTGTCATTTGTTTTTATTATTCTATTCTGACCAGCTTCAGTCCACAATAAATCAACGGGAAGATACAAGTTCATGGCAACTACCAATGCACCCGTTCTATAAGTGTGAACGTTCGGACTCAGTAGTCTAGTGGTGAACGCAGTGGCATTTGGCAGGAAATGAACTAAGTTCGAATCCCGGTGTGAACATTAACATTGGGATGGAGGTACATCCAACCAACGAGTCCCCAATAGGACGAAGCGCGTGTCATGAATTCTGCTTGTCAGTTACAATCCAACTTAAGTAACTATAGATGTTTTGTTATTTTTATAAGTAATTCCCAGCGATTGTAGAAATATGTCTTTACAAAGAAAATTTAAAAGACAGTATTTCATAGTTTATTGGTGATAAACACAACTGTGGCTTAAGATTTACAGCATCATTAATCTACGATAGAATTGATTCATTCATTGTGTTATCTATATAACCAAATGCATACATCAATAAATGGTTTGGCAAACTATAATGTCTATATGAACACCGTTATTCAATACCTAAAGTAAATATCTACATATCTTGAGTAGATAGTTGTATATTCACTATTGAGAAGTTGCTAAATACTCACTTCTTTATATCGTCTTTTTTTTAATTTACAATAACTGTGAATGAATTAAAATCTTACAGAATGTAACCAACAGTTACAATAGAATCATTCTGATTTATTGTATAGATTCCTAGACTACATAGAATAATAATCGGATTAAATTAACAGTTGACGATGTTTATCAATTGACAATCAACTTTTCAGTTTACATTGTCAATATTTACGCTATAAATGTTTGCCGACTTATTAATTTTTCTTTTTCTATTGTCTTGTATATCTGTATTCCTTTGTGTTATTGTATAGTGAATGTAAACATTCAACTACTTTATAATTAGACATAAAATCTTGTTTAAAGGTAATCACCATTCAATCAAACTTGTCATATTATTATTTCAGCTTCTTTTACCTAGTAGTGTGTATTATATTCCCTGATTCTCTCATATTTTTCTGTTGTTTTAGTAACCAAAATACATTTCTTGTCAAAACCACACACAAAACACAAGTAAATTTATTTTAACTACTAAGAAAAGGTAGATGACGGAAAAAAAGTAAACAAGTAATTTTTTGCGGTATTCTAGTTAAATTTCTTTCAATGATATCTTATGATTTATGTAGTGAGATTACTGATCTCAGTCGTTAAACATACACTGGTAGGAAGGCTTTAGTTATATGGCATGTTATCAATTAATTTGAATATTCACTTGGGTTATAATTTGGACACTCTCGGTTCAATAGTTTAATAACATACTGTGTGATCAAGACCAGTTGGAATATAGGCTTATCAGCATACTTTGGCTTATCTATTAAACGTATGAAACATATTGTATAGTAGTTTTTCTGTGAAGGGGGAGCGATATCAAAATTTCTACTGTTCACTGTGTTGTACTTTCAGGTATCTTTTTGTTTTTCAAATTACTGGGCCCTGTATATTACAGCATAACTTTTCAACGATGACTTAATTTTGAGTCTTAATTTTTAAAGCATTCGTGATTTCCAACAGGCATGTTGGTACATTCAACCACTTCTCACTAAAACTAACCTTGAGAGTTATTAAATACACAGTGAAGTCACTACTACTTATTTAATGAACATATAAAAACTTGGCGTATTGGGTTTGGATGAAGCTTTTGTGAGATTGAAGAAAAGCCAGATGTGAGATTGTTGGCGAAAAGTTATTTTTTTCTTGTTAGTAATCATTTGTACAACTTGGATTTAAAAAGTTATCAAATCACAAGACAGCATGTAACACTTGGTTACTACTTTATAAAATTTTTTTGTATTTCTACTATATGTTTGTTACTGAATAACTGATAGCCAAATTAAGTTGTAATGAATGATTCAGGTACTTATCATATCACTACTTTATCTTTTGGCTCATATGTTTATACTGGTATTAGAATGTGTTGCCATATTATTCCACAGTGCTCTTAATTACATTTTCATTTCAATAAAATTATAAAATCAGCATCATACACTATTAGAACTTAATCATTATGTTAACACTTAAGCCGAACTTACTATCGATGACCACACAAGGAGCTCAAACATTACCGATGGCAATTTTATGAACAATATATTTTTGAATATAATAATACACATTGAAGATTGAACTATTTTACATGCATGGTCTCTATGTGTTTAGATATTGATGCGATTATTAATGGACATCGGGTATTGATAGCCATTAAGAGAGAGGGGTTAGTCAGAATGGTTTGATGCATCATGTAATCTTATTTATTGTAAACTATTGTAAGTAAACAATTATTTGTACATGTATAAAACTAACATTAGACTCAAATCTTGAACTTGTTTATTGAATCATAATGTTGATATACACAAATTGACTCATACTTTGTATTATAAAAAAGTTTATAAAAGCCAGAAACTGATATTATTCCTATTTCAAAAGATTTACTTGATATACTTCTATCCATATCTGTGATCAGTCACTTCATCCCATATGTTATGAATTCTCATAAAAATTTCTAAAAATTCAACCTGCCCTAACCCGGTGCATCACTATTTTCAATAGTTCCTTAGTCTCTGTACTTCTTTTATTCAACGTGTCTTTTCACTATGGTCATTTTCATAAGTTATCTATTTGTATATAAATATTACAGCTGGTATAGTGAGTCAGTGTACCAATATATACATGCTAAATGAATTTATCCGGAAAGAAAGCTAGAGATGACAACTGAGAATAAGTATGAACTACGCTCGATGTATCATAACAACAGTACACACTTTGTGCTTTGACAATCATGATGACAGAAATTTTGGGCATGGTAAATAATCTGAAAATGATAATTCCTTTGAAATAACTTTATATATATATAATTTAGATATTAGGATAACAGACTTCATAAAAGTAGTAGAAAATGTGATAGTTTTCAACATTTTTATTCACGTGAACAAATTATTTAACGTAAAGAGGTTGCAATTATCCTAGTTTACCTGTGAAACAGTATAGATCCACAATGTAGATTAATTCAGTACAATTCCTGTAGTACATATATAGTATTCTTGTATTGTATCACTTCTATTAAAGCAAACATGAAAGTCTTGACTATACAATTAACTCACGATGATGTCAAGCATAACAACACAAAAGTATCGTATCATTCTAAATTAACTATGTATAAAATAAACTGGCCATCAACTTATTCATATAGATTTAGTATCATTAGTTTTTAGTTATAAGATCAAAGACATAATATTATTAATATAACTCATGTTTTGTTACTTTGCCAAACAAAAGGTTTACTTATATCCTTTCCTATTTACTAATATCCAACTAAATTTTTCATCAACAAATATACAATGAAGTTAAACACTCTGTTTATCTGGATAACAGTTTTATTGATTCCATTTAGGAATAAAATTTAAAATGTAATTTTTATCCTACATTGTACTGTTTTCCCATTAGATGATTAATAAACAAATTTTTAATTTTTTGTTAGTTTTTCTTTTTCTTTTTAAAATAATGAAATTGAAATTGAAAAAAGGAACTGAAAATATCTGTTGATTTTTCACATGAAATTACTATTAAATATGAGAATTTCAACAATCCACATCTGGTTATACAAAGTAAAGAAGATACTATTGTAAAATGAACTTTATCAATTAATGATAAATATTCTATAATTTCGCAAATAATCATTTTAGTTGGTTGAATTCGTCAGAGACTGATGCTAGTAGGTGATATGAAGTGAAAAAACGGTTGATTTATCCGAAGCCAATTAGGTGTGCCTAGTCGATAATTGCGCATCTACTCTGTGTCCTTTCAGTCCCAACCCGGAGATAGAAAAACGCTACCCGATAGACCAATTGAACGGAATTATATTATATTTCAGGCATTCCTTAATATGCACATAAAATCAGATTGCACAACAAACCAATTAGGAATCTAACATTAATACAGAACATAAGAGATAGGGGTAGTGATTAGGAACAATTTGTACAAAACCAATTAACTGTAGTAAGAAACAATATACTAAGTGTAAATATACTGAACAGGAAGATAGGGTAAGAGGAACGTAACAATCATACAAATGTTTGCTCACAACCAAAATGGCTGAAATACTCCTCCAAAATACAGTTATGAAAGTTTGTTACTTTTCTTTGATCGCCCAACATAACAATAGGGTACTATCAAAGTCAGATAGCACTATACAGCTGGTATAATTCAAACCTATCAAGTGTAAAATAGTTATCACTGATGACAATAGATGATCGTTGCTTTATATCACAAATCGATGGCGATGGGAATTCTGCTACTGAATTCTGGCCTACTGGTGGGGCGGATTTGGCGTTCACCAACCTAAAGCCCCAGGAATGGAATCTAGGGTGAGTACTATTGAGGAGTCTTATACGTGGACAAAACAACTACCCAGTGTTACACGGCATTCAATAGTACTCTGCTAAAATCAGCCTGTCTAAAAGGAATCTAATCAATTAAAACCTAATGCCAGTTTCCACAAATCACTTTACTTCAAATAATCATTTTATTTCCATCATCGACTTGTTTAAAATTTCTTATTTCGATTTTCGAAAACCTTTATGAATAAACATTTGATCGGTATAAAATATCTTGATTTGATTCCAACCGAAACTCTTTAACGTGTACAAACAAAATGAACTAGAAGCTATTGCTGTTGGAACACATTATCATAGTTTGTTAAAAAGGTTAAACCATTCCATTTCATAATTACTATTAGTAAAATTGGTTCCTCCCTCTCCCCACTCATCCAAATGATTCATTTATAAAATAAAAATTATCTGTAGTTTTAACTACTAAGTTAGTTACAATTAGTTATATCTTCTTGTTATCTTCATTTTGTACTTTACTGAATCACTGTACTCTCAACTTCTCTGACTATAGTGTCAAGGAAGCAAGCGCATTGTCAATACTGAATATTGTTTGGTCTATTCGTCTTCCCACGTTGTATCTCTATAATTCCGGCGTAGAATTGGTTATGGTGCATGTGGGAGAAAGTTATGACTAACACATGTTCAGAAGTACAGGATATTGTTTGTAAACTTATTGTTTCAGCCTTGTTTATTTCTTATACGCGTCAGTGAACATGTGTTACTGTTGTAAACTTTGTATTATCAAGCATTTTAACTGATTAAATAATGTTTGCTTACAACTAAACTATTTTCTCTGATGACGTGGCTTCTGCTGTAAGAATAACTGGCATTCTGCAGGTTCATTATCGCAACCAATCAAGCCTGTCTGAATAACTTACTTGACAGTAGGTCACATTAAAATTATGACTTCCTAACTAATGGTGATTTATAGTTGTTCGCATTTGAATAGAAGCCATTAGAAATGCATTGAGTTCATTATGTTCTGGATGCATTTTTATTATTGCATTGTTCAAAAACACTGAGATCAACAAAAGATTAAATGATTAAAACTAAGTAGTTAATTATCAGTATTGATTTATTTCTAATCCGTTAAAAGTTTGTCATTATCACTGTTTCAGAATATTCCTCCAAATATTGTATTACGTTTTGTCGGTTACTTTCGTTTACGTTTCATTAAAATGTTTATCAACGGCAATTTCAGACTTTGTTTTCTTCTGCAAATATCCTCAAACCTGAAAAGTTTTTAAGGGGTAATCAGCAGGAAACTCTGTAACTAGGTTTTTGCCATTAGGCACAAACAAGGAAAGAGTACCTTAAACTAGTAGCTATATTGCAACAAAATAGATAGAATTTAATCATTATAATAAAGGAAATGACAAATATGACATCGGTTACTACTCATTAATCAATCAATATACATATGTTTGCACCTCTTTAACATTTTGATTTTGATAAATTATGACTGTAAGAAGATGAGGAGAACCAAATGAAGTACAGAGAATTCATATTGTTTAAATGAAATGTTTATTTTGACTCTCTTAAATTTATTTAAAACTGTTTATATGAAATTTATTTTCAAATTCCATGCTTTTAACAACATAATTCAACTGTTTATGTGAATAGAATTTGACGATTATGCTACTGTCCGTAGTTATTTGTCTACATGATTGCCGAAAGTGTCTGTCAATTTTTATTTTAACCATTGCCGCATTTCCGCTGATGACATTACACTATTAAGAGTGAAATACATTCCGTGATTTACTTACTTTAACTATGAATGAAATATACAACCTGTGGTAGATACAAAGTCTACAATTGTATTCAGCTTGATACATCATTTGAACAATTCAACTGCTACATAACATGGTTTAAAGAAACATATGAAAATTTTGGATCTTACGTTGGATGTCTGTTAAGATGAAATCAGTGTTAACAGTAAAATCAAATCAAAAATATGCATAACCGTCAGGTCTCACCATTTCAGAACATCAATTTAACATGAATAGCATTATCAGTAGATTACTAACAGAAGTAAGATGAAAGTAATTCTTAAGAACATTTCATTATCCTTGCAGTCTCACTTTAGTAATGTATATGACAGTTGGACCAACTAATGTGTGTAACATATCATATTTATTTCCATATACATTTTGTGACAATGAATGGGAATCGGTTTGAAGTTTTTAAGTTTGATCACATTATACTATTAAACTGATTTGCAGAATTCATTATGTAACAGTTTCTATCATTCTAGACATTTTTATTTAGAATATACACTAAATGATAGAATGAAATCATGCTTCAATTAGATATGATTGATAAAAAAAGGTTAACAGATATTTATACTAACTTTATTTGTACCATTTTGTGGTTATTAGTAAGATACTGATGAACCAGATTTTCTGTTACCTGATACTCGTCAGCATGATGAGTGTGATATGAACATGGGTCTTTCAACCTCACAATCGATAAAGTTCCCAGTGAGCTGTTTGCTCCACAGTTGACCTTCAGTATGATAGAAGACAAATGATTAGGGCTGAAGATTGGATATACATCATGCTACAATGATACAATGATTATTATTATGGTCTAAGTAATATTTTATATAGCGGGTTTTACATATTTTTGTATACACTCGAATGATATAATAAATACTGTGGATAGGAGGAACAAACAATGATATCAAAATATGAAAAATATGGTTTACTAAAAACAAATTCTCAGAATGCTGACTACTCATGTTCACTTATGTTGGTAAAGACGACAAATAAAACAATTTAAAACGTGCGTTGTTAACTCATTGTTAATAAAATATTAACTTGTATTTCACGAAGTTTTACTAAACTGATGAGATGTCTGGTTCACTAAGTAAATGTGCAGAGAAAATGGTATTTCAGCATTTAGGTTGCTTCATTCTATTGCCCATTCAGTGCTAAAGAAAAGTAGTCAGACATTTTTGTAAGCAGAGCTAGAATAGCTACTACGTATTGATAAAAGTCTGTTTACATTTTGATAATTAAACTTATAACTTCTTAATGAAACATAAATGTACCGTGTGGTTAGTCAGATATCACAATTGTCAGTGAGATGATAACCTGTTTAAATTGTACATAGTCTGACTTTCACTAAAATCATAAATGTAAATTATTCAATCCAAAAAATATGGTTCGAGTGTTAAAAATTCAATATGAGGACTAAAGGTCTTAGGTTTGACAGCCATTAAGGTTGTAAATGGGCACTACCTAAAAGTCCCATTCTAGAACGAAACAGCTGTCTAGTTTTTTTTTGATTTCATGATAGCTGTGGTAGTCTATTCAATATGTGATATATGTGTATATATTGATTGATTATGTCACAGATTGATGTTTGCTAGGTACCATTGAAAACCATGGAGCACTGGACACCTGTTTCATTTAAGTGTGAAACTTCTCGGTGGTGCACACCCAAGATTTCACACCAGGGGCTTCAGGTTGACGGCAAACGCATAATTCTAACGACTTCTTACTAGAGCTTCAGGAACATCCTAAAGTTAGGCACTACTAAGCTGATTATTATAGTTCAATTTAAATGGTTATTTTTGTGGACATATTTGATTAACTAAATAACTAATCTCCACAAAAATAGCCATCCAAATTGAAATATATTTATTGTCTTATGGAATTAAGTCTGAGAAAATATGGTCATACATAACAAAGGTGATAAACAAACACATAAGTGAATAAAACAGTAATACCGATTAGACAACATATTTCAAGTTCATCCTACTTCAATATTCTATGTACTTAGTAACATCAACCTAGTTATATATAATCGTGTTTTTTCATCTCCATACATAAGTTTATTGCATCATTTTTTTTCTTCCTTTGCATTTGATGACTGTATTTTGATTTTGATTTTGCTTAGCTAAAATTATTTGTCATTATTCAAAGGTTAAATAATGTATACTTTTCTATCCAATAAATGTTGAGTTAGGAATTGAATACCTTATTTGTGACAGTATCAGACTATCAAGCTGAATGATGTGGCTTAAAATTCTCCTCAAAGTATCGATTCTATTAGCAATCTAGATATGTTTTGTTAATGCACACTATCTAACAATAAATTTCGTTCAGAAAGGATTTACTACAGACCTTACATCATAAATTGGCGAGTAATTTAGATCGTTGGTTTTAGTAAAACATGAACGATGAAATTCGTCTATCGTTAAAACGTGGTAGACAAACATGGCATTCAGTTACAATGGTTTGCGAAGATTGATCATCATTTAGTTTTCTTGCTCGTAACAAAATAACCACTGTTGCTTACCACTGAGAACTTGGAAAAACCAGACAGCTGTTTTGTCTTAATATATGTTCTTGAGAACTATATATATGCACCACATTTTATTATATTCAAGTGATACGACGGATAATTACCATGCCTCTTACTGCAGTCTAAACTTAATTGTTGTCAGACAAACTACGAAAATTGTATTATGTAAACAATTATCTTACATAAAATATATTAAATGAGAATTTTCATGTATTGGGTAAAGAAGTTTGACATTTTTCTGTAGAAAGTCATTAAGCTTGATATGTGTCCTTTAATATAAGACTTTAAGTGACTATCTGGATTAGGTAGGTCAATACAAAATGAATAAGCGGTTAAAGCAAAAGATACTTGATTTGAGCCCTTGTCTCGGAACCAACAGGTATATCCTGTGGACGAATTCTCGGTAATGTTAAACGTGCGTCTTGGACTACGTACGCCAAGGATAATCTAACTTATCAAACAGTAAAGCCTATTCAAAGTGAATGTCAAAATAGAAGAACATTCAGATAACGATTTAAAAAATAGTGGAGAGTTTTGTGAAAGCTTTTTTAAATCGGGTGTTAAAGCCCCCAATAAAGTGAATAAACGGAAGCTTACGATCGTGTTAGGTTTATTTTTATCTTTTAACTGCCGCTGAACTCTGAGTCTGTTAATCGAGTAAGTAGTGTTCGCTAGGTTTTTATAATGAAACCGCTTATCGGTCTATTTATGCTTTATTTTAATCACGCTGGATAATTTCCATAACTTTCCATAACTCACTATTTCTTTAATTTATGGGTTAGTGATACTTCAGGGATTCATCAGTAAACTTTGGTGGAAATCCATTTATTTTATCGTCTATGGCATCCAAACTAAGAATTCTTCAGATTCACATCGGTAGGAATATAACATATTTTTGTCTTTTCTAATAAGGGCTTTGGTTTATTAACAAGTAATTATTGTTGACGATAGTATATATGTATGCGATATAAGGCAGTTGCAAAACAACTTTTAAAGATTCAGAAACTATAAAATGTGTTACTTTCATTTGTCAGAGATTGATCTTAGCTGAGTACCATTGAAAAGCCGATGAAAACAATGCAACCGTTTTGACATAGTGAGTGACTTCTTGTAGTGTGCACTAATTACCACACCAGAAAATTGGACCAGTGAACATTATATCACCCGGTAAATGCTTAAACATTAGTACTACTGGACTAAAGTTTAGTGCTAGAATACTTACTTCAAACAATCTGCTATTAGGGATAACCTTTTCATACAGGATATGTTTGAACTCTACCAGTCGTGACTTCACATTTAAACTTTAAGTCCATCTTGAAATCTGCTATCACTTAATTGATTATTATAATATCTGATTTGAGGTACTTAACTTGACTTATGAATACAAATAATAAATCAAATATCGATTACCCACCCCCCACAACCACCACATGCATCAATTCAACCATTGTAAATATGTTTTATTATTTAACAATCAAATATTACATTTCCTAAGTACTAATCGTAAGATATCTATACTTTCCCATCAGTACAGTTTATTTTGTTTAAATAAGAGCTCACTTTGAATAACATCCAAATGACAAAATAAACAATGTAAATATAACCACCAATCATCATTAGCTTTTATGTTTGTTTTATGTTTAATCAACATGATAAAGTTTAAAAATAATGAGTTTTGACATTATTTTACTAATGAATGACAATTTATGTTATCACATTATAATCATTCTTTAATGTTGGTGCATCAATTTGTTACTTCCTCATTCATTCTGTTATTCATTCAGTCCCGCACCTACACACACACACACACATACATATGAACAAAGAAATATCAAAGGATTCAATGATATTTACATTATTCTTCAGTTAGATGTTATAAATTAATGAGAAAAGAATTTCAAGTTGATTTATTTTATTGAATTGAAATTAGTTTGATTATTGATAATGTATTCCTGAATAACTAAATTTTGTTTCTTTTTTTGTTTATTGAACTCATCTGATGATTGTTTCCATGATGTATAACATTGACGTTTTACAATTGTACGCATTGACATAATCTGTTAACAATGTATGGGTGTGTCAGTATTTTATTTTTATTGAAATGTATTGGCTTGAAACTTTTTTTCTCAATTTCATCTACTTTTACAAAAACATATGCATAGAGATCGAATAACAGGAGATTAGAACACATATATCTTCGGTTGAATGAGTTGAATTGTAAATAAAATCTAGTAATCGCCCAGTTACAAGACTGTCATCATGTACTACCAATCGTTTTGTATGGTATAGTAAATGTGATAGCAAAATACTTCGAATATGTAAGTGGATGTATGTGTAAATATGCTGATATGTATTGTTGAGTATAATCTAGAATATTGAATTTCAGAATAAGTTATGCCAATTTAAAGATAATTCAATTAACTTAACTCAAAGTTCTTATCAAATCAAGTTCATAAATACTAATTAGCAGTTTGATTATAAAATTAATTTTAAAGATATTATTACAACCCATGAAGTCAATCAAGTCAGAATCAAGTTCATAACCCATTGATAATATTGAACAAAGATAGATATGAGTTTCGGAAAAGAATGAAAATTATGATGAAGATTATTGGGTTCAGTTTGAGTGACTTGATGTTAACGGTACGTATTCGAACTAATATCGTATCAAAGGTGAGAATGACTAGTAAATGATAGAAGAATACGTACTTGATTGTGTGATATATACCGCCAATTAAACATACTTGAAAGGTATTTGAAAGATAAACGATTGTTAAATATGGTTGATCATTCATGAAACTGTGACTTGTTTATCAGGTATACTTAACGTTTATTACATCAAGTATAGATTCAGACACCTGAAGTAGGTATGTTTCACATAATTGAATGTAACTCCGAATATTTTTTCTATAACGCCACCCTCTTAAGGATAAATCAGGCAACAAATCTCCTTATAGATTCGTTTTTTATTACTTAACTATAATACGGAAATTTATTTTACAATCTGATGTAATTCGTAGTATAACAGGTTCTGGTTGGCTATTAGATATTTGGTCAGCAACTGAAAGAAACCACATTATAGTAAGAGCTAAATAGTCTATAAGAATGAGTAAAGAAATTGCTTCTAAGGAAGAAGTCAGATTAGCTTTTACCTGACTAGGATTTCTTTGAAAGGTTTAACTGATTACATTCAATGATAAACAGGTGACTCACTTTTTATATAGGAAAATCTAAATTATTTAAATAGAAAGCATAGAGTACGGTAAGCTATACGGCAGCAACTCTTGACTAGCATATTAAAAATACATTTTTGCAACCATACAATTTTTTTTCGACATAGACGTTGACGACTACAATTGTGTTTTGAATTTGTCTCCCATTAAATTTATGTATATGTCAGTGTACATGCACACATTTCTACATGGTTAATATAGTAATAACAAATTTTGCATTAATAACTAGAGTTGGATTCTAGGTGGTAAGTCAAATCCAGTGTGAGAATTTTATACTTCGTAAAACTAGTCGAATGAATATATCTGCATTGTTGTGTTAATATCAAAACTAAGATTTGAGTTCAGTCATTTCTTATTAAGCACCACCGAGTTTACCAATAAATTACAGCTAATCGTTTATGAACACTCTTAGGTCTTTCTGCTATCTAGTGGGAAATTTTTATAATGAGATGAATTTACCATCTCAGGTAGACCATATAAGCATCTCTGGTAAGTCTTTGGTTTTCTTTTTGATAGGATCTTCATTTATTAAAATTTATCAGTTCAAAATAATAGACGTTATGTGCTAAAATTTATATCTACTTTCTCTAAACAAAAGAAACGATGTATATGAAATGTCTTCTTTTTCTTTGTAACTCTTTGGTTATATGTTCGGGATACATTAAACTGTATGTGTATCAATAATTTTCAACGGTATCCAACTTAAGTCAGTTTTTTAATTCATAAAGTATAGGGTAATATAACCTTTAAAGAATGATAAACTGATAAGAAAATATAAATGTAGAAATGAGGGATTATCATGTACCAACTTATTAATACTGCTATACTGTTCTTTAAACTTCTCGACATAATGTTAACATTCTTCTATATTCATACGCAACACAGATCCTGTAGTGACAAGTCGGTTTTTTAACTTAGGTGGATGTTACTAGCAGTGTTGGATTAACCGAGGAAAATAATTATATTGCTAGTTAAACAAATCAATTAGTTGTATGTAGGCATAATGACATAGATCCAATTTATCAGTTCATACCTAAGAGGTTAGTCAATCACAAGGTAAGAGGTAAAGTGAACTAGGCTTGATTTAACAATGTAGTTATTTATCTTGATCTTTTCATTAAATAAAGCAAGTGATGTATGAATCTATGAGATGAAAAAACTTGTTGATTGATAAGTTAATTATTACCATTTAGCTGTAATGATCTAATTTCTTTCATGGAAGATTTCCAAGAAATTTCATTGTAAACAATTTTATCAAAAAATGTCATGTTAAGATGAAAACGTTTTATTTATAACTATAAGAATAAATAATGTGCAATTGTGGTAGTGTATCACTTTACATAATTCTTAGTTGTATTTACCCTCATTTACTTACTGATCGAATTTCTTTTAACTGCGTTTAAGTTGGAATTTATGTTAGTTACATATTCCTTTGATGCATTTTGCTGCAATTAAATACCGTTCGGGTTCTTCCGTTGATTTGTCATGGAGTGAAATTGATCTGTCTCTGTTATCATATTTGGAACCCATCCCGGTGTGAACATCAACAATGAGATGTAGGTACATCCAACTGACGAGTCTTAGATAGAACGAAACCCATGTTCTATATTCCGCCAGCTAGCCACACTGCAACCCAGACAGTATTCCAATGTTTGATGATCATTTAGGCATAAAGAAAGCTGAAAATCGCTGAGAGAATGAAAGAAAGTATATTTCTTTAACCAAAGTCATAGATGAATAGTTACAGAATTCCGAAAATTGTAACATTTACAATCTATGAATGATTAATATGCATAACAACTGAGAAAATGAAAAATACTCGCATTTCGCAGTGATCGCGTGTCATTTTATAAATAAGGAAAAAGAAAATATTTTGATTTCTACTTACAAAGCATAAGGAAAATTGTGCAATAAATATGAACCAAAAAAGATATAAGTATTTATAAACAACTGTCTGCGTAGAATACTTTGTATCCTTTGGCCGGATAGCATCAACAACAACCTTCTATGGCAGAGAACAAATCAACCGAAATTCAACTGAGGAAGAAATTAGAAAAAGATGCTGGAGGTGGATAGGACACTCATTAAGGAAATCACCAAACTGTATCACAAGACAATCATTAATATGGAATCCTGAAGGTTGAAGGAAAAGAGAAAGATCCAAGAACACATTGGATCGGAGATAGGAGACAGACATGAAGAGAATGAAGAGCACTTAAGAAGAGCTGGAAAGGAAAGCCCAGGACAGAGTTGATCGGAGAGGGCTGTTCGGCGGTCTATGCTTTACATGGGGTGACAGGCATTGACTGATTGATTGAATATGAATCATTAATTTAAATGTTATAATATTTGTAAATTAAATATATATCCAACAGTAAAATTTTAATTCACTCTATATGTCATAGCGACTAATCGGACATATCCAAGTATAGTAGGATATATGAAATCTACCCTTTTTATGAACCATAATTTATTTCATTTGCTAATCATTTACGGTCAGTTTTTGACATTTTTGAAGCATTTGCTGAATCACTAGGCAATAATTTCCTTATCTGTATGATACTTTCTAAGTTTATATTGTCTGTTTATCAAATAAACAGACTTTTATTGAATTGAGCTGGTTTATGTAGATTGGTATTGTTTGTTGATTGAATATGAAAACCAGGGAGTACTGGATAACATTATCAATTTAGTATGGAACACTTCCTCAATGCTCACCCCACATGATTGTCACGCTGTATATCACAAACTAATGGGAGTGGGAATTCTACCACTGGATGCCAAGGCAATGGTGTAGAGGGTTAGGTGTTCGCCAATCTAAAGCCCCTTGGAGGAAATTTAAGGTGCGCACTACGAAGGAGTCTCATACTTGGACGAAACAATGTTTTAAATTATTTATTACTAGAATACTTCAGAGGTGATCAGTGATAAAATAAATTTTTATTCTAAAAGATATAGAATACGATTCCTTGAAGTTGTCTATTAAAAGATTATACTTAAAGTCTTCTATGCAACTAGGAGAGTAATCTCCTTTCACTTAATCTTTAAGATATGGGTTTAATAACTAGAAAGATATCGTCTGCATTGCTAAGACAATTTGTATAATATGTTACACTTTAGATATAATAGATATATAGTTATGCTTTAGGAATGTACTTATGTCTTTGCTCCCAGACTAATTAGACTATTGTAACTGTAAACGATGACCTTCGAAAGGAACATCTTTCAATCATTACTAGAACAGAAACTTTTTTTCTAATTTTATACAACATTTGTAGATAGTGCTATGCAAATTATTTTAAATGAAAAATTTGTATGGATACATCGAATTTTGCAAAACATAATAGACCTCGAACAGTTACAAGACTTCATAAACTGGCATATAAATAATTTGAACATACCTAGAAACAGTGAAATGCAATATCTTTAGACTGCAATAAACTCTGAAAACCATAAATCTGTTACAATCATATAAATGTAACACAAACAGAATGATGAAATCTGAAACAAATTTATTATCAAGACAAAACTGAGAGATAATTAATAAAGTCTATTTACGTAGTACATGTCAAGTATAATAAACATTGTTAGCCTAACAATAAGCCTAACAATATGCAGATGTAACTATGTCATACAAAAATGTGATTTGAATACTTTGTTGTGTCTACAATTATGGCCAAAAAGTCTTTCTAACATCAATCATTTGTAGAAATGGTATAATTTAAAATTAGTGTTGCGCACCTACTGAACATTGACAATGTTGCAATAAAAAATTAAAATCACACTTGATAATTAAGTCTGAAGTAAACTGAATCTGTAATAACTCGTCTATATAGTCCAATTAATAAGTGCAAATAAAGAAGTACATTCTATTGAATTTCGTATACGTTATGTTCGAATGCAGTGATACATATGAAATGAATATTGGTATAGCTAGATCTTATCTCAAAAAGCTATTCTTCAGATATGCTCTGAATCCTTAATTCAACTTCAACAATAAAACTAGTTAAAAAGGAAAATGATGCGTCGTCGATTTCTCTATCGGTTCTAGTAGAAGCAGTAGAGGTGACAGTAAGTGAACTAAATTTGTATAGGGGATCTGTTGATGATATTATGCTCTACAAAGGTTGGAACCAGTAATTTTTAGAAAAGTTTCACTAAATAACACTAACTTATCAAATTCTCATTTCGAAAACATCTAAAATCCAGGATCACATTTATAAATAATTTAGGTGTGAGTAAACGACAGAAGTCTGAAGAAGCCTATCTATAGTAAATCTACATGGAGTGAACAATTGACTTACTTCTAAAGCTTTATACTGAAGAAAAGTAAAGGAAATCCGATGCTTTCATTCACCCTTCCACATACAACATAAACATGTGTGCAAAAGAGAGATTAATGGCGACATTACGGTGACCTAAGGCTAACAGTATAAACAAAATTTACCATTTTACATTCCTTGACAGAAATATTTTTAGCTGAAACACAGGGAATTAGACTGTCTTTAATTTACTACAGAGTACAGAGTGTTTAGGCATATGCTTTAATGAGTCCAAAGTCTTCCTTTTATTTGTTATAACTGATTTAGACTAGTTATTCAGTTTTAAAAAGTAAATCATGTCATCTCATAAATGCTTGACAACACAGAAAATTGAACGAAATCATGTCTCGTCGAGATTAATACTCTTTAACTAGCTAAAAATACCTGAATTCACAGTTTTAGAGGGTTTACTTTATGACAATATTGTGTCTTATTTTGTAATTACTATTACTGAGACTACTATGTTTGTTCTCTGCCTTTATCCATAAGCGATTGCTGACTAATTTGTAAATATACTCTATCCTCATGATAAAGTAGTTTATAGAAAGTGTGTTGTAATTGTTTATCATTTTAAGTTATGCACAATCGTTTCAACAGTATCTATTACATCATACAGATTGATTCATTCAATACTAGAAAACAATGAATCACTGTTGTATCAGAGACAAGTTATGAAATGCTGAAATTTCTTTGTCTCGTAAATCATTAATTACTACCCACCACTGGTATACTTACAGTAATAAGATGCATGTAATAGACTTGCCACGACACTGGTTAACACAATGCTTCCGTTATTTTAACTTATTATTTTGCTACTATATGTTTAAAAATGACCTAATTTAAAGAGTTTTATCTCATTTTCAATCATTTACTTATTTAACTATGTCTGTTGAATATTATTTCGTTTTTAAAATAAAAATGGTGGCAAATGAAAAAAATACATAACATTGTGATTTGGTTAACAGATATGTAGGTTATTTTCTCAATGATCAATGAAATGGAAGAAGGTCACACCTAAAACACATTTGATAATATTTCACTTTGTTAAAAATCTACTTCCGGATTACATTCAACCCACCACATAGTGTTTGAATAAAACGTAATCTACTTATTTAATTTGAAAAACATGATAAGGTAATGGCGATATGACTCTTTCAATCTTCATATTTTATGTTGCATAACAAAAGTGTTTAAAAATGAATTAATAGTAGACCCTTTATTAGGTTCTGTTAAGATTCTTGAACGTGAAGTTTGCATCATAAAAGATTTCATTTAGAAAATCCCGGAAACTAGGCGGCAATGAACAGTTGGGTCGTCATAATAAGATACGACTCAGTAGTACTCATCTAAGAACACGCTATACATTCATGGAAGTTAGAATTGTAGAATCAGTGGTGTTAAGGTCAGTCACTCCCTATAAAGCTTGAAGGTCCTGATTGTAGTGTATGAAGCAATGCTTAGTGCTAATGTTTTGGAAACAGTTAGTTGAGGTGATTTTTCAGATAGTTGCTGGGAGTACAAAAGACGTTTGATAAGTGAACCTCGTTTCCATTAGACGGTTAAATATATGTACTCTCAACCACTCCACGTTGAATGTTTTATGTGGTTGTGGGGGGTGATTAAAGGTATAGGTATATTCAATGTGGGTTGGTGGGGAAAGGCGTTTAAATCTATCAGTCAAGTTTATGAGTAAATATTACCCTATTACAAATTCAATATATCAGATTATACATTCAATAAAGAATTTTTTTCTATTATAACAGATACCAAACATCTTGTGAAACAATCCGAGCTAAAGAGAATTTACAATAGGTTCAGCGATACTAATGCGATTCTTTTTCCTTCAAATGCAACACATCAAATTACAAAATCTTCAAATTTGACATGAATAAAATACACTAATATGAATAAACATCCTCACTCAATCAGTTGTCACTCAGAATTTTATCTACAATATGCATCAGATTTATTTTCATCACATTTTATTATTTCACAGAAAAAAAAAATAAAACTTACACCGACTTTTCATTCAATAATCTGAAAGTAAAGATGCAGTCGGAAATATCTGAAGAAATCGGAATGTCTGATTCTGTTGATTATTTCAAAGTAAACGTCAAATGAATTAAAATTAAATAGATATTAAGTACTGAAGACGAAGAAGTTTCTGTATATGCACATAATTCATGTATATCTGAAAAACGTTTCTAGAAGTTAAAGTATACTTGTCAGTAGTATATAGTAAAGAAAAATTCAGATGTATTTTAACTTAAACGAACAAGAAATCATAGTAGTATGTTCTGGTATATAGTGTGAATTATTATCTTTATATGTTACTCACTGATCACTCTGTTTATGTAAATATCTACTTCAATAAACCATTTTAATCAGTTTAGTTAAAGAATAACAAACTATCAGCCAATAATACTAATGTCAATAACTTACACATAAAAAAAATTGTTTCCATATTCATGAAAAATGTAAATATCTTAGAGTTTCATATACTTTAGTTGTTAATTGATTTGATGACTGTAAGAAAACAATCAGTTATTAAATACCATAAAATAACGGTACTGCCTACAATAAAGGCAAACATATTTTTTGTGAGAATTTATCAGTTGTAAATTGGAGGTTGTTTCTTTAAAATATTTTCTTCTTCATTGTTTCACTTGTCAACATGCTTTATCATTTAAAAACATGTTTCAGATAAACATTATTTTCACAGCATATCATACTTATTTTACTTTCATTTAATTTGACTTTTACTTTTAAAATAATCAACAGAATCAAACATTCCGATTTCTTCAGATACTTCCGACTACAACTACACTTTCAGATTATTGAATGAAAAGTCGGTGTAAGTTTTTTTTTCTGTGAAATAATAAAATGTAATGAAAATAAATCTGATGCATATTGTAGATGAAATTCTGAGTAACGAGTGATTTGAATGTGAATGTTTATTCATATTAAATGTATTGTATTTTTGTTGAATCTAAAGAAGAGAAGCTTTATTGATGTTAACGGAACAGGTTTCATCTTGCTATCAGTTGTAATTATGGCTTTTTATTGTATGGATTAAAAAAAGGCGATTTCTCTTTTTCACAACTTTATGACAATAAATATTGAATAATCAGTTAAACAAATAAAAAATTCACAATCTTTACTAAATAGTTCATATTCTGTAAACTTTGATATCATTTATTCCATTTATTCCATTTCATGTATCACAAGAAGAATAATTTATATTTGGCATTATAAATCATCATTACTGATTATTACCATTTATAAGCTTATTATGTTTTATTATTATTATTAATATAAATCTATTGGCATGAGTTGTTGTTCATTTACCTAAGTGTATATTTTAACTATTATATGCATTCGTTGTTTCACATTATTTAGTTCTCCTTCCGCTAATCATTTTCACCTTCTTGATCCGTTTGAATGTTGACCACTCTAAAGGCTTTCTGTTTTAAAGTATCATACTTTATTGCTTATAAATGTACAAGTGATCAAATTTCGGTATGTTAAGCATTCATCATTATTCATATTCAATTTTAAAATAATTAAAATGGAACAGTTATGGTAGATCATGTGTAACTGATCAGAGAAATAAAGTTTTATGATATATTCCAAGTGGATTGCTATTCACTTTCTTAGTCAGTTGCGTTAAGGCATTTTGCTCTTTAAATATACAATAAAGATGTCAAATCAGATTATACATGTTTTTGTTTCTACACAAAAAGTTCACAATACATTGTCTTAATTATTTAGAGGTGATATAAAAACAAATTTTATTTTCACTTAAATTTTCATCCAGCGAATACCATAAGAACAGCCTCTGTACCAGTAGATCTCAGCAAACATGAAGGGAAAAGCAAGATCCTTAGATGCAAAACAACGAGCACCACCCCAGTCTCATGTGACTTGAAGATGAAACTCTGGAAGACGTGGAACCTTCTACATAACTCGGAAGCATCATCAACAATAAAAGAGAATTTGATGCAGATGAAAAGGAATGTACAGAAAAGACAAACGTAGGATTTCTGTAGCTGGAAAAATCTAAAACTCAAAATAGCTACCATATAACACGAAAGTCGGCATTTTCAAAGCAAACTTTAGGACATTTTGGTTGTATTTAGCTACAACTTGGAGAACTACGAAAATAACTCTTCAAAAGATACAGAAATTTATAAACATCTGTTTGTGCATGATACTTTGGATCCATTAACCGAATACTATCATCAACAACCTTCCGTGGCAGAGAACAAACCGACCAATATTCAGGTGAGAAAGAAATTAAGAAAAGACGTTGGAGGTGGATAGGAGACACATTAAGGAAATCATCAAACTGTGTCACGAGATGAATGAAAATGAGAAAGACGAAAGAACATAATGCTTTAAGAAACAGAGACAGATATGGGCAGAATGAACAGCACTTGAGAAGAACTGGAAAGTAAAGCCCAGGACAGAGTTGGTTGGAGGATGTTAGTCGGCGGCCTATGCTCCAGGTGAAATAACAGATATTGATTGATTGTTTTAATAGCACAAGTATCATACAAAACTTTCTAACAACATACATAATGTGACTTCTTGTCGGTTCATTTATGCTTGAATGTCTTTCTATATTTACATTTGTATAGAATCAATTTTCTTATAAAGATAAACAAAATTACAGTCACGATTACTTTTGCTTATTTTAAGATTGTTTCTGTTTTATTAGTTAACATGTAATTTCATTTTAATTAAAATTACGTAAATGATCAGTTGATTAAAATATTTAAGCGATGTGCCAGTTATTGAATTCTAATCACGAATTGATTTCAGTTTGATAAATGTTAAAGGACATGAAATCTTTAACAACTGCTTCATTTTTTCATAGAACTCATCTGTGTGTATCCACGACTCTGCCAGAAAGTTAAACCTAGGACATTTAGATTACTCGGCGAATGCTTTACCTTTAAACCACTAGATTGGCTTTCAATGATTGACATGACACACCACATATCTCTTACCAATCGGCCATTCTGGACTTTGTTAACCCTCCCCATCACTCACAGCTGTACTATTCTATAGTGTAGCACTCTTAACAATGACTACTTTAATCAAATCACCAGCAAAATACAGTAAAAATGAACTTTATCAATGGTATACATACTTCGTTGAATTCATTGCTTATGAAATCACTTAGACAGACAAGCATTTCTGCAATCTATCTCTCTTCTTCTAAGTCAATTAGCAGTATGATTGTTCGACCTTATCCATTGTCATCTGTTGACAACTACCTCATATTTTACTATATGGCAACGTACAGATTTGAATTTGTTTATTTAAATGCGAGAATGAGGTTACAGTTGTCTATACTGAATTCAGTAAAACATCAAATATTTTAGTTAGAATATATTGTATATTTTGGTTGGTTCAGTAAAATGAGCAATTTTCTTAAAAAATGAATGTTTAATTATCATTTACATTTATTATAGGGATAAGTTAGTAGTTGAAATTAAATTATAATTTTATACAATTTTTCCCAAATTACAAATTTTGAGAAGAACTATGAATGATGAATACAAAGGATAATATTTCATAGTTTCATAACGGCGGTTTTACAATTTACAGTCAATAGTATTCTTTACTGGAAAAACACAAAAATACCAATGGATATCAATAAATGAGATTAAAAATACCTGAAGAGTTTCAGTTTATGTTTATATACTCCAATACTTGCATGTTCAATAGTCTGATATCATAAAAAATTTTTTTAAACATACGTAAATAGGTCACAAGAATGAAGATCAATGATTATGAAAAATGAATTCATAATTAAATTGGTCCACAGATTAAAGTAGATTGTGTTTACATATGATACAAGGTAAAATGAAGTAGCATCTTGAATACGAAGTAAAATATATTGGGAAAAGGCTGAAGCTACCAACCCATTGCTTGATTCGTTTAGATACATAATTCTGGTTGTAGTATTTTAAAGTCAACGGTTTGGGTTTAAGGTACTTGTTTGTTTATTGATAAATTTGAATGGTTTTGAAATATCCAAGTCATGTCTTTCGTCAAATAGATAACAAGCAATCTCACCTTTGACAGTATACTAACCACTTACTGTCTATTTTTGGGGAATAAGCCTGAAAGTGCGAACATTAACACACCTCTCACTCCTTCCATTCTATACACTATTGGACGGAAGTTAAGCTGTTATACACAACTAGATATAAAGTGAAGTGAGGACTTCCTCCCTTTAGATTTTCTCGACAAGCAATCTGTTTGATAAAGTGTGACCAGTTTTGCAAATGGAACACTTCGATTTATTCCTGCTCTTAGTCTTCAATCCATTTTATCAGCAATATTATTACTTTGAAGCTATTCCATAATAAAACAAGCCTTTTTTCTCAACCGTATAACACTCCATGTGCTTTTACAAACATTTAAAATATTCCTATTACTTAACACATAATATTCAACTATATGAACATCCTTCAGATTCCTTCCATAATTAACAAACCGTTTGCTATTCTCCATCAATCAGAACTCTCTCACTATTACGGTATAAAGTATATACGATACTTTTGCATTTAATTAATGAATGTTATTGATTGTAAGCTGCAAAGTTACTGATGAGAAACCATGAAATGCATTAATTCAGACTATTATGGTAGGATTGTCATTCATTTTAGTGTTTTTTTTATTATAAATAAATGATGGGAATAGTTATGTGCTCATAACAACTGCATATCTACACGTTAATTAGTATAAAAATTCTGCAAGGAATCTTTTGAATTCATAAAGAGTCATGTTTTTAGGTAATGACTTCAAATATTTTTAACAAAATTTTTAAAGAAGTCAACGTATAAACATGAAATTGCTATGGACGCATCTTATAATTCTTCGGTAGATTTCTTCTTCCTTCTAATTATCCACTCTACATAAAGTAGGTACAGTGATTTCAAATAATTATTATTGTCATTGTTTTTAGGTTGTAAAGCAATTAAAAAGAAACTACGAAATAAAGGAAACATCTTATTCCTTTATACTTGTTGTTTCTTCTTTACTAATATAATTCTGATAATCGATTGTAAAATCACTGATATTTTAAAAACATAACAATAACTCAGAGTTTTATTTGCATTATGGATGTTTGCTCACTCATTTATTTATATGTTCGTTCATTTATTCATTTGCCTGTTACCGTTCGTAGAGCATAGACCACCGATAAGGATGCTTCAAGCATCTTTGTCCTTAGCTTTACTTTCCAGTCATCCCCAAGTGCTATTCATCTTTTTCCAGTGAAATGTGTTCTTTAGTATTCCTCTTTTCCTTTGACCTTAAGGATCCCAAGTTAGAAATTGTCTTTTGACGTAGTTTCTTGATTTTTCGATTGTATCCTATCCACCTTTATTGTTTTTTCGCAGTTTCTTCCTAAACTGGAAGTTGTTCTCTGCCGCAGTAAGTTGTTCCTAGTATTGTTTGAACAATAGATTTCGGGTTTACAAATGTGTATAAGTACCTGCATATTTTGAATGATGCTATTTGTAATTCTGTAAGTCCCAGTGACATAAAACAACTGTTTTGAGGTTTTTGTTAAGAGTTCTGACTCTAGTATTGGCTGACTGTTATGAGTCTCAGATATTCTTTAGTTGTAAAAATGCTGCACTCTGTTACGGGGTAGTAAGTTTAGTGCCTCCATAAATTGGTTTGCCGTGACTTTAAAGTCCTTTTAACCGATATCTGGTATCATGTAACTCAATATTTCACTATACATTCGTACACTTTATTTCAATAAAATGTTTGGGTAATTTCAACATCTGTCAATGCATTCCAAGATATATTTATTATTTATTAGTCTTTTAATTAGAGTGTATTAATTTACTGACGAACATTCCCTTTCTTTTTATATCTCCCCTAAAATTTAATCTATAGTCTTTTGCTTCATAACCTACCTAAACATGATACATTCCAATTAATACAAATAAGAAAAATAATAACCCCGTGGACTTCAAGTTAAATAAGTTGGTTTAATGGAATTATTGGTTTTATCGCATTTACCGAATGCGTTTGTCTGATTTCCACTACTACTAATACTACAACTTCATTAAGCATAATCTTTATTACTGTTATTATTGTAATCTGAAATACCTAATAGGCTTATAAGTATATAAAGACTATATCTAAAGTAGCTATGGTCAATTCTCAGTATATTTTCTAACTACATTTTAAAACTTACTGTTAAGCTGACTGACTGAAATGTAATAAACCAAATTAAACTATTTCTAAATTAGATCCAGTTGAAATCATTGTTTAATTACTAATTATGTATCGCCTCCCCCCTTACTAGGGTATTTTATCTCAAATTAACTCAAGTATGAGATAACGATGTAAAGCCCATTTGCATAGGAAATAATGGGTACTTCAACATGCTGTTGTTTATTTCAGTAACATGAATCGCTTAACTCTATTTCGTGCACTTGTTAGCTCAAACGTTTGAGCTTTTTTTTCAAGTGTGTAAATATTTCAATTAACTTTGTTGCTTTAGATATTTTGAGGTGAACAATGTCACAAATCTACCCATATGTGTTCATAAGTATGTTAATTATTTTGATACTAAATATCAAGAAAATTCAAGGGCAGTATTAAAGTTATTAATACATTTTCTTCTCTTTGTCTATCCTTTGAACAAATAAAAACTGACGAAGAAGATAATGGAATTCATACAGTTTGTATATGATGAATAGAAGTATAATTGTAGCGGCTGAATTAATGAGGGATCTTCATGATTGAAAAGATGAGCGGCAGATAGCAACTATTAGTATGTTGTCAACAATATTTCTAATTTAAATGTATACGAAATGAAAATTTGTTTCCATCTTACACAATTATTTGGTGGAGATGGTTAAAAATTCTTACTGTAACAGAAGTTACTGTACTGAATTCAGTCAGTATTATTATTACTAAATTGTAAAGGAAAAGATTAATCCACATAAGATGGCCAATTTGAATGTAACTTAAACTGGTTTATTTACCCATTAAATTGATGGTTGGTAAATAGTGTAAAGAATACTTTCCCTGATGAATATTGTACTTTAGATAGAAACAACTTATTTATTGTACTTGATTGATGATAAGACATAAAACAGAAAACAGAATAACTATTTAAGTAAGCATTCAAGTGACTTCTAACTAGTTATCTCTAATTACAAAATTTGGAGTCACTATTACAAAATTGTAGGTACTATCATAAAAATTAATAAATATAATAAACAGTATAAAATGCTTAGTGAAGCTATATTTCGAGTCTTTTATCATCACCTTTTTTCGTAAACTTTTGAGCAAAAACAATGTTGTCTTGAGGAAAGTATTGATGGTTGTTCATAGATAAAGTGATGAGACATTTGATTACATTATGAATGTAGTTGTCTACATACATCCTATACATAACTGACAAGTTTCTTCAAGTAGGCACAGTTAACTCATATTTCACAACTTTCCTATCATTAGGCTGAACAGGATGAAGTTACATTCGAACTAATACAGACAAGTAGACTCTCTTCACAATATTGAACCTAACAAGCATATACACTATGGTATGAAAATTTTCTAAGAGCAGACCTACCCAAACCTTTAGGTTATTACTATAAAACCGTCTATTCGTATGTGTAATTACATGTTCCCTCTAACACAAGTGAATAATACTAATACTCTGTGAAAATATTTCGTGCTAAGAATTCTACTCTTTTACTTGAAGTGTTGAATACTATAAGTACTACTATCAATGAGACCATTAATATTATAAGTACTCAAGCAATTTTGTACAAACGTTTAAATAAATAAGTCTTTATTTGTTTACTTAGATACACTTATTTGTAACTGTTTTTTGTACAGTTTTTTAGTACAGACTAATCTCATCTTGATTTCATTTAAAACTCTACATCACTGGTGAACATCGTCATAATATAGGACATATTGGCAGTTCAGACTTACAACTTTACGAGTAGGTTAATTGTAGGACTTTCACGTTCTTCTGCGAGGCGATGGATGGTCGGATTTCCCCGTTTTCACTCGAATTATTATACAGTAGAACAATCATTCAATAAAATTAGTGATTAGTCTCAACCCTAACAACTATGAACTCAAATAGCCATGGTTACTAACTCAAACGAAACGAAAATCACAAAATATCAAGGCAAACAGTTATCCCGTGCTCCTTCAGTTTCACCTGTACTTAACCAAAATTTATCTCTGATGCGTACGCAGGGTAATTTAAAAACTCATCTCCCCAATAGCATATCAACCATATTTGCTCATACCTTATTAAAGCTGATTTTAAGTCAAATTTCAGCTAATGAAACCAGCAACTCATACTGTAGAGGTAAACAAAAGCCCTTATCACTAACGAAACAATTAATTATTGGGATTAGGAAGTTGTAACAACATTTATACGGTATATCTGACTTCAATGTTTGTGTCATCCATCAACTAATTATTTCTTTCTAAATGAGATCACTTCCGACTTACCGTTGAAATTAGTCTGTTTGCTCAATGTTTACAACAATTTTTGATGTCGCCTAAATATTATTCACTGTAACTATGATACGCTATGAATTAGGTAAAATCATTTACTTTTGAAGATGCACGAGTTGTTAAAGTAACAAAATATTACTTAAAATTTCAACTTCATTTCAAGCATTATGTCAATGAGCTCAAAACTGTTGCTGAATTGCATCAACAGGAGTGCTTTTATAAATATATATATATATATATATATATATATATATATATACCCTGCGTGGAGCACAGGCTGCCCGCTAACATTCTCTAACCAACTCTGTCCTGTGCCCTAATTTCAGTTCCACTTGAATGCTGTTCATTCTTTCCATATCTGTCTGCAATTTCCAAAGCAATGTGATTTTTGATCTTCCTCTTTTATCTTTTACCTTGATGATTCTGTGTTAGTGCTTATCATGTGATTTCTTCAATGTGTGTCCTATCAACCTCCAGCATCTTTTCCCAATATATTCCCCAGCTGAAATTTGATTCATTCTCTGCCTAAAATCGCCCTACGGTTACTGCCTGTCCCAAGTTCAAACAAAGAAGGTGGGTTGGGCATGACGTTAGCAACCCCATTCAGCAAAACACAACCTTATTAAAAAAAGACACTAACCAGAGTAAACCATTTTAACTCTGTACTGGGAGTTGAAAGGTTCTCATTTCAAAGAGTTATGATGCCTAATGGTAAAAATTAAATTTATCCAAAGTTACTAGGCCAATATCCCTTCTGACAACCAGAGCATCAATGAATAAAGGTACATGGAATGTTCGCACGATGTAGAAAACTAGGAGAAGCATCCAAAGAGCCGAAGCAATGAAAAGATACTACCTGGAGATACTTGGAATAGGTGAATCTTATAGGTCGCGATCAGGACAGAAAAGCTTATCCTCAGGAGAATTATTGTTATACTCGAAGAAGAATATATATCTATATGTATGAATCATACCATTGTTGCCTTTATGCACAAAATAACCTACACTGCCACCAATACTCCAACTTCATTGAAAATACTTGTGAACTTTTTAAAAATGTTGGAATCAATAATCACTACTAAAATCAAGTTTGAAGCAGAAATTAATAAGTTTCCATTATTCATTTTCATCAGTTAATAGGGAAGTTTAATATTGAAAACAAAATTATTTGTTTATTTCCTTAGTTTCAAAAAAATTTCATAACCTACATCACACTTAATTTATTTTTTTTTAATTTCCTGTTTTACTTTCTTATTTGAATCTAAGTAAGACTGAAAAATCTTCATCTATGTGGGAGTTATTCTAGTGTATGCATAAGAATACCTAAGATGTATTAACTAGATAGAAAGTGTATGATAAGAATGAAGGAATACTGTACACTTAGTTTTGTTTGTAAGCTCAGTTTTAGTGAGAATTTCGCTCAATTTTATTTTTTAAGAGATTCTTCTTATTGATTAACAGTTATTGTATCAGTTATTTTACCACTAAACAAAATTTTAAGTATAAAGAGTAGACTGTTTGGTAAAAAGGGATTTTCGCTTCTATTAATACAGATTATGGGATTGACTTGTTGTTATGTGCTTTATTAATAAGTTTCTGGTTACTTACTTTAGCGGTTTATATGTTTAGTTTGAATCATCAGTGTACCATACTTGACCCGTTGTGAATAGTTTCTTACTAACTGTTATACTAATACTGACATTACTAGTATTATTTTTCATGCTGTTGGTGATTTAAAGTTCCAAGGACTTCTTTTAAAAATTAGGATTTCTTATCATCGCTCTAAACAACGATATTATCCCTCTCTCATTTTTATGATAAACTTGGCTTTTAATCATTGTAAAATGTGTTAGTGTTGTTTATGATTAATCGTCTTCGTAAGTTATGCTGTCTTTAGTTATTTTTTGTATTTCTGACAAATGTAATTTGTCGTTGACCTCTAATAGTGTGGTTTATTAGCCTTTTTCTTATAAAATAATCGATTCGACCTAAATATCGTGTAATTTTAGAAGTTCTCCAATTTAAAATCTCGCCATCTTTATCTTCATACGTTGATACTGGTAATTATGCATCATATTGTTTCACTGCCACTTTATCCCTATGCATAGCTAAATGAAAAGAGTTATCCATATTGTATTGTGTAATACTTCTAATAACGTAAGTAATTTATATTGTTAGCAATATTTTGGTTAATTCCTTTTGGTTTCGTGATTTACAACTTGCATTTAAAAGAATGAATTAATTATATGGATTGACAAAAAAGCGATAATTACAAATGGTTCTAAAATCGTTATCATAACTTTTGAAATAGCTGCCATCCATGGCGATTTGATCGGCTTTGGGCTATGATGATACGTCGACTAGTTAGACACCTTGCGAACAAGTTACTAGCGTAACCATTCTTATTCATATTCTTACGATTACCATCATTACCATTAAAAAAGAGATCATTATGAACACTGTAAATACAACTTATTTAAGCGATGTAATTACAATTGGGTGTTCTACCAACATTTCCACTAAAGTGTTGATTTAACTACCGATATACAATGTACTCAATAGAATCACTGACTTAGTTAGTTCTATTAGGATTCATCAAATACCAATAACAGTTAATAATTGTCTTTGTTATTCTTTACATTTGTTACCGTTAATTACTTTTATTTATAAATCCATAAATCCGTTATTTCTTAGTAGAAACGTAAATCACATAAAACTGCTATTACTTAAATAGCAATTCTTAAACATAGTATTCTATGCAGTTGTACCTCATTCTTTGTCGAATATTCAATTACATAAATACGTTCATTTATTTATGAGTAGTACTATAGCTTGACATAGTTTATAAACGCTAATGGATAGTAACATTGAATTTAGAAGTGAACTCTAGGAACGAAAGGTGATTTCTATCTTCTAGTTTATTTTCTGTTTATGCAAAACTAACTTTATTTTAAGATTTAGTTAATTGAATTCGTCACAGATTGACGTTGATAGGGCACCAATGAAAACCAGGAAGAACTGGATAACTGTTTCGTTCTAATATGAGACTCTTCAGAAGTGCGTACTCCTGGAGCTTAAGGTTGGTGAACATCTAACCCTATGTAATACTGAGCCGGAATCCGACTGTAGAATTTCCACTTACATAAATTTGTGATATAGTACGACGATTATTTATTGTCAACGATTTAACTGTCTCCCTCCTGACAAGTCTATACTCCACGAATCACAATTTCTTACTAGAACTTCAGAAACATTTTGAAGCTAGTTGCTAATTAACTGATTATTGTGCTTGAATTAAGGTGGTTTGTAGAGATTAGTATTCAGTTCTAGTTGATTGATTCAAAGTAAATTACTTTAAATGTATTTCGGAAAAGAAACATGAGTCATGTATTCGACGTTTATCAAAATAAAAAAAAGTATGCGAAACATTTTTAAATTCACTTTCCATTAGTGAAATGCCATTTAATAAAATATTATCATTGTCTATTTTATTTTTTACAGTATTTATGATAAGCAATTTATGTTTATGTATTATTCACCATAGGAGAGCTAAATATGACAGGGAATAACAAGTGAAAATAAGTAGTATATACGCTAGTGTCTCATCTTATATGACTAATTTCATTTATGAAGTGAAGTAAAGAAAACAAGAATTGATCAAGTAAATTACATATCAGTTCTTATCATTAATTTTACTGGTTAGCGTGTAAATTGGAGACAGATATGAAGGGAATGAAGAGCTCTTGGGAAGGGCTGTAAAGAAAAGCTCAGGACAGAGTTGATTGGAAAATACTGGTTGGGAGCCGATGCTCCACACAGGGTAACAGGCATTGATTGATTGATCTTATAATTAATTAGTCTACCATTTTAATAAATGAACTGTTTTGAAATTGATAAGAATATTAAAGAGGTTATCCTTTTTTTCTTATAAATCTAAGTGTAAAATGTTAAGTATTTGAAATCAATTTTTAGATGATGAAGAAGATTTTTAGTTCAAGAAGATAGTTTTAGTTATGTTGTGTTCATTGAGTTAGATGATTTAATTGCATAACATTGACCGTAATTAAGCCATTCAGCTCAAAGAGTACAGTGTGATTAATACAGATTACAAAAATAAGTATCATAGAATATCTCACAGATAAATGTTGAAAGGGTACCAGTAAAAATCAAAGACCACTGAGCAATTGTTTCGTCCTTGCGTGAAACTCCTCAGCAGAACGCACCCCAGATCCCACATCAGAGGCTTTTGACTGGTGAACACTTAACCCTCTACGTCACTGGGTCTGACGGCATCCAAAAGTAGGACTCCCACTTTCATCGATTCGTGATATATAGCGCGATGATCATCCATCAGTAATGGTGATAACTGTTTCAACCCTGACTGAGGAGTTACACACTAAATCGGAAGAGCTGTCCTGTTCTCCCTGGTTTCCAATGTTACCTCACCACAATTAATCTGTGATATATTCAATCCACTAGATAACGAATCTACACAAAATAACCATCCCAATTGATCTATAATAATCAACTCACTAGTGACTAACTCCAGGGTATTCCTGAAGCTCTAACAAAAAGTAGTGACTGGTGAAGTTCGGACTTGTCGGAAGTGAGACAGTTATCACCAGGGACGATGGATGATCGTCGCGCTTTACATCACAAATTGACAGAGGTGGAAATCCTACCATCGGGTGCGTTTGCAGTGCTGCAGAGGATTAGGTGTTCGCCAACCTGTAGCTCCTGGTGAGGAATCTGATTTGCGTGTCACTGAGGGGTTTCACACTAGAACGAAACATCTGTCCAATGCTCCCTAGTTTTCAATGGTACTCTTCCAACATCAACCTGTGACATATTCAATCAATTAAAATACCGATCCACAAAAATAGTCATTCCAAACGAACTATTATAAAACAAATTCTTTGTTCTTAGTTTATTGCATAAATTAATCATGATACCAGTAGGTAGTATATTAGTGCAACCAAATTAAATATTTTTCGGTTGTATTCATTACAGACTGATTTGCGTTGAATACTTCAACTCAGCGATAATAATCAGCTCATTACTAACATACTCCAAGAGTCATATAGTTCAAGTGAGAAACTGTGTTGAATGGATATCGGACATGTTGGAAGTGACACAGGTGTCATCAGTAGAAATAAATGCTCGTGGCATTACGTCATTGATTTATTGAAGTAACGGCCTTAATATTAGACATTGGTCGACTTAGTGGTATTGATGATAATGTCATTTCTATCAAACCTGATGGTCATTGGTTCGATATCGAATGAGGTGGTGTGTACGCACTGTAAAGGAGGCTCATAATAAGACAAAACAACTGTTCATCGCTCTCTTTTTTCTAATAAAACATAACCTAGTTATTATTATTAATAAAAAATTTATTTAACAGCATTTATATCCCAATATGAATTTTCAACCTACTGTATCTCAATATCTTTCTCTTTTTCCATATACATATACCAGTTATTGTTCACGAAAGTAGCAACACCACACTTTCTTGATGGTAGAACAATCCTAACGGAAAATCTGGAAACATTTTAGCTATACCAAGTCGTCATCGTACAGATCATGTAGCCAAGATTCTTGGGCTGTGATCAGACCACAGGTATATGTTTAGACTAAGGAGAAATATTTGATAGTTCACTTTTACAATAAGAGTAGTAAACACCTGATGAATATTTGTCCTTTTCAACACTTGTTACCAGCCGCCGTAATATCTTTGGTAAAAATCTCATTGTATTACTCATGATACTTCGTAGAATTCTTATATAGACGCGTGAGTGCAAAATGCAATGTTGGGAAATGACTGAGTAATAAAAACAAAATAAGATACACAATGAGTAACTTGTTGAGATATTTGTAAAAGTAGTAGTCCATGATTTCAAACATGCCACGGTTGATTACACTTTGACTCAAATAAAGAACAAATCAGTCTGTATAAAATCACCTAAGATTAGATAATTGTTTTAAGCTATGTTGATGACAAATACCTATTGAGACAAAAGAAAACAGAAAAAGACATTCCCTGAAGGCATCTCCAGTGGTTGATTACAGATTTGACAGTGAGATTATTCATATGTTAGTCAAATGTATTATCGCTGTCGAATTCCAGTTTCAAATTAAGGTGCAGTGGGAAACAAAATTTCTGGATACTGTGTTCCAATTATTTGTCATGTTCTATGATGATACTGAGGTTTAATAAAGTTTCTCCTTCCATTCAATGGTGTCCGTTTACAGAAGTTGGAAAATTGAGCATCCCAGTTTAATCGAACATAGATTTTTACCAAGAATTACCACCTCTTCCCCCTCTTAAGAAACAATTTCAAATTTGAAAGGTAGCTGTTAGTTGCCCTAGTACTCGTAAAAGAGTTGAAGTTTTGCAAAAATTTGGACCCATATCAAACTATTTCATGATCAGATTAATTCATTGCAGATACTTAGAGTTAATTTTTTATTGAGTGTCGGCTACTTTTGTGGGTTTTTTTAGTAATGGTTGAACTCGTAAGTTGAAATCTCAGTCTGGTTAGCCTAAGTTTAAGTTGTATGATAACAATGAATTCATTGTAAAACACTCGGACAAATATTTAACAATCAAACTACAACTTTTATTAAGAAATCCACGCAATAAATATTGAAAAAGGTTTGTTAAAATGACATGTAAAATTTTTCTAAGAACACATTATTTAAGTTTTCTGTTATTGATATCTAGGTTTGGTAGCTTAATGGATAACACGTTCATTTCTAAAGTGAAATGTACTGGGTTCAAGTCCCATTTTGAATAATTATACAGGATTGCTATTATCTTCATGTGACACGTTCCACATGACACATAATACACATCAGGGATTCTAGTGGCAGCTATAATAACATATAAGGTGAGATATTAAGTCTAAAATAAGTGTCGTATAGTATCTGTTATTCTCTTTGTTCGTTCTTGGGTGTTTTTCCTGTCCATAGAAAACTAATGAAATGAATTAATCAATATCAAAACGAGAAAATCTTCTTTTCTACTACCTTACATTTCAAACATAAAATAGAATTCTAGACAAAATTCACTAGGAAAAGGGTAATTTTATAGTGGTTTTTTCAGACTAATCAGTCCTCATTCCTTATGACATATAAATTAAGCAAAAATATTTAGTGAAAATAAATTTTTAGAAAAGTTTATTACTGTTTCGTTCATGGTTCTTTGTGTAATCGAATGTTAAAAGCAAAAATATAGTAATGTCTACTTACAGATAGTAATTAAAAGTGAGATTCATGACGTGAATTTCGTCCTGTTTGGGACTCATCAGATATGTGTCCGTCTTTTATTAGCTGATACTGTCATTGAGATCCGAACTCAAAAATCTACGCTTTTAAAACTGCTCTACTAAATCCAGATAGTCACCAGATTGTTTAATAAATATGGTGTTTAAAATGATTGATAAAGATTAATGTTGTACCATTCTTAATATCCAGGCTGAATTTAAATCAATCTTTACCAGTATACTTTGGTCCTGGAAGGCTTATTTCGATGTAGTCATTCTGTAACATCATGTAGATAGTATTCATTGTAACTAGTAATGATATTCGAAATGAATGTTTCTTGCTATATGACAACCCTAACTGAAATCATTCCTTAACAGTTATCATTTACAAATAATCATTTCTTTTAAAATTGACAGTAATAAGTTATTTACATAATACACATTTTTTTAAGTTCATCAAGCTTGAACTTATTGCAAAATAATATTCATAGCGTAACAACAAGACCGAAAGTTTGACTCATATCAGTAATTAGTAACAGTAAATAGTATAGTTGGTAGTCGGATACACCGCTAATCCAGAAATAGATTGTACTCACGTTTCTGAGGGTATTTTAACGAAATATATGTTTAACTATTATCATATTGATATTATCACACTGTCATAGTTATTTATGAATTCTGTTGCATGTATCAAATCCCCACTTGTTGAATGACACTGGTATAAAATAGTCGGCTTACAAATTAATGGGAAAGACTCATCCACTGTAAAATAAAAGTGTTATATTCGATACTTTTCTTACATGCTGAGTTAATCAATTGGTTCTTCTTATACTTTTCATACGGACAATTATGCGAAAGTATTAGAATTATTTTACAAATTGTTCTACACAACGAGATAATTCTCTGATTAGACATTGATTTGTCTGAACTTTTGTATCCATTTCGTTTGTCATACTTATACAAGAGTTACTAGTAATACTTTGTTATAAGGCATACTAATTATTCAGTTTAGTTTTCTTTACAACTAGAATACACTTTTATTACTGAATAAAACGAAACTACATTAGGGTTGTCCTACTGTAACTGAATATTTCAATTTAAAGTATAATAAACACTTATACTATTGAATTTAGAAATTGGAAGCTGTCATTAGACAGATACTTTGTCCCATTATAGGACTACCCACTAATGTTAATCTACTGAATCCAGTCCTAGACTTTCATGTCTCGAAGTGAACGCTTAAATTCTAGACCTATTAGCGAATAACCATCTAACAGTTGATTTATTTAACTTCATTCAATTTAAGATAGATTAGCTCGATCTCGTTCATTACCGTCAGTGAGTAATTGCTTGACACCTAGCGTGGATGAAATATACTGGTCACTTCTCTTATGAATTCCAGTAACTAGTCAGTAGTGATATAATATAGACGGTAATTTGCTGTTGTGGAGAATGTTCAGTTTACATTTGATATCAAGAATTGACTTAGGTTGGACAACTAGAGTTTTCAATGGTTATCTGACATAGGTCAATTCGTGATATGAAATTTTAACAATCTCCATTAGGCTTATACTACTTATTATTATGGAATAAGTAAGTAACTTTTGTATTTAAAATGTGTACAGCAACAAAACAGACAAGTTTTTGAACTAGACTGAAATATACTTTCATTGTTTCAATGTGATGTATCAGTATGTTACATTATCTGTTTTATATGATGCACATTTCGGACAATCAACAGTCACAATTACACCGATTTCTAATTGATCTATGCACATAGACATTGTTTAAAATGAATTCTATGAACAGAAAGTAAATTATTCCTCTATCACTACTAATAGTTATTCATTTGATTACATGTAGATTTCAACATTTAACTTACAGACTTAAGTTGGATTTCTTCATCCAACTGAAAGTCAGTAACAAATACAATTAATATTATTTGGAACATTGCAAATATTTCCATGTTTTAACTTAAATAATCTCATAACTTAATGAAGAAACACTCAAACGAAAGAAACATAGATTTTCACTATTGATTCATTCTATAATAAAAATAAATATTATTAGGCAATAAATAAAAGTTGTTTTGCATCATAGAAATTAAATTTGGAAAACGTCATGCTTTACTACAAAATAACACTGTTCAGTGATTGAGATAGAAATTTGAACAAATATTTAAGTTAAAGTGGATTCGTGGAGATTGCATTTTAATTTGTTTATCGTATTTGTTACGAACTGATCACAGTTATGCACCATCAAAAACTAGGGACCAATAGATACCTATTCAGTTTTAGTATGTTGAGGAAGATGCTTTAGAGTTAACACATATACCTCTAATACGACTCGAACCAGTGACTTTCAGGTCTTGAATTAAATGTCTAATCAATTCAGTGGTAGGATTTCTATATTAATTAATTTAGGATAAACTGTGTAGATAAGTGAATATCACTTATAACAACTATTTCAGTTTCATTACAGTTTTAAGTTAGCCTTGAATTTCGTTACTATCTGGCTAAATTACTATAGTTAAATAAAAAATTTTTAGAGACTGGTTTTAACTCTATTATTTTTTGTATATATCAACTGTGTTGTCGTAGAGGTCATGAATGAACAGTGCAGAAAAGAACCCTTAATGGAGGAACCAGTTCTATTGTGAGTCTTAGTTTTCTATGTTAAGTAAATTACAAAATTAAGATGTGGAGGATATAGACATACATTATAATGTCTGAATACTCTTCCAGTGACTGCTCGAACTAACTTCAATCTTCGTCTACAAAGTAATAAATAAACTATTATTGCATAGTTAGTACTACAATTTATTAATCAAATTCACTGTGGAGTAGCCGTTACAATTTACTAACAAAATACAATTCTATATTCACTCTCTATATAAACTACTTTACTTGTAAATTTTCTAGAACCCGGAACATTCTACCTCCGTTAATCTATGAAGTATATTTACTATGATTAATTGCACTGTACATCTGTAATATCCTGTTTCCTTTGATACTGACATATGAATTTGACAAATTTGGTTGTCTTATTAGCATGTACACTTATTGAATTACTATTAAGGATGATATTTTACCGATCGCATTTGTTTCAAGTTTATATTATGAATCCCTGAAGCTGGCCTACCCGAATATTTCATATTATTAGTTTTAAGAAACTTTACTGTTGTTCTGCGCCCTGTATATTTTTTTCTTACTTTTCGTTTTAGATGATTACTAATTTTCTGTAAAATAACCTTAGTCGCTAGAGACCAAACTATTTCTAATCTTTGTAAAGATGAAGTTTCGATTCCCCAATCAAACTCACTACTACCTATCCGATATTTATAAGACTGTAACTGCTACTTTCTATGCGTAGGTAGATCAATATATGTTGCTCATGAAAGACAACTTTGTACTGCAGGATACTATCATCTTTGATTTAGTATTTTGCCTATATCATATACTTCGCATCTTATCATGAATGTAATAAATGCCCATGTCCTTCTTATTAATGTACCCATACTTATTAAATCCACTTTATACCTGTGAATCAGTTTCTTTTCTATAATTTTATAAGAGATATGCACAAAGCTTCGTTGTATGTATTAAAAAAACATTTCATTCATTATTCTTTGATGTAGGTTTAATCTTTCTCATATCACAAACTATAAATATACAGAAGTACTTGAAACAACTTCATACATATAATGATCAAATAAATGACTTCAGTTGAAGGAGTCATAAACCAAATGCACAATTTATTAAAATTTAAACAGAATTTAATATGATATGGTGGAAAATATTTGTAGTTCAGGAGGATGGTTTTGGTTAAAATGTGCTTCCTGAGGTGGATGGTTTAATTTTGAAGCCATGATATGTTTTCATTTATACTAATGTATGACGACATTTATGAATATACTTTTGACTGGGAAAACATAACGATGAAAGAAACACAAAGAAGAAAACATAATTTTGTAAAAGCTTAAGACTTAGTCTAATTTAAAGTGAATAAACACACTGAAATAGATTTAATTTATAAAGCAAATCTAAGAAATCTATAAACACCCACAATACAGTGAGTCAATTTACGAGGGAAGGGGATCAAAATCAATGTAAGAAAATGATATGGTGAGTGTTGATAGTAATCAATCTAGATCAAGACTGACATGACAATTTAATAACTATCTATTGAGAAAACCTCACAACTCACACTTATCAGAAATTTGTAACAATAAAGTAGTCCAGAATAATGATGAAAGCTCTGCAACTAAACCAATCAGTTCAGAAGAAGCAATCTAACCAAAAGGAATACATTAAGTTCCATGATCTGAAATTATTTAGCAAAATTTCCTATTTAACAAAAATACAACTTATTTGTTAGTGTGATTTCTTAATTGTAAAATAAATAAATTTATTATGTTTGATACGAACGTGTTTTCAGTAGTATAACTTACACTCAGCGCCATTGGCGGCATATCTAAATCTTTGAGTTACAAATATTTTTAACTACAAAAATATTATCTTAAATCTAGTTATTTCAATTTTTTAAACCGACTTTGTTTATTAGATTTATCTCTTTACTGAAGCGCTTTTATCAAAAGTTTACAATCTACTGAGATGTAATATACTTAAAAATTTAGTAGAAAACAACCTACCGGTTAGTATACTTTTCTTTGTTTATTATTTGGCGGAACAACTTACAAATGCATCAGAATTCATGCGTATGGCGTATAATTCAAATGCTTTGTAATAGATGATTCGTTGAGAATAGAATTATGTAAGGGTGGTATTGTCCGAAAATCTCCGTGGTTGAATATAAGTAGAAGAAAATTATTACTGTAAATAATTCCCTTTGAATAATTACAAATTAAATGCTCATTAAAAAGTATGAAACAAGAACATCAAATATAAAGTTCGCTCAGATGAAAAGTGCAAGTTTTATTCTAAGCGGTGTCAATTCTTTTCTTTGAGATTATTTATGGATACAATAGCGGAAATTTCGTAAAGCTACTTGATGATCGTTAGATAAGACTATGGATATTCGAGCTTATGATATGATTTTTTGATTTAGTATATCAACAAATCGACCCTTCAATGAATCTTGTTTTACTTCATTTAATACTTTTACTTTTAACTACTGATTGTATAAATTTTTAAACTTGGTCTCTATGTCAATTTTCTTGGGATATAAATTTTAAACCCAAATGAAAGTGTTTCTTTTTTTCAAGTTTACTTAAACTATGATTTGAAAGTTGCATATATACTTCTAGGGGTCTTCGGGAATTCCTTCATATAATCTTTTTTTAACAGCAGTTATCAATCAGGTCTTTTCGAAGTATCTACATACTTTTGCTTTAATATTCTAAATAAAATTGAAAAGTTTATGTATACAATTTTTAGTTCATTAACTACCTTATTCAAGATGAGAACCTAGTTTTTTTTTTAATTAATGCATTCAGTCTATTATAATTCATTGTGCTACATTTGTTTTAATAATTCATCATGAAGGAAGAAGTTGTCAAATTTTATTCTAAGGGTGTATTTATAACATTTAACCACTTACTAGGATGAATTTGTATATTCCCATTGGTTTGTTACAGACTGAAGCTGGTCAGTCTCTGTTGCTATATGTGCATCTTGAGCAGATTGCCTCGATATAGCGATTATTTGCAAGTATCATTTAAATTGGACTGTGACTGGTAAGTAAAATCTATGACGCGTGCTCCATCTCGTTGGCTGGATTTACCTGCATCTCAGTGTTGATGTTTAGAGTGGGATTCGAACTCAGTCCGCTTCGTGTCAAACGCCACGGCGTTCACTACTAGACTACTGAGTCCAGACAGCCACACTTGTGCAATGGGCGCATTGGTATCAAGAAAAATTTATATGTTCCCATTACTTGTTTAGTTTAATCTTTAGTAAAACAATACCACTTTAATCTGTCATAATTATTGTATTGAATCTTTGATTGAAGTGACTATTAACTACAAACAATCTTAATGTAAATAATGACTAATCATGATATAAAAATAAAAAATCATAAATGACTAAGATCAAAATATTTTCTGTGCTACTTTTGTATGTACACACTTGTCTTGAATGTTTGTTTACCTCTTGATGAAATGTTTCCAATGGTTTTAAAATTTAATGAGTATACAATATACAAATTTATTTTTATTATCAAACGATGTCAGTTAATTGAAATTAGAAAATATACTTCACTCAAGTACAAGTATTAACCTAATATAGAATGAAATTTAAACTGGGGGATTCGCAGTAAGAGATATTTGTTTTTCATTTATTATATTACTACCGCGATTAATTACTGTATAGATCACTGTGTGATAGGGAGGTATATCTTGGCCCAAATAGTTTAGCAGTAACAGCTGTAGACTGGGTGACACGATATTGAATCCACACGGTAGCGTTAGTTTCCTCAAAAATTTCAGATACGCTTTGCTGATGAGTGCCAAATATTATTGAACATAAGTCCAGAGTTTCCTATCCACTTCTTCCATCTCTACATACTGTCAGTGATATCGAGTCACTCAGACTAGCGTTCACTTTATGACTTGATTGATAGGGTTCGTCAGGACTTGACCAACATCAAACTGGTCACTACAAAGTGATCAAAACAAAAAATTGATTCAGCATTTTAGAAAAGTTTGTAAATAGATTTGTGGCGATACGACACCAAAGTAACTTATTTCAAAGTAAAATAGTCACTGATAAGGAGCTACGTAGGAGACATTTTTTAAAAGATTTGTTAACTTTCAGTAAGTTGTTTTCAAAACCGTGAAGTAGGAATGGAGAGATGGGAAGGGACTTGCAAAGTGGTGAATTTCCATTTTAATATTTCTATATGTGACATATATATGTGTATTTATATTTAATTATTCCTATTGAAAAAATTTCATAACATTGTCTCAAAATTGGTTAATCATGAACTGTTTAGTTCAAAGAAAATAAAATGAAGTCGAGCAAATGTTATAAAGTAACTCATATAGGACCCATGAAACATCTAGCAAATTCCAATACAGTCCTCATTATACTAAACATCACACTAAAATTATCGCCAAATATTTGAATGGATGGAAAAAAGAAATTTTTCAAAGTGATAAGTAAAATTGTTTGAATTAGTGATCTGGTTTTCTCATGCTGAAGAAACTTTACTACAAATGCTTCTTTGTCGATTTGGTTTCAGTATCAACCTGTAAAATCACTATATTCTTGTAATCTCTATTTAACACCAGTTATCAATTAGTACTGTCTTGTGTATATGGACTATCTGACAACAAACGATCTTTTCATAAAAATTGTTCTTTAAAACGTTTTACCAAGTTTTTGTTTTGCAACTTTAAGTTTATCCATGACTAGCTGATGATGCAAACAAGATATTATCCAACATTTAAGCTTTTTCTACAAAACTTGAATAAAGGTTAAATGGATTTTATTAATTTAGAAATCTACTAACCACATTCTCTTCACTTTTTAGTGTGTAAACACAGTGGCTAGTTTCTGAGGTCATCTAAAAACATTCAGGTGATTTTGTCCATATCACTCACATAATTTAATCGAGTCTTAATACAAACCGACGATATGTTTTGCGAATTTGATATCGAAGTATAAGACAATGAATAATGAAGAACTGTTTAGTTTCATCAGTAATCTGTTTAATACATAACAAACTTATTCAACATAAAACATTGATACTTATTTTATTCGCTAGGTAATTTGTGTTAGACTTCATTAAAAACATTTCACAAAAACAGATTCTTTGCAGTTGGTATTCACATTATTCAATCATCTAGTAATAACTAGTTACTGTCTAAGACCTTGCATCAGATATCATAAATTATAATCGAAATTTGCTTCACCTGAATGACCAGTTAGAATATTTAGTCGATGGAATTTGATCAGCAAAAAACTAGGCAACATGTTATCAAATGCTCGTAGATTGGCCCATCAATATAAGCATCTTAGTCTTAGAGATTTTTATCTATGCCCTGTAAAGCTTTATAATAGCAACTCTGACAATATTGCTGGTTGACTTTTCATGTAAACTTACAAGAAGCATCATATGTTATATGACGAATGATATTCCTCGAATCAATCAGTACACAGCTAGAGTTCAGAACGTCTTGAAGATCAATTTCAGCGAATCCTAAACAACTAGTCAGTGCAGTCAAGTCAGTAAAAACGTAAACCAATTTATTTTGTAAGTTTAATAGACGTTATAGTAATGTAACTAACTTATTAGTTTGTTTTTGAAGTTATTTGTTTTAATGTACTACATTCATGAATAAACGCCAAAAATTACTCTTCTCAGTATCATATCAGTTTACAGTTACCAGCTTAAGAAGTAAGGATATCTACAGTCCTATTAATTTATTTATAAATATTTTGAAATTTCAAGGTAAAACTGAAAAACTAATGAACCAAAGTGAAAATAGTTTCCGCTGTTTATTGAACTACAGTTATCATTATAAACACAAGTAATCAATAAGTAAAATATAAGCGGATAACAGAGAATCAATCTGGTTGTGGTTAGTCAATTATATTGAAAAGATTTCTAAAAATAAAACATATGAATTTGGTAACTATGGTTACTTTTACTGGACAAGTACATGACAGAATGATGAATAAAATTCTTCATTTTATATTAGTTAACTGAATAAGAGTTAGTTTAAGAGAAAAAACATTCCTATCTTTGAATATAATAAATCTTAACTTTACAAAGTATGTCCAATCTTAACCTCTAATCAATATTAAAGTAACAAAGTCACGAAATCTGTTGTATCATATGAAGAGTTAAACCACTCCGATCAGTTAGTCAGTAGTAGATTTTAACTTTTAAATCATGATTCTTACTGTAAACATAAGCAGCTGGTAAGTATCATAGAGATGGACTATTATTTTAGTTTAATAATTTCACTCGATAGATAATAAACGTATCTTATAACTAGAGTTTTTACGAAACTGTAATAATCATATTTATCCAGATGAAAAAGCTATAAATTATCAAACACTTTCTCGGAATTGTGACAGCCTGAGAAATATATACTTAAATCACTTTTTTGATTCTGAAGTTAGCAAATCTGATATTAATTGGTCACGTTTAAGTTTAATTGATGTCATATGTTCTTGTCTGAACACATAGTCTCTACCTTTTTTACACTTCGTCATTATCAGTACCACTAAAGTTTCTTCTAGTTAACTTTATTCCCACAGAATGGAAGATATTCGTTAGATGTTAATAAATATGACTATCCCTGAGAAAAATAACGACCATCTTTTTCACTCTTTGTTCGTACTAATTTTTTTTATTTAACTAGATAAATAAACAGAAGCAATTATATTAAGAGAATTCCAGTGATCCATATATTCTATGAGATCTCTGACACAACAACAAGTTAACTGGGTGATTTTAATCAAAAATTTGGTTGATTCCTTAAGATATTAGATGTATTTACTAATAATTTTAAATGCAACTTAATAATAAATCATTTACATAGTATAGAAATTATTAAATCCATCAAGAGATATATTTCATCTAATTTGAGACTCATCAGCTGAGACACTTGTTTTTGACACATTGAGATTTGAAATGATTGTCAAGTCCTTATTTACTAGACTTTTGAGTTCATTTAATTATTAACTCCTCAAACAATTAGGAAGTTATTTGTAAGGGGTTATAATTTTGCGTCTTGAATGTCAAAGACTGTAATCGATTAATATTTATTAACATTCGTACATAGTAAGTGTTCTGAATTTCACTGACAGTCACAAATGAGATCTTCTGAAGACTTCTTATTATGTTTATAGTGATAACAAATAGCTCTACTTGTCATCCATTTATCATCTCCTCTGACGTCAGATCACTAAAAAATTTTCAGTGTTTGGTGACATATTGACACTTGCCATTTCTGTATAGATTTAAGTCTGACAGCTGTATTTACTTCTGATGTTTATGATGACATCTAAAACAATAAGTACACATATTAACACCACCGTTATTTCTAACAGTACGCAAGATTAGTTCGAATGTATATAAGTGAATTCCGTTTGCACTTAATAGTAATCTCCCCCCTGTCAGACTGTCAACATCATTAATAGTAACCGATGCATTTACTTACTTTTTTAACAAACAATTCATAACACAGATTTCTTCACAATTTGAAGCTATTTGTATCTTCCCATTAGTTTGTTATCAAGTGAAACCGATCAATTTGTTGTCAATGTGAATTCTGAGGGGATTGTCTCTCATATGTCGTCTTAGTTAGGACCCATCTACTAGGTGCGCCTGCTTTTCACTTGCCAGTTAAAATTCAAGTGAATTCATACTTATAAACTATCGCTTTGTAGAGGTAGTCAGCGGATAATCCACAAATAACAACAGATACTGATCGATTTAAGTCCATTATCCATCAACTGAAAAAACCGAATATTTACAAATTATGTCCGCATATCCATTAAGCAATTTAAGTTATCTAAACTCAGTAGCCTAGTGGTGAACGCGATGGCGTCTGGCTCGAAACGAAATCATTACGAGTGCCCATGTGAACATCAACACTGGAATACATGTACATCCACCGGACAATTTCCAAATAGGAATAAATATAGATCGTGGATTCCACTTGCCAACCACATTGTACTATATACTCGAAATCAATATATTTTCATACCTTTAGAAACTTTAGATTATCACTAATGTTCATTAATTTCATTGCAAATACATGTATCAATGTTCAATTAAATGCATCTTAGGTGATTTTCTTATTCTTATTTAACTTAAGAAAATATTGTCAGAATTTGGTACAAAAATTAACTATTTTTAAAAAATTTCTGTTTTATTACCGACTAATATCAAAGTGAAAAATAACATTCTTAATCACTTACTGATTTAAATAGATGTAGAGGGATGGATGAAAGTGGAGGGGAACGAAAGTGGAGAAAAAACAATGGTGGATTTTTAATTATTTTCAATAAAAATTGTCATTTATTTTTTGATTTTACAAGAAATAAGTTCCAGTATACAGAAATGTTTACTATTAAAATTCAACATTATGTTCTACTAGTTTACAATTTATTGAATAGGTGAAAAGTACAATATGTTTCTTGTAACACCTTAAACCCACACTATTAAGTGACATTCTAATGACTAGCAGTGGAGTAAACTGAATCTATTGACTTAATTATGTTGTACTTAATGAAAATGTACTATTTCCAAGTTAGACATTATGTTGTTTATGAAAATTAAATGAAGGTTATACGACGTCACCTTAGTCCGAGATTAACTCTGTAACTTATCATACATACTCTTTTCTTCTTAATCGACAGATGATGGTAAAGGTATCTACTTTTGCTTACGTTGTTGTTATTGCTGTCATGAAATGAATATAGTAGAAGTGATGAAACATTAAAGTATTTATTTCCTTTTAATACATTTATAAATTCTATCATGTTGCTGCCTCAATCAAATATCTTTGTAAATTAATTCAAGAAATAAACTATATTTCCGGTTGGTTTTCTTTACTTATACCAGTGGATTTAATAACTAATTGTGACTGCTTTTATAAATATATTTTGTTATCGGTGTTTTGAAGCTTTGTTCGTCATCTGATTTTTAGTCACAACAGAGCCATGACGAAATAAAGATCCTATGAGTTGTAGAAATAGCTGTAACATACAAGATTTTTAACCATTAGAAAATGACCAAATATGCGGAGATACACACCAAAATCTATTTAACAATATCTGTGCAAATTTTTTGGAGATAACGTATAAACTTTTGCATAAAACGTAGTCTATGTCTTTGTCTACAACTTTATTAAAATTTTCCTTAATGTTCTTAAGAGGTACTATATCAAGAAACTTGTAATCATTTTGTGTAGTTTTGTTCAAAGACAATAGATAATATTCTATCAATCTAAGTAGCAGGATGTTGAACAAGTTAGATGCCAGTAATGATAAGTTAGAAACATTGTACCCTAGATATAATGTTAGTCAAAAATGGAATCATAAAATTGAAAACATGAACTAATAAGTAGTATCATAATAGTTGAATCCATATAAAAATCGGTGAATAAATAGAGGGTGAGATATATCATGAATCTCTATAAACTAAATCTCATCATCGTATGGAAACTTTTAGCTATTCAAGAGAGGTTTAATTTACCGTAAAATTATTAGTAATGATGCATTTTCACATGTATTTTGTGCCAAAGATATTGCTTCACAAATATAGTATAAATTTTTTTCATCTTCAAGTAGATAACAATCGAAAACCAGCTTGTATTATGTTCAGACTGCTGAAAAGTATGGCTTTTAAAACACTCGTGAAAGCCTTAAGTCAGTATTAGTTTAAGTTCAATTCGTCATTTGAAATCAAATGTACTGTCTAAAATAAATGACTCAGTTATTATTCTTAATTACTTTGTTGAGAGAAAAATGTTAAATTCTATGTAACATGGACTAAGTTTTTCTCTTGATACATAGTTGTTCAGAGAACAAAACCAATCACTTTTTTTTGATATCATCTAACGTCTGTTTATGAGGTGTAGTCGTTTCAGTATTTTCCATTTTCACCACCATTTTTGAACTTACAATACAGCAACGTGACGTCTAGGTTTTGATATTTTATTAATTAGGTTTGATGATACATTATTTACCCTGGTAAACAATATTATCCTAAGTAGATATATAAACTCTCTATCATACGTCTGTCATTTGCTTTGTCTACAATATTGTCCTTCATTCAGTGTTACACCAATTTATGTAAATGGAAATATTCATTCAAGTAGAACGAGATAGGAAATCTTGACGATAATTCACTGAGTATGTTATTATGAGATTGAAAGCGTTCAACATAGGAATCAGCTGAGACTGATTTTGTTGTACCTAGAACTATTAGCTATTCTTCCTTTGATTTAATAAATGTATGCCACATGTCAGTACATAATTTTGATGAGTTACTACATTTTAAGTGTCTACAGTTTTCTGCAACAATCCCCAATAAATTTGGCAACATCCTGGATGAAAATACATAAACGAATAAAGTAAGAGATTGAAAGTAGTTTTTTAATGATTGATTACGAATATTACAGCTACCGTGATGTTTTATATAAAGAAATTAGATTAAACCTAGTTATGATTTACAACTGTGAAAAGATCAAATCTAAGATATTTCATTACCTATCGAAAAAAGACTTAAATAATGAAAAAAGATAAATCATACCTTCTAATTATATTGTGTTCTCTCATCTGAAGGACTTCATTGGCGTAAACTATTGATAAAACCACCCAGCTCAGGGTACTCAGTCTAATTAAAATCATTCTTTTGAGCTATATTTTGTTCTGTAATATATCATAATGACACTTTTATTTAAGAGAATAATACTACTTAAATTGTTATTCTAGTAAAATTTTACATTCTTCTCTAAGGTCTTTTGCCTGTTATCTAAAGAAATCACTTAAATTTAATGTATCACGTAAACACTTAGACATAGCAGTTCTTTAAATGTGCAAGCTGAGTAAAGTAACATTTAGCAGGACATTTTTCTGTCATGCAATAATAAGACACACTTTATCAATTGAGTAATACTTAGAACAGAAATATACAGTACATATATTCATAGAAAACAACTTGTTATATTCAAAATAGATTATAGTTTAACATTAAAATAATCAAAAGGAAGAAGAATACTAGAACAATGAATATCTGACTTACTTACAAATATATTTGTTTATGCGTATTAAATAGTTATAATGAAATAATGCTACAAGTTGTAGTATTTCACAATTAAAACAAAAAGATGATGAAGATGAATGCTTTACTTATTTCATGAAGAGATTGTCTGTATCTACATTATGGAAATGTCATTCAAATCAATGTGATATAATGTTATGATTTCGTTGAAAATAAATAGACTTATTCATTTTTGTTAAGCTTTAGGTGTGTTTGACTCAAAACATAATTCATTATTAAAAAACTTTATGATTTCATGTTAATCAAATCTATTAAATATGTAAGGAAATGATAAACTGAGTAAAAAAGTACTTCTCTTCAACTATAAGGTAGTTATTGAGAGAGATGTAAAAACTAGACATCAAATTTTTACATGGAAACAGTTACTTCTCAGATGTATAATATGCTTTTATTGTTTATTCAACAATGAAATTCATGGAAAAACCGATGTCACTGTTATATAATCATCTTTAGGTACACTGATATCAGTTTTATTCCTGTCAAAACTGAATAATGATAATAACAGCAGAACCGCTAGTCAGCTGACATAATAAAATATGTAATCGATGCTGATACATTTACACATAGATACAGAGTTGTAAATGGTTATTTTCAAGGATTTTCCTTTTTTTATACAATTTATAAGTAGTATACACTCTTTGTAATCATACTTTCTTTTTGTATATAATGAAAGGATGCATTTAACACTGCGAAACTTTTATATCGCTGTTATGCTACGAAAAGTATTTACTAGAAATACTAAACTTTCTATTGGTGCTTTGTTTTAAGTAGTAAATTGAGCGCAAAATATTCAATGTCGAACTTTGGTCTACTTAACTAAATGGCATTATTTTTCGAGTTTACTACACATTTGAATGGAGTATTGTGTGTACACGGTAAGCGTAAACGTTCATTTATAGGAAGACAAAATAATGTATATGTAGCAGCTTTAAGATATTTTCCAACTCTTATCTATAAATAACAGTAAATTATATTTGAATGATTACTAATACGTAATACAGTGATTTGTAAGCACTTATTTGAGTTGAAGCGGTTTCGTGGAGATTGGTATTGAATTGAGAATTCTGTGATTGGACTCCGGTTCAGTAGATCTAATGGCTAAGCATTAGCATAAAAATATGAGGGTCCTGGTTTCAATTCACTGACGAAATTAAAAGTGTGCACTACTGAGGAGTCCAGCACTAGGAAGAAACAGCTGTCCAGTACTCTTTAGTTTTCAGTGGTACCCAAGTAAAGTGGATTTATGATAAACGTAAATGACAAAATTAAGGTTTTTCAGGATAAAATTAGAACGAATCAGTTTATTTGAGAATAGAACCAGGACCTAAATATCAGGAAAAAGTATCTGAAAAATTTGGTGTTTTTTTTTATTAAAAAAAATAAACTCAGCTTGCAACACACGGTATATTTTGACTTGAACATCCAAATGAAAAAGAGTCATTTAAAATCACTTCAGTGAGTAGAAAAAACAAAAGTGGAAAACATAGTTGGGTTTACGAAAACGAAGTAACAAATGGTAGTTCTTAGAAATTCACTCACCCATTACTTAAAGGTGTTATGAGTAAGTTCGTAACATCATAATTTCTTGACCATTTTATGATTACCGTTACTCAAACGAAGTAAACATTTGATATAAAATATATGTCCTACTTGTATATATTGGAGCGAATTCAGCTTAGTTTCTGATGTATTACAGAAAGTGCAACAAAATAGATGACATAAATAAGCACATTCTAAGTGGTTGATGATATTTAGCAAGAAACTCCTATCAGGACGATATTTTATATTACTTAACACTTGTCAGTCATGTACACTTTATGAGATTCGTTACAGAATCACAAAACTTTGCAGTTTATCACCGTCGCCATTGAACTAATCGAGATTATCAGTACATTGCTTTAAACAGACAAAACACTGGTTACCTAGAAATGTACAGTCATATGAACAATGAAATCTAATATATTATATTCGTCGCCCATCTATGTTTTCTCCAAAAGGCTTAAAGCTATCAGAAGTAATAAAAAAACAAGCACTTTCTACTTATTATTGTCAAATAAGACATTGATTGTTTTATAAACATCATAACCATGGTTAGATTTGATAATTTCAAATATGCTTAGGGTTGGATAAGTTACTTTTAAAACTAAACAATATATTTGTAATATTCCAATCAAGAAAAATTAAAATTTCCGAACTTTCATGATATAGTGTAAGCCGCTTCTTCAGAGAATAATAAACAACCGCATTAAATTAACACAAGTTTAAATAAAACTGTAGAATATATCAAAATATGTAGTATAACGTGCTGAAATCTAACCATTATGGGTCAAGATATCATGATATGTCATGGATCGGTAACGTTGTTCCGTCTTATCGTCATTACACAACAAATGAATTTCACTGAATTCTAAAACAACATGGAATTTAGGTTTTCTACAAAACAATCAACTTTCGTTGAGGTAATTCGGTTGAAACGAAACAAACGATTTCATACACCTCTACATCAACTAAGTTTATAGGTTAAGTTGTGATGATTATGATGTCATCAACATCGATGGATCTTATCGTGAAATCAGGACTCATCAAAGAATATGAAAGCTGCACGAAACGACTTATCTGTTGTCCTCTGGAGCTCGAAGTTGGGGCTCAAATTAATAATATCGGTAAATATTATTTATGGTAGCGATAAAATTGACACAATAACATTCAAATTATTCAGAAAAATTTTTCTAACTATAAAAATAGTGTGTGGTAGAAACAATTTACATTTTGCTAAACCCTAATGCATTCAGTAGAAATAAAGACCTATTATTCACCTTACTTTATCTATCTATCTAAATAACTACAATTGAATCCTATCAGATAGTGTGTCTCATGTTTAACAGATAATCTACATTCTTTCCACTTCACAAACCACATTTTTTATATCCACTACCAGTTAACAAACATGCCGACTTAGAAACTTGTTTCTTTGGTAAACACTATAACCCATAATGACACGATTTTAACATGTTCAGACTTGTAATTTCATTGTAATAAATATTTTGATTTGCTCTATTATATTACTTTAATTTATGTTAAAGTAATTTGGTCATTTATTATTTTTTTGGAAAAGCAGCTTACATTATGTTGTTAAAAGATCAAAAATATCAGTTTCTCGTCATTGACATATTACTAATATATTGCTTAAATCCATTCACTGTTTTGTTACAGTTGAATAATTGATGAAGTTGGAAATCTAGTTTTGGACGCCTGTCCATTGGTGAAGAGAGTTTGGCGTTTGCTAACGTTTTGGCTACAGGTCGATTTTCTGGCAAAATCAATGGTGTGCATCGTTGAGGAGTCCCTACTTGAACAAAATAGATATCTTGCAATCCTAGGTTTTCAGTGGTACCAACTAACATGAACCTGTAACGACTACAAACAACTAAACTTACTACTTAATTTCAATATACCACCTTAATTCCCCTAGCATTCAGAAAAGAGAAGAAAAATTCGATAGATATAAATTGGTATAATTTTATTTCACTTCGATTGTGTTCGTGAAGTAATTTTTGACACTTAATATTAAATTATGAAAGTCAACAGTCCTTGGATAAATAAAAATAAGATTGCGTAATAGTATATTCATATTTTAGCTAACAAAGAAATCCGAAACGCATGTTACTTCTAGTTGGAAACTTATCAGAGGGATGTAACTGCATTTTAATATCAGCATTCAAACAGTGATTGAAACCCAATATCTTTTACTTTAAATGACAATGCATTACTAATTGTTTCAAAATTATAACTTTTTATGTAAAGATATTATTGAAGCTACTAAAAATCTGATATATTGTCTCTGAAATAAAAACTCTTCAACCATTGAATCATTATTCTACGAATTGTCATTTATCAATTGAATCTTGGATATTCATTGTTTTTATTAAGCATTCATGTATTGTGTTACTATTATAATTTTGTATTAAATAGTAAAGAATAAATGAAATTTCATCAGTTTGATAAAAAATAATTAAAGTTGTTTGCTTATCAGAATACAAATACTTGATGAACTTCAGTCATAAGTGAAAGTACCATAGTCAAATCGAATTATGTAAACAGAACTAATGGAGATAAATGTATATTTCACAGTCTATGAATACGTTAGTGTATTTTAATGTTTCTACTTATAAGTAGCTAAGATTTGTATTCTTAAAAATATTTATCGAAAGTTGCTCTAACAAATAACTTGAGTGAATCAATGTCACATGTATTACATGATTTCAGTTACTATATACATTTTATTTCTTATGGAGTAAAATGTTTAGGTCTACTCGAGACCTGAATATTGATGAGATAAATAATTATAAGTAACTCAGCCTGATATGAACTTTGTAGTTTTTAACAATAATCATTACATAACCAACATTCTGATGATTATTAAAATGGTTCGTAAAAATACTCAACTTTCTATGGAACATTAAAAAGATCATAGATGCTACATTTTTGATGCTTCAATACAGTAAAAGGAGGATGGGACCATTCAATATTCAGTTTGTCGTAAATATGCTTGAGATTGAGTGCTTTTAAATCAGCTACAGGAAGGTACCGATAAAGCATGAATTCACCAGGCAGTATAGATGCATCTTTCTGGTACGCTAGACAAAGAGCTAACCTAAGACAAAAGACACTTGGAATTAATCGGTATCCTCAGAAGTTTATTGACATCTGTGGTTAAGCTAGAAATTAGGAAATAGAGGGGAAAAACCTAGTTACCTAGAATCTTATTTTCCACTAGCTGCGGTTAAAAGGTGACTATTCTTCCGTAAAATTCAACCAGAGACTTGATATCCAACCAACCGATACATATCCTGCAGCTTAGTTAATCGTCAAATATAAGATAATGTGCCCTTTAAACGTTTAAATATTGATAGTTACGCCATTCATGTTATCTTTGACTGCCTTTATAAATTTGTGTGTCAAACAAAGCGATTACACAAGTATAACAGAAAGAATTGCCTACATTTAATTCCAAGAATACATTCCATAGACTCTTTGATTAAACTTCCGGATGGCTTTCAACCACGCCATTTAGTTATATATCCGTGACTCAATTAAGTACGTAAAACCTGATCTCCGTGTGCAAAGTGAATGAATGATTTATCTTTCGATTTTATGGTAACATTAGGTTTATCCTGTTACTTCATTCAATATTTCCACCTTCTCGCTTACTTCGATTGCGTTAGCCTTAAATTCTTTTGATTGCCTTATTTTGTACTTTGAAGCTGATTGGTCTCAATCACGTCATTCTTAGTCACCGTTAACTTGTGTTCTACCTTCCTGTCAAGAAATCAATTAAAGTATCTAATTCTATTATTCTAAACTTCATTCTCTTATTTCAAAATTACATTTAATTTTGTAACAGTTATTAGGTAGTTTGAATAATTTTACTTGCATCTCCCGCTCTTCATAATGATGTTGCACATGTCTACTACATACAGCTAATTTCAATACACAAGTATGCTAAATTCTTGTTGTGCAGTTTGATTTTAAAACATTACAGTTTGTAAACAGCAGATGAGAACATAATTAAATTAAATGAATTCATACTAATCTAATCGAAGTTTGTTTTTTATCGTCTCAAATTTATAAAATAAACCGAACACTGTAACGATTCACGTCTGGTCAGAAGGTACTCTGTATTTCTGGGTGGGGAGTGCGTAATAAAATCTGGCAGAAAGAAAAGTAAAAGAGTGGAACCGGCCGACGACCAAGTAAGCACATCAGGGGTGCTTACATTTAACAATAAAAGCAATAGATCAAAATAGCGAATGACATAAGCGTGAAACAAAAGATTCTAATAATAGAAACTGGAAATTGACAGAGATCTGAAATCTGTTATAATGACAATACTTTATACAGTTTCACTGAGAAACAAGCATTACTTATAACTTAAAGATCGGAATTTACTTCGGTTAAATACCCAAGGTATTACTTACATGTTTTTTATCACCTTTTCCCTTATAATAAGCAAACATGTAAACATAGTTCAATCTGAAAATATAACGTTTTAATTTAGCATTTAAGTAGATACAAGATACAAACGTATATTTCAATTTTATTTCTAATTATCACTATAGATTGGTACTAGGTCTGTTTTACGACGAACCTTTGGATTGGCTTTTATAAAAACCGGTAAGTTACGGTTACATATGATTCTAGACGAACAAATCATACACACTGATAGTATACTTCGTAGTACTAATTAAAACAAACGATTGTGATTTGATTTGTCTACCATGATTTACTTTCATAATATGTAATTTACTAACTAGTGAACTATAGTTCACTGCAGAAGTTGAAATTAGCTTGAGAACCAATTAAAAATCAAATGTCTATTCTGGGTAAATTTCGATGTCTCGTACGAAGAACATTATGCTATTTCAGTTGTCATGCTCAATCAATACATATATTATCGGTGTCTATAGCTGATTACCTTTTTTTTCCTCACTTTTTTTCCATTCATGAAGATAAGTGATTGACTACAGATTTGGTTACCTCCACTGATCATAGCATCTCACAGAAAATTAGATAAATTTATATCAGTTGTAGTCACAACTGAAAAAATGATTATTATTAAATTAACTGGCTTTGTAGGGAATAATTTAATGATTTTCCAATGTCATATCTGGAATTGATTTGAAGCAGACAATTACTGGAAATCAAGAACTAGCACTGGCCGTCTGTTTCGTCTTAGTGTTTGACTCTTCGGTAGCTCATCCTCAATCCTAGTAAAAAATCAAGCTTGGGGACATCAGGCTTTGCTGCGAACACTTAACTGTTAGACCACTTAGTCAGCTTTCATCGGTTATTTTTTCTAACTTAATCAATCCACGATAGATTTATATAACCTCATACATTACAATCGGCGGGTAACCGCCGCACACCTAGTATGATTGAACTATAATGGTCATATTCACTGAGAAGCCTGAAAGTACTACGCTTTATTCCCCGGTGAAGTTGTGTAGACGCACTGTTGAGAAGTCTTATACTAAGACAAACAGCTGTCCAGTTCATATTTTTTTTACAATCGTTGTCTAACTTAAACTAACTGATCAACCAAATGATCTCCACAACACTCAATTACAATTAATCATATCGAATCAACTATATAGTTAAAATCTTAACTAAATTCTAAGATAATTTTCAGCCCACAACTATAAAAATATATGAACGACATATAAAACTTATAAAATGTTGAATACATGCACAACGTTTGAATTAAAAATATAAATCAGATGGTTATCCGACGCCAGTGCTGTATTTATTTAGTGAAGATGATAATAACTGTCAATTTATTTTGATGTACTTGAACTCATTTTTTTAAAAAAGAGTACACTAAATAGTGTTAGTTAGCTTCATTGAAATGTATACTTGCTTAACAACTTTTACTAATCACTTGCATCATGTAGAATAAGATTCAAATGATAAACTAGTAGATTTGTTTGTTTGTTTGTTCAATTAATTTTTACTTCCATGAAAGTTGTCAGAAAAATATTTTAGAAATTTAAGAATTTTCAAAGATTCATCATACATTTAAATTGATATGATACAGTCTATACTTCTGTTTAACCATTTATATAGTTTTAAGTTATTTATAATGCACAATATTCTCCTATTTTAGCTTTACTACTAATAGAACACTGAACTGACTAAGGTAATCGAATGAATACAACCTTCCCTACATATCTCCGGTTAAATGGTTGTCAGAAGATGAGAACTGCCGATTAATGGAATGAAAGTTATCATTCATTCTATAGAGTTATCATGACTAGAGATTACTTATCAGATATGAAACGTATTAACAATCACAAAATTAAAGATCAAAATAAAACTAAGATTCTTCTCTTCTACTTTTCACACCCTGTTGAGCTCAGGTTGCTTAGATACATAAAAGAAATATGATCAAATGTTATTTAAGCAAGAATAGTTTGTGTTGTATCTTTTGTTCAAGTGGGCAAGAACAAATAGTTGTGTAGAATAAGATGAATTCATTTCATTTCGTCAGATTCTCATCAGCTGCGTACAGCCTACAATACTATTTTACAAAATTAATATTTGAAACAAAGTTTAACATACTCATGAGAATGTTTGAACTTTCTTGAAATCAAAATTATATAAACATGTTAGACATGTGAACATAGCTAAAATGTTGGAGAAAATGCTGTAACAATATATATCCAATACAAAAGAAAGTACCAGAAGGCAAAATAGAGGTCAGAGTTCAAATGATTACACAATAAGAGATGGTTGGAAATATTTGAGAATAATGTGAATTAAGCTCAGTTATTATACTTTAAATGACCTAATTAAACACGAAAGTTGAAACTAATCATTTAAAAACAGTGATGTAACGAAAAACCTTAAATCTGATCCCAAAAGAAATTAGTCATATATTGAAGTAATAAATGTAATTTATCGAAAGAATAATAACGATGAAAATAATAATATGAAAGTTAGTTTGCCATTAAACGATTGGAACCTAACTTATGCTCCTAAAAAGAAACTGTAATAAGCCTTTCTTTACCTTGGTTAACTAAATATCTTTTTTAAATCATATCTTTGACTACTAATCCTTTCGATTAATACTAACTTGGTTACTACCTCCATTACTCTGGGACTTGATCCGACGATTTCATATTTATCTGCTAATCGAGGCATGGTAACTTGAATTATTGTACACACGTACCAAGTTTTACGTTGTAACTAACTGACTGACTTACTTGATTACTCTATATATATATATATGCTCTCACCGATAAATAGGTAAGGAAGAAGCAATTTCACAGTTATGTTGCAAAATGTTTCTAATTAGTCTTCATTAAAAACAATTAAATATGCAGTGAATTATCAACAACTGAAAAATATTATTCATATAAAATATCAGGTTTATAATGTTATTGTTGTTATCTTCTATGTCGTCGTCGTGGTGATAGTGGTTTTTGTTATTTTTTTTATTTATGGTGTCATCATTCAACCTTTAATGTATCTTACCGTGTTCACGTTTTCTCTCTACTATTTATGTTTTCACATTCTTGTCATAAATGAGTACAAAAGTACAAATAATGCAGTAAAACAGTTAAAATTTGATATTTCTTATCATTAAAATGAAAAAACAAACAACCTTATCTGATTCGACTTGATTCATCATAATGTGAGGTTAGTCATACAACATCGTTTATTTCAGTCAGTAAATGATGAGAATGTACAGATTTTTCAAAAATGAAAACTTTACAACTCGTCACTATACATGTAGTAGCACATAAACTGAAAGTTATGATTTCTGTTGTTAGTCAAATAATAAGTTAGGTTAACTAAATTGTTAGTAAGCAGTGATTAGTTAAATAGAGCTAAGCAGATGGAGAAGATATTAGTGATGAGTAATAGTTGATTAATCAGTTGAAAGATACACTACGATACTATACAGTACTGTAATATAGAACATATATCGGATAATTATGGTAGATGACATTTTTCACTGCTAATTGTTCCTTTTTGTCTTCATATTTTCGTTTTAGCCAGAAGAGATAATTTGTCATCTGCTAAACTTTTTCCCTTTCTGTGTAATTCATTAGAGAAAAACAAAATAGTACCTTGAATATATTTTTTATCATCGACTAACATCACAGCTGGAGAACTGTTGAAAATTAGTGGTGGAGAGGGGAGGGAATCGGGTAGACTTCATCACTTCTCGGTCTTTACGTTGAACATGGTATTACTATATTTTTATAAGTCAGAATTCATTAGTACAATATATTGGGGACTTCAGTCAGTTTGTGATGTCAAAGGATAAATATTCAACGGTGTCAGAATTTTACTCATTCAAAGCTAATGTCTACTGGGTTAAAGCTCGTGTTAGATCATTCCTATGTATTGTTAAAGACCCATAAGCTAGTAGGTAACAGATATTCTGCACACTCTAGTCTTCAAAGGTTCATTTCTGCATGATAGACGGTTATACATTACACAATGTTCTATGACCTCTGAGACTGTTATATTGGATGACTAAAAAAGAGAAATGATCTTACAGAAGTATGTTTTGGAATACTATTTCACATATTTTAATTAAAGGTAATGTAGACATTTCATTTCTATCAGTGTTACGTTTTCCTTGCTCTATCCTCCCGTACAGTGTATTCTTTGTTAGTATATTGTTTCTTATTATAAACTACAATTATTTGGTTGTGCACACATTACCCCTATTCACTGCTAAAATGACCTTGGTTTCATATTAATGTTAAGTTACTAATCGGCTAACGGTGTGATTTGATCCCGTGTATATATATATGAATGAATGCCTGAAATACAATACAATTTTGTATGGTTGGTTCATCAATTTCGTGTTTTTCTATTTCTGTCTTGGGGCTGAGTGGACAACAGGACAGATATACAAAGACTAGCTAGGCACTAATTGGTGTTTGTTCTTGCAACTTCCCGTGCACAAGGTCACATCCACTGATTGGTCTCATACAACAACCATATGGTTTATTTCTTTACGTCACAACAGAGACACAATAATTATTATTCATCATCTGTATGTACTGATTACATTGAAATCATAATTTAGAGCCGCCTACTTTAAGTATCATATTATTCCTCCATTTGATATACTTGACTAATTATGCACATTAAAGAGTTGTCAGAAAGTAAACTACTTCTTGATTCAAACAAATCTATAACGCTGATTTGCATATTTTTCTCGTCATATGCTTATAGAAAAGCGAATAATCATTTTTCTACATAGATTCTGAATAGAAACACATTAAATTATGATTAAAATAATGCTATTAAAAATGTACTTTACTCTTATGGTTAGCTAATTTGTGTACTCTTATAGTTTTTCAGTAGTATGGTTAGTGTACAGATAAGTTACTGAGAACTTTATACCATTAAATTATTCTTTTTGTTTCGACTCTAAGTGACGTTTATAAAGTCACTGTGAAGATTTTCAGTTCTTAGTTTACTCGTTGGATTTCATTTTTATTTTAGTAACATTATAAAAGGATAGAAAGTGTTGTAGAAACTCCATTTCGTGTATTCATGAACATTGTCAACCAACGATAATCATTAAGTTCTGTAAACTATGTTGAATTATTTGTATCATAATACATCAAATTCGATATATTTTGAATATTTAATGGAGTGTTCGAACAAACTGTTTGTTAATTACATTGAGTATGGACGTATGGTCAGTTTGGATTGACAGGTGGGCTAGACACTTGTAGCAGCATGTTGATTTCTTGTTTAAAATACATTCATATTGACAACTTCTAGTATGGTACTAATGTTATTTAGATTGCAAAATGTATTTGCTACTCATAGATTAACCGATAATCTATTAAGGATTGTTAAACTTATTTCAGTAATTTCACCACACATCAGATCTTTGTCTAACTTAGCTCATACACTACAGTATTTATTACTTTAATATGCAGAACTCACTAAATGAATGGAAAAATAACTGAAAATGCTAAATGCATTACACTTGGTGAACATTGAAAACTTTACGAATAACATCAATCATTTGAAGTCATTATCAAGAATTACATTATATTACAGATGATTTTTGTCAATGATTATCATTATCTACAAAATTACTATGCACTAACGGTTACTAGATGCTTTTTTCACTCTATGGATAAAATAGAAGTTTTACAACAGCTAGTTGGCATCAGCTAGTTCGTATTTACATCTTCAGTCAATTGTTTCAATTCTACACTTATTTATCTTTAAAATTAAATATGTTTCACCTAAAAGTATGACAGGTATATTTGGTTTTTTGTAACATAAATTCACTTGAAATTAATGATTTATAATTTCACAGATTGATGTCCCCAGAATACTAATAAAAACCAGAGAGCATTGGACTAATGTTTTGTCTTGATATGGAACTCCTCAGTAGTTTGCCACTTAGATTCTGCCCCAGAGGCTAGAGGTTGGCGAACGCTTCACCCTTTTTACTTCACCAATCACGACTTCTGATCTTCACAAACTATCACAGTTAAATTCATTTTAAAATAAGAATCCATCGTTATTCACTTAGTCTACTGACTGTACATACTATGATTCTTACCCCTTCACCACACTTAGCATTGTAATTTTTACACTGTACATTTCTCCGTTAGTATGCATGGATGTATTGCAATTAATACCAATACTTCAAGGTTTCGTTTACACACCTTAGTTGATTCCACATGATAAAAGACAATTATTGTTTTAAAGAATGAATAAGGATAAAATAACTGAACTTCCAACAATACTTTTTTAAACATTTTCGAAGACTGGATATTAATTAAGCATTTCTGTTTTATAAATTTTACTTTCTTTATAATTTGAGCTTTCATTTAGGTCAGTAACTGTTGCTATATCATTTTCAGGTAGCGAGCTAGTATTAATTGATTACGTATCTATTGACCTAATCGTCTATAATGTTATTATTTTGTATTGATGCTATTATTCTGATAGGGCTGCTATATAGTCTCAACTTGTGTGCATATAATAAAACGAATGTATGAAATATAATAGAATCTAAATTCGAAACCCAACTGTACAATTAAAGGGTTTCTTTCCCTTCTGCCTTAGTGACAGTTATAGCGGAGTGGAAGTTATGAATAACTGGTCATTATTAATGGTTGCGTACGATTTAGTCATCTGCTAACATCATGAGTTCATTGGCTTGCTTAGATTTTAGGATTCAGTATTTTACCACCTCTTGAGCATATAATGTAGCGTACACGTCTTTACTTTTTTGGTTCATAAAAAAAAATTAAATAAAAGTAAATAGCGGAATACATACTTCATAACATCGGTTTTGACTTATTCATTGGAAGTTATTTGTTAGTTTGTACAACTAATGATAACTGTCCATTTTCGTATGTAAAAATTAATTACTAGAAATTTAGAATATTTAAGAGAATCAAATATAATGATACTTGCTATATTTTCATGTCATGCATAACATTTCAATCTCGTTTGTGTTAAATTTATCTGAAGAACCAATTAAAAATTGCAAAGCTTTTCAATAATTATTCAGTCAAGGTTCCATGTGATGTTCTTTGACAATTTGTTGCATACAATTTCTAGGAAATTGTAGTTAGATTCTGTGAGAAGTTCTCAAATGCTAATTTCCACAAATCCTGTAAGATGACTTCGTGATATTTTACATGAACGTAAATATAACAATTAACTAGATGAAAATTATCTTCCGTCGTTTATATATTTTAGTTAAAAAATATCAATTGCATTAGTATGTATTCAAGTGTTTTTTAGTGCTTAAACGGGACTAGAAGTATTTTCAACATTATAGGTCTTTAAAAAGTGTGTTGTATATAATGATTATTCTATTCATTTACTAGATTACCGATGTATCTTATAGATTAACTTACATTGTAAATTTATTTTAAGCTTCACTTTAAATTGTATTTGTACTATACTGACAAACACTTGAAGACAACTCCAAACTCTTGGAATAAAATATATGTTTAAAAATACATCCTAATACGCAACCTTTACCAACAAAATACATGCTAGGAAATATTGGGAATCACTGGCTACGATACATTTCGCAACCGTTGGAAATTTTGAGGATAACCTCTCACAGTAACAATGAACCATTAAATCTCTGCTTATCATTTTACTAAACGGTTTATTTACACCACCGTAGTATAACAGAAACATATAAGAATAAATATAAGGCAAAAATATGATATCAGTAGTAAATGAGCTACCCTGTGATTTACTCAACTGGACAAGTAATTACGGCTGAAATGGTAGCCACAGTTTTTAATACTGATAATGCTTGTGTCATTCTAAACAGTAGCTTGTTAACCAACAAATTAAACATTATTGGAAATGTTAATTGCCGTTGAAATGATAATATTTCATTGGAATTTAATAAAACTGTCCAATATTGTTGTGATTTCATGTTAATAAGTTATAGAATGTAACTATTACGGTAATTATATGAAGCGTTTAACTCTTTTTTATTTGTTTTCATAAAACCATTGCTTTTGATCTTTCTATAATATTCGATTTTTACTCTTAATTTGTTTTATCTTCTGCGTGGATAACTTAGTTTTGTTTTTGCCTTTGGTTTTGCTGGTTTCTTTCTTGATTCTGAATGATTGCAGTCTTGAAGACTCGTAACAAATTGTTCGTATACTTTATTATACAAGATAACTATTTTTGACAGGATAATATACGCTTACTACTTGATCTTTATCCTCATTTTATTTCTGGTTTAACTTTAACTTTGATTACAACCCTGTCGGGTTATATCTATCGCTTTTAACATCGGAAATTTAAAATGTATAAGTTAAACTGGTAACCAGGACTCGTGTTTTGTCCCACTTGAGGCTTGTCAGCTGGATGTATGTGAGTACATCACGATGAGCTCGTACATGAGTTTCAACACTATTATGATCCTGCGTTTCATTCGCGGTAATGTTAGCTCTAAGGATAAACTTAGACTAGAACTTATCCAGTGATTTCATTCTAGACTACAAAGATAGATACTTTAAGTTAACACTAGACGCTTTGTTAAAGCGATGGCATAAAATAAATCCTTGTTTACAAGATACTAAGTAAATTATCTTTTACATCTTATTTAATTCAATCTGAGAAACCATCTTATTATAGCCTGCATAACTTGCCTTCTGAAACAAAATTGTCTCAGTCTAAATTAACTTTGTATATAAAATAACCTAACAAGCAAATTATCGAGTATCTAAAGCAGTCTATCACAACATACTTACTTACTTACTTAATCCCGAGATTACTCCCGGTGGATTATAGGCTGCTCACCAGTATTCTCCATTGAACTCTGTCCTGAGCAATCCTTTCCAGCTGTTTCCAGATGCTGTTAATCCTTTTAATGTCTGTTTCTAATTCTTGATGCAGTATGTTCTTTGGCCTTCCCCTTTTCAGTTTTCCAACAGGATTCCAAGTTAATGCTTGTTTCGTGATTCAGTCTGATGATTTCTTCAACGTCGTTTCCCGATTTCCTCTTCAGCTGCAAGTTGGTTTGTTCTCTCCCATAGTAGGCTGTCCCGATGGTTTCCGGCCAACAGACATTCAATATTCTGCGTAGACAGTTGTTGATAAATACCTGTACTCTCCTGAGGATGTTTGCAGTAGTTCTCCATGTTTTAGCTCCATACACCAGAACTGTCTTAACGTTCGAATTGAAGAGTTTGACTTTGAGGTTGGTTGGTAGTTGTTTGGAGCCCAATATGTTCTTCAACTGTAGAAATGCTGCCCTTGTTTTGCCAACCCTTACCCTTACATCTGCATCGGATCCTCCTTGTTCATCGGTGATGCTCCCAAGGTACGTGAAAGTATCCACTTCTTCCAGAGCTTCTCCGTCAAGTTCAATTGAGTCGGTGCTCTCTGTGTTGAATTTGTGGATCTTGCTCTTTCTCCTATGTATGTTTAGGCCTACTTATGCTGAGGTTGATGTTACGTTGGTTGTCTTCACTTGCATTTGTCGATGTATATGGGCTGGAAGAGCTAGATCATCCGCGAAGTCCGAATTGTCGAGTTACATCCTACTTGTCCATTGAATTCCGTCCATCCCCTCAGATGTGGAGGTTTTCATGATTCAATCAACCACTAGAAAGAAGAGGAAAGGCGAAAGTAGGCATCCTCGTCTCACACTGGTCCTCACTGGGAATGCATCTGTCAGCATTCCCCCATGCATGATTTTGTACTGTAGTCCGTTGTAAGAATTCCGGATAATGTTGACGAGTTTCGCTGGTGAACCGTAGTGGTGAAGAAGTTTTCATAATATCCTCCTGTATACACTATCAAACGCCCTCTCATAGTCAATGAAATTGATGTACATTGACGAGTCCCATTCAATTGATTGTTCAACAATGATCCGTAGTGTTGCGATTTGGTTTGTGCACGACCGATCCTTACTGAAGCTAGCCTGTTGATCTCGAAGTTGAGCATCCAGTGAATCTTTCATTCTGTTCATCAACACTCTGTTGAAGACTTTTCATGGCATTGACAATAATGCTATGCCTCTGTAATTCTCACATTTGTTCAAATCTCCTTTCTTTGATATCTTGACAAGGTGTCCTTCTTTCCAGTCTGCCGGCACTTGTTCTTCCTCCCAGATCCTCCTGAATAAAACGTGAATCATCCTTGCCGTTATGTCTATATCTGACTTGAGTGCTTTAGGTGGTATATTGTCAGGTCCTGCTGCTTTCCCACTTTTGATCTGTCTGATGGCTATCTTGATTTCTTCCATCGTTGATGGATCAACACCTACCGGGAGGTCTGTAGATGCTGCTTCAATGTCTTGTGGGTTCGGTGGAGCTGGTCTATTCAAGAGTTCCTTAAAGTGTTCTACTAATCTGTTTCTTTGTTCTTGAATCTCGGTGATTAGCTTGCCTTCTTTTTTCTTGACTGGTCGCCCTGATTTACTATATTTACCTACCAGTTGTGTCATATAGCTGTTTCATATTCCCTTTCCTTTTTCCGCTGTCGTTGCAAGGCCCTCGATGTATTTCCGTTTGTCGGCTTTAGTGCGCTTCTTTACTTGCTTATTTGTTTCTGTGTATTCAGTTTGTGCCTTGACTTTCTCTGCTCTAGTTTAGTTGTTGTTGATTTTCGCCTCCTTGTTCTTCATTTGTTGAATTTCACTCAGGGTCTCTGTGAAAATCCATTCCTTATAATGGTGTTTCTTGCGGCCCAGAACCTCTTGATACGTTTAAGTTAGTGCCTCTTTGATTCCTTCCCAGTCGTCCTCCACAATGGTTTCTTCCTCCTTCAGCAGATCTTGTAAGGCTTGAAACCTGTTGTTGAGAGTTATTTGAATTCCATGAGTGTATCATTATCTCAAAGAAAGGCTGTACTGTTTGTACAGTTTGAGTCAAATGGGTTTCGCTGATTCCGAGCACTGTTTAGTTGTGTCTGTTCATTTCTGCTGCTATCTGATTGGTCTTCCCAGTCTCCCACATTGTCCGAACATTCCATGTACCTATAAGAATTTTCTCTCTGGTTGTTAAAAAGGGGGACATCGGCCTCATGAATTCCGAAGAATCTAGTCTTTCATCATGAAGCGTCATAAACATTCCTTCCACTCCCAGGGCAGAGTTTAAATGGTTTAATATGTCTAATCTGGTTAGCGATTTTTAGCAAGCTTGTGTTTTACGGGATACGGATGCTATCCTTATGCCCAACCCTCCCCCTTTACCCGGGCTTGGGACCGGCAGTAACCCTAGAAGAGCTTCAGGCCGAGTCAGTCTATCACAAAGTGTCCTCAAAACTGACCCTTTCTTATTAGTTACGCTACCTAACTTTATGCCAGGTGTATGTAATAAACCCTCTTAGATAATGCCCGAATAGATTCAAACAGTGTCCATACATTACATTAACCGGAGTGTACTTTTATTGATTCGTCCCCTCCTTTTATCGTTTTCACTTTTCAGATGGAGACGATGTTTTACAAAACGTGAGTGGTATGCCCTCGTGAAAAACAACTTACTTTTCTTGTTTACAAACCTAGCACCCTACGCAATGCCGACCACTCGAAGAAGATCATGATGTAGTTCAGTAACTTGCTATTTAAACTATAAGTTCATCATACAATTTGTTGAGGACAATGATGCAATTATAGAAAGGATTTTAATGATGTTTATTCAGTTAATAAGCTATCAGAGTGAAATGGTTCGTGGAGGTTGGTGTTAAGTTTAGTTGACTGAATTCGCCACAGGTTGATGTTGATAGGATATCATTGAAAACCGGGATGTCCCTGAAGCTCTAGTGGGAAGCTGTAAATCGTAGACATCAAACTTGTTGGAAGTGAGACTGTTATCAGTGATACCAATGGATAATCGTCTCATTATATCACAAATTGATAAAAGTGGGAATTCTACCATTAGATACTGGCCAAGTGGTGCATGGAGTTGGGTGTAGGCCAACCTGAAGCCTATGGGTTAGAATCTAGGTTACATGTTGCTAAGGAGTCCCATACTACAACAAGACATCGGTCTAGTGCTCCCTGGTTTTCGTTGGTGCACTAAAAATGTCAGTCTGTAACGAATTCAATCAAAAGAACTTAATATGCTATCAGCTATGAATATTCATTTTGCTAAAATAGGATTCTGCAAAGTTTTCAACAAATATAAGTCCAAGGTTTAATCGAAATAAATACTGATAGATATCTTTAATTCCTTAACGTTTTGGAAACACATTGGAGTATATTTTGCTATTAACTTTCGAATATATTTCATGACTAATTATAAATAATTTGAAATCCACCAGTGTGATTTTAAATAAATCTCCATTTTTATTAACCTCACTGTTTGTGTACTACTTTTGAGCACTATCACTTATTTTCGACTGGCATCATAGCTCAATTTAAAGTCAGTCTATTTCCCCACAAAATCGTCGGCTCATGTTTTCTTAGATTATTGTATATAAGCAACCTCAAGCTCTCCCTGAGGAAGCAAACAATACAGGATAGACCTGTGCCTTCAAGCAACCTGAAAATTACAAGTTACTACTTTCTTGAAGAAAAGGAGTAAATGTTTGACCTCATAAGAAACTAAAAACGAAATAGGAAGAGCATGAATCAATCTACATTAACAGAATGTAAGTATAATTAATGTTTCAATTGTGAGTATCACTGACACCGCTGTATAAGTATATGTCGTTACCAAGTCTAGATTTGATCAGACCAATACAATCAATCAACGTCTGTTACTCCATATGAAACATAGGCCGCCAATTAGCATTCTCCAACCAACTCTGTCCTAGGTTCTCTTTTTCACTTCTCAATGGCTGTTCATTTTTTCTATGTCTGCCTCAGATTCTCAAAGCAATCTGTTCTTGAGTCTTCCTCTTTCTTTTTGGCCTTCAGGATTCCAAGTCAAAAATTTCTTTTGACACCGTTTAAGGATTTCCTCAATGTATAACCTATCCATCTCCAGCATCTTTTCCTAATCACTCCCTCGGCTGAAAGTGGATTCGTTCTCTGTCACAGAAAGTTGTTACTGATGATATATGGTCAAAGATCCAAAGTACATTCTGCAAACGGCTGTTTTAAAATATTTGTATCTTTTGGATAGTGTTTTCCGTAATTTTTCAAGTTTCAGCTCAATACAACAAAAATATCTTGACGTTTGTATTGAATATGATGTTGGCTGACAGCTGATTTGATTTCCAGATGTTTTTTTTAATTGTAAAAATGTTACCGTTGCGCTACCGATCCACGTCTTAACACATGCATTAGATCATGGTCATCTGTGAAGTTCAAGTCACCTCGCTGCATCCATGTTGTCCACTGTATTTAGAGCTTTCACTGAAATGTTGCAGATTTTATATTCCAGTCAACTACCAGTAGAAGGAGAAAGGGTAAGAGTATGAAGCCTTATTTGACATCGATGTTTACTTTGAATGAATCTGTAGGTTGCCCTCCTTGCATGATTTCTCAGTATAGTCCATCGTAAGAACACCGTATGATATTGACTATTACAGTCAGCTGGTAGGACTTTATAAAGGTTGTTATTTGAAAAAGGCTGTAATTCAGGTATTATTATTCCAGTAGCTATATACTTTGTCATTTCATTGATTGACATCGATAAAACACAGACGACAATTAATGTAAATTAAAAATTAGAACGAAAAGTGGGTGAAATATTCATTAATGTAACAACTATCGAAAGTAAGATCGAAGGTTTAAACTTATTACAAGTGAAGTCACGATGTTCAATATATATATAAATGATTGCAACACCTAAACTTTATCTAATGTTCTGACAACAGTTTAATGCTTATAAACAGAAAATAATGAATATGATATTTATTGAGGTCTCGTAGAAATAAAACATGCAATCACTGATACTACACTATCTTCTCGGGTTCACCATAATGTCGAAGAAGGCATGTCAAGTCAGCCGCCTGACTTACTACGATAAAGCGATTATTGGGGTTTCAAACGCTATTGAGATTCTTCTATCTATCAGGCTCTTGGGTTTATTCGAATCTCAACTTTGACTATTATCCTCACAACCTGGTGAAATAATAACGGGTCATCGAAAAACGGTCAATCGTTGCAATTCTCATAGCAGTAACTTATAGAAATATATGCACTGTGAAGTTATTGTATTTTACCTTTATAATCCACATATATGCATTTCAAATACAAATATAATCTGCATTTCTACATGCATTCGTATTTTGAAAGGTTACTGCTGTAGCATTGGTGTTTGCATGTTCTAATTTTATAAGACAGTAACAAATATCAAATCAACTATTTTTTGTACACAAGCACTAAACTCTTGTTGAAAATCTAAGCCTTGTATTGTTGTTACGTTTATACACATTGAGCGATATACATATACTTGTAACCTTCTGAAGTTTTAAATTGACGTTTGTTGGTCGTTCTATTGATTAACCGTTTCATTTACGCCTCATTCCGACTTCTAGTGTACATTGATTGTTAACCGAATTACTTTAGTGTCGGCCGACTTAATAAACTTAACGTACAGCACCAATATATATCATTTGGATTGTGCAAAGAAAAAATATGCGTTAAGCATGATATACCTCTGTTTTACACATTGAATTTTTGGCAACCTAGGTTGACTAGTTAAAAGTTGACTTCAAAATTAAGCATGCGCTAAAACAATAAAGCTCAAGTAATTATATGCATTCTTATTCTGCATAGGGATTATATTTTCTATTTTCTTATATCTCATCCGAACCCCAGACAGAATTCCTGCTATTAGTTATGTTGGGAATACTAACAGCTGTCGAAACAGACTCACAATGTTCAGCAGCAGAACTAGTCTTTGGGACAACTCTAGGGCTATCAGGTGAGTATATTAACCTTCACATTGACAGTAAAATCTTGATTTAGGAACTTATGTAGACCAACTACGGAACTAAATGTCTAAACTTAAACCAATTGACACTCGTGAACAATCACGAGTGACGTTTTTACCTAAGGATCTAAGTAATTGCTCGCACGTCTGGATAAGATGTGACAAAATAAAAGCATCACTTAGCCCTCCTTTCGAAGGTTGATTTAAAGTTATTTCAAAAAATACTTGGATATTTTGTGATACAGGAACAAGGAAACATCGACTCAGTAAGTATTTATAGTCTAAAACCGGCTTATCTAGATAATGAAGCACTATACGTGTTGTTAGATTGCTTGCCCGACCAAACAATCACGGAATCAAGAAGTGAAAACGTGAAGGCTGCAAAAGTGTCTAAAAGTGTTAGTTGGGCACAACTGATAATTCAGTCAGGGATGTCCATAGTTTTAGTTTCAGCCTACAATTTCATAACGTAGCTTTTGAAATTCCAAGTTAGTAAACATCAAAATAAATGAAATAACTTAACTCAGTTTCCACTAGCTTATCGCAATTCAACGCTACCACTAGTTACTCATTATAGTTTCGGAATATCATCAAAAAACACTATCATGACTTAGCAATCATGTAATATGATTGATAAAATTAGTGGAACTATTGACAAACCGCGTCGATAAACTCACTCAAAATTATCATTAAATAGTATGGTTTTCCAACAGTTAGCTTTATACAAACAATTATTATTATAAGTCCAGACCATTATTATTGGCATGGGTAAGGAGTAATACATTCCTTAGCTAAGACCTATGCTGTTTCGGATAATCACATGGTCCGTATTTACTTTGTCGACATTGGAACACTTAATTAACTATAGATATTGTCCAGTACTTTACTTGTAAGCTTCACTATGACTTGCCTACCTACCACTCATCAAGTGGGCGATTTGCAAGACAGATTGTATCCTTAACTCTAATAAGCCTAAGCACTTATGTTCTTTATATTTCATTTTCTTTACTAAGCTAATGTTACAATTTTTCGTTCTGATGGGTACTATCAGTGCTTGCCATTACAAACCCAGTCATAAAAGACGGTCGTCAAATGTTCAAGGTTGCTTATCTGATCTAACTTTTGACAAAGTTCACGCACTTGTAGATGTATATATATGTAGTGAGATTGATTTTTTTAATGCGTTTGCGTGAACAATATATCTACACCATGTCTGTTGCCTTCCAGGTTACCAAACCATTCTGGAGACCGAACACTCACATAGAAACAAACACTTATCAATTATAGTTGTACATTTTCTTTCTGTACTTTAACCTTTTATACAAACAGTGGAGCAATTTTTTAGGTTTGATAGAGTTTCATCAATATTTCTTGAAGTAGATTCTTCTTTCATTTTGACTTGAAGGCGACTCAAGAGGCTGGTGTGTAAACACCTAATGGTCGGGCAGAGCATGGGAAAATCGTACCACACCAACATGATGGTGGGTAGCCTACTCGCGGTACGTCCTCAGATATTCTCGTTTCATTTTCTTACTCTTTGTTATTTTCTAAGCTCCAGGGACCGTTAGGAGGTCAAGTTCACCAAGTATCCAACTTTTATTTGGGGGAGAATGTAAACGCTACAAGATTAGATAACAAGTTCAAAAAGTAAATGTCATCCACGTAGTATCGTCGAATGCTAACAGACTGTTTACCATTAATCGAATGTCAGGTACTGGACGAACTAGTAATTCTCCATTGAGCTACAGTGGCAGAACTGAGATGATTTTGTTTGATATGTTAATCGAACCGACGTTCATATGAAAGTCGATTTTAGTAGGAAGCTAATGTAGCAACTTAGGTTGACTAGTTAAGAGCTGACTTCAAACCTTGAGCATACGCTAAAACAATAAAGCCCAAGTATTCATTTACTTCCTTATTCTGCGTAGGGATTATATTTCCTATTATATTATATTGAATGTTGAGAAGCAGTGTGTTTGAATGATTAGGATCGTGCTTCACTGTCTTCTGCTCACGATAATAAAATAAAGACTTATTCCCTCACAATTTGATTTTTTTTCTGTCGAGGAAACTGGACCTGTCAAGGCATAAAATGTTCATTAGTTTAAGTAAGTTTCTTAAACTCAATCTTCTTGTTTCTTCCTTGTTTTACAGCTACTAACAGAAGAAACGAACAACTAAAATAGAGCACCAATTCTATCATTTCAACCCACGTTCAATGTTAAACTAGAGTGCCATTTTTATTAAATAAACATACGGAAAATATTTTATAATTTTATCTCGCCAAATAAACACAATGCGTAAAAAACATAAAAAAAACAATTATTTCTGCAAAACACCCTTGAACACTTTCTGGTTGTTCGTTGTACAGCTTGGTACTACAGTTTGTAAAATTTTATCTGCTGTTTGAGACAGAGATCAAAATGTTTTGTTTCCTCATTTTGAACAAATATTATATATTTACGGAGTGATAAAACTATTGCTCATGAGTCGGCTAAACAATTTCCTCACAATCGATGAGGCTAAAATTAAACTTGCAACAAATCCATTCGACTTTTAACCACTGTATTAAAATAGACGATTTGTAGAGTTCACAGGGGTAACTTTATTTTTTATCAGTTCGAGGCCATATTAAGTGTCTACTTATCTAGTCAACATTATCTTGCATTATCTTTTTTAGATTAGTATACTCTAAAAATCTACAAATTCGCCATGATTCCAAGTCATCTCAAAAGCTATGATAATTGGTGCTAAGCCTTCACTACTGACAGATGTCTAGCGATTCCCGGATATCTTTTTAAGTAAGTAATGCGCTCCACTTAAAATGAACTGAATGCTGTTTGTGAACTAGGGCTTTCGGGTTTGAAACATTTTAGTGCGCCCTAGTTTCTGATTATTATGTACTTTTATATTTAACCGAGACTAAAATACGTATTATCAATGGGATTCCTGTTCCAGTGAAAGAAATTCAATCATCAGAATGGTAGCATATTTGTGTAACAGCAGAGAATATTAACAAAAGGCAACAAAATGTCTGAAGACCATATACAACTGAAACATTTTATAGAATTTATTTCATCTTGTCTTTAGATTTGTCATATGAAACGGCCAGTCATATGATTTAAGGTTCGCCTGAAAAATCATTCTAGCTAAGCTGAACCATTCAAACGATCAGCGATGTCAACATGGTGACAAAATTGACATTTTTGTCTGTTAGTGTTAAAGTTGAAATAAGTTACAAGTGATTTTTAAATCTGGTATTCAAAACTCTGTATCAGTGTATGGCACTAAGTCCAGCGTTATACGTTTCCGAAGAAGTCAATATATCAAGTACTTTCGAACCACTAAAACCCATTTTTATATAATGGCAGAGTTAAAACGTGCCGGAATGCAGGTAATAATACAAAACATAGCAATTAAATAAATCGTAACTATGACTCATAACATAATAAGCATCCATGAGTGTTATTCAAGACAGTTTTTTTTAGGTTCTATCATAATGCCAGCTCTAGAGAGTTCACAAGGTGGCCTGTGTAACGAGGTAATCTGTAAGAACAAACTCCCACCTTTAATAACGGGTAATATATTGCTTGATTATACTTTCAGAAATGTTCTGCACAACTTCCCTGGAACACTTAATGCGAAGACTTTATGCCTTTTTAAGAATTTACTAGATAAATATTTAATTCAGTCTCTTCGCATATACCTAGTGATCTTTCTTGTGAAACCAATGACTACAAACAACCAAATTAGGGCAGCAACAAGCATTTGTGTAACCTTTCATAGTTAAAGACATATCACGCACACTAAGCTGAGTCATCGCTTTTTAATTGTACCCCTTTCCCTATAAAAATACTGCCACAATATTTGTTGATCAATTACAACCACTTGTTTGTCTTCCAGCTCGCAGCTGAATGAAAACACTCCACAGTGACTCACGAGGATAGCCGACATTAAACCAATAACAATTGAAGTAATGTTTGAGTACTTGAATAGTAATTTAATGAGTACAACCCCGAGTCCTTCATGTTATAGACTAATAAACCTTATTTTTTAGTTTTCGCTTTCTGAAATTTCACAACTGATGAAGTCAAAGCACCTGTCTCACGTATTGTTACGACGTGTACAATGGTTTTCAATCCAACAGGACATAGTGGCTTGTTGTTCATAGTTATCCAACTGAGTAAATTACATTAAAAAATCACAATACGCGTGGAAAGAAACAAGATTTAGAAGCGCATAATGTTCTTTATTATGTGCTTACTGATCAATAGTTATTATTTTTATGATATTCTAATATGAACCTAACGATTTATTTGGGTTTTTATCCGAAGTGCGCCCGGTACATCACCAAGTAACGTTTGTCGTATAACCAAAACAACTTTTAACAATTAAACTCACACGTATAAATGAGAACATATCAGAAGGCGGTGAGGGAAAGAAATAAGTTATCTTTCGATCGTGAGAAAAGGCATCAAAGGGATTGCAACGTCTAGGCTGGATAATTGGAGAGAGAGTAGCTTCCAACGTCGTCTAATGTCTTGATCAGTTTGGGATGCGTGACCAAGTGCTTTCAAATAGTTGTGCCGAAAATAGTAAGTCGTTTATAGGAAAAACAGTCCTAGAAAATAATCAGTCTTCTTTAAGTGCCCATCACAACACCTCCCCTTTTTTTGAAAAAAACATCGGTAAGATTTATCATACGGGTTCACTTTGATCCTGTTTGGTTTCCGTTGAATTCTTTGTGATTTTCTAAGAAATGACGCTGTTCTTGTCTTCATTGTCTTCGTTTTCTGACTGCTTTTGTTATCCGAATCAAGTAACATGTTTAAAGTCATCGGAGTTCTCAGACTAACTTCATCTCCGCCTTCACATCTAGACAATCGGATGTGGTTAGCATGTCTTACTCATCCTTTATTACTTACCCTGACTTAGAATAATTCCAGGTACCCATTCCATCGTTTTAAAATGAAAATCGGGTAATCAAACCTTTTGTCCCGGTAAGAATTTTTTGGGCTTAGCTTCATGCTTCTTGTTGTATTGTACTTCCATTCTGGAGTTACGTTCGATAGTTGTTGCGAAATTGGGCATCAGATTATCTATTGGCATTCTGATGTTTCTTCCAAAATGGCTTCCTAAAGGTAAACTTTACCTACCGTTTCAAGATTTGGTATTGAACGGTTAGTAAACAGGAACGTAGACAATATCTCTCCTAATCTTCCTTTCCCATGGGCTTCGATTAACGCTCTCTTAAAAGTGTCGACAAACTCCTCAACTTGCCCATTTGATTGTGGGTGATACAGTTGGGTTTCGATATGTTTAATGCTGTTAAGAACACGAAACTTCTGAAGTTCTGAAGACAAGAACTGCGGACTATTAACGGAGTCAAGTACTTCTGAGATTCCGAAACAGCTGAATATTTGACGTAGTTTATTAAATGAAGCCATGGTTGATGTAGACCCCATACAATGTACTTTCGGCCATTTAGAAAAAGCATCGATGATTACGAAGTAGTATTTGTCATTAAGAGGACCAGCCAAGCCTACATAAACTTTCGACCATGGGTGTGTCGCTGGGTTCCAGCAACAAAGTTCAGTTTTTCTAGGGGCTTTTGCAGCTTGTGCACATTTCGAACATCTCAATACATAATTCATAACATCAGTATCAATGTTTGGCCAGTATACGTAACTGCGGGCTAATGGTTTCATTCGGACGACACCTGGATGTGCAGAATGTAAATGTGACAGGACTTTGTGTCGCAAAGATTGGGGAATAAATACACGGTCACCAAACATAAGACAATCGTCAACAACAGCAAGGGCGTCTCGTCGATGAAAATATTGTCGTTCTGTTGCGTTGAGGTGTGGGGGCCAACCACACAAAAGATAGCGAATAATTGTCTGAAGCTCTTTATCCGTCCTAGTTGTAGATTTTACGTCCATTGCTGACAAAGGTGTAGCCTGAATAGAAGTTTGCAATATATGATGAATATCATCTTCCAGTAACACCGTAGCAATGATAACATCTTCGTTCTCAAACTTTTGAGTCGCAATTAATCTGGAGAGAACGTCAGCGAGACCGAAATTCGTTGTTGATCTATAGCGAATATCAAAATCATAATCTATCAACGATTGGCGGTATGTACTGGAATGCCGAACTTTACCCCAAAATATAGAGGAGAGGTTTGTGGTCTGTCAGCAACGTAGATGTTCGACCATAAATCATTTTATGAAACTTTTTTATTGCGAAAATTAGTGCCAATCCTTCTTTTTCTACTTGACTGTATCTTCTTTCAATAGCATTTAGAGATCCAGATGCATAAGCTATAAGTTTTTCTTTACCATTAGGGAAGCTATGACTAACAGCAGCGACAACTGTTTCTAATTATGAATTATAGTGGGTTAGTAGTAAATCAGTAGATAAGGTTTTCTTGATTTCATCAAAGGAATTTGTTGTGATGCGCGAAATTCGCAGTTGGTTTTCACCCCGTCGCCAACTGTTATGATGCTAGAATTTTTGAGGGTTGCGTGTGCGAACGCTATCTCTGATACTTGTACCTCAGACGTATACCGCAATTTGTTCCCTTCCCAGCCAACAGCTATTACAAAAGACTAGGCTTGTAGGAAGATTGTATTGTGGAGCAAAAACTGAGACGAGAATAGTGAACCAGCAAACCAGTGAATTTGAATTTTCAAATACATCGATTTTTATATCAATCAATTTACAATGATTATTCATTAAGTGAAATCAATAACATTTAATTAATACAATGAAATAATGTCAACTGTATTTTTAGGGATTATGAATCCCTAACAGAATTCAGGCATACTTCTGATTAATTCCATGTTGCACTTACTTTTAAAAGTTGATTCAAAGGATGGCGTAACTTTTGCATAGATGGCACGATAACACCATAATATCCGATCATACCCAAAAATGATTTAGAGTCACTATATTGGTAGGTGCAGGGATTTACGTGATAGCATGTATATTATTCCGATATGAACAGCGGCCATGTTTATCAAATATAAATCCAAGGTATTTAACAGATTGAAGGAAAAATTCACATTTATGTTTCTGCAGCTGAAAACCAGATTGTGATATTCGTGTAAGTACTTTATCCAAACGCAATAATAACTTATCTTTAGAGAAACCCACAACAATAATATCATCAAGATAAGCATCAACACCATCAAGATTTGATATCATAATGTTCATTGACTGTTAAAAAATAGCAGGCGCTGGGTTTATACCGAATGGTAGTCTGTTGTATTGGTAAAGTCCACGATGAGTATTGATTGTTAGATATGGCTTGAAATCATCATCAACTTCTACTTGTAAATAGGCATCAGATAAATCCAGTTTTGCGAAATAACGTCCACCATTGAGTTTATTGAATAAATCTTCGGGCAATGGCAATGGATATGAATGATTTTATAGAGCATTATTTAGTCAAGTAGAGAAATCATCACATAGACAAACAGTACCATTAGCTTTCTGAACGACAACAATCGGAGCTGCCTATGATGATAAAGTAATAGACTGTATAACCCCAAGCTTTTCTAATCGGTCAAGTTCTTTATCAACTCTATCGATGGAGGCGTAGGGTACTTGTAGTTTAGAACGAAAAATTGGTGTAGCTCCTTGACGTAAATATAATCTGGCTTTACCAATATTATAAAGGTTTTTACTAGTTAGCGTTTTTTTTAGCAAGGTTGTTGTTTTACGGGATGGTATTGCTAACCCCATACCCAACCCTCTTCCTTTAACCGGGCTTAGGACTGGCAGTAACCCTAGAGGTGCTCCAGGCGGAAGAAAGCTTAGAACAGAGATGGTTGAAGAACACTTGTCGGCGGCTTATGCTCCACATGGGGTAACAGGCATTGATTGATTAGTTGATTTACCAATATTACAACATCCCAAAATATTTAAAAACATGTTCGAATGCTTTTTCGAAAAATATGCTGTGGTTAAGACGTTTTTGTTGTATGTTACATTTAATACTGGCAGATTTTTAGGAATATTTTGATCTTTCAATATACATACTGCGTCTAGTTGCACCTTCCAAAGATTTGGTTTTTCAAGCCAGTCAATACCAACAAGTTATGAATCATGTCTATTTGTTAATTAACAAGTTCCAGTAAAAGAATGTACTCCGAATTTAACAACACAATTTATCATTCCAACGAGTTTTAGAATATCTCCAGATGCATTACGCGCTGTATGTTCAGTAGGCAGTAATGGAGGGCGACCCATCAATTCCCAAGTTTTCTTAGAAATAAGTGTGATATCAGATGCTGTATCCAACTGCAAACGAATCTGAACATCAGTAACTAATAGATCTACATATCTTCTTTTGTCAGCAAGATTACACGTGAATGTTGAATATATACTACGTATGCAATTTTTATGATTACGAGAAAATTTTATGCGTGGTCCAGATTTCAAATAATTCTGTTGTCGGCACACTGTTTCTTTATGACCAACTTTATAGCAAATGTTGCATTTATGACGTCTATAACGGCAAAATCTCGCGAAATGCCAAGATCCACAAAACCAACACTTCGAAGGTGGTTTGAATAATTTAGTTTGACGTTGATCATTCACTGGAACACTCTTACTTTTGTTGGATTTGACAGCATGGATATTGCAATTTAATGAAGCATTCCTTTAGTCTCTATAAGCGTCGTATCATTTTTGAGGTTGACCAGTCGTTGACATTCTGACGTTACCATCTGTAGTGTCATGTCATCGTTTTGCTCAATGCGTGATAGCAATCTTGTTCTAACATCAGCATCTGCTGGTGACTGGAGTCCAGAAACAAATAATAAACATTTAAATTGATCACTTGACAATGCATTTAATTTAAAACGTTCGGCTTGTAGATTAATTCTGCTTGCATAAGACAAATAATCCTCATCTGCATCTTTTGTCAATTGGAGGCATTTATAACGAGTATGAAATAAGAATGCTGGTTCACAGAATATTGCATTTGAAATGTCAATAGTTTCATTAAATGTCAGATCTCTTGGATGTCGTGGCAGGATATAATTCTTGTATCTAGAATATTCATGCTGACCAAGTTTTTGTGTTAATAAATCACCTTCTTTGCGTCATCTATCTCTTTACATTCCACTCGAAAAAATCTTTGATTCTGCAAAATCGTGATTCAAATGTATAGCCATTTTCTGCATCAAAAATAAAAATTCTGGAACTAAACAGAGTGAAAACTCTATTCCATTTTGTTCGGGAGTTATTCTGGATTTGGATAGAGAATCTTGACATTAATGGCACGAGCATTTGTTCTTGAGAGGCTAGAAATAGTTGTTATTGTTGATGCATATATAATTGCATTTGCTCAAATGTAATAGTCATATTGATTGATTTTTTTTCAAATAAGATTTATGAGATTGAATGTGATTCTCTGTGATGATTGGATAATCACAAGAAAAAAAATGCTTACTTCGTATGCAACCAAAAATAATGAATCATTTATAGTAGAAACAGTTCTAGAAGATAATCAGTCTTCTTTAAGTGCCCGTCATAGCAGTCAGCATCAGTGACAGTAGCCTATGCGACTGTTTATTTATGGGATTTTTACCGCTGCACATTACGTAGTATTCAGTTCATTTCCAGATATTCAAATAGATTTGAATAGCGAAAAAAGTTGCAATGCATGAAAATTCTCCCAGACACTCTGGGAAAACACAAACTGCTAACAGTGAACAAATGTAATGTATTATTGCCGTATCATCCAGTGCACCTGTGTCACACATTCTGGGAATTTTTTATAAAACAATAGATTTTACTCTGTAGGTTTCTTCAGTTAATAAAACTTAGGTAACCAACAAAAAACTATTCGCAACTACCCCCAAAATTGATTTTAAATCTTCTAATATCTTTGATTTTCTGTTTAGAAAGCCAAAATGCGAATTGGAAATTGACGCTACATACTAGTCTACTTCCGGTCTCTCGGCGGGCAGTCCGGTGTAGTTGTCGCGTTACAGATGGGTCGAAAAAAAAGGAAACAGTTAAAGCCCTGGTGCTGGTACGCGGGATTTATAATCTGACCAATTCGTAGGTACTGCAATCGAGAGTTTGATGATGAAAAGATTCTCATTCAACACCAGAAGGCGAAACATTTCAAATGTCCATATTGTCATCGAAAGCTTTTTACAGGACCGGGACTGTCAATTCACTGCAACCAAGTAAGTGGCTATGTCCCTCATGACCTATGACTCCAGGTTCATAAAGAAAAGCTAGATAAAATACCTAATGCACTACCAAATAGGACCAGCACTGTTATCGACATATACGGAATGTCCGGTATTCCGGAAGTGGATATGATTGAACACGAACGACAAAAGTTTGGATTAGAAGATGAAGATGAACCACCTGAGAAAATGGCCAAGGAAGACGAGAGTATTCCTTTTTACCCTCCACCTCCAATACATCCTGCATTGCCATTCATGCACTCATTGGCACCATTCGGTCATATGGGAAGTAAGTTAATATATTTCATAATTTCGCGTATTTAGTTCACGGCGTTCCCCTCCCAACACATTTAAAGTAAGTATAATTGACCTAAGCTGATCTATTTAGTTCCGTGCCCTATGTACCGCCACCACCACCTCCTCCACCCCCTTCGGCACCAGTTCCTCCTCAACCTTCGGTCCCGAGTGATGATAAGGTAACCATTTACTTAATAGTTCTATTAAGTAGTCCCCTGAAACCACTCCGAAAGCTACGTTTCCTGCATATTCATCTCCATCGTCTAACACGAAGGCTAACGTGTCTAAAGTACCGAAGCCAACTTCGGGAGCTAATGGAGTAATAATTGAACTAGTTCATCCTGATGATGATTTATCTTTGGTAAGTTTGAATATTCACTGTATTACTGTTACAGGAAGAACTAAGAGCCGAATTGCCGCGATACAAACGTATTGTCGAAAGTGCAGCTCAGAAATTGGTACCCTCACCTATCATACCAGTCACTCCTGGGATGACAACTGCCAGTTTTATACCACCACAACCCGCGCCCACACAGATTGTGTATCCTGCAATCGCTCCCCCAGTTTCCACTCAAATGCCGTTTGCTTACGCACATGGGTTTATTCCTCCACCAGGTAAGTGCTACATGCTGAATGGTTCAAAATTATTTTCTTGTCCCACTGTCATGTACTCAGAAATTCACTAACAGAAATGGTTGTTTTGTCAAAATTTGATAATCAAAAGTTACGAAGGCTAGACAATTTTCATTAGGGGTTCCGCTAAGACCGAGGGTAAGATAACCCTGCTTGTTGCCGGTTTACTTGTTCCGCTCCTGAGTCTATCAACATTCGTGTATTTGTTATGCCATTCGGTTTCAGTTTTACTGCATCATGCCAGAGTTACAAACCGTGCATTTTTCCTACGACAGTATACGTGTGTAAATAATGTGTTAAGTAAGATGGGTGCCTTTGTGCTGGCCATTAATTATGATTCCTCACAACATTAACTTGGTTGATAGATGCTACAAACTGTTTCATTCTTAGGCTTGGCGGTCTCATCTATTGTAAACCTGGCAATACCTACCACAAAAGAGGCACGTTTACCGATTATAAGGTTTAGGCTTAAGTTACCCAATCGAAAAGTGTGACTTTTCTCAACTTCTTGAAGCACTGCGTAGATCGGTGCTCAGTGAATACACTTAGTGTCTAACGTGCATTTCTTACACCCTGATTAATTGTCAGTAATCCCTAAATAGAAACATCTAAATACCACGTCTAACGAAGTCCACAGTTTTCATGTTGATGCAGTTCATGCGACTTGATATTGTTACTTCTCACACAACTGTACTTCAGTGGACTGAATTTTCAATTACTTTGCATTACCCAACATTTTTGTATATCCCTTGTCTTATTTTACCTCATGGTTATCAAAGATAGTCCGTTCAAGCATTAGTCTTGAAATATCTTACATGTATTTTCTTTTTTCAATCTTAGCATTTGGCTTGCCTACAATGCAACCGCAGATCACGTCTGCTCCGGGTCAGCTTACACCTTGGGCGGGGATACCTCAGTTACGGTTTTAACGCAAGTCAGTCGTCCGTACGTTTACTCAAAGCTTGTGATCTGAGCTTTAACTGATGTGTTGTACATTTGACTTTCACAGTGTTGCTTGTAAACAAACTTACTTTGCGTTTCTTGTTTTTTTTTAAGTGTTCTGGAAGCAATGTAAGTCGAACTAATGAAATATGTTTCCTGGTAGGTCATTGTGTTTTAAACAATCCGATATGATGGGGGATGCGGATGTTCACTGGTACGTCAGTGGAAAGTCCTGCTTTGGATAGAAAGGTGAGCAGTGCATTTATGCTTAAATATAGGAACATATCCAGATGATTAAAAGTCAGTACAGTAACTTGTGCTCCACATGGCACAAATGGAATGTAAAATCTTCAATGCATTCATGTTTCTATGTTTGAAGGTAGGTTTTTAACATAAGGAATAGGGGTAAGTAGCCTTGTTTTATTTCATTGTCATATGGGTCAAGAACAGTTCAGGATAAGATAACTTAAAATTTCAACTAAGAAAGGGGTGTCCAGTTAGCACTTTAAATATTGTCGTTGATGCTAATTGGATGGTATCCCACTGATTTTATAAATAATCCTAACAGTTTGCTACAAGTGATCACTAGTTTAAACTACCGACTCGAGTATAAGGTTGCAGAACTCTTAGTGTTATTACTAATACTAAGGAATTTACTATGACCATGGCAAGAACTCATCTATATGCAGAGTTTAATTTGGTCTAAACTGTTAGGTATTCCATTTTGCATCTGGTGGGTCTCAGTACGCATTGATGCATCTGAAATTATCACTTCTGAGTACACATTTCAGACGTATTATGACGCGGCCATATTTTGTAATGAACGATTCATATTAAAAAAACAGTTTTAAGGAGCTTCATGCGAGAACTCACTCAGCCCTCCACATAAATTAGTAGTTGTACTGGGGACGTGACTAGGATTTATCTCGATCTTTCAGTCTCCACGTAATTTTCCCGCGTATAAAATTAAAATTCTTAGTATACGCAAGTCTAACTACGTGTAGGTACTCAAGTCATCAGGCGTACTGAAATTCGTGGAGTACTGAGTCACATCCAATGTTGTCTATCATGTATTTTATTATCTGTTCCTCGAAGTATCTCAGTTGTCTTGAAACTCGTTTTTCCAGCTGGTGAGCATTTCTGCTCTCTGGACACTGGTGACTTTTATCAAAGAACTGTGAGTTGGTTTTAGGATGTCAGGTAACTTAATCAAGTGGTAAGGGATCTTGTCTTATGAACTAAAAACTTGCTACACAAACCTTGGCAGTATTCTGCTTCCTGACAAGGCTAGTCCTACCAGTCTAAGCATTTGCTTCTGCAATTCCAATTGACTAACTGAGTTCAAATATTCTTATAATCAGCCTAACGAAAATGCCACATTTATTCACATCTGTACTAGAGTTTACGACACTTAGTGGATGTTAGAGTATTCTGCCTAGGTGCCTATATACTGTTGATGCATTTTGGAACTGATACGAAAAATAAACGAAATCTTGTAGCGTGGAAACAAAATATGAACCTAATGGCATGCAACTTCGAATTCGAACTTCCGTTCCAGGTATGTTATTTACAGGAAATTAGTTCGTCAGATTTTGTACATTTGTTGTTTAATATAATATTACAAGAAGCTAAGTCTTTTCTCGCTTGTATGAAGATCAAACAGCTTCCCATTGCCGGTCGGGAGTGCGGCATTCCGATTTTGTTTGTGAAAAACTTCGAGATCGCTACAGAAGCCTCATAACTACGATAAGATTAGTGGCTTACTGGTTATCCTCTAACCTGATACTAGCACAGACTAGGCTGCTCCTCGTCTCTTGATACTAACTCGAACCGTCTTTATTGCTCTTACGTCGCATAAACTTGAGTAGATGTGTAACTAAGCAACATAGAGGTGGTTAATTTTCTACCAGGATACTTAAAGTCGCGTGCATTGACCGAGAATTTTATTAGATGGAAAGATATTTTCTTTTAGCTGCATTACTACTAAACATGCATCATCGCAAGGTTCTGGCGGTGGGTCCAGGGATGTAGACGGTAAGGTGGTGCAGCGTCTCTAGGCCAAAGAGTAACGGCAAAGCGTCATTCGAACCTGTAGCGTTCTGTCACAGGTGACAAAAGATAACATTCCCCACAGCGAAGCGTGGGTCAGCGATGCTAGCACCTAAGTAGGATAGGTTGCGACTGGCGGAATTCCTAAACTAAGCATCATATTCGTAACTCATCGGGAAATGGAGTGCTGGTAGAGTGGTTAAAAGTAAAGTGATGGATCAAACAATGTACTGCATATAATTTTAAATACAATCAGGCTTTAACTGTATGGAGCGGATTAATTCGTTATGTGACTTTATGGCGTCTTGAATAGTTTTTAGGATGTCGGGGTTATGCTTTTGTGTAGTATGAAATGTAGGCAAGTATGCTTGGCCTTCTGCATTGAGTCGATAGCGTGCAGACAAAAATTCCAACTCCAGTTCGTGTATTATTCCGGGTATGATCATACAGTGTGGTGGACCTCCAAAATTGAAACCGTATTTTGATGAATCTAAGTACGTTTTATCGATGTCGCCGATTGTTGACACAACAATCTTCTGGTCATCAGATCCAATCCGGGATAGGCAAATTACGATGCAGGGATTTGTACTAGTTACGTTTGTTCCGATCTTCTGAATATCGGCCTTTGAATTCATAACTTCCAATAATTGGTGCACGGCTTCACAGCAAGACATAAAGCGCGGAGGTTCGTAGATCTTGCGGTCGCGCAAAATGTTTTCTAAAGAACGTTCTTTTACCTGGAAAAGTAGGATCATTTACAGTTATTGAGTAAACTCCTCCTACAAAGTCGGTTGGAATATACTATTTAACACAGACTTGTGTTTATGAGTTATTCACTATATTTGTATTCATTGTTAAAATTACCGACATCTATAAAGAAGGGGTTTTGTACAGGTGCTATATGTAATTAAAGTTAACGAATAAAAATTAAATATCTAAGGAGTACTAGAAGCATGTTTCACTCAATAAATAGAACACTAATTTACAGAATCGTCTTGGGGTTCGATTTTGCCATTCTGCATGTTCGTATTTGTCATGCTGTTCTGAGCATAGACATTTTGTAAATCTGACGATCAGCACAATCTAATAGTGAAACTATGTTTCCCTGGCTTTCTTAGTACAATTTCACTCGGTTATCATACAATCTGAGTTGTTGGGTAAACATTACTTTAAGTCGCACTTTACTTGAATCACCATTTGCATTATATACTTAAAATGTATGATAAGACGTAAGTGTTCGGCGCAGTTACATTACGTACTTGCTAGTGGTAGTGTTGAGGGTACGACGCATTCTGACTGGTACTGTCAAACATAGAAACGAATCAAAGTATAAAGTTTGTGACGACAGGGATATGTCTCGAGGTTTGGAATCTACCCGTTTCCTTACGTTGTCCTTTCTTCGTCTAATGTTAACCTATAGGCAATGGCTTTCTGAATAAAGAATTTGGATATACCTTAGTAGGTCACCAATAGGAAATAATACCCTAAACGTGTTAATGATTAAATGGACATGAAGTTAGTCCTTAGTCTACTTAAAGGATCAGTTGGTTCTTAAACTTGAATATTGATGTGGTGTTAATCTACATCTGGTTACTGATATAGAGTAACTTGTATGGTTGCCCTAGAGTTTGAGAATGGAATATCTAGTTCTCGATGCGACTCCATGCATGTGTTATTCATTTCTTACAGTAATTTCCCTGACACTATAGTTGAGATAGTCAGAAGGACTTAGGTATTCTAAACATATTAAAGCAGGAAGGAGAAACGTAAACTACACTAGTGACAAATCAGGTCTCTAAGATACGTATTGAGATTTGTTGGTAAGTCAAAATCATCTAACGTAAAAAAAAGATTGTAAGGCGGCAACGCAAGGTTGCTTTACCTTGATATCCAGTAAGCACAGTGTATGGAGTCCGCTTCTTATATTCACCATCATTTTATCATAGAAGCTTTCCGGGTGACTGAATTCGTCCCAATAAGGAATAGACACAGTCGCACCAAAGTTATAGAGATGCAAACCACAACAACCAACCGCGGTTATAATTGACGCATTGTGGATGATTTGGTAAGATATTTTATTTTCTACAGCCCGCAATATTATATCTGGACAATATTAACATTTTGTCACTAACCACTGTGAGTAGTCGCTCCCAAAGGATCACCGACTACAAGAAACGCTACGTCATGATCTTTCGCCTGATCTAGGATCTCGCTGCCTTGCTCCACGAATTCTCGATCAGCTGGAAGTATACATTTCCCACCGATATCCAATCCACTGAACTCCTCGGAGAATATTGAAGTATAATTGTCGAAATACACGTAATCACACTTTTTGAGTAGATCGTAACCTTTTATTGTCAAATCTGAAAACGAACCTAAGCCCACGCCTATTAAGTACAGCATTGCACGATAATCCCTGTAATTTCAACAGTCCCGATATGTGGATGAGGATATTATACACCTGAAAAGGAAAGAAACGTTAGTAACACCTGACCGATAAGCAGAAGCCGCTAAAGAAATATTCCTGCTTGATTTACATGCCAGTGTACTCCCAATACGGTGTTCGAATACTATCCTAAGAATACTTCGTTTAACACGGTTAGTAGTTACAAAGCAGAGTACTACGTAACACTAGTCCAAATAGCATATCGGATAGTCAGATTTAAGTTGGATTTAGGCAAGTCAGCGCTTTCAGCGAAGCAACGTGGAGGGGCGGTCTACCCTCGCACATGTGAAACTAAGTATAACACTTAGATTTCTTAAATTGATACAAACTGGAAATACCTAAAAGTAGAACGAATTTAGTGCACTGATTGGAGAGGCTAACTTAATACTTGCAACAAGTCCACTATGTGATGTGTTTATGGTCAACAGTTCAACTTGGAGTGATCAGTAGAGCTTTTAAGCTTATTGTCACAGCATCGTTAACTGACAGAGGGTTATATATCTGTTGTATATGATCATAGCAAAAAATAAACGGCGACGGAATTAATTCGCATTCCAATTTATTTCATATTGACTTTCTTTAGATAGAAGTAATCGCACTAATATTTTAGTGACTTAACCGTGATATCTTAAGATTTAAAAAAGACAGCTGTGTTCAGAGGTAAACTAATAATTTAGATATCGTTACAACAAAGCATTCATGTATTGTCAAGTTGTCCAAGAACCTAACAACACTCCATTCTCGGTAAATATATACTACAAGTCCAAAAAGGATATAGTAATATGATGATAAGGTAGCAAAAAACGCTTTGAAAATGCCTTCTCCGTATTCATCTACACCTGCAACGTAAGATAAACGTGAAAATCTTACTGGAGTTATTAAGTTTGTGACTGCAATTTCCCTTCATCACCTATCTAGATATGACGTGGACATAATAACTTCATAGGACAATAAAGATAGTATAAGCGACTATCAATTTTACAACCAACCTAGAGCAACATGCGATGTAACGCTGTCTTCATAAAGTTGCTTTAATCTTCAAACTGCGGTAGTTAAAATTTGTAAATTTTTGTCCCTTAGGAATTTATGTCATAATGGGGTTTTTTGGCTATGAAGAAAATAGTACATTTTGTGTTTCTTTTGCAACTAATTGACGAAAGAGTATATATAAATTAGGAATACATGTAACCAGTGTATTGCCCCACGATATTGTGGTTGGAGTTATATACAGCTGCCCTTTAAATCCCCCAATCAATCGGAAGCATACGCTAATGGTGGGCTCTGCTAGTTTTTTTATATTGTTAAGAATTTTGAAATACTTTTTCATTTGCTGCATATATTCACTCGATTTCAATGTTACTGAGATGTTTGCTGCTTCAATGAAAAGGAATTTCGTTATTTGTCCTACATTTTGCATTCCGATAATATTTTCTGCATTTAAATACAATATGTTTCATGTTTTTTCGTGTTAAACAGTCAACATTTGGCCGTTTTTACCTGCTCACAATCATGAAGGTTAGTTCGCTTTATCGGGGTTGAATAAAGAAAACACGGAATTACACTAACATTATGCTGTTTACGTTTGACACTTCAATCATAAAACAGAAGGTAAAGAGGTGATTTACTGCCACCATTCATTAGTATCTTATAGATGTAAGTTCACTGGTTTTAAAGTTGTTTTCAATTAGATATGAATAAAAGCGATTCGTGATAGCAGTAGATAAGACTCTGTGTGACAAGAAATATTTAATCAGCGATATCTGGTACAAAAAGTTTTATAAAAATCAATCAGCAGTTGTAGTTTCAGCGATTTACATCAGTTTAGACCTTGCTGAAGTTATGAAGTATGCCAATGAGGATTATGACAAAATACCCACCCTAAATAATCATAAAAATACGTGCCATCAAGTAGCAAAGAGTAAGTTGTTTGTATCTAAAGTTGAGTTTACGATGTCATTCTCTGGATTTTACAGTAAACCACCTCCGAGGAGTTGAGAAAGTAAATAAAGATTATATTTATGTGAGATATCCGATAAATCGTTTACCGTTTAGCAACTACGATCAAATACGAACGTACGAACGTCCTCCGGAAGCGACTTGTGTTTATTCGACATGTAGCCAAGAGGTCCTAAATTGCCTGATGCTGCCAGTTACAAGTTACTTTGGTTATTAACAACACTTAACTTCGATATTGGATGTCCAGTAACTTTCTTCTAGTCTTTGCAAGAAGGGAAAGATTATCTAGTTTGAAATTTGAAATAATGCAAAGTAGTCATGGGCAATACAAGTGAAACGATGACCTTTGTAATAGATTCATATATAGGAGTATAAAGCTTCCAACAAAATACCAATTCATTCTATCGGTAAAGTTAACATTTTTGCCGGATGTTTGGTGGTGCATAATTCTTTAAACAATTATTTGTATTGGCTCTAGTCACTGATATTGGCCAAGTGTTTTTAGTAAACACGAATATCTGGAGTCGCTTGGTCAAGCACCATCACCAGTTCACAACGCGACATGAGATGCAAGTCGTGTTCTAGATATCCAGTCTGGAGGTTGCTACTCCATTGACACTCTGATCACTATCAAATATGCATTCTCAATCCATCACTGCTTCAGATTTGTTCTTATTCGTACACCTGTGTTTAATCTCAAGAAACTGCTCTGGTTATATACAAACGTGACTTAGTCATATACCGCACGCACTTCATATGAATAGGTGGTCTTTTCATTTTTCATTGTAACTAACAAAGAAAAATGAACCATATATTCTGTTGCCGGAACACGTGGTGTATGTAATTATTGATTACTACTATATGAACATTGATGCATCTACTAATTATATGTTATTTGTTTCTGTCAAATCTGATGTTTAACACCATGTACGTACCTACTGACTCGCAATACGTATAACTGGCCTGTAATTTATGAATTTGCATCTGTACAGGATATGAATATTCTAACAAGGTAGAAACTAATAGTATTGTTTACAAAGGTAATAAGTTAATATAAAGTCAATTCGCACGAGTAGATGCTCTTTTCTACAGGTGTAATAAAGTCAACCGCATCAAATAACTATCCACTGCTGATTTGTGAGTAATTAGAGCTCATTAGTTCTTTGACTCAGCAACAACTACAACTGGTATCTATGTATTTATGGTGTTGACAGAACTAAAGCTGTTTAGTAAGTCTAAAGTATGCATTTTGGCATTTTTAACATTACCAATAATCCTCCATCATCAACTGCATATATATAACAAACATAACTAATTTATAACCCTTGTTGCTTATAGTAAAATACGAGACAATCTTAGGATTGAAACGGTTATGATTATAAATACTTAAGGGTTAATGACACCTTTTTGTTGCACACGGGGACACCTTGTTTCCAGGAGTGGCTACATCCCAGTTGCCTCGAAATTTCCGTTCATCAGTTGTCAAAATGCGCAGTCTAAGTACATATTGGATACTTTGATAGGTAATCTAGGATGCATAGTTAAAAAACTCCACTACAAATTAAAATGAGTTTTGCTAGCTTGGTCGTCTGTTTGTGAAAATATTCACTAAGCACGTTTAAGTTAGTGATAAGTAACTAACTTCTTAAACTCATATAAGTATAATGTGGTTTAGGCAAAACATTGTTAACTGTCAATTCAAACACAGCATACATAAATAAAAAGACAATCGGATAACAGCACTGGTAACTCTTGTTGATTATTGTAAGTGCATAAAAATGAACTATATATTACTAATGTGTGTACCTAAATCCACTAAACGCATCGTCTCCTACAAGTACGTCAAAGGGGAACAGCATGAAAAACATAAGATTTGGGAAGATAATTACCATTCTGTAGAAACCATTAACACTTAAGTCTACTTGGGAAGTATAGGCTTTGTTTTTGATGTTTGTACAACTGGTTTTTCATTCTGTGTAAAAGTTGCAGCATCATTCCTAACAAAATGGAGCTAAAATCAGAAGGATTTGTATATTTTTATCGACTTAGGATGTCTAGTTAAGAGCTGACTTCAAACCTTGAGCATATGCTAAAACAATAAAGCCCAAGTATTCATTTACTTCCTTATTCTGCGTAGGGATTATATTTCCTATTATATTATATTGAATGTTGAGAAGCAGTGTGTTTGAATGATTAGGATCGTGCTTCACTGTTTTCTGCTCACGATAATAAAATAAAGACTTATTCCCTAACAATTTGTTTTATTCTGTCAATAAAACGAGACATACCAACGCATCAAACTGGTGAGTCTTGTCCTAAATACAAATTTTAATTTCTGTTGTGCTAATCAATATTTCTTTTTGTATTTATTCGTGAAAATAAGCTTTCTGTTTCGCAGTAATTAAGATTACGTCTTTAGGTGTTTTAAACAAGGTATTTCACTTTTATCCCTAGTAACCACTAAAAGACTCATCATTTTTCCGCTTTTTTGCATTATTATATTGTTCATATAACACGTAAGACTCAATCCAAACCAAAAGCCTCGAGAATGTGTCATCGGTAGATATAAACATTGTAATGACTATAAAAATCCGACTCCCAGAATTCTATCGTAGTGACCCCGAGTTGTAATTAGCTCAACTAGAGCATTATATCACGAGACACTATTAAATATGAAGGAGTCTTCTATCGAGATCTATGTTCATTCCCACCCCCCCTTCAGTTAGCAAAGAAGCCCGCGCATTGATTTTAAGTTCATTAACATTACGACCATACACCATCCCAAGACGAGAATTAGTAAACCGTCTATCATTACCAGACGCACAAAATTTCCAAAGGCTTTTCTAAGGAGAAACATTAGATGATAGGTCACCGTCAAAGTTTTGCATCATCTCCAAGTCTTTGTAGGTGATGATCTAGTGGGTGATGCATTCCAAAAACAAGTATGGATACAGGCTCTCTCGTGCTACATTCAACTCTGTTTGGATGAACAAGATTCTGACACCACCTTATCTTACTTAACACGTATTTCAGATAGAATAAAGGAAAGAAATCCCTCAACTCCATCACGAATGATACACCATGCACTAAAATTAGAATCGGCAAATGACCCAGTTATAGCACAACTCATTGCAAGTGTTGAAAGTCTCACAGAGACTTTCAGCAAAATAAGAATGGGTCATAGAGACAGGAGTAGGTCACCAAAACGACCGAGATCCAAGTCACGAAACAGGTCACATGGTTACAGACAACCTGGATTATTCCGTTGGAATGACTTGAAATGTAGTGTTCAGTCGACCAATACAGTCAACCAAGTGCCTGGCTTAAAAATTCTAAAGAATATGGAAAGTGAATAACCCCTCCCCAGGTCACGAAGACTGAGGAGGGGAGCCGAAATAGTCGCTTGTTTTACGTCAGAGATAGAAATTCAGGTTTGAACCTTTTGGTGAATACTGGTGCTGAACTTAATATCTTTCCTCACAACTAAACAGAAATGGGTCAAGAAACTTCTTCAGTTACACTTTGTAACGGTAACCAAACGTCCAGACGCCGGGCGCTGAAGATACAACTAGACAGGCTTCCCAAATAAGAACCAATTGAGCCAAACCAAAAGAAATGAATTCCAAATAATGTATTTATTGACCTGCCTAGTAATATTGTTCTTTGCAATAAAGTATAAACGTATTATTACAAACCTTCAATATTGTAGGCACCCAGTCTGAAAACAAATAGTTAACAGTCCAAAACAAAGGTGCTAGCCAAAATGGCGGGAGTGAAGATAAACTAACCAGATACATAGTGAACACAACAAATAAGTCAAGTTTGGAAGAGCATGACAAGAATAATTGACAAAATTATATAATCATTAAGTTTACCGCAACACACTTCAAGTTGCCAATAAAAGTAAAATCGCGACGTTTGGGCAGAAAACTGTGACTCTCGATTTAGGGTTTAGAAGGCAATTTTCCTGAGGTTTTACCGCAGCCAATCTAGATCCGGCATTATGAGGGAGGGATTTCGTAGAGAGATATGAATTTCTGATTGACATTAAAAAACGATGTTTGATATTAAAAAAAACTTTGAAATATATAAAAGTAAAAAAAGCCATATCACATCTCTAAATTTAATACAAACTCTGCCAGTAACAACGGTAAAGTCACAAGGTATACTCCTGAAATTTTAAAACCTAACAAGATTTAACCTTCAACCTTTCAAAAGTAAGTTAGAGGTAAGTCATGCAGTCAAAACGGAAGGGGTACCTGTTTTCGCCAAACTCAGGAAACTAGCATCTGATAAGCTTAAAATAGTTGGAGCCTAGTTCGATTACATGCTACAGCTGGGCATAATACGTCCGTCTGACAACCAATGGATATCTTTGCAAAGGGTCCAGAAGAAAAATAAAAGCGATCAGAGACCGTGAGGGGATTATCGATCCCTTGACTGTCAAACTGCACCAGAAAGGTACTCGATACCACATATCTAAGACTTTACGAATGGCTTGCAGGATATGTAGGTATTTATTAAGATCGACTTAGTCAGAGCATATCATAATATCCTAGTAACTGAGAAAGATATCTTGAAGACAGATATCACAACACCTACTGGACTATGTGAGTTTGCACGCCTGCCATTCAACCTATGAAATGCGGCACAAACATTCAAATGTTTGTGGATAATCTACTTCGAGATATGCCATTTTCCCAGGGGTACATAGATGAATTACGGATTACCAGACTGGACTCAAAATCACATGAACAACATGTGAGGGCAGTGTTGGAACGACTAAATGAAAATGGCATGAACATACATCAAAGCAAATGTGTTTTCGGTGTGGAAACACTCGAATTCTTCGGACATACCATTATCCCTGAAGAAATTGCACCAATCAAACAAAAGGTGAACACTATTTAACAATACCCCATACAAAGCCCTCTAACACAACTTCGACGTTTTCTTGGTTTAACAAACTTTTATCGCAGATTCATACCCGGTTGTGCACAACTAATGCAACCATTGACAGATTCAATCAAAGGAAAACCGAAAGGATTGTAGTTAACCTCTGAGTCCGTTAAGGCTATTAACCAATTAAAGGACAAACTTGCTCAAGCATCTACACTAACATATCTAAATTTTCACTTCCACTTGCTCTGATAGTAGATGCTTTGTACTAAGTCGTAGGTGGCACTCTTGGTCAATCAGTTATAAACGCCCGGTAGCCGATGGCATTCACATCAAAACGCTCGTTCCAGCAGAGACGTGATATTCTACCTTAGGTTGAGAGCCCCTTACAATTTGCCTAACCATTAGGCATTTCCGACACATGCTCTAAGGCAGGGAATTCATAATTTATACGGATCATTAACCGTTAACCAGTGCATCAAAAGAGAAGACCAGTAAATACCCACTTCGAGAAGTCCGACATTTCGACTACATATCATAGTTCACTAGTGATATCTGACACGTGAAAAATCAAGACAGTCTGGCGGCAGACCCATTATCTAGACTAGATATAAGTATGATACAACAGTCTACAGTAATCTTCGAGACTTTGAGAGGTAACCACAAAAATGATCAAGAATTACGTGACCTACTGTTAGCTAAAAGCTCTAATCTCAGACTTAAACAGCCGCCATCACCTTTAGAAGGTGTTCTGATTCACTGTGGCACGAAGAAGGCAGTGCCTCAGCCTTTCGTCCTCAAAAATATGAGACGGTTATTATTTGATAAGTTTTATTCGTTGTCACACCCTGGAGCGAAATCTTTGAGCAAACTTATTATTGCCAGATACATATGACCAAATCTTCAGAAGGATGTACATTGGTGGGTTAGAGAGTGTTAGGCATGTCAATAATCAAAGTTAACCAAAACATAAATTCACTGAACAGAGATTTTCCACAACCAGATGCGCGATAAGCACATGTACACATCGACTTAGTAGACTCTTTACCGCATTCCAATGGTTTAACGTATTTATTTGCACGAGGTCCCCTGTAGCCATACCAATTATGGACATCATAACCGAAACAGTCGCAAAAGACTTCATACAGAACTAGGTGACCATTTTCGGTACACCTATTACAATAACGACGGACAGAGGAGCTCAGTTCGAGTCCGAGCAATTTAACAACTTAGCTAAATTTCTTAAGCTCCAACCAAAAACGCTGCACTGTATCTCATCCTGAAGCTAATGGGATGACAGAATGGTCCCATCATCAACTAGAGATCGCTCTTATATTTCATTTAAACTCCAGACAGAATTCCTGCTATTAGTTATGTTGGGAATACTAACAGCTGTCGAAACAGACTCACAATGTTCAGCAGCAGAACTAGTCTTTGGGACAACTCTAGGGCTATCAGGTGAGTATATTAACCTTCACATTGACAGTAAAATCTTGATTTAGGAACTTATGTAGACCAACTACGGAACTAAATGTCTAAACTTAAACCAATTGACACTCGTGAACAATCACGAGTGACGTTTTTACCTAAGGATCTAAGTAATTGCTCGCACGTCTGGATAAGATGTGACAAAATAAAAGCATCACTTAGCCCTCCTTTCGAAGGTTGATTTAAAGTTATTTCAAAAAATACTTGGATATTTTGTGATACAGGAACAAGGAAACATCGACTCAGTAAGTATTTATAGTCTAAAACCGGCTTATCTAGATAATGAAGCACTATACGTGTTGTTAGATTGCTTGCTCCAGGGACCGTTAGGAGGTCAAGTTCACCAAGTATCCAACTTTTATTTGGGGGAGAATGTAAACGCTACAAGATTAGATAACAAGTTCAAAAAGTAAATGTCATCCACGTAGTATCGTCGAATGCTAACAGACTGTTTACCATTAATCGAATGTCAGGTACTGGACGAACTAGTAATTCTCCATTGAGCTACAGTGGCAGAACTGAGATGATTTTGTTTGATATGTTAATCGAACCGACGTTCATATGAAAGTCGATTTTAGTAGGAAGCTAATGTAGCAACTTAGGTTGACTAGTTAAGAGCTGACTTCAAACCTTGAGCATACGCTAAAACAATAAAGCCCAAGTATTCATTTACTTCCTTATTCTGCGTAGGGATTATATTTCCTATTATATTATATTGAATGTTGAGAAGCAGTGTGTTTGAATGATTAGGATCGTGCTTCACTGTCTTCTGCTCACGATAATAAAATAAAGACTTATTCCCTCACAATTTGATTTTTTTTCTGTCGAGAAAGCGGGACCTACCAAGGCGTTAAAAATCCACCATATTCACCTAAGTGCAGTTCTGCAACTTAATACATGCCATAACTATTCACTTAAACTTGCAAACAACAATCATGTGACCAGTTCAAAATAATGATATTCAGCCTGAGTTCCCAGCAACCTAATAAACCGATATGTAGAATTTAGTGCTAACAAACTTTTGTGGGTACACTGATGGTATGGAACTAATGTTTCTGGATCAGTTGCACTGCTGATGCCCTTTACTTAGTAAAATGTGTGCAAAATACTGTCCAGTTACCTCATATTAATGTCGCTTACCTTTATTTTATCTCTCATTTCATCTAAGGTCAGTACGAGGTGGAATTCTAGATACCTTACTACTAGATACAACTATTCGAAAGTCTCATACTAATTAATGTGATAAAGAAGGGTGATTGTTTCCTCACAACAGAATACTTATTTATATGTCGCAAGACGATGAAAATAGTTCAAGAGGTTACCTAGTATCTCACTTCTCTAAACCATCTCACTTCATGAAACAGTTTTTCTCTTGTAGCGGAAAATCGCAATTTTGGTCAATAATACCAAGGATAACAATTCTAAAAATTTGTGCACTATATTTATCATCTATTGAGCATAAATGTTCAATGGACCAACTAACAATTGATAATTCACCTAGGAGATTCCAACACACTTAGTGGAGAGTAAACTTACTACTAAGTGACTGTAAATCTCTTGATAACCTGCAACCAACTAAGTCTTATCCTAAGCTCAAAGTGATTAAAAACTAGAGTCATAGAATGACATGCCAACTGTAGTACAATTATATAGACTGGACGGAAAAACTGAACGTGAATCAAAAGCCTAGAAAGCAAAAAAATGAGTGAACGATTCATTTTAATATGCAATACTTTTTCATCAAGTGGACCGAAATTGAAAAGGGGACGCGAACGCTTCACTGAGATTTTTTGAAAACGTTGAGTATACCCCAGGTTGATATTGCCCTTAGTTGCTATAGAGATCAAGTAGACACCAAGCTGTTTTTGAAAGAACAAGTGGAACGTGTAACGTTGTCTTATTGTGATCACTAATTGAGTAAAGACTACCATATTTAGGACCAAGATAAGCCTGTATGATGTCCAGAAAGGCTTTTGATGATCACACCAAAACACGATAATGGAGCTGAGTTCAGATGACGCTGATAAGTGAATATAAGAGAACGTAAGCCGAATTACTATGTGAGAAGTTGTTTTACCTGTGTTATGTTGTAACGCCCGACCGATCATGATGCACGGAAAAAAATTGATAATTTTGTGCACATAACGTTAGTATGGTACCTTTATCCCATCCTAACCAGTCGACCTGATACCAGCTAGTCTAAAAGAATAAAGCACGAACACAGGGCCTTGATTCACCAGTCTAAAGACGCTTATTGTGTATTCCAAAATCTAGATATATATATTTAACCAGATCCTATAAAAAACCAATTAGAATAGTAATGTTGATATGCAACGGTTATATTTAAAACAGGAAATTGGAAAAAATGGTCCACAAACAATCGATTCTAATATGCGCATGGAAAACGCTATAACGATAAGTTGTGGTTTAAGTAAAAGCTGAAAACCAATGCGATGCAACGATGATGATAATAAAGTAGTAAGCAGTCGTGTCATTTGTGTACATAAATAAAGCTTTACAAAACAGCTTTTAAAGTTTTTATTTATTAGATTGTATTCATCAGTGCCATGGTGGGTCATGTCATGGTATGGTAGTTTACCCTGACCAAAGGCCTTTAGCTGGTCGTATCTGCTATGGCGAACGCAGTCAGCGTCAATGACGAAGGCTTTTGAAACTATTTATTGTAAAGAATTATTTGTCATAACATGGACAGACTTTTTTGAGCGATAATTTTTACTTCTTGAAATGCATCCCCTTAGATTCTATTTAGGAGTTGAATTGACAACCGTTATGTTAGGATAAATACAATTATGAAATTCACGGAACACATTCCGAATTGTCAACCCCCCTTCAAATGTGTACAAAAATGAGCAAAACTGCCCTACTCAGGTGACGTGACACCAGCAATGTTAGCACACTCCTTACAAAATGTGAAAAGAACACAATGGAAAAGGCTTAATGATTTCTGCCATCTACTGAGATTGCTTATCCTCATAGTCATCTACTTAACTCAATTTCTATTGCATAGTAAGTAGCACGGTGGAACTACTTAATTTTTGCGAAGCTTCACCGCTTGCTGATATTATTAGGCAAACCCACTCTAATCTTGATGACTAGGCTTTTTTATTAACACGAAACCAGTGAGTAGTTAAGTTTTATTTAGATGACAATTATAGGAAGAGTCACATTCACATCATATGTCGCGTTATGATTAGTTCAGTGACATAGATCAATTAGTACTCTGTCGTTTGCATCGACCTTTCCTGTCCGTTTATTAAAAGACTGTAACATCATTGAGTATTAAAGGTGGACGATGAAGTGTCTTACCCAACTACCCTGTAGCCTATCTCACCCTTACATTGGTTACTAATATTTCCTTTTCCTTCAGTACTTCCAAGATATTATTCATTCTTACCAAGTAAAAATATATCGAATAAGCGGAGTTGTAGGTTAAATAAAATACGTTGCACCCACGCCAACCAACCACCATGCCAATTCGAAGTCTCGATTATCCTCATGAATGATATAGACCTTAAAGTTATGGAATACTTTATTCAGCCTCCAGTAGCTGATACTTTTAGCACACCTTCGTTGAGGTAAAGTGTTTTTGCATTAACCTTATTGTTATATCTAAATATATTCAGGCCACGTCACCAATTGTTATGTCTAAAACAGGGTCTACCCAAGTACGATCGTATGGAAAACATGACGTATGACCTTGATAATTACTAATCACTGCCAGTACGCGTCTACCTTGCGATTACCACTCCCTAAGCCTGGATGAAGAACATAAGATGGATTAACCAACCAGCCAGAATCATATTGTATTTCACACATTCGTTTATATATACACATAACCAGACCACACCATCAACTGATTAGCAAACTAACATTAGTACTGAAGAAGGAGATTGTGGCAATGAATAAGAGTAATGTGAACACAACTAATTAACTGTAGTTCATAATAAAAGACAATATACTAACAACATATATACTAAACAGGAAGATAGGGAAAGTGAAACTCAACAATGGTTGAAATAAAATGTTCACACTACCTACGGTTAAAACAAACGAGATAGTATTCTAAAATACAGTACTTAGAATTAATTACTCTTCTTTGATCTGTCGATATGATACTCATAAAAGTATTAATTCTTTTAAAATAATGTAATAAACTATTTATAAGTCAATATATATATTTAATCCTTGTTCTTGAATTGCAACTTCATCATGAGGTTATTTGCCAACCAAGCACTCCCTGCATAAATTCAAGTGACACTTGTCACATAACCACAACCAGTTCTAACAATGTCACGTGTACGAATAAGAACTGTTGTATTCTCAGACTCGATCAATCACGACGCACGAAAGGGAAACAACAGCCTTGCTAAGAACAACGTACACTAACGTTGACACTCGACCTTTATCCCATCCTAATACAGTAGGCCTGATACCAGCTAACTCGAATGGTTAGAGTAAGAACACAATACCGTGATCCACCAGCACAAAGACGCTTTTAGTATGTTTCAAACACTATATATATATATATATATATATATATATATATATATATATATATATATATACATATATATAACCAGACCCCACAATAGACCAATTAAAATAATAATGTCAATACACAACGATGACATTTAGAACAGAAAAACGGAGCAAGTGGTTCACAAGTAACCAGTTCTGATTTATGCCCAAAAAATTGATAACGACAGTTTATGGTTTCAATAGAAGCTGGAAACTAAGGCAGTACAATGACAGTAATAATGAAACAGCATATAGTCAAGCGAACCGCGCACACAAATAGAACCTTCGCAAGGTAGTTTATAAAGTTTCTGCTTCTTAGATTAATTGTCTTCCACAACAAGAACAAATCAGAAGAGATTGACGAAAGTAGAGGAAGATATATTTATTCACAAGTTAAGCGAAAGCATAATAGCAATGTCTATGCTGGTTGACTAGTGAAGATGTCACTTCCCATCATGCATCGCGTAGTGATGCTTGACCGAGAGCCTTCAGCAAGTCGTGTCCACTAAAACAAACACGGTTAACATCAAAGCCGAAAACCTACACAACTATTTATTTGGTGAATTATTAGCCACTACACTGCAATTAACTAATCACTGTACAATAATAAAGTATAACCACATAAAAATGTATAATCTTGATGAGGAAGGAACGTAACAGCAGTGTAAGAAAATATTTCGAAGTTCATTCTACTGATAGACGCAATGTACTTTACTCCTAACTTGACGCATATACGACTCAAAACGGAGGGTGGAATAGGAATCTAGGTTTTCATGTACATTTAGATCATCTGGAATGTTTTAGACAATGTACACTGTATACATGGTGCTCAGCACCGTAATACCTTTCATATTCTATTAGAAAATTATTTAAATCTGCCCCGATAGCATCTATACAACTGCTAGCAGTAATTTCTAAGATTTAGTGGTCAGTTGCTGTAATTAAGATCCTAATATGTGTATATGGTACAAAAATTTGTGGTATACAGAATAAATATACTCCAAACTTTATTAATGACAATCTATCATTGAACGCACATTTATTGACCCATTTCTTATCGCAACTGCCTGTGCAAAATCCTCAGGGTGATTTTCGGTAGATTGGACTATGGTCTTAGACAGTGTCTTCGCTGCACTAACACATCTCAGGCCTTTAGAGAAATATGACTACAAAGCTTAATGCATCTTAGTGTTCTTAATGAAATTATTTACCCAATGAGTTGTTATAAACTGGTTCCTACTAGACCAGACCCAGTGTAAATGAAGGTCGACAATTATATAGTAGACACTGTGTCTGTTCCGTGAAAAAAGACGAAAAGTTTGAGTAAATTGTTTTTTAGAAGTCGTTCACTTTAATTATTATCTGGAAAATGTATTAGTGCTTAATATAATCCTAGATATAAGCTTTATAAAACTGTATTAATTCGAAATACTACCACTAAATCTTGACTTCATTATTTCAAATAAGCTAAGCATTAGGTGTACTGCTTATAGTAGATTTTTTATATGTACCATCAAAACTACAATCGACTAGAAAATATTTATTTATTCTCTGAAGAACGAACGTGAAACAAATGACAAATTCCAGAAAACCCATTCTCAGACTCCTTAGGATAGTACAAATACATTATTACTATTTATTTCTGTTTATAGAATTACTATGAATCTCAGTCAATGGTTAATACTTCAGTAACGAAATACAGTAGCTAAAATAATAATATTGCTATTAGTTGACCAGGTTCTTAAAGCAAATAACAATACAATTCAGTCATCTAATCAATCTTTATGACTGCTACAAATAAACAATGGATTACATTACACTTTAATGTTTACGGACATTGTTGAACATCTCTTCATGGAATATTTTAGAGCAACTCTTTGGAATTCCTAGCGACTTGAGTATTTCTAGATTATCTTCCTTAGAGTAGTCACGTCTATATGCATGAAAAAGTGTACTAACATGTAATTAGAAATTCAAATTCAATTCCAGTAAAATAGCTCTTTGGATGATATAATAAGAAAAAATTTTACAGACTAGCTATTAATGAAAATAACTAGCTTTCTCAAAAGATACTGTCATGTGACTGATCGGCAGCGTGAAAGATTTCTTGGGAAATATATTAGTACGTCACACTGAACATTACCAGAACTTAATAGCGACTCATCAAACTACAATAACAAGATTGCATAGTCGTCTAAAGGAACAGCGAAAATATAGTAAGACGGTTTAAAACTATCTACACTTAGCTTATTAAAAACATTTCACACGGTGATTCAAAATCTTAACAAGAGGTTGGAGATCAAATATACCTAGCATACATAATTTTAAGGAAAACGTTTATTGGTACATGTGACATCAGCTTAAATCGACAACCATGTAAGAACCCTTGCAATCAGCCGAGTCCTATTTTGTCTGAAGGTGGGCAATATTAATTGGCAACCGAGATGAGAGCAGAGTAGTGAAAACCCTTCGCTAAATGGCTGATAGCTACTAGCGAATTTTTAAACCACTGATCATGTACTCGTCTTTAGCACACTAGATGTAATGTCACTCTTTTATGTCTTCTTATCAGACTGATGAATATCCTACTTAAAACAAGAGAACACTAGGTAGAAGATATGGTTCTATTCGAAACTTTTTAATGGAGCATATTACTGAAATCACATGTGATAGAATTCCAGGTTAACGTTAAACATCATAGCTTTCAAGCTGGAACAAAAATCTTATTTATTCGGAAGGACTCTTGACTACCAATAACACATGTAGGAATGACGAACAACTGGCTAGATATGATAACAACTAAGTAATCTATACATAACAACAGTTTTAGGGGTGAACGTAATAGTAACAATCTATTTGATTTTAAAGAAGTCCATCGAGTTGATGCTTATAAGTTAACTCTCAGCTTTGTGGGATTAAGACTTGCTGATCAGGGTCCACGTAATCAATGGTTGAATACCTTAACACAAAATCTGACGCAATGTTGCAGATACATTTTTATGTTTTTATCAATTACTTTCTATTCTTACATTCCATTCACATTTTCGAGCTATGCACTTTTTTACGACCACTCATAATATTAATTTGACACCGTTTTTCCATTTAATCTTGTGATGTGTGTGACGACTTAGACCTATGCATATTCGCGTCAGATCCTATGTTGTTTACAACTGAATGGGCAGTCACTAACACTTGGTACATAACACAAACGACAATTGCGCAATGGAGCTAAAATTACACTAAGTGGTTGGGTGCTCGAATCACTTAGCAATCAAGTAACTACGCGGAAATTGGAAGTTGTGTAACAATAACAGTAACTCACATAGTTTCAATTGATAGTGTATGAAATATAAAGTATGTCAAAATATTGAAGTCATTAAGTAACGCAAACAAACACCGTGAAAAAAGAATAGTACAAATCAGGTTAGCAACTAGAGCAACAGAAAAATAAGTCATGCATACAACTGTTTTCGGCACTGGATCCCTACTTCGAGTATATGTTCCAAATAAGTTTGGATACTGGGCTTCCCTTCAGAAACATTTCCGAAACGTACTTTCTCTGAAATATAATTAGCCACATTATTCAAATCATTTAAAACATTTGAAACCTGTAGTATTTTCAAAGCAGTTACATGTGAATTCGACTTCGCATTATTGTTATCTTCAGATTCATCCTTTAGTTTTAATGTTTCGATTAACCAGTCAATTAACTCAGGTACATATTTCCCAGGTGATGCCACTGGCCAACCACAAACAATTTGAGCAAATAAACAAGTGGCAGCTAGAGTTGCAGTTGTTGCAGCTTTTAAGAAGTCACCATCATTTTTAGTACTATAAACGGATTCTTTTAGTTTTATCTCAACTTGAACAGCTAACTCATTGGCTTTAAGTCGTTCTTCCCGTTCACGTTTATTATTACTGTTTGATGAATGAAATACAGAAATAGACAGACCAAGTATGTCAACTGACAATTTTTTTATCGACGCGTAGAATACATCAAGTGATGTTAAATTATTCTGTCCAACTTTAAAGCTATCCAGAACTTGCTGTATAGCACCGCTTACAGAAAGTGCATCTGGTAGACCAGTATTTTTCAGAAGTTCTATCAGCGAACGATATGATTCGATACACAATGACTCAGTAATATCCGATTTGACACTATTATTTTGTGTGGGATCAGAAGAGTTTGTTTTTAATAGATCATTATTACTAGTTACTGATTCAGGCCATGGAATCCCGAATTCGTATGAAATATAATCACATAATTGACGAATAACAGGCATACCATGATTTTTCAAAAGGTGGAGTAACAACTGACTTTTCAAGAATTCCCGATTTACTGAAGAAATTCCTCTTTCCAACAGCTGAAACATTGAAAAAATGTTTGGCTTTATTCACATAAACAAATATATATGATGAAAATTACTACGAAAATATGAGATTGAATATGGTTTTAGGTTCGGACAGTTTTGATGAGTTTAAACAGAAATGCATGGATTACGATGCTACGACAGGACATCCATAATTATATATATAGACTGAAAAGGGAAACTATGGGGTTATTTAATCTCAGTGGCTGAGATTCGTACAAATCTTTTCAGCTAGTCGTTAGAAAGTTCTTGCAATATTAAATAGTATCCCTACATTTTTTCACTAGTAATAACGAATCTGATAACTATGAGATTTGTACCACACATTCATTGAAAGTAACTAAGCTGAAAGCCTACAATTAGCGTCACGTTCATAACTGAAAGAAGTACCAGCCAATAAAGGATTCTAAGCTACTCAATATAGAAAAGATACACTTGTAAAAGAACTGAATCCCCCTTCACCCTCAGAAAATGTAACCAAGCACCATTGAGATAGTAATAATTCAGAACTCTTCGTAGAATATGGTCTAATAATGATTGCAATTTTAGATGACAATAGAAACAGCTTTGAATAACACTAAGTGGACACCTAAAAGCACAATTTGGATGAATTATTTCAAATGGATGATAGAAGAGAGATAGTGAGTGGCGACAAACAACGTCCGGACATTGACACAAAGTGGAATTCTTCAGGAATGTAAAGTGAACTAGCCTTAGAATTGAATGGACCTTTAGTAAATCAAAGACAAAATAGTATCGGGGATAATTATGCAATACTACTACATTTGCATGGCAAGGCCAAATTAACGAAATGATAAGCAAGTGCTGAAGTAGTGAAGTGGCGATTATGACGGGATTGACTACCCTCTAAAAATATGGATATGAACTGATCTTATCAATTAAGAAGTAGATTCATGCACTACGTTATAAGACAGTGCACGCACTGAGCGATTAAATACTATTAACAAGAATTGGATCAAACAATCATTTTTAAGTTACTGAAGCATTGAGATGTCCAAACAAGTGCGAAAAAACTGGAAATCTGTACGCCATACAACAAATGCACTGCATAGAAATATTTTAAACACAGTAAATAAAGCCGGATAAATTGAAGGCAATAGCAAGATGGAGATTGCAAGGTGACATTGGATAGATACGTAAAATTAATGCCATAAGATTATTTAGTGTTATACAATAAGCTTAATGAAGTCTACCAAACTTAAGCTAAAATTTATAAACTCTGCTCATTATATCAATAAAGCAAAATGGAAGTTATTTCATATATAGTAGCATAAAGTCCATAAGTTGCAATCACAAGCTGAAAAATCCTGTTACCTGTAAACTAAGAAGCATACTATTAACGATTTCTTGTGTTCGTATTTTCTGCTCACGATTAAACAAAGTATCTGTATTCGGTGAAACCTGAGAACTAATATGACGGGCAAATGACTGCTGCAAAGACGATTCTAGTAAATCAACGACTTGATCAATCACGTCGCTGGGCACATCACTTGGCAACTGTGACGACAAAATACTTTTAACTTCGTCCATGAGAACATAACGAGCAAAGAGATCTTTTATCAAAGAATGGGAGTCACCAAAGCCACTATGGAAGTTAGTTTCTGTATCACTGTTAGTTGATAAGTTACCTGCCTTACGTCTACTCGGGTTATACTTTTTCTTAACACTTTTCATTTTAATTTCACGTGCGCCAAAACCAAATCCGCCTTTGGATGACATCACTCCTTGTTTAGGTGAATTGACTTCTATGGATTGTTGCTGAGGTGGAATTGATAGGATTGCACGGTGTTCATTGTAAAAGGCTGTCTGGGCTCTTTTCTTCAAATATGTATCAAGAAAATTTTCACAGTTTTCAATAAATTTATCAGCAATTAAATATGTGTCAATTAATTTTACAGGAGAATCTTTTAATAAAGGATTGATAAGTGCTGACGTTTCATCTGAATCTAATCCACCCGGAATATAATGGGTTAGGTCTATCCAAGATATGTCACGAACTACACCAGAAATGAGTGATTTTAACTGGTCAACTAATACCGCATTAATAGTGAGACCTGGAAGATGTATAGCATTTGGAAGCTTGGTCTTTAAATACGAACCCGGATCAGCAATGTTCAATCGCTTTAAATAATTCCATCCAATATATCCATTCTGAGAGTAAAATGAATTGACATATGTGTCCTCAGCGTGAGTATAACATTGTGGAACAAAGATACTACGACCAGCAATCAAATTACCTTGTAATCGACCTGTACTTATAAGACTAGAGACAATACCGTTCATTAAACTTTCAGGAACTTGAAGTTTTGAAGCAACTGAACTCAAAGTGACAGGACGGATTACACCTGTAAAATAACCTCGAATTTTCGCCTTAGTGGCACTGAGAAAAGTATCCGTAAAGTACTTTTCACCATATTTATGTACACGAAATAAGGTACTTTGATACTCTTGCATAATGTTTGATATGAAAGTTGTAGGCAAACTAAAAATAGTAGTAAGTTCACCAATACTAGTCTGACCTTGTTCTTCTAATCGATCCAATATTAAATGAGCTACACGTCGAACATATGAACTGTTAACAACTTCACTAGGTATACTGATCAAGCGACAAGGTGACTTGCTCTGTGCATCCAAAGTTATCAATTCAAGAATTCTTGTCTCTATGATATCGAAATCTACGTCAAGATTCGAAGCCAATTCCGTAAGTGTAATTCTACCAGAATGTGCCTCAACTTCATCTCGGATTTCTTTGTCGAGTTCGTTTCTAGTTAAATATGATCGCCCGTCACTTGAGAAGATCAACTTGAGTCTATTCACGGACAATAAATGTCGAATAATATCGACCCATGTTCTCTCAGAAAGTTTAGAAATATTGGGTTGATTTTGTGTCTCTTTGAGTTTGTTAGCCAATTCTCGTACCTCTTCCCAAGTTGCCATCTTGCATTAGAGAGTGATGATGACAAAATATTCTAGCAGTGTCTGAAAAAAGGAAACAAACTTTATAAATTTGACAAGATTTACGTCTGAAATATAACCATGGATCTACAAATAGCTTTTTATCACAACCTAAAGAATAATACTGACTATGACATCGTTATATTTTCGTGCTTTTATGAACACCCTATGTAGGGAGTTGTAGAAGGGTTTTTAGAATGATAACCGGTAAAACAACCGTTTATTCATTTACTTAAACATATAGAACTTGGAAAAACTGACACGGGAAATATAGGCCACTGATATAGTCTTTTTTAATTTTACAGTACAATGTCGTAAACTGCTTATTTTATAAGCAAAACATCTCGCAAAGCCGAAAGAGACGTGGCCCACAATTTTATGTTATCATGCGAACACAACCAGGCTGTTTGATAAAATAGCGGCAAGCCTTGACCAAAACTTGGTTACATATTTGGTTAAAACGAAGAATGCAACCGATTTGTGTCGATTCGCTTAGAAAGAGGAAATTTACGGCCATCGTAACGCAAGATAAGCATGACGTAAACCACACGATGATCTAAGTCCACTCAGGTATTCTATAAAACACGGCAGTTTCGAACACAATAATCACGTAACAAACGTGTCTAGAGTCGAGTTTCAGAGGAACGACATTACGGAGCACATTAGTGATGCTTATATCGGGAATCGATGATGGCCGGAAATATGCTGTGATCTGCACAAATCAGAATGGTATACAAATATCATTTTGACTCATTAATGACTGGATGCTTAGACAACCTAAGTGAAATATACTGGATTGGTGTGAAACAAGTTACTTTGTGGTTATGTGAACAACCAATTAGAAAAACAATTTTAAACAATCTACTGAATCTTCCGATAGCAAGTATTATACGTATGTTAGGATGCATTCATTACACTGGGGTTTAAATTGCTGATAGACATCCAGAATTCCTAAATTGTATTACGCTTGATGTAGTTGCGTATAGAGAATACTAAAGTCGCTGGTTTTTATTAATGGTTATCTTAAATTGATTAAATACTTTCATAAGTTAGGGCAAACAAGTTGTAATCAATGTCAAGAATATTTATGTTCGCTTACCGGTATTACGGCAGATGGATTAATTTTACCTCTATATTTAACAAACAACAAAGGCAAAGTAGAAAGCTGAAATCTAACAAAGACCAGAATTTTCAACAAACGAAGGGACACATATGTTACGAGACGTTGCTGAAGGATTCAAAAATGTGCCAATATCGAATATCTATGTGGCAAGCTAATATAAACCAAATTCCAATAGTTATGGAAGGAACAGAAAAAGCTCCAGGTTCACAGGCTTCCGCGTTTAGTACCAATGGATCACTAATTTTACCAAGTACAGACATAGGTATAAAAAATAATGTATAGATAAATGAAGTCTTAGTAGGCTATCAAGAAAATTTGATCTAGGTCGTTAAAAAAAATTCAGGGTTTTCTTAAAGGTTTTGATTTAATTTTCATGGGGTATTTCGATGGGTAGGACGTTCTAGTATTTGAATGTACTTAATGGGAAGTTGTGCCTACAATCCAACATGCTGCATTGTACCTCAGGTTTGTGGGTGTTCCATCTTGGAAGTAGGATTAAATTCATTCTTGATAGGTGTTCTAATTAGTGCAGAGGGGTATGTAGGACTTTATAAGTCATTAAGAGGTCCTCTTTAAGCTACCTGTATTTTAAGAAATACAAGTCTAGCCTTGACAGGCGTTCCTTACATGATTTGAAATGAAGTCAACAGACGAACTTCGTGGCTCTTCATTAAATTCGTTCTTCAGTATTCCTGTCCTTCCAAAGTTTTTTACAGCGATATACTGTGTTTCTGTACTCTAAATAAGGGCAAATATAACTGTTGAAAACCACACAAAAGATACTACTGTGAAACTGACCAAAGCTCTGCTTCACAGTTAGAAGTATTAAATTGTCTTTGAAGGCATTTTTTCACAGATAGCAGTCGATTTAAGGTTGCAGGGTACCAAGATGCCTAAATCTTTCTCTAAAAATGATTTACCTCAAAACAAATCATTTAGGTGTACATGTGATTTATTCTGTGCCGCAGATGGTTAACTTTACACTTCGTCGAATCGAAGTTAATTTCTGTCTGCTAAATTTCAAAATCGAGTATTAGCCTATTCTGCTGATTGATGACTACTCCCTAATGTGTAACATCGTCAGCAAACAGTAATGGTTCGAAAGATACTTGTTGAGGTGGGTCATTTATACGAATTAAGAAGACGGGGGTTCCAGAACTGAGGAACACCACTATGACATCCTACAGCCTGAGAAATTGAGCGATTTACAACCCCCTCCCCTTTGAACCATTAATCACCGAAGTAAGAACTAAACTAGACTAGTAGCGGAGGTCTTTAGATGAGACAAACGTGAGTTAACTGGTCAAAGGTTTTTTAGAAAACGAGATATACTACGTCGATGATACCCTTTCTGCCAAGAACGCCGATTAAATTTTCCATGGTAGACAGCGTCGAAAAAATCGATAAATTTTAGGTAGTCGCTTAGCTGTTGCAAATCAAGGACCCTACAATTTCAGTCAGCATACAGAGTAGAGCCATTGCACTGCAGTTTGCAGAGTCATTTGTCAACCTTCTTCGTAGACTAGAGTTGTGAAGGCCAGCTTCCACTTGTCCGAAACTACACCTTTTCTCAGGTTGTCATCAGTTCGCTGTGTGAAGGCACCGAGAACCGAGCTACTTCTCTTAAGTCATGGAAGTAAATTTCATCCGGCCAAGGTGGAGTGCTTTTTTCGACTGTTTCGTTTTCCAAAACCCTTCTAATAGTTAGATTAACTTCCAAAATCCCTGTAGCTCTTGTATCAGAACTCTCGTGCGCGTGATTGAAGAGTATTGATTTGAATGCCAGGCTACTCTGGATGGCCAGAAGCTCTAGAGTATTCACATCACTCTTAGTAGGTTCATTTGAACCAAACAACTAAGTGAATCCTGCTGTGGCTTGAGGAACAGAAGAAGCGTGATAATATAAGCTTTACTTTTTAAAGATAAACGTATTGACCAGTTTATTTTGTTATTGGTGTTTGTCTTAAGGTGTAACCTTTATGCGATATTTTTAGTCTGATAGAAAGCTCGTAATGGCTGTTACTCCGCCCAATGATACCTTTTCAGCTTAAGTAGTTTTAGGGGGTGTAACTGGATATACTTTCAAACCGCTAAAAATTTTGTGTACTAAATAAGGGATATATTGTTCTGCAGCTCTCAGAATGGTATCCAGCTTGATCTGCCAGTGTGCGTCTACATCAATGTAAGAACAAGTTTTCTTATGCATCTATCCGACGGCATCCGTTAACAGAGCCACTTTTAAGCGATTGCAGTTCAGGTGTATGTTATCAACAGGGCGTTTCGATTCCGTCCCTCAGACTAAATTAAAACGAAAAATGACTTGGTCGCTTTTCGCTGGAAGAGCTAGAATTTAAAGGCTGTTCACCAGAAACTCTTCGCTAGTGGAGGTACAATACAACAGTGATGATACCTGAGGGCCTCTCCAAGGAGTTCCTGACTTAGCGTGTTTATATAGACTCAAATCTTTGATAAGTTTAGGCTTCGATCAAATCATCACTGTTATGATAGGCAGAGTCAGCAAAGTGGATTTCTGAGAGAATAAAGTTCCCTAGGCTTAAAAAGTGAGCATTCCCTAATTTAAGAGAACGACTTATTCCTTCTAACATCCGGTTACCATACTGCGTATCAGCATCAAGGTTCATATAGGTTATCCAACTAGGCATTTTTGTGAAGTTCGATAATTTTTGAATATTAAACAGGTTCTTCTAGACTGGAGAATTCCTGGATGTTAACTGGGTGTGCCATTAGACAGGAACATATATGTACTTTTGCTCCACCACCTACAATTATTTCCTGTTGCTGCAGAAGAGTATTGTAATTTCGCTGTCTATGATTTGAGAGGGTCCCAATATCTCTCTTATCCTTATAAGATGATTATTACTTGTGACACTTAGTTCACGCAATTTATCTATCTTGTTTAACAAACTAAGATTATTCGTACACAGAGAGTCGGTTCTTTCTGTTCGAAAAGCAAGATTACTCGTGTGATATCCAAAATAACCAACAACTGTACGGCAAGCCACTGTAAACCAAGTGATTTATTTGCTCTTGCGTCTTGACCACCTTGGCCATAATTTCGAATCATCGGTATCTTCTGAGGATAAGTTGGTCACACTACCTCTCTGGTCTTGAGAGTTTGAGCTGGTATTTTCATCCTTTTTTACTTTTTTCATTTTTTTACGATAACCTATCTTTTTTACTCTTGAAGATTTATGCATTTGTCTCTGTCCCTTTGCTCAGTCTCTGATAGTATGGTCCATGAATAAGGCTTGAAGGATAATCGAAGGGTAATTGAGTGTAGAGGGAGCAGACGTTCAAAGTTAGAGAATAGTAACAAAATTTTCAGCCCTTCTTTCAGGAGGCTTTAGGTATGTTACAATGGCACAAACAACCATCGAACTCTTCTGTGAAACTTGCCAGAGTGAGAGCTCCAGTTATTCCACCAAGCATTACATTTCAGGCGGAGCATAACCGTGGTGACAAGAAATTCGCAGTCATCTTTGTTAGTGCCCTCTACTAAATAATAGGCCGTTGACCGCTCCATGATATATGAATATGAGGAAAGGCCAGGCGTCTTCAGTGTGATGTATACGGTAATTAGGTCTCCTCAACTAATACTGCCAAGTAATAAATATTCAACTAAACAACCGCGCTAATCTTAGCAGTTTTGAAGGACGATAGGTTTAGGAAGGTGGTGTGGTGGTAATGTTACTACAGAATGAGATGTTCAGCTTCAACTTTGCTTGGGGAAATCAGTGAAGTGATGTTCCTTAAGATCTACATCTAGGTGATAGGAATGTTCTTTGTTTTGGAGAGTGCAATAATAGCTACATTGCTTTTGAGACTGAAGAGATGGTCAGATTAGGTGTTAAAATTGGTAATAAGATGTTATCTCCTAGGAAAAATGAAGGTCCACTACCCCAGTTATTAATGATCACCTTCCTATTGCCCTAAAAGCATCCGTTACCCTTACAGCATTTCTAATAAATAAGAGTCGGTTTCGACTCGGATTAACTTACCCTCTTCCAGCAGATGCCGCAACAACAAGATTTAAAAATCAATCATTTCTTTAAAGCCGATGGTGGAACAAATGGATTAAACATTGGAGTAGGGATCACTAGACCAAAGACCCTTTAATTAATATGTCTCCCACATAAGCGCATCAAGAATACTGAAGCTGGGAATATACTAACATCCATGTTCTCTGGATAGACAGTATCAAGTCTGCAAAGCAAGATAAATAAACTCTCTTAATCGGGTAATGCAAGCAATGTGCATCTGTTAAGCGAAATAGAAATATGAAGATTTCAGAGGACAGACGACGAACTTGCAATACCATAGATGTTGCAAGCACAGGAAGATGGCATGAAAAGTTTAATTGAGCTATACACTCCGGATCTACCAGATTAAGTGAGTCTGTTAAATGCTCTGTGATGTTGCAGAATATTACAGTAAGCCCAACTAGTGCAATTTATATGAAGCCCGCTGTAAATGTCTAGCAAGACAATCATTCGCTGGAACGATCAAGTCATCTGGGTAGATTGTGATGTACTTAGATCTAAATTTTAAGTGAATTCAGTCTTTCGAAAATTAATCTCTATGTTTACACATACAGCAGAATCAGTTTGTTCTACCAAATCCAGATTCATCTGACTCATATAAGTCTTACTGATATTTGGGAAGTATAGTCGAAAACTTACTAAAAAATTGTCTGGTCCTGGCATTTGTGGATTGCGCAAACGTTAACGATGGATTTTTAGTTTACAACCTTCCAAGCCCGGTAGCTGTTGGAAAAAGCAACCACGCTGTCTTACATTTCAAGCCAAACTAACGATCCTCGCAGAAAATATCTATTTGGATTATGGTCGCTAGATGTGGGAGAGCTAATAGTCACCCACAAACGGAAAAGTTAGGGGCCCTGCTCTCACCCGAATGTCAGCATATACTAGTGTTTTTTTGTAAATGTTATGATGGGTAAAACCAACCAATCTACTTCTCACTGGATACCAAAACTTTTTCAGTGGCTTAAAATTATAGGCGATCACACCCTAGGAATGCTGAAAGTCAAAAGACACTACTGGAGTAGATAAAAAAAACAAATAATGATGACTTATTTAAGTTCCCTATACAAAATAAAAGCTTCTGCATAAAAGCTGTAAGGGGACCGATAAAATATGAAAATGGGTTAATTAACAAGTTAGTCTCCCAGTTGATAAAAGTTTTTCGCTCAACTGACTTTCCTACTCTGTGTTTAGGTAGTAGGTGTGTTCTCGGTTTTAAAGAGTACAGCATTGACTGCTAGAGACCTGCCACGTAGAAAGTATTTTAGCAAATCCAATGAATACCCAGTTATACATGTTATGTCAAGCACTTAAAGAAGATTGATTATCTCCTAGAACTGTTTTTTCTGTTAACGATCCATTATTTTTGGTTGTATACAAAGTAAGCATTTTATTATTATTATTGTGACGTTGCTCTTATCCTATACTACTGGTTAAGGCATTAACTGTTGTTATATCATTTCTCATTTATGAACTATAGTTAATTGACTGCATACACGTTACCCCAGTTCACACTCACTATTACTGTTATTTTGTATTAATGTCAGTTTTCTAATTGGTTTATGATGCGGTCTGATTTTGCATGTATATAAAGGCATGATTGAAATAAAGATCTGATCTGATCTGTCTGTTGACTCATAAGTCGTTGTTCTTCCTCTATTCCGTTTTGGGACTGGTGGTCGAGGGGCTGACGTGTCTGTACAGTGATAAGCGATTATCAAGGTCATTATATATATACTGCACCAAAACATAACAATTGGCGACGGGGTTAGAAGTGAATCCAACCTACGCAGTCATTGGTCATAAATTCTACTACAATTTGTTATCCAATCAGCATTCAGTGTCGTAAATCGCATTAAAAAAATCAGTCAATATGACTATCACATTTGAGCAAATGAAATTATGTCTACAGCAGCAACAACAGCAATTCCTAGCCTCTCAAGAACAAATGCTCCAGTCATTAATGTCAAAAATTGCTATCCAGTCCAGAATAACTCCCGAAGAAAAAGGAATAGAGTTATCACTCAGTTCAGTTCCAGAATTTATTTGGGATGCAGAAAATGGTCATACATTTGAATCATGGTTCGATAGAATCGACGATCTTTTTCAAGTGGAACATAAACATATAGATGACGCGAAGAAGGTACGTTTATTAACACAAAAGCTTGGTCAGCATGAATATTCTAAATACAAGAATTATATCCTGCCACGACATCCAAGAGACCTGACATTTAATGAAACTATTGACATTTCAAATGCAATATTCTGTGAACCAGCATCCTTATTTCATATTCGTTATAAATGCCTCCAATTGACAAAAGATGCAGATGAGGATTATTTGTCTTATGCAAGCAGAATTAATCTACAAGCCGAACGTTTTAAATTAAATGCATTGTCAAGTGATCAATTTAAATGTTTATTATTTGTTTCTGGACTCCAGTCACCAGCAGATGCTGATGTTAGAACAAGATTGCTATCACGCATTGAGCAAAACGATGACATGACACTACAGATGGTAACGTCAGAATGTCAACGACTGGTCAACCTCAAAAATGATACGACGCTTATAGAGACTAAAGGAATGCTTCATTAAATTGCAATATCCATGCTGTCAAATCCAACAAAAGTAAGAGTGTTCCAGTGAATGATCAACGTCAAACTAAATTATTCAAACCACCTTCGAAGTGTTGGTTTTGTGGATCTTGGCATTTCGCGAGATTTTGCCGTTATAGACGTCATAAATGCAACATTTGCTATAAAGTTGGTCATAAAGAAACAGTGTGCCGACAACAGAATTATTTGAAATCTGGACCACGCATAAAATTTTCTCGTAATCATAAAAATTGCATACGTAGTATATATTCAACATTCACGTGTAATCTTGCTGACAAAAGAAGATATGTAGATCTATTAGTTACTGATGTTCAGATTCGTTTGCAGTTGGATACAGCATCTGATATCACACTTATTTCTAAGAAAACTTGGGAATTGATGGGTCGCCCTCCATTACTGCCTACTGAACATACAGCGCGTAATGCATCTGGAGATATTCTAAAACTCGTTGGAATGATAAATTGTGTTGTTAAATTCGGAGTACATTCTTTTACTGGAACTTGTTAATTAACAAATAGACATGATTCATAACTTGTTGGTATTGACTGGCTTGAAAAACCAAATCTTTGGAAGGTGCAACTAGACGCAGTATGTATATTGAAAGATCAAAATATTCCTAAAAATCTGCCAGTATTAAATGTAACATACAACAAAAACGTCTTAACCACAGCATATTTTTCTAAAAAGCATTCGAACATGTTTTTAAATATTTTGGGATGTTGTAATATTGGTAAATCAACTAATCAATCAATGCCTGTTACCCCATGTGGAGCATAAGCCGCCGACAAGTGTTCTTCAACCATCTCTGTTCTAAGCTTTCTTCCGCCTGGAGCACCTCTAGGGTTACTGCCAGTCCTAAGCCCGGTTAAAGGAAGAGGGTTGGGTATGGGGTTAGCAATACCATCCCGTAAAACAACAACCTTGCTAAAAAAAACGCTAACTAGTAAAAACCTTTATAATATTGGTAAAGCCAGATTATATTTACGTCAAGGAGCTACACCAATTTTTCGTTCTAAACTACAAGTACCCTACGCCTCCATCGATAGAGTTGATAAAGAACTTGACCGATTAGAAAAGCTTGGGGTTATACAGTCTATTACTTTATCATCATAGGCAGCTCCGATTGTTGTCGTTCAGAAAGCTAATGGTACTGTTTGTCTATGTGATGATTTCTCTACTTGACTAAATAATGCTCTATAAAATCATTCATATCCATTGCCATTGCCCGAAGATTTATTCAATAAACTCAATGGTGGACGTTATTTCGCAAAACTGGATTTATCTGATGCCTATTTACAAGTAGAAGTTGATGATGATTTCAAGCCATATCTAACAATCAATACTCATCGTGGACTTTACCAATACAACAGACTACCATTCGGTATAAACCCAGCGCCTGCTATTTTTTAACAGTCAATGAACATTATGATATCAAATCTTGATGGTGTTGATGCTTATCTTGATGATATTATTGTTGTGGGTTTCTCTAAAGATAAGTTATTATTGCGTTTGGATAAAGTACTTACACGAATATCACAATCTGGTTTTCAGCTGCAGAAACATAAATGTGAATTTTTCCTTCAATCTGTTAAATACCTTGGATTTATATTTGATAAACATGGGCGCCGTCCAGATCTAGATAATATACATGCTATCACACAAATGCCTGCACCTACTGATGTGGTGACTTTAAGATCATTCCTAGGTATGATTGGATATTATAGTGTTTTTGTTCCATCTATGCAAAAGTTACGCCATCCTTTGAATCAACTTCCAAAAACGAATGAACATGGAATTGGTCAGAAGCATGCCAGAATTCCTTCGAAGAAATCAAGAAAATCTTATCCTCTGATTTATTACTAACCCACTATAATCCAAAATTAGAGATAGTTGTCGCTGCTGATGCTTCTAACTACGGTATTGGTGCTGTTATTAGTCATCGCTTTCCTGATGGTAAAGAAAAGCCGATAGCTCATGCGTCTAGATCTCTAAATGCTACTGAAAGGAGATACAGTCAAGTAGAAAAAGAAGGATTGGCACTGATTTTTACAATAAAGAAGTTTCATAAAATGATTTATGGTCGACCATTTACGTTGCTGACAGACCACAAACCTCTCCTTTCTATTTTTGGGGCAAAGTCTGGCATCCCAGTACATACCGCCAATCGTTTACAGCGTTGGGCAATTATGTTGTTAGCTTATGACTTTAAAATTCGCTATAAATCAACAATGACTTTTGGTCACGCTGACGTTCTCTCCAGATTAATTGCGACTCAAAAGTTTGAGAACGAAGATGTTATCATTGCTACGGTGTTACTGGAAGATGATATTCATCATATATTGCAAACTTCTATTCAGGCTACACCTTTGTCAGCAATGGATGTAAAATCTACAACTAGGACGGATAAAGAGCTTCAGACAATTATTCGCTATCTTTCGTGTGGTTGGCTCCCACACCTCAACGCAACAGAACGACAATATTTTCATCGACGAGACGCCCTTGCTGTTGTTGACGATTGTCTTATGTTTGGTGACCGTGTATTTATTCCCCAATCTTTGCGACACAAAGTCCTGTCACATTTACATTCTGCACATCCAGGTGTCGTCCGAATGAAACCATTAGCCCGCAGTTACGTATACTGGCCAAACATTGATACTGATGTTATGAATTATGTATTGAGATGTTCGAAATGTGCACAAGCTGCAAAAGCCCCTAGAAAAACTGAACTTTGTTGCTGGAACCCAGCGACACATCCATGGTCGAGAGTTCATGTAGACTTCGCTGGTCCTCTTAATGGCAAATACTACTTAGTTATCATCGATGCTTTTTCTAAGTGGCCGAAAGTACATTGTATGGGGTCTACATCAACCATGGCTTCATTTAATAAACTACGTCAAATATTCAGCTGTTTCGGAATCTCAGAAGTACTTGACTCCGTTAATAGTCCGCAGTTCTTGTCTTCAGAACTTCAGAAGTTTTGTGTTCTTAACAGCATTAAACATATTAAAACCCAACTGTATCACCCACAATCAAATGGGCAGGTTGAGAGATTCGTCGACACTTTTAAGAGAGCGTTAATCAAAGCCCAGGGTGAAGGAAGATTAGAAGAGATACTGTATAAGTTCCTGTTTACTTATCGTTCAATACCAAATCGTGAAATCGTCGGTGAGGTGTCCCCTGCGGAAGCTATGCTTGGAAGAAAAATCAGAACGCCATTAGATAGTTTGAAGCCAAATTTTGCAATGACTATCGAACGTAATTCCAGAATGGAAATACAATACAACAAGAAGTATGGCGCTAAGCCCAGAAGATTCTTACCCGGACAAAAGGTTTGGGTACGTGATTTTCATTGTAAAACAATGGAGTGGGTTCCTGGAGTTATCCTAAGAAACAGAGGAAGAGTTATCTATGAAGTCGGAGTAAGTCATATGAAATGGATAAGACATGCTAACCACATCCGACCGTCCAGATGCGAATACGGCGATGAAGTTAAGCAGAGTACTCCGTTGAAGTTAAACATGTTACTCGATTTGAATGACAGCAGCAATCAGCAAACGAAAGCAGCGGAGACAAGAACAGCATCGTTTCTCAGGAAATCACAAAGAATTCGAAGGAAACCAAACAGGATCAAAGTCAACCCCTATGATAAATCTTACCGATGATTTTTTTTTCAAAAAAAGGGGAGGTGTTATGGCGGGTACTTAAAGAAGATTGATTATCTCCTAGAACTGTTTTTCTGTTAACGATTCATTATTTTTGGTTGTATACAAAGTAAGCATTTTATTATTATTATTATTGTGACGTTGCTCTTATCCTATACTACTGGTTAAGGCATTAACTGTTGTTATATCATTTCTCATTTATGAACTATAGTTAATTGACTGCATACACGTTACCCCAGTTCACACTCACTATTACTGTTATTTTGTATTAATGTCAGTTTTCTAATTGGTTTATGATGCGGTCTGATTTTGCATGTATATAAAGGCATGATTGAAATAAAGATCTGATCTGATCTGTCTGTTGACTCATAAGTCGTTGTTCTTCCTCTATTCCGTTTTGGGACTGGTGGTCGAGGGGCTGACGTGTCTGTACAGTGATAAGCGATTATCAAGGTCATTATATATATACTGCACCAAAACATAACAATTGGCGACGGGGTTAGAAGTGAATCCAACCTACGCAGTCATTGGTCATAAATTCTACTACAATTTGTTATCCAATCAGCATTCAGTGTCGTAAATCGCATTAAAAAAATCAGTCAATATGACTATCACATTTGAGCAAATGAAATTATGTCTACAGCAGCAACAACAGCAATTCCTAGCCTCTCAAGAACAAATGCTCCAGTCATTAATGTCAAAAATTGCTATCCAGTCCAGAATAACTCCCGAAGAAAAAGGAATAGAGTTATCACTCAGTTCAGTTCCAGAATTTATTTGGGATGCAGAAAATGGTCATACATTTGAATCATGGTTCGATAGAATCGACGATCTTTTTCAAGTGGAACATAAACATATAGATGACGCGAAGAAGGTACGTTTATTAACACAAAAGCTTGGTCAGCATGAATATTCTAAATACAAGAATTATATCCTGCCACGACATCCAAGAGACCTGACATTTAATGAAACTATTGACATTTCAAATGCAATATTCTGTGAACCAGCATCCTTATTTCATATTCGTTATAAATGCCTCCAATTGACAAAAGATGCAGATGAGGATTATTTGTCTTATGCAAGCAGAATTAATCTACAAGCCGAACGTTTTAAATTAAATGCATTGTCAAGTGATCAATTTAAATGTTTATTATTTGTTTCTGGACTCCAGTCACCAGCAGATGCTGATGTTAGAACAAGATTGCTATCACGCATTGAGCAAAACGATGACATGACACTACAGATGGTAACGTCAGAATGTCAACGACTGGTCAACCTCAAAAATGATACGACGCTTATAGAGACTAAAGGAATGCTTCATTAAATTGCAATATCCATGCTGTCAAATCCAACAAAAGTAAGAGTGTTCCAGTGAATGATCAACGTCAAACTAAATTATTCAAACCACCTTCGAAGTGTTGGTTTTGTGGATCTTGGCATTTCGCGAGATTTTGCCGTTATAGACGTCATAAATGCAACATTTGCTATAAAGTTGGTCATAAAGAAACAGTGTGCCGACAACAGAATTATTTGAAATCTGGACCACGCATAAAATTTTCTCGTAATCATAAAAATTGCATACGTAGTATATATTCAACATTCACGTGTAATCTTGCTGACAAAAGAAGATATGTAGATCTATTAGTTACTGATGTTCAGATTCGTTTGCAGTTGGATACAGCATCTGATATCACACTTATTTCTAAGAAAACTTGGGAATTGATGGGTCGCCCTCCATTACTGCCTACTGAACATACAGCGCGTAATGCATCTGGAGATATTCTAAAACTCGTTGGAATGATAAATTGTGTTGTTAAATTCGGAGTACATTCTTTTACTGGAACTTGTTAATTAACAAATAGACATGATTCATAACTTGTTGGTATTGACTGGCTTGAAAAACCAAATCTTTGGAAGGTGCAACTAGACGCAGTATGTATATTGAAAGATCAAAATATTCCTAAAAATCTGCCAGTATTAAATGTAACATACAACAAAAACGTCTTAACCACAGCATATTTTTCTAAAAAGCATTCGAACATGTTTTTAAATATTTTGGGATGTTGTAATATTGGTAAATCAACTAATCAATCAATGCCTGTTACCCCATGTGGAGCATAAGCCGCCGACAAGTGTTCTTCAACCATCTCTGTTCTAAGCTTTCTTCCGCCTGGAGCACCTCTAGGGTTACTGCCAGTCCTAAGCCCGGTTAAAGGAAGAGGGTTGGGTATGGGGTTAGCAATACCATCCCGTAAAACAACAACCTTGCTAAAAAAAACGCTAACTAGTAAAAACCTTTATAATATTGGTAAAGCCAGATTATATTTACGTCAAGGAGCTACACCAATTTTTCGTTCTAAACTACAAGTACCCTACGCCTCCATCGATAGAGTTGATAAAGAACTTGACCGATTAGAAAAGCTTGGGGTTATACAGTCTATTACTTTATCATCATAGGCAGCTCCGATTGTTGTCGTTCAGAAAGCTAATGGTACTGTTTGTCTATGTGATGATTTCTCTACTTGACTAAATAATGCTCTATAAAATCATTCATATCCATTGCCATTGCCCGAAGATTTATTCAATAAACTCAATGGTGGACGTTATTTCGCAAAACTGGATTTATCTGATGCCTATTTACAAGTAGAAGTTGATGATGATTTCAAGCCATATCTAACAATCAATACTCATCGTGGACTTTACCAATACAACAGACTACCATTCGGTATAAACCCAGCGCCTGCTATTTTTTAACAGTCAATGAACATTATGATATCAAATCTTGATGGTGTTGATGCTTATCTTGATGATATTATTGTTGTGGGTTTCTCTAAAGATAAGTTATTATTGCGTTTGGATAAAGTACTTACACGAATATCACAATCTGGTTTTCAGCTGCAGAAACATAAATGTGAATTTTTCCTTCAATCTGTTAAATACCTTGGATTTATATTTGATAAACATGGGCGCCGTCCAGATCTAGATAATATACATGCTATCACACAAATGCCTGCACCTACTGATGTGGTGACTTTAAGATCATTCCTAGGTATGATTGGATATTATAGTGTTTTTGTTCCATCTATGCAAAAGTTACGCCATCCTTTGAATCAACTTCCAAAAACGAATGAACATGGAATTGGTCAGAAGCATGCCAGAATTCCTTCGAAGAAATCAAGAAAATCTTATCCTCTGATTTATTACTAACCCACTATAATCCAAAATTAGAGATAGTTGTCGCTGCTGATGCTTCTAACTACGGTATTGGTGCTGTTATTAGTCATCGCTTTCCTGATGGTAAAGAAAAGCCGATAGCTCATGCGTCTAGATCTCTAAATGCTACTGAAAGGAGATACAGTCAAGTAGAAAAAGAAGGATTGGCACTGATTTTTACAATAAAGAAGTTTCATAAAATGATTTATGGTCGACCATTTACGTTGCTGACAGACCACAAACCTCTCCTTTCTATTTTTGGGGCAAAGTCTGGCATCCCAGTACATACCGCCAATCGTTTACAGCGTTGGGCAATTATGTTGTTAGCTTATGACTTTAAAATTCGCTATAAATCAACAATGACTTTTGGTCACGCTGACGTTCTCTCCAGATTAATTGCGACTCAAAAGTTTGAGAACGAAGATGTTATCATTGCTACGGTGTTACTGGAAGATGATATTCATCATATATTGCAAACTTCTATTCAGGCTACACCTTTGTCAGCAATGGATGTAAAATCTACAACTAGGACGGATAAAGAGCTTCAGACAATTATTCGCTATCTTTCGTGTGGTTGGCTCCCACACCTCAACGCAACAGAACGACAATATTTTCATCGACGAGACGCCCTTGCTGTTGTTGACGATTGTCTTATGTTTGGTGACCGTGTATTTATTCCCCAATCTTTGCGACACAAAGTCCTGTCACATTTACATTCTGCACATCCAGGTGTCGTCCGAATGAAACCATTAGCCCGCAGTTACGTATACTGGCCAAACATTGATACTGATGTTATGAATTATGTATTGAGATGTTCGAAATGTGCACAAGCTGCAAAAGCCCCTAGAAAAACTGAACTTTGTTGCTGGAACCCAGCGACACATCCATGGTCGAGAGTTCATGTAGACTTCGCTGGTCCTCTTAATGGCAAATACTACTTAGTTATCATCGATGCTTTTTCTAAGTGGCCGAAAGTACATTGTATGGGGTCTACATCAACCATGGCTTCATTTAATAAACTACGTCAAATATTCAGCTGTTTCGGAATCTCAGAAGTACTTGACTCCGTTAATAGTCCGCAGTTCTTGTCTTCAGAACTTCAGAAGTTTTGTGTTCTTAACAGCATTAAACATATTAAAACCCAACTGTATCACCCACAATCAAATGGGCAGGTTGAGAGATTCGTCGACACTTTTAAGAGAGCGTTAATCAAAGCCCAGGGTGAAGGAAGATTAGAAGAGATACTGTATAAGTTCCTGTTTACTTATCGTTCAATACCAAATCGTGAAATCGTCGGTGAGGTGTCCCCTGCGGAAGCTATGCTTGGAAGAAAAATCAGAACGCCATTAGATAGTTTGAAGCCAAATTTTGCAATGACTATCGAACGTAATTCCAGAATGGAAATACAATACAACAAGAAGTATGGCGCTAAGCCCAGAAGATTCTTACCCGGACAAAAGGTTTGGGTACGTGATTTTCATTGTAAAACAATGGAGTGGGTTCCTGGAGTTATCCTAAGAAACAGAGGAAGAGTTATCTATGAAGTCGGAGTAAGTCATATGAAATGGATAAGACATGCTAACCACATCCGACCGTCCAGATGCGAATACGGCGATGAAGTTAAGCAGAGTACTCCGTTGAAGTTAAACATGTTACTCGATTTGAATGACAGCAGCAATCAGCAAACGAAAGCAGCGGAGACAAGAACAGCATCGTTTCTCAGGAAATCACAAAGAATTCGAAGGAAACCAAACAGGATCAAAGTCAACCCCTATGATAAATCTTACCGATGATTTTTTTTTCAAAAAAAGGGGAGGTGTTATGGCGGGTACTTAAAGAAGATTGATTATCTCCTAGAACTGTTTTTCTGTTAACGATTCATTATTTTTGGTTGTATACAAAGTAAGCATTTTATTATTATTATTATTGTGACGTTGCTCTTATCCTATACTACTGGTTAAGGCATTAACTGTTGTTATATCATTTCTCATTTATGAACTATAGTTAATTGACTGCATACACGTTACCCCAGTTCACACTCACTATTACTGTTATTTTGTATTAATGTCAGTTTTCTAATTGGTTTATGATGCGGTCTGATTTTGCATGTATATAAAGGCATGATTGAAATAAAGATCTGATCTGATCTGTCTGTTGACTCATAAGTCGTTGTTCTTCCTCTATTCCGTTTTGGGACTGGTGGTCGAGGGGCTGACGTGTCTGTACAGTGATAAGCGATTATCAAGGTCATTATATATATACTGCACCAAAACATAACAATACACACTTATTAGGATTTCATGTACATGCTTAGACAACCGGCCCCTGGAAAACAAGCTGGAAACCAGCTTCTAGTTCAATCGACCCTAATACCTCACTTCGTGGTCATATACATTCGATGTCATCCCAGTATTATCGTCCTTCAAATTCTGATCCTGTATTACCTAACCAGAAACCGTGCTCATAAATCTCTGGCTCTTCTAGCCTTGTCCATTTCACGGTAACCTTTTAAGCACTATCTATGGATCTGATAGCCTAGGATCATGAAGAGATAGATTTAACTTTATATATATGTATACGTATATATACATGTACACATTAGATGAATAAAAAAAAGACAAAAACAAAGAGAGAGAAAACGAAAAATTGGAGAAGCAAAAGGAGTTCTGGGGAAAAATTAGAAAGACCCGTATACAAAATAATTTCAGACGTAACTACTGGGACTAAAATATTTGGGTGTCTAGATACCTATCGGTGAAAAAGAAATAAAAAACCAAAACCAAAAGTAAGACATGAGTATGAAAGAGTCAATTCGCTTATAATAGCTCGTCAGGAGTTGCAGATATTAGTTAGTCTGTAACAAAAATTCAACAGGAAGATACAAATTCATCCTAATGCCTATGCGCTTATCGCACGAGTGTGACTGTCTGGACTCAGTAGTCTAGTGGTGGCGTTTGGCACAAAACGGATTGAGTTTAAATCCGACTGTGAAAATCAACATTGGGATGCAGGTGCAATCAACCGACAAGTCACAATTAGGTCAAAACGCCGATCCTGGATTCCACTTGCCAGATACTATCTAATTTAAATAACACTTGTGAATAATCGCTACTTATAAACATTTTTCTCAGGATGCACATATAGCAACGGAGATTTACCAGCTTAAGTCCGTAACACAAAGTCAACGGGGAGGTACAAGTTTTTCCCTAATTACAGATATTAGATATTGAATGCCTAGGAGAGCTTTACAAATAAGACGTTACACCTTGAGTCGAAAGTTCGAGGTAAGGGTTGCGAGTGACATAGCAGTTATAAATGCACTATTAAAATGTGCTTTACTCAGATATAATAACATTTAAGTCTGTGAGGTGGTTCACTTTTTATTTAAATTTTGATCACGTTATTGAACGCCATTTAATTAGTGCAACCTCTGAATATTTTGTCAACGTCAGACGATTCACCCACCAAACTACTTTAACTATTTTTTTCAAAGTGAGAGTGCTGGTGACATTAAATCGTTTTCCAGAAAATGGGGAAAACGTTTTCATCAAATGGTTACATTTGATAAGAGATTCTTTAAAGAGCCAGTGGAAGGTAAAGGCGATACAGTATTTTGACGTGCTCAAAAATTTAGTAAGAATAGAAATCGGATTATTCATTTCAGGATCATAATATGTTCCGTATGAGGACTTATCCATATAGCTTCAATCAATATTATTTCTGGAACCGTGATAAAGTTTCAGGAACTCTTTTATGCATGAACAATATGGCTCTACGTTTTGCGTGTGCTCCTCAATAGTTGGATCCACGAAACATCTTTCATGGACGACGACGACCAAGTTTTCTGTAGAGGCAAGTAACTTTTCTAGTCATTCGTATGAGTCATTCTCAGGAGAACATACGTTTAAACAATTAGGCTTAGTGTTGTCGTCTTTCTGTTTAAGACATATTGGAAGTGTTCCTTGCCAGAAGTTTCGCCGTGAATACCAAAAACCCAGAACTAAAGTTGAACTGATTAACACTTACCTTTCTGTCGTCAGGCTTCCCTCCTATTATATTTTCTTTTCCTTATTGCTGTTTCATAAATCTCATCGACTTTATCGATGCCTCCTGACGAAACTTGTAGTTTCAACATTTCCGCGTATATGTCTAGGCAGTGTTGATGCCACGCTACTTTTGGGTCTTCGCTTACGTTTACAACTGTCAATGCCAGAGTAAGAGGTAGTTGCAGCACCCATCAAACAAGTAGAATAGGCGTTTATCTCAGGTTTAATCTACAGGCACTGAAAAAAGTTCCCGTCCTGGCTGATTTTACTGCCAACAGCCACTATAACGCAGAATACCTTTATCATGAGATTCTCCTGATCATACTGCAGTCGTATTCAGTTCAGAAACTCGGGTAAACATTGTGCGAAGCGGTCCAGGAGCTTGTAGATTACTAATAACAGTTGCAGTCAAATGACCCAGTTTAGGCATTTTTGGTACGAATACGCGTGCGACCTAGACTTTTGAACCTTCGTTTTTATTGGCCACTTAAGTTCGCCATCAAACATTCAAACGTTAAACACTGGTAGTAGCAGCAATTGTTGACAGTATAGAAAAGTAATAGTCGAAAACCAAACAACAAAGTCTTAATAAAATTTGGGGAAGTATGCATTGTAAATTTTGGCGAAAAAGGTCATTTTTTCCCCAATATATTGGGCATACATCATAGTTTAGGCAAAACTACTTAAATAGTATGCTAAATGTCAGTATCAAAAATCACACTGACCACGAATTTTCAGTAGCTAAATGCATACCACAAAAACGCAGTTCAACGCAATCTTTTTAAAGTTTGAACCTACCGTAAGTCATGCAATTCGCCCAAATATCTGCCTTCAATAAACATTTAACTTCACGGTTGAGCATCAAATTCTAATTTCAGTATGAGTTAAGAAGTCTTATTTTGATACGAATATGAATACTTTGTAGAATAACATCCAATAATAATTCTGTAAAATACTTCTAGTTTTCACTTGAGCTAGTAGTATCTGACGCCTGTAAAGTAACAAAAAAGGTGAAACGTCTTAGCGTAAGCTTTATGTTAAAAAACGAATAAGAAGTTTACTGTAAGCAGGTAACTTAAAATTTCTGTAAACCCTTTTAAGTCGTTCTGAAGACAGCGAAAAATAGTTAATGATTATTTAAAATGATCTTTATATGGAATATATAAAATGTTTTTCGTAATATAAACATTTGAGGCTGCACAGTTATAGAAAAACCAGAACTGAAAAATTACCGTTTCAGCATTAACAGTCGACATCTTCGGAAAGAATCGCAGTATAAATGATGAGTATTCAAAATAACAGTTGGGAAGAATTCTAAAAAGGAACAATTATGGATTATATACATTTGTATGTAATTTGTTATAACGCTAGGTATCAAATGAAAACTTCCAGGTTTGTTGACAGTTGATTCATTCTAAAGAAAATTACAGATGATTTATGAAAGTTACTTGGGACTTCTAGTTACTTCCTTTCAAAACGCTTATACATTTTATCTAGGGAATTATCGAAGAATCCCTTTAAAGTGGCATCCATTTGTTTTTCTGTCCTTCTCGGACATGGATAGGTTAATAAAGGTTGATTTCACAGCATCTACTAATGTAGTTTTTATCAACAATATATACTTCTCAGCATTTGGTAGAATCTATGATCCTTAATACTTCGTTTTGACGATGTAATAATGAAGGCAAATTAGCTGTCAAGCTCGGGACTGATCAAATAATTCACCAAGTATCACATCGACGACTTCGTTTTATCCTCCACCATGCGAGATATTTTTTATAGATGAAAATAAAATACTGGGTTACTAATCTTACGCATAATATTTTGCACTTCCAACTCAACAAAGATGAATCCAGAGTGTCTATTTGTTGTTCTTTGATAGCGGGAACCGCAAATGGAAGTAGGGGTATTAAGATTCTCTTACCATGTTTGAACTTTTTCGAGTATGCCAATGTTTTGTTACACTGCCTTCCAATCTCGTTAATTTTGTTTGGCACTTCCTTTACATCCCTCCTTAACTCAGTTACATTACTTTCTAAGTAAGCATATACTACTCATTAGTCTCCGTTTGAAGTGGCATGAAAAATTATGTTGGCGATTGGATATCAGTTTTCATAGAATTACAGAAAACAGCTATATATATATATATATATATATATTACCGAAGTTTATTATGCAATGGGCAAGACGTTTTCTGTGAAGAGGTTAAGTGTAGGGTATTTCACTGCGTAATGCGCAGCTTGCATTTCTGCGATAGTGGAATTGCAGAAACGTCATAGCCCAATAGGCTATGAAATGTTTTTGCTAATTCCTTGACAAATGTTTAGTCATCTTCAGTAAAATACCGGTGGTTAATAGTAATATACTACAGTAACGAAGGATACCACATTTCATGAGTTTCCGATTGGATTGAGTTTTATAATAATTAGTTAATTCATTCATTGGTCTTTGATAGTGACCAGATATTGTACTCAGTTGTATTCGCAACCATGTTTATGCATTATGACAGTAGAACTAACGAAAGTTTTTTTATCATAAACATGTGTCGCATTGCTTCTATTTTCCTCCAACTACCTGTCTATAGTTATATAGCTCCTGAGTCAAATGTTTATTGTGGAAGGCCTTTTTACAATAATTTTACAGATTTTTAATGAACTACGTCGGTTTTTGAACAAATAAATTGTAATCAGGTTGGGTAGTGAGTCATTTGTAATAAAAGTACTTATAAACAATCTGGAACCTTTCTTTACTTCTAAAGATGCAAATAATTGCTAAGAAGCTCAGAATTGTGGTATTGTGACGCTTCATTTTACTATTATCAAAACAGTGCTGTCTAGCGTCACATTTGTTTTGATCTGTTTGTGGTAGTGTATACACTACTATTATGATAGTAGTAGTGTATTGCTGTACAGGAGCAACAGGAACGAAATATATTTTCAATCTATAGCCTCACTTCCCTAGAAGTTTACCTCCATTTTTCTAAAAGCTTGTTGGGTCTAAAAACAGGGTAACATTGTATATTTACTGTTTATTGTGGATAATTCTATCGAAATTGTAACTCAAGTAGTCACTCACTCGTCATCAGAGTTGACATCTAAAGATTAGTAGTTAAACTTGTGATGTTAAAGTACTTGAGTTCAACATTTATTCATTGCACCTTAAAAATAGAGGGATCATAAAAGTGAACGCGGAAGTCAAGAAAATAAGGTTATAAGATCCATGTAAACTTGATTATAACTATAAAAGGTAACGATTAATATCAATAAAGCAAGACTCTTATCGTAAGTACCAACACCAAAAGTAAGTTATTTTCTTTTATTTAAAGATTCTTTTTATCTTCCAGGAAGTTGTAATGACAGTCACCTCGAAGTGACGAAATAGTAAGTTGATCAATATTAGGTAATTTATCTACAAAGTTGGGTTAATGTACAATTTTTTAAAGTTTGTTTCCTTATCACATTTCAACGCTTTTCCGGGTTCTACGAAATATTGTGTATAGGTGTATTTTTGCTATATCAATTTTTCCAATAGCTTTAATTTTTACTTATTTATAGGTTTTCAGACATATGGGTTTTCTACTATCCTACACTCATCAGGGTTTTCATAGTATTGTTTATTAGCTTCTTACAAGCATTACTAACGACTGTAAAGCTGTATCGATTCTCTAATTTCTCAATACGCTTCTGTCACCGTACGTCCAGACGACTATTACCAATGAAGAAAGAACGTACTTTCATTCCACAATATAATCCTGTTGTTGGGAGAATTCAGTGGAAAGATGTTGATCCAGATTACGATTTCAACCAAGAAATAGCCCGATCTGGATACGGTGATATGCTTCACGATTCTGATCGAAATTATAAATATCGAATAGCTATAGAGCACACTATCAAGCTTCTAAAACAACAGTATCCAGACAAACCCATCCACGTGCTTGATATTGGTACTGGGACTGGTTTACTGAGTATGATGGCTGTGAAAGCTGGGGCTGATTACGTTACTGCTTGTGAATCCTTTCCACCAATGGCTAAGTGCGCAGTACGTATCATAAAAAACAATGGGTTTAGTGACAAAATTAATGTAGTACCAAAGCGCTCTACTGAATTAGTTGTTGGATTAGACATGCCATCAAAAGCTAACGTGTTGGTTGCGGAATTGTTTGATACAGAATTAATTGGTGAAGGTGCCTTGGAAACATACAAACACGCAGCTGAATATTTGTTGACACCCGACGCCTCTCTCGTCCCATGTGCTGCTCACGTCTACTTACAGGTAAGCAATGAGGAAACTTCAGGTTTGAAACCTTGAGGTTTAAACTAGTTTAATTATAGTCGTAGTTTTACAATTATACTACTCGATACATCCTACTTGAGGTTGATCAGCATGTTTCATCGGTTAATAGTAGGTGCATATTTTGTCTTAAACACGGTCAATCATAGATACAATCGAATTAGGATCCGCGAAAGTGTCTCAGTACAATCCATTTCACTTGATATTACCATAAGAGAGAATCAATAAGAAACAGCAGCGAACATAGTTACATCAACAACCGTGAAGAACTATGTGGTAAGATACAAAAATACGGTTGATGTTCCAAAAATAAACTGTAAAGGGACCAAGTTTTCAGTAATTAGGAACGGGTAGATTAGTGACGTGTGGGTTATATGGGATGATTCTAACCATACCTAATTTGCTGGGAATAGTTTCATACATCAATCCAGTGGTTTTTATCCGTCTCATTATAGTTTTATTTATTGTCTCACCTTATAATTAATATCTCCTTCTAACCTCCGACAATGAAGTTTTGATTAAGGATGAAACGCAGAAGTATAATCCAAGACCACTGAATTGCTAACTTCTTAATTTTCTATCTCTGTAATACAGCAGGTATTCTAATAAATCGTTGCTTCTAATCTGCAGTTTATTTTTTCTCCGCTACTTATACACTGCTAAGTTAATCCATATTGACCCTGATTATTTTGCGATTTCCGTTGATTTCTTTTACGATTGTCATTTTTTGACACCTGCTGAAATTGTTTTTTGTCAGCGTTATATTTCATCGAGCTGACTCTTTCAACTTTTCTGTGGAGCATTCGGGTACGACACTAAATTTTGCTTCAGAAACTTCCATTTATTTATCAGTAACTGTAGTAATGAAATGTCAAGGAACGTCAAGCATATATTTGATTCATTGTATTTCAGAAAATAATTCCGGATAAACGGGTCTGTACTGAAATACTGACCTCAATAGTTAATATGTTATTTTCATATCGTTATGACTAAATGAATGAATTACTGGAAAGTAGGGATTCGCGAAACTTCCTTGGTTTAATACCAATCCATGAAGTCATTATCCGTTGGTTTGAATTGTATTTGTAGATGTATAAGGAAAGACATCGGTTGACATGGCGGCCTCCAAAATCAACTCAACGCTGGATTCAAATAGACCACATTGCTATCAGCCATCGTTGGAGAGGCTCGATAGGAGACTGCCGCTCGTTTTGGAGCACATGTTTAGACTCAGATCATGCCTTAGTGCGAGCGCGTATTAGTCTGCGTCTCACTGGACGTAAAAGACACACGACAAGGATCCCCCTCAGAGTTCAACTTAATGATCAAAAAGTCAATAATACATTCCAGGAACAACTAAAAAACCAATTAGTAAACGGCGTAAACTGTACTCATCCTGAGCTAGCCTGGAATGATATCCAAAAAACTGTTGAAAGAGCAGTAATATCTACTAATAAACTAGACCAAAAGGTTAGGAAAACTCAGTGGATTTCAGCTGCATCTACTGAACTGATAGATGCTCGGCAACACATCCCGTCTGGTTCTGAACATGATGAGGAACGAAGGCAACTTAAACACAAACTGATTAAAAGCATACGAAATGATCGTGAGCAGTGGTGGGTAGCGAAAGCTAAAGAGATGGGAAAGGCCGCGGCAATAGGTAACAGTAGGCAACTGTTCAGATTTATCAAGGAAATGGGTATCAGAAACCCGACTGTAAGTGAAACTATCTCCGAAAAAGATAGTTCCACTATTCACTGTCAATTCAGAAGATTAGACCGATGAGCAAAACACTTTAGGGAACAGTTTAACTGGCTTTTGGCCTCATCCCAGTTGCCCTTCATCCCCAAACAATCTGAATGGCGAATTAACATTGGTCCCCCAAGTCTCAATGAGGTTGAGAAGGCTATTGGAAACTTAAAGCGAGGGAGAGCAGCAGCACCAAATGGATTATCCCTGAGATATTTAAGGAAGGTGGTCCAGCCTTAGCAGCGTGATTAACTGAGATCTTGGCTAGAATCTGGGAACTGGACGTAATCCCATCTGACTGGTCTCGAACACTAACCACTCTGGTCTATAAGAAAGGACAGAAGTCCTCGTGTGATAATTACCGAGGAATCAGTTTAACGAATATAGTGTCTAAAATATTAGCTTCAATAATACTTAGACGTCTAACTAAAGTTCGTGAAGAGCAAGCTGGAGAAAACCAAGGTGGTTTCAGACCCGGACGTGGTTGTATAGACCAAATATTCACACTTAGGCAGGTTCTGGAACATAGGCACACTTTCAGACGCCCAACAATAGCTGTATTCCTTGACCTTAAGGCGGTGTTTGACTCTATTGATCGTAAGGTTATGTGGCAATGTCTGTCATTGAAAGGCGTACCGGAGAAGTACATTAACCTTATACAAGCTCTCTACTCGAACACCACATGTCGTGTTAGAGCTTATGGCAGATTGTCTTCGGAATTGACCACTTCTAGTGGTGTTCGTCAAGGTTGTCCGCTTTCTCCATTTTTATTTAATTTTACCATGGACATACTTTTAGAGTTAACATTGTCATCGTCTGATTTCTCTGGGGTTGACCTCTTTCCAGGAGATAAACTTACTGACTTAGAATATGCCGATGATATAGTTCTACTGAGTGAAGATGCTGACAAAATGCAGAATTTTCTGACAACCTTAAACATGAATGTAAGCATGTTTGGGATGCGATTCTCCCCATTCAAATGCAAAATGCTACTTCAGGACTGGCTTAATTCGGTACCGAAGTTAGTGATAGGGAGCGAAACTATTGAATGTGTTAACCGTTTTACTTAGCTTGGGAGCCTCATCAGTCCTGACGGTCTGGTGTCTGGTGAAATCTCGGCTCGTATACATAAGGCCCGATTGGCTTTTGCCAACTTGCGTCACTTGTGGCGTAGGTGAGACATTCGTTTACTGACGAAAGGGCGCGTTTACTGCGCAGCAGTCAGATCCGTTTTACTTCGTGAATGTGAAACATGGCCTTTAAGGATAGAGGATATTCGTAGGCCCCTAGTATTTGATCATAGATGTCTCCGAAACATTGCTCGTGTTTGCTGGGACCACCGGGTAAGCAGTGCGTGGGTTAGGAATAGAGTACTAGGTAAATACAGTAAGTCTATTAATGAAGTAGTGAATCTTTACCAGCTGAGGTGGTTAGGACATGTGTTGCGTATGCCTGACCACCGTCTACCTCGACGAGCAATGTTGTCTGTTGTAGGAGTAGGCTGGAAGAAAGCTAGGGGTGGCCAAACCAAAACATGGCACCAATTCATGAAGTCATTGACAATTGGGCTGAGCCATGTTAATAGATCCAGACTACCTGGTTGGGGCCCACACGATGACCGTAACAAATGGTTGGAGACTTTAGATGATATGGCTCAAAATCGTTTGCAATGGCGCAGGTGCATCCACTCTTTGTCTTCCTCCAAATTCTAGTTTTTGAGCTTCTCATAATTTTCTCTTTACTGAATCACTTTTTTTCTCAAATCTCGTCTCTGATATCTATGCCTTTCCATTAGTACTTACTCTGTTACTACCTTCACTTACCCTGGAATTCGGTCCGACAATTTAATCTCTACCAGCTTATTGAGGTATGGCAACTTAAACTTATCTATGCATGTACCAAGTTCTATGTTGTAACTGACTGACTATCTAGTTGTCTGTGAGATGATCGTGTTCGGTAGTCAGAGACACTAAATGACATGACTCAGAAATGATTACTAACACAGATGCATTCACTCCTTGTCCTTCCAGATATTAAGTTCCACTATACCTTCATACACACGTTTGTTTCATTCCTTAATGTTTGACTTTATTGTGATATTAGTGTTGTTAATTTGGTATCTTCCTCATAACGTTGTATAACAGTTTGAACGGACGCATATATATATCAGGTTATATGTTGTACATGGCTGACTGGTCTTGGTGTAACGAGTTTCCACAACTAACGGAGATCAATATTTTACTACTTTCGGAAGGTGAAGTTACATGTTACCAATTTTCGTCACCAAGTACACAGATGTATTCACAACCGAGTATTATTAAAACATAGATCACTACCAATTTTGTAATATTTAGTCCATAGCATATACTATACTTTCATACTCTAATTGTCGATTCAGTCCACTTTTTTACTTTCAACACTAAGTTACTGTTTCCGTATTCACTATCAGTGAGTATTTCGTAATCAGTCTAAGCTATTGCTATGCATTTCCCCTTGATTGTTATCTAGAATGCCTTTGATAACGTGGTTAAGAAAAAGAATATCTAAATCCGTTAACCTGAATCCAATTCTTCGCTAAAATATTTGAATCTTGCCATAAGTTATTTACACCATACGTTTCGTAGTAGTAAAATTCTCATAGACCTTATGGCTCAATGTTAGTGTTTGTGTATTTAGTTTCTAAGATAATATTTAAGAGTTGTATCGACATACAGTATCAAGTTTCCGAATATTTTTATGCCACTTAGGTTGTTGAATCGGAATTTCTATGGTCCCATCACCGCTTATTTCCATTTCAATATAAAATTGATGATACGGTTATAGATATAAAAGAATTTCAACATCCAGACATCGAATCATGTTCTGGACTTCCGTCAACATTCGATATTCAAGTATCAGAAATACAACTAGAAAATAATAAATCGATTTCATCCGATAGGCGATTACGTTGTCTTTTGAAGAGTCCTCAACTTGTTAAACGCTTTAACTTTGGACCTCCTGCTGGTCAGATTAAATTAAACGATGTGTTAGACTTAGAAAGTAAGTTTCTGTTTCTTAGCAAACTTTTTGCCACGTTTTTGTATATGTTGGAATTAATAACAATTCATTTTTCTTGTAAAAGACGATCCATTTTAGAAGTCTGTTTTACAAAATCTCACTGCATACAATCAATGTCTAGATATAGTACAACGTCTTTTAACCCCTGGTATGAAGGCTTATAGAAAGTTGTCGTGTATTTGTGAACTCATATGCACCACAATTATACTGAAATATACCGGTATTAAGGTTTCGCAACCGTTTTTTGTACATCACACTTTGGATTTCAAAAAACCAATTAATTACTCTTCAGTACCTTGTAGTATTTTTTTCGCGCCAACATTATGGCTATTTGAAGACACTGAAAAACTAGAATAAGTGCTTAAAAGAAGATTATAGGTGACTAGCTTCATAAATCCTAACCGTGCTACCTTGACGTGGTCGTCGGGCTTGCCTATTGTGATGAATTAATCTGGCTATACTGGCTGGAACAATCGTTCCTCAAGGTTCTACCTTGTCAGGCAGGTCGGTTGAAGAGCAATGAGACTAAAAGCATCAAATTTAAAATCCAAGGACAAAGTCATACTACCGGTTGTATAGTGGTGTGACGGCAGCAAGGTATTTTCCTCAGACAACCAGCATAACAGCGATGCTACTTTCTTACAAAGGAAGGGCTGGGTTAGAAAAGGTCGACTCTAAGAATGCACACCTCACCTTACTCCACGAATTTCCGTCTCCGGCAGTAAGGCCTCAACATGTATGGAGCTTCAACGACAGAAACCTCTGGAAAAGGCCGTGCGTGACTGGCCTTAAGCAGTCGTTTCTTGAACACTACGTTCACGCTCCCAGATCTTTAAAACCAACCCTAACCCAATTTAATTTTCAGGTGCATCAAGAAGAACCCTTCCACAGTGTGGGCAACTGGGAAGAGATAACCGCCCTCATACCTCTAACAGCATGCAGGATCACCGCCATTTTGATCAAACTCCTTCTTCTATTCCTAATTTTTATTCTACCCCTGCCTTCAAGCCTAAATCACTATTTCTAACTTCTTCCTGTGCCATCAGTGCCAGCAATTCCAGTCCAAGAAATGATACCCGGGTCTTCTGTGGCCACGCTCAAAACTTCACATTGACTCATTCAATGTACGGACCCTGTGTCAAGTAGAGCAGCAAGCCTTCCTAGCTAAGACATTAGAATTCCGCTCCATTGATGCATGTTGTGTCTCCAAAACACAGGATCCTATCGTGGTCATTCACTGATCCTCACCTAGTCAATATGAAACACTTATGCGATACACTCTTCGTTTATCTAGCGACTCATCAGCAACTTCTCGTGGGCTAGCCGGTGTAGGTATTGCGTTAAGTATGAAAGCAGAACGGCCACTCCTCTAATGGACTCCTGTCAACATTCGCCTATGTGCCGTCCAACTAAACGGTTCAGTAAGAATTTGGAAAGATAGGGACACGCCGTTGTTTTTTCATAGTTTCTGTCTATGCTCCCACTGACTGCAGCCCGGATGAAGGGAAAGATGAATTTTACAGAAGACTTTCTGAACTTCTTCATAGGGCTAAACACTTAGACTTGGTACTTATGGTTGGTGATTTTAACGCCCAAAATGGGTAGCTTCAATCAGTCTGGAAGATATTTAGATGGATGCTTTGTGTTCCAGCTCACAGAACGGATAACGGCAACCGTCTTTTGCAACTTTGCTCAGACAATCGTTTATTTCTAGTAAACACGAGATTTAAGCATAAGGAGCGACATCGTCTAATATGGCTACCTCCTGGACATACACAAAGGTGGACTCAAATAGACAATATAGCTATCAGTCATCGTTGGAGAGGCTCAATAGATTGTCGATCTTTTTGGAGTACATGTTTAGATCCTGATCGTGCCCAAGTACGAGCACCTGTTTGCTTGCATCTTACTGGACGAAGAAAAGCCACTGCAGGAAAATCCATTAGAATTCAGTTCAGCCACGAGACAGCCATGATTAAATTCCAGAATCACTTAGGCAACTATGAAAATGCGAACCATCTAGATGGTGCTTGACAAGATGTCCAAGCAGCTGTGGCATCTATCAAGGACTTAAATCAAGATGTCAAGAAAAATCAGTTGATCTTAATGGTTTATGTTGAGCTTATGGACTCACGAAAACTTATCCCGTCAGGCTCCGAACATGATAAGCAGCGAAGAGTAATTAGATATAATCTGCCAAAAAGTCTGAGAAACGATCGTGAGCAGTGGTGCGTAACGAAAGCAAAGGAGATGAAAAAGGCAGCGACGTTAGGTAACACTAGATAACTTATCAAGTTATTAAAAGAAACCTGGGTTAAAAATTTAGGCGTTAGTAAAACAATCTCCGAAAGAGATGAAACGCTTATTAGCTCTCAGTCTAGACGTTCAGAACAATCGGCTGAACACTTCAAGGAGCTGTTTAGTTTGCCTTCAGCTGCTCTAGAACTTCTCACTGTTTTGAGACAGGCTAAATGGAAAGTCGACTTAGGTTCCCCTACTAAAGTTTGGGAACATGACATAATTCCGTCTGACTGGTGTCGATCGTTAGTCGTCCCAGTATATAAGAAAGGATCAAAATCATCCTGCGATAACCATAGAGGAATTGGCTTGACTAATATGGTGTCTAAAATACTAGCTTCTATAACTATCAGACGTTTGACTATAACTCGTGGACTGCAAATTCGAGAAACCCAGGCTGGTTTCATACCTGATCGCGGTTGCATGAACCAGATATTCACCATACACTAGGTTTTAGAGCATAGAAATACTTTTCGGTGCCCGACAATGGTGGTTTTTTCTGACCTGAAGGCAACATTTGACTCTGTAGATCAAGAAGTTCTATAGCAGTGTCTTTCATTAAAAGGCGTACCCCAGAAGTACATAACCCTTGTTGTGGCTTTTTACTCAAACACTATTTGTCTTGTCAGATCTTATGGCGAACTATCATCTGAACTTGTAACCTCAAGTGGTGTCTGTCAAGGTTGCCAACTATGTTCATTTTGGTTTAATTTCATGATTGATTTACTATTGGAAATAACACTTTTATCGTCTAATTTTTTCAGATATTGATCTCCTATCAGGAGATTCACTTATTGACCTGCAATCTGCTGGTGACATAGTCCTGTTTGGTGAAGACGCTGATAAAGTGCAGAATATTTTAACAGCGATAAGCACCAACGCAATCGTGTTCAGAATGCGATTTTTCCCCTCTAAATGCAAACTATTGTTTCAGTACTGGTCTTCGTCAACACCTGAGCTAAAGATAGGAAGTGAAGTAGTTGGGCACGTCGACCACTTCGCCTATCTTAGAAGTCTGATTAGCTCTAATGGGTTGGTTTCTGACGAAATCTCAGTACGAATTCAAAATATTCGTTTGGTTTTTGCCAACTTACGTCACCTATGACGTTGGTGAGATATTTGTCTCTCAACGAAAGGAAGAGTATACTACATAGTAATTCGCTTTGTCTTACTTTATGGATGTGAGACGTGGCAATTAAGTGTAGACGACACTCGTAGGTTATTGGTATTTTACCATTGATGTCTCCGGAACATTGCTGGCGTTAGTTGGGATCACTGAGTTAGTAATAACGAGGTTAGACGACGGGTGTTAGGCAAAGGTGGTAAATCAGGGAATAAGATTGTGAATCTTCGCTGACTGAGGTGGTTGTGACATGTGTTGCATATGCTCAACCACCGTCTGCTTCGATGTGCGATGATGACTGATATGGGAGTAAGATGGAGGAGAGTTAGGAGCGATCAGACCAAAACATAGCGTCAGTCCATGAAGTCAGTGAGATTGCTAGTTTGAGTCGTGTCGGTAGATGCAGACTACCTGGTTGAGGTCTGCGCGAATGCCGTAATCAGTGTTTGGAGACTTTAGGTGACATGGCTGAGAATCGATCATAGTGACGCAGATGCATCCACTCATTGTTCTCCCTTAAAATTATTTCATAACTTTCCACACTCCATCTTTTTTCTCCCTTAAGTTAAACGACATTGTTCCAAATCGCTATTATTACTTGTTGCGTCATATGTTTTTCTTTCTTTAAAAATATTACTTTTAGTCACTACTTCTGAATCCGGTACAGCTCATGCATTTATATTATGGTGGTCTTTACAAATGGAGCCTACAAACACAATTCCACCAATCAGTGTTGCACCCGCATGGATATGTGATCCAAATTCTACTTGGAGAGATCATTGGATGCAAGCAGTTTATTTTCCAAAGACTGCTCACCACTTCACCAAAAATCAGTCATTTGTAATTAGATATTTTCATGATTCATTGTCCATGAGATTCGACATACTTTCTGTATCTAATTCTAATTTTAAAACGGATACCTCTGCAATCGATATCAGTAGTGAAATGTCTTCCTTGGCATGTTCTTGTGATCTTCATCGTGTATGGCCCCGAACACGAATTTCTGAGTTGAATTCATTTGATTATAAATCATTTTCTACTAAGATTCTTAATTCTCTTACTACACTATCACAAAAGTTCCCAACTTCATTATTTAACGTATTAGTCGTCGCAGATTGTACATATTTACCTTTTCTACTGAGAAGAAGCCTGACAAAATATGTTAAGCAGTCGAAAGTAATTCATTTAGATACATCACCATCGTCCTGCTTACTTTTGGATCGTATTTATAAATCATATTCATCATCCCAATCGATTATAGAGAGCTGCCAGACGACTGACAATATTTTCTCTAAACTAACTCTTAATGTTTTCACAAACTTTAAACCATCAGAGTCAACTTTAATTTTAATCGCTGAACCGTACGTAACTTCGGCAGTACTTCCTTGGGATTCTTTGTACTTTTGGTATGCTTTTCAGAGCTTGCTTTCGCTTAATCCAGCTTATTCATCTTTGTACTTGCTTAGCCCTATCAAATTACGCATCTATGCTATCCTGGTTGACTTTGAAAATCTTTGGCGAATTCGATCACCAGTTGGATTCACTTGTGAATCTTTCGATCTACGCCCATTTGACGAGCTAGTGCTAGATGCATCGGCTAAAAGTGACGAATTAATTGAACCACATCCTCTCTGGGAATATCCTAGCATTGCTAGATCAGATGCTTGTATTATTTTTGATATGCTTCTACCGAACAGTTCCGATTTAGGTTCATGTTTCCAGCATGCTGATTCTAAAAAATTGATTCAGTGCAAACAAAACACTCTAACCTCAGTGTCCTCATCTGTTAATGGCATAGCACTGTGGTGTGAATGGCTCTATGATACTCCTGCCACACATTCTCTTAATGAGACTTGGTGGTATGCACCAGCTGCTCCCAGAAAAATCACAAAACCAAATGAACCTATTGTTTGGAAATCTCATGGAACACAACAAGGTGTTTTTCTTTTTCCATCTGAATGGAGAACTAAACTTTCATCTTCTAAAGATTTACTTCAGGTTTCCGCAAGTATGGATTTTGATATTTTAACAGGAATTTTGTCACCGTCATTCTATATAACAGACAGATTTCCAGGGTAGCTTTATTCGAATACACTTTGTTATTTGTAATTAAAATCAAATTATTTTGATGAACATGTAAAGTCTTCCTTCAACCTTTCTGTTTTACTCTGGTAAAAATATGAGTAATCATTTACTCGGTGATTTATATTTCAGACTTGTATGACGCTAAAAAGTGCCTGTAACAAGGGTTCTGCAGCGTAGTTAAATAGATCATGTAACAAGTTCAGATGTGCGTACTCGGCTCCAGCCATACTTAAGTTTTGTGAAGACTCGCGAGAATAACCAGTTACCTAAACCCAATTAAGCGAACGTCGAGCCTACGAGTTGAAATTCAAGTGCTTTAGGAATTAGGTGAACTGCACGTCACTATGACGTAACGTACTCAGCTCAAATTTATCAGATACTTGATTTTTCAGGGTAAATAGATGGGAGATGCTTAAAACTCTTATGTTTTACGACTTATGACTGAGTAAGTTGTATTTACTTTAAGCCCTGTCGCCAATTGTTATGTTTTGTGTAAATACACAATGCCCTAGATGATTCCTAACCACTGTACAGACACGTGTGCCCCGTAACTACCAGTCCTCAATCCGGAATGGAAGAAAAACAACGATTGATGAGCCAAACAGACAGAATCGAATTGTATTACAATCATGCCTTTATCTATGCACAAAATTAGACCACACAGCGAACCAATTAGGAAACTAACATTAATACAGAACTAAGGAAATAGTGGTAGTGAATAGGATAATACTTATTCTCACTGTGGTTTAAAATTAATGGGTTAAGAAATTTTGTTGTTTTAAAATTTTTCTAACCCTTACTGTGGTCCTTTTCGTCCAATGGAAAAATAGTGTGTGATAATTTATCTTATTGGTTTGACAATTCTTTGACGTGGTATAAAATGGAGATACATCTATTGAGTAAACACTTTCCTAGCATTGTGAGCTTAAACTATAGTGGTAAAGAATCTCGTACTGACTATATAGTTGGTTTGACGACAATGTGTAGTGTCGTAACGGAGCAAGAAAACTTATTCTTAACTATCCTATTCTTAGTTGCATTTCCATCATTGATGCACTGAAGAATGCAGTCAGTGAATTTGAAAAAGCGATATATTGTCACTTTACGATTCGTGATTCCTGTTTCCATGGAAATCAGAAACCCTATATTAAGTTTCAGTGCTGGAGAAGTTGCCGGTGGCATCGAAATGCGATTCATGGTCATCCGCAAAGAAGGAAGTAAGTTGCTTACTTTTTTAACGAATTCCTCGCAGGGCGTCATCAAAACGTGGATGCCCTTCACTCATTTTCGCTAAACAGGTCGATGGTTACTGGACTGTCATACGTAGAAATGTGCGGCACAACCACGAATGTAACTCTGGCGTACGACAACAACGCGTGAATGAGGATGTTGTCTGGCACAGAGTTTGCGACAATTCAACCTCTGCTATTTTCAGGCACAGCCGTCCTTAATGTTGTTGACTTTGCAATATGCTACTTTTCGTAAGCGTCTACAGAGCAAGATGTATTTAACATGCGTCACAAGGTATTCTCTAAGTCCAAGCTTCCTGGTAAATACTTAAAACTTCTTTATGTCGATCTGTAGGTAATTCCAAAAAACTGAAATCACATATACCTTCTCTTGGCGGTGTATGTAGTTACCAGTTGAGTGAGGAATCCACCTTGGAATCTATTATTTTCGCGACTGCCAACCAGTTGAATCTAGGTTCACGCTTCCTTGGAGTTATTGGATTGGATGGCACGTTCAAAACAAACAACGAAAATATTTTTGTATATCAACTGGTAGCACTGGATGTTAATCTAATGGCCATCCCAGTTGCATTTAGATTCATCAGATGAGAAATTACTACGATGATGACTCACCTTTTAAATTTCTTTCAGGAAGTCAAGCACAACAGAAACGTGAGGTGTTTCATAGCAGATGATACAGTACCGATTGCGGCAGCGATCTATGCCGTGTATCCTATTACTTATCATTTATTATGTCGTGTGCATATTATCTGCAATGCTATAAAACCAATACGTAAATAGAATATTTGTAATAACGTTATAAATTGTAGCAACTTCAACAGTAGATAGTGAAATTCTTTTATAGACTGATGTATACGAATAACGCTGATAGGTAATTTGTATTAATTAACATAATACGCGTTTACTCGTAGTTTTGCAAGAACTATATCCTTGTTGAAGACATGGGATCCATCTTTTCGTAGATACTTGCAAGATTATCTTTTACCGAAGAAGGCAAAGTGGGCAGCGGCCTTCAGACCTGCAGGAGTACTTATGGAGCAGAACAATACAAATGTTATCGAAACCACCCACAGAATAATGAAACTACATAAATTATTAAAACGAGTGCCAATCTTGCGGTCAATATTCCTCCTTTTACTCCGAATCGGTTATTGGATCCAAGTCCGAGTACAGACTTACAATCAGAAATCGAGAAACAAGTTAAACGTCAGGGAAACGGGATTCCTTCCGGTGTTGCGAGGACGGTTGACTCCTGTTGCATGCCAGCTGATTAAACAGAAACTACGTCTGCCAGTTACTGAGATCATTACAGCAGCAGATTTATCGCAAGTCAGTGACGTTACAGGTTCATATATTGTGGATATGCATCCCGTTAGTTACACCTGCATATTTTGGCAAGAATATAGTTTACCATGCCGCCATTTGATAGCATTGATGTGACAAGAAAATACTTACTTGAAACCTTAAATAAAATATTTCTGCCGAAAACGTCTTTCAATCTTCTTTCGTGATCGATAGGCTTCCACTAAATATGTACACGTAACTAGTTAGATCGATTACTCAATTATCGTTATTGGTGCTAGAAGTTAACGAAGGAAATGTTATTCGTGTTTTTTTATCAGTAAACCATGCGTGATTATTGATGATAATATAAATTGGTTAAACGGATTACTGACAATTGATCATGTATACACTTATTGTTACCAAAGGGCCTACTTCTTCGAATTGAATTCATTGAGATGTATTGTCACAAAAGGAAGCATTCATTGTATTTTCGTAACTAATTTTATTCAACGGTTTACTTTGCAAAGCCAATGTTTACTATACTGTATGATCATCATGTATGCATCATTCATCAGATGTGAACACTACTGATTCACTTCATTAAAAGTTTGTGAAAAGTGGTGAGAAAAACTCAGTAATCTGTCAATACAACTTATAAAATTCTAGTCAATTAGAATAACACTCAATTGAAATGATAACCGTTCACCTGTGATGAATATCACTAAGCGAAAGTGATCACTAAGCCAGTGAATAACAATCAACTATATACTATAAGGATTATTCATACAACTGAACTTGATAATAAATCGTAGTTTTCGTTAACGGAATGATGAATTATACATTTTTCAATGTGGCATGGAAACAAAGAAATGCTTAATGTGAACTGATGGTTAACATAAGAAACTAAGGCTAAATATTTATCGATATACATTAAGCACTGAATTCAGTGTATTGATACACAAAGTAGACAATATTATCCTTCAAGTTATTTTGACGAGCTATTATTGGGACCGCACATAGTTTTTGAGGTTATGGTGATTAGGGTTTTCTGTGCACCTTCCTATTTCATATTTCTTCTCGTGAATAATTAATAACTAGGATTATGGAGTCTTGCAAATACGAAGGAATAATTAACAAGCACTATTTTTTTTATGTGAAAATACCTACTATAAGCAAATGATTCCAATAGATTGTTAAACGTTTGCAAACAATTTACCTTTGACGGTTTGTACCACAGCTTAACATAATCTACACTGCCAAGTTACTACTGGCACTTCTGTCATCATAATACTCATACTAGTAACAAGTAAAATAAAATAATTATAGTAGTGCACATGTGTTTGCCTTCATATTTATTAGTACATTCACTACATTGAAAAGGTAAACGAATATCTCCAAGTTTGTCATATCGATTCGAGTTTAGTTTCCCTAGTTGCATTTTTAACCTGTTTGACTTATAGTGTGGTTACTAACATTTTGTATAACAGGTAATTAGTTGTTAATTGACCTACTACAGCAAAAAAGGAGATTAATCGATGTCAATTGTCGATAATAAACATTCTAAATATTTTATTCATCATCCTTACATGTACTGTAGTTCAGTTGGGTTCTTCTATGGAACTAATTTAATGTCTATCTCCACACACAAAAATACTACAACATGCGTCATGATTGAAGTGATCATTTGATTTTATAATGACTATCACCGCAAACTTATAGAGAATTAACTGAAACTCATAATTAATGTTGTATGCATTGACACTTCGTCGTGACATTTCAATGAATTGTTACTTAAGGAATAAAAAAAAGGTTACATTAAAAATTTCCTTGAATTCGTGATCCAAATGTAAAACATACAATCTTCGTATGTAGAAAGGCCATACAGAATACTGTCATATAATTTAATCTACTGCATAAACCACGTCTTACATTAACTTTTCTTAGTCGGACAGTCTTTGAAATTATTATCCACATCTACGTAGATGCATGCAAATATACGACTTAAATTTATCAAACTTTTGGAGTAGAAATAGACATCGTATAGCAATGTCATAACAGTCATACTGAACCTACATTACTACTAGTAAATGAATATTTACTACTTATTAATTAGCAGTTTTTCCCATTTCAATAAATAAACGGCTACTGTGAATATCTACTTTACTTGTTTATCATTTCACATTTGCAGAAAATTGACTCGACTAATTTCCTACAATCATAGAAATTGAAAATAAAATGACCATATTAGAAAACAATTAACTTCTCTGTTAATCAAACTAGTATTATAAGAGGATTATTGTTATTATTTTTGCCTCTTCATTAACTCAGTTCGATTCCTCAACATGTTCATATTAACTTGCGGAAACTAGAATGAATAATGAAACTTTATTAATCAACTACTAATCAGTTTGAATGATATAAACGAGAATTGTACTATTTCTAGGAAAACCGCCTAAGGTTGACTACATTCAACAGACTTTTATCTGTTAACACGAATATTGAGCGTTTTCCGAAACATTTTTGTTAATTTGATTTTTTGTGAAATTTTGATGACATTTCGCAACCAATCCAAAGCAGATAAGATCACTTTCATTTAACTAATCAGATTACACCATGAGATGATTTTAGGTGACAAAAATTGAGAACAGTATCACGGTGAAAATTCTCTCCTCTTCAGTTTTCAGCCAATAACAATTTAACTATTATTTGCGACAAGCAACTAAAAATTCAAACCACAGTATGTTTAATGTCAACCAATAAACTTCGTCTTCTTGCTGCATTATATATATATATATATATATATATATATATATATATATATATATATATATATATATATATATATATATCATACATATATGCTGCATTATTATATAAATATATAGATTGATGTATTTTTATTTATGTTAAACACGATTATACTTTTCACTAAATTTGGTTAACACTGAATAAGTATGTAACTCAATAATATATCAATTGAAGTAGTAAATGCAGCATATTATCTCCTAACTCAATTGTTCAGTAGTGCTGTTTATTTTCTAAGGCTTGCGGTTTCATTCAGTTGTAATATGTAAGATCGGATCAGTGCATTTGTGATGACAGCTTTAATACTCCCATCACTCCTTAACTCTCAATTATTATGCAATAGATGTCAATTTAAGATTCACTTTATCGTCAAAATAAATATCAAATTTGCAAAAGATACCATAAATTTAATTTAAGTAAATAATGACCATGAATGATAAAATGTGAAATGAGAAAATGAATATGTAAGTTAAAGTTAATAGGAAATAGGATGTTTTAAAGTTAAGTTGCATAAAATCAACGTTACATCATTAAGGGATCAATAGTTAACTAGAAAATGTCTACAATATAGTTACGAGGATACTAGAGACAGTTAAAATAAGAGTATACAATGAATGACAGATGTTGCAATTTCAAAATGAAGGTTAGGTTAGCGTTAGTTTAGTGTTTGATAGCTACGATGCTAAAATTGTGTGTTAAGTTCGTTTAATACATCTATCAACCTGGCAGTATACATTCATCTACTGATAGTTTGAATTCTAATGAAATATTAATTTTCATGACGTTAGAACGATTTAACTATGATCCTTCGTTTTTTAATATTATTTAATTTTAATATAAAATTACTCATTTCAAGGCATTTTAATTTATTACAAGTTCATTCTTCAAAATGTAACTGTCACATATATACGAAATAAGTAACCAAAAGACTATGACTTTTACATAGCAACGGATGATGCGAGAATGAAAATAAAAGTTACAAAGTGATTATTGATGCGTTATTTCATTGATGGTATCAGTATTCCGAATAAACAAACAGTAATAAAACCTTTTGAATAAACTTGCCTTTACAGCCAATTTGATCATTTTTTAAAATCTTCACTGAAATAATTCAGTTGTAGGATTAATTGAAATAAATTACTCGTCTGAAAAGTTATCGAGTCAGTAGTAGTTAAATTGGCGACTTGCATTACTGTTTGATGTATGTAGAAATGTTTTCTGTGTCAACATTGAAAGCCTTATAAACACAGGTTATTCACTTGTATCAACAGTAATTAGTAGGTCTGTAATTTCCTATGAAAACAGTAAATTAGTGATCGCACAATACTGTTCATTGATGATGAACTTCTAGTTTAATAAAACTTTATATTAGCTACTAACTACTTAAAACAATTAGTGATGAAACAAATTATCGTTTATGGAAATTAGCTTGAGATATTGAGAGAAAAAACACTGACACATTATTTGATAAAACGAAAAAAGAAGATCGTAATGATCATTATTTTCGAAAATGTAGTCGGGAGGATAGAGTAACAATAACAGGAATGTGATGTTTACACTACTCACGACCAGAATACATGAATTAGTTCTCTAAAACACAGTTCTGGAAGTTTTTTACTCTTCTTTTGTGGTCCGACATAACAAACTACTTCAAAGTGTTATTCATACTTCCAGTATATCAGGCTCCAAAATACAGTACGGATTATTGTGAATCCTCTTGGCGTTATTTTACTTGATTATGAACAGCTGACTATTCATCTACATATTTCACGTTGACATTCCAGTTCTTCAACAAATAAGCATGATCTGAGCATTATTATTTTCAATAAATAATATGAAGTACTTGACTACTTATATATGAATAAAGCTTCTAATCACTATTTGACTTCAGTCGTCACAACAAAATTTCATACTTATAACGTTACACTGCAATTGTTAATTTTCATATTACACAGTTCTCACCGCTTTCGTCAATCAGCTCAAAACGCTGTTTCTTACTCAAATTTTATTTTAAAAAATATCCATTAAGTTGCTTATCTGACATCCGGAAAACCAGACATTGATTTAAATCGGTCACCCATTCTCTAAAGAAGCGGATTACGCTAATTTGCGAAGCATCATAAATTTAAATTTCTACTCACTAGGATATTACAAAAATAAATTTTTAATTCTATAAACTATTTTTCGAATGCCCAGTCTATTTTAAATTGTCAGGTTGAACTTTGGTAATAATACTTGCGCATTGTTTCGATTTTATTATCACAAAACAATAACTAACATTTTATTTCTGATAATCTTACCATCTTAAGAGGCGATCAGTTGAAGACTGCTAGTTTTTTTTGTCGTCAATACAAGAAACCTGTAGATCTTCAGATTCATGATTATCGATACTCATCGATAAGTTGTATCATATGTGCTCCACTAGGTGTAATAGTCTGACTAATGTTGTTTACATGGATCCCTTCTCATAAAACGTTTGAACTAATGTTGGTTTCTCATTCTTTTGACGGCATTATTAGCATTGGAATTTTTCACCTAAAGCTCAGTTTATCCAATCTACCTGTATTGGTTATTTCAATAAACATCGATTACGTAGTAAAGGTTGTTAATGAGTATCAACCTGTATATAAATAAAAATCTAAATGAATCTTAAATGTAGGTGATTGTAATAAAACAGATTGGTTGGTCTATTTTCAGATGAACACAAGACAAAACTGAATGCAGTCTTAGATATCCGCGATATGCATAAATAATACTGGATGGTTATTTTTATATGCTCATTTATGTAGAGTACAACCGTTGGTGCTACCTTGACGTGGTAGTCGGGATTGCTTATCGTGATGAGGCAATCGAGTTAGATAGCAGTAGTGTTTCTCTTAGACAACAGGCGAATCAGTTACCATTGAAAAGGCTCGACAGAAGACATCTGGTCTTTCTGAAGTGCATGTTTGGAAAGAGCACCTATTTGTTTGCATTATACTGGACTCAAAGTGACCCTAACAGAAAAACATTAGGATTACCCTGAACCATGTAGAAGCCAAGAATATATTTCAGGAACAAATGAAAGCTTGCTTAGGTAGTTGTGAAAACGAGGCTCAGCTAGATAATACTTGGCAAGATATCCAAACACTTCGGCAACCTTAACCAAAAGGTTAAGAAAAATCAACGGAACTGACGAACACCAGTAAGCTTATCCTCTCAAGCTCCAAATATGTTAATGAGGGAAGACAAACTAAATGTGGTGCGACAAAATGTTTACGGAAGTATAGTGAGTTATGGTGGATAACGAAAACAAATGAGATGGAAAAGGCAGCGGAGATAGGTAATACTAGACAAATAAGAAAAATTAGGAACGAAAAGTTAAATAATACTGAGACAATCTCCAAAAAGATGAAATATTTATCTGTTTTTAGCCTAGATGTTTAGCACGATAAGCGTAACATTTGAAAAAACAGTTCAGTAGACCTACATCTAACTTGCAACTAGTAAATACTTCCAGAAAGCCTGGATAAAAATTTAACATTGCCCTCGACTACTACAGAAATTGAAAAAGTTATAGTTAATCTGAGTCGAGGAAGAGCAGTGGTTTCGGATAGATTAACCTTGAAGGATGGTGGTTTAGCCTTAGCAGTTAGGTTAACTGATATTTTACCTAGTCTAGGAATTGAACTGACTGACGTCAGTCGTTGATTGTTCTAGTACGTAAGAAAGGATTAAAGTTATTTCGCTCTGATCATGGAAAAATTAGCTTGATTAAAATAGTGCCAAAAATACTGGCTTCAATAATTATTAAACGCTTAACTACGACTTGTGACCTACAAATGCGTGGACTAGGCTGGTTTCAAACTTAGCCGCTGTTGTATCGACTCAATGTTTACCATTCGTCAGGTTTTAGAATACAGACATACTTTTCAGTGTTCTACATTTGTGGTTTCCCGTGACCTGAAAGCAACACTTAACTTCGTAGGTCGAGAGGATCTATGGCAATATCTATTATTGGAAGAAGTATCTCAGGAGTATATAAACCTTGAGAAGTTTCTTTACTCGAATAATATTAGCCCATTAAAGACGTATAGCAAATTTTCATCTAAACTTGTAACCCTAAGTGGTGCTCATCGGTGTTTGTTTAACTTCAAAATAGATTTACTGCTGGAAATAACTGTCTAAATTTTCATCAATTAACCACCCACTAGAAGGTCTACTAACTGACTTAGAATGTACAGATGATAGTTCTGTTTGGTGAATACGCTGATAAAATGCTGAGTCTATTGATAACATCAAGAAACAGTCCAGGTATGTTTGGAATGTGCTACTTCCTCTTTAAATGCAAATTGTTGCTACAGTGTTATTGTGTCAACACCTAAACGAAAGGTAAGAAGTGAAGTAATTTATCTCGTTGACCATTTTACTTGGAAGTCGGATCAACCACAATGGACTGGTGTTTAATTAAATCTCATTACTAACCTACATCATCTATGGCGTAGGTGAAATATCTGTCTATCAATTAGAGGATGAATATACTGAGTAGCAGTCTGTTCTGTCCTACTGTATGGATGTTAGACGTGATCTTAGAGATTTTACGACATTCGTAAGCTGTCGGCAATTGATTATCTTTGACTTCGAAACATTAATTGCGTTTACTGAGATCACAGGATAAGTAATAGTATGGATAGACGCTAGGCATTGGGAAGGTTTGTAAACCAGCTGATGTAGTTGTGAACCTTTATCTACTGAGGTGGTTGAAATGTGTTATGCATGCTTAACCTCCACCTATACCGACACTCAATGCTAACTGGTATTTTAGGAGGATGGAAGGAAGCTAGATAAACGAGTAAACTTTAAGTATGCAATCAGTCCATAAAGTCAATGACTGCTGGTTTAAGCCGTGTTGGTGGATGCAGACTACTTGGTTGGGGTGCATGTGATTACCGTGGCCAATAGCTAGTGATTCTGGGTGACATAATTCATAATCGGTCCCACTGACGCAGTTTCATTCACTTTTTGCTTCTTGCAAATTATGAGCTTGAAACTACTTCATATCTTCCAGCGAACTGATTCTTTCTTTCTGTATGTCCATGTTTTTTTACTACCATTGAGGTAACTACTGCTGCTGATTTAGTGTTAATTCTGCTGTACTCGTAAGGTATGACAACTTGAACCAATACATATATGTGCCAGGTTCTGTGTCGTACATAAAAATACATTTACTTGGGTAGAGTGGAGGAATCAACACTTCTGAAAATTGGGATGGCTCAACAGAAGAAAGTTCATCCCTTGGTTGGTTTAGGTCGCGTGTTTCTGAAATTTTCAGTCCTGATTTACATCTAGTTTCAAGGCATATTGTGTTCCTGTAGTGAGGCGGAGTGTTTATATCAAAGTATGGAAAAGTTGTGAATTGGAGAGAAAGTGAGCAGATTATTTACTAGGCACAAATAGTTGCCTTTTAAGTGAATAAACATATTTTAAATAAACGGAGTCCAATATAGCAAATTCCGAATATCGTGTCATACTACTTATTAGTAAGCAAAATTGTAATTCTGAAATTTTGAACATGCGATAAAGTAATTGGAACTTATCGTCATACTTTACAAGTTGATTCTTTACTTATTACTAACTATTTGTTGGCAAATATTAGAAGACTATCAATAGTTAACTTGAATGACTAATTTAAAATCAATGCAAAGTGTGATATAAAGCTTTCATCATTTCCTTCATCATTCCAAATGCAATACTCATCGATAATTCTGCCTTATAATAAGTAGTATCAAAAAAACTTTAAAATTTGTTTTGCTTATTACAGTTAGATTTACGTGACATTTCTTGGATTAAATAGCACACGCAACATAAATATCCATGTAGTGCTCAATAAGATTCTGATTATTACAAAAGGTAATTGATAAAAATTGATAGTGTCTATATAATCAGTGATCTCATTCTATGTAGATAGTACGTAACATGTGCATAAATTTTTTTCCAGATCCAAGTGAATAGATGTTATAAACATAAACGGACGAATAATTATATCATTGCTTTTATAAATTGAAAAATAGAAAGACGTTAGTGAGACTTCAGTAAATTCATTAATAATATAAAATCTGTATGCCTTTTCCAATGGACTATTTGCTTACAATAACTTTTCTGATTGGGTAAAACAGATGGAAAATTGTTGAGGGCACTCTGAACTCTCTCCAATAACGTAGTTTAACCAACACTCTAAAATGACACATCATAGTCTAGATTCATTGGTTCATTTAACGAAAATGAAGATAACATGATTTATTCCTTTAGAATAATTAGAAATTGCTGTATTTAAACAATTGATTAAAATAAAATACTAGGCTGTTAAATAGTGCAATGAGAACACTGTAATAAACTGAAGTAATTCAATGCCATTTATGAAATGCTTTTTTTAAAATATAAACGATGACAAAAATATTTTTGACGCTAACACCTAAACAGATAGAACTTTATGGAAAACAAACATTTTGGATATAATTGGTACTTAAAGGTAGGAAATTGTACAGAAGAATCTGTCTGTATATATGTTATGCCGGACCACTAAAGAAGAGTAAAATACTCTCAGTACTGTGTTTTATAACACTATTTCAATTATTCTAACTGTGGGTAATGTAAACATTTTGTTTCTATGATTGTTACATTCCTCTTACCCTATCCTATACTAATATATATATACAAAATATTCATATATTCATAATGATTGTTCAACAAATTGAAAATTTCAGCATTTATAATAATACTATTAAATGTTGTCAAGTGTGCTCGGAGTATGATTAAGATTAACTCACATAAATGTAATGACAGTTTATAATCAAGCTTACAAAAAATTGATGCAGCTTGATTAAATGAACAACTGTATATTTTTAGGGATTTCGAATTCCTAGCAGTTACGTAATAGGAAATGTGTGAATAAAAGCTCTAACTATGTAGGTAGTGAAGACAGTTTATGAAAGGGGAAGAAAACATGATTAAAATAAAACAAAATAAATAAAAAGAAGTCAGGAAATGTGTCGAGTTCATGAAAATATTTCATCAGTTATATTTGACCAAGAAAGTGGTAAAGGTATTACAAATTTTTCCTGGGCACATAGACTAGAGTTGTTAGTTCGAAATCTGAAACCTTCTGCTATTTGTGAAAAATGAATACGGACTCCATCAGGAAACTTTGATGGTAAAGGCTAGATTACTTAGAAAGACTTCAGTTTCTCTACCTCATGACCAATGTCTACTAATTAAGATACAATTGAACTACGTATACTCTACTTTTCGCTTACCGAACCAAGCTGGTAGATATTCATTCATTCGCTGGCTAAATTGTCTGGTTGCATGCCTTGTGTAGCTTTTTCTAAAATAGCAGCTGAATTTATATATGCACATAGAAGAGACAAATTCACGTAACATACGAATTTATTTCAATTTACTTTCAATCAAACCAAACTTTGCATGTCGAGGTAGATGGTGATAGAGCTTACTTAATAAGTGTTCTAGCCTTCTCATTTAATGAAGAGCCGTAGATTCAGAAAACAATTTGCCCAGAACTTTGTGTTGGATTTCAGCATTACTTAGTCGGTCGTCTCAGTGTAAATCTATTCAACAATTCCTGATTTTAAATAGTTATTTATACAATGTTAAGCCTTGGGGAAATTATCTTTAAATTTCATTAAGTACCAAAGCAACTTCTGATAATTTACAGTAACTCGTTTATTTTGATAATTCTTTGCTTAGGATGATATGCGTTGTGATATAAGACATAATATCCCACGACCATGTAAGTTTTTTTAACATGTGATGATAAATGTTCTATTGATCAGAAAATCTATCTAGAGCTGAATTGTGTCTTATACAAAAGAGATTCTACTTAAATTAGTATTGGAATCTTTTATCTAGATTACTAATATTGCTATTGGGTCAGTGAGCCCAACAATAATTCAAGTCATTTCTATATTGTTACATGAATTTCCCACTTGGCTTTAAACTCCCATTGTTTTCAAAATCGTATTCAATCAATAATATTGAGACTATCTTGACTCGTGATTCAACCAATCCAAATATATTTTTCTAGGTCTCTATGACCTCTTGTACCTTAGTAACCAGTTAAACGAAAAAGTACGAATGCTGAAAAGAATATATATATATATAAACACTACCTGCATTCTGAATAAATTCGCTCTAATAAAAACAGAATTATGACAAATGTTTCTTTAAGACTTTACATTGAAACGGATGATGTAGAATACCCTGGATTAAAAAGATTAAAATTACAAGGAAAAGATTTAGAAAATGTACCAGCTGAATTATTCATGCTAAGAGAATTACAAGTGTTAGACATGAGTCCAGAAAGGCAACCATCATTAACTTATAAACTATCAGAACTTCCATCGGACATTGGTAAGTCAATATCCATGTATGTTACTTGTGATGTATCTTGTTTTGGAGCAGTTGAAAATGTATCTAAGATGATAAAAAATATCTACCACTCAAAAGTGTGCCTCGGTCAACACTTGAGACCATTTTTTGACTCATTTAACAGATGAGTGTTAAACACTAAAGTTCAATTTTTTGCAAAAGATTACATTTCGAGTGATTGAATTTATTTCTAACTGTTATCTATGAATATATCAGTATACAATACCCCAACATGCTGAATTGAAAACAATAACTATTAGTTAAGGGTTGAAATAAAATCTTTTTAATGAAAACTATACTTTGAATTATCCTGCGCTTATTCGATGAGTAGAATAATCATCAAAATGAGTAGGTTCGATACATTTAGTGAGCGCCTAAAACATTTTGGATAACCTCAGTTTTAAAAGATTCATTTACTGTTTTGAAGAAATTATTTCACATGTTCTTTAATATTTATGCAAGTTTACGTACTTGAACTGTTTAAATTCACTTAGCATACCACAATTAATTCCTGAGTAATAAAAGATCTACTTTATTCAAGTTTTGTGATATTAATAAAGGAATTAACTAAATTTCTGGGTAAAACTGTTTTGGCTTTCTGTAACCTGTTTCCTAGTCATATTGAATCAAAGTCTTTGATCTACTGATACAGGTTTTCAAGTATGACTTCAACTCTAAGTATTCAAAAGCAGTTTACTTCGATCTTTAGTTTATTATGCACGTCTTGGAAGACTGATAGTAAAACCGAATGATGAATTTAAACAAGTATTACGTGAAGTTTCAAAGTTTCATGGTGACTGGTTTTGATTATGAAATATGATATAAAACTACATAGCACACACATTTGATTGATAGAAGTTGGTTAGTAAAGAAGATTGGAAAACGTACAGCTGATTGCTGTACAGTAATTGTACAACAGAAAAAAATTGTGGCAATTATTCACTGACTAACTTCCGTTGTTAGCATACGTTTGAGCTGTATTTTGATTTAAACAATTAGTCCCTTTGGTAAATTTAATAATCTAACAAGAATGGACATAACATTTCGAACAATCTGATCACATGAACTGGTTGAGGCATTTATAAATGAAATATTAAGGTCAACTGGACAAATTAGAACGTAACATAAGAATATTGTTAATCATGCTCTATCAGGATAGGCTTAGTAAAGAATTGAAGTTCAAACCCCTTTGAGTATTCAAAAACAATTTGTGATTCCACTAAACCTATCCTACTAGAGTGTAATTTACAATGTTCTCCTTATTATGGTTGTTTTCTAATCTTATATTCTAATTTGTCTAGTTGATCTTTATTTTTCATACATAAATGCCTTAACAAGTCTAGGTGTGATCAAACTGTTTGAAATCTATTGCATAAACATACCATATAGCTCTGATAAATTTTATTTTACTGCATTATCAAAGCTTATATTTCGTTGTATGGATTCAATAACTATGGGTCTGCTAATTAACCCATTACAGTAAAAATAACTAATAAAAGGTGCAATTACTTATTGAAAATACTAGCTACCTAATTTTAGAAGGCGATGCCAGTATGTTGTACTAACTGCCAAGTGAAACGCTGAATTTATTGGTTTTTAATCACCATAACATTTTATGTACAATTTTACGCCTAAAATTTAATAACTGACTTTATTTAAGTTAGATTGTCACTGGCAAGGGGAATATAAGACGCGCGTTTCGTCTTATTTTGGACTCATCGGCTGGATGTACCTGCATTCCAATGGTAATGTTCACAGTGGGATTCGAACTCAATATGTGAATCCGTTGACATCAACATTGGGATGCAATTACATCCAACCAGCGAGTCCCAAATTGAACGAAATGTGCGTCCTGGATTCCACTTGCTAGTCACAATCCAACTCAAATAATACTTATGAATAATCGCTATATCGAGACAATCCGCTTTGAATGCACATATAGCGACAGAGACTAACCAGCTTCAGTTCATAACAAACCAAAGGGGAAGATAAAAATTCATCCAAATATTTAATAATTGATGCTTAATTTTTATCAAATTGTTTATTCAGATTTTAATGAATGTTTATTTGAAATATACCAAATATTAAATTAGTGTATAGCGTTCAATAGTTAGAAAGATTAGTTATATCTCAAGAAGCTGAATATTGACGGCGGTGGGAAGGATTCGAATCTCACGTACAGCTATATTGTCACTAGGCTTAACATGAAGCGACATGTGAATTTTTGTGTTTATTATATTCAACCACTTAACCTCAAAATATTGCTTTTAGAAAAATCAGGATGAACTCTGCTTAAAAGACGACTGAAACTTAACCATCTGAACTATTCTCTAGTTACGTATGCACCAGTTAAGAAAATATTATGGAATAGATGAGTTATTTATCCCTCGTATTTTTTTCTTCGGAATTACTCAAAACAAATTAACTACTGTCAGTAGTATACAAACGGTCCACTCAAAATAATTTGGAACTTTTTATTTGAACAACCAAAAGCGTAGATTGTGTGATCGAAAATAAATGTACTCACATTGATTAAATGCTAGAAAGAAGACAATTAGTTTGACAATTTGTAAGTAATGAGTGTAATAAAGTCTTTCAGTGTGAAAACAGTCTTACTAATAAATGACGTAATTTCTTACCGATCTAAGTAAGGAATAGATTTTTAAAATGTGACACTTTTTCTTATATATTCGTCATTTTACTTTCCCCATCGGCCATTTCAGTAGGCGAAATAATTCAACTAGCTTACTATAACTTTTCTAAACACTGTCCAGTATAGCTACATCAAAAAGTCTTTAGACACATTGGGTGTTCAGTACTGCTTCATCTAGTAAACATATAATACAAACATGGCAAAATCTCAGCATTCAACATGATGTACAGTGTCAAAGAATGGTGATATATTTTGTGAAAATCCATTTAATAAATAGCTTCAATGTAAAGACTATCTTATACATTAAAAACTACCTTTAGGCTATTTCTGCCTTGAAACAGCAGTCAGTCTCTTTCAAGTGGTAACGGATAACAATGAAAATTCTTTTTATGTATAATTTTACTGCTTTCATTTCCAATATTGTTATTACTGGTCCGTTGTAGAAACGGTACTGCCCTTCACAATACTCACATTGCTTAATTGTTAGAATACTTTGAATACCTATAATAAATTAGTGCCTTAGGTTATATTTATAATTATTTTGTTTATTCAGTCCATTTATCGCATTATTCTAGCCTTTCCTTCACAACTTATCCAAGTCAATCTAGTAAGTTCTACTAAGTAATTTTAATGAACTAACAGGATTAAACAAATTAAATGAATGTAAAGGTATGGTGCTATCTAACAATACTTGTAGAATCAGTAAACATAATTCATGTAATTTAGAGTTTAATAGTATCATGATTTTTGAATTTCACAGATTTTATAGTTTCATAAATTTCTGCTGACTTTATTTAGACAACCACTGAAAACTAGATTGCTGTTATGCTCTAATATGGACCCTATTTAGTGTAGGTCTACAACCTCATTCGATATAGAATCCAGGACTATAAAAAAATTCAAGCAGTGTTTATTCATACAACCACTGAGTAGATATACAGTAATTTACATTTTAATTTCAGTTATCCAAAGATATTACAAGATTATTATCAATGTTGATCGGGATATTTATCTGACACCAAACATTGTTGAACTTATTTGGTTGTAGCTTATGTTAAAATTACTAGTTATTTAAGTTTAATCGCAGGGTGCTTTGGATCATATTTCATCAATGGAACCTGCTATGGCCATTAACGTAGTTGTCGCCGAATGATTTCTCATATATATTATCAACATATTAAGCGAAACGTTGAAGTCCGTAGAAGAGTGCTTGTGCATAGTGTGGAGTATAATTCAATTCAAGCTATCAACTTGAAATGTTTTCTTCATATACATATATATACATCTAAATGTATTTATGAGTCCTAAATGAGACCACTAATATTCTCCAAATATTAGAACTTCTTCACTGTCGGTTTAGAAAAACAAACCAGTCAATTTTCCTAAATGGTTTGCACTAATAAGTTAGAACTATCTATTTTAAAATTTTGACTATGTTTAGTGATGACTACCTACAAAAGTTGAAAACTGTCGTTGTCTGCATCCAATTGGCTGTATAATCTGTTCTTTTTTTATTCAACAAATTAAAGTGTTTAAGTGTTAAGCTGCAGATGATATTCGAATAATTATTTTAGCAGTCACCTGAAAATTTCTGTAAATAGGACACTGCAGTTCAATAAGTACAAACAAGTTATATCTAATCATTTAATCGCAGTAAATATATTATTAAAATAAAACAGCAGACCTAACGCTAGACTAATAAGAATCTCCTGAATGACGGATGATCGAATATAAATAGTAAATTTCATCGATAACTGAAGTCGACTGATAAGTCAGCGAAAACTACCAGACATTCGAGATCTATTTACCTGCTCCTAGACTAGGATACTTAGAAACTAGTTTCCTACAACTTACTGCGTGAGGTTGAAACTAAAACGTTCAGGCACCACAGTGAATAGTTTATCTTTTAAAAATGCAGTTGGAATGGTTCTCCAATTGTCAGTTCCTGGTGAATTTCGATTTTAAAGCTTTCATAACGCTGTCTAGACTGTATAAGACGATGAATAATTTAAAAAGGGTTAATCCTTTTTCAAACAATTGTCATCCCTTGCAAACAACAAGATGAAAATCATTCCTTTAAAATGCCCAGTGGTAAAGTCCGCAAACAGTAAAGCTGGGTCACATAGAATTGAATTCTCCAGATAACGTTAGTTTTGTTCATATTTTAAGTATGCTTTTATAACATGTGCTAAACAACACAAAACCTAGACCCGGGAATTTCTGTCGACTAACGCCGACTAACCTAACATTTACAGACTATCACTTGAGTAAAAATCGAGACTATAGCTTCAAAAAGATAATTTCATGGAAAACACCCACATTTCCCTAAGGTTGAAATTAATTCTTTTTTATATTTATCATTATCGTCTATAACTCTAGTGAGACGAAGCATTTAAGACTGGTTCTTGTAAGAACGGGATGGAGCGTAAGATCATATTTTAATTCCGTGTGTTTACTTTGTATCATCATCATCAGTTTGTATCAATTTGCCGTAAAGTTTATTTGTATTCTCATCACTTTAGTAGACTATGTATCGTACACATTGTACAAAGTTACTGTTGTATTTCTGAACGACGAATAGTCTTTTTCTGTCACCCGTTTTTTTCTTTTTCCTCTCGTCGAATAAACCTCAGTTTTTTGCTTTGAGTTTAGTTTCGCAATAAATAACAGTTTCTTATACATAGTCTTAACTTCGAATGTGTTTAGTTAGGTGATAATTTTTCGTCTAAATCTCATGCAACTTTGCTTCATAAGTAAACGATTTTAATTCTATGCTATTATAGACTACATGCAGCTGACGAGAACCATAAAATCATCGTAATATGCTGAATTCATTGTTTTAACACTTTTCAAGTTAATAAAGTAAACCCCCTTGATAAAATTACTTTTAATTGTCTTATTATAAAATGGGTTACCATAAAAATTTTTACAAATAATAATCGATTTGATTTGATGAGTTATGTAACCTATTGAGCGTACATATAACAGCAATGCATAAGTGCTTAATATCGTCCATCTAATGTAGCTAAGAAAATAAATGCATTGTAAATAGTCCTGTATATTCGACTAACTGGTTTCTTTAAAATATTCATGTGTATTGAGCTAAATGATGAAATGCGTAAAAGCTTTTAACATTTATTTAGTATAGACAGATATGTCACGAGGATTCCACCTAAGGCCTCTCTAGAGTTGCGGCCTCTCCCAAGCCCGGATAAAGAAGTTGGATCGGGCATGGGGTTAGCAACCCAACTCCGTAAAACAACAGCCTTGTTAAAAAAAGCTAACCAGTAAAAACTTTTATAATCACTTTAACTCTGCCCTGGGAGTTGGAAGGTCTGTTATGACGTCTCATGGTGAAAGCTGAGTTGGAGAAGGCTGGTCGGCAGCCTGTGATTCACATGGGGTAAGAGGCACTGATTGATTGACTGCTTGATTGATTGATTGACATGTTAAGAGAAGACATTTATTATTGTAAAACGGTTAGACTATAGATTGCATACGCATGAAGATCATAGATATTTCATTCAATTGGAAGAGTTGCTATCGTTTACGCATATCACTTGAAGAACCAGTACAATCTACTGAATAACATGTTCCTCCTAGTATTTGCCTCATCATCAGTATTCAGTTAGTAAGCTATGAACTATATCAGCTTCAAAACTTTCAGACTATGTGGTAAGCATATTGTTGGATCCTTACTTCAGTTAACAGATGATAAAACGAGAACCTTTTAATATTCCCTGGCTTATATTTATTTATTAATTGATGTTAGTTTGAGGAGTGACTAGTATTACATTGTTACTAATAGTCTAGGTAATTTAGCACCTGGTGAATAATATTTAACTATTAGGTGGTTATAAGTATTGTGTTGGAAGCTAGGCAAGTATAACATCGGTTACTACTATTCAGTGCATATATCTCAGCTATTCATTAGGGTACTTTGTTAGGATTGATCAGTGTTCTACAAGGAACGCAAATACCTTAAGATCTCAGATACACAAAGTGATGAATCCGAACTAACCTAAAACTAAGCTAAGCAAGATTTTCTACCAACTAACTCTAACCACCTAAAATTAATTCAAAATACATATGCATATAATTATGTGATGGCATTATATCATGGTTTTGTTCTTACACCTAAAATTTTGTGTTTGATATCAGTCTTACATATTCGAAGTTCTCAAAGTTTATGACTTAAAAAATCAAACATCGTTGGTCACATATCAGTTTCTTCTTAGTTAATTTTACTTTCAGTACTTAAGTTTTATAACTACACATGAAAATTGCACACACATTCACAGCACTAACTCATTCAATGAATAGAAATGTGATCGAAAATGCTGAGTACAAAGCTTTTAGTGAGTACGGAAAAAGTTACGAATAACGTTAATAGAATGAAATGGGTATGCATAAAATGGAATGACATAAAATAAATATAGACTACTTAGGTGGGCCTACAGTTTAAATAATATCATTCTCATAAATGTGAGACAATCTTTCTCTAAATACTTTAAGGATTTTACAATAATAGTAATGGTGAAACTCAAATCGGTAAAAGATGAAAAGCTTATTAACATCGAACAACTAGTGATGAGGATCATATTGTGATAGTAATTTTACAATATATTTTTAGCATCTAGATTAACTGATCATAAGAGAAATAGTAAACGTTTGACAAAAGTGTTGGTATATACGCACAATGATACCGTCAAGTAGTCTGAATTTGATAATCTTGAGTTCACTCTTTAGTCACTGAACTAATCCAAAAAACGATCAGTAAAACAAAGAGAATTATAAAAATCTTAGTTAATACACATGAAGAAGATAGAGGGGGATTGGTAACTTATGAGGATGACTATCGTAAATCATCTTTCTTTAAAATGAGTGGTTTGGTTGCAAAATTTTCAATGTCATTCTAAACGTCGTCATAAACAAAACTTCCGATACAAATTGGTTATTACGATTACTTCACAATAGTTCAGAATTATGTTGATAATGTTGTTAAATAAAAAGACAGTGGAATATTTATTGCCCAATTCAGAGAACATAATATGCAAAAATGTGTGAAGGCTTTAATGGAAACAGTTTCTCAAAAAAAAATTTAATATCACTTAGATTTGGACGTGATAGTCCTAAATTTATCTCACGGGTATCCTATGATCACAATGTCAGGGTGGTTTCAGAATAGATTAAACTAATTGTCCATAAAATTATGTAGTTTGTTTTTCCATGACTTTTCTTACGAGACCCACATTTTCTGCTAGTTAAGCTTAAAGTCGACAGAGATTTGACTAGTAAAGTATGCATAAAATCAAGCTGTTGACAATTAGATTACTCTAAAATAGGTATGCAAATGGTAAGACCTGCTTTGTACAGTATCAAATATTTGACTGCCAGAAGAAATTTTTAGCATAATATGTGTCTTAACACAACTAAATCCAGTTTCATAAGTATTTAGCTTGTGAATATTGGAAAACCATGTATAAAATACTTTAAAACAGTGATAAGTGGCCATTTACATCCATCTGTTAAAGCGTATGATCACTCTTTCTGTCATGGTATCTCTTATTTTATTTGATGCATTAACTCTATCATATTCATTCCTCATTCTCCCAAAGGGGGGAGGAAAATTAAACTAAGCCAACCACCGCGATGGTACATTGTTGAGGTAGGAGGAAAGTAAGTCACCGTATCATGTTAGTTTGATTAGAGCTAGGTGGTATTACCACCTAGTAGGACAGGCATAAACAATATACATACTTTTTATGTATTAATGATATTTACAAATTTCAAACACTAATTGTCTCAAAAAATTCATACAATCTACTCTCATTACCCTTATTAGTGTATCAAATCATAAAAAAATTATAATAAGAATTAGAATGAATTGTAAATTATCTTTATATATTCTTAAAGTGCATTCATTCTCATCACCAATTGTAACACGCAGAGATAATTATTGAATTCCATTATCATATAGGACTACTTGACAGTATGATATCTGATAATTACCGTAGATTTCTTTTTGTTTTATATAAGCATTACACTGACCTTAAATTGACGTATAAAGACATGAATTATACAAATGTTGAAGTTAATTTTATGTTGGTAACTACTGAAAACCACTATCTTTGTAAAAGAAAAAAATTTTAAAAACGTATACAGTTTAACAAAACAACAGCTTCATACAATTTGTTATGCATAATGGGTAAGACAGCTCAAAATGGCTATAATGCACAGTAAAGTAGAATTGTTAATAATAGTACCAAACATTGGTAATAATAAACAATGAACGAAAAAATATAATAATTTAGCATAAGAATTTGATATTACAAATTTACCTTAGATAGCACTTGAAATCAAGAAGCAGTGGATAGATGCTTCGACCTAGCATGGGATACCACAGTAACAGGCATCCTTATCCATACCAGGGAATATGAAGTGCGAAGGCTTATTATATTGTAATTAATTTGGCATGGATGTAAGTTCTTACAGTTATAAATAATTTAGTTAAAGGAATCTAAAAGGCGTATATCATTCAAAGTCTCTGGATGGAAAACAATGTTTATTGCGTCTAGCAGCGACTGGATTATTATAAAATATTTAATGGTAAATGGTTTTTGCTTAACTAGCCTATATTTTTTATATTTGTACTTTATCTGAAAAAAATACACTGGAATAAATGGCAGATACATAAAAGTGAATACACAGCTAATGAAATGACCGATTGGGATCTGGACTACGATAGTGTTTGAATGTTTCCTAAAATGTACCTATTGAATATTCATGTTAGTCAATCAGCACAAATATCTTCAACATTTAGTCAAAAGACAACTATCTGTAGGCAAATATTTTGTTAGCATAAGTAGAGAGGTTAGAGAGGATCTGTTAATTTCATATAATTTATGTATTTATTGAAGTTTACAGAGTGCTTATGTTCTAGTAAATAGAAAAAACAATTTCATACACTTTGTTCCCTTTATTATTTTCATGAGAGCAAGAACAAATATTTGTGCAGAATAAGATGAATTCATTTTATTTCGTTGGTTTCTCATCAGCTGCATACAACCTAGAATAATATTTTTACAAAATTAATATTTGAAACAAGTTTTTACATACTCATGAGAACGGATGGAGTTAGTTGAAATCAAGATTACATAAACATGTGAACATGGCTTAAAATGTTGGAGAAAATGCTATGAATATATATACGATCCAAGAGAAGGTACAAAAGGCAAAACAGAGATCAGAGGTCAAATGATTACACAGTAAGAGGTGATTGGAAATATTTGAGAATAAAGTGAATAAAACTCAGTTATTAAACTTTAAATAACCTAATTAAACACGAAAGTTGAACTTAACCATCTGAAAACGATGACGTAACGGAGAGAAGGAATTGTTAAGTTATTGTTTTCATTGCTATTATTCTTTCGCTAAGTTTTTAATACGTTTTCTCTTATGATCAGACTTAACAATTCCTTCTCTCCGTTACATCATCGTTTTCAGATGGTTAAGTTCAACTTTCGTGTTTAATTAGGTCATTTAAAGTTTAATAACTGAGTTTTATTCACTTTATTCTCAAATATATCCAATCACCTCTTACTGTGTAATCATTTGACCTCTGATCTCTGTTTTGCCTTTTGTACCTTCTCTTGGATCGTATATATATTCATAGCATTTTCTCCAACATTTTAAGCCATGTTCACATGTTTATGTAATCTTGATTTCAACTAACTCCATCCGTTCTCATGAGTATGTAAAAACTTGTTTCAAATATTAATTTTGTAAAAATATTATTCTAGGTTGTATGCAGCTGATGAGAAACCAACGAAATAAAATGAATTCATCTTATTCTGCACAAATATTTGTTCTTGCTCTCATGAAGAAAAAACAATGACAGAAACTCGTCGATAATGCTACATGAAATTTGTTTTGTTGAACATATAATAGGGAGGTAAATGGTGTTTTAAGCGCTATTAAATCTCTTCCAGTTGGATATTATGGCTAGGATCAGACCAAGGTAAAGCTTAGAGTGAAGTCTTTGGATTTGGTTATGATTAGATTAAGCTTAGGGTTCTCATATAGGGATAGGGTTGATTAGTGTTATATATATGTATAGGTTTCTTAGTAGTATTTGTTAAATTTAGCACAATCGTGTCTACATTGTATTGTCGAAATTTAATCATTCTTGTTCATTATATGCATTTTAAACTTTATGCATCGATACCACAACAACTGGTTACTTGTTATTCCACATTAGGTTTTCTAGATTGTCAGAGATTAGTTATATAGCATATTGTTCACCGAGAGTTCAATTTGTAATTAAGATTATCAGAAAGCAAAGGTATGATATGCTGAAATAGGTAATAACTACCGTCGTCCGAATACAGTCGACTGTTAATCTGAACGACTGTCATACGGAATTAATCAATAACCTTAAACATTATCGATTCTCTCCATCTCTGTAAATTAATACAGTCAGTTTAAATGAAATCTGCATGAAAATTGCACTGTAGTACACAGTACTTACCTAATAAATAAACAGATAAGTGCCAAACTGCTTGGTAGTGCAGACTTACTACTAAACACTAAATTTATTGATGTCATTAAACATATTTTGTCATATATTCGTTCAAATATATGTTGCCGTATAGCAAATGTTTACTTCTAATACCGTTGTTCCGTAACACTGTGTTTAGTAAATCCGTATGACCTGAGTTAAATGTGTTCCTTTCTGAAGCTTTTCATGGTCTATAAAACATCTTAATTTAAGATAACCACAGCAAATTATCTCATATGTGTACTAGTCAAATGCAACATACAAATTAATGCATATAGCTCCTTTTAGGGACATTTCAGTTGATGTCACTTTCAATCGAAGACAATTTCTCTGTTAAAACTCCTGAAGTAATTGATGCACCAAGTCAAGTAGACATTACTTCCTCGCGAGTGTAATGTAGATGGATAATATTATAAGAAAAATATACATGTTCGAATAAAATCTGGTAAATTATTAGGTCACTCATATATATAAAGTTATAACTAACTTAATCATCGTCTTCATTGTCAATCCACACTTACAATTTGTATGTAATCATCTGTAAATAGATCGACTTGAATAACTTCATTTATCTCGATGTATAAAACTCTATGTATAAACAGAGGTCAGCTTATGTACTTTGATTAGTCTGTTTTTTTTTTTCATCATAACATAACACCTAAGTTTTACTTACATTTAACAGCCTTTATCTAACTTCTGTGACACTTTAATGACTACTCAACTACATATTTTTTAGATTCATATGAATACCTTGACATTTATTGTTGCTATGTCCATTTGCTTATTGTCATTAACAAATATTACTCATTTGTACCCAATATCATAAATCATCTAACATACTTTAAAAAACAAATACTCGTGATATCACTCATATCTATACATAATTCATTTATCACTTTTACATTCATGTAAATACATCAGCTATATTTAATGAATCATAATTCTGACTCATTGTCTAGTTCTATTTCAAGACTATGAAATGAGGAATATTATACTGTTTATTATTAGAATTGTCTAAATAATAATTAATATTTTTATAAAATGTTATCAATTGTTAGATTGATTAAACAATTATTTTTGATCATGTTCATGTATCAATAATTTACTAGTCAATGTTTAATTAACTTTCTTGTTTGAACATAAATTATATATGTGACTAAGCAAAATAAGGACACATTGATTGAAATACATGTATTGGATAAAATAAGGCTGATGGTATCACTATTTTCAATGTACAGAAAGTGTGGATGAAGGTTATGTAATAAGTGTGTAATTTTTTTTAAATCAAAGATTTCATTTCAAAAGTTTGGGGTTATAAATAATTCATTTTTAGGTGTTTGCATTCGTCATGGATTGACAGACAGACAGACAGATACAACGTAGGACCAGGCACATAAGTGCATCGGTCCAAGTTGCCACACCTCAACAGCATAGCAAGATGATCACCGAATTCATAGAATCAGTTACTTTAATGGTAGTAATATATAAAAGGAAGATTGCATATAAGGATATAATATGTAGAGAGAGAGAGAGAGAAAAAAATTAGTTTGTAGAAAGAAAGGTAGAGTAATTTTAGTCTCAAGGTGTACGTGAAGACAAAGAATGTATACACCTACGCCATTGTGATCGATTCTGAGCCATGTCACCAAGAGTCTCCAACCACTGGGTACGGCAGTCACGCGGACCCCAACCAGGTAGTCGACATCTACCAATGTGGCTCAGACCAGAAGTTAGTGACTTCAACGACTGATGCCACGTTTTGGTTTGGCCGCCCCTAACCCTTTTCCAACCCACCCCAATACTAGTCATCATTGAGCGACGTGGTAACCGGTGTTCGGACATACGTAACACATGCCCCAACCATCTCAGTCGATGAAGTTTCATAACCTCATCAACAGATTTACCATTATTCCCTAATACCCTTCGTCTAACCTCATTATTAGTTATCCGGAGATCCCAGCAGGTACGAGATATATTTCTAAGACATCTGTGATCAAATGTTAGTAACCTACGAGTGTCTTCTACCCTTAATGGCCATGTTTCACAGCCGTAAAGTAGAACAGGACGAACTGCTGTGCAATATACTCGTCCTTTAGTTGATAGACGAATATCACGCCTACGCCATAGATGACGTAAGTTGGCAAAAGCCAAACGAGCCTTTCGAATTCGTGCAGAAATTTCCTCAGACACCAACCCATTAGGGCTGATCAGACTTCCAAGATAAGTGAAGTTATCAACGCATTCAACTTCTTCACTCCCTATCCTTAGTTTAGGGGTTGACGCAGGCCAGTCCTGAAGTAACAATTTACACTTAGAGGGGGAGAAACGCATCCCAAACATCCTGGCATTGTTGCTCAGTGCGACCAGAAGACTCTGCATCTTATCAGTGTCTTCACCAAACAGGACTATGTCGTCTGCGTATTCTAAGTCGATAAGTGGACCTCCTGGAAGGAGATCAATCCCAGAAAATTCAGCCGAAGAAAGCGTTACTTCTAGTAGCACGTCTATGATAAAATTAAACAAAAACGGAGATAGTGGGCAGCCTTGACGGACACCACTTGAGGTCGCAAAGTCAGATGACAGTTCGCCATAAGCTCTGACTCGACTGGTAGTGTTCGAGTAAAGAGCCTTCACAAGGTTTATGTACTTCTGAGGTACACCTTTTAATGACAGACACTGCCACAGAACCTCACGGTCAACTGAGTCGAATGCTGCCTTTAAGTCGAGGAAAACCACCATTGTAGGACGCCGGTAGGCGTGCCTGTGTTCTAAAACCTGACGAATGGTGAATATGTGGTCGATGCAACCACGACCAGGTCTGAAGCCAGCCTGGTTTTCTCGTGTTTGTAGTTCACGAGTCTTTGTTAAACGTCCGATAATTATTGAGGCTAGTATTTTAGATGCTATATTAGTCAAACTAATCCCTCTATGGTTATCACAAGATGATTTTGGTCCTTTCTTATATATTGGGACTATTAGTGATTTAGACCATTCGGATGGAATTTTATCTAGTTCCCAGACTTTAGCTAAAATACTAGTCAACCTAATCGCCAAGACTGGACCACCATCTTTGAAAACCTCTGGGGTTAGCCCATCTGGACCAGCTGCTCTTCCTCGTTTCAGGTTAGATATAGCTTTTTGAACTTCAGCTAATGTCGGGGGGCCTACTTCAATGTTCCATTTAGCTTGAGTGGAAATGCTGGGTAATTGTAGAGTAGCTGAAGGCCAGCTAAACTGTTCCTTGAAGTGTTCGGCCCATCGTTCTAAACGTCTGGGTTGAGAGCAGATTACAGTATCATCTTTCTCGGAGATAGTTTCACTTATCCTTGACTTCTTAATTCCGGTTTCCCTGATTAGTCTATAAAGCTGCCTAGTGTTGCCTAAAGCCGCTGCCTTTTCCATCTCTTTTGCTTTCGTTGCCCACCACTGCTCACGATCGTTTCGTAAACTTCTACTTAATTTAGACTTGATTTGTTTTCGCTCTTCATCGTGTTCAGAGCCTGACGGGATTAGTTGGCGAGAGCTCATCAGTGCCATAGATGTCGCAGAAATCCACTGGTTTTTCGTGCTCCTTCTGTTCAAATTACTAGTAGATGACGCTGCTGTTTCTACAGCTGTTTTTAGATCATTCCAGGCAAAATCAGGATCAGCCTGGTTTCCAGAGTTACCTAATTGTGACCCTAACTGTTCTTGAAATTTACTTTTGACCTTCTCGTCGCTCAGATCAATTCTAATGGGTTTTCCTAATGTGGTCTTTCTACGTCCAGTGAGGTGCAAGCAAATGCGTGCTCGTACTAGAGCATGATCAGAGTCTAAACATGTACTCCAGAACGAGCGGCAATCTTCTATCGAGCCTCTCCAACGATGACTGATGGCAATATGGTCTATTTGAGTCCATCGTTGTCTTGGTGAAGGGGGTCGCCACGTTAGGCGATGTCTCTCCTTATGCCTAAAATTAGTATTCGCTAAGAATAAACGATTGTCTGAGCAAAGTTGCAGTAGACGGTCACCATTATCTGTTCTCTGAGCTGGAACACTAAAATACCCGCCTAAATGTCTTTCTGTTTGGTCTAAACTACCTACTTGGGCATTAAAGTCACCTGCGACGACTACTATGTCTGAGTGCTTGGCTTTTTGAAGAAGTTCACAAAGGTTTCTGTAAAATTCATCCTTCAGTTCGTCTGGGCTGCAGTCAGTGGGAGCGTAGGCGGAAACGACGAAAAGACAACGACGAGTGTCCCTATTCCTCCGAGTCCTTACAGAGCCGTTTAGTCGAACAGCACATAGGCGACTATTAACAGGGATCCATTCTAATAGTGCTTGTTCTGCTCTCATGCTTAGCGCTATGCCCACACCCGCCAGTCCACGAGAGCTGGCTATCGAATCGCCAGATAAACGGAGGGTGTATCTTGTCGCATCGCCGTTTTGGCAAGGTGAGGTCAAGTGAATGACCACGCTAGGATCTTGTATGCGTGTTTCGGAGACACAGCACACATCAATCATACGAGATTCCAGGGTTTTAGCTAAGGAGGCCTGCTGACCGATTTGACATAGGGTGCGTACGTTGAAAGCTCCAATGTGTAGTTTGGAGCGGGGTTTCAGTAGACCTGGGACATTACTTCGAGTGTTAGAGTCGTCGGACGTGGTGATACTTGAAGAGAAAGTTAGAAGAGGAAGTTCAGAGTTGATAGTTAATGTAGGAGCAATGATAGGGATTGAAGAGAGTAAATGATTTTGAATACGGTGGTCTTGAGTGCTGTCAGAAGTATGAGGGCAGTTATCACTTCCCGGTTGCCCACACCGTGGAAGGGTTCTTCTGGAGGTACCTGAAAAGGAAATTGGATTAGAGCGTGACCGCAGTGCCCAAGGGACAACTGCTTGAGGCCGGTCACACACGACCTTTTGGTGAGTAGTTTTAGTGTTAGCTCCGTACTTGTTGAAGACCTTATCGCCGGAGACGGAAATCCGTAGGATAAGGCGAGGTGTGCATTTTTAGGGTCAACCTTTTCTAACCCCACCCCTCCTTGTGGGAAGGCAGCATCGCTGTTATGCTGGTTGTCCGAGGGAAACACCTTACTGCCGTCACACCTCTGTACAGTCGGCAGTACGACTTCGCCCTCAGACCTTGGATCTGCTGCTTTTAGTCTTACCGCTCTTCAACCGACCTGCCTGGCATGGTAGGACCTTGAGGAACTATTGTTCCAGCCAGTATAGCTCGATTGGTTCATCACGATAGGCAAGCCCGGCCACCACGTCAAGGTAGCAGCAACGGCCGGGTCATGGATTGATATTGGCTGGAAACCACTAAAAACCAGGCAGCACTAAACAGCTGTTTCGTCCTAGTATGGAATGACTAGAAATAACTAAACTTAATACCTATCTTTATGAAACCACCTCAGTTCCAAAAAAATATTTACCTAACTAGTGACTAACATCAGGATATTTCTGAAGTTATAGTAAGAAGTTGTGACTAGTAAAGTTCAGACATGTCTGGAGTGATACAGTTATCACCAATCGTATTGACTAATCTTTGTGCTATATGAGAAACTGATGAAAGTGGAAATCATAACACTGGGCACATGCCCAGTGATGAAAACAATTAAACTTTCGCTCTGAGAATTGAAGGCCCTGGGTTTGACTCCTTGATGAAATCGAGAGGTCACACTAGTGAGCACTCCTAAACAAGGATGAAACAGGCGTTGATTGTTTCTATCCGTTATCAATTTGGGACAAATAAAAATAATTTAACTTACTACTTGTCACCACAAAACTGCCTCCATTCAACTAAAATTGATTTTTATAGACAATGTCAGTGGATTTCAGCCTAGAAAATGAATAAAAAATATAAATATAATGAAAGTTATAATGTGAAATGGTTATTTTGGTGAACGTGAAAACCACTAAAGTTAGCAGACATAACGACTTTAATTAACAATAAAAAACGCTATAGATAACTTCAGTACAAAATATTCTAATTAATATATTGTGAATTGGGTCATTAAAAAAAAAACTGATTAAATCATAGAGCACTGGATAGCTTTTTCTTCCAAGTATACATCTACTTACTAGTTATTCTAAATGATGTCAATTCATGATGTAAGTGATATTAAAAGCAAACAATCTTCATTGATCTCTTGTAGTTCAATGATCCAATTCTAAATACTTTGGTTGTATTGATTTAGAATCAAAAAAATGTATTTTTCACAATCAGGTTAAGTGATCTAATAACTAATTAGAAAATTTTTAGGGTAGTAGTTTATGTAGTATTAGCTATTATTGATGCATATATTATGAACTTATGAAGAGTTAGTAATGAATAGATTTTAAAACTTATTATAATTGTTACACTTTCGTCCTAGTATGGGACTGCTCAGCAGAGCTTACCTTAAAATCCGCCCCAGAGGCTTCAAGTCAGCGAACGCCTTAACTTCTGCACCACTGAGCCGCCATATAATGGAAGGATTTCCACTTCAATCAATTTGTGATATAGTGCGACGATCATATATAACTAGAACTTATCTACAAAATTTCTAATTGTTTTGTGGAAAATCTTAGTGCTGTTTCAGACCTTGAGGCATTTAACTGTAGGTTCGACCTTCTCATACAGAAACTACTACTACAAGGAATAATAAATTCGTGTTCAAAATAAATTTACTTGATTAGAGAAAACTATCTTTTCTAAAGTGTCTTTATTTGGTAATCGGCTGTTTTTAGTTGTTTTGAGATTTAAATTCATACAACCTATCAAATGAATTGAAAAATAACCAAAGATCAAAGAAATAATACACTCATTCAACTTTGAAGATGTAACCGATAATCCAAGCTACTGAAGGTTGTTATTTATGTTTATTATATTTCCTCAAGAAGAAATATTTTGTTGTTTGCTTGCTTCACAGACTGGTTTTGGCTGGGCACCACTAAAAACTACGGGAGACTGAATAACTGTTTCGCCTTAGAATTGAACTTCCTAGCAATGTACACCCTCATTTCTGTCAAGGAATTGAACCCAAGACCTATAGGTTTTGCAGGTAACTCTTTAATATCGATACTATTAAGAAGTTGTTCAATGTTAGAATCCCCATTTCAACCAATGAAGATAAAATAATTTATCAGATAACAAATAAATAACCAAGAACATAAAAATTTACGTCATAAGCAATCTTTCAACTCAATTCAGTTAACAAAATGTATTTTTATAACAATTCATTGTAGCTTAGTAAATGAATATGAACTGTGTAAAAGTTGTCAATTTATGTGTTTAAGTTAGACAAATAAAAAGACAAGAAAACAGCAATTTTAGTTAGTGATAAAAATTAAGAATTTCATTTAATGAATTTATTTGTCATCCTGAATTTCAGGTTATTTAACTAATCTTAGAATATTAATATTGGATACAAATGAATTGCACAGTCTACCATCAGAAATTGGTTCATTAACACAATTAGAAAAATTATCAGCATCAAATAATCAATTGAAAAGTTTACCATCATCAATCAGTCGATTGAAACGAATGAAAAGTCTTCATTTGGCAAATAATTTGGTAACTGTAGTGGTTTATATTTTCTTTTGAAAGATGAACGACTGAATAATTGATAAGTTTTTATTTTTCACTTATATAATTACTTGTTTTATTTGCCTATACTACAACAACTATGTTATAAATATATTAAGTGACTGGATGACATAAAAATTATGTTACCTGATGATCGAGAGCCTAAGTTGTACACACCTATTGTCAACCACATGATTCACTAATTAGCTAATAAGATTAATATTCCATTTATAATAGATTTATAGGTATAACAGCAACTTTTAACGCTTTTTCTTGATGAAATCAATTAATGAATTATATATATTATAAGATTATTGAACAGTGTACTTGAAACGAAGGTATTTTTTTTAAATAGTATTACAAAGGTGACAATACTTTCTCTATACACTAAGTTTAACATAACGAGTATTTTAAGTCATTTTTCCATTTATTCAATTGGTGAATGGTGAATATTAGGATGCAATTTTTCCTGAACATTTTATTTCAAACTCATTAAGTTATCTGCAGCTGCTAAGTGTAGCGTAATCCTGTACAGAGAATGAAAAATCTAATTACTAAAAACTTTTGGCTTAAAGTGAAAATACACTCTAAAATGCAGCAGCCCATTAAATGAACAGAAGAATGACCATATTTGACAGTCATGGTATACCTACGGAACTATGAAAGAAGTGGAGATAACGTCCACTAAAAGAGTAGGAAATAATCTATAAAGAATTTAAATAATCAATCATCATTTTATTAACAGAAAATAACTATAAGATTCATTACCGAAATCCTAATGAGATCAGTATACTTTCGCATTACTTCTCTCCAGAGTGAAATAGGTAACATTAAATTATTTACTAAATTTGAATATGTATGCCAGATAGTGTTGACCTAGTAGTTTAAGGATGTCTTTGAATCTATCCTCTTGATTTCTTTTAATATTTCTGCTTGTTTTTACTTAAAATGAAAATTGTCATTCACACTTAATCAGTGTATGATAAAATCATGATTGTCTGATATTCTGATGGAAATTATGTTGTACACAAATAATGTTTACAAGTTTCTCATGTAAACAAAACATAATATTTTAAGTGATTACATATGACTCATATATACTATTAAGTGGACACCCTGGATTAGTTTAATTCAGACCAGATTCATATTTGCGTCACTACAGTATCGATCATTTAAACAATAGTAGTTACTGAACATTGATATATATATATATATATATATATATATATATATATATTACCGAAGGCCTGGAAACCTTTGTTTATCAATTCTTGAAAATTATTTGAACTTTCGCCTGTATCACAATCTTAACTTTATACTAGTACGAATTTATTTCAAATACTAAGAATGAACAACAAAATTAATTTCAAATAATAAAACGATAGATAATTCACATATGAAACTATTTAAATAAAAAGATGGTAATAATAAGGCTAAGGTTACCTACAAAGTCCTAGGTATTCAATAAGTTTGTTATATCTAGTATTTTTGATCAATTTTTTTCATCATTTAATAAGTGAATGATATATCATAGAGTGTAATTCTAATTAAAGTTTTCATTTCATGTGTCTGGATGTATTATCAACTATAATGCAGCCAAATATACTGGATGAAAAAGTGAATGTATTAGAAGTTCGAGCTACACTTGAAGCTTATAATGAAAACTGTATTCATGTATGCAACAGTTACTTATTAAGTGAATAGAAATATGGCTTATTAGACGTTGAAAACGTTTAGAGCAGCTTCATCCTTAATAAATTAACTGTTTTTGACTTAAAATTTTTAATTTATCTGAATTGTATTCACTTTAAACTAAGACGGTAAGCTAATTAAATTTACTACATGGAATACTATTTCTGTAAATACAAACTCATTCATACTGGTTAAAATTTATCATTATTTTTCAATGTCATGTAACAATTTTCTATATGATATTATGATCGGTATAATGAAGAATACTGATCGTGGTTAGTAGAATGATGAATTCAATATAGAATGAAATTACGCAAAGAAACTGACATTCCGGGCACCTTAAGAAGATTGATTATTTTCGAGAGCTATTTATCTGTAGACTATTTCAATATTTTTTATTATATTCAAGGTGAACAATTTATTTCTATTATCATTCAGTTCCCCCTGTACTACCCTTCCATTTGGTACATTAACTCTTATTATGTCATTTTTCATTGATGAATTATGGTTAATCAATTGTGTATACAAACTCCACTTCAAGTTCATTATTACTCCTGTTTTGTAATAATGTTAGTTTCCTGATTGGTTGACTATATGGTCTGGTTTTATGTATATATAAACTAATGTATAAAATATGATTCCATTCTATCTGGTTGATCTGTCGGCTCGTGTTCTTCTTATTCCGGCTTGGGACTAAGTAGGCATATGGCAGACGAGTAATTATCGACTAGGCACACCTTATTGGCATTAGGTCAACCAACCAACATGTCTCGCGTCATAACAGATATATATGACCATCAAACCTAAAATCAGACTCACGTTGTCTCTTTCCATAATTCTGTAGGATGATATTACAACAAGATGATGGACGTGTATTTCGCAATTAGTTGATTGGACATTTAGTTCGTAATAACTAATCTTCAACTACGAAACTTTCTATGTATCTTAACGTTATATTTATGTAGTTCTTAATTTACTTATTCGGGCAATCAATAGAGTTATTTATTACTAGTTAATGACTATTAACTACATAACATAGTAAGATAATTTATTGAAACAACACTTAATGCGGAATATCCTTATTTTAAACAAAGTTTACTTATCTTGAAATTGTAGAAGTACATCGTAATGAGTCATTTGAAGTATGACTCTTTAGTTTATAGAATACAAAACACTTTGAAAATAAAATAATGAATCAAATTTTCCGTTTTGACATTTTTTTACAGGTTACTTTGAACGTTTCTAATATTTAGTCTCAAATAGTGACATGCTAGTCTTTTCGGCGTTTTTTTGCAGTTCTCTAATACAATGAAGTAATGCCAACAAGTTCTAGTCATGAAAATTTGTTGATATCTTATAATAGTTTTTCAAAAATAAATAACTGAGCTATTGATATGTTTATCAAAATACAAGTTTATTTTATTGAATAAAAGAAATCGAACACTGAACCAAAAATTAAGTTCACATATATATTTTTTGTGGTTAAAAATAAGAATCCGTGTCCAACTTATATTTTCTACCAGTTAGTACTATTCAGTAAGGAGTATCCCATTCATCCTCATAAATAAACTGATGTCATCTATGATATTACAGCACACATAACTTACCTTCACATTAATACTTGAATAAATATGTCACGACTAAATTTATGTAGGACTGGAATTTTTATAATTAGCAGCCTCTTAAATTTTCACATACAACTTGTTGACCAGTTTCAACTGACCGTGGCAACAAATACTAGTCAATAACGGTAGTGGATATTATGAGAAATTGTAAACCCTTAAGGATATTTTTGTAGTTAAAATGTTTAATTGAGAATAACTTTATTTATAGATAATTGCATCGGTTGTTATGCTGCCGTAAAACATTAATCACTGCACAATTATTCCATTCTATGATGAGATTCCTTGTCAGTAGTATTTCAACTGATGTCATTTTATGAATAATACCATCTATATCTTCTAAAAACTATTTTTAGCAAATGTTACTAGATACGACATATATTACTGTATCATAGGCGGATTTTATCAATAATCACGTCAAAAGGAAGACAGAGTTTAAAATAAGTGAATTCACTTATAATCTTCTGGTACAACTCAATTTAATATCATCTGTACAGTCGTTTGTTTAGGCAACATGTTATCTGAAAGTTATGTTGGAATTTAAATGTAAGAGTGGAAATGTAACCGACAAAATTTTTTCATGAATTACACATAAAAAATGTTGAAAGTTTTGTATCAATATTCAATAGCTTAAAGTCGCTACATTTTACTTTGATAATGTATTAAGTAACTGGTTATTTTATTTAACATCGTAAACAGTATTGTGAGAATGACTACTTGAACAAGGCGATTACTCGTTTGGTGAAAATAGAGAACGACATAGATAATATGTACATTACTTTTATTTATCTATTTGCGTGTTCTTTCAGTTTCACGGTCAATGTTGGCTGTAAGCTTACTTCCACTGGTTGTCTTTATTTCCCTAAGTATTATGATCAGGATTCGCTCGCTGCAACGTCGCAACCCACTTTATATATAGTTTCCAATTCACGCGACGTTCCATTACCTACTACTTATGGACGACCATATGAGTAGTGTCCACCACAGTATTAGTTTATCAATTAAAAACGTATTCATATTTACTTAACGTTGACTTACAATATACATTTATTGTATCATAAGTAAAAGAGCCCATTTAAACTTGAAATTACCACAATCCTTCTACATTACAATTTCCATTTTTATTAAATTTGAATTATATGCCAAAACATTTCTTTAAAATTACTAATTATTTCAGACATTCTGTCTGTTTATCCATCTATCTATCTGTCTGTACATCACTCTAGGTAAAATAATTGATCGTAAATAATAAAAAAAACTAGACTGAAAATATAAAAAAATTATCAGTAAACAATCACAGTTAATAATTATATCGATGATTCATTCTATTTGTTAATTGCATCCAACACTTCATCAATACACTATAAATAATCTTATAAATTGATTATTCTTTTGTATCCATTTACAATGAGATGATACAATATTCAAATAATCAATACTCTTTATTCAATACGTAAATAATAATTGTTTTTTTTTTTCATTTTTGAAAAATCTAATAATTTCAACACTATAATTATAATATGAAATGTAACTTGATTATTCAGTTAGTAGTTAAGTTAATCTTATGTATTCATTTGAATGAGTTTGAATTTTTTTAGAAGTAAATTTCAGTTATCTTATAATTACTTGGTATTAAATGGAATATTCATAGACTGAAGTTAATAAAGTAAATAATTAATAAAATATCCTTGAGGTTATTTTCAAAAAATTTCAATGTTCAATAAGTATGTTGTATCTAGGATTTGAGGTTATTTTTATAAGTTCTTTAGGTGGAATGAATTGACTACTTCATTGATTTTAAAAGTTTAATCAGTTCTGGTGGGTTGGTGATACAGAAAGTTGGCTTGATTTTTACCGGCTTGCATCACTTGTTGCGTAAGTGAGATATTTGTCTTTTAACGAAAATACGAATATACTACGCTGTAGTCGGCTTTATAGTAACCTATAGATGTGAAATATGGTCTATTAAAATAGAAAGTATGCATAGGCTAAAGGTCACTGATTATAGGTGTCTTCGAAGCAATGCTAAAATATTATTGAATGACCGAGTAAGCGTTTACGGAGTTAGACAGAAAGTACCAACAAATGGTGGAAAGTCAGCCGATGAAGTTATGAACTGCTATTAACTGAGGTGACTTGGATGTATATTTTGTATACCAAACCATTATCTATTTCGTCTGTGCTTGCTGTTATAAGAATAGGACTGAAGAAAGATAATGATGTCCAAACTAAGATATTGCACCAGTCTATGAAATCATTGACTGTTGGTCTGAGTTGTACCAATAGATGCTAATGTGGTATGAAGACTTAGGCGCATGGATAAATGTACCAGATTTTACATTGAACAAGATTAACTGAATTAACAGGCGAATGTCCAATATTAGAGTACATTTATTTCATTTCAAAAATCTAAATTCATTCACAACTGTTACATATGAACACCATAGTGAAGCGCAGCTCTTCCCACACAGTAAAACGAAGCATAAAAGTGGTGAAAATTCTTGCCTGAAATGAAATCTTTATGAAACTTGTACACAAATACGTGACAACTACTCAGTAAATAAACGTAAACATGATCGAAATTACCGGAAAATATTTAATTAAAAACACTGATAAAAGTCAATCACCTTTTCGTATATGTGATGTAAGTTTAAAAATTCGACTATTGTAAATCAAGAAAGACAAATTTTGAAGTGCCATATATATCTATAATATTACGTTCTCTGTTCCTCTCATTTCATTCTACTTTTTATTCTTTTTATTCAAAAAAAAACTAATAACAACAGTTTGCTGAATTTCCTAAACCAATATTGAAATTGACAAAGTTAGAATTCTTAGATTTAAGCAGCAATTATTTAGAATCGTTACCATCAGCAATAACTGAACTGACAAATTTAGAAAGTTTATTATTATTTGACAATCGTTTGACAAGTTTACCTGAAGATATTGGTGGATTACGCAATATTCGGTGTTTATGGTTAGGTGACAATCGACTGGAAAGTTTACCACAATCAATTGTTGAACTACGTGGATTAATATGGTCACCCTTATTGTCTCCTAGTACAACTGTTGGCGGTAATCCATTAAAAGATCCACCTATTAAAGTAAGAATTTTATTTATTTATTTAAGAACATAAATGCTTATATAGTATGAAATCAAGATGCTCTACACAAATGGATCGATAATACTAAGGCGGAAAGTGTAGCACAATCAATAATGAATAATCAGAAATAGTACTTAATAAAAGGTATATTTCAGTTAAAAACGCAGAAATGAAAGCTTTTCAGTTAATAAAATATCACCTCGCTTTAATGAAGAGTGTAACAGGAAATTACAAAAAGACTACCAATGTTTTTTATTATGAACCACGTCACTGAGTTGCACCACCTCTAAAACCCCAGACGGGATCCGTGATGGAGCTGTGAAAGCAAGCTTCTATTTATACCACAACATCAAGTTATAAGCTGACTGTTACTCTTCACTTTTCCAACCAGTCCTTGAGCATCAACTAGTGCACGGTGAGAAAGCTACTAAGATGACTTTCGTAAGAATTATTGAAGCTTGTGTAGTTAGTATTTGAAAACGGTAACACCACTTAGGTTATTGTCACTACGTATGAATACTCATTAAGGACTAAACAAAGTGTTGTCATCGAATGCCAATGATCTTTCGAAGGCAACGATAATCGAATACAGAGATAATAAACATCCGTGACTCTAAGGAGGTAAGTTTCACAAAGTAACTCAGAACTACTCTATCTAATAGAAAATAGTGTCATATACGTACTCTACGTGGAAAATTTTTACTATTGAGAACCACCACAACATATTTTCACGAGAGCTGTTTCCGAAACTGTGAGGAAATGGTAAGACTGGGCAACCTTATTTTACTGAATTGCTAAAGTAGATTAACAAAGCGGGGTCGTAAACGATCATTCTGTCCGTGTTTTATGTAGAGCTTTCAAAATGTCAGTAAACCTCTCAAATACATTTTGCCTAATAATAAATTCTACGGCAAATAATAACGTATAGCTCCCATACAAATATATAAATGAATATTTATGAAATGTTTTAGTGAATTTGCTTTGTTATTTTGTTTTTATATGAACGAGATTGATGGTCTTTGGATGTTCACTTGCTGGTAAGATATAACTTTTAGAGAAATGTAAACTATTGACTGTATTAGTGCCAATGTTTACAGTAGAATACAAGAGGAAGCGATCTGAAGCTGATCAAACAAGATTTTCAAACACGATCCTTAGCATTTGTTATCTGTAAGGTAAACAGTGGGTATATGTACTTTTTGAGGGTCGATATTTTCGGATCCCTCTTATTTGAGCTAAACCTAAAGGTAAATTACTACCATCATAATCGCAATACAATCAGTGGCAGGATGGTGCATTTTAATGAGAAACTGGCTACTTGCAATCCTATTACTTACCAACTAACCTGACTAATATTTCATAGGAATTTTCTTCCAAAATCGAACGAATGAATTCACAAAATTTTTAAGCAGTCTCAACTAACGAAATTCATAAAATTTTTAAAGCTTAGCTCGACAGACAGGAGCGCTTATGACTGAAATGCCATACATGTTTTTAAAATCATCATATGATTAAATGAGCTAAAGTTAGATGTAAATCTATCTATTGGCTGACTTCATAAACCTAGCCCACTACCGACTTGATTTAATAATATTGGGTGTAGTTATTAACACGATACCTAAAGGCAAGCAGCACGATTACACTTTATTACTTTACAAATCTGTTGATTAAAGTTCTATCTCCATTGTGCTTGAAACTGGAAATCAGTTTGATACCAGTTAGCTGTGAATGGATATTTATTCGTGTTATTTATCAATTGCAAGCCGTTAGGAAATTCATACCATGGGCTGAGTAATGTTAAAATAATTTTACTGCAATTACACTGAAATATCTGTTCTCATGATATGATGACGGGTCTTTCAAACGCAGCTATTAATTTACAATACTCCTGAAAATATCGTTCGTTTGAAAAACAGTTGATATTGCAGAATGATATGATGCGATGTATCGGGTATAACTAAGAAGTACTACAAAACTTGTTAGTTCATGTTTAAAAGCTTTCATATGAAACTGACACAATGACACGAAAGCTTCTTGATGAGTACGATTCCATTTATATAAACTAGGATAAAATATATTTCCAGTGCTTATTGGTTTTGGGTATTAACCAGATGACACTGATCCGCTTATAATGACATTTCTTCTCTGGATACGCAATATCAAGAAACAGTAGTTGCTTAGAGAATCTATTAATAATTTCGCGTCCATTTTAGTTATCAGTTGAAGCTTTTTTCTGATGATATACATGCAATTGTACTGGAATGATTAAACCTGGCTTGTCATTTTACATCAACACAGAAACAAAAAAGTAGTCCTGTAAACGCAAGTAGTTCCAGTTTTAGCGTGAACATCAACAATTAGATGGAAGTAAATCTAACTGATGAGCTACAAATAAGACTAACTGCAAGTTCTGGATCCCACATGACGACCATACTCTAACTTTACTAAAATATTTTTTTAATAGTCGAACAATCCACATCATCATCGTTATCAATAAATGGCTAACCTAATTAAAATCAATATTTCTCCTTACCCTTAAAATAAGGGAATATAAGTCAAATTACTTATTTCACATCATCCTAATTAGATACATATGAGAACATTCAAGTATCTCTGCTAAGGGAAGCAATATTTAGCTAATGAAATGAGAAAGAATTCATCTCGTTAATTTTAATATTCTTGTTTTATCTGCTGTAACGAAAATTTCTAGCCGACTGACATAAAATTCATTTTTTCAATTCATTTCATATTTCAAGACTGTAATAATCCTTAATTCATTACCAATATTCTCTAAGGATCTGTTGAGGATTCCTAATACCCAAAAATACAGTCGTCGATTAATTGTATTCTTGGGGACTTTGAGTTCTCAACAGAGATAGTCTAGAAGAAATACTAGACCAACGTTGCATACGATTCGCCATCCAGTTAGCAAGGCGTGCCTCCAATCTTTAAGCAAAGCTATGCTCCTCTGTGGATTAGATTTTAAATCACCCAGTTTAATTGTGATTGGTTAACGCTTGTGTCATTTCTTATTTTGATCGATTGTTTTCATTACAAAACGGAGATGTACCTGATATACTTATTAAGTTATTTTCTTGCCCACTTCGTTCTGGACTCCGAGAAATATAAAGTAAATTTTGGTTGGACGTGGAATATTATATTAAGTAAAATCTATCAATATTCAGTTATTAATATGCACAAAACGATTGAATATAACAGGAATAAACAATATTGAAAGAAAAAAAATTTTATGACGCATGAAAACTTTGGGTTGGTAAGCCGAAACGCCAATTAGGTGTGCCTAGTCGATAAGTGCGCGTCTGCCCTATGCCCATTGAGTCCCAAACCGAAATAGGAAGAACACAAGCCGATAGACCAACCAGACAAAATTAGCGAACCAGCGAATTATGTTTACATAATGCATCGATTTCTATATCAATTAATTTACAGTGATTAATTCTCAAGTGAAATCATAAACATTTAATTAATACAATGAAATACTGTCAAACTGTACTCAGGCGTAGGACTCACATTGAAATTAATTTCATTGATGAAAGTCTACAAATCATTATTAGAAAAAATCAATACAACTTCTTTCGTTTAATTAATCGACCAATGTATTTTAGAGGATTATAAACACCCAACAGGATCAGACTAGCGAATCCAGAATTCTCTATCGTTTTTCAATTCGCGTGGTGCGTAAGTGCGGTATGTCAGGGAGTTCGTCTCAAGCTACAACTTTCACTTTTTACCTCGGGGACTACAGTAGTATGATTATAAAAGTCATTTTTAGAAAATACCAGACTGTTGAGATGAAATATCTAGTGAAAACGTCATAATTACATGCAGCAATCATCTAGTAAACAAATAGAAGAGTTATGAAAAATGCTGGACATGACATACTAATTGAATATTTGGAGGGGTGAGTAGAAAGTCATGCCATTTTATGGACAAATTTTAAGATTTATCATAAATAAATGCATATTGCTTTACAGTAATATGCATTCATCTGATACACATAATGAAAATCTTTGTTCTATTTTAGGTATGCAATGCAGGTCTGGAAGAATTGGATAGACATTTTGGTGTGGAAATAATTAAATGAATCTATGCCGGAAAATAGAAAGTCCCGTAACAACTCGTCACCATACTGCTTATTCAGACAGAATCTGTTGCTAAAAGTGAAAACAATAAATACTTCATTGCTATTTTCCCATGATTAGTACAAATAGTCATTTTTAACTACATGTAATAACTAATATCAAAAGTAGACTCAATAACAAAAAAGAATGAATAAATAGTGATTGAAAAACGATCTAGCTGGATTTCGCATATCCCTAAGTCATATAAATGTAAGTTGTACAAATAGAAACAGAAATTATCCGATGTAGTATTCACTTTTGAACTATATAACACAATTTTCAGCTGAAGTTATTTACAATATTTTCATTACCCATTAAACTTGTCGTGCCCAGCACTTTCAGGCATTTTGATAAGCTAGTTGATGTGTGTTGCATATTAGAGTATGTTCTTCATAGAAAATATCATTTCAACCCTTTGAAGATATCTGCAATCGACGTGTAGTGCAGCCCTAGGTGAGAAATGTCGAGTGAGTTACATTTAGTGAACGTTGTAAACGACGCGGGTTTTTTAACATGACATGTACTACTGTCGTTTGTAGAATAAGTGCTAAATAAGAACCTGCCTAAATAGGACATAAGGAAAAAAGGTTACAACAATCTCAGAGACCATGTAGATGTAGTGTTATCTTACAATACTGCACTGTAAGAGGTTCGGTTTGGTATTGTGCTTTCAGTATGAAGAAAGAATGAAGTAAATTGTTTAAGACTCTGGAACTGAATTAGGAATTCGTTATACAACATTGGACTAATTTGTTAGTCATATGTACAGGTGATATTTCGTATTGATTATACCTGTCGATAATGGCTCATGTTATTTGGACGATAGAATAAAGTACTTCCTATTACATGATTGATTGTACTTTAGTACAAAACAGACTCTACACGCACTAGATAAATCGCATCGCTAATAATACAACATTAATTTAGCAGTGGTAATTTCACATTCAAATTAATTAACAAAATAAGCATCTGAAGTAAGCAGCAGTATATCTGCAGAATAATGAATTAACCAACTGTCTGAATTTAATGAATGAAAATGAATGTCATACTTATATTCCTCCATAACACCAAACTACTGCTAATCAACGCTTCGAATTCTACAGGAGAAGTAAAGTTTATTATGCACGTAGATTTATGAACTCTTAGAAATAACAAATTGTCGATTGTTAAGTGCTATATTTAGGTTTTTGCGGGTTTATTACTATTTTAAATTGAATCTCAGTCCCTATTTGTGATGACGTTTGGTAGACAACAACAGGCTTCCAACTATAACTTCATAGTTTACATAAGCCCAATTTAGAAAATGATTTGCTGATTTATATTCTTATTTTATTCATGCCTTCAAAGTTTGCATGATGAGCCAGTCAGTCATTAACAACCTGGCACACATACTCAATAGTTCCATTTGCCAAATCACATTATCGCGACGAGATCAAATTTACAAGAATAACACGACAATATAATACAAAAAGGGAGTTAAGTAAAGGTGTGCATGAAGGAGCTTAAAATTTAGATGAAGATAAAGAGTGGATACACTTGCGCAATTGTAACTGATTCTGAACCAGGTTACCCATGACCTCATTAACTGATTTGCCATATGTTCCTAGTGTTTTATTTCTGACATCAATATTACTTATTCGGTCATTACATGAGAATCGAGCGACAGAATGAAATTTCCATGATCAAAGGCCTGGAACCTATGTGTATCTACCATTTCATGGCCCAAGTTTCTCATCCGTAAGTTAAAACAGAGCGAACCGCTGAACAGTATGCTCTGCTTTTCGTTGGAAGACACATATCTCGCCTACGTCACAACTGAGCTTCCCACCAATGGTGATGAGACTTTCGAGATAAGTAAAACGGTCAACGTTCATAACTTCTTCACTCCATACAACCAATATAGGTAATGATGCGGACCTATCCTGAAGTAACATTCGGTTGTTTGAGGGGAACGCCTTACTATCTTCACACTACTGTGCAGTCGGTATTCTAACCTCACCATCGGACCTTAGGTTTACTACTTCTAGTCTATCTTAAGTAACGATCGTTCTAGTCAGTACAGCTCGATTGTTTCATCAGGAGGGGCAAGTCCGACCACTACTTTAAAGTAGCAGCAACAGTCGGGCTTTACGTAATGACAGAAATCTAAAAAATGAAATACAGAACACGTCCATTTTATTAATCCAATAATTTACAAACTAAAATGACATGACTTCAACACGATCGGACTTGTATTTTGATTGTACTAAATATTTTGATTTGCTTCTCTTTATTATTTGAACTTGTATTAGTTTGATTCGGTTATCTATCTATTTTCGGAAGAAGCGACTCACGTCAAATTGCAAAACGTCAAAAAATTTAATTCCTACTCATTGAAACATTGCAAATGTTACAAATTAAAATTGGTTTCAACCAGTATAAACTATATTTGGTACATTAAAAAACTTTCTTCCTTCTATGAGAAACTACGTCGTTTAAAAAAGTTATATACTGCATAATACGATTAAACCATTTAGGTCACGGGTGGCCTATAAGCTTGGGACTTTTACAATCTATGTCATGTTCGTTTAACCCTCAACACAGACAGACAGACAGATACAACGCAGAACTTCGTACGTACGTACATCAGTTCAGGTCGCCATACCACATCAGCACAGAGACGCAACTGTCAGTTCAAATCCAAGAGTGATAACGATAATAGAAGTATTAGCAGTAATGCAGAAAATTAGGGAGCGAAGATATGATTCGAAAAGTATAATTCAGTGAGATAAATTTTAAAGGAGAAAGATAGAGAATTCGGAAGGTTAGATTTTGAGAGAACACAAAGAGTGGATGCACCTGCGCCATTGCGAACGATTCTGAGCCATGTCGTTCAAGGTCTCTAACCATTGGGGACTTTCGTCTCGCGGACCCCAACCACGCAGCCTACATCTACCAACATGACTTAGTCCACTTGTCAGTGACTTCATCGATTTCTGCCATGTTTTGGTTTGGCCGCCCCTAGCTTTCTTCCAACCTATTCCTACGCCGCAAAACATAGCTCGTCGAGGCAGACGGTAGTTAGACATGCGTAACACATGTCCCAACCACCTCAACTGATGAAGTTTCAATACTTCATCTATTGATTTGCCCTCCTTTCCTAGAACCCGTTTCCTAACGACAGCATTGCTCACTCGGTTGTCCCATGATACACGAGCAATGCTTCGGAGACACCTATGATCGAAGACCAGTAACCTACGAATGTCCTCTACTCTTAACGGCCATGTTTCGCTACCGTATAGTAGGACAGAGCGAACTGCTGCACGGTACACTCGTCCTTTGGTTAGCAAGCGGATATCTCGCCTGCGCCATAAGTGACGCAACTTGGCAAAAGCCAATCGAGCTTTCTGTATCCGTGCTGAGATTTCGTCAGTCACCACGCCATCAGCACTGATGAGACTCCCCAGATACGTGAAGCGGTCTACACGCTCGACTACTTCACTCCCTATCACTAGTTCAGGTGCCGATGCAACCCAATCCTGGAGCAACATTTTGCATTTCGAGGGGGAAAACCGCATCCCGAACATGCTTGCATTGTTGCTCAGGGTAGTCAGAAGACTCTGCATTTTGTCAGCGTCTTCACCAAATAGGACTATGTCATCAGCATACTCTAAGTCAGTAAGCGAGGCTCCTGGTAGTAAGTCAATTCCTGAAAAGTCAGACGAAGACATGGTTATATCTAGGAGCATGTCTATGACAAAATTAAACAAGAATGGGGACAGTGGACATCCCTGACGGACACCACTTGAAGTGAGGAATTCCGATGACAGTTCACCATAAGCTCTCACTCGACCTGTAGTTTTAGAGTAGAGAGCTTGTACAAGGTTAATGTACTTCTTTGGTACACCTTTCAATGACAGACACTGCCACAGAACCTCACGATCAACAGAGTCGAATACCGCCTTTAGGTCCAGGAAGACAACTATTGTAGGACGCCTAAATGTTTGTCTGTGTTCCAGGACCTGTCGCAGTGTGAAGATGTGGTCTATACAGCCACGTCCAGGTCTGAATCCAGCCTGGTTTTCTCTAGTCTGCTCTTCACGAGCTCTAGTTAGGCGTCTAAGTATAATCGAGGCTAACAATTTAGAAACTATATTAGTCAGACTGATTCCCCTGTGATTGTCACAGGAAGACTTTTGTCCTTTCTTATAAATTGGGACAATCAGCGATTGAGACCAGTCAGATGGTATTACGCCCAGTTCCCAGATTCTACCTAAGATTTCAGTCAATCTAGCTGCTAAAACTGGACCGCCATGCTTAAAAATTTCAGGGGTAAGCCTATCAGGTCCTGCTGCTCTACCTCGCTTCAGATTTCCTATAGCCTTCTCAATTTCATAAAGACTAGGAGGAGTTAAGTCGATTTGCCATTCAGGAAGACTGGGGATCGTGGGCAACCGAAGTGTGGCTGAAGGCCAGTTGAACTGATCCCTAAAATGTTCCGCCCATCGGTCCAATCTCCTGGACTGAGAATGAATTATAATCCCATCCTTTTCCGAGATAGTCTCACTCACATTCGGATCCCTAATACCAGTTTCCTTGATAAGTCGAAATAGTTGCCTACTGTTGCCTATCACCGCTGCCTTTTCCATCGTTTTCGCTTTCGCCACCCACCACTGTTCACGGTCGTTGCGTAGGCTTTTTATCAGCCTGCGCCTAAGCTCACTTCGCTCTTCATCATGTTCAGAGCCAGGTGGGATGAGTTTACGAGCATCCATCAGTTCGGTGGATGCTACTGAAATCCACGGCTTCATCCTAGCCTTATGATTTACCTTACTAGCAGATATCATTGCTGTTTCCACAGCATTTTTGATATCATTCCAACCTGCTTCCGGATGGCAATCGCTTACACGGTCGCCTAACTGTTTTTCTAGTTGTTCCTGAAATATATTCTTAGCTTTATTATCATTAAGTAAAACCCTAGGAGGCTTCATTGCAATCTTTCCTACGTCCAGTAAGCCTCAAACAAATACGCGCTCGCACTAAAGCATGGTCTGAATCTAAACACGTGCCCCAGAACGAGCGACAGTCCTCTATCGAACCCCTCCATCGGTGGCTGATGGCGATGTGATCTAGTTGGGTCCAACGTTGAGACGATTTTGGGGGTCGTCAGGTCAAAAGATGCTTTTCCTTATGCCTAAAGTTAGTATTCGCTAGAAACAGGCGGTTATCTGAGCATAGTTGCAACAGACGATCGCCATTATCTGTTCTTTGAGCCGTGACACCATGACATCCACCCAAGTGTCTATCATTTTCACTTAGTTTACCTACTTGAGCATTAAGGTCACCAGCCATTATAACTATATCAGAGCGCCTAGCTTTTCGGAGGAGGTCCGTAAGCTTGCTGTAAAACTCATCTTTCACCTCGTCTGAACTGCAGTCAGTGGGGGCATAGGCAGATACGACAAAGAGGCAACGACGAGTGTCCCTATCTTTCCGAGTCCTAACTGTCCCGTTCAGTCGGACAGCGCACAAGCGACTATCTACAGGGATCCAGTCTAGGAGAGATAGTTCTGCCCTACGACTCAATGCTATACCTACACCAGCGAGACCCCGGGAAGCAGCATCCGGGCTACCGGATACACGAAGAGTAAATCGGGCTGCTTCTTTGTTTTGATACGGTGAAATCAGGTTAATGATTTTACTAGGATCCTGTATGCGCGTTTCCGAGACGCAGCATACATCGATTGAGTGAGATTCTAAAGTCTTAGCTAAGGAAGCCTGTTGCCCTATTTGACTTAATGTCCGTACATTAAAAGCTCCAACATATAGTCTAGAACAGGGTTTCAAGAGACCAGGAATGATTTTTCGTGAGCTCGCATCATTTGCATTAGCGGTGCAGTGAGATGAAGGAATGTGAGTAGAGTTAGTCGTAGAGATAAGAGAGATATTATGGGGTGTAGAAAGGATTTGATTTTGACCAATTTGGACTCTCGTGCTTTTGCGGGTATGAGGGCGGTTGTCACTTCCCGGCTGCCCACACCGTGGGTGTTTCTTGAGGAACCTGAAAAGGAAGGCAGATTAGTGTCGGTCATAGAGACCTGAGAGCGTGACCGCAGAGCCCAAGGGACAACTGCTTGAGGCCTGTCACGCACGGCCTTTTTATGAAAAGTTTTTTGAGTATTAGCTCCGCACTCAAAAGCCCTTAGTGGGCACCCATACCGCTGGAGACGGAAATCCGTGAGGTAGGGTGAGGTGTGACATTTTTAGGGCCGACCTTTTCTAACCCCTCCTTCCTTGTGAGAAGGCAGCACCGCTGCAGATGCTGGTTGTCCGAGGGAAGCACCTTACTGCTGTCACACCCCTCTGCAGTCAGCAGTACGACTTCGCCCTCAGACCTTGAGTAGCTGCTTTTAGTCTCATCGTTCTCCAATCGACCTGCCTAGCATGGTAGAACCTACAGAAATATATGTTCCAGCCAGTATAGCTCGGTTGGGTCATCACGATAGGCAAGCCCGACCACCACGACAAGGTAGCAGCTACGGTCGGGTTCCCTCAACATTGATCATATCGTATTAAGAACGAGACTAAAATGATATGCGTCAGTACTTATTGACCAACCAATGTACATACTTCAGTCTTATAGATCAGCCACAGCCCTAACAGTCCAATCAAAATGTCTCAGACAGTGAGGCATAATGACACAGGTTCAAATCCCGTATTTGTCGAGTGGTGCTTAGCTTTGCGACGGCTTGTGTATCCTTTTAATAAAAGTGTGCGATAATACTAGGCCGTTAACATGCATGTATATATGCACATATATACTGAATCAACTACTGAGAATCAATCTAAAACAGGTAAATTTAATGAGAACATTTACAAAATTGACGAATAAATGACCTAGAGGTTTCTCCAGATCTCAGAATGGTAACCCAATGCGTTCGATTTACAACCCCTACAACATTAACTCGAGTTCCTTCAGTATAGAAAGTCGTCCAATATCGGTAGCTTTCACAGTGTACATAAAAGCCAAATATATGGATCTGTACTTGACAGATTAGTTTGTATTACTGCCAGAGCCAAAAAACTTGAAGTGGCGTACGAGTGATTTAACTAACTCAAAATATCAATTAACAACACTATTAGCACCACTTAACTTACTACTTTTAGATGAACAATAAAAAAAATAAAAAGATAATTGACTGTAACAACAAATTGATTTAATTTGAAAAATGCCTAGAACAAATACAGTACATCATAAACAGGTAGGTAAGTAGGTAGTATAGGAAGTATTTTGAAATTCCAATCAGCAAATAAGTTTGAAAAAAAGATCTTCCTCTAAGTAAAACGTAAATGATATTTACAATTGTTTCATGAAAATATATTTAGATAAGGCACAAGTGAATTATGTATGTGCGTTTAGTTTTTTTCAATATACCAGTTCATTTCTAATTGGGCTAACGAAAAATACTACTGTAATACATTTGAAATGATGGAATGTTCTATGAAGCATAAACTAAGTAATAAAATGTTTGTTATTATTAAGATAAAATAAGCGAAATATTGGAGGAAGAAAGAACAGTAATAGGGAAACAAAATCACAAAAGAGACCAAACTAGATGATAAATTGGCAACTTCCCACTGAGGCTTCAGATCAAGAGTGATAAACACTATGAATAATAGTAGAAAAGGAAGCTTAATAAAAAAACAAGGCCATTTAGTAATAGTATTTACCATCAACAAACAAACAGACTTAGTTCTAGTCAATAAATGCACGAAATCTATTTACAAATAAATAACAAACAGAAAAAAATGAAACAATAAAACTAATATTTACAATATAGATAGTAGAAAAAAGCAAAAAAGGAAATAATTTTGTTGACAAAAAACAAGTCTTTTCTCCATGATCAACTTGAAAAATAAAATGCTGTTTAGGATATAGGAAAAAGACTATAACTACCACTGTTATGTGGTGAATTGTGACCAGTGGATGATGATGGACTACTACTGCCAGATGATTGCTCAAAGGACTGGTGCTGACGTCTACACGAAGTGTCTGCGCCAGCAACTTGTGGTAGTAACCGAACAGCAGTAGCAACATTAGTTAGTCTTATGTTGGCCGATGACTGTCCAGTATCGAATTTTCTGGATTCTATCAGAGATGACGAAATAAGTTCGTTGGGAAGAGGTAATGACTGGCATTGGGAAAATAGACAAGAGGGACTATTGGTAAAACCCTGATCAGAGAAAAAGACTAGATCAGTATCACGTTGTGATGGGGCACTACGACTGAGATTAGAGGAATTGTATGTATATGAAAAGTTGACACATCTAGAGGTTGACGTAATAAGATGTTCCTGAGATTTGTTATTCCTTAGATAATTTTTATTTACATTTTCATTGCTGTGCGAGCGTAATAAATTAACAAGTGGATTAGGTCTTTTTTGGCAATATGAAGCAAATCTTAAATACTTGGCTGAAACAACTTGCGTCTCAACTGATCTATTTACATCAAAATTCACGTCACATTTTTGTAGTTGTTCATATTCAAGCTTTGGTTCTTGAGATACTGGATTAGAAGGACTAAGCTCCTTTACTCTAGATGGACTACTCGTCGAAGATAAGTAACTTGGTAGATGAAATGATTCATGTCCACGCAGAACACTAGGATAAACTACATGACTTCTTTCAGTAGACACCGGTCTTGGAGTTGGTGGTGCACTTGCGTGTGAAGAAAGACGACGGTGAGCAAGTAAAGTCGGTCTTACAGTAGCAACTGTGGATGATGAACGACGAAGTCTGAGAATACTAGCTGGTGAAAGTGCAGTGGTTAGTTGGATGGGATGTGGTGGCAAAACAGTTGAACATGGTTCAAATCTTAAAGTTTGTAAACTCGTAGAAGATGAAAGAAAAGGTCTAAATTTAAGCATCTGTAAAGAGGGTTCAGGACCTGGAAGAAAATGACCAGGTGAAAGAGACGATGGAGCACGAGAAGCGGATAGCAAAGTACGGAATTCTTCTAAAGGTGAAGATATTTCTAGCTTGGATAAACCAGTACAAGGAGACGGTAATAGGACACTAGAAGATTGAGTAGGTGACAACAACGCCGAAACTCTGCTACGTTTCTCTTCAGTTGGGCTTATTCCAGAATCAGGAATCGACTTGACCAACCCACCATAAGGCATCGAACTTTTCTTTGCACGGCCTTCTAAAGGTCCTTCAAAAGACGAAGTGGCTTCCAAACCAAGATATGTTGGTCTTTCTCGTTTCTTAGATGACACCTTTGGTGACGTTGGAGTTAAAGTGAATGAAAATGATGACAATGCAGGATCAGACTTCAATACAGATGAGCTTTGTGATTCTGTAGATATGTTGGCATGACTACCAAACGTTGAAGTAGTACTGAAGGAAAGAGAAGTTTCGTTACAACCAGAGTCATGAAGATGATGCTCAAACTCTAACAATTGTCCAAGAAAATTAAAATTTGGAGCAACACTATGTCGTCCAGATTTAACGACACTGTAAAATGAGTAAAAATGTAAAAAGTTAGGCTATGGAAGTTAAGGTATTATATTAGCCAATTTATAAATGGATGAGTATGTTGGAAGTTCAACAGATGATAAGAAGCGACTAAGTAATGAAGTCCAAACATGATTTTGGATTCCTTGCAGCTTTGCGAACGTAAAAAAATATATGACGACTAATTTGATAATCTTCGGAGAGAGCTAAGGCAAATATTATTTATTAAAAAAAAATATATACAACTCACTCGTGTTCCAAAGACAGTAATTACCTAATAAATTATACAAGTCTCTTATAATTTAAATATTGAATTAGACTTGCTTAGGGGTTATGCCATTGATTGAGATCGTAGTTTGATCTTGGAATAAAACGCACGCCTAAATCTGATCCTAGCCTAGCCAGCATCTTTACTACTCAGGCACATAATAATCCGACTGCATGACTATATATATATCATCGTGTAGTAGGATTATTATGTGCCTAAGCAGTGAAGAGGCTGGCTATGGTTTAATAATTTGCCCTTGTGATTTCGAAATCAAATGAATGAAAAAGACACTGAGTTTCTGGTTTCAAAATAACACATTTCAATAGTGTTTATAAAAATTCATTGAAATATACTTTGTTGATTAAGCATTTGAAAAACGATTTCTCTTAACGTATTCTCACTTTACTAAAAATAAAAGTAGGATATAAAAAGCCGCTCATAATGATGAATACACTATCTAGACATCATAAAATTACTGTGGCTTCAGAATACTGTAAACTGATTTGTCTGTGTAACCTAAAACTATATTCATAGTGAAAACAGTACTGGACCTCTGACAATAGAGGCCGTGTTGCTGTGGTATATTTATCCTCCGAAAAATATTCAACAACTTGGTTGGCACCACTGATAACTAATTCTTATAGTTACCAAACTAATTTTCCTATGAATATCAAAATATTGTTACTTATATATCCATAAGAGTTAATGTAGCTCTATTCTCTCAACAAATTACTAAATTAAGGTGACAATAAATAAGTGAAAATAACTCTTATTATCATAGCAATATGCATGTACATAAAATCTAGTAAGTTATGCAGTTACTGATTGTTTTTAATATAGCCTAACAAGATTATTTGCGATTATGATAACGAAGACGAAATTTACACGCCCTGTACGGGATGATACTATGAAGATGCAAAGAAATATAGACAATTTTTCCGTCATACAAGTAAGCATTGTTAATGGCACATGGAGCTTTATGTATAACCTTAAACAAAACAATTAGTGATTAATACAAGTGATAAAACGAAATGTGATTTTCATTGAATAAATGGGTGGTATAAATTAATGCATGGTAAAATAAAATAACAACAAAATTATACATTATATTAGCACTACCAAATAGATTTAAAAGAATAACAATACAACGCTTAGCTAACAATAAATAATCAATGAAATTTTTCAAAATAATAGCATCCTCTAGCTAGTGTAAGGAACTGAAGCATTTTGTGAGAAATAGGAAACAGATTAACATGAAAGCGCTTACTTAAGTACACAAATGTATATAGAATCTGTATACTTAGTTTAATTTAAATTACACTTACGCGTATGCTTCGTGCATTTTCATTCGACATGAATACATAAGATAAGCAATCGCTAAGGTAGGTGAACGGGATATTCCAGCCGAACAATGAATTAAAACTCGTCCATGAGCTGATTTAACAGAGTCTACAAACAAATCATTTAGAAAGAACACTGTTACAAAAAATTATGATAGAAACTTTTTCGAAAAATGACCATTTTATAGATACCATAAAACTGAAAGTTCTAAAAGTCCAGTTGAATTATCCCTAGGACTATCCAGGTAGTTGTGATACGGCAAAGGACACCACTGCAACACAATTACTCTCTAAACTGAGGTAATTTTTTGGAAACCTGAAGGCCCTAGGTTCATTTCTCTGAAGAAATCGAGGGTATGTACTGATGAGGAGTACTATACTAGAACAAATGAGCTGTCCAGTGCTTTCCAGTTTTCAGTGGCACCCAACCGACACCAACCTGTGACAAGTACAATCAATCGAAAAACAACTATTTATTTTACAATTGTATCGTACAGTGGACGCCTCTACATTCCTCTCAACTAATCCTAAATTTAGTAACACTTAAAGTGGGTACCCATAAGTGGGCACATTTAAAGCCGAAACCAATATTTAAAGATAGATCCGTTTACTGAATCACGGTGAGTTAGGACAGGACACATGTTCCTCACCTTATTACTTAAAGTTTTCCCTGAGCCCAAGTAGTGGTTCAAAAGTAAAGACGGTTGAAGACAGGGGATGGTCACACTTTTTCAGTTTAGAGAGGTTACTTTTAAAAGATGTGACTTGCTTAGAACATAGTGCCCATTACACTATTTACTGTTGCTTAGATATACTTGGTCTTAACTACCTACAATTATTAAGCACTAAAGTTGAGGAAAGTTACAAACAGCAGCCAATCTTGTGAAAATACTTTATACTATAAGGATGTAAAATATTGATTATACTTAAGATGCTATGCTGTACACAGAAAATAAGAAGTTCATTGAGTGGTTTACGTATGCACCTAGTACATATTTATGAACTCAACTTCAAGCCATATTTTAGTTATGTGAAGGCTAACGATACTAACCAATTTTACAAACCAGAGGTGAAAAGTTCGAATCTGTGGTCAACAAATCTCAACCAAATACTTAAATCATTATTTCACCTCCCCACAAAACGAAGTCTATTGGTTAGATCGTTTGGCCTTTAGTAGATAAGCAGCAGATTCAAAAATTGCTCCACCTACTTTCACTTGGACAAGTGAGTAGTTTATACAGCACTTACGTAATTACAATGTAATTTAAAAATGTGTACATGCATCCTTGGTATATAAGTAAAGCGATCGATTAGGAACAATAAGAAACGCGTCAAAATTTCTTATAAGTTGGTTTTACCAGAAATTAATGACAATTAATCACAAATTACCTATGAATGTAAAAGCATTTTTGAAATATGGTGTCATGAGATCTGTATAGTTGTCATTCACAGGGATTCGATAAAAATTTTGCTTTGAAATATGCGAAGGAATACTACCTTCAAGAGATACGTTAAGAATATGAGTAATTCCATAAATTTTACAAATAGTTGGAGAGTTAGCATCTTCTTGACTCCCTAATATTAAATGTGGCAGAATTGGAGACGGGCGAGACAGTGTAGCTCCGGCGCTTTCAACTTTCATTTCGACAATCGATCTGGAACGAATGTCCACAGGTAATTCAGGACTAAAATTATTAAGAAAAAATTGACAAGAAACATTGTATTTACTGATAACTAAAAACAATAAGAGTCAAAATGATCAAGACTGGCATTAGATTTGTTGATTTATACTAGTTTTTCGTTCTGTGAAAACAAGATTTTTCTACAAGAACGAATAAATTTTCTTAAGAACAGTTACGGAAAATCCCAAGTGATCAAATATTAATGAGTTTCAATGTTATAGAGTTAATGTGCCTAGCACAGAAGCGACACAAAAGTATATATTCCAGAGATGGTTTTCGTGGATAGTAAGGACAAGGGTCTAGAAAAAGTACCCACATTACAAACCTAGCTGCTATGGCTAACAAGTTACATCATACAAAGAGGTAAAAGAAAATTTGAACAGAAAAAGTAGAAAAGATTAGAAAAAATAGAGTATTTGGATCTAAAAGAGAATAACTGTATACAGTTGACACTGAAAAGTATACCAACAACGAAAGATTTTGGTACATAAAACCCAATGACTCCAGCTATTCTTAGTCTGTTCATTGAGAGTTCAGAGAAATACTGCAAATGAAATTGATAATACACTTCGTTCCTTGTAAACAATCGAGTCATATTTCGCCAACATTGTGATCGAAAAGACTAATATGATAATGATAAATTGAACTGCTAACGAACAGGCTCACAGCAAATGTTGTCGCTTCTCCACTGTCTTAGATCTCACTGACCTATGATCGCAAATTATTACTGAGCAAAAATACAACATAAACTAATCCAATCAGATCTTATAACTAAGTGTACCATATTACGCATCGTAATGGAATAAATACAGATCCGAAAGTGCTATCTCCTAAGTAAATGACAAACATCAAGAATATTATTATATTATTAATGATTGCACCGTAAGTGAAAGTTAAATAAAAGTGACTGACATAATAAACTTTTATTGGTCTAAAAAATATATGGAAGTAGAAAGGTAGACTATACCTCAATGTTTTGGAGACTTCAGTTGAAAATTGATCGATTGATGGCATTTTGGAAGGAACTAAATTACATTTAAATGAAATGAAACTTGAAGTAGCTGGAGCCGTCAATGGAACATAAACTGGATGAGTAGTATTAGCAGAAGATGAAGTTCCAAATTTATGTACTGATATTTCAGAAAAAGGATCAGTACCAGACAAACAACCTAAGCAAGTGTCTAATATTTGTTCTAATATGCAGTCACGTTGGTGATACTCAGCAATATCTTCACCCGCAACTTTCTCTGTATTGAGCCAGCATAATTCCGGAAATGAAGCTTGAAAACCCAGAAATCCTCCTTTAGAAGAAAAATGAAAGAAATCTGGTGTATGCGAGGAGAAATTGAATGCCCAAACACTTATTAGTTTGGATAGTTTCTTTAAATACATTAAAATTAAATCCATCACTAGTTAGCGGAATTGATTTAGGTTTAGTGAGTTAATGGATCGTACCCCACACCATTCGTTAAAGTTGTGTCAGTGACTACGAAACAATTTTTTTTTAAATACTGAATTAACAGACGTAGTAAAAACTAGCGACGTCATCCAGTAAAAAAATTATAAGCTAATATATACAAGGACCTCGTAAATAAGGTGGTTTTCAAAATATGATTATAATAAATTCACACTAAAAATGACAAGGAAATGATTACTTCAACGGTATGCGTAACTGATTTACAAATAGTGTAAATCTGACACAACAATCCGTGCAGAATCGTGTACAACCAGTGAAAATATAGAAAAGCTTTTCGCTGTGAAAATGTAAGCGATTTGGCCACGTCTATATAAGTAAATTAACGACGAATCAATAGACCATTTGAGATAAAAAAAAAATTACGTTAATTTAAGGGTCTAAGTATATATATATATATATATATATATATATATATATATATATGTCGTGCAGGGCAAGGGTAATAAATATACGACTGAGCAACTTAAATTAGTTTATCTCGATAGTTACATCTAGGATTCGACGAGAATCCAGAACGGCCAATTAATAGGTTTACATTACAAGTTTGCCACTTATAAATGAATATTCGTCAACTGATTTTCACGCTAGTGTATATTTCACTACACGATAACAAACTTATCCATAGTGCACTAAGGCTGCAAAACGAATGTGTTCCAAGACATGAATCTTAAATACTTTGTGCGAACCATTGGACGAGTCGAAATGAGAACTACTCCTTAACCACTGTGTGTAATTACTCAAAGAAATGAGCTAGAAAAATACAATAATAATACCGTAAACTAAAAGGATATTGAAGGAATTTCTGGGGAAGAAATTGATTTCTTAATGTTGAATATTTCCCCTCAAAACCTTATTGCTTAATGAGATCACTACTGTTTGGAAACGTCGTGTATCAAGGTGAAATTGGTAGGGGTTGAAAGATTCGTCAACCCTTATACAGTAATTATATATAAGACAATAGTCCACAAGACAGATTTTGTGCTTACCTTTAAGGAGAAAGACTACTGGGAATCTTAGCGTCAGTTGTGTAAAGAGGAAAAACAGGAAGCATTCTGCCCCAATACTCGATAAAGAGTCAATGCATTCATCGTAGACGACAATCGGTAATTTTTGCAATTCTGTAGGATTCTCGACGTTAGTTAGTTTACACAAAAGTAAATCTAATGGGACCTATTTCTCGATAATATTCATATGCTAGCAATCTACTCACCTGATTCTGAGAAAACTTCCTTTGGAATGCCCTATTACCGCCTATATTTATAGCAGTGTTTATGTGGCTGGTGTGAAATACCATGAACGGACGTGAATCCAGTAATAGAATCTTCGGAAATAAATAAATAATCGCAAATATACTTTTTTGTTCAGCCGTAGAGCTTCGGCGATACTAGCTGCTTCTGTACATATTACCTTCCTTTCCAGTACACCTCGGGCATCCATTGAAAGTTTAAGATGATAATCCTCAGAGTTCCATATGTCAGTTCAAACTGTACTCTTACAAACCCGTCTAAACATCGCGGGTTAGAGTACATTAAGTTGTTGTTTAAAAGAACATATCATAAATTAGTTATAAACCAGTCTTTAGTCAGTCCCCGGTGTTGATAACGATGACAGTAAATCTACTGATCACTTTTAATCAGTACAGTATTTATTCCAGTGAAGACTTCGCTTCTCCACGAAAGAGTTCACTGATTGAGCTTATACTACTTGTCTGAGGAGTACATCCCAGTCGTTGACCACCTAATGTGAAAAACAGAATACCACTTTTAAATCACTCAGTCACGGTTTTCGAGTATTACTGTGATGGCCTGTAAGAGGATTAGTCTCAAAAGGGCCCAAAAAGAATAAACCTAGGATACAGAATGTCTAGTTAAGGTCATCAGGGATCATACGACAAGATAAAGCAAAACACGTTGACCGCGTTAGGCACACATCTTATAATAGATATTAAAGGCTAACTATAAACTTAGTGCTTATTCTTTCGACCCACTCACATGTATTGACATTCGTAATAGGATAGGTACTCGCCCTTTGGATTTAATATTCATGGTGAGGTCTTACACATGCTGGGTATAAAATTTGGAGCATATTTTTTATCAGAACATTTTAATGGCTCATGGAGTGACCACAGCAGTCGAAAACCTTTAGTTTTTGCGTCGGTTTTCATGCCATGGTATTCAATTGCATTTCAGTCCTTGTATTCTTCCTTTATGGAATTGGTGCATTTGTAGCGACTTAAGTTAAATAGCTAAGAGTTGATCTCACAACTTATGTATACACTTAGATAAGAAAGCTTAGGTAGTCATTTACTTTCTTATTCTTTATAGGGATTATATTTCCTATTAAGGATGGTGGCATAAAATTATCCTGTCATTCTTCTGTACTATAAGGTCGTCCGAAGGTCACGTTTGGAACGATTGCTACATAAATTCCAATTTAAGACAAAGTTTATCATTCCACTATTTATGTTTATCACAGTACAATAAATTTGCGAAACAATTGAACCCTTTTATAGTCTGATGTGTTTTTGTTGATTTTGCTTGTAAAAATGGCTTGCTGCTGATATCAGGAAATAAATAATGATTATTATTAGCTTTTATTGTGAAGTGTCACTTTGTGAGTGAATACCAGTTTACAGGCATGACCAGAATGATATGGGTTTATCTACGTACAAGGATTTCGGTGAGTAGTCATTTTTAGGAAATTTACATTATATTAATATAAGAAGAAAACAAACAGCACTAAAGCTTTCATTGATAAGATACCAGAGTCATGTATTGTATCATGAAACTCTCCGATAGGCAACCACTAGCTTTTCGTCTTAGGCTTTATGATTCCAGAAAACTACTTAGAGTAAACAGAATGGATCATAAAACATATCTAAATGCTGGATAAGACCAAGAGTATTTGAGACTTGAACCAGTGTGCGTACCTAACAATTATGTGTGGATGTTCTGCAGTGATAGCAGAACCTATGTGCAATTATTTTGAACAGTAAGTTATCAAAGCGTTGGGATGCCAACCAGCGTTAAGACTAAGTTGTTTATAGGTGACCTATTTCTTATAAGATCAGCCAACATTGCAGTGTAAGTGCATGGTTGTGTTTAGGGAAGTCTCAGTGATATACCATTACGAGAGTTCTCGTGTGGATGGGACGAAATTTAATTCATCTTTGTAGTGGATAACGTTCCAGGATGCGTAGAAGAGAAGCGGATAATAATGTACTAATCGCTTATGCAACCATCAACGTTTTCATTGACACTTCTGCAGTTTGACCTTTCAATTGTTATGGGGATGTTGGTTGTCTAGTAAAACATTATCTAAACTGTATTTATGTCATAAATACTTATTGATTTTTCACCTTACATACTAAACCATGCAAACTAACATCTTACCTTAAATTTTCCATCACCGAATTCACTTATAGGATCATTTATAGTTTCATTGGAATTTCCATAGTTTGACCTCGTAAGTATCATGTAAATGTTTGGTTTTTAAGAAACCTATTTCCCCATATCATTCTGATCAAGCCTGTAAACTCGTATGCTCTTGTGAACAAATGATACATGAGAAAAAAAAATAACTTATCTGCAAGTATATAAAAAAACATTGAAAGAAAAAACGCAGATTTCGCAAGAGGTGTGAATAATTTATGCGTTGATGGGACCTAAGATCTGAAGTGTTTGACTAGAGTTTGTTGTTGTGGTGCATAAGTTGAGTAGGTCACCAAAAAAGAGAAACTTATGAAGTAAGTTATTAAAACGCTAAAAGGATTTGAAAATCCAGATGCCCACTGGGAGCCTGTTGCATATCTGGGAAAAATTTAAACAAAAATGTCAGCTCTAATGGTGGTTTTAGAGGTTCTGATCATAACCATAAATATTTGGTTAGGTAGATCATAAAGAGAGTTTACTTAAATTAAATTTGGCGAAAGGTAACGTATACTAAATCGTGGAGCAATTGTCGCGGAGAATAAAGTTACTTTAAGGGCTTTGAAACCAAAGAGTAGGAAGTGTAATCATCTGAAATCTTGTTGGATATTCCTGTTGTTTAGTGTTGCTTAATATATAGGGGGGTGGGGTACTTTCAACAGGTTCTAAATTGTGTTTGTTACCCAAGTGTAAGCAGCTGAGGACAAACGAGCAATTTTCTAAAATGGATTGAATACAAATTTTATACGATAATATTCTGGTTTATTGATTGTGGAAATTGCAAAGAATACAACAATAAGGTTGTCTTGATCTGCGAGTCAGTGTTGTAGCATGTTCGGAGAAAGAGAGATCATCAGAATATGCAAAGCCAAGACTAGTCACACTATGTAATAGCAGTATAGTCATTGAATGTAGGGGCGACTGTATGCTAGTAAGTAGCCCTTCAAAGCATATCAAGCCACATTTTACGGGGTTAAACTGTATATTCCAGATAGTACATCAATCAGTTACAAGCAACAATTCATTCTGCATAAAGTGTAGAAATTGGTCAAGTTCATCAGGCGAAAAGAACACGCCACTTTGAGATCAACAGAAGACAAAACGACTTATTATTAGGGAAGAAACTACACGTATCATGAATATAGAGAGTGAAAAAGAGGGGATAAAGAACGCCATTTTGAATATCTGCCAAGTTTATAGGTTTTGAATGGGGGCAGTGAGATTACTGAGGAAGAGCCTGACGTAACCTCATAGAGGGTAGGCAGTATTTTGTATCTTATGTTTCCCTATTAATAGCAGGTGATTAGTGCAGTCAAGAGCATTGGAAATGTCAAAATGCAAGACGAGAACTGTGTGGCCTTCATCGCGGTTACTGGTTAAGTAGTTAAAGAAATTCGAGTGACAAGTCATACACTATCGCGAATGGAGGAAGTTATGTTGGCTAGGCGTGATTAGGTACTAGTACTTAAGCGTATTTCATAGATCATATTTTCAGTGATTTGATAGGAGTGACTTTAATTAGTTGATAGTTATAAACAACCAACGTAGGGTCTAATTTATGCCTAAAAACAATAAAGAAAACTTTTCAGTCGTCCGGATGAGTAGATGATTCAAATGAGAATGTTAAAGTTTCAAGTAGAAAGATTATAACGTCAATTCCATGTTTCAAAATGTTGGAATTTATACCGTCTACATTAGAACTCAAGGAGTATTCTAGAGTATTAAAGGCTCCGATAATGTTATCGCAACTAAATTTGACAGCGCTAACTTTACTTATAGATGAGTTAAATTGTTGTTGAGAATTGGTAAATAAAGTAACACAGTCGTGTTGATCATGATGCGGCAATCGATTAGCTAAGAATGTTTCGTTGTATAATTTAAAAATGGCTTCAGGATTGCTACATGTCACGCCATTGTTAACAAGAAGGAAAACAGTATGCCTAGTGTTTTCAAGTCGCCTTTTAAAAATGTGTCATGGCACGCTGCTTAAAAGGACCAGAAAATGCGATAATTTCATCTCTCATATTCATGTCATTTTAGGAAGAGATCAAGCTGTATTTATTAAAAATACAACTCAGTGCTATCATCTGGCTCTATGAACTCACCAACAATAGTCACGAAGACGACAGAAACCTGATCTACAGAAGGCTGCAGTCGAAGTCCTCAACCAAGGACTTAACTATTGTGATAGGTGGCCTAAACGCTAACTTCGGAATAGACGGCAATGGATATGAAAATGTTATTGGCTGATATAAACTGAAAGGGATAAAAACGGTAAGAAGTTTGCACCACATTCTACAACAAACGCATTCACAAAGCCATGCGGGTTTCCCCGGACCACACCAATAAGAAGTTCAGAAGGACTATGGAAGGTATAAGAGCAAAGAGTGGAGCTGATATAACCTCAGATCACCACCTGGTTGTGGCCAAAGCTAAAAGAGCACTGGACAAACGAGCAACATTATTACGAGTCTAATGCGACCCTTAGAGATACTAAAAATCTCAGTGAATTCAATGATTACTCTCAACAATAAGTTCCAGGCCCTTCACTAAGAAGAGTAAACTACCATAGGGGGCAACTGGAAATGGATAAAGGGAACAGCAGCTTCAATATATCAGGACGGCATACCATCTGTGACACTAAAGCCAGATATAGAAATAACTGCAAAGATGTTCCACATTCTGTTCAGATAAACTGCGAGGGTGGGGGGGGGGAAGAAACAGGTGTTAATAGACTGGAAGGAAGGATATCCTATAAAAATACTAGGAAGAGTAAATCTTAGCAAGTGTGAGAACTACAGAGGCACCACTCCACTCTCACTACCAGAGAAAGACTTTAACATGGTGGTGTTCAACCTGATGAAAGATCTAATTGACGCCCAACTTCAAGATCAACAGGTCTGATTTGGTAAGGAGTGATCGTGTGCCGACCAAAGCGTGACACTAAAGTTCATTGTTGAGCAATACATTGAATGGAATTCGCCACTTTGGATCAATTTCCTTGACTACGAAAAAGGATTTGACAGCATTACTAGGAGAATATTATGGAGCTTTCTTCGACACTATGGCATACCAAAACAGAAAGTCAACATCATATAGAATTCTTACAACGGACTACATTGTAAAATTGTGCATGGAGGTCAACTCACAGATTCACTCGAAGTAAAGACCGTTGTCGAACAAGGCTGTCTACTCTCACCTATCTTCTTTCAGCTGGTAGTTGACTGAATCATGAAAATCACATCTCAAGGCAATTTCGGAATACAGTGGACAACATGGATGCGGCTAGATGACTTGGATTCCGCAGATGACCTAACTCTTCCACCCTATATACAGCAGCGATTACAGATGGAGGTGAACAGTGTAGCAGCAACTTTGGCAGCAGTAAGCCTCAACATGCACAAAAGTAAAAGATCTTCATATAAAAAACAACAAAAGCTAAACCAATTTCATTTTATGGAGAAATTCTGGAAGATGTCGAAACCATTACATACTTAAGAAGCATCATTGATAAGCAAGGAGGGTGTGATGCAGATTTAAAGGCGTGGATTGATGAAGCGGGGGCAGCATTTTAATAAATGAAAAACATCTGAAGCTCAAACAAGCTGTTAGCCAACACTAAATTCAGAATCTTCAGTACAATCGCCGAGACAATCATATTGTATGAAGCTGAGGCTTAGAGGATTGCGAAATCCTACGTTTATATGATACAGATATTTATAAACAGTTGCTTGCAATATATACTTCAGATGCGTTGACCAGGCACCATCAGCAGCAATCTTTTGTGACAGAGAACAATTCATCTAACGTTACTCTGAAGAAGAAATAAGGAAAAGACACTGGATTCGGATAGGAAACACATTGAGGGAATCCTTATATAATGTCACGTGAAAAGTACTAACTTGGAATTCTGATGGGAAGAGGAAAAGTGAAAAACCAAAGAACACATTGCTCTGAGAATTGGAGGCATTTATGAGTAGAATGAACAGCACTTTGGAAAAGCTAAAAAGGAGAACCTAGGACAGAGTTGGTTGAAGAATGCTAGGCTACAGTCTATGCTTCATGAGGGGTAATGTGTATTGTATAATTGATCAACTTAATTTAATTAAATAGAAAGTATAATACTTGCAAAAAGTAAGTAATGAACACTGAATCTGTGTAAGGCATTCTCTTACTAGTTGTAGGCTGCAAAACTTGATGCAACAACTTACACGGTTTGTCGTTATTGCAGAAAGGCGGCTGAAGTTCGCTACCCGGCGATCGACAAAAGAGCGAACAACCGTTTCACTAGTGATGCCTTTGAGTGATCCTGTTGTTGTCCAGTGGGTTTATAGGTCCACACATGTTACAAGATAAGAGAATTCGTTTGGTTCTGTCAATGATCCTATCTGATTGAGGTGGACGTTGTCAAATCGCGCTTCTGGAGTTGGAAAAATACCAAGACGGCATTCATTGTGCCTGATTACCTTGTTTTTTTGGCAGGCCATACAGGAGAGTGTTTATTCCTCAATGTCCATGTTCATCGTTGATCAGCAGATTTCTTTGATAATCCACTGTGTGGGAGCACTAACTCCAGAATAAGAGAGGTTGTGTAGTGTGCCAAAGAATATGAATGACGAATTGTGCCTATAAAAGAGTTACAGAGTAAAGTGTTTTTATATTTTTTAACCATTTTTGTTTTCGGTTTGGGATTTGTTATTGATAGTTCGTGGTACAAGTCATTATCATTATTTTGAAATCGAGCTAGTTCAACAATCTTGTTGTTTTAGATGAGATTTGAAGAATGCTTAATTGATAAGTATTCAGCGACTGTATTGTTAGCTCCGAGCATATGTTGCAAATATGTAGCGAACGAAAAATGTAGTCTAGATTGCGAGACACGTGGGAGTACTTCTCTGAAAATGAGTTCATAGCCAATGGTTATCGTTTATAGTTAATGAAGATTGTGAACTCACGACTTTCGATGGAGTGCTAAAAATGCTGTATGGTACAGTAAATGGCTAATAGTTCTTGACCGAAAGTGCCACATCTCAATTCGGTATCTTACAACCTTCTTTAAAAAAAAGCAAGGGCTACCAAGCCTCATTAATCCATTGTTGGAGAACTGTAATTGCGTCTGGGACGCAATGCTAATGAGTGCTGTTGGATTGTGGTGTGCTAGTATAGTCTTTTTGACCATTACTTCTTTTGTTACTCTAATGGCTTTTCTTGTTCCTATATCCAATGTAGCTATAAAGTGTTTGCACTAAGTAGGCCTGTCATTGGTTTCACGAGTAGCAACTAGATATATAACACATGTTAAAGCTTACCCATCCTTTTAAATTTCACCACTGCTTGGTCGAGGTTGATTCCGGATACTCCAGAACAGCAGCTATCTTGTTTCTTTGAGGACGTATTCCATTATAAGCAACAGTACGTTCAAAGGAGTCTGAAGAGGTTATTTCAGCCCGATATTTCTTTATGTTTATTGTAAGGCCAAACTGTTGAAGTCTTCTGAATATTAAACCCAAATGTTTAATATGTGTTCCGTCATCCGGACATGATATTCTATTGTATAAGGTTATCCTCTTAGGTATGGTTTGAGAACTCAGTTTTACTACAAAATACTAAAGAGCTTGCGCGAAAATTCGTACTTATGTGACCTCATAGTTCCTCATTTACAATTAGAAAGTCAATTGTATTTAGTTAACGAGAGGATTTTCCAATCCTGCTGCTGTGAATCAACCACATATACTTAGACTGATATCATACAACCTTCTCAAAGTTGTCGCTGCTTCCATCAGGTACTCTAGAGTCAATTGGTTAAACTATGTGCACTGAGCGCTATTGAGGACCCAAAATATCCCATTTACATCAAGCTGTAAGTAAAAAGAATGTAATTATCTACCATAGAGCGTCACGAATTTTATATATATTTTAAATTCACAGTAGGACTCACAGAATGGGAAGGTTGCAACACTAGGTGAGAAACGAAGGGTAAATCCTCAAAGTTGGACTACGTATTTTCCAATAACAGATTCCCACTGGAAAATATTAAAAATAACGCTACGATGGGGAACAGTAATCATGCTCTGTTAACATTCAAAATAGTCACAAGTGAAACTCTACCATGGAATAAAAGTATACAATATTTCCATTTCGCTCGCACAAACTACCACGACCTGAACAAATATCTAACTCAGGTTGTATGGCCTAGCAAGTAGGAGAACTTGTCAATAGACCAACACTGGTATACCGTTAAAAATATCATCAACAAAGCAACTTTACGATGTATTCCTCTTATGGTTAATAAACCAGCCAAAACGACCTCGTGGTTAGTTAGAGAGACCGCACGGCTCCTTGAGACAGAAAAAGCCTGGCACAGATGAAGAACCACAAAGAAGGCCCCTGACCATAAATCGTACGTAGGTCTACGGAACAGGTGTATCATAAATGTCAAGTATGACAAACACAACTTCAAGCCCATATGACTAGAAAGCTTCAGGAGAGCCCAAAACAACTACACACGTAATGGCCAAGAGGTCGCCTACCGATACAAGTCTCTTAACTACTGCAGGCCCCAACGAAAAGCCTTTCTCCAATGCTGAGACAGCCGAAGTTTTCAGCACCCGCTTCGACAGACAGCTAAACTGTCCTTCAGCAGTGATCACCAACTCGGCGAGTACCTCTCCGAAGACAGGAATCAGGCATATCAAAATCAAACTCGGATTAATCTTGAAAAAACTCAGAGAGTTAAAGCTCAAAATATCACCATTGCGTGACGAAATGAGGCAGGTGTTACTAAAATGATGCACCGAAGTACTGATCCACTAAATCAGTAATCTCTTCAACACTCGTTGCAATCCAAAACATTACCAGAAGAATGGAACTGGGCGATCGTATCCCGAATCTACAAGGAAGGGGGCAGAAAAGACCCCACTCGCTACAGACCAGTGGTAGTGCTCCCAATACCATCAATGGTTTTAGAAAGTATTGTGGATGGTCACTTATGAGAGTTCCCTGACAATCACGACTTGTTCACGAGGCGCAACACGGTTTCCGGCTAAACAGGTCCTGTAACACAAACATTCTTCTGGCCTGGTACGACTAAACAACTTGTTGATACACCAACACCAGGGTTCACACTACATTCCTAAACTTCGCAAAAGCGTTACTTTCCTGGTTACAGAGTTACCTTCTGGGGCAGAAATTCTTCACTAAGGTGAATAGGGTGTACTCAGACTGGATACCGGCCATGTTTGGAGTATCAAAAGGCTCAGTCCTCGAGTCACTGCTGCCCATAATTTTTAATAATGATCTCCCATTAAATATTCGCTCGTCCATTCTTATATACGCAGTCGACGTAAAATTGTGGAGATGTATGAGAGAGGACGGGAACATAGAACGTTTATAGAGAAATGGACAGATGACAACAGTCTGACTCTTAGTAAACAAAAATGCCACGTTATGTATTACCTCACTCCAGATGATACCCGCTCTAATACCTAGGGGTCTAATGAATAACTAGTACCTTAAAGAATCGAGACCTAGGCTTAACCTTCATCGATAGGTTGGGGACTAGGGAAAATCATCATATAGATGCTACAAAAGCATGCGCCACGTTGCACCGCGTTCGTAAGCAGCTTAGTATGCTGACACCAGACCTGTTCCTGACAATATTTAAGACATACATAAGACCGCATTTAGAAAACAATAACACAATCAAACCCCTAACCCTCAAAATGGATGCCTACCTTTTGTAGAGAGTCCAGAGGCGAACATCAAAATGCGTAACCGGGCTTCTGCAACTACGGTTGTTCACTCTGAGCTACAGATGGTTGAGGCGAGACCTAGTCACAGTATACAACATATTAAGCACGACTTGACATCCGAATAAAAAAAGACTGGCGGCCATACATGTTCATACACCTGAAAGAAACCCACGATCTATTGTCTGTCAGTGAACGCGAACACAAGTGAGGGCAAATTTCTTGTTATTAAGGGTTTGTTCCACTTGGAACGCGCTACCAGAGAAATTAACCACCGCCTCCATCTTGGCTTGTTTCAAGAAAAGCCAGGTGACTATGTGTACCACTTTGGTTTACCTGAACCCTCCTAGAACAGAGACCATAAAGAAAGCTTGGTATCATTTCAAAACATTGAGCCTTAGAACTATAAACATTTATTTATTCTATTATATTCTTTTAAGCCCTACTCACGAACTAGACTAACAAAGATGGAACGAACACCCGGAGACTAGTGCATTGCAAGTTTTTTTCTAAAATAAATAAAAATGCGGAGAAAAAAAGAAAATGAAAATGAAAAAAATAGAGAAAGAAAGGTAAAAGAAGTAAAAAATATTACAGAAACTGAAATGATGACCAGCTAAAACTACCAGGTCAGGGGTGGCCGTGGAGCCAGCCAACTACAGGAAGAAGCCAAAGGCTAGGAACCAAAACCGTGACACTTGAGGTGCAAGCATAAAGAAACTAATTGGTTTAGAAATAGCTCGTCACACAAATATTGGATATTGAAATTTACAGTTCGCAAGACGTGGGTATTTTAATTGATTTTCCGAACTTCTAGATGTCATTAAATGTAAGTCCGCGTACCTTCTTAGCTTTTTGGTTTTTAGAAAGGCATAGAGTTAGTTACTCGTGCAACAGCTGAGGATAAGGCAAAAAATTATGAGGAGGCACTGAAATTATATGAACATGCAATTGAATATTTCATCCATGCTATCAAATGTAATTTACTGGTTTGTATGGAGTTTATATTTTAGATGAGGCTCCAAGCGACCGGGCTAAAGAATCTATTCAGTCTAGTTGTGCGCGATATCTTGACAGGGCGGAGCAAATAAAGAAGTATATGGCATCGAAGGCACGTGAAAAACATGTATGTTATATCTTAGTGTCGATTTAAAATGTTCTTTTACAACACTGTTTAATTCAATTTATTGAAATACTGCTTGTGTATTGCTAACTACATCCACTGCCTGTTAGCTCGTGATACTGAATCTATCGTCATTAGCGTGGTATAAACTAACCGACTTGTTTTTGCTTGTCATTCGGTGTTAAGTTGGGCACGTTAAATATATTTTTATCGGAGTTTAGACATTCAAGTTGATTTACGCTTTGTTTTATATTAGATTTTCTCATAGAATATTGGTTGTTGCCACGACTAATCTTTCGCATTGTGTACAAATATATGTTTTGTAGTAACTTATTTGACGAGTAATTGTGATCGCTCGAAGTCCCAGATGCGTCTGATTGTGACACAAGGTATAATCAGTAAAGCAGAAAGTAAAAATGAGTGAACACACTTTGTATTAATTTTTTTGGTCAGTTTCGACTTTCAGGTTTGTGGACTGGAGATCTAATCCAGTTAGTCCTCGCGTGTATCCGTTGTATTAAGCGATTAGTAAGGTAGGCGAAATCATTTCTAGTGGTGTTCATAGTTCATTTTTATCATTAAAGCCGATACTACCGTCTTGTAGTATAGTAAGAACGTGGTACTTTGCAAATCGTTTCTTGTCGTCCTGTTCAATGTAAAGCAATTAGTTCCTTACAACCAATAAAATATAATATAATCTTGTTACTGTTCTTTAACCTTTATAGCGATTTGTGATTTCATTTTAAACAAGGACAGGTAATTTGAATGTTATTAGTGATGTCCGGTTAGTAATGCACAAATTGTTTGTAGGACTAAGAGGTCATTCGCCCTTCATCCTTATTAGACAAACTAAAATTAACACTGGAAATCCTATATGGCACTTACACTATTCTGAAACTTATCTACAGCTTGACGACCGTTAACCAGGACTTTGGCTAAGGTTAAAACAAACCTCATGAAATCCTTGTCGTCTAGATACGAATACATAAGTTTCTAGCTGCATTGATATATTATTACAGGTATTTCTAGAGTCTTCGATCTAAAATTTGTCAAGGGACAGGAGTTATGTTAGAGGTACTATCCTATGACAATCGGTGACCGATTCAAGTTGTTATATCGCTTATTTTCGTCGGATTCTGACACCAATGAGGACTACTTATTATATTTAATCTCTTTTCTAACTCCGTTTGTTTCACCGAATCCATCAACTTAGTTTAAGCTCTATACCCATTTCCGTTTTCTTACTTTCTCTAAGAAAATTATGAAAACTTGAATAATAGAGGATATAAGTGGTATCTATACAAAGGCATTTCAAGAGAAAAAATAAACCACCTAGCGTGTCATTGTTTGGGGGGTAAGGGGAGTAATACTCTTGGTTGTCGTTTGATAGACATACCAACCGAAATCCTCTCTGAGGTTACACGCCTAGTTTGTAAATGACATTCAAACAGACGACTGAATAGAGTAGTGTTCAGATAGTGTTAATTCTTTCTTTTCTGTTGTTAATAAGTTTCTTATTTTTATCACCCTAAAATACTGATGCTTACTGATCTTTTAGGTATTAGGTGTGTAAAATATTAGCAATGTGCATCATAAACCTTGATAAACGATGCACTTTTGAATGTTTAGATTATTTGGATTTTTTATGACAGAAAAAATATCTGTGATCATCCTTTTATATCAGTGGATCTACAGTTTATTAAGCATTGGAACATTTTGCAACTATGAATGTGAAAATTTTTTACCTATCTACTACAAATTCGCCTCCGACAAAATGATCTAGTATGGCAGACATTTCATTTCAGTTTTTAGTGGAATTGCATACTTTGTTGTGGTAGCAATTTAACTTTTAGATGTTTCGTAATTGTATTGATTTACTCCCTAGTCGGTAGTTCATTTTATGACTCAACATTTTTATAGGAAGCAAACTCTGGTGGTACGAAAGAAAAGAAAAGAGATGATTCTGATAAGGAAGATGGAGAAAATTCTCGTTTTCAGATTCAGTTACAAGGTGCCATAGTAACTGAGAAACCCAATATAAGCTGGGACGATGTTATTGGTTTAGAGTCAGCAAAAGAGGCTCTAAAGGAAGCAGTGATTTTACCTATAAAGTTTCCACATCTGTTCACTGGAAAGCGCACTCCTTGGAGAGGCATTCTTCTGTACGGGGTAAGTCGTACCATCTATCAAAATCTCGATTAAGACAGTTCCTGATCGTAGTTTTTTATCTAAAGATTTTGAATTAATCTATCTTACAATATACATGTATGCTTTCTAGGCTCTTCGCCCTGACTATGCTGCTACCTTGACGTGACTGTTGGGTTTGCTTATTGTGATGACTCAGTCGGGCTATGATGATTGGAACAATTATTCTCCAAGGTCCTACCATTTCAGGCAAGTCAGTTAAAAAGCGGCGAGACTAAAAGTAGAAAATATGAAGTCCGATGACGTAGTCGTACTGCCGCATGTTCAGAGGTATGGCGGCACTAAGGTGTTTCACTCAGACAACCAACATAACAACGATGCTGCCTTCCCAAAAAGGAAGAGTCAATTTAGAAAGAGTTGACCCTGAAAATCCACACCCCACTTTACTCCACGGATTTCTGTCTCTGGAAATAAAGTCTTAACAAGTACGGAGCAACAATAACAAAAACCTCTCTCATAAAGGCCGTGTGTGACTGGCTTCAAGAAGTTGTTACTTTGACAACTCCGGTCACGCTTCCAGGTCTTTAAAAACAACTCTAACCCGATTTGCCTTTCAGGTATATCAAGAGAAAAATCCCTTCCACAGTCTTGTTAGAACGTATGACGAAATGTCATCTGAACTTGTAGCGTCAAGTAGTGTCTGTCAAGGTTGCTCACTATCTTCACTTTGGTTTAATTTCATAATTGATTTACTATTGGAAATAACACTCTTATCTTCTAATTTTTCAGGAATTGATCTCCTATCAGGAGATTCACTTATTGACCTGGAATATGCTGATGACATAGTCCTATTTGGCGAAGACGCTGATAAAATGCAGAATCTTTTAACAGCGATAAGAACCAACACAATCATGTTCAGAATGCGATTTTTCCCCTCTAAATGCAAACTATTGTTTCAGTACTGGTCTTCGTCAACACCTGAGCTAAAGATAGGAAGTGAAGTAGTTGGGCACGTCGACCACTTCACTTATCTTAGAAGTCTGATTAGCCTTAATGGGTTGGTTTCTGACGAAATCTCAGTACGAATTCAAAATATTCGTTTGGTTTTTGCCAACTTACGTCACCTATGACGTTGGTGAGATATTTGTCTCTCAACGAAAGGATGTGTATACTACGTAGCAATTCGCTTTGTCTTACTTTATGGATGTGAGACGTGGCAATTAAGTGTAGACGACACTCGTAGGTTATTGGTATTTTACCATTGATGTCTCCGGAACATTGCTGGCGTTAGTTGGGATCACTGAGTATGTAATAACGAGGTTAGACGACGGGTGTTAGGCAAAGGTGGTAAATCAGGGAATAAGATTGTGAATCTTCGCTGACTGAGGTGGTTGTGACATGTGTTACGTATACCCAACCACCGTCTGCTTCGATGTGCGATGATGACTGATATGGGAGTAAAATGGAGTAGAGTTAGGGGCGGTCAAACCAAAACATGGCGTCAGTCCATGAAGTCAATGAGATTGCTAGTTTGAGTCGTGTCGGTAAATGGAGACTACTTGCCTTGGGTCCGTGCGATTGCCGTAACCAGTGGTTGGAGACTTTAGGTGACATGGCTGAGAATCGGTTATGGTGGCGCAGGTGTATCCACTTTTCATCCTTAAGTCGTGAGCTTAAAATTACTTCATAGCTTTCTTTCCACGCTCCATTTTTTTCTTCCTGAACCATGTTCCGGATATCCGTTCTTTGTTTTCATTATTTCTATTATTGAAGTAACTTCTACTAATGTAGTGTTACTCGTGATGTGCGTTAGATGTATGGCAACTTGGACTGACGCACACATGTGCCAGATCATATGGTGGTCATACATACGCATACCTTATTGCGTATCAAAGGTGATTTCCGGCTATTCCGACAAAGATGTGTGGATAGGTATTTGATTTTGTAATTTAGCGGTTGGTAGTCGTGATCAGACTTGTCCACTTTTATGTAGTACACTTGGCTGTTATTTTGCAACTGCTTTTTTAGTGTAATGTTTTCTGGTCCTTATGGGAAGTCTGCTATCTTTTGAACATCAACATGTATTAAGCTTACGTATACTGCCAGGAAAGAGTAAGAACTTTCCTCAGGAAACATGTTATATTTGTTTATTTTAGTGTTCCCATCTTATTATTAGGTTACAACGTTTTACACTGGTTGTTATAAAATGTTAATGATCCTGGAAACTGAGTCGAAATAGGGAGAAATGGTGACTAATTTGTCTGGTTGTACGTATTTATTCCTAGATGTATTCACTCGTTCGTTGTTTATAAGTGAACAATATTACCATCAGACTGTTTTAGGTTAGCTTAAAGCTGTAGGATAGTATTAGGTTGCATTTGTTTTCATTTACATAGTTTGAAACTAGTAGTTGTCACAGATTTCAGGTATTCAGTGTAATGAATGAAATTAGCGTGCTGTGGTAGCCAATTATTATAAGGTAACTTTTTCCTACCAGAATCGCAAGTTAATAGCCGAAAACAGCGATCCGTACCACAACCATAACACTGCTTTATTAAATATGCAAGTTATCAAATGCTTACTTAACTAGCTTCGAGGAAGTTATGCGGCAACATCTAGTCAATAATATATGGTTTTTTTTACATGGTCAATAAGGTTTGATTTCGGTCTTTACTTCATATGTTGATTCTACTATTAGGTGCATAACAAGGTGTCTAAATCGGCTCTCACTTTGATACTTAAAATAAATACTATCATTTATGAAAAGTTGATAAGTTCTTAGTACTTCAATGTATATTATCTTAAATAAATGGTTCGTGAATTCGTTTTTTTTTCATGGTTAAATAGTTTTTTTGATGTTAATACACTGTCGTCTTTTATAATATTTGTCTAATATATTTTGATTAGTCTTTTTGAGTCCCAAATTCATGGTTCTTAAGTAACGAAGTTTTTCATTTGGAAATTTAGCCACCTGGAACTGGTAAATCATATTTAGCCAAAGCTGTTGCAACTGAAGCAAACAACTCTACTTTTTTGTCGGTTTCAAGTTCGGATTTAGTTAGCAAATGGCTCGGCGAATCTGAAAAATTAGTGAAGTCACTGTTTGCAATGGCTAGAGAACAAAAACCAAGCATTATCTTTATAGATGAGGTTGATTCATTATGCGGATCACGTAATGATAACGAATCCGAGTCTACAAGGCGAATTAAAACCGAATTTCTAGTTCAAATGCAAGTACGTTTTTGATACTTGTGAGTTTCTTATTCCATGTTTTATCGATAGAAATGTGTGATGATTGTTTCCAAATAAAGACTAAATCAATATAAAGATTTGACGCTTATTTTAAGAAAGATTCTTGAGACAATTGGGGAATTATAGTCATCCGTTCTCAACAAATACCTTGTAAAGGATGTCTCAGAATAAGAGCTTAGTTTAAGATCCTTGGATAAGATAACTGTTTACACCAACCAATAGTATCAGTTTTTTATCAAAGGCTGTCTAAATGCGTTATTTCACTTAATAAATCATGTGCACCTAATTGAAAATTAAGATTATCGCCGAAATTGAGTTTATCCTTTTGGCATTTTTGGTGTCATTAGATAAATGTTTCATGCATGATTTTTACCATTGTTTTAGGGTGTCTCTTCGAATAACGAAAATGTCCTAGTGTTGGCAGCCACAAATACTCCTTGGACTTTAGATTCAGCCATACGTCGTCGTTTTGAAAAGCGTATATATATTCCTCTTCCTGAAGCAGGCGAACGTATTAGTATGTTCAAAGCAAATCTAGGAAATATATTCCATAGCCTGGTAGAAAAAGATTTTATGGAACTCGGATCAAGGAGTACAGGTTATTCGGGTGCGGATATATCAGTTGTTGTTCGTGAGGCTTTAATGATGCCTGTTCGGAAGGTCCAAACGTCAACACACTTTAAATACGTAAGTCCCGTGAACTATATTTATTACTTTTTATCTCATCGCGATCTACCTACGCTTCTCTTAGTCGTTCATGTTTGCAGAAGTGATACAAATTTTCCAACCAAATTCGACGATTCACTGCAAAAAGTGAGTGCAAACGCATACTCATGTGAATATTGAAAGATTACTTTGCACTTTGAAAGTACACTATTCTGTCCAACGAATTGAAGAGGACACTTATATCAGGAAATTTAGTTGATGATCTTCAATAAATGCTGCAGTGTTCCAGTACTTGAAAGAGAGTGAAGGCATTACCAAAACGTATGTGACGTCAATAGAAACCCGCCGGGTCCTCATACGCTAGTAGCAATTTCTTAACTATTTTGGAAGTCTAGTTGTTTAGACTTGGTAATTTATATATTTTCATGGTGAAGAAACTAAAAGGTATGTGAATTTTACATATCAGGGATCTTCCAAAATCAATGCTATGAATAATAGACAACTAATAATAAACCTCAATGGATTCTCATGAATTTCTATAGCATGTAGATTAAGCTTTTCAAGCGTGTTGTATATATATTATTATATTAGTTAATGAAATCGTACACCTAGAGATCCCTGAAAATTCGGTAGTAGGAAAACAATTCTAGTCCACCTGAATAAGTTTGTGTCCAGCTTTTATCATGGATTTCATGATTAAACTAAAGTGTGTTAAATGTTGCTTTAATTGGTTGTAGGGTTAAAGTAATATTTTCTAACCATTGTATAGTACATACATTTTACAAATTTTTCCAAAAGACATTGTTAATATGACAATAAATAGATGTGAATATCTGCAATAGTGACATTAAATCGTTATCAACTGCTTTTTTTTTAGAAAACAACAGAATACTAAGAATTTGTCCGAACTTTTCATTTCTTTTATAATGTCATTTTTTCATTTCATTGAAATTATCTTATTCATTTCTTTATACTGAAATAAGTTATATCAGAGCGTCTCCATATCGGCGTAGTAATAACTATAAATCCGGGGATAAACTAATGGCACTGATAAGATAATCTGTACTGATTTGAGAAAACCAATACTTGTATTCAGTAGTTGAAGACATTGGATTACATCAATAGACTTTCAGTCTCTGAGTTGTATTGTCGAATTAGATTTTATCTATTTAGCATTGGGTTAACGACATTATTTATTATCCGTCACATTAGAGAATGTGGCTCGAAGCCAACTAAACAGACATGAACTTGGATGCTGATTTGCAAAGACTTCGTTGTTGAGGTGTCCGACTTTTGGCCACTAGGTCTATGATTTGAATCTCACTTCGCCTACTACGTTTTGGGCGAACAAATGGTCCCACTTGCGAATGAGTTAATATTTAAATTATTCTGTATTTATGTGGAAGCGTTTTAATGTTTTATAATTCATTGCCACTTAAATTAGTTGAATTTTTTTATTTGATAGGTTACAGGTCCTTCTCCTACCGATCCATCTAAGACTGTCAACGATCTTTTAATGCCGTGCTCTCCAGGAGATCGTGGTGCGATGGAGATGGATTGGAAAAGAGTCCCAAGTGACAAACTTAAAGAACCCCCAGTTTCTATGGTTTGTGCATTTATTTCCTATTTAACTTGGTTGTAGACTTTTCATTATCATAATGTTGTATTTTTGTTTGTGTAGGGTTTATTGATACTTCACTATTAGTGTATTAATTAATGAATAACTATCATATCGGTTTAATATAAGTTAATATAACAACGATGGAAAATAAACTACTAGTGTTAGCCAATATATCACATCATTTCATTACAAAGCTCTATCGTTACAACGGAATACTCATATTATATACCTTTATGGGAATAGAATCATTTTTATAAAATATATATTGTTATTTCATACAGGAGAAAAATATTATTTCACTGTAAATAGCTTGTTCTAATGGTGACAAAAGTTTCGTTATATAGCAATCATTGTTGTTTACATAGACTCTTACAAAATTATGTACGCAAATGTGTACTCAGATTATGTTTGCGTAACATGGGACGACTAGGCAACAACTAGGTAAAGATGGTTAGTGGGCTTTGAGGCGGTAAATTTCATCGGCTGAAGTCGACAAGATATGTACTATGTTTTCAACCATCTTGTTAGTGTTGATCTTACTCATATTAGTAGGTGCAAACCAATGTGTTCGGACCTACTTGAGTTGTTACATGACATGGTGCAGAATCACTCGCTCTCTATGTTCCTTTGGATCTTGATTTCCAATACCCCTTCATACATATCTTTTTATCCTACTTTCTTTAAGCATTTTCCAAATTTTTGGTTTATCTCTTTATCATTGTTGCTAAATTATCCTGACCCTTTCGCTATTCATATTGTTGATTTCTCCTTGTTCTCATTTTGGATATTTTGAAACAACACTCAATCGTACTATGCTCAGTGTTAATTTTCACCGACTGATTGACGTACATTTTATTAAGCAGAATGCATAAAGCTAATTTAAGAGTTTTCTCAGAGGGAGAAAGAAAACCTTTTCAGATTCATATATGTTAGATACATAGGTAGATTTTCTATGTTACTTGTTTCCAGTAAGTCTGTTTGCATACGCTGTGTAGAATGTAACTGGGTTTCGGTAATTAACTTTTCCAACTGGTACCCATAAAGTTATTTGGTTCAGACTTTATGAGTACCTTAAGTTAAAGTTTAGAAACAAAATGGTCATAAATAAGCTATCTATTTTTCTATCATCAAAGTGTTGTTTGCAGTGAAAAAAATTATTCGGAATTTCGTAGATCGTTAGATTTATGATACCAATTTATTATCAAAACTAATGATTATGTCTTTGATTATTTGGCACGTTGCCAAGCTATTCATTTATATTGTGCCGAAAGTGTGTAGATCCTAGTTTGAGTGAATTCTAATTATATATTGCAATAACTGGACAACATACAGATATCTAAAGTCATTATTTTTAAGTCCATGTTATGTTTCTCTCGTTATTTCATTTTTCATTGCAGCATGATATGTTGAGTTCCTTGGAACGAACTAAACCAACTGTAAATGTTGAAGATTTAGCTAAACATCGTAAATTCACAGACGATTACGGTCAAGAGGGATCATGATTTTATATCTTCGAAATAGCATGTTATTACCCAACTTCTTTAAAATAAATTTTCAGACTTATATTTTATCATATTTGTGGTTTGTTTCCTCTTTTGCGAATCACGGAGAATACTGTAATGATTCAACCGTATATATATATATATATATATATATATATATATATATATAAATGTATGAAATAATCATTTGCCACTTTCTGATCATCTTATTAACATGTCTTGTTTATCATTCATTCTATGTAATTGCGAACACTTGAAATCTCCCGTTTTCCGAACTAGTGTTTATTGAATAAAGAAATTATTTCAAAACTATGTTAAGCATCGATACCTGGTTTTTTATTTGCTGAACTCTACCAACTGTCAACTTTTCCTTACACATACAAGTAATTGTGTGTTGAATGTACGTGTTGAAACATGCTGTGCTCATCGCAATTATTTTTTTACATTTAAAGATGAAATTATCGGGACAATTTTTAAACATTGTCACCAGTTGTTACATAAAATGTGCTTTATTAGATAGTTATTAAATTTACTTCAAATGTTGTTCTCTTTGTTTTCCAAGAGCTTAATTTCCCTTGGAGGTTTGTTTATTTTCGCTTACTATTCCTTTTGCACGAACCTCGTGTTCATGATATCGTATCAAGTGTTTTTTCCCTTCTACATGATGAAAAGAATATATATGTTAATTTAGTACAAGTACAAACATCTTAAAATAATTTTACTACAAATAACCTATATGCCTCTGTATAATCTATATATAATTAGGTTCTTATGCTTTCTGTGGTTTTACATGCACTTAGTGTTCCAGGGTATTGAGTTTATATAACATATTTACTGCTTTATTGAATTTATTGATGTACATGTTGAAATAGACAACGGATTGTTGTGAACACTTGTCAGTCTGTATTAATGCAAGCTGATATCCATCAATAGCTTATTAGTCGGGATAATTGCCTTTTAAACGGTAGTATAACTAGACGTTACACAACTTTGTGGTTCAAATCTTCAATCCTACACTAGAAAATATAGTGCGTCGGAGTAGGCACGTAACTATTAGACATATGCGATGCAGGTTCTGGCCACCTCAGTCAATGGAATTGCCATCTCAATCTAGTTTTCTTCGTTTAACCCCACAATTGCTTACTTATTCATTCCGTAGTACTCGAGCAATTCTTCGAAGGCATTTATTATCGATGATCTTCAGCTTGTACATTTCTTTTTTCATAGTTCATGTTTCGCCCCTACAGATCAACCCAGCAGATTGATGCGCAGTATATCTGTTCTTTCATTGGCTTAGGTTTTTGGCGATGCCAGTTTGCGAAAGTCGGGCGAGCTTTCTGATTCTGAGTCGAGATTTCATCGATCACTCGCTCACCAGCACTGGTAGGATTTCCAACATCAGTAGAGTGATCAACACGTTCAACCACTTTTTTCCCTATGATCACTTCAAACAATAATGCAGACCGGTCCAGAAGTAGCATTTTGCACTTCAATGGGGAAAAACATCACACAAGCTTGTATTATCACCCAAGGCGTTTAGGAGACTGTACTTTTGGTATCTTCACCGAGTAAAATTATGTCAGCATATTCTAAGTCGATAAATGAGCCTCCTGGTAGGCAATAAATTGCTAGTTAGTTAAATGAAAGTATCACTCCAAGGTGATCATCTATGGGATTAAATAAAGAGAAAGATAAGGAGCAGCTCTGACAAACTCCACCCCATGTTTATAATTTTGACGACATTTCGCTACAAGCGATAACTCGACCAGTGGTGTTTGAGTAATAAATTTCCATAAAGTTTATGTGCCTCTGAGGACTTTATAATCCACTTTCTGTTCCATTCGATCTGCACTCAGTAGAACGTATAGATAATAAGGAGAAGAATACATCGAGTCATGTCCATGTTTTTCCTAGTTCTTATTGTACCATTTAGAAGTGTAGCAGATTAACGACTTTAGACATGAATTTACTGAACAAGCGTTTGTTTTGATCGCGTACTTAGTTCTATACTTATATCACCAAAGCCATCAGAACTTGCTGTCGGTCCTCAGATAAATGAAGGGTGAACAGCATTGTTTCACTGTATCAACTAAGTGAACCTAAGTCAGGCTAGAATCCTGTACGCGTGCTTTAATGACACGACATACATCAACTGCAAAAGACTGGTTTTAGATAATGAGTTCTATTGGTCAATTTGACATGGGGTTCGCATATAAAATGTTCCAACACTAATTAAAGAGCGTTGTTTCAGAAAACATGAGATAGCACTGGATGAGCCAGAATCATTAGCACTAGTGATACGTGGGGGAAATCTGGAGCAAAGTGGGCATTACAGCAATTCTATTTGTTTAAGTGAAACGCCTTACTCCCATAACTCCTCAGTACAGCAGGCAGTAATACTTTCACGAGCCTTTGGTTTCCTACTTTTTGTCTTACCACTGTTCAATCGACCTGTCTGAAATAATAGGACCTAAAGGAATGTGTATTCAAACCAATCCAGTTCATTTAGATCATTATGATAAGAAAGGCTGACCATGGTTAGGTTGTGTTGTAGAGGAGAATTCGATAAGTGGACAAAATTAGGAGTAATCCACTACCGATTGACAAGTGAAATTTATTAGTACAACGTAGCGGAGTGATTTTTAAGGGGACTGGAACGATTGTCAAACGGTCTTATCTAATAATGTTGTACTTAGATAAAAATTATTAACTGGAAAGTAAACGATTGGAGGGGATCACATTTGTAGGTCACTTTCGTATCGGTGAATTAAGGTCAAAGTATTGGGCTTAGTTCTTATCCACCATATCAGATAGAATAAAAGACTACGGATAGCTTATTATCACTATCACAATATTTCGAAGACTTCAGTATTTATCTTGGTTTTATCTCGTCGTTTTCCTAATATCATACGGCAACGAGCTAATTCACATTCATGCCAAGCTCTATTGAGTATGAATGACTGACAGAATTTCCAGGTTATAAATTATACGAATCATTTAAACTCCACAAATAAAACTTGAAATATCTAGAATGGGAATGCAAGTCATCATTGACTAATAAGGACTCAATATGTGATGGTTAGTTAAATTTCATATCGTGAAAATCCCATTATTCTTTGAATTATGATTATTCCTTAGTTCTAAATCAACGTTCATAAATCTTTGAACAGTAGTTCTTTTAAAAGTAATCTACCTAATAGTTGGTATGCGAGTCATTAGGGATGAGTTTTTAGAAGAATATGAATCGTCAATGGTTGTTAATACTGGGTTACGAATGCACAATATTTGATAATAATAATAATTTCAAATTATCTTTAAATAACGTATATCAAAATGACTATTACACACCCATCAACAATCCCGTAAGTGAATATATTAGATGTCAGTAACAATGAATTTATGAAATTTATATTTGAACACAGCCTAAATCCAACAACCACGAAATTAAGACTAGTGGGTAAGTAAGTTTATACCAATTTCTGTGTTTAATCAAGTTATAATATCCTAACTACAAAATAATAAATGTACAACAAATAGAACTCGTTAGCATGCTTGGGGGGGGGGTATTAGCGATTGCTACAAGATTCCGGTTAACTGGAATGCCAGGGTAATATTCAACATTCCCAGTATCGATTAAGTGTGTTGTAAACAGCATTTTCGATCACTTTTCTGTTCATTCAGCGGATGAGCACCGTATATTGGAGTGTGATTTCTATTAATTTGTAAGTGTAGCACAGTCGACATGCTGGTTGAGACACTAAGGGAAAGGAGTTCGAATCCAATTGTGAACATGAATACTAGGATACAGGTACATCTAGCAGACGTGCCCCAATTAGGATAAAACACTCATCTTGGATTCCACTTGCTAGTTACAGTTCAACGCAAACAATACTTGCAAACGTTTACTATATTGAGACAATCTCCTCAGGATGCACACAGCAACAGAGTCTGATCATTTTCAATCCATGACGATAAATCAACGTTAAGATACAAATTCATCTTAACATCAACATAAGAGTTTCATGGATGAAAACAACTGTTGTTCGATAGTATTTTAGTCCCAATAGTATTATAAAAGTTCAATCAGTTTTATGACTTAGTACCTAATCTTGTTCGTGTCTGATTATTCTGATAAGATATCAATCACAGCTTGGCAAATGATGCTGATATTATGCAATTAGACGATCGAATCTGATTCTGTTGAAAGACATAATAAAATCACATAGAATGTAGATGTAGTTTTCGAATCGAGGAAAACAATTTACATGATATTTAGCAATCTATCATTATTAAAATAGACAATTAATTCACAACATTATCAGATTATTGGTTACTTACTACTGAGTGACTCAACAAATGTCATCTATAAGTCTAAAATTATTTTAATCTAATCGATCAGAATCTATGTATATATGTAGGATAGAAGAAGATATATTAGCTGAAGTAATGCATCAACATATTCAAACGACAATGATGATGATGATTTGTGCATCTATTACATTTTCTGTTAATCGAATGGGTCAACTGAATGAAATAATAAGAAACATAGATGATCAAAATTTTAATTTCGATAAGTTCCCCATGAAATTATTATTTGTTATTTTGCTGCAATTTTTCCATCTAACTATCTGTTTGATTTCGTATTGATTTTTGATTATTGATTTTACTCCATATACTATAAATGTACATACGCGTGGTATGTGAAACTTTAAAGTGACTTGTATCAAATTGCTGTATTGTTGGGTGCAGTCTGGAACTTTCAGTGTTTCATGATTATTAAAAATGCGATTAAACTGTATACTCTAATAATGAGTTTCATAACTAGATTCTCAGCTTTTCAATCTTCTTTAATCCAAATATAGTTAATCAGCGAATTGGTTAGTGTTGAATAAGCTATATCTGCCTGACTATTTTCTTATGTTCATATTTTCTTATTTTTATAAATTATTACATACCCCCTCCAGCCTTTACTTACATTACAGGCATTTCCTATTGATGTTTTCTTACCTATCTTTTCCTAGTATACTTGTTCTATTTTATTATTATCATTAATCTGAATTTTCTGATACTGAACCAGATTTACTTAGCCTTTATATTTTGCCTATATGAAGCCTTTACCCTAATTTCCTATTTTGCATTAATTGACAAATTTGTTTACACTATGTATTACGAGTCGACCAGTTATGGATAATCTCTTTTTTCAAACCAATACATTGACCGATGAAAACAAGACTGATTACCTTATACCCGTAGGTTTAACTCAGTACTAACTAGTTCCAAATCAGAAGTTACAACATAAAGTTGATAGATCAAATTATTCAAGGCGCATTCAAAGTTGACATTTCTTAATGCTTATTTCAAACATTCCTATTTATATACAAACATTATACTGATCAAAGAAAGTATCAACTGAATAAAGTATAAAATTACATACATGACATGAATGATTATTTGGAGTACAACATCATATTGGATCATTCAATACAATTTAATGTTATTTACATTCGAAGTAAGTTATTTTTAAATTAAATGAAAACAACACTACAGTGAATTATTTGAATATGATGCGAGTTTAACAAATTAATTTTACAAAAAAATCAATATTAAGTTTTATTGCTTGGATACTTTTTTGAGTAATTGTATTTTTGGCACAATGACAGTCTATTTATTTGTTGTTATCATTTTTTTCTGATCATTCTGTTTCGTTTGTTGTATTCACAGAATTTTTTTAATTGAGAGCTCCATAATTAAAAGTTGTAACTCTTTATCGTAATTGCGGTAAATTTCATTTAAGGTATTTCGTAATTGAACGCATTTGTAGTATTTTAAATTACCTTGCTTTGAACTCAGTTCACTTCGCGCCAAACGCCATCACGTTCACCAATAGACTATTGAGTTCAGACAGTCATACTTGCAAAACGGCTATATGTGTAATTAGGATGAATTTGTATCTACCCATTCGATACGAAGTGAACGAAGTTCGAATCCAATTGTGAACATGAATACTAGGATACAGGTACATCTAGCAGACGTGCCCCAATTAGGATAAAACACTCATCTTGGATTCCACTTGCTAGTTACAGTTCAACGCAAACAATACTTGCAAACGTTTACTATATTGAGACAATCTCCTCAGGATGCACACAGCAACAGAGTCTGATCATTTTCAATCCATGACGATAAATCAACGTTAAGATACAAATTCATCTTAACATCAACATAAGAGTTTCATGGATGATTATTGGTTACTTACTACTGAGTGACTCAACAAATGTCATCTATAAGTCTAAAATTATTTTAATCTAATCGATCAGAATCTATGTATATATGTAGGATAGAAGAAGATATATTAGCTGAAGTAATGCATCAACATATTCAAACGACAATGATGATGATGATTTGTCTATCTTTCATGTTTTCATAACAATTTTTCTTAATAATTGTGTTTTGTTTTACCGGATGTATACAATACCTAGAAGATTCTGGAATTAGTTTATTTATGTTCATGCAGTCTAAGTTAGACTTTGTCAGTAGACATCTAGGTTGGTTACTATCCTATTTTTGATTTGCCGTATCTCTTCAATGCATATTTTAGAGTTGAGCATCATTTTAGTTTTCTCAGACAATTATTCATAGGGTTATCCCCCCTCCCTGTAACTAGAAAAGTATTTGTGCTTTTTTAGAGACGTTAACACAATATCTTGAATTAGATTACTATTTGGTTGGATAAATTTTCTGTCTATGAAGTAATTAACTGGCACAATTAATATAGGCTTATATGTTTTTTACTTTCAACCTAAATAGTGTTATGACGATGCTTCAAGCTGCAATAGCAAGCAGATTAAGTTATACTCTCTGAAAAAATATACCAGTGTCCTTTAGTTGAAATATAAACTATAACATCTGGAAATCATACTTTTATTTTTCTTGCTTAATTAGTACTCAAAATTGTTACCAAAGTTATTGAACTCAAGTAAGTAGTACATTTTTAACAGTAATATTAAAATATAATCGAACAGTCCATTTGAGTTTAGATTAAAATATTTCTTGATAACATAGTGAACAACAAATAATCTTAGTAATCAGACCTGAATTTCATCGGTTTATGAATGACTTAAATATTCATTATTTAGTAATCATTGACGTTTTATTTAGAATTTCGTCAGATTTATTTTGTTCCAAAATACATTGTAAATAAGTTGGTAAGTTTTCTAAATAAAATGACTTATAGTTTGTTGGGCACATCCAATATCCGTCTATTCGGTGTGTGATATCAATTATTCAGATATGTGGGTAGCTATGGTTCGCATGTTATAATCAAATCAAACGGTCGGTAGCTTAATCCATACAATTTTTATTCTCCATAACATCTAGGTATATTACAAGTTCATAAATGATTACGATAGTGATATCAGATAATTAACTAAATAATTAAAAGTAGAGAAAGGTATTTATAACAGTCATAATAATTACTTATATATCAACTGAAAGATGTAGTTACAGGAGTTAACAAATTACATAATATCTAATGAAACCGTTAGCAAAATTTTCTTGATAATGAGTCCTGTATAAATAAAAGTAACATCGCTAAAATCTAAGAATATAGATAGTAATAGTAGCTTAGAAAATATAGGTGGTGAAAGTTCTGTTTTTATCTTCAACTAGCTTATGTCAATCGCCGTGGTTCATTAAAGCATTAAATAGCTCTCTTTTGAACATAAATGCTTGATTTGTGGATATGGCTGTCTATACCTTTCTCGACATGCAATGACAAACGTGTATATTTGATGAAATACTGTTAATAACTTACAAGCTTTATTTAACTCTACTTGATGTCTAATTTCAATCAAGTAAGCGAGTATGGAGCTGTTAATCATCCTTAACTTTTATTTCCTTAACTAATGCGCATAGCGTCCAGATTTAGGATGGCAGACTTGTTCAGCTGTGCGTCTCATGTAACGGTTCCACGATATCAGTTTTATTTTTGCTCGGTCGATGTATTTGTAAATGATTGGGTATTCATTCCTACTAAATAGGCAACGGATATCGTATAATTTTTAGTCAGGAGTGACGTCAAAACAAATTAATTTATTTAAAAATTCATAGAAGGCACTTTTGTATCTGAGTGGTACGTTAGTGTAAAAATATTACTTGGTCCATTTAACAATATTTTAATATTCTTTTTTAAATTTTCCATTTAATTTTGGTAGTTTATTAGCCATGTTTTCTAGACTCGTTGATGAACTGTCAGGAGTACAATTTCGTTTAGTGTAGTTTTCTGTTATATTTGTTTTTACTGCACATTTGAATACATATGTTATATGTAATATGTATGTTTTATGATAGGTTATTATAGTTTGCTTATTCCATGTATCTTTCAATGTGCATATTTTGTTTGTTTATCTATAGATGGAGTAATAATTAATTTCTTTCATGTTATGAATTGTGATCTGTTGATTGTCTTCTCTAAATCGTATGAAATTTACTATACCACAAAACTTCGTAATTGATTCTTGGTTGTGTGTTGTCAGATGAAAGGTGAATCAACAGCGTCTGGCTCATTGCATACTGAACAGCGAATTTTTTTTAGTTAAATCGAGATTATCGAATTTCAAACGACGTCAAAAATTAGTAATTTAATTTTTATTAAAAGTAAAAAATACACAGTTTGTAATATGAATAGAAAAAGCTGATCACATTTCTGGTTACTTATATACTACCTTTTGATTTCATTTTGATGAAACACGCCTCCTTAGTAAACGTAATCGATAAAATGCTGTCATTTACATGAACATTAAAATTAGAAACTCATTATTTTAATGAATGGTATCAATACAGTTGAGTCTATCAGCTATGGGCTAATATTTATTGACTCTTAGACAAAGGCAAAGTCTTGTTATTTTCTGTTAACAAGAAAATTTATTTACGGTAGTTTTGTTTTCATATAATAAATACTTAACTGTTTGTGCAGAGTGAATTAATCCGGGTCACATTATGATTGTGGCAATCAGGCCAATGATCACGACTTAGTGATTGGATATGTGTGTATTTATTGGCTACGGGGAATTCTCCTTTCTTCATATCTCCCAATCACTAAACCAGAAAAGAAAGCCGATTTTCTCTGTGGTATATATGACTCAAAGACTCACACGTTTGTATGCAGCATTGACAGACAGTAATGTAATATGAATAAAAATTCATGGTGTATACAAAACAATGAGATCCACAGTTCTTATCTGTATAATGGGATAATGATTACATCATAGTGTCACAGATTCGTCAGTAGTGTATATCCACGATTCAAATTAAAAGATGTGAGCCTAATACAATTAGAGTAATAACTTGAATTCTGCTGTTCACATATCTGAATTCAATCATTTCGTTTAAAACAAAGTAGCAACCAAACAACGCTTCAGGTAATTACCTAATTAATTACTGACATGAATTATAAGTAGAAGAAAATAGTTGCTGGTTCAGTTTTTATTTATAATAGTCATTATTCTAACTTTTCACTTGATTCAAAAAACTGAAGTCGAAAATGTATACTATCAGATAACCAGTCGATTTTCTGAAAGTCAAGCATTTGCTGCGATGAATGATGGGCATATATTCGGTATCTGTTGGTATAATTGATTAACGCTGTTGATTAGTCGCATACTAGACTGAAGTAACTATTAAGTTTCTAATAGTTGTTTAGTTAATATATATATATATATATATATATATATATATATATATATATATATAGCTCTAATTGTAAGCCTATTTATAAGCAGTTATCTGTTGATATACTACCATAGTTTATGAATTATCGTTAGTCTGTCATGAGCTTATTACACAATTTTGTGCTAGAAATTTCCTTGTTTTGTATGGATTGTGATTTCTTATTTGAAGTGTATAATGGTTTTGTAATTGATGTATGCAGTCATGTGTTTCTAAGTCATAATAACAAAAAGTAAATCAGCTGTTTTTTTCTTGTGTTCTGATTGGATGTTAGATACAAAGTGTTTGCCTCAACCAATCAATATTAGAACGAATCATATCTACAATTTGTGTATTCGTTTAATACGCGTTAGACGTACTTGTCATTAGGCTGCATCGTAGTCAGTATATGCATATAAGTTGAAAACAATACAATGTGTTATTTTACATATAAAATGAAATGTAGAATTATCTGGAGTTAAAATTAATTAGATTCAAGATAGACTAAGAAACATGTGTCAGATAGGCATTCAATAATTTCCAGAATTCGTAAATATTTAATGGAATTTATACTTTTGGATATTAGCCATATTTATGCTCGTTGTAGTAGTGGCTTATACCGTGATGGACGCAAGTTACATATATATATACTGGAATACTTGAAATGTTTAGATATATTAACTGTGATTGAAAATTATTTAACATTCAATAATTGCTTTTTCTGAAGTTCAACAAGAGGTCGGATAGTTTTCTGTTTTATCCGTACGAATTCAATAAATTTGCTTCCTATTTCATATTATTCGGATGAATGTAATGAATCCGTTGAACTGACTACGTTTACAAATATAGTTTTAAGTTGATGTATGAATACACATAGAGTAAGATGTCTGGGACAGGTGTTGTATATGCAGAACCATTGCCTATCATAACGCACAAAGCTTCTGGAGTGAAAATATATCGGTATGATACTAGGGGCAGCTAATCCAAGACATCCTTAGTCTATGAGTACATCGACTATTGACCTCAGTTACACTCTTAGATGCAATCTACTTGATCAAAATCGTAATAATAACCGTTTTCAGCGGTTGGAGATGTTAGGAAAATTGGCTCTGAATCGGTTATAATGGTGCAGATTCATGTATACATTATCTTTATTTGAATTTTCAGTTCTAATATTCCGTCACACATACCTCTTCATTCTTTCCTCTAAAAAGTTAACTCTCAGTGTTCAATCATCATTTAGAATCATTTGTTATTCATCTTGTTAATTTCACTTAATTGTGTTGATGTGGTTTAGAAATCAAGTTTTAACACACATATTGCCAACTTACTTACTTACTTACTTACGCCTGTTACCCATATATAGCCAAAACCTACACAAATTATGCATGACTGAATACATGTGAATGAATGTAGCATATCTGTTAATCAGAATTATTAAGCCACAATAGATCACTTGGTGTAGCATTTCAAAAGATTTTGTATTACATTTCCATAGAAATTATTCAATGTATATCAAATTTGTTTTAATTCATTCCAATATAAAATAATAAGTATACTATAGAGACTGTAGATTTCCGAATAAATATTATGTACACATTACTTTCTATGAATTTTTAATTACAATTCTGAGAAAAAAAATTATATTTATTTGTTAGTTTAATATAAAAGTGAAATGGTTAATTTCATAAGAACTTGATCATCTGATGTGTAATTCATATGATTGATTATTGAATGCATTAACAGTATAAAATCACTAAATTGCATTACTATTTATGACCAATCATAAGGAAGATGATTTATTTGAGTAGGTTCAGTAAATGTTTATGATGAATACCTATTCAACTGAATAAATAGATTAGTAAATTTTTAGAAAAAATAATAATGATTACAAACCCCGCAGCTGGAGTATTGCTATTATAAGTAATCGTAATAAACGTGATTTTCATGATGAATTGATGTTAATTGATGAACCTGTAGTAAATAAAGACAATTTGACAACTGCTTCGCCACATTTTGACACAGTATTTAAACACCGTCTTAACATGAGACTAAATCACGTATATAAAGGTCTCAAGGGAAGTTTGATACTATTGGTGTGATCATCTATGTGTCTCTTTGGATAATACCAATTTTCCTTATGATGTTATCAAGTAATTTCTAACTTCTTGCTAATTAGCACTCGTCATCGAGGCTTACCTGGAATCTTGATAAAACTTGATGGTTCTTGTGTTATTTAAACACTTTCAGTGTTACGCTCTTCACCATTTGAGATGATCAACGTTAAGGACTAAACAAACATAGAATTGGCTTCTGCTCATATTCAGTTTAAACTTCTCGGTCCTTCAGGATGCCAACCACTGCTGAAGTAGCTCATTAGTAACATTGAAAACTGTAAAACTAGGTGGTTAAAGTTCTAATTCCCGAGGGATTACTAGTTGCTTCAAGATTACAAACACCACTTCGTGATGAGTATCAAGTAACGGAAAACTTGTGTCATCAGGGTATTTTATTGACTGTCTTTAACTACATAAAACAGAAGTTCAGTTGATTTGATTTCGAATCACTGAGACTAAAGTCAACATTTTAGACTGATCAAATATTTTGGTCAGCTGGATAAAAGAGACAAATATTATATTGATTGTATACCACTGAGTAGTCCCAAATTATGAAAACGAGGGGTGTGCTGTGTATTCTGTCTATCAAAAGTCATCCGACCGATGTATGTGTGCTATGATATACTATATGTAATAGAGAAAGAAAAGAGGCCAATATATTGCCAAGTTTTAATGCATTACTAACTGCTGAAATGATGCTTCGATGTTCTGTTGTATTTAGAAAATTGTAGGGATGTTGACATAAACTATCAGTATGGCAGAAAATAAAGACTTCACACATAAAATGCTGTTGATTTGACTTAGTATCAACTGAGAACATTACTTACACTGTATTTCTTGTTCCAAGTAAATCTCTACATTCATTCTCTTCCTTCTTCAGCTTTTATAACTACTTTATCTTTGAAAGGTGCCATAACTAGTTGAAATATTCTTGTTGCTTTAATGATAATGTTTTATTACGTTTCGATGTAGGTTAATTGTGAACAACTGTCTAGATGTCATTTTTGTATCACTTAATTGATATTATATTGACTTTGGATGAATTTCTCAGATGACTGCATACACATTCGTGAAGTAAATAAATATGACTCATTGTTTGATTTGTACAGGCTTTACTCCTACTCTGTTGGTTGTGTTACTGCAATCTGTTATTCATATTTTGCTCATAATTACACAACAAAACAAATATGTTTGTAGGCAAGTGAATTACCAATTATTTTAACAGGTTTGATACCTATTTTAGTTTCTTAAAAAGTGACTGACAAACTCCTTATGGAATGTGTTTGCGATCTTTTGTATTTGATGTATCCAATGCACAAATAAACTTATATTCAATACAGAATAAAGTAAGTTCCACTATTATGTGTTGGAAGTATGTAATTAGAACATTTTACGTTCATATTTTATGCCTTTCATATAACTTTCTTGGTCGTTCTGTAACATTTTTAATGGAGGAAAAGGGAGTGGACACTAATTATAGTTTTTTTTATTATTCGAATGACTTATCTAGTCAAACGTCAGAAATTTATTTTACAGCTGTTTACTCATATCATGTTTTTCTGAGACGAAGAGGTTTGAAATTGAATATCATCTTTTAAATAACTCGACATATCAAAGTTAAATGTGTAGACGTGTGTAGGCTTGTTGTTCAACTTGTGTACTTTATTTCATGTAAACGTCATTAAATTCCACTGAGTTTAAATCCTATGGGTAGCATCAATTTCGCCAATGTTGTAAATGTAAGTTACTGAAAGTTCCAACAAATACAGAACATACCTTTACTGGATCCTGTTGACAACCTTGAACCAACTAACATCAAACTGATGTTACGCAGTGAGACTAATAAACACATTATTTCGTTGAAATCACCTTTCGAAGCATTTTAATAAAATTTTACTTTTTCACAGCATTACAGTCATAAATGTTTTACACTTTACATATTGGAGAGAATAAAAAGACTGTCTGTGTACCCCTCAGTTCTTCTCCGTCACTTCATCATTTAGAATTTATGCAAATAATGTTATTCATACGAAATTCATTAATAAGTGAATTAACGTGGTTGGACAGGAATAGGTGTTTAATTAAGTTGTTTACATTTGTAACAGATTGTTGGTTGGGTGTCATTGAAAACCAGGAATCACTGGACAGCTGTTTTGTTCTGGTATGGAACTCCTAAAAACGGGCATACCCTTGATTTCGCTAGCAAATTAAACCCGAAGCCTTAACGTTTCAAGGTTAACGCCTAACCATCCGGAACATTGAAAGTAGAAATTCTACCACTGAACTTCGGACCAGTTGTGCAGACAGTTGTCTTTACTGTGTGATTTAAAGGCCCTGGGTACGATACATTGGAGGAATCTGGGGTGCAGACTGCTGGAGAGTTTCTTGATAAGACAAAATATCTTTTCAACGCTTACTGGTTTCTAGTGATACCTAAGTAACATCATAGTGTGACATGCACAAACAACTAAATCACCATTCATTTATAACTATCGGTACAGTAGTTTGGCGAAGTTTACCACAAGCAAAAAAATTACCTCATGCTTTGTTGAGTAAAAATATAAACAACGAGCTATATTATTATCATTTATGTATTCATGTAACTTCAGAGTAAATGATCGATTCGGACCAAGCAATTTAAGTATTTGATGTGTTTTCTCTTAGATGGGACAACGCATGAGTTCTTATTGTTTTTGTACGGTTCGTGATACAATCTCTAGGGTTGCCTGATCATATGTCTGATCCACTTGATAGTCGATACGATTAATGCGAACGCTTGTACTTCATTCGGATACCACAACTTTTTCCTTACCAGGCAATAGCTATTCTAAAAGACTAGACTTGTGGGAAGATTGTATTGTCGAGCAAATACTGAGACGAGACTAGCGAACAATGTTTACATAAATGCATCGATTTTTATATTATTTAATTTACAGTGAAATCATCAACATTTAATTAATACAATGAAATACTGTCAAACTGTACTCAGGAGCAGGACTCACATTGAAATTAAATTAATTGGTGAAAGTCTACAAATCAGTCTTATAAAAAATCAATACAACTTCTTTCGTTTAATTAATCGACCATTGTATTTTTGGGAGTTATAAATCCCCAACAGTATTACAGTTCCGTGTAACGTTATAATTATTGCTTCTATGAAAGTACAAGACATTCCTGGTGTAAATAAGTACACAAACTTAAAATTTCGATCTATTGATAGCAGTCATTCGTGTTTACAAACTAAAAATATTTAAGCTTATTCAATGGTAGATAAACAGTATTTTTGAAAACTGTTCATGTCAACCGCTTATTTTTCGAAAGTGATCAAGTATGCCGATGATAATCAAAGTTTGTTATCATGATAAGTTTACTAAACGCCGATTAGAAATAGACAGAATATCTTGACGACATAAAAAATAACTTAACATTTAGTAAACTTAACATTTAGTAAATTACGTATATTTTGTTGGAGTTAAGAATAAAACAGGAACGAATCAACGGTAAAATAATTGCTAAAAATCTAAACTGATACCAACAGGAAACGAAAAATCTCGGGACCATTCGTGCTTTTACAAATTCTGATGATTCATTGACCATATAAAGTATCCGCATCGTGGAATAACGAAAAACATATCGATAAAACAATGAAGCTAGGCAATACAAGTCAATTTGTTAACTTGGCGATCAATCGGTTCCTAACGTCCATGTCTTTTAAATATTAATCTTTTAATTAACTTTCACTAGCTAATCAGCAATATTTTGAATGTTTGATAAATTATGGCCATCCTTAACAGATGACCAGGTTATCATCATGAAGATTATATACTTATAGTAATTTAGCTATGAGAATAAATTCGCCGAAATGATAAGTCTTCATTGGAGTGAATTTTCTTCCGTTGCAATCAGTGTTTTCTATTAGTCATCAAACTAATGAAAGCAAAAAAAAACACGGACAGTCTAATAATATGTTTTCATTGACATTTTGCTCACACTTACCAGGAATATTCAGTTCAGACGGTTGGGATAAGAAAGGTGTCAACAAACGTATATAGTAAAGAAAATTTAAACTGTGTAAATGTTATCCACAGCCTATCGCCAGCGGTTTTTTTTACAGCATATACACTTACTAGTATTGTCCTTATAACAACTGTTGGGGTTGTTAGATTCCCGGAATTCTCTTGGAAAACCTGTTATTTTTGTGATTTCATTGTGTAAATTTAAATTTCCTGTTTTTTCGCCAAAAAGTTCCTTTCACGCCTTCACTTCGTGTTTCCTACTTGTATGTTATTTATGACATTCCAAAGAAGCTCCCTTTTTCGTACTTATACTCATGAGTTGTGTGCGTTGATATCGTCTGATAGGCTGCCTGTGGAATCAAACGCTTCTTGCTGACTTTGGACTTCTTACTCTAGTTAGCTGGGGCGCTGTGGAATAGCTTAGCTTCCTGTTATTGCGTCGCTGGTCTTACGTTTGTTAGCAGGTATCGAGGTGTCACCTTGATTCGCGAACTCTTAGCAACAACCATTTGATTTAACTTGTATCGAGGTGTAATTTTAATTCGCAAATCCTGACAGTTCAATCAATATCTGAAGGCCCTAATAAAGTTTATTTGAATCGTGCATCATTAAATCAGAAAATGTGGTCTGAAAAATGAAATCCCTTCGCCTTGTTTACCTTGATTTTCTTGAAGTTAGTAGTTGACGGATGCGCTGATTTTATCCGTAGTTAGTCAAAGACTCTTGGAGGTGCTAATCTTGTTTTAATTTTACTGCAAACTTATTGATATAATGAACAGTAAAACTGAATTAATATCGTTTTTCGTAAAACTGATACACACTTCATTTCCCTAGTTAAATGACTATACACATTTAAGAAAAACATAATTGATTTAGAAAGTGAAAATTATCTGATCCCTGTTTAGTAGTCTCTGTTATTGAACATCTTTACCAACTAAGTAGTCGAATTTGTACATTCCAGGTTACTTACTAAATGAAAGACTAATTTCCTATTGCATAATAATTCGAATGTTAAATCTTATGTAAAACAATTCGAGAATAAAGTGACTTGAGCAATATTATATTTGTTGCTAGTACCTAGCATGATGATATTTGTCAAGGCTAGCTTATAGCCGCCATATTTACTATAGAAAAACTTTTTAATGAGTACATACACAAATGAAGAGTATGAAGACACATGTTCTGTAAGTTGTATAACCATATATCCTAATCTCTTTTACAAATAAACGTAGGATTATACTCTCAACTTTCTTAATTATTCGGTCGGTCAAGGGTAACTTATGCAATATGATACGTTCAAATTCATAACACAAAAACATATGTAGCACTAATACATTATGTGTATGTCGATCAAATAACTCATAATAACTACTAAAACTAAAATCATATGAGCTCGAAATGATGAACGTAATTTTCAGTGGTTGAAACTAGCCTTTAAATTGAATCCTGTTTAGATTAAGATGTTTTGCTCACACTGATGACGTGTGATATAATCACAAAATAGATATCATTTAGTGGTCCTAAGGCTAGAAGTTGAGGTGCTCTAGTAAGCTGAAGCACTTAATTTCACAGCTTACCATAGATTTAAGTACTATGAAGACAAGAATTTACTAAAAGTTACCGATCCATGTGGTAAATGGCTGTTCATGTGATTAATTTGATGGAACTGTTCAATGTGACTGCATTATAATTAAGCTTGAATGCTAAAATTTTCTTACCTTTCCTCGGACTTCACATTTGCACAGTGATTAAGTCAACCGTAGAAAAAATATCATGAATTAATCAGATTTGCATATCACAGCGGAATTCTATTGACCTAAGCTGACATTTTATTTTAAGAAATAGTATACTTTGATTGACTATAGTATACCGATGATGAACATCAATTTAAACTGGTCTATCAGTTTTGTAGAAATTTGTAAGTGTACCGTATTCTTTATGTTTAGCCATTTAAATTGTTCTTCAATAATGAGACAATTTCCAGAGTGCAAAACCTACGTTTTAGATTCCACCTGCCAGTTACAATCCAGCTTCCGAATAAATGCAATATTAAGGAAGTAATCTCATAATGAACATAAAGTAACAAAAACCGATGAATTTCGACCATTAACACTATCAGCCGAAAAGTTTGGATACTTACAACTTATGTGGATACACACTGCACAAAAGTGTCTGCCTGTGCTTACTAGCTCAATGTATATGATGGCACTTGACGTGAATTAGCTGACTGTAAACATTAACATTGGAATTCTAGTTCATCAGTCAGATGAGTCCCAAACAGAACGAAGTGCATACCATTAATTTTACAGTCCTGTCGCACTCCAACGTTTTTGAAGATTACTTCAGTTTCAAATTTTGATTCAATGTCAACTAAAATCGTTGTTGTCAGTTTATCACATATAAACAATCAATATTTACAATTGTAATGATTCAAAACCAAATCCATTAAAAGTTAAATCTTAGATAAACCATGTTTGTTCATATAACACTAATAAATAATAGGCGTGAATACAATAATTATCAATTGGACAGAAATTTGAAATAGAAATAGGAATCCTTAGTAAGTAGAACAATATGTCAACATGGGGAATAAACAAATGAGCTTGTTGGGTGATGGAGGAGGGAAAGTATATCAAACAACGAAGACAGCTACATTAACAATGGTTATTGAGAAAATATCATTTGACGATCATGATGACAACAAAACTATCAAATTTCAATACTCATTCGCTTTCATTTAGTATCCAGCTTGTCGACGTTGACATCACAAAAGAATACAAATTATAAATAATGTTACGGAAGGTGGTTCACTAGTAATTCATGATTTTCTACTTCTGAAATAAAATATTCAACAGTTTTACTCAAACAAGTAAACAGTAGATCGAGCAAGCTTTTGGAATATCAAAAGTCGAATCAAGAGGTTGGTACTACAAACATGCAATAATTGCTAAACATTAGAAGTATAATTTCATTTCTGAATATAAAATAATACAAACACTTAGAAGACAAACTGTCTAATGGTATACATCGCATTGATTACTGAGTTACTGACTTTATACTTTTCCGTTCCCAGCCTTCTATAAAATGGTTATTCAGCAATTTGTCAAAAGAGATCTTTTTCTAATGCATAACTATAATCTTGTGATCAAAATATCCTACAAACATTGTACAGGGAATTTGAATTTTTTGTTGTAAGTCATTACTGAAAAGTTAGTACCTTTGATATTACTCTGCAGCACCTTTATCTTAATTTCTTAGTAACAAGAATATTTCCACCGAAGAATTAGAAACCAACACCAGAATGACGTTACATAATACTTCTACAATACTAGAGGTGATTTCAGAGGTCGTTAGAGACGGCAATATTCAGAGGTCTTTGATTTCTGTTATTTTTGGAATGCCCTTTAAAGATATTCCAACAAGCTAATTTTAACTGCATTTTATTAAGATGTATATTTCTGTAATACATTTTCGTAATTTTGTATATATACGTTGTTAAAATGCGTAAGCCTGATATATTGGCCTCAGCAATCGTGACTGATTGATGACAGAAAAGATAAACAGGTGACGTATTATGCTTGATTAAGTAGAACATTATTCTCTGTGTATGTTCTCCTTCGTTTTATCTGTTGTTTCCCACCACGTGATTGCTTATTCTTGCATTAACATAATTTTGTTTGTTCGGATCCTGATTTTTAATCGAATGATTGAATTCGGTGGTAGTCTATACCAGGTGATTTAGTATCTGATTAAAGCCGCATTACTTAGTACCCAAATAATATATTGCAACATATTCAGTGCTATTAATATAAGTTACATGTTATCATACAGATGAACGCAATATTCATTTTTAGAATCGTGACACAACTATATTTCCTTCTGTCGTAACAATCCGGTAACTTTGTCCATTACGTAGCTTACGATAAATTACTGTTTAGTTTTTACGTAGCCTTAGGGTAACGAGATGAGAGCGATGATATCTTTTTACAATTCGTGTTAGTTGAAACATTGTAGGTAAGTTTCTTTGGCATCGATTTCAGAAATTCATTTGTTGAATAAGTTTTACTCTGCGATCATACTACTGACAAACTTTCAGTAGTTGAACATTTGCCGTTACACATTTTAAAAGAGAGAACAATTAAACGTGTGGTCAATGTGTTAAGACCACTCGTTAATCCCCGAACCACCGAAGTCCAAACTACAATTCAATTAAAAATTATAGCCAATAGAAAGTTGTTAAAGTAAACTGTTTATTTTTCAAAACAATATAGCATAAGTGAATAAGGAATAACGGATATTCAAGTAAGAGATGATCTAAATATTACATTAATTATTTCTACTGGACACTGACTGATGTTAATCGATGCAATGTGATTGATATAAATTTCGAGAATACCGATACTCCATGACGAAATATCTATTAATTTTACAGGTTGTTCGATTGTGAAGCATCAATAGTTCTATTATATTGTGAAGTGACGACTGAGTATTGTTAAGTAGCAGTGTGGATATAGTTATTTTCAGGGGAACTGTGATATCAACGTTTGTGTTAGCTTATATATGTTTAATTGATTTATTTCAAACATTGGACTGATTTTCAGCTAAATAATTAATAAAAACCAAAACTAGTGTTTTGTCCTACTGTGTAACTCTTTAATGGTGAGAGGGGAGTTGTGAATTTCGACTACACAGAATGGCTAGAAATATAAAATCCCATTGTACAATATTTGTCTTTCGTTTGGTGAATTAACTGTTACGTCACAGAGTCGATATCATTATGCAGTTTTATTGACACTTTTATGGCTTGTGAATAAGTTAGGTTGTCAAGACTAAACAATAATTATTCGTAGGTAAAGAGGAAAATTATCGTCAAAATTAGTTTCATTGATAAGTTCCTATCATTCATTATGGTTATGGCCAAACTATGTATAATTGATATATGATTTTTATGGAAAAAAGTGTCAAATTGGGATTCATTTTAAATATTTAATCAACTGATTGTACACTTAAATGCTTACTAATTCTTTTGGACGCAATAAAACTACTGCACAACCAACACTATGTTTACTTTTGTGGTTGTGTTCACCGGAGATAGATATATTTTTAATACCACTGGAAAGCAGCGAACACTAGGCTATTGTTCATTCTATTTTGAGACTTTAGAAATGTGCACATCCTCCATTCCAGCTGAAGAATTGTACTAGCGGTGCCATTCAGATGAGTCCCATACCAAGACAAAACAGCTGTCCAGTGCTCCTTGGTTTTAAATGGTTTCCTATCAACATCAATTTGTAACCAGTCCATTTTACTAAACTTAATAGCAAACAGAACCACTTTATTTCAAAGATACAATTTAGTTTTCTGGTATGGCTTCTAAAAACACCGGAATAATAATGTAAGAGTTTTAATCTTCCTTTTACTAATGCTTTAAATGTTTTGATAGAGCATTATGTCATATCAATCTGTTTAGGCTCATGTATAGTAACAAAAATTTGTCGCTTACAAACGTTAACATCACCATTGTAGTGATATAAATCTTAACAAATAAATTAACAACCGTAGCTTATTTAAGTGGCTGTGTGGACACAGAATTTCAATGGATAGCGTGATAACATTTAAAATTTGTAAACAAGATGTTTGAAAATTTAAACAAAACGATAAATTTCAAGATTTGTGTTATTTTTTCTGGAATATATATAAACATAGTTGATGTCTTTTATCAGTTACAACACTGTGAATTGGTTAGTTTATTTACTGGAATAGTCTGTCACAGAATTTTAAGAACTAAAATTATAAATTATAAAGTTATGAAAAAGTGAACAATTCATTTCTTTAGATATAAATCGAGGTTACTCTTAAGACAATACGGTAAAACTAAGTTCCCATTTAGCAAGATTCTATTCTGAAATGATAGAGATTTGTAACTCATTATTGAGAATTTGTGAACAGCACACTCTCTGAGCTGAATGACTTATTTGTGATGGGAAGTTGTTTTATACGGAAAATTAGGGATTACTGATCAAGTTAATGTTCAGTGTTTTCACATTTTAAGTATCCTGAAGTATAGAAGTAATAAATGCATACTGAATTCATTCTTGCAACCTGATTTTATTTTCAGTTCTCATTTCTGAACAGTAGCATGAATTGATAGTAACGAATTAGACACTTATAAGTTAATTAAACCAAAATGGAAAAATCTGTATGATCATCTTCTCATATTGCCTTAACCTTGTAATTCTAGGGAAAAAATATCTTCATCATTAATATAAGCAACATATTTATTTTACAGAAAATACATAATACTATATCATTTGATTTAGTAAATTTTAGTTCTTGATATGTTTTGTATAACCGAAAAGGCCAATCTATTCTCTTATGAATCAGGAACTGAGGTTAAATGAGAATTTGAAATATGAGCTTATTTTTTATGATAACAAAACACTACTGGAAAAGAATTACTCATATTCTTAAAGTAAACGGATAAAAGAACTGGCAGTAAAACATTTACATTCTCTAGTAACTGAGCTAAACATTCATTAAACATCATACTGATGTACATTAAGAGAGAAAGATTAAACACGACTTATATGAAAAAAAAGGTTATCTTTAACGTTATGCAAAGATGATACTTTCTTTCATCATAAACGAAATAGTAAGCATATAATTTAATGTGACACAATTTACATTACTTAACTAAAAATTACCGACCAATATGATATTTATCCAGTCCTATAGTGCTTAATGAGTTGTAGTGATCAAGATGCAATGTGGCTCACAGTTTAAGTGAGATAACATCGTAACTATGATATCTGAATACTAGATGGTTGGTCGGAAATCCTACTTGATCTAGGATTACGCTGCTAGTACTCGTCAACAAGAAGTATTTACAATTCTGAAGGCATTCATATCGACTGAAAAATTCAAATACATATCACTCTGTTTCTTAGTCAGCCACCGTTACCGCTGAGAATGTAGGGTCTTAACTGACGTCTCGGTGAATTTATATATTCACACTGAGACATCGGAAGTGAGTAATTTATTAACACAAGTATTTTGATTCCTTATCAAGTCAGTGATAGCAGACTCTTATGAAGGATCGGTTTCATCAAGAGTGAAGATAAACTAGAAAGGAAGATAAGGTTTCTAGTTGACTATTTCCAATCATTTTGCATACCACTATTCACCTAATCAAATGCTTTTAAAATTTATTATTGAATAACATTTACTAACTGTTTTGCCATTGTTTAAACTAAGAAATATTATTCATTCAAATTGTTATAAAGATTTCTGTAATTTAAAACTTAGATATAACTTCACAACAACTCAATAAATCATGAGTTTTAATGATTTTCAAGCTTTTGTTAGATTGTAATAAAACTATACTTTGAAAAACATTGATTTTGTGCAGTTCATTGTACATGTGAATTTCTTGTTATTGTTGAACTGGAAACTACTGTTTGTATGTAATTTTATTTGTGTATCACAGTATTAACTAGTAACTAGCTGTGCTTATCCACATGAATCATATGTTTTACAGTTGTCAAAATGATTACATTCAGTCTCAAAATCAACTGTCAGCTAAGGTGTGGTAGAGTAAAAAATTCGATGTAAGTCAATGGATTATTCCTGAAGCAAAAATTACTGCCCATAAACTTTTGATTTGATCACTCTCGTACTATATATATGTATATATGATTTATGATGATGTACATTAAACCATTGGCATACGACCACTCACTCAATCAGGATAATAAATAAAGTAGATACACAAGAGACAAACACATTGGATACCACTTATTGATATCTGATAATTAAGTCTTCGATGGCCTTTGGTTAAAACAGACTTTGAACATTTTAAAATCAACTCATGTCGCTGTTTCGTTCAGTCAGTTTACTGATAAAATGAGATACAACTAAATGACAGATTTATGAATTTAAGGCTGACATTGTCACCCCCTCACCCCCCACAGTTGTTTGATTTGTCAGTAACAGATTTACAGCGATATTGACAACAAGCAAGTCTGTTAATTTCCAATTAATCAATGACTTTTATAGCTGAAATACTAGTTTCAATCAGTTTCCAGAGCAGCTTTTGTATAGTTTTCCACTTATTTATTATTGTCAATTTAATAAAACGAATTGTTCTGAATTAGACAACCTTTGACAATCAAAAAACACTTTACATCTCTTTTGTCTTAGTATACACCCTTTAGTAGTGCACATCCGAAACCCATTGGAGATTAAACCCAGGACCATCTGGCTCTCTACAACATCATCTACAATCATTTATTATTATTGTTAGTCGTAGTGTCAATGACTTTAACGTAGATACACTTGTTTTGATCGTTAATGAACATGATAATATTCCCATAAACAAGTTGTTCATTTCCTAAAATAACACATTTTTTTAAAAATTTCTAGACATTTTATTGGTGTTTGTATGAAAGCTAACGAAAATGTACGTTTTGAAATTCATTGTTATTATGCTATAACTCATGTTCAGCAGATGACTGAAATAGATTGAAGTTCATGTAAATCTATTGAAATCTAGGATACGTTAAAACACTCAAAAAATAACTTGAGTTTTAATTTATTGGAATGAAAGTGTGTGGCTACAAAAACTTGTATATATGATTCCTCTACATGTGTCAGTTCACTTTGTGACATTTATAACAGATGAAATAGTTGCTTTAAATAATATTTAAAACTAGAATTTGTCTACGATATTTAGTTGTCTAAGCGTATCAGACCAGATCATACGCTACATATTTCCTATAATGAAGATATTTTTCAACATCACATAATACCAGATGATCTTATTTTAAACAACATTCTCCTACTTTAAGATTCTTTACATCAAAGACTGATTCTAGCTAAACAGTAGTTGAAAAAACCAGATTTAGAAAAAATGACCTTTTATTTTACTATAAGATGCTTCAGTAACGTACTCCCATGACTAAGCAAGATATGAAATCTTTAGACTTTTGAGTTTTCACTGCATAGCACACATTTTCAACTTAAATCAGTTCATCATATTACACAACTATTATTTATTGAAACCGGTATCAATATCAATAGATGAGAAGTGTATTAGTCTACAGCTTTTTACTAGAACTTGGCAAATTACCGATGATAGTCACATGTTGAAATTGTTTTGTTCAAAGATCATTTTAATATTACGCAGAATCTTTCTTTCTGTTTGTACATTCGCATAGAATAAAGCATCAATCCTTTATCAAAATCTTTTTATTTTATTTCGTACATATAGTTCAACATTACTGACAGTGGTAGTAGTAGTAGTGGTATTGGTACTAGTACTCATGGTAACAGTAACAATAATTATAATAGAAGTAATGGTAATTGTATATAAATGAAAAAAAATTTAATGTATCGAGCTAAAAATGACGATCCAGCGCCTCAAGATATTTAGAATCAATTGCTTTAGGAAGAAGTGTATGCCTAAAAATAAACATAAAGAATAGTATTGATGAGAATATTATGTAATTGATATGAATACGATGAATGAATAAATACTATTTATCAATAAGAGAAAGTATTTCTAACCAAAGAATGATTGAAATTAGATTAAGGATATTCGTAGCGTTTCCATTTTCTATTAAGTATATTTTGTTCAGTGTTTTGATCACTTTCCTATACATGGACAAGTGTTGAATATTAAAGTGTAATTTTGATTTAGATTTTGCCTTAAGGTTCAACAGTTAATTGCTGACTCCTATGAACTAACCAGTGTGGTGAACGCCTACATGTTGGGTGAATAATCTATATATTCAGTTAAAGGTTAGAATTAAACATCTCGTGAAAACTACACAATAATATGAGACATTCATCAACTATATTAACGGATAATGATTGAATGTACTTAATACAACACTCAAAGTACTCATTAGATACACTACAAATAACCAGTTAACAAATGCAATCTAAAGTGAACATCACACCTAGATAAATGAAAATTTAAAGTATGCCTTAAAGAAATCATTGATTTACAGTTGTATAGTCATTATAGTCTACGGATAATTAAAATCAGTGTACCTACACATTAATATAGCTTTTCCAGAAAGTCGAAATTAATTTTTGTTTGCATTAAATCATAAATAAGATGACTTGTTTTGAAGTCGAAATCAAAGTGATCAAATAATTAAGCATGAAAAACTTGGTAACCAATCAATATGCAATTCAATTCTAAATTAAAAGTTTGAGATAAGTTTAAAGTATTTATTTATTTCCGTTGATTGTGTCTAGAACTTGAATTAATCAGCCGCTGTTGCTCAACGTCCATCCAATTTGCTTTGTGTCAAACACCAGCGCGTTCACCACTAGGCACGAAGCAAACTGAGTTCGAATCCCAGTGTGAACATCGAAACTGGCATGCAGGTACATCCAGCCGACGAGTCCTAAATACAATGGAATTCGTGTCTAGAATTCTACTTGTCAGTCACAAACTATTTAAACACTACTTAGGATTAATAGCTGTATCGAGGCAATCTACTCAGGATGCACATATGGCAACATAAACTGACCAGTTTCAATCAATGACAAATCAACAAGAAGATGCGAATTCATCCTAATTAGATTTTTCTGATGTCAGTAAAAAATGTTCACAAAAAATAATCAAATAATTAACTTACCTTAAAACTATTTGTACAACAAGTATTAAAGGAAATATTAATTTCACATATGGACTAGGTGCAAATCCAAAAGCGCATAAAAATCCCAGTTGAATCAATTGAAAAAATGTAAATAAATGAAGTTTTCGTTGTGGTACACGTCTGATATAGTGTGATGGTGGATAAGCTGACTAAAAGATGAATAAGAAGAAATTAATTAATCAATAAACATAACGATAATTGATGTTAGATATATACTCAGCTATTCGTTAAACTACTAAGTATGGATAGTATATTGATTCGTTCAACTGCCGACAAGTGGATAACGCGTTGATGTTTTTAGAATCGAAAGTTACTAAATTCTAGTTGTAGTGTGCATATCAACACTAAAACGCATGTACATTAATTCCGAGTAGGAGTGAAGCTCCTCCTAGTTTCCATTGATAACCATAATCCGAATTTACTGATTTAGATACAATTAACGTTCATACACAAGTAGAGCTGTTCAAGATCTATTATTTTAAATGTATGTAATTTAGTATTAAGAGTAAATAATTTTGAAGTCAAATTGATTACAAGAATATAAAAGAAATGCTAAAACTAAGCAAATCATTCAATGTCATGCTTAAAGTAAGTTTCAAAGACAATTTATTCTGCAGATAGGGAAAAAGTTTCCATATTGACAAAATTTTACTTATGTAGAGTGATAACACAATCAATGTTTTCTATAAAATTCGGGCGAATGATGTACTCTGTTAAGGTATTTCTCTCAGAATTACTAATTAGATGAGTGATAGTCGGTACTGCATTCTTATATTTCAGCATCGTTTTAGAAAATTCCTTGTTATTCGCTACACGTACAGAACAGTATTTGTTTTCATGTATGTGTATCTGATATTCAAATTGTCGTTTACTTTAGAAAGAAGAAGTAGTATTTTGATGCTAGCTAGTTAGCAAGAAACTCAAATTGGATTAAGTTTCGTACTGGATAGCACCCATCAGTAAGAAACAGATTATATTATAAGAGAGCTTATGTTTCTTGTGGGTTTCGAACCCGTCTGGTTTCACGGATTGTAGCAGATATATTATGAGAATGAAGTATTTACAGTGATTAGTCTCTGAATAGCGGCCAGTATCATATTTCCTGGTTCCTAGTAATTACTGGATATTATCACTATTTACAGCATTTGAAATGATTAAGGTGAGAACGATCTTTATGAGATACAAACATAGTGCTCACTTGTTCTGTAATAAAAAGCAATATTCTTTCAAACATCTGATTGTCTTGTAAAGCTGTTATAGCCATATAAATAAATAAACCATTTAATACTGGTGGTGGTATATATATCAATGGATAAGGTATCATAGCCAATGATAAACCAATAAGTAAATGGGAGATAATTAATGTCAGTCTGGTTTCACGTACTCGAATAATGCTAAACAAAGAAAAGAAAATACAGATAACTGAACAGTAATTTAAAAAATAAAAATTACATAAAACTATTGTCTACAGTTGAATCCTAATGAATTAGATGTTTGAAGTTGATTGACATTAATTTAAGTACCTTTATTTCTTTTTAGTTGGTACTTGTAGGTGAGGTGTATGAAGAATTTTGAGACAAGTTCTTAGTATTACTCTGATCTTTATTGTTCTGCTTTGAAGTTAATGGCGATACAGTTGAATAATTCAAGTCGTGATTGATTTAATGAAGAATTGAAAATTGACATAAATTGCTCATCATAATAGTTGAACTTGCGTCCGTTTTAATTTTAGTGGTGATAAGATCCTACCATTGATCTGAAATTCAAGCATCACCACTTGTGACAAAAATATTGTGGTGCACATTATTTGATATCGTCTGGTTAGAAGCAATCAAATGGAACTTACAATCGTAGGTTAATAAATGTCTAATTAGATGGCTCAGTAGTAATGTTCGTAAGCGTGACGCTGGGTGAAGAAGATTCTTATTATCATGGATAATATTAATTTGCTCTAAATGCAGTATAGACGTCACAAGCCAACTAGCATGATACATATATCTTAAGCAGTTTTATGATTATCTCTAATCATCTAGCATTTCTTCTATTTGACCGAATATTTTACATCTTAGTCTCAGTGACAAATATTATTATACAGGACGGTATTCTTACTGTTATGTGGTATGGACTGATACAAGTTACATAACTAACAGTACGATAAATAACTTGTGCCTTATCAGATCCCAAGCAATGAACATTAATCGGTCCATTTAATGCTGCCAGATAAGTATTAATTTTTACGTAACATTTAGAATTTAAATCATTCATAAAATAAAATGAACACTGTCATAATGACCAAATAACTTACGTTTGCTTAATATGATGTCCACCGTCTACGTGTTCTTCCATATCAGCTAAAGCTTTCACATGTAATGGAGTATGAGGTAAAGCTGCATGAACCCAAGGAAGACAAAATATTGATAATATAATATTAATAAGTGCTATGACAAATAAATCCCAATGATTTGATGGTCCTTTTCTTAGTCTGAGATATAAAGAAAAAACAAACAAATAAGTGAGAATTTGGGAAGTTTCATTATGTTGGAAGTAGCTGGTTCTAGCTAGTAATAATTTTATGATTTAAATAACAGACTGACTGTAAATAGTTAGTCATTGAGAACTAAGAAGCACTGGACGGTTGTTTAAATTTGTATTGAAACGTTTCAGTGGTGCTCATCTACCATACTCCTCTACGCGGCTATTTGTTAAAATATGTAGTAACATCTCGGGAACTTTCCAAGATTCATGAATATCAGTTGACTGACAGAGTCGTTTTCTACACTTACTTGCTAACGCAGCACAGTTTGATCTAATACTGATTTTGTGTTGAATTAGCGTGATTTTAGTAGTGACTTATGATAAAAATTTTAAATAACTAGTTGATCTCTTATTGTATGTGAAAGATTTAATAGTCTTAAATTTTTACAGTGGTGCATGCATGATTAAGTAGGACAGTTGATCGACAAGCTTAGTCTAGTTAAGTCAGTTTATTTGCCTGATGATTAAATTTATTATGACTCAGAAACCTGTCCAACGACGTCAGGAATTCAGACTCAACACCTCCAGGATTCTTTGTCATCTACTGACTTCTGGAACACATGGTTGGCATCTAGTGTATTGTAACTCTGGTTTCAGTGAATTTATGATATTGAATGACTATCTAATGCATAACACCCAACATGTTTAAATTTGACTGACAACGTTCAATCCCTAGGGATCTGAAATCACCTTCTGAAACTAGTCTGCAGTAAACAATCCTTACGGGATGTTTTTGGAGAATAAAGAACCTCCCTATGTAATGCGGATTTCTGTCTTATTTCTTTAATTATATATAATGCAAATTTTATGATGATAATAAAATAAAGTGATCACTTACTTGTTAGATGGTGAATTTAATATGGCACTGGCAATATTTTGTTCCATATAAAATAATAATGACAGTGGAATAGCTATACAAATAGATCCAAGTACAGCTGGCCAACTTAACGTATTCAGTGGTGCTTTATTTAACATGAAATCAGATGGTTGTACTTCAAATGGCTTTACTACGGGTCAATCAAAATAAAAAAAGTCTAGTATGATATTGTTCGGATCAAGTTAATGCAAAAGGGAGTATAAGTTTTTTATTGTCAATATTATTAGAGGAAAGCCTGTTTTATGCACCTTGTAGACACTTATCAATCAACTATTCAGTTTACTTGTTAAACCTTATACTTTCTGGTTGAAAAGCATGTTTTTGTTGGAGCACTAGAATCGTAATAACGATTTTAGATTCAGGAGAATGTAAAATAATTTTATTAATAAATCATTTGTACTCTTCTTTTCCTAATACTCCTGACTGAAATGTGATGTATGTGTATCTTGGATGGCTTGTTTTAATTTTGTAAACTGGTAATAAGTTATTAAATATACAAACCACTGGAATCTAAGATATACAGTGTATGTACTAATTAAGACACACCAGTTGAATATACCAGCCCCTCAGTGTGTTGATATTCATGCTGTGATTCAAACATAATCCGACAACTTCAAATGTTCTCATATTATCCACTGAGTTAACGAGACTATGTAGTTACTGATTTATTCAGAACATATGAAATTTTATGTCATTAGTAAGAGTTTACATTACTCAGTTGACAAGTTTCCACTAAACAGAAATAAGTTTCTTGAATTTCATTGCACATCTCAATATGTATGTAATAAGCATAACTGTTTATCTACAAATTGTTATTTTGTAGCTAAAACTGTAACATACAGTTGTGTATTAGTTCAATGTACTATAGAAATCATTCATATTCCTGAAATGAATATTTTTTTAGATTATACAGTAAAATGTTCTACTTATCTCATTTATTCTAATGCTCATCATTTCATCTACTACATATGCATAAGTTGGAAATCAGTGATTTTGGTTACTTCAGTTGTATGAATCATAATATAATCCATTTTGATTTACTCACAACTTATTTTTTGAGTATAAGACAGAATTAAATGAAGTGATCTGCTTGGAAATAAGAAAATATGAGGATTTCATGGAATATGGATAAGAAACACACATGGATTTTATGATTTTCAATTTCATATCAATTAGTGTTCAATGCAGTACTTGAATAATGATCTACTTTATGTAAGTTTACTGTTTGCTTTAAATAACTTCATAGAGAATACAACAATCAATAATTGAAAACGTCAGTTCGAAACAATGAATGATAATAAAGCATAGTTACAATTTGCTTTCTCGTAGATTTATCTAAGGTTATTATCAACGTTCACAAGGTTCAATAAATGTACTTTATCCAACGTTTATGGCCATATTTTTTCAATTATTTAGTGGGGGGGGGTGGTTACTGATGTACATTAGGGTAAAATTTTTCACATAAGATTCTGTTTCTAGTGTATAGATTTATAGATTTATAGTGATGTTAGTGTTGTGTTCATCTCCTTGTCAACTGCAAATTTTTTGTCTTCATAGAGAATTTTTAATGAAAGTACACACTAATTTGAATCATACGTACACCTGACAAAATGAATCATACAATTGACTACAACTGTTGCTAAGCCTAGTCAAATTCACAGACGACCTAAGCCTTTTAAAATTGGTGACTACTGTCAAGAGGATTTTCAAATTGTATCCATGCTATCAAAATGTTCATTTTTTACTAATACACAACAAGATTATTGATGAGAGAATGATTTCTAATCGACTTGTTTCTACTTTCAAGAAACTTTATTTTACTAAAGTAAAACAATCACTGAAATGTATCAATGCATACATAGATAAGTATTCCTATTAAGTACATTATATTTACTCAGTTACATTATCAATCAATCAATACACTAAATAACATACTTCAATAGTTATCATATTTCATAGGTGTTACTTTAAATTGAATTTTGACTAAATTTAATTATATACACTTATTTCGTTTGAAAATACACTACACTAAGTAAATAAATACAACACACCTACATATCTGCCTATTTATCCTCCTACCGATTAAATTATCTATTTGTTTTTCTGCCTATCCTATTTCTTCATGTATATAGGCATTCATGTATATTGTTAATAATATTCATGAGAAAAGATAAATACAAACATTTTACAGAATGTCGACATTATTCACATTTCTAAATAATAATAGTCAAATATAAAAGAATTTCATGGTAGTTTCCATAGTAATTAAAGTTTTCAGTTATAAATTTTACTTGGTGTATAAGAAGGAAAAAAAAATTGAAAGTATTCTTTCAACCATCCCGAAAAGTTACTACTGTAATTACTCCTGACATCAGAATTTTTTATTTCTTTAATATTGTCACAAGGATAAGTTTCTTTTTATGGCAATAATACAGTGAAGGCTAAGGCTGTTTCAAAGATAGTACATATTTCTTTTTATTATTATGTCTTATTATTGAAAAAGCAGTAGAGGCTTTCATTCATGGATGTTTTGAAGTGATTCGTTATTGTTTGTAAAATGAAGGAAATCCGTGAGATAAAAAATCTCAAACGGTTAAAAGTTTTTAAAAAAATGCTAATGTCAGTTTTCATACATCAGTGAATAGTGAGTTGACATTTGAAAAGAATGGATTGAGTATGAGTTTCGATGTGAACAAACAAACATTAACAAACAAGCATAATTATCCAACGAACCCTAAATTGAATGTAAAGTGCATCCTGGGAACTATTTTCAAGCCATTGTTTAGCTGTAATTAAAACTCGTGATGTTACATTGTGCTGACGCAATCCACTCAATATTGCAATTTAGACCGACAAATCGCTGTCCATTACACCAACAATAAAATGATATAAAACTTTACAAGCCAATCTTTTCTGTTTCAAAATTATCAATAATTTTTGAATTCATGAAGATTATGGTTTATACCAAGTTCATATACCACTCATTTTCTTTCTCTGTTATCTCATATTGATTAAAGAACTGGACAATAAAAGTTGAAAATTATTGAACAGATATTGCAACAGTACGATTTACCTTCAAAACTTCAATAGCAAACTACACAGTTACATGTAGTTTTATTCTATAATTTAATTGGTCGACAGATCAGAAAAAAATATCAATGAATTTCAGAAATTTCATTTGGTTTGTTCCGTTTACAAATATAAATAAATCACTTACATGTATTTGTAAAAACAAGTAGACTAAAATAACTGAAAGAGTGGAATCTGCACGTTTTACTGAATCTTAATTTTAACAACCTATATCATTAAGAATGGAACAGACTATGCAGTTTGATAGTTCCTAATGGATACTAGATACAAAACGAATGTCAGCAATTCATTTATAGCTATCAATATACGATGCACTACCATCTGTATAAAGTTCGCGAAGACAATTAAATCGAGAAGCCTTATATCTGGCTTTTGTATTCACGAAAGGTCAGGGATTAACATTCAACCTCCATGGTAGTAGAATAAAGTTAAATATTATATAAATAAATATTAAATAAAAAACGTGAATTAAACTCACATGTTTTCCTCTTTATAAATCAAGCAATTTGTTGCTATTTGCACAATAATACTATTTGGAAGGATTTAGAACTGTCACTTAAAAACTATGTGAAGTCCGATGCTATGATAAAACAACTATCCAGTGTTCCCTGATTTTCAGTGATACCAACAGAGATCAGTCTGTAACGAACGCAGACAACAAAATTGAATCGAGTGCTCATCTTCATAAAACTACCTCAAATCAACCGTACTCATCAGCTCACTAGTGACTAACTTCAAGATGTTCCCTGAATTTCTAATGAGAAGTGATTGATGTAGTTTAAAATTGTTGAGTGTAAATTAAGTATCACTAGAGACAATGGATAATCGTCGCACCATGTCATAAATCAATGAATGTAAGAATTGTATTAATGAACGCTTGCCCAGTAGTATAGATGATTGAGCGTTCACCACTAGACCTAAAGGCACTTGATTTCGTAATAAGTCCAGTGATGCACACAGTTAAGAAGTCTCATACTAGAATGAAACAGTTGTCTAGTGATTCCTAGTTTTTAAGAGTACTCAATCAATGTCAGTCTGTGACTACCACAGACAACGATATTGAGTAAAATATCCCTCTTCACAAAACCGTATCAAACCACTTTTGATTACCGTTTTGAAAATTTTGTCTTAACGTTATTTACTTAGTAACAACTTATTTTCTTATTAACAGAAAATTCATTCATTCAATGTCTGTGTTGACTATTATCCGTAATAATTACAATTGTTTGTTTGCATATAGCAGACGTGAAAGTAATAAAATTCTATGCATTCATGATATTCTAAAATTGTTATCGTCTTTGCTATAGAGTGTGTGTGTTAAATCACTGTACATAAGTTTGTGGATTGGTAATTGTGTTGGAGATAATTTGATATCAAATTTGCAGATGTATGCAACTCGAAGTAAGTAAAATATTATGATTGTAGCATAACATTCATCTCTCGAAAAAGGGAACTAAACAAAGTTTTTCTAGTTTGTTTGTGACACTAAATTAGTCGTATGATAAAGAAAAGAACTTTAATAATAAATAGGAAATAACGGAATAACTTGAAGATTCATACTTAATAAACAAAGGTAAAGAATGTTGAAGTAAACAATTGTTTTCAATAAGTTCTTCATCAAGGTGTACATTCATTGATCTATCGTGGATTTGATTTGGGGTAATATGTGCATACACAGTTCATGAGTTTTGTACCACTAATGTTAGTTGTTACGACAGTAACTGGTAGGTTTATTTAAGTTTAGTGAACAGTAAGAGGTTAAATAATTTATTCCATGTAACAGATTAATAATGTGTAACAAATTTGACTTTTAGTAAATTGACAATAACCCAGTTAATTCAGTAAGATATTTTAGTGTAACCTGATATTTAGTCAACTTACATTTTATTTCACCAAATATTAAGGATCCAACAAGTGACATAATGACAACTGCAATAGGCAAAGCAAAATCTGTTAATATTTCACGTTTTGTATTAGTTAGAAATGGCCTGTCAAATAAATAAATAACAACAATAACAATGAAAATTGATTAACAAAGAAAATGATCAGAAAATTTAAAGTATTTCTACTTATTCAGTTAAACAAAATCTATTTCTGTCAAAGCGTCACTTTATTATTTCCACTAAATAAACGTTGTTACGTTAATATGACTCTGAACCTGTGATATCTTTAATTGTACGGTAATATTTTAGTGAGTGAATCATCTCATGGTTAGGGTGTATCTTCAGCTGCAATCGAAGTTTTTGAACACTTGTAAGCTTTTTAAATTGTACACACCTACTTTCCGTGGTTGAATAAGAGATTAATTGTGTGTAAACTTTAGATGCCCATCAGTCCAGTCTAAGTGTTACTTGCCTTTATTTGTCTGCTAATAAGTTGGTAATGTAATTATGTTACTAAGCTTATATATTTTTAGCATTTTTCATTACTATTTATTATGTACGTATATTATTTTTCGTTTGAACTGACTGTATTTAACTCCTAAATCTGTAAAAGCTATAACGATTTAGGTAATTAAGACCAATATCTTATTGGTTTAAACATAACTTCATACTAACAGGCTTGACACTATAATAGGAGGATATCATTAGATTTGATAAAATGTACCATACAATCAGTGTACCGCAATTTGTTGAGTTTGAAAATCCCTGATTAATAAATATTCCTGAATAACTGAATGCTTTATCAATGTGCATCCATTTATTATCCAGCAAATATTTTCTACTACTTGATGAACAGAGGAAACTATAACGAATGTGGTCATATAAGGTCATATTTGCCAATCTTGGGACAATTCAGTTAATCATCGTACGTTGTTTTGAACTCGTTAAATATCTGATTTGTTATCTTATGCAAATAATAAAACTAATAGCCTCAAAAATCGAGAATGGATTAATATTGACACCGTATTCATGATCTGCAGAACACTTCATAATTCAAATAGTAGTTTAATAAAAGAGCTTTACAACCTTACTAAAATTAATGAAGGTTCATATCGATATGTACTTGATCATGAATCAGTCAACATCAGCTTTTGTACAACAGTAACATACTACGAAGACAGAAATTGCCTTTGTTGAACATGTACCGTATACATATGGATAAATACGCCATTTAAATCCTAGCTTAAAATAAAACAAATTATCGTTATATGAAGAAACTCCTTAAGTTCATAACACTCTCTGCACATAATTGCTGAAACCCTGTTATGTGATGAAAAGAAACCACTTTTGTAATAAAATGAAATAGATTTCATTAGCACTATCTCTATGCTTTCTATTTCTCACCTTTAAAGATAACTTGCTTCTTTGAAGAAAATTTAAAATTCTTTGTGTAAATCTTATTATACTCAGTCTGTTTTATGTAGCCTGTATTCATTTATAAAAATTAAAACAAAAATATTTAAAGAATTCAGTATATGAACTAATAGATAGTTTCATAGTTATTTCTGATTGAATTTGTTACAAAATGTTAACTACTAAAATTCATGTAATGTTTTCAATGACATCACGTTTTTCGTGAGGGTCACAAGTGATTTTCTCTTACTTGTTCCACTAATTGAACATTTAATAACTCTATTACGGTATTCGACAATCGGTTAATAAGCAAAGCGTATTTACTTATGCCTAAACACTGAACAGCTTCTTTCTGTCTCCAGCATAATGCGGGCATTCTATGTACCTATATTAACGGCTTCTTTGGTTGTCAGAACCGGCATCAGTCTCATGACTTTCGAAAAAACTCGGCTTTCACCATGAGGCGTCATAACGGACCTTCCAACTCTCAGGCCAGAGTTTAAGTGGTTATAGAGGCTTTACTGGTTAATGTTTTTGTTTAGCAAGTTTGCTGGTTTATGAGATGAGGTTGCTAACTCCATCCCCAACCCTCCTCCTTTATCCGGGCTTGGGACCGTTTGTAACCTTAGAGGGGCTCCAGGCAAATTGTTTCACAAGACACATTAACCTGGAGTCCAGAAGGCCAAAGGAAAAGAAGAAGACCCAAGAACACATTGCGTCAAGGATCAAAGACAGACATGAAGAGAATTAAGAGTATACAGAAAGAGCTGGAAAGGAAAGTTTAGTACAGAACTGGTTGGTGAAGGCTGGTTGGCGGCCTATGCTCCACATGGGTTAGCAGGTATTAACTGATTGAAACAGTGAACAATCTAACGATAAAGACTGCTTTATTATGTGGCCTCTTAACTCAAATGGTTATTATACACAAAATATTTAACTAATAAGTATCATGGTTAGCAACATACCAGATACTCGAACATGTGAAGTATGTACAGTAAAAAATAAAAAAAAACAATACATTTAGTCACTTTGAACTGGCTTTCCACACAAACAATCTTTAATCGTAAACATGCAAAACTATTAAACTTATGTATAGGTAAAGTAAATTAACTATTCAATAACCTTTTTACTTTACAACAGTTTTATAGCTGACATTTAGATGATCATGAATAAATTTATAAAACTGATTCTGTCTATTAGATTTCTACAAGAAAATTATAGATCAGTTTCTAAACGATACATCTGAAACAACTGAAGAAATATATACAGTTTAAAGAATTTCATTATAAGCTCACAAAATTTATGCAATAAATAAACTAAATGAAAAGAATTAGTTCATTGAACACTACAAAGAACTAACCTCTTTTAAAGAAGGAATACAACATTTTAATGTACATATATCTTTGTCTATTTGTACAAATAAGTATTAGTTTATTGATTTAGGTAAAAAGATGACAATAGAGGAAAGTAGTTGATACTTATGGAAATGTGGGCAATTTGATATGGTTTGCTTTTACAAACTACTGTATGATACAGCATTCAATGTGCAACTTACAAATGTTTTCCACTTATCGTATTAGATCACTTATTTGTATATTTCGTTTGAGTAATTTAGTTATAGATAATTACCGCATTAACATACAAATGGGTGTATAATGATTATCCACAAGTAATAAAAGAATTGTCTACATATATGCAGTACATTTCGCTATATTCATTTTAAAGTAAACTTAATTTAGGATTGGTGGAGGGGAGTGTTGTTACTATGTTGGTGATTATATAAAACGAGTTTTCTTGTAATATCAGTTTGTCCTTGATCTATCTATCTAGCCATCGTGTTGTCAAATCTCATAGGTGTGTTTCGATAAGAATGCTGTTGTTACGAGCCATCTTCAACGTACACAATATATTGTGGAAATAGAGAGTTGTTTACACTTCAACAAATGTTTGTTATTTCATTATTACAAAGAATATGTAACTAATAATTATAAGCGTTGATGTTCATGTATTTACTAGCTGGTTATCTGTTTTAAGTATAATCTAAATAAAATTAAATGAAGGTAAACATTCTTTTACATTTGTGAAATTTCATTGTTTTCACATGAAGATTTCTATATTAGATAATATGAACAGGAAATGATGTTTAATTGATGATATCTTAGTATCTAAACAAACTAAATGTGTTATTGGAACTAAACACTGTTTTTAAAATAAATAGAAAATACGCTAGTAGTTATTAAAAATTCAGCCTATCAGTAGTACATATTAACAAACCTACTACAAATCGAACTCAAAATTTCAAATCTCATGAAGATTAGAATATTAAAGAATAGCTTGCGTTAGGAATATACGAAAGTGGATACCAACTCAGTGCTATTCATGCATTACTATGAGCTGTGAAGTTCATAAGTTCATGAACGTGGCACACTAAAGAGTTCTATACTAAAACAAAAATAACGTCCATTACTTCCTGATTTTGAATTCTTGTCTAACTACGATTAGTCTAAGACATTATATACTTACTATGAAATAAATTCTCATTGTGTTAAATATTCTAACCGACATTCTGTCACCTTCGCGAAAATATTTGACATACAAAAGTACATGTAAGTATTTCTACGACAGAATAAAATGCTACTTTTAAAGAAAGAACATTAGAAGTCAATTGTGAACGACTACTTATTTTATTTATTCTTTTAGAAATATAAATATTGTCTATTGATGACGTAATAAAAATAAAGTTTTGTCAGTTATACCATATTACTAAAACTGGAATATTTTTTATCTTCATTTTATATTTTGTTTAAAATAAACAAAACTTAAAATATTTTAATTCAGCTATCTGTATATTAATATTTGCTTATGTATAAAATGTTCATCATGTAGATTGGTTTTATTTGTTTTACAAAATAGAATTATTATTACTATTAATAGAATAATGTGAATGAAACCAATCACCATTTCATTGTTTGTGTGATTAACCTCTTATTCATATAAGAATAATAATACTTTATAATGCATACAAGTGTGATTGTACTTATGAAAATCATCATACAGTAAATTTCTGTTATTTTGAATTGAGATGGTTCATCATCTTCATTTCTAGTGAAATGAAGATGATTTAAAGTAAACTATGTAAAGTCTCAGGGGTAAAAAGAATGTTTCTGATTAACAGGTTAAATAAATAACTTAATGTTAATCGATATACCCATGAAGACTTTAATTTAAGTTGTTTAGCACAACAATTTAGCAGGTAACAAACGGAATTTGCGTTGTTTAAACATTGTGATGATGGTGACAAATTAAATTTTAAAAATGTGCAGAGTGATATTTAAGTAATTCTTATATGATGATATGGTCTATTTTATGCCTCATTATGTTCCTGTTGAACTCTAAAAATTACAAATCAGATCAACAACAGCAGTACATCTTATCTATCGCAATCGATATTGAAAATATCCAAATTATCCAAAAAGGTTTTTTCAAATATACAGAAAAACGATTAGTTGAAGCGATTCACATATTGTTAAGCCTATCTGCGCTTAATAAAAATAAAGGCTTTACTCTTCATCCAACATGGTCTTTCTGTCCAAGCGACAATAATCAATGTACATAAAATTTGATTGTTATAAGAACACACATGCAGTTTTATTATCACTTCATACATATTTCACACCCGTTCACATCAAACTAACAAATACAAATACGTACTTCACTTTAAATCACCTTGACCCAAATGACTTGATATGACACAATAAGACCTGTATTGTGATTGTACTAACTTATTTCGATTTGTTCTGTTATATTATTTAATTCAGTTGTTTATTTATTCTCCGAAGAAGCAAGTTGCACTAAACAGCGAGGAATTTTGATGGGGTTGGGCTACCTAATGCCAGTTAGGTGTGCCTAGTTGATAATTGCGCGTCCTCCCTATACCCACTGAGTCCGAAGCCGTAATAAAAATAACTCAAAACCAACTAGACAGAATCGAATTACATTTCATACATCCCTTTATATATACACAAAACCAGATCACACAGCGAACCAATTAGGAAATTAACATTAATACAGAACAAAGGAAATAGTGGTAGTGAATATGGACAACTTATATACAACTAATGAACTGTAGTTCATAGTAAGAGACAATATACTAAGAGTGAATATACTAATCAGGAGGATAGGGTAAAAGGAATGTAACAATCATAGAAACAGAATGTTTACATTACCCACAGTTAGAATAATTGAAATAGTGTTCTAAATCACAGTTCTGAGACTTTGTATCTCTTCTTTAGTGGTCCGGCATAACACTAAATAAAAAACATCTATGTACTACTCGCAACAGTCTGCACTCATACGTCGTTAATGTTATTACCCCTTGTCCAACAGTCCTAAATGGGACGAAACCCACAGGCTTCCTTAGAAAAATGAAAAGCTTTTGTGTTATTTTGATTACTAAACTGAACTAGATAAATTCCTTGCCATACGGTGAATGACCGTAAGGTGTGGTGCAATTTGATTTGGATTGTGGTCAGCAAGTGAGACTGAGGACGGATGTTTCGCTTTGTTTGAGACTCATCAGCTGGATATGTTTGCATCCCGATGTTGATGTCCACATTAAAACTTGAATTCAGTTTGTTTCGTGTTGTTGAGTCTTCCCGTTGGCTTAATATAGACTGAATTTTGTGCACTCTCTGTTGCCATATGTAGATCCTTAGCATATGCTAATAATTATTGCTTAATATATTAATTTGAAACTGGATAATTTAAGTCCATATCAAACCAACGAGAATATTTAAAAATCATTGAAGTCCCAAAATATGGTGGTTTACTTTACTGTTAACATTTTGATAAACCATATAGGCAAACATAATCATAGTTCCGAAAATGCGTCGAAGTCTAAATAGGATAAATTTTTGGTTTGTTTCATAAGTTTGACAATATATGTGTTGTGTTATCCTTACATACATAGATAACATATATGATTTTAGTACTATTTGAAATAATAATTTAGATAGAATGTATGGTTATGCATTCTATATATCATCTAACAGAGCCAAATTCATTATTACTTAATTTCTTTTGGGGATTCAGTCAACAGATCTGAGATTACGAATATGGTGAAAATTTTGTATTAATGATGCTTTGTAGGCCCACAGGCTACGGTAGACGACACCTATGAGGGTAGTTAATGAAAGCTGCCATTACAGAAATAATATTCCTTTAATACGCCTAATATGTATTATTCAAATTAATGCTAGGTAATGTTCAGTTCGCTTCATGTATTTATGAAAAGCAACATCTGTGTCATTCGATGATTTTTATTTATTTGGCTTTTGGAATTGATGGAGCCATTTGCTTCCTCTGTTAATATAAATAGTATCTAAATAATAGACTCAGAACTATGAACCTACGTAATTGAAATCTTGGGGGAACTGGTTTTTGCTCAGGACTAAATTATGAACCACCCAATTTCGCAGCTACTCATTTTAACCACTACTGACTCCATGCTGAAGAGATTGAATATGTAGTATGGTTGAGGAATTTAAACTTCATTCCCTAGTTTTTATTAATTACTTTTGATTATAGGGTGACAACCAAAATGTCCGTTCTATGCGAAGTCACTAAAATTATTGAATACGTATTAGATTGATCTATAGAATACATCATTTACTCCATTTTAATGAGAAGTAAAGTAAAATTAATAATCTATTGTCTTCTGAAGAAAAAATGTGTTTACCTGAAAGTACTTGGCCATAAGGGTAAAATTTTATTTGAGATAAATATTTGTCGTAAAATTCACAGGTAATTAAAGCTTGGTAAAATAACAGCCACTTAGATGGATACATAAATAGTTTCATAAACAAAGATACTTCAGGAGGTTAATTGTAGCTTGATTATGACATATCAGTTAGCGTCACACTGATTCATGTAGACAAACATCTAAAGTATCAATCTCATAAAGATTCAGCGAACATCTTGATGTCTGGTATAGAACCTAAATTAAGAAGGATCTCCTACAAATTACAACCAACTACCTAACACTGTGAAACACTATTAGCTAACCATAAGTAAACAGTTTGATAGAGCTAAAAGAATCAATTTTTTTAACATTTTCATAACCAATACTTTTATCCTTGATTGTATATTTTCTGATTAAAAAAATAGTTAATTTCTTCGATCATTGTATACAAAGTGTACAGTCCTGACGGTGAATTCGTCACATGACTTACAGATATTTCATTGATTTTATCAACCATAAAGGTAGATTTTCCTAATAAATCATCTTACAAGAAAGAAGGAACAGTGAATTTGACAAAAAAACTATGCATTTTAAACAAAACAGTGTCTAGCATATAAGTGAAATGATTGTTCCTATCTATCACCATTAAGTTGTTTAATGTATTAAAATTCCATTTCTTTATAAATGGAATGTGTTCCCAAATGAAAATAAGAATTTTCATTATCTCTGACAGACATGTTACTGCAAAATTGTATATTTTGATGGTTAGCTGTGAAAAACTTACAGACTGTGTTATGCTATGTATTTCTTACATGTGATATATATATATATATATATATATATATATATATATGTATAATTCGGATTCTCTATCACCAACTAACCTAGATTAGATAACGATTGACATTACGTTCAAAATCCATCCCTTAATAGGATCTTGGATGAGCCTTACTAATAACGTCTACACTAGGATAAAACAATTATCAGAAACTTTTTAGTTGTTAGGGATTTTCTAACTCAAATTAGCTTGTAACATACAAATAACCATGCATATTTGTTTAACTTAAATTAATTCTTAAATCTTTGGTTGTAGAGTCACTCATTACCTATTACCGTCTGAAGTTGAATGTATGAATTACAATGTTGCAAATAATGTTATTTGCTGAAGACCTGAATAGTCCGAATACCTATAAACAACCCCGATGTGGATGTTTATGTATGGTTGTTTACATTGACTGTTTACAGTCGACTTATATCAAGTTATTTTTGTCTTCTTAGAATCGTGCACAGATCTGTGTATACGTTTATTGACAAAGTGTAAGGTGACCAATATGAAATTTATTAAGTACTTTGAGACAAGTTAAAGTTTGCTTGGAATTTCAAATACAGTATTTTGTTAAGGTAAGCTAGTTGGAAGTAGTCGGAGCAAAACTCTGCATATACATTTACCGAAAGTTTTCATATGTCAGGGAGGTGCACCTGTAATCTCAAAATTGAATTGCTGTTCCTTCGGATGAACGGGGGAATTTAATTTTAGTTTCACAGTCTTCGAATGTTACTACTAAGCCACCAAGGTTACATCTGATCTTCTATAGGAATAGGGTTTATAGATTGGTTGATAATTAAGTAGCGAAAAAAATCATGTTTGTCTAGTTTCTAATACAGATAAAACTCGATCAAGTTGGAAAAGGTCATTTGCAACTCAAAAAACTAAATGGTAGCAGTCTCAGACTGTGAAACCAGGTAGCATGGGATTTAAACCTCCAGGAAATATCATTTGTTTCAAAATTTGAGAAATGTCTCAGTGACGAGTACCCACTTGCCGACTCCTTTGCAGTTATTACTTCTGTAATTGTTTATTTGTGAATAGCATAGTCTAGTAAATAACAAAATGTACATGGATATAAAATGTAGATCATTTGACGTCATAGTTTATGCTGCCAACTTAGTAATATACAGTCACAGTATGTAATAATTACATAACATATTTATAAACTGTTTACATTAACCACTTTTTAGGTACAATAATCAGACCTGTTGATTGCATTTACATTCTAATCATTCTATTAAAATTTAATTTGAAATAAACTTCCTATCACTAATGCACATGTATCATAATCATTCTAACACAAGTACAGTTCATTACTTAGAAATCAAGAAGAGATCCATTAGCAAATAAATATATTTTACTTTGAAATGTTAATGATCATGAATAGAAAGCCGAAAAATCTTAAATAACTGAATGATTACTTATTCACTATTCATTTAAAATCTTTGATGAACGAACGTATATTAGTGTCTACCTCATTAAATAATAAAACACTAAGTAATGAAACCTGAAATATCATCTAATCAGATCACTTTGTTTACATACTGGTTAGCTGATCTTTGTCAACGAAACACTTTGCTTCAATTACTGATTTACTTGAAATACATTCTTTCCACAAATATTATTATCAATTAAAACAAATAAGAAAATAGAATTGAAAAAAAATTGTATTCAATTAAAGAAAAAGAAAGTTTGATCTCATTAAGTTATGGAGAAAAAGACACAAAAAGATTTTCTACTAATTAATTATCATTGTTATTTTTATAATGAATAATAAGTAAACTTACGTTTTAGTAAAATTTAATAGATTCAATGCAATCCATACAGTACCTAAAAGTAAAATTAAGTAGACTAATGCAACTTCACGTTGACATCCTGATTGAATAATTGTAATAGTTCTATTTGTTTGTTGTGATGGTAACAATAATGATTTGGATGACAAGGATGTTGTTATTGATGATGGTGATGATGATAATAATGATGGAGATAACGTTGAAGATAATGAATCAAGACAATTATCTATAGAAATTCTACTAAATGAATAAGATGAATTAATTAGATCTAAATTAAATCCCTGAGTTTTCATTGTTTCATTTAATAATAATGAATAATTTGTTGATAATTTACAATGATAGTTCTCTTGAAATGCTACAAATAATGAATGAATAGAAAGGAAAGAAAAATGTGGAAGATGGAAATTTCAATGGGAAAATTAATACAAATAAACAGATAATGCAGATTATAGCATTCAGTAAAGTCACGGATGATTTTTCGCAGAAACAAAGGAAAACTTACTATTGGTATACTAAATAAATTATACAACATATAAAATCTCATTGCATCATTAGTTACCTGAAGGGTGCTGGATAGTTAACTAACAACCGCTTTAAATTATGGTTGCACAGTATGGCAAACAGACTAAGATTAGCAGAAAAAGCTAATTCAGTGTTTTGAAAGTTAAGTGATCATTTTGAGACCTGAATATTCAAGGTTAGACTCTCAAATGAATTCAAGGGTCCGAGTTGCAGGAGAATTTCATCCAAGAAAGTAACAGCTGTCATGTGTTCCCTGACTTCCAGCTGTTACTTATATTTAGTTAATCTATGATATAAATTACAAGGTTCAACACTCTTCTAAAAACCCCGTAATGTTTGCATTATTGATGAACATAGGCTGGAATTTATCCGACTTAGTTTCATATTCTTGACAGTGACTGCATCTTGAACTACAACACTAGATGATTTAGGTTAATAATAAACCCTAAACGAAGGCGATGGTTCAACTGAAGTCTTTTTTTCAAGATAACGTGTAAGTTAGCTGTCGCATACACTAAAGCAATTTGGTTTTCAGATACGCTGTTCTACAACCTTCATAATCTGTAAGGTAAAATTTATCCTTTTATGTATGCTCTCTATGATAATTAATTTATGAATAAATACTCGGGGATCTGGAACAGTTTACCACAAAATTTTCGTAAAACTGATAGGTTATCTTCGTTTTTATGACATATTAGTAATTTTCTCTAATCCAATAGTCTACTCTGGTTAGAATTTTCTTCAAGCTTGTGTTTTACAGGATTGGGATGCTAGCGATATGCCCAACCCTTCTCCTTTACCCGGGCTTAAGACCGGCAGCAACTCTAGAAGAGCTGCAGAGAGCACCGACCCAAATGAACTTGATGGTGAAACTCTGGAAGTAGTGGATACCTTTACGTAGCTGGGGAGCTTCAACGATGAACAAGGAGGATCCGATGCAAATGTAAGGGCAAGGATTAGCAAAGCATGGGGAGCATTCCTACAGCTGAAAAATATATGGGACTCCAAACAACTGTCTACCAACCTTAAAGTTAGACTCCTAAATTCGAACGTCAAGGCAGTTCTTTTATATAGAGCTGAGACGTGGAGAACTACTTTAAACATTCTCAGGAAGGTACAGGTATTTATAAACACCTGTCTATGCAGGATATTGAATGTTTGTTGGCTGGAAACCATCAGCAACAGCCTAACATAGGAGAAAGCAAGCCAACTTCCAGCTGAAGTGGAGATCAGGAAACGACGTTGGAAATGGATAGGACATACATAGCGGAAATCATCAAACTGCATTACGAGAGTAGCACTTACTTGGAACCCTGTTGAAAACGGAAAAGAGAAAGGCCAAAGAACACACTGCATCGAGAATCGGAAGCAGACATTAAAAGGATAAACAGCAACTGGAAAAAGCTGGAAAGGATTGTTGAGGACAGAGTTGAATAGAGAATACTGGTGAGCGGCCTCTGCTCCTCTGTGAGGGGTAACAGGCGTAAGTAAGTAAGTAATAGTCTACTCACAGTACTGAAACTACGAATGATTGCTTACTGTATTAATTTAATTATGGGGACTCTAAATATTTATTTAATTATATAATTCAGGACATTCACTTAACCTTGGTTTATGTTGATATTACAACCTCTTGACTTTACTATAAGCTAGCTTTAGAAATCCTATTAAGCGATTGATAAGTTCAAACTCGTCTTATTCACTCTAGGATATTTTTATTGTTATTATGTACTGTCTGTTTTAGCTTCCATCTTTTTAGTTGGAGATGACTATCTGTAAACGCGAGTCGAATACTACTTTGTTGCACTATCTACATTTCTACTTAGTGACTATATCACCTTGCTTCCTTATCGAGTACATTTTATAGGGTAATTATCATTGACGAACGCTCAAGATTTTAACCACAGAGTACGCCAACTTCAGCTTCCTTAAACTAGTTATTATGGACAAGTTCTATTTTAACAAAATTGTTTCCTATGCAACTAATATGTTATTATCTATCATTATACATTCCAGTATCACCTTTTCTTTACAATTTTTAACAACTTGGAATTTAGAAGTCAGTTAGAACATTTAAAAATATTCGTTATATTAAATAATGTGCTCCATGTGACTTTAGCAGCCTTAATAGGCTTGGAAATTGATGTGCATTCTTTAATTAACTTCAGAATATTATTATTATTATTATTATTATTATTATTATTATTATTATTATTAGTGGTTGTCATATTTGTTATTAAACTCAATAGATTACATTTTCGTTTATAGTTCTATGCTTAACTACGTTATGATCTTAAATTGCTTTACACTTGAGATGATGAGAGACAGTCTTCTCATGTATTATCAATATTTATGTTGTAACATGTGTATGTATATGAAGATTAATTTGAAAAGGAAAACCTTGACAAATATACGATAATTTCAATTGGCTAGAACAATAAATCAGCAAACATTATTCTGTCACTTGTTTACTACTTAATACGAGTAGTCTCGGGTGATCTCCTTGGATTCATTAAGAAAATTTCTAAAAATGGTGTGGAATTTCGATATGTTTAGAACAGCTTGCTTTGTTTTTGAATTATCCGGATAACTATACAAGAGAACATTCAGTAAAGTATTCTTATTCTCTCACCTCAAGCAAAGACTATTTTTTAGATATTATGTTTTACTACTTAAGATTACATAAAATTGTACAATTAGATAGAAATCTAATCTCAAAGCTAAAATTTATTATCAACTTACTTGAAATCTAAACTACTGTGACAGTGAATTATTATTACCAAGTGTGATGGCATGGTATTAGATTTCGTACAAAGCAGGCAGATAATTTCATATTAAGATATGACATCAATTAAGGTTTCCTTTGTTGGTAACAGATTAAGAATTAGTGATGGAATTATTATTGTGACGTGGTTACGTATAGGAGGCAACGTATTTAAATTTGGTGTTAGTTGCTTTATAGCCACTGTGTATTTGCAGTACTGGAAACAGTAAGTTCCATTTTGAGATTCCAACTTAAGTTATTTAGTAAGTCTCTATAACATGTTATCATTCAGCCATCATGCACCTAAAGGATTTTCTTTAAAGAATATTATTTAGGCTTACAAAGTACTACAATTAACTGAAGATTGACGAAGATATGAAAGTCATTGACAAGATGTCATTCAACAAAATTATATATATGAATGCATAATACTTACTCGCATACAAGTCATTCCAAGCATCATATAAAAATGCCATCGATACGAACATAGCGAATATCTCTTCTGTTGATCTTTATTGAGAAATAAAACAATTGTTAAATAGAAAATCTAAACAGAAATTAATAATATGCATAAATCACTCTGTTATTTTCGTGTTATAAAAATATACCACTAAAGATTCTCTGAAGTCACTGTTGTCTCTCATGTAATGACCTTAATGATATTACGTGACTAATTAAGCACACAAAGATTATCGTTTCAATTATTGTTATGAACTATGTATATAGTTTCTAAATATAGAACAAAGCATAGCATTACTGTAGATAATATAGAATTGTCCATAAATTCTATGGTGAAATCTGCGGCAACAAATTATTAAATTTATAGGAGGGGTTTAATAATTCTACTCAACAGTCTTATTGACAAGTTAGATAGACATATCGTTGCTTTGATTTCAGTTTCTGAATGTTTTCCATTGTACTACACTGATGTTGGAGGATATACATTTATTCGGTGTTTATTAAACATCATTTGTACAAAACTAACCTCGTTGGCGTATGCTGATTAAAAGATAATTAAGTGTATTCAGGTTTAATAGTCAGAATATTAGATGAACTGAGTAAACACATTAGTTTTAATAACAGAACTATGCATTTATTCGCATAATGTCACAATCATTGAGTGAGTATAGTTGTACATACTATGACTTTGTCAATACAAAATGGGTTAAATAACACATGATGATAGTCATCTTTAATATATTAAAAAAGATTAAACTTAGAATATTCAATTTCTTGATAGAATTGTTGTTTTGGAAAATAAGTCAAACGTCATCGTGGACTATTTTTGTTTGGTACATTTCATGAAAACTCCGCAGTTTTATGTATGCATAAACTTATAGCAGCTGATGATAACCCTGGATATTACATTTTACACAATGTACTTTCCTATGTAGTATTTATGCTCAAATTCGGATTGAATTCAATTAGAAAGTTGTTAGCTTCCGGTTGCTGATTTGAGTTGATTGTTAGTTGGATTTATAATTTGTTTAAATATGATTCTAACTAACACATCGTGAATGACTTTTTGTTTAAACACATCCTATTGTTAGAGGATGTATATAAATCAGCTTCACATACAGTGCAATACTGAATGTTACTATAACCCAACATAGATAAGCAATAAGAATTTATGATTTATACTCTTTTAAAACAAATAACCTGCACGATCAATAGAAACTTTTAATAGGAATAACTGTAGGACTAATGCACTCAACTACTATTTATTCCAGTAACCGTATTATAAGGATGACCTTAAATTACATTAACTGAACATATTCTTAAGCTGAAAGAAGTGTATCATTATATTCATCGAGTGGATAAAGATGTATTGTAAAGTAAAATTTCAATTGACTCAATGAATAAACAACATACTTTGTTTGTGTTAGTAAGATGCTTACTGAATATCATTTGTAACCAGATAGATTATAGAAAGTCAGTATTATTATAAACTTAATTGTGTAATACTCAAATTTTTCAATTATTTTGGTAGAAATTGAATTGTGCGTTTTATTGGTAACTTGTATTATTATTAAAACAAAGGATGCTTGAATAAATAATTGATTTCCGGTTGGTTGAATTCGTCACAGATTAATGTTACGAGCGTACCAGTGAAAACCAAAGAGCACTGGACAGATGTATCGTCCTAGTATGGGACTCCTCAGCAATGCACACTCTAGATTCAGCCCCAGGAGCTTTAGTTTAACAATCATCTAACCTTCGGCGCTACAAGGCAGCATTCAGTTGTAGAATTCTAACTTTCATCAACTTGTGATATAGCATGACGACTATCCATTATCATTAGTGAAAACTGTCAACCAACCAATGACAACGGATGATCGTTGTGCTATATAACAAATTGATGGAAGTGAGAATTCTACCATTAGATGCTAACCCAGTAGTGCAGAGGATTAGGAATTCACCAACCTAAAGCTCCATCGCGGAATCTGGGGTGTGCACTGTAGAGGAGTCTCATACTAGAAAGAAACAGCTGTTTCATGTTACCTAGTATTCAATTTTACCCTACTAACATTAATCTTTGACGAATTCGGTCAACTAAATTTAATGTTTCTCCACAAACCATCTAAATTCAACTTACTTTTAAAAAACTTTTCATTAAATTGTTGTACTTCATAGTACTAATTTAATGGAATAATCATGTTAATGGTAAGTAATTATAGCATATATATATAAAGTGAACTAATGATATTGTAATGACTGATGTGTAATGTCAATTTGCATACGTTTATAAGTTAGTTGAAACTATAAGATTATAAAATGAGAGCCTAATTACAAATTGGATCGCATATTTGATTGGAGACAAACATCATGAATAAGTGAATAGGAAATACTAAAGTGGCGCCAATATGAAAAAGACTTTTTAGATATTTTCAGAATTAATAAAAGTACTTAGTTTGAAATTCTTTATATGTTTTGACTGAGAAAGTTATTAAATAACATATACTTTCTAGATTTCACATGTTACCTATACTCACACTTTAATAATTAAAATAAAATTATCCATTAATCTAACAGATTTAATTTGGCGAAATCGCATTTATTCTAAAGTTAGAAACCTCAAAAAAATAATGTTTGAATCAAAGGAATATAAGTTATAAAAGTAAAGCCAGTAGGCTACATGAACCTTATTTGAATAAGATCTTGGTATGGTTTTAAGGGACCATTAACATTTTTAGCTTTACGTTGACCGTGGGAACATAAGTGTCTACATTTTTTCGAATTACCAATGTTACAATATCTAATGATGCATATGTGTATGCAAGTTAATATCATATGCCAATCACTTCGATAATAGAAATTCTATTTTACTTCACGTCAAATATATCAACAGTTCAATATTAGTTCATTTAATTGAAATAGGTTATGTGGCGAGTATGAATCAGTTATTTAAAATGATATATCGTGTAAATATTTACCCGTTAATACCAGCTAAACTCAAGATCTTTAAACGGTGGAGGCGATAGCTAAATAGGCCTAGTGGCAAGAAATGTGCATACAAAAGAATCGTGTTCAACCTCGTATTTTACCATATCCGACCCAAGACCTGTTAAGTCAATTTCACCTTAATCATATGATGACTTAATTGTAGTAATGCACATGTAGCTTTCTTATTATGCGTAATTCCATAATCGAAGTTTACCTTATCCAAATACTACTTTTTTCATCTACAATATTCCATAATGTTATAATTATTATTAATCAAGTTTACACATAGTGAGTTTGAATATAAAACGATCTCTTCTTGGAATTCTTATTTACTTCGTAAACATTTTAGAAATAAACAAAGTCCTACTTAGTCGATGTCATTTCACGTAGAACTCAGCTGTCGACTATAAACACCTGCTCTAATAGTAATTTTATTACCACCCTTATATAGGATTAATAATGTTGTTCATTGTAATTGTGCTTTACGTTTAACAGGTTACATGACGATGATGATTTCAACACTAACATTCGTATTTTACAAATAACTTGAAAAGAAATATCCAATCATCCTTGATATCAAAATGATATTGTATTTACTTCAGAACTGACTATTTTAATGATCAATAATTTTGAATCTAATAAGAATTTATCGAAACGACAAGTCTTCATTCAAGCATCTTTGTCTTGATTACCATGGCAATTGCTAAACAATTATGTAAATCTGCATATTTCTATACATTTGTACTGTAGTGCACAAATATGTGTGCATTCATGCACTTTTATATGATGTATTTATTCAAAACAAATACCACTGAATATATACACTTTAAAGAAAGAAATATAACAGAGAAACAATCTGCTTGACAAAATTTTAAACCTTATATATTGAACAGGGATATTTCAATCACCATATTCATATTATAATGAGAAGAAACAAAATATGTTGAAATAGACATCATAAACAGGATAATGTATACTTCCATATAACACCATCACTATAATGATAAAGTTGATGTAAACATATACGTACTTATGCAAATTAAACATATTCTATTCATTATAAGTTATTTCCAGATTCATTCACCTAATAGAAACAATATTAATTATTACCATAAAATAATTGTTCACATTGTAATGGAATAGTTAATACTTAATATCTATGCATGAAAGTGATATTTTGAATGAGAAGTGTTTATCATCATAATGTCATTAACAAGTAATATATTTACTAACAGTTACTAACATAAAAGAAAAGAGATACTAAGAGAAATGAAATAATGTTTATCACATATGGAAGAAACCGTTCAACAATGACTACTATATAAAGAGTAGAAAATGAAAAGAAAGAAGATTAACAGGTGGACTGAATCCTTTTTTTGCTTATTTGTTCTCTTTGGAAAATTATTATGGTTACTATCATTGTTAGTTAGAATAATATCTACTCATAAAACAAAAGTAACATATGCTAATCTAAATAAATGATAACATGAATGATATAAACATGATTAATTATATAAACTGATAATAATTAAACAACTCAATTAAATAGTGAATAATGAAGTGATAAATATAAATGAAGGAAAATAAAAAAAAGCATTCAATTTTCAATTGTTTAAAGCAAACTACACATATTTATAATTAAGTCATGTTATTCATTAGTATTATATCAGAATACAATACATTAGATGAATATGACAAAATATGATACTTAGACTAATCGTAAGATTTGCATTATTCAATAATAATTATTATTCTGCAGATTACTTTACAAGGTGTACTGATTACTGTCACTACTATAACAATAACAAACTTGACAATTTATAAAATAAGATGAATATTTACTTTATTTGTAAAGAGTGAAAATACTTTTAAACGTGTAGCATTGAAAGAAATGAAGAAAATAGAGCAAACGAGGTGATCACTTTGATTAAACTTGAAGGTTTGGTACGGTCAGCTGCAATAGTAAATGTAAGCTAAGGAGTAATATTCTACAGTCAGAATTTTCGGTTAATTACAAGTATACTCGTTAATGCCTATTTTATTGTAACCAACTACGTTATGTCTAAATGGTGAATTTAAGTGTAGCTTCAAATCTAAGCTTAAATGCTGAAATCAATAAATAAACTAGCCTACCCTATGGTGAGAAGAATATTTCTTTATATTTTTTCATTTAGGGCTGCATCAGACAAATTTTGTTGTTACTAAATCTGCGTCTACAGAATGTTACTTTGATGTAACATTCAATCACAATATTTAGTATTTAATTAGAAGTAGTTCAGTGAAGATAAATATGATATCATCTGTAGTGAGAATCACTAAGTTTAGGTTTGAGTGTGAATATCAACAATAAGATCTAGATAGATTCAGTTGACAAATTTCAATTTGGCAGACATATGAGTCTTTAATTTCATTACTAAACACATAAAATATGTATTAACTTTCTAATTCATAAAATTGTAAATCTATTTTATTTAATGAGCACTGATTTCATCTCAGTCAGTCAGTTACGACGTGGAACTAGGTACATCTAACGTGACACATTCAGCTAAGTACAACCTGCTTATCTAAATAATTGGTTACTCAAGTGAAATAAGTTTAATGCCTATCCAAAACGCAAATGTTGAAATAGAACAAATGATATCAGTATATTGAATAAATTACATTAACGACTAATTATATGCAATAACTTACCTTGTGGACCATTTCATCCACCGACTAAATCCACAGACAGAATAGATAATTAAAAATAAACTATTAAATAATCCAATACATGCATACATTGCATAAAAATTAATATAATACGTTTCAGATATGGTATAAATAACTAAAAAGAAAGAATAGAAAGAAAAACAAGAAAAATACGTATATTGTACATTGAATAAATATTGAGGATATCCACATTGTTTCTAGGAATCCCAGTATTTTAGTCTATTTTCACTTATTTATTGTATTTTTTGATGAGTTTTAGAGTAAAAGTTTCTTTGAATATAATAAATACTTAAAGATGACAATTATGATGATTGTGCAATGCATTTCGATATATGAATATAAAATATAATAATAAAATCCAAGGATTACAATTTGATCTTTTAATCATATTACACATTCATGTGCTGGACTCAGTGTAGATAATGAATATTGAAACGTTTTGGATAGCCGAACTTAATTAAAAGGAAACAGATAATGTGATGATGTCAAATCTCTTATTTTGAAGTTTAAATCATCGTTATACGATGTGTCCAATATTTTGATCCGTTTGAATTCAAACCATTAAAGTTGAAATTAATGGGTTTTCTGTATAAAACATTATGTCTATTGTCTGCCTATCAACATGTATGGTTTATATAAATTTAAATTCTTCGACGGTTGATTAATTTATATGTAAAGTAGCAGGTTGTTTAAACCTAGTGATTTCAGACATGACTGAGAAGTGAGTTGTTATGATGCACTTCCAACTTATCTCCGGAGTGTAATTTTGCTTTTCTCATGGATTTTCATGAGTTACAAGTTATTAGGTCTATGCATTGATGTTATACAGACTATTGGATGAAAGCCTAAAGTTGATTTTCTGCAACTTTGAATTCAGTCAGTATTTTTGATGCAAGATTTAGAAAAACCAATTTACCCCATTTAATGATAAGACAGTTATAATGTAAGTATTCGCAAAACTATTTGTACACTTTCCGGTGATTTTTAATTTACATTTTGTTTAAAGTACTTTAAAGGTGTATGTACTATGGTAGCAGAAAGACTAATCTATCGTTTCTGACTATATTTCGACCATTAGTGTTAGTATCCTCTGTTTAATAGGAAAACTGAATAAGTGGTTGATCATCTGTTTGGAGCTGAGGAAATTTTTAATCCAGGTCTCCTGGTTTCTGCATTTAGTGATTTACAGAACCTTAATCAAGGTAGCCACTAATGAAACATTACATGCTCATCAGGTAAATAACGAAACCGTAAGTATATATAGTGATCTAATGCAAAATGATGAGTTTAAATAGGATAGTTATATCCTTTGTTACTTTTAAAGACTCATGAGTACTAATCGGTAGATATTTCTTACAGCTATCTCAGTGATATGAGACTACAATTCAAAGTTTCGGAGTTGTTTTCAAAAAACTATCTTTGAAATCATCACATATGGAAAATATTTCAAAATGGAAACCTATATGATCGTATTGGCAATAATACGTAGCCTTTTGCAGAAAGTTCATTTCTCAGTCATTCGTTTCTGAGTATATGAATCCATTTATACTGAAAAAGAGCATTAATTAAAAGGAAGGTATTAAGAGACTGTTGTATTCATGATTGTCACAAACGTTGATGATTTTCTTTAGTATATTGCTATTTTTATAATGGTGGACTCTGTTATTCTTTCATAATTCTATTAAAAGACATATTAATATCCAATGTGAATACATCTTTCTTCATTTTTTGTCTGATACAACTTTTAACACCTCATTTATAATTATTCAAGTATGTCGGTTACATAGGGCAATGTTAACAGACTTATAAGCGTAGATTTTAATAGCATTATCATACGGACAATTCATTTATTTGTTGTTCGTATTTGTCACGTAAAACTGAGAATTACTGAATTTCTCAGAAGTGTGTATTTTAGACTGGCCATGTAATCGAACCGATAGCCCTCAGGTCTCGCGACGTACGCCTAACGATTTGCACCACTAGACTGGTCTCCACTAGTAAAATGTTCACTTCTATCAAGTTGTGAAACAGTGCGATGTACATCCATCGTTATTGGTGATAAGTGTTTCGCTCGTTATGTGCATGAACTTCACTAGTCACGACTTCTCACTAGAACTTGAGGAAAATTTTTTAGTTGGCGGAATATTATGGTCGAATTAAAATGGTTTTGTGAGGATAATTATCAAGTTTAATTGTTATACTTTAGTTCTGTTATTTCCGTATCTAGTGCTTTTCCTTTTACATAACATTGAATTTAGTCAAAGAAATATTATTAACTAAATAAACGTGATTATAGTTTGCTAGTAACCAATTATTAATTAAAACAGGTCTATGGACCATAAATTTTATAAAAATTAATTTGTTCATAGTAAGATGTAGACCATTTTAACTTCCACTCATTAATCCTCCCCCACCCCCCAACACTAAATATTTTTCTTGTCAGCATGTGATACATTAAAACATTAATTTCTATGGTGAATTATTAAAAAAACACATTGAACTCACTTTTTATATATAATGCTAATGGAGCTGTTGATAAAAGTACAATTAATGGTTGACCTCCAAAAATTCCATAACATAATCCACCAATAGTTTGACCCATTATTACACGTGTAACATCTAGAAAAAGAAAATCATACGATATTATCAAAAAACGATAAATAATTATTTGAGTAAGATCATGATTAGCAAGAGGAATCCAGGACATTCGTCTTTTACTATTTGGGACTCGTCGCCTGGATGTACTTGCATCGCAGTGTTGATGTTCACACTGTGATACAATTTAAGTCCCGGTGAAATTATAATAAGTAATTTTCAATAAAATTCTTTATCTAACCAACTGGTTTGTAATAGTACAGGTTGTATATTTTCATAGGAAGTTTGATAAGAATTTAATATCAATAGGAGAATAAGAGAGTATTGAATAAATATCCTTCGGTAGTTTGTTTGAATAGTAAATTTGTAGAATTTAGATTATACAATGTACATGATACGTTTAATCGACTTCATCGAAGTCACATGGATTCTATCTTGTTTGGAGTTGTTAGTGTAAACTTATGGGAAATCTCTAATGTATGGTGATAGGGATGCTTAATACTCTTTGGTAACGGATATTCAATGTACATTAACTTACATTGGAATCATATTAATTGACACTGAAACATTTATCTGGCTATATCATAGAATGTACTTGCATATTTCTATCTAGTGACTCTTATGACTGTTACTTTTAGCTTACTGATAAGCGAATTACATATCTTGTAATATGCTACAAGGGAGTTGGACAAAATCATTGTCTTTTATAAGAACTTGATTTTCTTTAAAATGAGGTAAAGTAATATTGTGTGGATAAGATATCACGGTGTTTGTCGGTCACTCATCGGAAACTATTTTACTGCTAATTGTGGTTATAATAATATGAAGTGTAATTATTAAAGCCGAACTGTTCCTATGTAATGGAATCCAATCCTATTCTGAATTCGTCTACTGAATAAGCCGGTATTCCAACTGCGATGTTTATACCAGGACTCAAATTCATTTAAACACCACAATATTCACTAACAAGCTACGGGGTCCAAGAAGCCATATTTTTTTATATGTGTAAGTAATTGCTGTGTTTTGGCAATTCTCTCATGATGCATTTATTTCAACAGAGATTAAGCAATTTCAATCTATAACAACATTGAAAGAAAGATACAAATAACTTCATATTACATGAAATAATTTTTGAAATTTTATTTACGGATTTAGATTGGTATATGTCCTAATGATTTCAGTGGAGATCTGTGTCGTCTTGGTACAATACACATGATTTCACCTCCCCCACTCTATTCCCTTCTTTATAAAATTGTTAATACCATGAACATTTCCCTAACTTACTAGTATCTAATGATATCCATGGAATCAAAAAGTAATTTATTCACTTATTTTTGATTCAGTATCGTAAACAAATAGATGGCTGAAGTCCGACACTTAAGTGTTCCATACTTGTTTTCATTTTCTAGTATGATGTGTCAACAGTCTTAAATGAATTATTTCACTTTATAGTTTTAACCTACAACACTCTGTATTGCAATAAGAGTCATATCAACTCAGATAGTGGTCATATTGTAATTTAACAGATCAGATTTAATCAGTGGGATACCATTACACTTGTGAATTAAAACACTTGTACTTGAATGTAGTCGTTACTTATATAAGTAATAAATACATAATATATGGTGCAGATTGTCTGAATGTTACTTTACAGTTCATATTTACACATGTCATATTACAATTCATTAATTATTATTAATATATCTTATAAGTATTATTTCATTTCTCTGTTTGATACCAACAAATATGATGACTTAATTCCACATAAAATCCATTCAGAGATCTTTATTGTTCATACCCTTCAATTTAATGATTCTTACCAAATAGTAAACATAGAAGAAAACAGTTCCTACGAAATAATACTACAAACACAGAATAGTAAGTCATGTTAACATGGAAATTATACTATGTATTATATTTTCTAGGTCATATTTACTAACATTACTAAACTCAACTTTTCTTTCTAGTATACGTTTATTCTTTGTTGTATCATTGGAACATAATAAAATAAACAGTTCACATACAAGTTATTCTATGGAAATGAAGATAACTGATAAGATTATTAGTTGTTTGTCTACTTGTAATAAGGAAAAATAAACCAAAAGATCAAAAAGGCAAAATGACATTAGGTAACATATTTTTGTTCTATTTTAAAATAATCATTCGATAAATACGTCTTAGGGTAATTACATTTACAGAAAACAAAATTGTTAAATGAAATTAATATTGAAGAATTTGTGCTAAGTGTATAGTTCAGATATAGTTTTAATCGTGTTGTTATGAGCTATCTTATTCACTTTTGTAAATTGTGAGCAGAACACATCTTGGATACATTATAACCCCTCTTCACTTGATAAATGAACTTTAGGACTTTGAGTGTTGGTTATGATTTCAGTAGTTCACATTTCCTATTTGATGTATTACAAGAATGTTGTTCATAACTCTGAATGTCAATTATCTTGCTCATAAGATTCATGAATTCATGAATGTCATATCAACGGAATGTCCAGAGTTTTTTCTCGATATCATTTATTAGTGAGGATATGATTATTATTAAGATATTCATTTGCAGTGGCTATAAGATTTGCAATTATCTATCTTGATGAATATAATGAGTAAATTTAAATGATTGTCGACGTTAATATGGAACTACTACAAGCTAGCATTTCCTTAACAAAATGAGCATAACTAGATTCATGTAATAAAATATTTTTAGTTCTTTTAACATTTTCTGATGCAATAAAATTGTTTTTAATTGGTATGATCCCACTGAATGTATTCTGAGACAATTACCTTTTTCAAACAGCGCTCAATCAATTCATTCAACAAGTCACTATGAAAATTTTCTCATAATTGTCAGTTATATTATAGTAAAGGTGCACTACATTAGTGTCGTTTCTTTGTGTCGTTCATTGTATCGTATAACTCTACTGCTAGTAAGTTGAAACAATAACAACATAGATCTTATTATATTTTCTAATTATTTCAGTGATAGTTTATGATAAGCTTACAAAAAGGATCTATGAAGCCGTATCAAAATGATGAATACTGTTTGCAAATTAAGGTAATCGAATGAAGTTCTATTATTTTAGCTTACTGACTTAATTAGTACGCTTTCATTATCACTATAAACAATATTACCAAAGCTTACGTTACCAAGATGTAGGATTTTCAGTTATTCTACAAGTATTTATTCAGTTTATCTTGTTGAACCTAAATGTTGTGTTAAGTGGCATTCTTAAAGAATATGCGACATTTTATAATACTGGTAGCCACATAAGGTTATGTTACTTATAAAGTCACTATCAATGAACTACTCAAATGTCCACCAACTTTCTTTAGAATAGATTCTTAAAGTATGATTGACAAGTTTAGTTTAAGTTTGAAATAAAGTTTACTTTAATAGGTAATTATATGTACTTAGCAATAAATAGAGTAATGTATGATATTATGGTGTTATTTTCAAAACTTCATTTTTAACCTTTCTTGTAAATGGATAGCATTAAAGTTTGCATAAGAAGAAGTCATTGATAGTTTTCATCTGTAGTAAATTCATTATCAATTAAAACATTACTATCAATGCATTATGCACTGTTGTTTGTATGAAGTAATAATACATAACAATCTAACTTGTCTATATTCATAAGCAAGCTGTCTTCTGTCTACATTCTTTAGTTAGTCTTTTTTTCATTGATACAATCAAAATACTTTTTTTGTATTTGAAAGAACTTATCATTTCATGCTGTTTTCATTCATTGTCATTTACAATTTGCTTTACACAATTTTTGATATAAATGAATGAATAGGTTTCTATAGTATACATAATGAAATGTCATTATGAATATCTGTCAAAACATTAACTTCATAAATAGGAATGTTGTTACATCACTAAGAAACATTCACGGCAACGTATATGATATTTTGAATAGATTTAACAATTATGACTAGTCTACAAGTTAAGTACATTTTCTTGTAGGGATGAAAGATATATAACTTGTCATTCATTTTCAGACATTTATTAACAAAGTAAGATAGAGATAAAATATTTTTCTTTTCATTTCGTTTTTCATTAAGTTGCTATACTGAAATACCTTATGGTTTGCAATAATGGAGTAATATCCAACGTGTTACGGTGTTACATAATAACATTGATCGAATTTTTTCTAAATTTTAAACTGTTTGAGCACTTGTCTATGAAGCAGATATCAAGTGATGAAAAAAGGATGATGTAATCGTAGTAATTAAAATTTATGATGCGGTTTAACAGATTGCATAACACCTAATAAGAGACATTTTAAAACATTTTAATAGGGAGTCAGTTAATAAGAATAGTTACATAAAATGAAGTAAACTAAAACTGAAATTAACAACTTACGTTAGAATACAAATAATAAGAATCACAATTTTAGAAGCAAAAGCTCACGGAGATGTGTAAAGTTTATAAAGATATTTAAAGTAATGTAAGTGTTTCCACAGATTTCACTTATACACCAAGGTCCACTTTGTGGATGTAAATAACATTAGCTTCGGTTGTGTATAGACAGCGATTTTGTAAATAATATGGTATACTACAAGGGATACGACGAACAATTTTAAAAGCTGTATTTAACTCAAATCAGTGCCCAGTATCTATTGAATTCACAATAATACTGCTTTTAACGATATTTACATGTCCTTTCGTCATTCGAAACCAGGCCACAACGGACTTAGGGAATTGTCTCTTCAGTGTAGTAGAGCACTACAAGAGCAGTTGAATTTGCAAATATATGTAGATACAAGGAATTTAGGGAGTCTGTTTTTCTTTGAAATTCACATTATGGGACGATTATAGAATAACAGTTTTAAAGCAGTTGTATTTATTGTGTATTTCAGTATCTTTTTCAGTCGGTGTTGAAACTTTAGAGTTTCAAAAATAAGGATTTTTGTGGAACACTTGTTAAGATTTGTTAGATTTTTGTTAGGTTCTAATGCTTGTTAATACGTATAGTTGGGCAGTAATTAGTACAAGGTGGATTGTGATAATTAAGCGACACCCCCGCAGCAGTGTCATGAAAACATATTAAATTAACGCGACGAGTCAGTAATTTGATGAAGTTTCTCTTTTATCTCAGTGGTTCAGAATTGTGAAAGTGCGTTTACTGTTTGATTGAAGAGTTCTGTATATCCTCCTTGTGAGTGTCCCATCTTGCATTTCTCTTGTGAATAAGACATTCTAGAAGGGAGCTGTTATTTTATTCCTCGTCTAAACTAAATGGAATTGACGAAGGAATATTACTAAATGTTCTCTTCCTTTTATTTAGTACCATGGATATGTTATCAATGTATAGTAAGTAAAATTTTAATTGATTAATATTATCTTTAAGTCGCCCATTCTCCAATATAAGAAGAAAGAAATTAGCAAGCATAGAACCCAACAGTCAACCCATTAGGTGATTATTAGTTATTTAACTGGAAGTGAACATTCAATGTATATCTGAGAATTAATTCTTTAAATGACAGCGGTAATGAATGAAAAATATCTATTACGCAATCAGTAATCTGATAAGGTATTTTATCGAATGTAAAAGTTCTGATTTGTTATCAGTGAAATTTAAAGCATATACAATGTAAAGTAGTCTTAGTCAAAGTACAATAGGAATTCCTTCGACTTGATTATGTATGTATTTTGAATGACTGAATCTTAGTCATTCATAAAAATGTTTGTGTAGCCTAATATAATCGTTTTCTGATAAATACACTTATGATTAATACATCGTTATGTCTTACTAACTCAAAACACATCTACCGGTTTCTGTAAACCTTAATGTCTAAGTCCTTTGTCAAGGGAATGGTTTTTACAACATTCGATATCATCACCCATTAACAAATAGTAAGTGTAAATTTTTCTTTTGATATCATCTACAAGATCCAGTTAAAGAATACAAAAGACAGTTTTAAACGTAATTTAAATCAGTAAACTTTATGACGTAATGTGAGTACAATAAATTAAGCACTACTTTTCAATCTAGCAGATATCAGTGAATGTTTTTAATTCATTATTAAAAATAAATAATAAACTTTGTACACATGTACTTCTTAATTTTAGTACAAAAGGAGGAAAAACGACACAGATCTGTGTACTCATGGTTCCATTAAATGGTCATTTCATGGATTATTACGAGTAATATTATTAACTACACGTTTACTGGTATCTTGAAACTTGAAGATGAAGTCATGATTCAATAATATTAGCCAGTTTAAAAAGGAAATAATAACTCTTGCAGGAATCAGAATATTGATTTCATTTTACTTTTGTAAAGTTCTATGTTAGAACAAGAGGAACGATCATATATGAAAAACTGCTTTTTATTGATATAACTGAACTAATCATGTAAATAATAAGTTTTTACTAAGATGTACAACTAACATTATTTACAAATGTGAAGCAAACAACAGTATTTTGTATTTTAAGCAATTCAGCTACTGGTAACTTTATCATGTTCTCTATGAAATAATAATTAATTCCTATTTAGAAAAAAGTTCACTTTTACTTATTGACATTAGTTTATATTTATGATATTAATCCTGTTAGTGATCAAAAATCTTTAAGTGGGTCACAGATTTTCTGTGAAGGTTTAACTATAATGGTCATTTCATGCAAGTGTTAAAAACGAACGACTGGGCCTAAGCAGTAGTATATTTAAGAAAATTACAGATCGTGATAAATTATATGCATCTCATCATCGCCTGTCTGTTTGCACTTCGTCCTTCACTTCATCCTCCACTTCATCTGAGATTGATTTCACATTACCTTATTTTTATTTATCCTTCTGTTTTCAGTGTACTCATTAAGCACCTGGTTTCTTCTTTTGTAGTCACCTTACACAATCTTTCGCCATATACTACTTATTTAAAGTCTTGATAGTAGTACCCATCACATGAGTATATATAAGTATATGCTATAATTTTTACTTATCTGAAAACAATACCGAAATTTTATCAATCACAATATAATTAACTATGTGAATACTAAAAAAAGTTAATTGTCTGTTGAATGAAAACAAATTTAATTTTAACCTAAAATGATTTACAATCTATTGTATTGGTCTTTAATGTAATCCACATCAAATTCTTTATCTATGAAAAAAGGAAAAAAAAACTTAAACCTTTTGATCATGTCTATTGAATCGTAAAAGTAAATAACGCATGAATAGAAACTAGTTTACTTTAAGATTAAAACAAAAATAAATTAACTTTCTACTTTAGTAAATTAAAATGTCAAAATAGTGAAGATACAATCAAATAAATCAAAAGTAAATTGAGAAAAAAATGAAAAAAAAGAAAATTTTTAAAATTCTTTCTTTTTCAACTTTCTACACTAAATTCTATTGCAAAAATAAAAGTATCTACTCAGTACGAATAGATAAATAGATAACACAGATTGATAAAACAAACAAGCATTTAAGCATTGATCATTGAATAAAGCAACTTATTGAAGATTATTTTTGCTATAAAAGACAAAGTTAAATTTTACTTACCCATCTTTTTACCAGTATTTTTTGAATTTAATAATCCAAATGCAATTGATGGAAGTAGACAAGCGAAATATAAAAATATTATAGTTGAGATTGTTTTACGTAGAGTATTTTTTCCAGAAATACCTTAATTATAATGTTAATAAGTAGAAAAGAAGAAGAAAGCAAACAGAATAATAAATATATACTACTAAAATAAATTGATTCAAGATAATTTATACAAATAAAAATTCAATTTTTATTCTCTTCAGAATTGTAGATTGTTGGAATTAGTTTCAATAGTTTTTTGTATATGATGAAAGTATGAATATTCATTAGCTAAAGTGTTATTTTCTGAAGAATGGTGATATGATGAAGACTAATTTTAAAGTGCATTTCATCACTTAACGATGAAAATTTAATGATCTATTGAGAATCAAAAACAATAGAATATCTATTTTGACACTCTTAGTATTTGTCTATCATCTGAAATAAAGTGAAACTTAAGTATGATACATTTTAGCCATTGCGTTGGAAATGATAATACATGGTCTATATCTAAAATGTTTGATTCTCACTTGGTATAGCAAATATTTTAATTTACTTTCAAGTATAGATGGCTTAAAATTCTGGGAGAATGGTCTGTTGTAAACATTTCTCAATTAACTATACAAACTGTAGCAACATACATATGCATAGAATAAGAATAATTACTAGGTCATAAACATGGCCAGGGACTAAATGATTTAACAAACATTAAGATATTTTCTTGATAAAAGCATAAGCAAAAAGTAGGCGGAAAATTGATAACCGTCAACGACTGGCCAAAACAACTCGACGATAAGTCCAGTCATTAATTTGTTACATATCAATAAATTCTTGTAGAATAATTACATAAAAATAGTTCTGGGGTCATATATTCGAAACGGAATTTTGTTCTCATGACTTATTAAACACTTCATTTTTTAAGAATCAGCAAAATCTTTCACACCATAATTTTTCATCAATTATTTAAAACTTGTGTGTATGGGGGGAGGGGGAGAAGCGAGATTCAACACTGATTCTCATGAAAAGTGCTACAATAGAACAACGAATACCCAATTAAACATGGGAAGATCAAGTAATATTAATATACATTACTTAAGCATATATCGGATTTCTTGAATAAAGGTTGTTTTAATTAAAGAACTATAAGAAAGCTTATCGAATTATATAATAGTCATGATAATAAACAGGAATTTATTTTAATTTTTCATATATTTGTCTATTATTGGAAATGTTAATTTCAGTAGTACGCCGCTTAGTGTAAGTAAATGAGCAAGTTTGTAGTCAAAATAATAGAAATGAACTTATATGGTTGAATGTAAGCAGTATAAAAATTTAGCAGCATGTTGAATGAACAAGTCGAAATAAAAGAACACCAAGGCTAAAGTGTAAAAGAAATTCGTGTAAATCTTCAAGACAAAAATTTAACGATATTTATTTAGCATATTTTGGTGATATTTCAACGATAGATAATCGGATAAAACGAATGAATAATGTAAAGTACATTCAGCTGATTGATATCAGTTTATGTTTACAATAAGAATAGTACTATGATCACACTTTAGTCTGATGAAAAAAAGCTTATGACTCACATGATATTTAGTTGTTAAAAAACATTACATATGAAAATCATTTGATGAACTTTCAACATTGGATTATCATTTTATCACCTCCATAGGATATCTTCATTAGTATCTTATAGTAGCAACAGGTATGTTTACATATAGATAAGTATGTATGCTAATGATGTTGTTGTTACACATACATGTGAAGTTATATCATACTAAGAACAAACTACTAATTTTACTGGTTGGAAATAATTTCGAAACTAAAGTACTTCATAGAATTACATAGAATCCATTTATTCTTCTGTGATAAATAATTTACCTCGTTCAGTGCGTTAGTGAAGGAAGTCTACTGCAAACATTTACGATAAACCAAAAGCATCTAAATACCGGAATGATATATGAAAATTATCTTAAAATATTAGACATACCCTCAGTTATATCTGACCAATAATATGGAATTTTACGCTTAAGATCTAAATAAATTCCTTTGCCAATTTTCGATTGAGAACTCTGTTGAAAAAAGAAAGAAATACATTTCATTTACTTCTGAAATATTTCAAATACTTTGAACTTTACATTGTTCCCATCCAAAGTTCTAGTATGGGATTGCAATAATTATAATTCAACGCTGATTGGTATCGGACTATTATATGGGAATACCATTAGACAACAAATGCACAGCATTCAAAATTAGCTGAAGTTTGAAAGGTTAATCAACCACCTAAATGCTAAGCGTTCCTAGCAAAGTTTGGATGTTGCGGGATTGTCATGAGCAGTTACATTAACAGGACAAAATATCTGCTCAGTGATTTCTGTCTGTCAATGTCAAGCAAATGTTAATGCGTAATGAGTAACTTGTTATTACCTGCAAATAGTTGATAGTAGTGAATAACTATTTTGCTATAATTAGGGTTCTCTCAGGATTGTGCACATTGTATTTATTACAGAAGTAAATTATTAATCTTAACAATCTTCAAAAAACCTCAGTAACTTTGTGTTTCCTCATTTTGTTCCACAGTAATTAAAGTAATTACTCAAACTATCTGTTACTTGAAATAAATAATTCTGTAAACTTCTGTGATATAGCGAGACAGTCATCATCAATATTCTATCAACTCACTAAATTAAAAGCCTGATTTCGAATATCATAATACTGTGATGATCTACGTCTATCAGTGGATTGTTGAACTGCTAACTGTTGAGCTCTATCCCATAATAATAATTTCACTTCATTTTCATTAGCAGCAAATAATAATTCTTGTCGAAATACTGGATCTGATAAAATTGTACCAAATGTCCGACCAACTTCTATTTCACTTTTTGTACCTTTCTAATAATAAACAGATTAAAATAAATGGTTTAAATCATTTTATTAATACATGAAGTGTTTATTAATACAATATTAACTTGAATGTTTTAGGCAATCGGCATATTTAACGTTTATCTGTAGCTGGAAGACAAATCAAAACTGCTAAACGTTGGAGGATAGTTTGACATTATCTTGTAAAATTCTTCAGTGTTGAACATGGACGAAATCCGTATTTAGTGTTTTTGCATTTTTAAGCAATTTTATTTACTAGAGTGATTTATGCACGTTTCGATTTAAAGATAAATTACTTAATGAATACTCAATTTCGTCTAAATTCAGTTTTTTGTGTTAATATGTAGTCGATACCCATGATGCAATTCAACGATAGCCGTGGAATATTAAAAACTGGTTGAATTTGTAATTATAAATAACTTAAAAGCTGAGTGATTGAACCAAAACGATGTGCTCACTGAGAAGTTTGATTACTGACGGTGTAACGAGGCTTAGCATATCAATGTTCAGTTCAAGTTCTCACTTATTTCTGTATCGGACAAATTTATTCAATTCATTGGGATCATTCGTACAGGAAGACATGTTTTATAAAGCATAGTGCTTAATTTGATTTTCTGATATTAAGTTTGATGACATCATGTGCTGATGGTTATTTGCATTTCATTCACATTTTTTGAATTCGTGACATATAGAGAGTATATTTCTTAGTTTAAAAGTAGTATCTTTGTATTTAACTGAAACCATACTAATGTGACGTTAAACATAATAAAATGATTAATTTGAATTTTCTGCTGATGATTGACATTATTTTATTGGATACAACCTGCAAGTAGATTTAAAGCTTTACACTAATATTTTACTATTAAAGAACTTTAAGTAAGATACATAAAATCAGGAATCTATAAAATACTGAAATATCGTCTCTATGCGGCAAACAATATTTTCATTTTCGAAATTACTTCCTTGCCTGTTATTACTAAATGCAAAATTTAATCACAGCATTATATGTAGTAATTAGCTGGCAACACTGTAGGATAGATTTACATGGTTAGAGGTATTTGATAGATCATAGTTTCGTGCAAATTAGCACTTTAGAAAGACACATCTAAAACACTGTAGCAACTGATACTCTTCGGTGGATAAGAACCAGTATCATTGAGTTTTAAATCCCTTAAACGCTACTAATGAACTATTAGGGTTATAACTTCTTTTCTGTCAGATATTAAGTTAACTTACAAAAGCAGCGTTCATTTCACTTTAAACTTCAAAATTTCATACTCTAAATTTATTGCCAAACATACTAATAATTGCATTGTTCTTTCTGTTATATTTTGATACACTTTATTCATACATTTATTTATAAGAATATTACCTCTTTTGTTGGTGTTATAATTAGTACAATCAAATATGTTCCTTCACTTGATCTACCAAAATTAACTGGATTATTTAATCGTGCTAAAGCAAGATAACGCTTATGAATTGATCGCAGGGAACACCTGAAAAAACAGATAGAAGACACACAAAAACAACAGATAACGCAGGCAATAATTTGCAATAAATTTTTCAGCAAACAACAATTATTGAATTTTATATAATTGCTTCAAACAATGTTTAGTTTGATTTACGTCTTTTTAGCAAGCGTGTGTTTTACAGGATTGGAATGCTAGTACCGTGCCCAGCCCTCCTCCTTTACCCGGGCTTGGGTAAGGATTGCTCAGGACAGAGGTCAATGGAGAATACTGGTGAGCGGCCTATGCTCCTCTGTGAGGGGTAACAGGTGTAAGTAAGCTTTGAACAATAATTGTAGTTAAGCTACTGTTTGAGCCTATAAAGACATTTAAAATAGTTATAAAAACTACATAATCAAACCATCCAGCTTGGAGAATACAGTTTAATCCAAACCGTCCTGAGCAATACATTTTGTTTACCGATGGTGATACTATTATCCACAAAAACCATTCATGTATGTTAGATCAGTGGATTTGATCGTTCACTTAAGTTATTCAGTCTAGTCATTTCTCTAAAGTTCAGTTGTCACTATGGTCTAAAAAAAAAACCAGCTTACGTGCACCATAGACTAAAAAGAATCAAACCAACTTTGAATACTGTACAAACTTCTTCTAGGTTATCTAAGCGTCGTCTAAAAACTGGTTAAAATAACTGTAAACAACTAATCAAATATAATTTTTTAAATAATTTTGTAATTTTCTTGTCATTACTGTGAGTAAATACCACTATTCCGTTAATACAGAATATAGAAACAATCGTTTATCATTTGACAATATCATTTAGCTGGTGTGGTGTTCCTACTAGATGAAGTACTTAATTGTTTATCATTTTTCTGATTAGTTTACGTAACTTTATGCATGAGAACACAAAAAGGTCATTTGACCTTATAGTAATCATTCAATTAAATTCACTTGAATAGTGACCCCCTCCCACATCAGCTCTCGACTATTACTATGACCACGCCTACTGTATTTATGGTTTCATTAAGGAATTCCATTTCTGTTATTTACTGCTAATACGTCATTCACTTTGAATTCATTTAAAAAGAAATGTTTATATAAGTTAGAACATTACTAGTAATTAATGTCTAACTACTTACATAGCGCAAACCCAACTTTGATCTGTTGTTAGACATGCATCATCCGTGAGTGAAACTCCTTTGATTGTTTTTGCAAGTCTTTGATCTGCAAAGTGAATACAGTTGATAAGGAAAATATATAGAAACGAAGATTTAAGTTGCTTTAAAGGGAGTAAATAAAGTGTTACATAATCACTTCATCTTATTATATTTTCAATGATATTAATTGACAGTAAACATCTGTTTAATTATTAATCACCTATAAGTAACATGTTAAAATAATTGAATGCACTGGTTATTTTTATTACATATTGTTAATCGAACTGTTGAAACACTACTAGCAAACTCAATTTAGAACTTTCAAGTAGCATCGTAAATGCATAACAACGAGGAACATTAATCATGGGACCAGTGATAGAGTTTCATTACAATTTTCAAACTTATCTCTATATGTTGCATAAACAGCTACTTCGTCTGCAATATATTAACATTACTAAACACATACATATTCAACGATATAAATATTCCCGGCAAAACAGTGTGTGCGCTGCTAAGGTGTCTTTACAAAAACAAAACATACATACGTTGCTCCCTGATTTCTAGTGGCATCTCACCAGCATCAGTCTGGGACATACACACTCATATAAACATATATTTTTCATATGGTTCTTTTGTAATTATTATTCCTTTCTCTAGTCTTCGTTAACAAGAACTCTTCTCCATGACGACATAAGGTATGTATGATTTTCTTTGTTTCTAAAATAATTAATATTATCGATTTTAAGTTATAAAACGTGTGAAAACACACTGTTCTGATATGGTCGTCCCTTCTGCTTTTTGTAAACACTGACTTTTATTTGCATATTTCTCAGTTCCTGTAGTACTGATAAACTTATCACTGTAATAATAAATATGCTACTTCATATTTCGTAGTATTATTATTAGTGACGTTAGCTAACCAACTGTTTATCCACCTTCAAGACCTTTTAGACATTATACAAATATCGTATTTGACTAAATACTGAACGCTTCTCAGATCATACCTACTTAACTTACAATAAACATCTGAGGACGTGTTATTTTGCAAATAATTCAATGTGTGTTTGAACTAAAAGTCGATAAAATGAAGTCTTAATAAATGAGTTAATATTCGGATATAAATATAGCTACTAAAAAATTTCAAATAATAAAAACCTGTGTTTTGGATCCATTATAATGGAGAGAAATGGTAGTATGAGATATATTGAGTAATATCTGAAACTGATTGTGGCTAAATGATAACTACTTACAAATAGTAATGATTAGTGAAAACGGTCCTCCAATGAACGAATATCAGAATACAGAGTAACTGATCAGCAAATATGAATTACTTTAAGTAACAAAATAATGCATTTATGTACAAAATACGTAATACAGCATACACGAAATCAATATCGTCTCACAAATGACTAACTTCTCGAGGTAATTTCTAGAGTTCCAGTGAGAAGATGTGGACATTGGAGTTAAACTACGTCGATTGTGAGTCCGTTACTTGCTGATGTCAATGAATGAGATCAAGCAAAAGTTATCGGATATTGATTGAATTAGAAATATCAACAGTTAGAAGCCGGTTTAGTGGTCTAGTGGTCAAGCATCCAACATGGAATCAGAAGGCTTTAGGTTCAATCCCTGGTAGAGCCGTGGATAAGCACTGCTAGTGAATCGCATGCTAAGACTAAACGGCTGTCCAATACCAGTTCCTAATTGTCAACGTGATATCCAGTTGACGTTCAACAATCTCAACAACACTAAATTACAAAAAGTCAAAATTTATCAAATTCATTAGTGATCGTTTAATAGAAAAATTTTGTGTTATTTACTATTTAACGAATATCATATTACATTCTACAGATGGTCGCAATTCAGCTCTTCTAGAAACTTTTAAGAAGTGAATATAACAAAACATTCAACTCAGAATACATATCTGTTATAGGAGATGGATCAAATTAGCTGCAGAATAATAACAACGAATTAATTTAAACTCTTACTGACAATTATATGATTGCGTATTGTGAATATTTAATAACTTTGGGATTACACAATGATATAGGACAGTATTCAGGGAATATTCAAAGTAGAACTCATGAACTTCTCTTTTACAACAGAAAATAAATCAGAAACAACATATATTAACAAACACTATTGTCTTTATTTGTATCATCGATAGGGTTTCCTCTAATAAACAGCAGTATTTATATGTGGACATGAAAAGTTTTAAACCATTTAGTCAATGAAACGGATGAATTACATAACTGATAATAATATATGATAGGTGGAAATTAGTCATAACATGGTATGTGTACCAGTAATAATGATAAGAAGATTAATAACAACAACATGGACTCATATTTCAGCATATGATACATACGAACAATTATAAGTTGGATGCAGACTAAGACGTGTGCAATTCAGCTTGTTAAAACAATAAATATCAATAATCGTTTCAAACTAGGTGTAAAAGTAAAACTAGGTAGAAAATGGAGAAGAGGTATAAAAAAGGCAGAGTAAGAACAAACAAATATCAAAGGGTGCAAAAAATTGTGTAAATTGTTTATTAGGTCGATTGAATATATCACAGATTCATATTGATAGGACACCACTGAAAACCAGGAATCACTAGACAGCTGTTTTGTCGCAGTGTGAAACTCTTCAGCAGTGCGCACCCCAGATTCCGCACCAGGGGCTTTACATTGACAGCGAACGCTTAACCCTCTGCATTACTGTGCATAGCTGATTTCTATCTATATATTGAATATAGTGTCTAGTTCATTGTTTAGAGTATCTTCTGAGCAAATCATCCTAGCTCCGGTGTTAAACATTTAATTTATTGATAAAACTATTTAAGCTTTAACTAATGACTAATAGTAAATTCATAGAATGCATGTGATATATATTACGATTGGGGGGGTTGTGGAGATAATTAACTGTAAATCCTGATATCATGAACTGATCCAAATCAGACAACCAGTGATCACCTGGAAGCACTTGACAGCTGTTTCAGCTTGGTATGGGATTCTTCAGCAGTGCACATCCACGACACTGTCGGGAGTCGAACCCAGGACCCTCTAACCCTGCGGTGAACGCTTTACCATTGAACCACTGAGTCGGCTCCTAACGGTTGAAATATATTACTGTTACATATTAGTTTTAGAGTATTAGTTAAGTGTTGTAGATGATAGTGACATTTATCAACACATTTATCATATTATTTAATGATAAATTATTTCTTTGTAAATGTTCTCTCTTTTCTCCAACATTGTCATATTTTAAATTATCAATTTTATAATTAATCAACTTCAAGAATGAAGAAAAAAGAAGGAAATCCATCTGATTAAAATGATCGTGCTACTTGAAAATTTGAAAGATAATTGAAGTAGTCATTGATGATTTCTTTTAAAAATCATTTACATAAAGTAAAGTAAATTATAACTAATAGATCGCTTAATTAAGGTCCATATAATGCTATTTTGCTACTAATACTTATTGAATTCAATTAATAAGGTTAGTTTAAAGGATACTGATGTTGAACGATAGTTGGTTAACTAGTAGTGAAAATTAAAGAAAATGACAATGATTTCTACCAAGCTATAACGTATTACTAACATATATTAGATCAATGGGATTCAACTGACTCAGCGGTAACATTAGTAGCATTCATAATACTAGTTTAAATTCTAAGGATTACATCAATTCTATAAAGTTTGAGTATACTCCTTGTTGGTGAGTGCCTAACAACATTAGACGGAGTTTCATTTTATCTGCCTCCGATCACCTGAAATCGTTACTGTAATATCATTTTATTTGTAAAAAATTTAGACTGATAGTAATATTTGTCGCTAAATATTTTCATATGAATGAATAAAACACAAGATATAAGAAAATATTTACGCCTTTAAATAATTGTACTTGGAATTCAATGATAAAGTAAGCAACAATTAAGTCACTGTTTAGTACGTACATTTGATAAAGATGTTAGTTTGTTGAAGTAACAAACGAGACTTTATCATTCATTGACACTTGGTATGATATTCTACAAATAGATAACAGTTAATTCTACTCTTATTCGAATTTGAGTTTACTCAAAATGATATTCTGTTGAATAGATAGAAACATTAAACACTAGATGTAATGTGGTTTTTTTCTTTGAAATAAAGAGCAACTTACATGTATATCCTTGATAATTGATTTGCATCATTAGAGAGTTTTTAGCTTCAAGTTTCATACTTTCAATATCTGACTTTGACACATTTGTTTTGTCTGAATTTCCAGTTATTGAAAAATTTACTCTTGGTCCAAAACCACTAGTAATAGTTGCTGAAGTTCGTGACCATTGATTTGAATCGGTATCATCAGGTGAACTAGGACTACTTGGTGGTATTATGGCTGCTGTCGGTGATGCTGGTGTCGATGTCGTTGAATCAACAATAGGACGGTTATCGAAAATTGCTTCTATCATTGAACTGATTATATCCTCTAAAGTAGAACCATTTAAATCTAGTAAAAGTGTTGCTTCTTTAATAAACATATCAATGTCTAAATTGGCTCTGACCTCAGATGCAAAATCTTTAAGTGTCAGTTTCTGAAAATCAAAACAAATAGACAAAGTAGTTAAAACAATATTAGTAAGAGAAAAGTGACCATTAAATGTAAGCATCTTGTGTAAATGTTTTAATAAAATTAACGATGAATTCACTTGATTATTAGGTACCGACATAAATCAAAAGATGATTGTTGTAATGTGATCAGAGTAGTAATATTGATCAATATTATTGGATAGTCTATTCGGTGATTGTTCTACGATAACATACATAGTGGTAGAAAAGTACGGATTATGGTATTTCAATAAAACAGTTCAAAAATATTAAGAAAGTATAGAATGAAATTTTGTTTTCTTAAACTAAACATGATAAACTGATTAGTAATTATTAGATGTTGTTTAGATTTCTATATTGAATGATGCATTAATTTGATTCAAACATTGTTGAGTATATTAAAGTTAGACTATGGTTGGTAAGTAAAGTCCAGCTGGGTCATTTCGTTCTGTTCTGTACTTGGCAGATAAATGTAAATGTATCTCTGTACTGATTTTTATACACGGATTAGAACTCAGTCAAGCAGTATCACGTTCATTACTATGTTACTGAGCCTAGATTGTTATACTTGTTCAACGGTATATAATGTATAAACTTGAACTGAAAGGTAAAATATGGTTGGCCATATATTTAAACTGGGAATGCAAATAAAAGAGAAATTAATAAAACTTGAAGGTATAGAGTTTAGACAATTTTTTTTGGAATTAATTTGGACTGCACTGAAAGTATAAATAGTACATATACAATTTTGTTCACAAGGAATTAATTGATTTAGATAAATTATATGCATCTATAGATTGGTGTTTTTTATAGCACGGTAATAATCATGAGATGTGTTTTCATTAAATCAAAAAGAGCGCCATAAATAATTGACATTTAGTAAATTACAAACCGTTAGGTAATAAGATAAAATGAATGTATCTTATAAAGATTTGTCATTATTACAATAAAATTCTCAAGTTCCATTAATTCAGATTATTTGTACTTATATTCTTTATGATTTGATGTATGAAGGATATTTTGTTTTTTGTGTTTAAGACCAAATTTATTAATTAGTTCTTGTCTGTCTTTGTAGTTTACTGGTTACATACGATCAATGATGTACATACGATCTGATGTTTTCTGTGCTCACAACCAAATAGTTACTGATAAAAACAGGTTAGTTGTTCAATGATAATCGAAAGCAAATAGTTTCTCACTAGATAAAAGTTTGTTCTACATTTAACCATACTTTTTGGAATGAGTTTAGTACTGGCTAACAGATAGGTAGGACAGATAGTAGGACTTAAAATGGAAGATGAAATAAATAGGGAACAAATTACGACTTCAAGTTCATAGTGGATAGTTCAGTTAATCATGTTAACCATTTATTGCATGTTAATGCATTTCGACAACAAAATCATTATAAGCTAATTACAAGAGAAATGGTTACTTCTTAAGACCTATTTATACGAATGTGATGAGACAGTGCAAATAGATGAATGTTCAAAGAACCCGGATAATGTCATTTTTGTGTCATAAGTAACATCAACTCAAATCTCAAGAAGTCAACCTTAATTGATGTTATGAAGAAACATCTGGGACTTGCCACAACATTTGTTCGAACAGCTTTAAATCCTGTAAATGCTTAAAATATTTGGATACAATCATCGGGTCACTGTTTACAGAGAGGCAATTAGTGGATGCTACTACGGGAATCCATACTAATAACATACAGTTATCTAATTTGAAAACCAAGAACACAACTATAAAGACAGTCGTGGAAGAATGTTTTGTAATCATATGGATGATTGTTTATATCAGCGTCACTTTGGTTTAAAATTCTTGCCATCTTTTGATTGCTTTGAAGCATTCATTAACCATATACCATTATTGTATATATTTTGATACTGACTGAATATATCACAGATTGATTTTGACAGGTTGCCATTAGAAACCAGGGAGCACTGGACAACTGTTTCCTTTTAGTGTGAAACTCCACAGCAGTGCGCACCCCAGACTCCGCATCAGGGGCTTCAGGTTGATGGAGAACGCCTAACCCTTTGCACCACATAGTCAGCATACGATGGTTATTGTTAATTGCTGTTTAATCTACATTAAATAGAGGTTCACATAAAATTGCTTGAACAAGAACAAGAACAACTTTTTCGGTTATTAAACATTTATGTGCATAAATTACAATTGTTTAGGAACAAAATGAATAAATGTATTATTTGTACCTTCGACGGCCGATGTCCCAAATGTGGTAATAGGCATTGATTAATTGATTATTTGTACCTAAACTGTGTAATTAAAGCAATATGTAGCAGACAGAAATACGATACACACTGTATAGATTTACTAAGTATTCACTTGAATACACTATGTTATCTCACCGTAAAAACTTGCAAATTAATCGACAACTTAGATGTTCTGTAAGGAATCATTATGTTTTAGGTTTGTTCAAAATAAAAGTTTTGTACAAAGCAACATTAAATGATAGAGTTCATTATGTTTATTTCGTCGAATAGCTTAAGATAGTGTGGTGGAAGAAGAACATCAAACAATACAACACAAAATTTGACTGGGGTGTACTAACTTCAAGAAAATCGCTTTATGGATCAATTTATATCATATAGCTGTCAATACTATTAAGCAGTGACAGTCTTATACTACAAATACTAGTACTATTCAAGTATATGTAGATAAATACTATACTGTGTTAAATAAATTAAAAGAAAAAAACAATTTTATAGTTTAGCAGAAGTAAGTACAAAATGGATTATGATCGAATGATTATTGATTTTGATATCATTAAAATATTTTACCTATAAATGTAGAACAGTGTTAGGGACTGGAAATCCCTAAAAATACAATTGTTCGTTTAAATTAAGCGAAAGGAGTCTTTATGAGTTTTTTGTAAGCTTCATTTGTAAACTTTCATCACATTAATATGAATCAGTGTGAGTTATACTCACAGAGTAGATTTGACATTGTATTTATAATTTTAATTTGATGAATAGTCACTTTAAATATGCGAATATTTTGTACATAACTGATTGTTTCTCTGTGACTAGAATAAAGTTTTCCTGTCTACTTGTCATCTGAATTTGTGACTACGAGGGGTCATGGTGTTTAAATGCTAAAGTTGTCTGCAATTAGTCAAGCTGTCAAGCACGAGATTTAAAGAATAGCTATTTCAGAAGATTTTGATAGGGTATTATTTTGTAGCACAGATGGCTTAATTAAAGATTTTTGTAATTATCGTTCTAGAAATTTCCATCGACACCTATTTTATATAGAAGTCAGCTTTTGACTTAATTCATAACTCTTAACTCAATTCATTCTAGTGGCAGTATTTATGGTTGTTTATTATTATGGGTCATTTTTCATGCTTGAAAGGTAATCAGTCAGATCAATATTTAAAGAAGATGCACTAGACGTTACGCTGTTAGGCTAAGGAATTAGTATCTAATGGCTAACTATTCTAACCATTAAATTCAAAATAAATCTGTGATTGGTGAGTAATCTTCGAAATTTTCATTTGGTTGGACTAAAGTAATATCTAAAGCACTCCTACATAAAGTACGCAATAATGATGTTACCTACATCAATAATGAAAACTTCGCAATCAATCAAATCTAGTCCGAAGTATACAATTACAAATAAAATCTCAATCGACTGCCATCATCTGGAATGAAAACTTTCGATTTCACTGGTAACACTCGGATTTATGACTTTTCCTTATTTTTATTGCTTTCTCGAACTATCTCATTTGTGGGTATTCACAGCCAACTTCTAATGAGTGTTAAATCTCTTGAAACATAAATAAGTTATTAAGCAGTGAAAAAGGACATGATTTACCACTATCTCCTAATATGTTATACAATCGTAAGGTTAATACAGTTAGGTCATTAAGTAGATTAATGATTAAACTTCTAGTCGTCGAAATTATGATTAGTAAACTGACCAATAATATGTTGTTGAGACTTTCGTCTATTCAAAATTCAATATGATTCTCAAAGCAGTGTAAATGAACTAAGTAAAAGTGAGAGTGAGCAAGAGAATACTTTCAATTTTTCCATATGTAAATGGATGATCGATTATTAATAGTAACCAAATATTTAGTTGACTTACTCGCTCATTTCAATAGTTTAGAGGAAGGATGGTGTTTTAGATTGTTGAGTGGAGTGAGGGAAGGGGGTCGGTGAGTAAGTTTTGTCATCAAAAGGTGATCTTTTAAAAAGACTTCATTATCAGAGATTACTTGAAAGTTATATTGTTATCAATCCATTTACTCTCAATAGTATACATCAATGATTTCTGACGAAATCGCGTTTAGAATATTTAATTTGCTTAGTGATGAGCCGAAAATTTAGTTGCTAAATCATCCTCACAGTTGCACATCATAACAATGAATGTTTGCTTACAGTTAAATTACTTCATTAGTGATTCCTTAAAATTCTACAGAAAACTTATATCCTTTGTAATCAGGTATATCGGATGTTGAAATAATATCCCTATGAATTAAGATAAAGACTGCTCGATAATATGGTAAAAGAGTTTTTATGTTACGTATTATAAGCACTTTGATGAGTAAAAGAATAAACTGTTTTAAGTACTGTCATTCACTGTCCCAAGAATGTGATACAACTTAAGACCAAATAATCGATTTTGGTTACAATTTTAAAGCATTTCAGAACATAATAAATTGTGAAGTTGTACCAAATTCTTGAGACGGTGAATGTCAGTACATAAAACAGTTTATTCTTTAATTTAAATAGTTTGATACTTGTCAGTGTTGTTTTATTTCTTGATAAGTCACACAAACTGATCAAACACCACTGATTTCATTCATGTTTTATGTATAAAAAATGACTTAAATCAGTTTCTTGTAAAAGTCTTCAGGACACCTTGAAGGTTCTGAGTTTAATTACCTGGAGAATTAGAAAGTGTTATATGCCAAAGATATTTGTAAACTTCACCCATTATGTTTATGTAAAGTCGTTTCTCAACTACATCATCTATCTGGATCTCTTCCCAATCGTGAATCGTTTATGCATCCTACTGAAGTAGACTAGCATAGAGCTATACGAAATTACCAATCGCAATTTCATCTCACTTTGAAATTACTGGTAACTTTAATATTTTCGGTGTGCTAAATTAATAAAAATAATTTCATGTCATTGCACTGTTTTGGTAAATTATCACTAGGCTTAACACTTGAAAACAGAAGTGCGATTCAACCATATCGATGGTGACAATATTTACTTCCAAATATATAGCTGATTGACTATAGCTAGATATATCAACGAAAGGATAACGTCCTCCTCAGTGGTCTGACAATAAAGTTTACGCCTCAAAACCTGCGGTCAAAGGCTCACTCTCCTAGTGTAATTGTGGTTAATGAGCCTGAAGTATCATTCTACTTATATGAATATCATTCCTTAAAGACAGTTAAACTTCTAGATACATATGGAGGTGGCCAAACTCGGAAGGTTTATCCTTGGTTTGTGTCCACCTTATACAGTAGATAGTAAATATGATCCGAAGTGTAGAAATTTAACATGTTTTACTAGTAATTCGTTATAGTTTAGTGGTAATTACTTTCGTAATCACACCTTTTGTTATGGTGTGAACTACTGCCTACCATAATATACTGAAACAGTAACCTTGATCGGGACCAGTACCGGAAAACTCAGGCACCAAGGCCGTCGTTCTATGTCCATAAGTATGCCCGTGACTCCTAGCCTCTAAGAAAAACACGAGATAAATTAACCAGCAAACCAACCAATCGTATTTTATTTCACTCATTTGTTTACATATACACAAAACCTGGCCACTAAAAAGAATAACATTTATTCAAAAGGAGGACAAGTATAACGTAGAGCGGATAAACAGATACATAGTTGATTGGTTATTGTTACTGAATGAAAAACAAAATGATAACAGTTTATAGATCTAATGGGGGGTTAGAATGATGGAAACATAATAATGATATAAATTAAATAATCGATCTACATACACTCAAAATAAATGAGACAATCTTCTAAAAGACAATTCCAAAAGTTAGTAATTGTTCATGAATCACCGAATCTAACACCTTCCATAAGTTCAAGTATGAGATATAGTTCCTTATTATGAACTAATGTTGAAAGATTTCACTAATATTATATGTTTTGTGACAGTTATCATGCATTTTTCAGGCAATCTCTTTTCATACTGTGTTTTACATATATGGCTATGAAAATATTAATCGATTAATAAAGTTTAATTTGTACTTTAAGGTAACAAAAGACTATAAATGGTCGTATTACCAAGCTCATAATTATTTTATGAGAAACTGTACACCTCGTACTACTATCTATCTTACTAGATAGTGAAATGCTAAGAAATGATAAGCATCCATCTTTTTTTATTTTACAAGTATGTATAATTTGTAAATAGGTAGTATTCATAATCATTCAACATAATACAACTAGAAATATTTGTCGGTATAATAACATTTTGAGTATGGTATAAGGTAGGAAGTGTTACATTTTCTTCTGAAAAAAAGAAAAAACTACTCATTACAAGTAAATAAATAGTTGACAACTATGTGTATAGTTGCATACATTGTTTATATAAAATTTTGTTTGGTGGAAAGATAAGCCATTCACTTATGAGGGAAACATTTATCCTATTTACTAATTCATAAAATAGAGAAAAGCTTCATATTCAAAAGGAAAGTAATAAAGTTTTCTATAAACTAGCTACCGACTTCTGGAGGTAATTTTTGGAGTGAGACGATGCAACCAGTAGAGCTCAACCATATCAGATGATGTAAGTCAGTTACTCACCGATGACAATAGATGGAATAGCGCATGTATATCTAGAATTGACTGAGTTAAAAATATCAACCCTAGGAAGCTGGCTCAGTGGTCTAATGGTTAAACGTTTGATGCTAAGCCTAAAGCTTCAATGGATGATTACCTAGTGAGGATTTGGGGGGGGGGTAGTAGATGCTCATTGCAGAAGAGTCATACTAAGATGTAACAGCGGTATAGTGTTTCCTGATTTTTAGTATTTATCTAACCCAGACCAATTAGTGATATCAAATTAAACGATGATTGTTTCTTTCGTTTATTTCAAAACTGAAATCGGATAACTAAGTAATTGAAATCATGGATTGGAATTGATCATTCTCTATTGGCACATATAGATCCGTGGTACATATCTTTGATATTCTTTTTCTTTACATTTTTTGGCATATGTAAATTAGTGCAGTTAAATCGACCAGCACCACTGAACCCACCAGTCATTGAAGCAGAAGCGACGGATCTTTCCATAAACACCGACCCACCAACAATTGAAGAAGTCAAAATGGCCATCCGACAAATCAAGAGTGGCAAGTCAACAGGGCCAGACAACGTACCAGTTGAGGCACTGAAAACAGATATGGAAGCAACTGCCAAAGATACTCCACATTCTCTTCAGAAAGATTTGGGAGGAAGAACAAGTACCAGCAGACTGGAAAGAAGGATACCTCATCAAGATACCAAAGAAAGGAGATCTCAGCAACTGCAAAAACTACAGAGGCATCACTATTCTGCCGATACCATGAAAAGTCTTCAACAGAGTATTATTGAACCGAATGAAAGACACAGTCGACGCTTGACTTCGAGGCCAACAGGCCGGATTTCGCTAGGACCTATCGTATATTGACCAAATTGCTACCCTACGGTTCATTGTTGAGCAGTCAATTAAGTGGAATTCATCCCTTTACATTAACTCCCTCGACTACGAAAAAGCATTCGACAGCGTGAATAGAAAAGTATTATGGAGCCTGCTGGTAGTTGACTGGATCATGAAGGCAATATCGGAATACAGTGGACAACATCGATGGAACTAGATGACTTAGACTTTGCAGATGATCTAGCTCTCCTATCACACACACAGCAACAAATGCAGATGAAGACGGACAATATAACAGCAGCCTTGGCAGCAGTAGGCCTCAATATGTACAAAGAAAAAAGCAAGATCCTCCGATACAAAACAACAAACACTAATCCAATTTCATTTGGCGGAGAAATTCTGGAAGATGTAGAATCCTTTACATACTTGGGCAGCATCATCGATAAACAAGGAGGGTCTGATGCAGATGTGAAGGGGAGAATTGGATAGGCAAGAGCAGCATTTCTACAACTGAAAAACATATGGAACTCAAACCAACTGTCAGCCAACATTAAAGTCAAAATTTTCAATACAAATGTGAAGACAGTTCTGTTTTATGGAACTGAAACTTGAAAGAAGAACTACGAAAAGCATCCTTCAAAAGATAAAAGTATTTATAAACAATTATCTGCGTAGGATACTTCGGATCCGTTGGCCGGATACCATCAACAACAACCTCCTATGGCAGAAGACAAATCAACTTCCAGTTGAGGAAGAAATTAGGAAAATACGATGGGGGTGGATAGGACACACACTGAGGAAACCACTAAATTATGTCACAAGACAAGCATTAACATGGAACCCTGGAGGTCAAAGGAAAATGGGGAGACCCAAGAATACACTGCGTCGGGAACCGGAGTCAGACATGAAGAGACTGAATAGCACTTGGGAAGGAATGGAAAGGAAAGCTCAGGACAGAGTTGGTTGGAGAATACTGGTCGGCGGCCTATGCTCCACATGGGGTAACAGGCTTTGATTGATTGATTGAAATTGGTGTTACCAGTGGCACTGAGGACTTTAATTATATGTAGCTGTGTAATCGTCACATTACTTGTCCTTTTAAAGAATATTGAAAAATTTAAACTACTAATGTAAGATATGCTCTAGATTATTACAAATCTACTGAATATGATGTCATTTTATAATATTTTTGTAGTGAATATGTCATTGTTTCTATATCAAGATAATGAGGAACGATTTATCGAGGATGCAGCTAAAACTTTAGTTTATAAACTTGGCTTATCAAACTGATCATATGCAGGCAAGTAAGGAGAATGTAACAAATGTTGGCGTCTGCTTCTTGACTTGTTTGATACCCTTAAATGATTGGCAGTAGTATGACGAAAACAACTGATTAGCTTCTATGTGTACACTGAAAAAAACCTATAAATGTACTTTTTCTATCAACATATTTCATTATTACCAGCTTTCAAAGCTCCGATTACATTAAAAAATATGTCAGTTGAATTAACAGTTTGATGAAAATGGGACTTTGTATTTATTGTTTTATTAATCTGTTCAATTAAATTTTGCAAAAGATACTTATCTAAAGTTTAATGCTGCCTAGATTTATATATGTAACGTATAATATTGTCGTTTAAACTGAAGATAATAACGATTTTATTTAGAGTGTGGCTGGTAAGCGGAGTCCAGGACGAGCTATTCCCCCTAATTGTGACTAGTCAGTTGGATGAACCTGCTGAGCAGTGTTTGTGTTCACACAGGGACTCTAGCTCAGATCGTTTCATGCTAAGTGCCACTGTATTCACCACTAGGCTACCCAACTCATTCTTGTGAACTATAACCGTATCGGGACAAACCACTCAGGATGCACATATTGCAACAAAGATTGATCAGTTTCCATTAATATCAAATCAACCGAAGTTATAAAGACACAAACAATGAAACAACTACTTATATGGAAAATAATAAAATTTATCAGTCGACATCTTGCATGATAGACTTACACCTTGGAAAACGTATAAACGTCAGTTAACTAAATTCAGACTGAAGAGTAATAATATAGTTCTTCGGAAATCTATTACAAGCCAATCTAAATAAACTTGTATTCATGTACTGTGCCTAAAAGCTGAATTCAATTAACCTACTAAGTGTCAAGAATGCAATTACATAAACATGAATCATGTCAGAAACTAAAACGGTTAAGTGAAATATGTAAAATATTATATACTTGGAGTTAAAGGTTATTAAGTCATAAATAAGTTAATTTGTAGTCGGAAACATATGGCTAATATGCTAAATATTTTCGAATAAATGTTCAAAACGTCATATTTATTTTACTGCTATACATGCTAACTTCCATTAAAATTAATGACAGACTTCTGGTATTTTTCTTTTCTAAATACTCTTATCCTTAATCCACTTGTCTGCATTTACGTGTTTGTTTCTCAATACAGTCTCAGGTTTCATTTTATTATTTCCACTGACATTAAGTATTGAAAAAGCTGATGTTACATTTTAGTTTCAAGTGGCCATTCTTGTATTCATGATTACTTTAGTTCCATGTGAAAGTTAGCGATTCTATACAGTCATTCAAGCTGATTTAGGTGGAATATAGATAAAACATTAAATCAATGCCAAGATGCATAATATCTTAAATAGAAAACTATCTAACATACGTAACTCACATTTATTTATGGTTAAAAGGAATGTCTCATTTAAAGTATTAAGAGATGGTAAGTTAATTGATGGATTTACGGATCTCCCCATTGACTGAGGTGGTTGAGACATGCAGTAAGTATGACCAACCACCGCCTATGTAAACGCGTGATGCTTACCGACATTGGAGTAAGGTAGGAGAAAGCTAGGGGTTGCCAAATCTAGAAAAACCATTAGTCCATGAGGTCACCGACTACCGACCTATACTGTGTTGGCAGATGCAGACCACTTAGGGCTCCGGGTAACACGGCTTGGAATCTGTCCCCAGGGAGTGGATGTATTTACTATTTGTCTCTCGTTATACTGAAATTATTCTATAATTTTGTTTTCAAGAACTAATATTTTATCTATGTACCGTATTCTACATATTCTCACTTTTCTCATACTTCTATCTATTACATCTATTAAGTTAGTGTTCAACTTGTGGTAATGACAAGATGTAGTAAAATAAACTGATTCACATAAATGCTTGCAACTATGTTAAACATGCATACATGTATATATTCACAGCATCATTGATTCGATTATCAGATTTATCTTAACACATAATTATTTAATGTTTAATTTTCAATATGATGACATTTAACAAATTAATCCATTTCAAAATGTTTAGTTCATTCAGTTGAAATGATTTCATCTATTATTAAATTACTCATTGTGCAGACAAACTAAATATTTAAATGCACATCCCTTTTTTCCTATATGAAAAAATCTTATTCAAAAATATAATACGTAACAGAACTGTTCTGCAATGGTTTGCTTAGCGTTAATTTGTATTCTGTCGTGATATTATGAAGTAAAGATGAACATTGAGTTTTTCTCCCACAGTTTTTTTTAACTATGAATTAATAAACAAACTCCAAGTAACTTTGACTAAACTTGAATTATGATTCAAAAGTGAAAATGAAGAAGTACTCTATCTCAATTGATCATGTTTAAATCTCATTTGAATTCAGTTCATTTATTTCAAACACCATAGTGTTTATCACTATGCTACTGATTTCAGATAGTTACAGTAATGAATATATGTATATGTGAATGTACTGATTGACAATGAGATTGTTAAAAAGAGATTTTAACAATGTGATACATATAAACTAATTGGCAAAACATTTTTATTGTCTACCTAAATGAGAACATACATTTCTTCAATCTAGTTAATTATTATAGTAATGAAGCAAATGTATTATGATGAAATGGTTTTTGAATTTCAACAACAAATGACTTCTAGTACTTTATAATTTACACAAATGAAATATGTAATTTACATCTTGTTGAAAGAATACTTTATCAAACATAAATTTATACATATTTACAAATTATATCTTTTTATTAGTAACTATGTTATTTATGCATGAATCTATCAATTATCATAGTAATATCAGTTGTTAACATTTTATCTGTCATGAATAGTTTATAGGAATATTACTTGTTATATAATAATAATACATGATAGCAATCATTAACTTTTTTTATTACTATTTTTATTGTACATTGAAAATATACTACTAATTTACTTTTCAATGTAATCATTCTATGAAATTGTATTTGCTAACAGTGTACCATAATCATTCATTAGGTATGTTATGTAGAAAAGTGAAAGTTTTTATTAATTTCCTTATTTTTTTATGTTTTACATAATAAACATAATAGAAAAAGAACAACATCAATAATAAGAGGGAGATATTGCTAATTCTTAGACACATTAATTTATTACACTTTGTATTATCTCTCTTTTTCTATTGAAAATTAGTAATATGTAAATGTATTTTATTGGTTTCGTATATTTTCTTTTTATCAACATTCACAAGAAATGAATCTGTGTTATACACTTAACTAGAAAACTTCAAGTTGGTAAATGTTATTTCTGATCATGAATATTTTTAATCTGTGAATTCTACAAAATAGCCGGATACATGGGTGATATTGACTTTAGTACACATTAATGGGTACATAGTTGACTAATGAGTTCTAAGTAGGACGAAAGTCGAACATTGAATTTTAATGATTAATGATTTTTTTATTTAGTTTAACTAAATGAAGGTATGATGATAGCAACTGATTGAATAAGGTAGTAGAAAACGTATCAGTTTATTCAGTTGTAAGTTTGTATACAATCTATACTAGTAACCGAGGACTAGTGAATCCACTTTCCGATGTAAAAAAGTTCATTACACTAGATTACAGAATTATAAATTTGAACGATAAGTCATTAATATAACCGACAAAATAACATGTTTTCAACTCTAATTTTCATAAAAATGTATTAAAACTTTCATTATGTAATCAACAAAATCTGATTCATTTTGATTTATGCATATACATAGAAGGCATTTTAAACATTGAAAATAAAATTTTAGTTGTATGACAATTGTTATAAAAATTTCAGCGAGAAGATATTCGATCATTTCAGTGAATTTATTTGAAACATATTAAGTCACTGTGCGAACTGGTAAATTAATGCCATGTTAAGATGTCAAAGATCTATATGTTAAAAGGCGATTTCTAAAGAAATAGTGTTCTGTGTGCTGGCTGGCTTCGAAAAATTAGTCCAATTAACAACGAACTTTATCAATGTATTTCACTTAGTTTATAGAGCTTTAGGCATTTCAACAAAGTTATCTAACAACCTGTTCAAGCAACCTGCTACTTGAATCAACATTATTGATAATGGCTCTGCCATCACGTGAACAAATAATGTGGTTATATTCTCATTCGACATAACTCCCAATCTTGCTTATATTAACCCAATGTATTACTAGCTAAAAATCCGTGTCGATCCCCATGTTCCCGTTCAGTAAAAACTAATCGGACCACCAAGCTCATAAAAATTCACTGGTTTTATCCCTATTTCCTCATTTCTACATTACTAAGTTTTCACTGTCGAATATCTGTTCATATTTGCTCACATACACTTATATCAGTGGAGACATGTTATGGCCTTTGACAGCCTGTTGACATTAGTGTATACGTCGATGGGTGATGTGATCAATTTATCAGATATAGTGTTTATGACAGTTGTTGAAGTCGATGATGTTTGTTTTGTGTTTGATTTCTGTAGTATTGATTTGTTTGCAATGACGTTGATTGCAGTGATTTTGTGTGTTTGTAAGCATCACATAGTATTAGCAGCCCTAATAGTCGATGTATGATCTCGGAAATGTAAGATAAGATGCTGATTTTGCATTTGATGTTGCATCTGTAGTACAATTTGATAGTTTTATGGGTGACTAGTTTTTGAAATTAGTCCACCAGATACTTGTTATTATTTCTTCATGAATTGGTGATATTACAGTTTATCTTCTTTTTTTGTAAAAGATATGTAAACAGCGTAACTCACAGATGAGCTCTACAACGTCTATCCGTTATCATGGAATCCCGAAGGTCCTGGGTTAGATCCCAAAATGTGTCACAGATTCGTAACTTTGTAAGATTTTATACAACAGGAAACAGCCGTTCATTGAATCCTTGTTTATTTTAGTAGTTCAACCGAGCCTAATTCTAGATAACCATTTCAAATTCATCAATCTCAACAGTACCTGTTTATAATAAGTTCGTTATTATTTTATGCGAATTTTGTTTTTGATGCATTTTTCAATGACACTGAAAATTTTAAAAATGCCAACTATCTATTACACCATACTTTTGCGTTACATACCAATCTACTTCTTTTTCCGATAGTTGTCTAGCCAGCTTTGCAGATACTATTTAATTAAAATAGTAAACAAACAGCAGTTCCACGGTATCATTATCATTCATCTGCGATGAAATGCCAAAAATATCATTTCAATACTCATAATGAAACAATATACATATTTAGTTTCCGGTGTAGTCGTATATAAATTGCTAGAGATGTCCTATGTGATACATTAATTACATCGGTGAAGATGATGTTTTACGCAGCTAATCAATACGTAGCCTGATTTTTGTACACTACTCGATAGTTGAAGTCATTTATCGATGGCCATTGCCTTCGTCACTTAAATCCGATATTGAAATGATTCGAGGTAACAACTTTAGTTTCTGTATTGAAAGAAAATTTTTAGTTTTGATGCCGTCATAGTTTGTTAAATAAAATTAATAGGTGACTTTGCAATTGCTTTACACTTTCATTTGTTGAGTCGTTTTTCGACCTCATTCATATCTCTATTGAATCACTTAAATTTTTATTTTTTATCTTTATGTCACACATGCCTTTTGATACAATTGTAATCGGTCAGAAACTTTTATTGAAAATTTTATTATCCTATCGACTACTTCAATGGTTTGTGATTGTTCATGTGTCTACAGATATGACTACATATTCGAACAATATTTAATGATTCTCTAAATGGTAGCATTGTGTTTCACGTATGTGATGTTGACATATCAGTTCGCTTTATCTCTTAGTAACAAGTTAATAGATATTTACTTCATTTGATCATTAAGGAAATAATCTGTCTTTCCCATAACCATCAAATTCAATTCATTCTATTACGTCATTATCATTTTTCTTCAGATCAGATTCACTTTGTGAAATCATTATTTATTATTATTAAATTTAATTATGCCACCTCGTATCACATTTTAATTTTATTGGTTGAATCGTGTTCACATTAGTCTTAATTGATACCAACTATGTCTTTTTCATTTTCTTATTATGTAATCACCTAACCTCAGACTACTACTTTGGTTGCTGTTTCTGGCACCTTCTTTTGCACCAAATGTATCTTTAATATAATATTCAATATTATAACTATGTTTGCCTGTCTATTATGTTTATGAAATTGAAGTCTCTACCGAATTTATCTTCAGAAGTACGTTAACATTGTTTCCACCACTTGTTCGATTAAATTATTCCAGGTTGTTATATGCAGTCACTGAGAATCCACCCAATTTAAATGAATTTATCATACTCTTCGTATTTGGTTATTATTGACTCTTTTCAAAATAACTAAGAGAATGATGTGTATGAAATGACTTCAATTGGTTTGAACGTAGAATGTTTATATTTTAACTGATGAAACTAGAGTTAATTCATGAGTAGACAAGTTATTTCGAACTAAACAATAACCACTTAAGTTTAGAGAGAGAATGCATTGAATTTCTGGTTACTTTGTTTCAATTAGAGCCTTAATCATTTGATGTATCTAGTCAATCATACTTTGTGATCGGAAACGCATTAGATTTTATGCGAATATAGAAAACGGACATTATTTACCCAAGAAAATAGAATTCGAGGTGTATCACAGGTTTCGATTAACAACAATCGATGTTCACCAGAATGTTTTTACAAGTAAAGTATCAATTAGAAATTCCCTGAATAAATTGTTAGTTTTTTTAAAAAAAATTTTGTAATAAGCCTAAGTAAATACATGATAACAAGATAAATATTTTTCGGAGTTTAACATGTTACAAGAAGTGTAATGTGACAACTATAATATCAGTTATTCTCGTTTGATGAACATGTTAAATAACTTTCAGAATATCATTCAGATCACAGTAATTGTTAGATAACTTTGTTGACATAATCTATTTCGTAATAGTACATGAATGTCATCACATTTGAAATACCAGTGGGATCTTTGATACGAAATTAGTTTTATTTAGGACACATCAACAGGATACACGTGATACTGACACGACTTAAATCTTAAACATTTTGCTTATATCATCAACGTTAGATTTCGGTTAGAAATAGAGTCCATGATGTACATCTCATCCAATTTAAGATATGAGTGAAGATCAAGGCGTAATAGCTAAGTAAGTAATTTATGAATTTTGAAGTTAAAGGCAGTGAATTTCAAGCCGGCTTCATGTGATACTAATTCAATACTCAATATATTGTGAACAGGAAACTTCATTGTTCTATACTCGTTCCCAGGTGGTTTGTGGTTGCAAACTGTTAAGCCTACTAAATTCTGAACTCAATGGATCACGTAATTACATTTAAACTAATCAATCTATCAACACAATAAGCATTCTGAAAGAGAGAAAATCTCAATGTGTCACGTCCCCATAGCCCAAACTCCCGATTAGACTGATAATCTGTTATTATATCATATGTCATTCAGGAACTGTGATCAGTTAATTACGTATCTGTTCTCCTCCCAGTCCTTAGTCATTACAATTTCCGTATTTTGCATAAATGTTACTCTTTCAGTTGGTACACTATGCGGTCAGGTTTCGCATGAATATAATTGAGTAAATAAAAATATTATTTAACTGTTCACTGACTGGGTTATTTGTTTTGTGTTCTTCATTCTGATTTCGGGAGTAGAAGTCACGACGCAGACGTATGCGCACACTGATTGGTGCTATCAATGTCACTGTTTTTCATATATCATGATTTTTCCAGATATAACATTATTATCATTTTAATAGAAAACTGATATATTAAAGGTGAACAACAACAACATCAAACAAATAAACAATCCTAAAACATGAAAACATAATGATGCAGAAATATTAAATTGAACAATTGTTTACTGTTGTTTTTTAATGTTTAATGCATTTCTAATGAACGCGATAACGTATTATAAAGGTTATCGAAAGAAGTAAAATTGTGTCCTATGTGAGTTTCCCAGTATAATACAATAACAAAGTAAACAAGATGTAACTTTTAAATTGAAGTTGATCTGGTTTAAATAATCATTGGAAACCAGGAATCTGGACTGATTAACTATTTTGTCTTGGTATGCGACTCGTCTGTAATGTACATCTATGAACTCATCAAAATTTCAAGCACATGAATTTCATATTTAACAGTTGATGGTTAACAGTTGAATTAATAGTTTGACAGGGATTCAATGGTTAATACTTTTAACATTTAATTAATATAGAATTAATAATAAAGAGAATAAACTTTCAGTTTTATTTCGTAAGTATATGTCGCATACCATAGCTATTTTGCACTAAATTTGAGTAACAGGTAAATTAATTGAATTTCGAGTTTGTTACTAAATATTTTGTTGAGTCATAGTTGTTTATTAATAGTGAGTCTTTGTGTATACATTTTAAACACTTTGCCCAGTTGTATACTTTACAAGATCTTGTATATGAAAGGTAAGAAAGCTCACATATACATATTCTGATAAATGGAAGTGTACAAACAAAAAAATGTACAAAACAGAATTAATGGGAAGTTGTTGTATCACCCTAGGCAATTAGATGGTTTAAAACACCAGAATAGATTCGAGGTTGCAATGAACTACTTTTGGACATAAAATGAGAGATAGAATTTATGCTGTATTTAAGGCTTTCGTACACTTGACAATTTGCCATTAACTAATTTATTTTACAATGATTCCAGTAGGGATCAATTAGAACTTCGCTACTAAAGAGTAAGTTACCTATTCCCTGAGTTTATCGAAGAATTCGACTTCATTTGATTTCCTAGCAATTTCAGCTTACATCCCATCACCAAATTATGTGCATCTGTCAACACACGCGTGAATACGTAGGTGCAATAAGATTTAATGTAATCACTCATGAGATTTATAGGCTTAATAAAGATATTACTGACAATTTCGGAATAATTTTCGATTATATCTTTCATGATTGTTCACAACATGAACGTCACAGAGAGGTCGACAACTGGACTAAAGCATATAACATAAAATAATGAAGTGATGTATATAACTATAAATATACTTTCATACTAGAAAAGCATAACATCGAGGATCTACTTATAACACTATTGATTCCATTAACGATTTCACTACAATTTACATAACAGTCACTTTTAATATATTAAAAGATATTAAAGTTATTTATCTGTCAACCATTAGCTTGTTTGCCAGAAAATCAATCATTTCAATAAATATACACAGCTATAATCATCTTATTCCATTTTCCTTTAATTTACACTACTCAACATTTCAATTTCTACAGAATGCGAGTGATGTTATGTCACTTAAACTAGTGACCACATTTGAACATGACCAATAGAATTTCATCATGAATAAAATGGACTTGACGAACGTTCACTTAGTCACCAAAAAGTGATTCACCAATGTATACAGAAGTGTACTGCAGACTGAGAGAAGGAGGGTCAGTCGTAATCCGATTAGCTTAGCGGTAACAGTTGCAGACTGTAAGGCTAAGTGACTCGCGATCTAAGCCATAAATACGCATTGCTGACGAGTGCCAGCTCCAGGGTTTCCTACCGACTTTTTTCAAACTACTTTTCATCTTTATTTAGTGCCAGTGATATCTAGTCGCGTTTACCAGGAACCGCATGACAACATAACTGATAGGACTCTATTAGCACTTCAAAGGATTCGATGAACAACTAAATGGTCACTACACAGCAATTAATCAATTTAGTTAATATTTTTATTCATTATCATCAATACAAATAATTTGTATAGTTTTCTACTTTGTGAAATTTCTTATTCATACATGAATAATTACTTACAGTAATTTAACACTTTAGGATTATCTACTTATTATGTTCTAATGTGAAACGACTAACAACCTAATAAATTCATTAATATGTTGAAGTGATTACAATTTTAAATTGTTGACTAAGAGTTGACATGGTGAAGCTAACTGTACTTTATACTTACTGTTTAAATTATGCGAACTTGCTTATGCGCTAAAACAATTTTGAAGAGTTCCGACGACCGTTAAACTCAATCTGAAGTCTTGTTTTCAATAGATTCACAGGTATTCATAGACTATTTTCAGGTTTTCTGATGTCTATCGAGAAAAATCAGGTTGGAAACATAGTTTGTATTTCGTTACCCTTACTTTTTTTTTTATCTAGAAGCTAAATTTGCAAACACAACACTGAAATTCTTTTGCCTTATTTATCAAACTTAGTTCTTATAATCCTTCATGCCATACGCAAAAGGAAATGTCAGAGAAAATTAGTGTAAGTTGTAATAAACATGATATAGAAGTTTGTTTTCATGGCAATGATAGTATTATATCCAGTTTATTGAATTTCAAGGGCACATAAACCAGCAACTTAGTAAAGAGGTAATCATTTGAGAATTCCCAGATATGACAAGACGTTCATTCTAGACATCACTACATTTCTGATCCAACATAACCAATACTCTGTTACAAGAACGGTGTGCGACTAAGAAAAAAACATAAGTGTGAATCGTAGCAAATATCTATTACTTACTTCTAGTCTTGATAAAATAAGTGTAGTTGGAGATTCATCTACAAAATAAAATAAAATAGAATACGATAAAATATGGATCGAATGTTTTAATGTTTACATTCATTAGTTTATTAAACTCAAATTGAACGTAAGCAACATTTTGTAATGCAACGATACAAAATGAATTCAACAACAATATTAAAGCTTCTGATCTGTTCTACTTCAATAAAGAATTATTGGCAAGAATAAACTTATTGATAAATAAATTTGTTGTCATAGAACGATACTGCGTACTTATTGTATAATATCAAACCTATAGATGGTAATATACGTAGATTGTTATTCTACGTACAAAACTTACATTTATATAGTAATATATTATTGTATTTTATTACACAATTAAGCGGCTTCTTTAAAAAAAGCGCCAAACTACGCAATTACTTGCTTATATAAAATTCTTTTTCTTATCACATAAAACAATTTATTTATATTGTTTACAGGTTTACATCTTTCTATTAATGTCAATATTTCTGTATTTGAAAATGTTATCATACATAACAACACCTTAGTTTAATAAAAGATTATTAACATTATGTATACACCTATTTTGTCAGTATGCATGTTGATATTCATTTTAACCGTCTTTTGTTTATATGTGTTGAGATAATATATGTCTCTACACTTTGTCCTTACCGTTGTACGTTCTACTTATATGATCGTTTGTTGATGAAGAAAATAATCGCTCAAGCTCCATGTTCTTATATCAGAATTATATAATTCATTTTCAATTGCTGTTTTCCATGTCTTACAAATCCTGGTTATTACATGCCTTGTCTTCGCAACGTTTAACCATCAAAATTACATGTGATGTAAACTTATATCATCGAACCATCATATACTTAATGTTTTGTGATTCATCAAACTTTGTATTTTGAAATACCTATCGTAGTTTCTTTTCTTTGCCCTAAAATGGCATTTATTAATTATTGTATTGTTGTGGTAGGTACTTGGATACAACAGTCGAAATATAAGTTGAAGCTTTGTAAGTAAACTAATATTATTATAAACTTCCCATTAATTTATATACACCAATATGCACATATAATCTTTGTTTTATTTTTCGACTATATATTCGTTTAATAATATGAGGTTTCATGGTAACTACAATGTAACTTAGGTAAAAGTGTCAAAATGAGTTTGAAGATACATTTATTTTCAATAAAACTTGTATCTAGTCTATTTTATTGATTAGAATACTTTAAAGGAGACTATGGATATAGGTTTAAATGATATACTTTTAATTAGTTATTTCTAGTTTCCTATTCTATAATTATGATGAAAGTTTATTTCAGAAAGAAGAATTCTGATGTTTCTATGTACTTCCATCTATAAGTTCAAATCATACTCTTTGCATGGGAAAAAAAGTCATCAACATATGCTTCAATTAACATAACATCTGTAAAGTACTAGTAGAATGAATTTGTATATTCCCATTGATTTGTCATAGACACAAGTGTGACTGTCTGAACTTAATAGTCTAGCGGTGAGCTCGGTGGCGTTTGACACGAAACGGAGTAAGTTCGAATGCCACTGTAAACATCAACATTTGGATGCAGGTACATCCAGCCGATCAGTCCCAAATAGGACCAAAGACGCGTCCTGGATTTCGCTTGCCAGTCACAATCCAAATTAACTGATATCTGTAAAATATGTTTCTACCCAATAATTCAAGGATTTTCGGTAAAGGAAAATTGATGATATGGTGTTGTTGAATACAAGTAACTTTCAGTACCAGTAATTAAAGTGAGTTTTAACTGTATATATGTTTATTAATTTGATATAGCGAATTGATCTGAGTTAGACAACCAGTGATCACTAGGCAACCTGGAGAGCTGTTTCGCTCTAACGTGAAACTCTTTGACAGTTCACATCAACAACTCCAACAGGTATTTTATCTAGTACGCTTAGTTGTCACCGTTAGACCGATGAGCCGGCTCTCAACGGTTGATATTTCTAGTTCCGTCGATTCGCGATCTTTGTTTACTATTCGTAATTATCTTGATTACTATTTCTTACTTATTTTATATTTATTTTACTAATTATTTTCATACGTACAAAATTACCATGAAGTTCTATCATACAAACTGTAACCAAACAAAATAAACATATAGTTCCATTACTTTAAAATGACTGGGTGTTTGCAACAAATCATAATTTTCATTCGATTTTGTATTATTTGTGCGTATATAGAATATGCACATTCATAGCAACATTTTTTGATAATGTCTTCATACTTTACACTCATGTTTGGCTGGCTTGAAGATAACAGCAAAATCCAGAATGAACATTATGTTATGTCTAGACTTCATCAACTGGATGCATATACATCCTAGTTTTAATACTTATAATACAAAGTAAACTAGTTATTTTTCCAACTGAACTAACAGGAAGACACTAACTTATCAGATATAGAGTTATTTGTGGACATATATTTATATGAGTTCTCCAGTTTTTAACGTCAAAATTAAATTTGACCTATCTAAGAGTTCATACTGAATTACACTACTAACTGTAATCTATTTCTCCCGTGTTTAACATAAAAATAAAAAGTTTATGGAACAATTATGTGATCTGTTATTTATAGATTACAGTATGTGAATGCATTGAAGAAAGTATCCTGAATTCATCTGACTGTATTCACTTCTAAAGAAAGTTGAAATTGTTCAAGTTAAGAAATGTTTAATTCCTCTTTTATAGTTTTTCAGTATTTATTTGTTTGATTTATCTGTCCATTCAGTTCACATTTGATAGTCCTTTCTTTTTTCTGATCAATTTACTAAAGTGGAAGATCAATATTTACTTACTAATATGCATTATCTTACCACTGTTCTAGCAACAACAATTCATTATGAAATTCATATACATGATCAAGTTAGCTACAAAGTGAAATAATGAATTTAGAAATAATTCATTTTTATAAAATGAGTTATATATATTTGTAAAATTCCAATGAGTAGAAATTAAAATTTCTAACGTTTCGCGGCTTAGTGTAAGTCGCTTCTTCAGAGAAATGAATAACCGAATTGAATTAGCACAAGATTAAATAATACAATGGAACAAATCAGAATCAAAATAAGTTCGTACGATCAAAATTGCGAGTTTCGATCATGTCATGTCAAGTCATTTGGGTCAAGGTAGTTTGATGTGAGACATGTGTGCATGCATATGTTAATGTGATGTGAACTGAGATTATGTGAAAATAAAATTGTATGTATGTTCATGTGAATGAAATGTGAATGTAATTTAATTGTGATCGGTTGGATAAAAAGTCCATGTTGGGTGGATAGAAAGGCCTTCCCTTTTGTTATGTGCAGTTGGATTTAACAAAATGTGAAGTGCTTCGGCTATTCGTCTTTCTTTATAATTGGAAAAACCTTTTTGAATAATTTGGATATTTTTAATATCGATTTTATGGTTATGATAGATAGCATGTACTGCTATTGCTGATTTGATTTGTAATTTTTCAAGTTCAACAGGATTATTGGGAGGTCGTTTAGTGTAGCTTTCATGTTCTTTGGCACGAGTTCTGATTTCTAGAGAAGACTCTCCAATATAGAAAGCATCACAATCAACACAACCTAGTCTGTATACACAATTCTGTGTAGAGGTGAAGGGAATTTTGTCCTTTATTTTAACTAATGCACCTCGTATAGTGTTGGTGGTCTTGTAGAATATTTTGATTCCATATTGTTTTAGAATTCTTTGTAATTCTTCTGTTGTGTCATGGCGGTAAGGTAGAACGGCTGTACCGATCCATGATGTTTTGATTGATTTATTATTAGTTAATAATAAATCGTTACGTTTTTGCAAATTTTTAACAATATTCATTGGAAAATTATTAAGTTGTAAGATACTAATTACATTTTTGTATTCAGATTTCTTGTCATCTTCTGATGTAATTAGTTTATTGGCTCTTCTGAATAAGTTTAGAGCTAGAGATATTTTTGCACTAAATGGATGTGCTGAGTTGAAATCGATATATCGATTTGAGTGAGTCGGTTTACGATAAATTCTCAGATTAAGAGTTCCATTTAAATTCCTTTTGACTAGGCAGTCTAAAAATGGTAACTCATTGTGTTCATTTTCACTTTCACAAGTGAATTTGATGTGCTGAGAGACGGTGTTTAGTCGTTTTGAGAAAGTTCTCAGAAAGGTCTTTTTAATAATGACAAAGGTGTCATCTACATATCTGAGCCAGACTCGTGGTTTGATGACATTATTGAAAATATGCGATTCAATATGGGCCATAAATAGGTTTGCTACAATTGGTGAAACAGGGAAGCCCATTGCCACTCCGTTAGTTTGTTTATAGAGAATCCCTTTGAAAGTGAAGAAAGTTGAATTTAAGCATAGTTTAAGGGATTTCATGATTAAACCGATGCTTAATGGACAACGGCTGGATAGTGTATGATCATTTACTAACAATCCATTAATATATTCTAGACATATATCAATTGGAATACTTGTATATAAAGATACAACATCAAAGCTTACCATTGTTTCATTATCTTCAACTATTAGATCTGAAATTTTTTATTTGAAATCATATGTGTCTTTAACAACATTGTGTAAATTCTGTTGTAGTGGTTTCTAAGCAACATTTTGAAACCTCAATACCAATATCGAACTTGATCATCTAAAATATAATAACTAATCAAATAATCAATGCTTGTTACTTATCATGGAGCATAGACCACTGATCAATATTCTCCAACCAAGTCTGTTCAGCGCTCTTATTTCCAGTTCTTCCCAAATGTGATTCATTCTTTACATTCTTGTTTTCAGTTCTTAGGGCAATGTATTCTTTAGTCTTCCTCTTTTTATTTGGCCTTCAAAATTCCGAGTTAGTGCTTGTTTTTTGACGAAGCTTGATAATCTCCCCTAATCTGTCCTTTCCACTTCCAGAGTGTTTTCCCAAAATCTCCCTCAGCTAGTAGTCGGTTTGTTTTCTACCACAGGAGGTTGTTGCTAACGGTATCCGGCCATTAGATACGAAGCATTTTACAAATATCTAAATCTTTTGAATAATGTGTTTTTTTGTTCTCCTAGTTTCAGTTCCATATAATAGAACTATCTTGACGTTTGCATTGAAAATTATTACTTTGACGTTGACTAGCATATGGTTTGAGTTCCATATGCTTCGCAGTCGTAGAAACGTTACCATTATTTTGCCAATCCGTGCTCCTACATGTGCATCAGATAATCCTTTTGTTTATCAACGATGCTGACTAGATATGTAAAAGTTTTCACATCTTGCAGAGCTTCTCAGTTAAGTGTAACTGGGTTGGTGCACGTTGACTTATATCTATGAATTTCCCTTTTTACCTTGTGTGTATTAAGAATCTCAAGTATATTATGAAACTGTAGTAATTACCAGAAGATAATGGTAATACTATTTGGTTAAGCATAAAATAAATTATAATGAAGCCTGTGAACATCTGTTAACATACGGACAGATTCAAGAAGTCACACAAAAATAAAAGTAAAATAAAATCAGAGACGGGTTAACTTCGAATAGAACTAAAACCATTCATCAGTGTCTGTCTGTGGTTTACTTCATATCTTAAGTCATGCACAAATTCACGTTTTCATGGTTTGCGATAAATACATGGATAACTATTCCTATAAGTGACTTCACCGATACTGCAAACTAACAGCTTTCTATATATCTAAACAACATATTGAAAGCGATGCATGAAAAACTACACAGCCTTGTCAAAGATGCCTATGATATCACATGACAAATATCAGGAGTAACAGTTAAAGATTAGGAATAATGGTAAGCTATTACAGTGTATCTTCAAATACAAGTATTTCAGTTGATGTTTGTCTATACTTTATTAATCGTTTAATGAAGAATGATCATACACTATCTAGCCATTGTTTCATATTTATCATTTTTATTGGGAAATTCTTAAACTATGCTTGAATTCATTTCTGTTCACTTTTAGAGGGGTTTCTACTGGAACAAACTAACAGAGTGGCAGTCGGTTCCCACATATCACCGATTGTAGCTGATCTATTCATGGCTCATTTTGAATTGTATCATTTTATGAATGCCGTTAAATCAGATGTGTAGCTGATACTTTTTTCATTATGAAAAAAGACTTTTCTGACGATAATTTAAAAGTCAATCAACAAATTTTCTTCACAAGTCATATCCACTTTAAGAAGTGTAAACAAACACTGTGAATTACCAATTTTAGACTGTCTAGTCAAAACAAATTTGAATAAAGCTGTTAATCTAAACATCTACTAAAAACCTAGGCTTTCAGATGAATACACTGACTTCAATTCACTGACTCTAGCTTTGTTTGGAAGAGGCAACAAACTCATTTCAACTGATGATAAACAAAACGAATACGAAAATATAATCAACATCTTACAGATTGATAAATTTTTTATAAATGCTATTAAAATTGTACTAAAAACGACTTTCATCAGATAAAAATGAATCTAATAAAATTTAAATTGACGTCCTCATTTTAACTTGTTGTTGTTAATCTTTAAAAGAATTGCAAGGGATTCTATAGCAAAACTGAATTTGGACATACTATGCTTTAGTTAAAACCAAAGACAATATTCCCACTAGCTGAACAAAAAGTTATATCTACAGGTTACAATATGTCATTAGTAATGTCTTCTATATTAGGAAAGTGGTTTCCATCAAGAAATTTTGATTCATGACAATCAGCATGTAAGCTACACAAAATGACCTTTCAATAATTTAGTGGAACTTAAAAGATTACAGATCAAAGGGTAATATCAGTTTATCATAGCCATAGAATCAGTATGAATTATATTTGCATTGTTTTAAAAAGTGTTTGGAATCATAAATAAAAGTGAGTAGCTGAAGCATTTCTTATATTGCTAAGCCTTAATGCACTTAGTGAAACTGTAAGCCTTACTGACCCTCCAACAGGGATTATCTGTCCAAACAACTTTATTTCAGTAAATCAAAATATCTACAATTTTGTGCACATGCAATCTATTTTTCACATTTTTCTACTTACTCACAGTTCACAAATATGTACAAACATGCCTCCTCCGCATTATGAATCTGCTTAACCCAAATTACATGGTTTCAGCACTTTAATAACAAGTATTTTGATTTGTTCTTCTGTTTCATTTAAACTTTTGCTAATTTAATTCAGTTATTTGATTTTATTTGTCCTCTGAAGAAGCGACTGACCTTGAGTCACGACGCGTTAGAAGTTTCGATTTCTACTCGTTGGAATGTTACAAATATTCATCACTTATTTCTATATGAGTTACATGTTTTCTCACCTTTTTCATATTGCAACTAGATTGGTATTATCATGATGAACTGTGAATATCGAATCAAATCAACTGATCAATAATTGGGCACGTTTTGTAACGAGAAACATAAGATCAAGAAATCACAGTGATAAAATAATGTACTGACAAAATTAGTTAACAACTCATTCATCTTTTATATTAAAATAATTTGATGATAAACATAACTACATTCCTAAGTAATGTTTAAGTTGGATTGTGACTGGCAGTCGTAATCCGGGATGCGGATTTTGTCTTATTTCGGACTGATCGGTTGGATGTACCTACATCCCAATGTTGATGTTCACACTGGACAAAGTAGCCTAGTGGTGAACGCAGTAGCATTTGGAACGAAGAGAACCGAGTTTGAATCCCAGTCACAATCCAACTTAAACATTACTTGTGTACTATCACTATATCAAGACAATCCGCTCAGGATGTACATATGGCAACAGAAGCTGACTAGTTTCAGTCCAATACAAATCGACGGAAAGATACAAGCTTATTCTCATAACTACATTCCTTTTGAATCAAGTATCAGTCTTACTATTTCCTATTTCATTTATTCGTATTGTATTACTTAGTTTATTAATAATATTTAATTTCAATGAAATAAAGTATGCAAATGATTAATTTCTTAGACTAAATTAATCAAATTATACATACAAACAAAATTAGCTTCAATACATTTTGTCATTTCCTTCCTTCATTTAATACGCACGTACTTTATAACTTGGGGTAATTATAAATGAAGTCTACATTATAGACGTCTGGAGTTGTCAGTAATTCTTTGTTATGCACATATTGATGTGGTTTAAACAGATATATCAGGTAACAATTACAACTATATCAAAGGAATAGGACCTAGATATCACACTCTAATCAATAGAAAATCAGAAAAAACTTAACCGAAATGACCAAGTGTTTCTACTACATTCAGCCAATTTATCTGTTGTATAGTTTCAGAATATTCACTCATGGGAAATGACATCTTGTAAAGTTGAATGTGCATTATATTTATGTTTTTTACTTCAAGTTATGCTTCCATAACTAAGTAAAATAAACACTAGAATTATTTTAAGAAGCAATAGTAACAATCTACAAAAATATGTAATCCTCAGTTATGGCTATTGTGAATGACAATGGTAGATCATTTTGCTAAAATATGAAGACAATACTCATATTACTTAGTCAAAGTCTTTTAACGGAACTAATACTTCATATATCCGTATTTTACATAAATTTATAAAATATAAAACGATAACGTGCATTTATTTGTTAGGCTTTGTATATGTTGTACAGTACAAGTTATTTGAATGTGGTTTATTCAGATTTTCTGCCAACAATAATAAAGTTGAACTCATCTGTGAGAAACTGTTATAGCTGAATTTCATGGATTCAAATATTCCACAGTTTTTTTCATGTGCTCCGTTATAGCTTACAATCGATTCTCAATACAAAAACAACTTTCTGTACACTGTAAATAACAATAGTGGAAAAAGTGTTCTTACCAATGGGAATTAGTCCGAAGTACATTATTTACATAAGAATTATAAGAAATGTTCAAATAGTTGAATATGCATAAATTGAATATTCTAGTAAAAAATATTTAAATAATACATGGAGTGTTCATTGGTTTGGTAAAAGCCTATCTTTATACGACATGATTTCAGAAGTATTGAAATTGCTGACCGGACTAGTCATAGAATATGGTCTTAATTATAAAGGACTTATACCTTTATCAAACAGATCGCTTGTTGAACTAATCGAAGTGCAAAAATTCTCATTTCATCTTACCTTCAACTGTATTTGACAGTTTATATATAAGCTCAAAATCACAAATATTGTGAGAACTAACAGGCGAATTTTTTACACTTCAAAGTACACCCTTCATATAATAACACTAATTGGTCACACCATGTACGACAGGACTATCTACTTGTTAGTGAATATATTGTGAATATTTAAAAATCATTCTAAATGTTCAGCAAAATCATCGTCAAGCGTATCATTCCTTATCAAATTTAACGCCCTTAAAAGACTTAAACAAGATTTATGTATCCAAAAGGATATCATCGTTATTCTTGGAAAAACTTAATGACCTCAGTTTTTCAATATTCCTTTTATGTAACGTTTCATTTTGTATTCATACATATAAATTTTGTTTTCTTTATTTTATCATGCATCTTATGTTAACTCTACTCAATTTCATCTTATGATCATAGCAATTTTATATTTGTATTATGCAATCTTCTGTCATCATTTTTGACGACTTGTCTCTATGTCATATGTAAGCATTTCTTCTACAGTATTTACACATGAGCATTTCGTATATTCCTTTCGTAATTAATGTCCCTTATATTTTTTATTAATAACCCTTTTACTGAGATAATACAAAGTACATAGTGAGTATTATTTTTCATTATTGAATTTTGGTCATTGTGGGCTGTTAAGCAAATGACAGGGTACGGTGAAGTATATCAATTCATACCATTCAGTTATGCTTATCATTCAAGTCTCTTCCAAGTTTAGAAATTAAAAACATAGATGATGAACTTGTTGACATTACATGTGAATATTATCTTCATGTTACAAGGTAACAAAGAAATCACATTGATTGATACAGTATGATTAGAGGCCAAAGAGTAGTTAATACGTACTTTTTATACAGATACATTTATATCAACCGAACAACCATAATAATAATTGCAACGTGAAATGATATTAATTGACTAATAGAAATAAGAGTTAGAATGAAGTTTATAAACAACAGGTACCTTGTGAACAAACCACTGAACATTCACAGACAACAAGTTCTATTTTAAACGAAATAAAGCGTTCTCAATATACTGAATTTCATATAGAAAAATAACTCAAATGGAACTTTAATAGTTCAACTATAATACGCTTTTTTAAATATCAAGTTGGATTGTAAAGATAGTAAATGAAATGAATAAATGTTGAATAAACTATTAAATTAGGTGATTGCTTGAAAAGACAATCAACTTTTACTCTATTAATGCCATTTTCTATAAGAAACATTGAGACTAGTTACATAGAGTTGAATAAACTAAAATATTAAAAGGAAAACTAAAACAATGCATTTATGCTACCCATATTGTTCCCAGTTAGATCATCATCAGGATATACTATAATATGCACCAACATTTACATGTGAATGTGAAAATTGTTAAGCTAATGAAGGCAATTTATGAGTCAATGATAGCAATCAAACTGGTGGATTACATAACTAATCACAATACGTGAAAGGTGTAAATTCATTGTAGAATGGCTTTGCACTAGTCGTAAGCAGATTAATAACAAAAAAATGAATACATATTTCAGTATACAATGAATACAAGCTATTGTAAATTGGATGTAGACCAAGAGGTGTGAAATTAAGCTTGCTAAAATAACAAATAATAATAATCGTTAGAAACTAGATGCAAAAATAAAACTAGGTACAGAATAGAGAAGAGGTATATGAAAGGGGTAGTAAGAACAAACAAACATCAAAAGGTGTGAAAAATTGTGAAAATTGTTTAAATCTTATATGATCATGGAAGTTTTAGGAGTGTCATACATTTTATTTGGACTCAAATCCCTATGGCTTTAGGAATGTGTAAGAGGTGAGTTCGAATCCCATCCGGAAACTTTGATTGTATGCTGTATACTACTCTAAACGTTTAACTTCTATCTGTTGAATATCCATTGTCTATCAAGTGTGACGAAATAGATCTTGTAAAAGTCCTTAAAACATTTCATGAAATAATAATTTAAACACAGATTGAAGACGACTTGGAAATGACTGATAAAGAAATACCAACTTAATAATTCATTTTTTTGTGTTCATTATTGCAGACAAGATAGAATTTATTGAAATCCTGTTAAATAAAAGAAGTCAAAGAGTCGCCTCTGAAACAGTTTGAATGAATACTTGTCATTGATTTTATTGTCTCTGGTTTTATTAATGCAAAACTACTTTCAGTTTAAACTGAAAGTTAGATTATTCCAGAAGGACTTCTTTAATGATGAGATACATAATTCTTGGATATTCGGTATTTTACTGTGTCATATAAAAGTGATATAAAAGTTTCATAGTTTAAAGAAACAAATTTCCAATCAAATGCGATCTAATTTTTATCAAGTAACTAATTCATACATTTTATGCTTCATTTAGAAGGACAAACGCTTGCAACTGACCATTTTATTATACGTCTATCATTGCATTTATTCTTTTCTACCTGGTTTTATAAGTCGTTTGATGCATATCCCGTGCGAAAGGATTTCAAAACATCACCTGAGTCGGTTGTGAAGATGTGTTACTGAATTTGTAAAAAGTTCTATTATCAAACACCTTTTAAATATACATCACTTTATCAAACTGACTACACGTTATAAATCATGTACAAAATCAACAGATACCTGTCAAAAATGGTGTGCTCCGGTGCATGTAACATTGTTGAAGCCTTTGAATTACACCTAATGAAGCTAGGACTTTGTATCCAAAAGAAACTTATTCAACCCAAGTTTTCTTCTCTTTACAATCTTACCTCTTTTATTATTGACATTTTATTCCAAGCAGACTTATATTTATGCTCATTGTTGTATCTATCTTTGAAGAGATTTAATCGTAGGATGAAAATTTGGTATCAGAGGCTAGTCGATTTACAACCATAACAACATCAACTAAGTTGCAAATTTTTATAAATTATATTACACCTCAATTTTAACATTTCATCTTATACAACTTTTGTTTACAACTAATAATTATTATTTGAATTTTATGGCATACTCAGTGTCGTAGCAACTGCAGTTTTAATTCCACAATAAGAATAATGTTTGTTTCTACTAATGATCAACAAGTGTTATATATATATATATAAATATATATATATTTATATATATACATTCATGATTGCAGAACATTCAATTTTAACTTGTTGAAGTGAGTACTATTTGCTGCATCTGTAAAACGATAATCAATAGTGAGATTGACATGATCAACAATAATATGTGAGCTTTCTTCAATTCACAACTGTTTAGAAATTATCGAACAGTGTAAACTCTTTTTTGTACACAGAAAACAGCTTTTGTTGCATATTATTTGTATCCAAGTTAATGGATGCATATGACCATTTTCTGTATCTCTCGAATAAATTAATTACGATCAATCTCAACAAATAAAATTAATAAAAATTTTAAGGTTTTACACCTATGGCTTGTCTGAGCTTCATTAGGAAAATAACCAAAATTCTCAGTTATTCACTGTGAATGTAAATAGGAGGTAATATGTCATTATAATTATCGTGTTGTATGCAGAGTATTACATGAGTCAATAGAAGTGAACCAATGGTCAGAATTTTATGGAGGAAGGAAAGTGTACATATATATTCAGTTTACATGTTTCAAGAATGTCTCTGGATATCCACTGATCTAGGCTATGATCATGTAAAAGAATAAACGATCAAGGAAATTTGAGTATAAGTAAAAATATGCAGTAATTATGGATCAAATGATGGATATATATATATCATGTTACAGGTAGAGTGATTAGGCTGTGAAATTAAACAATTGTAGACAAAATAAACAAATGTATGTGTATGTGACGGAGTGTTGATGTAACCAGTAGACAGCTCAAACTTAATTGTGAAAGTTTACCGAATAATAGTGGTGTTGTTCGTGCTTCATAGTACTAGATAGTCAAAGAATGTTGGTGCAGTAGATTATGTCAGATTGATAATTAGTTGCCGCGATGCAGCTGCTAGTACAATTGTTTCAGTTATCGGAGACTCACATAGGTTAAGTATAATTAAAAACCAAGATACACTAGAGGACTGTTTTACCGTGAATTCGGACATTTTACTAGTTCAAAGACATGAGCTTACGGGTATCAAACCGAAAAGATTTAGTACTGGCAGTAAACTGTCAACTATCTTCACTAGTAAGCCGACCGATATCTAATGGTAGGGTCACCAATTTAGACAGTTCTTGATATAGATCAATGGCCATCCAGCATCAGTAGTGAAAACTATAACATTCCGTTATTAGTGATTTCAAATGACAAATAGATATTATTATCCACAAAACCAACGAAACCTAAATAATTATATCCAACTCCCTAATAATCTACTAAAAGATTAGAGTGGTCCATGCACACCAACAGTAGGATATTTTTCGTTCAAGGTTACTAGATTTTCGTCATACTACATCAAAATTTGTCCTGCAACGGAAAATGAACCAGTTTGATAGAGCCAGTAATAAATCGTTTAATGAATCAATTGAATATCCTAGATCCGATCTGTAGTGATATCTGGGGTGTACATTGTTGAGGAGTCGCACATTAGAACTAACCCGCTGTCGAATGATTTATAGTTGTCATCAGTAACCAGAAAAAAACAAATCGACGAAGAGCAAAAACAATAAATTAATAACTATGATTCATGAAGTCACATCAATGAAGCCGAAAAACTGGCAATTAAAAAAAAATTATTTTATGTTCGTTGTCACATTTTTTTAAATTACTTTTCCAAAATCTACTATTAAATCTTAAAGATAAGTAGAATGACCTGTGTTAATTATCCTTGACTTTCAAGGATAAGATAGTTGAAATTTTGGGAAGTATCGACCTACAGACGAAGGTGATAGTACATAGAAGTATTAATTAGGTTTAAAGTTTCAATTTGATATACACAGCTATCGAACAATTTTGTTGTCACTTGGAAGAATAATAGTGAACAATCTATGTTGTTGCTTAGGCATTATTATAATGTCATTTACTTGGAAAGTAACTAAAATCCCTTTAATTTTACTAATCAAATCACGATAAAGCGATAGTTCAATGAATAAAAACTAGATTATGAAGATTAAACTAAGTTCTTAATAGTGTCATTAGGGATTAAAAAGGTAAGCAAATCGAATGTTAAAAGAACGTACAAATATAATGTCATTGTTACATCACTCAATATTACTGCAAGTGTTATTGGATGAAGAATAATATACCCAACTTGGTGAAATAGGAAATTCTTTAATACTCGTTAATATACCGAACTTATATTACAAGATACACTTCACTTTCAATAACTGTTACCAAATTAAGATCAATGCTAACTAAGCTCATCTTTGAGAATAACATCATTCTATATTTATTACTTGGATACTAAAATGTGCAGGATTCAACTTATGTTTGCTGTTTATAACTGTCTTCACAACAATCTCAACATACTTGTAAAGAAGACGTCAACTGCCGATCGTCAACTAAACATTAATCATAGTTAGGTTTATTTTGATGAGGATATTCAAAATAAACACTCTACACTACAATAATTTCTTTCTTTCTCTTTCTTATCAAAACACTACAAGTTAAGTAATATAAAACATTTTCTTTTATAATTAAATTATATTTTTAATTGTTAGAATGATTACAAAAATCTAAATCAATGTATTGTTTTATTTATTTATTTATGCATAAACAACTTATCTGTTATCAAGTCTATCATTAGTATGTGGAAAACGTTTATCTCAAGTATTCTCTCATCTATGTATTAAGCAATTTATTTACACTCAAAGTAATAAGGAATTTGTTTTAACAATATTTAAGTATCTAAATATTATCCTAAAATGAATTTAAATGTTATAACTAAATTATCTTCTTAATAGAATTCTATACATCACTTTATAAATAAGTATTTTTATGTAATACAATGTAAGTATTATGTATCCTATGGATAGATGAACTGTTAAATGTAAGTTCATTGATATTTTTCTGTAATCATGTTAGCATAATAAACATACAAGAATGTAACAATTTCAATGATCTAATGTAGTACGAATTTATTTAGTTACTAAGACGATATACAATTTTCGATGTAAAATAGTTAAAGTATACCCATACGTGTATTATAAAATACTGTAAGTGAATTGTATATAATGATGACTTTTTATTTTACAAAAAAAACATATGACGATAAAGGCAGTACAACTTAGTTCAGTTGGTCAATTTAAAACACCAGTAAAGTGTTCAGTTCAATATAAAATTTTCTTTATACCTTATTTCGGTATTATTTATATAAAGAGAAAACATTTTTAAAGATCATGTGACGTTAGTAGAGTATAGAATTTAGATAGATTACTTAAATCCAGTGCATATAATTTATGAAAACATTTAAACCTGTTTAAATATAATGTTGATTCAAATCTTCATACACACATTTTGATTAAATCAGTTGTTAGTAACATTTTATTGGTGTGTTGTCCCAAGAAAATATTTTATTTTATTACGTAATAGTGATTTCGCATTGATGGTTATTATGTAAGCAGCATCCGTGGATGCCAAATGAACTATGTTTTCAAAAACTTCATATTTATTAACTCACATCTAACGATCGGTTACGTAACGACAGTCCACCTTTCCTGAAAATTAACGTACATGATTATTATCTGAGTACTCTTGTAAAATACAGTACTGTCCATATTAGTTTAGACAGGCTACCTAAAAAAAAAGCGGAGACTTACGTAACTTATCTACTTATTGAGGTACTAACTAAAGTGTTTCTTCCTATTTCAGGCTACAATACTATCAAAAATAATTTTGGCTAAATTTTAGGCAAAATATCACACCCTTGTAAACAATATGTGACTGAACGTCTTTAATAAGCTGTTCGAAATTCTTTCGTTGTTATTAATCAACAAATATTCCTGATTGCTACATTCACTTATTTCAATGAAATACGGATGAGTAGATGACATCATGGATTATTAAGAAAAATGTCAGTACATGGATCACCGGAAATTACAATTTACATGCTATTGAGTGTTATGAAGTTTTTGGACGACTTATTTACCTCCTAGATTTCATGATTTGCAAATAACGATATGCAGCCAAATGAAAAAAGTATTTTTCTATTCAATGCAGTTAAGGTGAACGAAAAGGGTAGAATTCACCGAACAGATGACTCAAAACAAATATAGTCATAGTTATAACTTCATTATTAATCAATCTATTTTGAACTGATCAGTTATCCTCCTCTCAGATTATGATGTGAATAACACAATGGATACTATTTCCCTCAGATCTATAGGTAGACTAATTATAACTAGTAGTTCATCTAACACTATAACGAAATGAGATGATTGGGATGAATAACTTGCTCTGTAACCCAGTAGTTTTTGTTTTAATATTTATCTTGCTCAATACTACAGTGCCAACTTGTCAATTGACTTTTCTATTCAAAAATAAATTATTTATCTTTCAGAAAATTTACTTTTATTTAAAATTCATATTAATAACTTACCATGATCATCAATGCAATATCTTCCCATACTTCCATAACTTGTTGTACTTATCTTATCCGTTGACATATGTGGTATAGTTGGATTACATGATAATGGATAATTATGCTCTGAATTAATTACATTTTTACTAATTTTTTTATCTACATCATCAACATTAAATTTATTATAGTAATCATCAGATTTGATATAATGATGATGATGAAGTAATGGTGGTAAATTAACATCTAATATTTCATCAGATAATGTAACATGTTTTTCTAAACGTTTTGATTTTTGTTTTAATGAAGTGAATTTTTTTAAGTGGTCAGTTGAATATAATTTATTCTCATCAGCATTTTCATCTATTTTATGCACTTCAAATACATATCGACTGTCTAATTCATTCGATGGAATAGATGAATGAAATGTAGTTGATAATGAAGTTGGTATACAGTTGTTTATAGTTAGATTAGAATTACTTAATGTAGTTGAATTATTTGTTGTACCAGCTGTAGTCATCTGAATATCACATGACATATTTAGTAAGTACAAAAAATGATATAACTAATCTAAAAGTTATTTCAACGAAAAACTGAATAAAAATAAAACAGAGTACAGATAAGCCACATGTTTTATTGTTTATTTTTGTTGTGTTTTCTTTATTCTGATAAGAAAAGTAACAATTTATCAAAATAACATCACCATAGATTAACGTTAGATGTTAATTCAAGCAGATAACTTTTATTACATAACACGATATTTTTGCCCTTCTTCATTTTTTTCTCTCTAATTTTTTTCTTTATTCATAGATAATGAAAACTATGTCTATTTGATTGGTTTAAATGAAATCATTCAATCAGATTACTGAAATAGATAAATAGAAAAAAACAAAAAAATAGAAGAAAATAACTTTACTTTTTGCTTTATATTTCTATATCCATCTTCATACCGTAATCTACTTACCTTTATTGTGTGTACTTAGTGATTATTGTACAGATATATTCTCTTTGTTAATTGGTTGTCAACCTGCTTTACTGAAATTAGATATGTGCATACAAACAGAATTTTCACGAAAATTCTTAAATGAGATAACAGTTAAAAGATTTATTTGCTTGAATAATGACTAAATTGTTTAAGATTATATCAACTAATGAAGTGAAGTTAAGTTATATTCAATAATATTTAATAATAAAAATAGCGATAGATTTTATTGTCTGTATTCGTCATATATTGACTAAACTTGGGTACTAATGAAAATAAAGGAGCACTGGATGAATATTTTGTCTAAGTATGGAACTTTCAAGAAACACGCACTCACTATTTCACTCCTTTCCTCTATGGAATAAGGCCGAAAACGCTCAGGTCTTGTGACGAGCATGTAACCACCGGTATGATTGAACAGACCTTCAATGGTATGATTCTTTTGTCAATAATAATTGCATCACTCCCGACATATCTGCACTACACCAATCATGATTTCTCATTAAAAATCACAGAACATTATGAAGTTAACCACTAGTAAACTGGTTATTATAACTTATTTTAGGCGATTCTGTGAAAATCGATGTTGAATCAAGTTGTTTTTACTCGCCTTGAGTAGTGCAGTGCAGAGATATCAGAAGTAAAACAACAGTCAAGAATAGCATTGACTGATTGTCATACAATATCACCTTTTGAGTAAAGTGGGAATTTTATCATTAAACACTGCCTCAGTTATGCTGATGGTTATGCGTTTATCATAAGACCCCAAAGTCTGGGGTCAGTATTATGCACTGCTCACAAGTCCGATACTAGAACAAGATAAATGTTCAGTTCTCTCTGAATTTTAGTGACGTCCTATTCTGATGAATCTATAACAAGTATAGAATGCAAGATTAAATTAAGTGCCATTCACTACAAAACCACCTCGAATGAACATTAATGACAATAAAATATAGCGTGATATGTAATTAATTGATATAAGCAACGAAGCTTATTTAAAAATTAAATCCGTTATGAAGATGACACAGTGAAAAAAATCTTATACTCGATGAAATCATTTAGTTTGTTAATATGTTTGTATTTACTGTATATAGAATGGTATTACATCATCAGACAAATCAATCAATTATTGAATAAAATATGGGTGTTGTGTCATAAAATATAGTTATCAGAAGTGATGAGATTTAGATAATTATCCCAAACAACAAGTTAATATGACAGTTTCAGAAAAGAATTACAAAAGCTAGTTATAGATTACATCAGTATTAAGATGAAGCAGAAAAGTAGTAATGATAATCTGTGAAACAGTTTGTTGAAACAAAATCTACGGGGCTTCTTAAAAACATCGATTTACTTTGATATTAAATATACAGTAAACTATATTTCGAAGTTGGGTGCCCTGAGATAAAAAAAATTAGGAGAACATTTATTAAAAATTGTTTTCACCTTAGACTCATTGACAAGAACATGAAATTAAAGTAAGTAAATGAAAGTACCACCACTGCACCGAAAAAATACTATTCTCGGACACTGAATTTAAAGAGGATACAACGATAGAATACTAAAACACTGACTATGAAGACCATTGTAAAAATTGTTATATTGATCAGAGATTTGAATTGTTTTTACCAAAAGAAAATATTATTTAAATAAGTGTGGGGAACAAAACAACGTTTAGGGTCAACTTGGGTTCGCTTCCTTGAGTAAAATAAATTATACTGGCCTTATGAATCAGGAATGTTCTATACGAATATCAAAACATTACCATTTGTAGGGATGTAAGGATGTCGTGAGTTGGCTAACGGCTCGATTAGTGAAAACATGATAAAACGGCTCATGTGACACCGCAGTAATTCACAGTCAAGATCATTTATTAGGTCTCATGAACTTGTTTAAAAGGATTTCGGGTCAATAACTTACGACAAAAGCACATTTAACTATTTCCAAGGTATAACTTTAATGCAAACTCAAGTGTAAGCTGAAATTGCTAGGAAATCAAATGAAGTCGAATTCTTCGATAAACTCAGGGAATAGGTAACTTACTCTTTAGTAGCGAAGTTCTAATTGATCCCTACTGGAATCATTGTAAATTGTCAAGTGTACGAAAGCCTTAAATACAGCATAAATTCTATCTCTCATTTTATGTCCAAAAGTAGTTCATTGCAACCTCGAATCTATTCTGGTGTTTAAACCATCTAATTGCCTAGGGTGATACAACAACTTCCCATTAATTCTGTTTTGTACATTTTTTTGTTTGTACACTTCCATTTATCAGAATATGTATATGTGAGCTTTCTTACCTTTCATATACAAGGTCTTGTAAAGTATACAACTGGGCAAAGTGTTTAAAATGCATACATAAAGACTCACTATTAATAAACAACTATGACTCAACAAAATATTTAGTAACAAACTCGAAATTCAATTAATTTACCTGTTACTCAAATTTAGTGCAAAATAGCTATGGTATGCGACATATACTTACGAAATAAAACTGAAAGCTTATTCTCTTTATTATTAATTCTATTGTAATTAAATGTTAGAAGTATTAACCATTGAATCCCTGTCAAACTATTAATTCAACTGTTAACCATCAACTGTTAAATATGAAATTCATGTGCTTGAAATTTTGATGAGTTCATAGATGTACATTACAGACGAGTCGCATACCAAGACAAAATAGTTAATCAGTCCAGATTCCTGGTTTCCAATGATTATTTAAACCAGATCAACTTCAATTTAAAAGTTACATCTTGTTTACTTTGTTATTGTATTATACTGGGAAACTCACATAGGACACAATTTTACTTCTTTCGATAACCTTTATAATACGTTATCGCGTTCATTAGAAATGCATTAAACATTAAAAAACAACAGTAAACAATTGTTCAATTTAATATTTCTGCATCATTATGTTTTCATGTTTTAGGATTGTTTATTTGTTTGATGTTGTTGTTGTTCACCTTTAATACATCAGTTTTCTATCAAAATGATAATAATGTTATATCTGGAAAAATCATGATATATGAAAAACAGTGACATTGATAGCACCAATCAGTGTGCGCATACGTCTGCGTCGTGACTTCTACTCCCGAAATCAGAATGAAGAACACAAAACAAATAACCCAGTCAGTGAACAGTTAAATAATATTTTTATTTACTCAATTATATTCATGCGAAACCTGACCGCATAGTGTACCAACTGAAAGAGTAACATTTATGCAAAATACGGAAATTGTAATGACTAAGGACTGGGTGGAGAACAGATACGTAATTAACTGATCACAGTTCCTGAATGACAAATGATATAATAACAGTTTGTCAGTCTAATCGGGGGTTTGGGCTATGGGGACGTGACACATTGAGATTTTCTCTCTTTCAGAATGCTTATTGTGTTGATAGATTGATTAGTTTAAATGTAATTACGTGATCCATTGAGTTCAGAATTTAGTAGGCTTAACAGTTTGCAACCACAAACCACCTGGGAACGAGTATAGAACAATGAAGTTTCCTGTTCACAATATATTGAGTATTGAATTAGTATCACATGAAGCCGGTTTGAAATTCACTGCCTTTAACTTCAAAATTCATAAATTACTTACTTAGCTATTACGCCTTGATCTTCACTCATATCTTAAATTGGATGAGATGTACATCGTGGACTCTATTTCTAACCGAAATCTAACGTTGATGATATAAGCAAAATGTTTAAGATTTAAGTCGTGTCAGTATCACGTGTATCCTGTTGATGTGTCCTAAATAAAACTAATTTCGTATCAAAGATCCCACTGGTATTTCAAATGTGATGACATTCATGTACTATTACGAAATAGTATATGTCAACAAAGTTATCTAACAATTACTGTGATCTGAATGATATTCTGAAAGTTATTTAACATGTTCATCAAACGAGAATGATTGATATTATAGTTGTCACATTACACTTCTTGTAACATGTTAAACTCCGAAAAATATTTATCTTGTTATCATGTATTTACTTAGGCTTATTACAAAATTTTTTTTAAAAAAACTAACAATTTATTCAGGGAATTTCTAATTGATACTTTACTTGTAAAAACATTCTGGTGAACATCGATTGTTGTTAATCGAAACCTGGGATACACCTCGAATTCTATTTTCTTGGGTAAATAATGTCCATTTTCTATATTTGCACAAAAACTAATGCGTTTCCGATCACAAAGTATGATTGACTAGATACATCAAATGATTAAGGCCCTAATTGAAACGAAGTAACCAGAAATTCAATGCATTCTCTCTCTAAACTTAAGTGGTTATTGTTTAGTTCGAAATAACTTTTATACTCATGAATTAACTCTAGTTTCATCAGTTAAAATATAAACATTCTACGTTCAAACCAATTGAAGTCATTTCATACACATCATTCTCTTAGTTATTTTGAAAAGAGTCAATAATAACCAAATACGAAGAGTATGATAAATTCATTTAAATTGGGTGGATTCTCAGTGACTGCATATAACAACCTGGAATAATTTAATCGAACAAGTGGTGGAAACAATGTTAACGTACTTCTGAAGATAAATTCGGTAGAGACTTCAATTTCATAAACATAATAGACAGGCAAACATAGTTATAATATTGAATATTATATTAAAGATACATTTGGTGCAAAAGAAGGTGCCAGAAATAGTAAGCAAAGTAGTAGTCTGAGGTTAGGTGATTACATAATAAGAAAATGAAAAAGACATAGTTGGTATCAATTAAGACTAATGTGAACAAGATTCAACCAATAAAATTAAAATGTGATACGAGGTGGCATAATTAAATTTAATAATAATAAATATTGATTTCACAAAGTGAATCTGATCTGACGAGAAATGATAATGACGTAATAGAATGAATTGAACTTGATGGTTATGGGAAAGACAGATTATTTCCTACACGATCAAATAATGTAAATATCTATTAACTTGTTACTAAGAGATAAAGCGAACTGATATGTCAACATCACATACGTGAAACACAATGCTACCATTTAGAGAATCATTAAATATTGTCCAAATTTGCAGTAATATCTGTAGACACATGAACAATCACAAACCATTGAAGTAGTCGATAGGATAATAAAATTTTCAATAAAAGTTTCTGACCGATTACAATTGTATCAAAAGGCATGTGTGACATAAAGATAAAAAATAAAAATTTAAGTGATTCAATAGAGATATGAATGAGGTCGAAAAACGACTCAACAAATAAAAGTGTAAAGCAATTGCAAAGTCACCTATTAATTTTATTTAACAAACCATGACGGCATCAAAAATACAAATTTTCTTTCAATACAGAAACTAGAGTTGTTACCTCGAATCATTTTAATATCGGATTCAAGTGACGAAGGTAATGGCCATCGATAAATGACCTCAACTATCGGGGTGTACAAAAATCAGGCTACGTATTGATTAGCTGCGTAAAACATCATCTTCACCGATGTAACTAATGTATCACATAGGACATCTCTAGCAATTTATATACGACTACACCGGAAACTAAATATGTATATTGTTTCATTATGAGTATTGAAATGACATTTTTGACATTTCATCGCAGATGAATGATGATGACACCGAGGAACTGCTGTTTGTTTATTATTTCAACTAAATGGTATGTGCAAAACTGGCTAGACAACTATCGAAAGTTCGATAGTTGATTGATATGATGATTGATATGTAACGCAAAAGTATGGTGTAATAGATAGTTGGCATTTTTAAAATTTTCAGTGTCATTGAAAAATGCATCAAAAACAAAATTCGCATAAAATAATAACGAACTCATTATAAACAGGTACTGTTGAGATTGGTGAATTTGAATAAGATATCTCGAAAATGGGTTGGTTGAACTACTAAAATAAACAAGGATTCAATGAACGGCTGTTTCCCGTTGTATAAAATCTTACAAAGTTACGAATCTGTGACACATTTTGGGATCTAACCCAGGACCTTCGGGATTCCATGATAACGGATAGACGTTGTAGAGCTCATCTGTGAGTTACGCTGTTTACATATCTTTTACAAAAAAAGAAGATAAACTGTAATATCACCAATTCATGAAGAAATAATAACAAGTATCTGGTGGACTAATTTCAAAAACTAGTCACCCATAAAACTATCAAATTGTACTACAGATGCAACATCAAATGCAAAATCAGCATCTTATCTTACATTTTCGAGATCATACATCGACTATTAGGGCTGCTAATACTATGTGATGCTTACAAACACACAAAATCACTGCAATCAACGTCATTGCAAACAAATCAATACTACAGGAATCAAACACAAAATAAACATCATCGACTTCAACAACTGTCATAAACACTACATCTGATAAATTGATCACATTTCCCATTTGAGTATACATTAATGTCAATAGGCTGTCAAAGGCCATAACATGTCTCCACTGATATAAGTGTATGGGAGCAAATATGAACAGATATTCGACAATGAAAACTTAATAATGTAGTAATGTGGAAATAAGGATCAAACCGGTGAATTTTTATGAGCTTGGTGATCCGATTAGTTTTCACTGAACGGGAACATGGGGATCGACACGGATTTTTAGTTCGTAATACAATGGGTTAATAAAAGCGAGATTGGGAGTTATGTCGAATGAGAATATAACCACATTACTTGTACACGTGTTTGCAAAGCCATTATCAATAATGTTGATTCAAGTAGCAGGTTGCTTGGACAGGTTGTTAGGTAACTATTTTGAAACCTTCAAGGCTATCTTATGTAAGGGAAATGCATTGATGAATTTAGTTAACAAGTCGATGAAGTAATAGTACAGAAACTTTTAACCACATAGAACACCATTTCTTTAGAAGTTTGCTTTCTGAAATATAGATCTTTAACATATTGTCAATGAAACTGATTCATCTAATTACAAAATGATGTTAGTTGAAAGAATTCGTATAAAATGAATGTCATATTAATTCCTTGAATTCATGTACTTTCATATAAATAGAATCAACAGTTGATATGTAACTGAACTTATAATATAACATAATTGGCGAAACTTGACATATTTATCATGCTTTGTTTGCTAGTGCACTAAAAGACATAGTGGTATACTATCTGTATGCAATACGTTCTTTATGTATTAAGAAGTTGCGGTCTATTTTATTCTGTATTACTTTGAATGCTGACTTTATTTTACAACTTCTTAAATATTTTCACAATTAAACAAATTTGCGACAAATAAAGTTTTCTTAACAAGATTGATAGTCATGACAAAAAGAGGAATTCCACAATACATGTACTCATGATGAAAACATAACCATGGATAATAGCCAATTGAACAGCAGGCCAACAGTAAATGTAGTTTGTTTATTGTAGAGAAATTCGCTCTAAAATAATCATTGTTTATATAGGCGAAAAAATTGATAAAGTTTTCACAATAGATCCATTTAGTTCAGAGAATGCAATACCATGAAAAGTCAACTTTAGTTATCTTACTGTCATTAATTTGTATCTATTCGCAGATGATATGATCTCCCGTTGTGTATCGAACTCATTCTGTTTGAAAAACATTGTCTACTTTTCATTTTCTTCACATTTATGAATATACAGTTACTATGAAACATGGAAGTATTTTACGAATAAGTTATATTCTGACCTTATCACTAACTTATTACATACAGTTGTTGTAATAGTTTAACAGTGTAGACTGATTACTAACTTGTGATTGTGTGTACTTTACTATGAAATCTTAACTTACATAACAACTTCAAATAATCCATATTCAGATAATACATAACTTGTAAAATATCACTTTAGTTTGATATTCAATAGAAAAATTTCACTTTCTTATTACAACTAAATAGTTATTCATTACGTAACTTATTTATTCATTAAGTATAATAACTATGAATGACAAGACTATATAACAAATGTGTATATAAATAATCTGAAGAAAACAGAACACAGCGAGTCACATAGACGAATGTTTTCTATACAGTAACGTTATTCATTACAGCATGGCTATGGTGAATGAATTGTACATAAAATTTATATTGTTATCGTTTTTCTTTTTTAGAAATAAATGACAGTTGTTTGCATCCATTTGTACATTGAAAATTCTTGCATTTAAGTATAAAAGTAAGTGTTTTGCATATTTCACTGACAGTTTCATCTTAACATAAAGTAGCAGTGATAATGTAACAGGCCTATTGATAAATAGATTAAATGTATTCATAAAGAGAACATGAATTATGTAATAGGGTGATATTGAAAAAATGTGACTAAAAGTTATTTATTCATTAAATAAGTAAAGAATTTAAGTGTTTTCATGGATTAATGATTAGACCTAGTACAACTTTTGTTTGTTTAAATTAATAAAATTCAAATTATTCTATATGTTAGTAAGATAACAAGAAATAAATTGAATGATTACATCATATACTATATGATAAATGTGTTTTTGGTATGGAGTAGCTTATATTCGTTTAAATAATCAAGCATATTTATGTTAAGTAGTGGCTAACAGTGTATGTTTCACCTCATTTTTGACTCAACAGCTAAATTTTTAAGGTTAAGGTAATTCACAAACATATCATGCTGCCCATCGAACTAATGATTTTTAACAGTTACCAAGATGTTTAATGAATGTGCATTTACTACGTTATTGTTTTCATTTTCCTCTCATGTTGATAGTAATATTTGAAAGTATGATAAATCGCGTGTACCGGACTCCCGCCCCTTACTAACCAGTTTTCACATACCATGTGATATGAAACAATATCAAGGCACTCTGTTCAGAACGCACATATATGATAACAAGCGTTGAGGAATAGCAGTTGTTAACATAAAATACTTGAGGATAAAACGTTTACAAACTTTGTTTGTACTTTAGGAGAATGTCATTATTCATCATCTTATTTTGTAATACTACTATTCATTTACACAGTAAAATATTCTAGTTCTTATGAAATTGACTTCTTTTCCATTTAGATGTTAGTCAATCAGTTGATCAATCTAGTTCATTATTCTTATTTGAACAAAACAGCCACTTTAAAGTGACCTAATTCGATATCCAACTGACCATTATTATAGTCCACAAAAAGAAAATTTAGGTAAACCAAGTCAACCTTAACCGTATGCTTAAAAGAATGATGTTAATAGAGTAAGTATACAAAGTACTTCGTAGTTATTTTTGACATATTGACATTATTCAATGTGTATCTAAATTCTTAAAATAGAAATTGTTTCAATAACGTCTTAACGTCAGTAATTGTCAAGTTCATATAGCCATGCTGTTTAACAACTTTACAAATCGGTTTCCGCATCACTCCATAGATAATCTATTGCTGGAATTATAATAAATGTTATACAGTTTATTCCTTTAATTAATGTAAATAAATCTAGAACTATAATACTTGTAGATTACAATGAATTCATTTCATTTTGTTACATCCACTTTAGAAATAGTTTTACTCAAGGCATTATGTAATTATCATTGTAGATTAGGCGATATTCATTGTTCATCAAGTAATACTTAAGAATGTAACGTAAATAAAATAGTAGTTTTGTTTTTAATAGAGAATTTACAAATAAAAAGACTGATAAGTCTAGGAACTACGTGGGCTGGCTTGATTACGTTATGTTATGAGGAGTTCATTGGTATTTAGAAACAAAAAAGTTATATTAAAAAATCAAAAGTAATTAAAACATTGAAAAAACTGTATAAGTTGGATTGTGACTGGCACGTACAATCCAGAGCAGGAGTTTCGTCCTATTTGAGATTCATTCCCCTTGCCAGTCACAATTCAACTTAAATATTATTTGTGTACTATTGCTAAATCGAGGCAATCCGCTCAGGATGAACATATAACAACAGTGACTGACCAGTTTCAGTCCATAATAATATAAAAAATCAACATGGAGATACAAGTTCATCCTAATGAAATAATTTCATTCTACTTATTTTTCTGTTCGCTTTTTTTCTTCAAATAACAAAGGGAATCATGTTTAAACAGAATTTACCTTTGATTCGATAAATAGGTTGACAAAGAGATACGTGATAACCTTTTAATTTACTCTTTCTTAAGTCAACAACTTTCTTCTTTTTTAAATAAATAATAAAACGTGATGAATGAGAAATTATAATGTTAAACTTTTTTTCATCCATCATTCAGTGTATATTTGTGAGATGTAAAAGTTAAAAAGAAAAACTCATTGGAATAAAACCAATTAAATAGAAGTGCATTGGTGCAACTATGTTCAATTGTGAACAAGAAATAACAGATATGATGACATTGGTAAACTGAACAACAAAAGGAGCATCTAGTTTCTGGAGATTCTAAGGTTGGTCATATAACCAATCGTCATCTGAATCAATTTTAGTTAAGAAATAATTGTAAATCACTAATCATAATGAAGAAATCACAGATGTTATCTAGAGTGACAAATAGATCCATACAATTTAACATTACATATATTGTACGCTGAGGCCAAAAATCTTCATCATGGGATTAATGTATAATGTGTGTTAACAACGCAAAAAACTTTATTTTAAAATCGTTTCTTGCTTAGGGATACATATAACATAAATTTGTCAATTAAATATGAGTGAATTCTGTATCCAGTTATGTGGATAATAATTTATATATAAATAACTAAATAACTAAATAAAATGACGTGGATTAGGAAGCTGGACTGTTTAAGTAATTTGCCATAGTTGGTAAACAACAGGTATATGATAGATTGTATTAATGCATTCCGAGTAGTGTGTTGTATACCATCAATCTTTTTGAATGGGGATTGACTTTGTCTAGTATGTATAGCGTAAGCTTTAAAGATCTATCTAATAATTTAAGTGTATGCGTTCAAGGGAAATGGAAGACACATCAGTCGATTGACAGGCTATATAAGATTTAACAAACTATTTAATCAGTTCTTAGTACTATTGGTTGTTTGTTTTTACGTTGATATTTTGCATTTATTCTCCATTCCTGATATATTTTAAAAATCACTTTTATACTTTTAACTTTAATAATTTTTACTAATTTGTTGTTCCTATTTCACACAGATTGACAATCGTTGGGTGCTACTAAAAACTAGAGAGAATTAGATATCATTTTTATCCTAGTATGGGACAGTGCTATAACATGGTGATCAGTCAGTATCATTTGTGACTACCGTTTCACTCCTGACACGTCTGAACTGCACCAGTCAAGACTAATGCAGATATATCGACTAAATACCAGTCTCTAAAAAAGCAACTCATTTCAAATACGATAATCAGCTAACTAATGAGTTGCTTTATGATTATCTTGAATTTCTAGTTAGAAGTCGTGACAAATAGAGTTCAGACATCAAAAGTGAGATAATTATCACCAGTGAGATTATCTGATAATGCGCACATACTGAGTAAATCAGGTTATCATTTTGCCTCCAATACATGTGAATATCACTAAATATGAGTAAAGCTTGATGAATATTTAAATGAAAACAATTTTGCTCTATAACCTGTATTGTTTTTAAGTGCCAACTATGTTAATAAATCAATGTGAAGCTATCATTCATTAACTAAGCAGTACTTCACTCCAACAAAAGATTCGATTTAATGCATTACAGATTTACAATTAATTATGTAATTTTAAATGTTAAGAGTCAACTTCCATGAATTCTATAACTTAGACTTTATACAGTTCAAAACTATTTTGTGTATTAATATTATGAATAAATATATTGAAGACGTACATAGAGAGAAAATCTAATGTAAAGAAAAAAGTATCAACTTATTTCTTTTCAATTTCTAATTAGAAGGTGTTAATTAGAGACGTAGATAAAATAAAATGACTGAATAAATTATCACGATTTTAACAATTAACATGAAATTTATTCAATTAAAAATAACAAAACAGACTAATTGTAATTGAACAATAATCAGTATCACTAGATTTCCATTACTTAAATTTACATAACTTATTTCTCAGTTTTTAGGTTTGATCAAATTGAAATGAAGTTAGTTACTAATTTGAATGATGTTAATTTACACATAAATGTTGTACATTTTCATGTGAAAACAGGCAATAAGTTAGAAGTAGTAGACTTAGGAAGTATACAAACTAATACATGGATACCAGTGATAACTATCGATTAAAATGCATAATTTAGAAAAACAATATTTTCTTTGAATTCTTTTTCTAAGGAAGTAACTCACGTGAATTTTAATATGTTACTTACACTTCTGAAACAAATATAAATTAATATTATTTGAATGTGTTTTAGTCTTCTTGTTGATTTGATATAGACTGAAATTGATCAGTCTCCGTTTCCATATGTGCGTCATTATCGGATTGCTTTGATACAACTATAGTTTACAAGTTTGACTTAAGTTGAATTATGGCTGGTAAATGGAATCCAGGATAATTGACACGAATCAAACTGAGTTCCAGTGAACATCAACACTGGGATGCAGGAACATCCATCTGACGAGTGTCAAATAGAATGAAACTCTCGTTATGGATTCAAGTTACCAGCTACAATCCAACTAAAATATAGATCAAGTTTCAAAAGCATCTAAATTCACCTCACAAAATGCATGCAGGATGAATTATATGAAAATATGTATATCACATCATATTTTTTACGTTAAAGTGAGTGAACAATGAAATATTATCTGTTAGGTAAACAGCAGTGTTCATGATACTTCAAATAAGATTTTATCTAACAGTATAATGTTAAATTGCAATTAAAATGATCATGTTAGTAATTAATGGTTCCTGAGACCAGGTATGAAAATGTTACCGCTAAATTTGAACCATTTCGAGTACGTGGCACTTACTTATCAATTACCATAGATGAGGTATCTGTTTTAGTATTTATTAATTTGACATGTCTATTTAAAATTTCAAATAGACATTTAAACATGTAAATAATGGATTTACAATTTAATATTGGTCATTCATTCACATGATGACATGATTTCAATCCAACTTTAATCCAACTATAAAGATTTTATCATCCTAAATTACAGTTAATGTTTTTACTATTAGCAAATATAATTTGCAATAGGTTAGATATGATGGATAAGATTTTTCTAAAATATTGATTGGGAAATGAGTTAAACAGTGTGTCATAATTGTATTTATTTTAATCCTCAATGAAGTATTTCCGGATTTTTAAAGACTTATTCTAATTTTTATATCACGACTTGACAGTTGACTATCTCCACAACTCTCCCCCACCCCCCGCGAATTATATTAATTTGTTTCTTCATTCCATGAAGCTTTATGAATCTATGAATTATTCAGTGATGACCACATAAAGTAAATATAATCGACAGTTCTAATTAATACAACAGTGGAACTACATTTATTATATAAAAATAACTGAAACATAAACCTGATGGATAATAGGGATTTAAAACATAAATTCAGATGACTTAACTTCATCATTGTACAGAGTTTGATATCATTTACATTGTACTGTTTAATCCTGATCACTATATGATATATGATAAATTGTTAGACATATCATGTTAATACAATATTTTTGAAGCACTTTGAGTGACTAAATTTTGTACTATGATCATTCTTCAAATAATACAAGCACATATTACTAAATACGTTATTTGTAAGAGGACAGTCAACTAGGCAGAACTAAAGTATGGGGACGAACCAATGAAATGACATTTTTTCATTTCGTGGTCATTGAGCAAAGTTTACTCAATGATGTTGACACTTTATTACATGTTAACTAACTATGAAAAGAAAATCATCGTTAGTTATTTACATGAGAAAGTTTTACTTAGAAGAACATTTCTCTGTGATTGTGATACATCTATGCACCTGAATGAATCCTTGAAGAAGCGTGATAAACTGATATTTTTGGTGTCAAAAATGTTAGCAACATAAATCATTTTTTGGTTCATATTTTAAGCGTTCTATAAATTACCAATGTGTGTTATCGGTAAAATTATCGATGACGAAATGGTTTTCAGAGGGTGCAATTATAATCGAGGACGTAGAATTTACATAGTATGGGTAGGTAATTTTTATATTAAAACTTACAGCAGATAATTAGAATTTGAGATCGATATCTCGCAAAAAGACATTTTGAAAGGATTCTTGACCACAAGAAGTTTACCTTAATTCTAATTATTAAGAAATATGTCGAACCAGGGACAAAAAGTTTACACGGATGATTTAAAGTCAAACAACTACTTATCAAAACTTGAATACAATCAATATATTGTCATTCACGGCCGGCACTATGTGAATCCCACAATAGGAATTTACACAAATACCATAGAAGCTATGTGGTCGGGATCAAAAAATTGTCTTCACAAATATAAAGGAACTCGCTGAAAAACGCTTTATAGTCACATTGATAAGTATTTATACAGAAGTTACATTGATGTTAAATATTTACAATCATTAGATTATGTTGAGCCATTTAGTCATAATGCAAAATTATTGTATACACTTGAGTTATACTTCATTTTAGTAGTTTTTATAAACTACATTATCATTTCATCTGAAAGTGCTTTCTTATTGGTCTGTTTTCGCTTAGCTACTGTTAAGGTCAAATCAGAGGTCACTTAATCTCGTACCTATTGTTTAGTACTTCCATCAACCAAAAATTATCATATTTATCATAAATGTGTATAAAATATGAATAAAGTGTTTGGTTTTATACATTTCAAGAAAATGATTGCCTCTTAATACAGAGTCACTCGTTTACTGACTTATCTATCTATCTACCTATTATTTGAGGTGGATTATGACTGGCGAGCAGAATCCAAGGTACGCATTTCGTCCTATTTAGGATTAGTGAGCTATCCGCTCAGGATACACTTATGGCAACAGAAGCTGATCAATTTCAGTCCACACCGAATCATCGTGAAGGTCTAAATACATTCTGATGATATCTACTAATTAACCTACCTGCCAACCTGCGTATCAAACTACTTATATATGCAAATATATAATTTAATTTTCTACTTTAATTAGTAGTTTCCTTTTTTATTTTGAGTTAATCACAAAAAATATGCTTCAATAATTTAAAATAAAATATAAATGATTTATTGAATTATTTTACAGTTTCACAAACTATTGAGTTTTAGTTTAGAAAGACAAATAGGTGACATTCACTTCGATATTCACTCGTACATGTGCATTTGAGAAGACAAAAGCAGACACAATTAACTAAATTCTCTTGATATTTTGTTTCATTCTATAATATACATTTATTCGTAAAGAATAGACTGTATACATATTATCAGCTACTGTTTAGTGATTGGTTGATTTACTACAGAATAGATTGCAAACTTTGAATATATTGAAATATCAGTAAACACATCGAAATGTTGGTGCTATCTTTTAAAAATATACTGGAATTCATATTTAGCTTTATATGTACTTGATTTCCTGCTTCGTTACATTATATTCGTCTGTTATCTGATACAGAGCATATCCAGTTGACTAGGATCCCCCTCAATCTACTCTATTCTGGTTTCTTCTTTCCAATCGATTCAATGTGCTATTTATTCTTTTTATGTTTACCTCCTATTCTCGGCGTAGTATGCACTTCGGTCTTTTTGATTTCTTTCGATCATGAGAATTTTAATTTAGTGCCTGTTCTGTGACGCGGTTTAGTGAATACTTCAATGTGTTTCCTATTTATTTTTAACCTTTTTTCCTTATTTCTTTCTAGGCTGAAAGCTTGTTTGTCCTCCGCAACAAAAGTTTGTTGCTAACAAGCAAACTGATCCAGAGTATTTATCGTCTTTTAAATGATAATTTTCATGTTATTCTAATTTTAAGCTCCATACAAAAGAAGTAAAACTCCGTCTGGAGACATTTTAAAACTACTCTTGGTCTCAAACCTGGTTAAAGGAGAAAGCTTGTGTGTAGGATCAGCAACACTATTTAGTAGACAACAGCCTCGCTAAAAATGCTGATCAGAAAAAGTCATATCTTGTTTCATAGTTGATCATAAATTGTAAAATGCTGATAAAATAAGATTTGTGGACATTATTATACAGCTTAATTGTAGCCACAAGGAATCCATCCCAGTACTTTTAAATCTCACAGCATTTAATTATCTGCATTATTGAACAGACGTCCACTGGCTGAATTCCAACTTTGATGAATTAATGATAAACCGTGATGATCATCCATAATCATTAGTGATAACCAACTCACTCCAAAGATCAGCTTGTAACGATTACCAACAAAGAATTGAATCCTAATCACCAAATAAACTATAAATTTAGTGTTTAGTAATTAATCATCAAAAATGTTGACATTGATTATTCGGTTGCGAAATTGTCTATGTATACATAAATTAGAGTCGAGTTAATATCAAGAATTAATTATAAAGAAATCCTCCTTCTCTCATTCCATGTTCTTTACTCTGTTTAGTAATACTACATCAAACTCATTCAGAATATCAAGACATTAACGTTATAATTTAAGTTATAAATAAAAAATTAATCCACATATGATCATAAATGAAGAATAAATTAAGTTGAAGAAAATAAAAGTATATACACGATAATCAATCACAAATTAGAAGAAACATCATTTAAAGATTTTTCTATTTATTCAACCACCCAAATATTTTAAAATGGATCAGTAATCTAATGATTTCAAAATGTCAATTCGCCTTCAGTTGTTATAGGATCTTAACGATAACGGTAAGATGCATTCAAATACTATATATAAATAAGTATATACAATACTGTTCACATGTCACTGGTAATTCCTGGAGTTCTAGTGTGAAGACGTGACTGGTGGAGTCCAATCGTGTCGAGTGTGAGGCAGTTACTCACCGATGACAATGAATGAGGCCACGCAAACGCATCACGAATTGACTGAATTAGAAATATCAACCGTTAGGAGACGGCTCAGTGGTCCAATCGTAAGGCGCTCGTCGCGGAACCAGAGAGTTCTGGGTTCGATCCCCAACAGGGTCATGGATGCGCACCGCTGAGGAGACCCATACTAGGACGAAACAGCTGTACAATTCTTCCCGGTTGATCAGTAGTTGTTTAATTCAGATCACTTCGTGATATCAGCATTGACAAAATAACTATCTCCACAACAACCCCCTTAATTGAACTTTAATTGTTAAATAACGACCCGACGGTTAATAAATTCTAATAACATTGACTTTGTGATTAATAGTTGAACTTGTGAAATTTCATTTCAATTCGGTTAAGTTCAGCACCAACAACATTAAAATTTCAACAATAATTCACACTGATTTTACTTCATGATTTTACTTTCATGATCCAAATTAGTCACCTTGTAACGCACTAATTTTCTAACTCTATGACTTAAATGAATCCCTTCGAACACACGACCGACATTTCATGACATTATGTCCTGTGGATTCTTCCACCGAAATTACCCCATTAAACAATATTTTTCAAAGCCTGGTCTCAGCCACTCTTGCTGACATTTCGTATGAATCAACTTTTCCGTACTCGCTTCAAATACATACTTTTCTTCATAGAGATTTACAGATAATTTCGCATGGTTTAATTGCTTATTTTTAAATTATGACAATCTATTTTATAGGTAAATTAAATTAACACACATTGAAAATTGATTTGTGACGTAATCAGATTTATTGTTTGATTAATTCAAATATTATTTACAACTAGAATATCCTATTTACTACTTATAAACATAAATCGTTCTTGTAATGGTCTTATTACATTTTTCTAATATTGGTTTAGTTAAAAAATAATAAAGTGAAGAGATATTTCCGATAGTTTTCAATGGTATAAAAAAGTATCGGTGTATTACGTAATAGTGTTATTTATCAGACGTGTCTATGTAATTGATCGTGAGTGTTTTGCAAATTAATCACAGATGATGTTAATATAATGATCTGTCAAGTTTATTAATAAATGAATTGTAGAGTTTGGTATTAAGTTTAGCTGTTTATATTTAATACAGAGTGATGTTAATTGGGTGCCACTGGAAACCAGAGAGCACTGGGCAGCGATTTTATCCTGAGTAGTTATTACATATAAAAAATGGCACCAGTGACCATAGAAATGATGAACTGGGTAAGATTTATTAAGAGGATAAGAATTTTCTTCAGAAACAAAATAATAATCGAATAAGATTAAATAGGAGAATGCGGTTAATGTGTATAATGGGAAGAAGGGCGTAGAGAAATACAAAGCATTTTGGAAACAAATAAAAGAAAGGTGAGAGGGTTAACAGCACATTTTGTAACACAATTCATTGTCGGCTATGAAGATGGCCAAGGTCATGAGGGTAGATGTACATAATATTTTGGATGCATAAATTTAGTTCACCTCCTGACAAAATGTTTCAGGTCTTTCACGATCCACTTGAAGAAGAAAATACCATTGCGGAGGACAACTGTAAAACGATCAGGGAAGTATTAACCTTGACATTTAAGAAAGTTTTAAGCCTCAAGAAGCACTACCAGTAAGAATGGATTTTTGTTGATACTCTGGATAATATCCAAGAAAGTAGAAGCAAGAAGACAGTAGTCAATAATAACCAAATAAAAACAGAGAAAGTTGAAACACAGGTCGAATATATAGAAGCCAACAAGCAATTGAAAGGAAGCATCAAAGCGAATAAACTAAGATATATGAAAGACCTGAAAATGGCGGCGGGAAAAGCTGCGAGAGAAGAAAACATGAAGTATTCATATGACACAACTAAGAAGCTAGCTGAAAAATACATTACCAGAACAATCAGTCAAGAAAAGGATTTCAAACCAATCATCAAAACCCTAGGATAGCGTGACAGGCGGGCAACATACTTCAAAGAACTCTTGAATAGACTAGCCCAACTAAACCCACCAGTTATTGAAGCAGCATATACGGACCTTCACTACAAATCCCTAGTATTGAATGATTGATTGATAAACTTGCTTCGTAGATGTGAATCCTAATGGCTTTCTCTGTGTGTAATAAACCTATGCCTAAACAAAGAGTTAAACTGATTGAAACGAGAGAGACCACTAAAACAGCATCATAGATGTTTATTTTATGCAGTATCTATTAAATGTGTAAGCACGAAACTTCTGAAAATCCTTAATTGTCTTAATTTTTAACCTGGCTGCATGCTGTTAAAAACTCAGTGAGTGACTTGCTTGATTTTGCGCTTTAATTTTACTTTAGTAACAAACAAAGATTAATTGAAATGTTTAGCTTACATTAGGAATATTTATAGATAACCATTATGTAATTCATTTTAGTACATTGACTTAAAAATGCAAGCATTTCGTTTTCTACAAATTAATATTCAATATATCACAGGGTTCCACTGAAAATTAGAAAGAAATGGACAGCTGTTTTGTTCTGGTGTGGAGCTCCTTTGCTGTGCGCACCACATATTCTGCACCAGGGGCTTAAGGTTGACTACCAGCGCCTAATCCTCTGTACCACTGGGTCGGCATCCAGTTGCAGAATCCCGACATTCATCAATTTGTAATATATATATATATATATATATATATATATATATATATATATAGTTCAATATTCATCCATTTTCATCGGTGGTAACTGTGTCGCTCCCGACAAGTTTAAAGTCCATTAGTCATGACTCCTCACTAGAGCTTTAGGAACATCTTGGAGTTAGTCATTAGTAAGCCCATTACTATAGTTCAATTGGGGTGGTTATTTTTGCAAATATTGGTAATTTTACTTGATTCAATATGTCACAGGTTGACGCTGACAGGGTACCACTGAAAACTACTGCTGTGGAGTTCTACACTAGAACGAAACAGCTATCCAGTGCTCCCTGATTTTCAATGGTACCCTACCAACATCAATCTGTGATATATTCAATTAACTAAAAATATCAATATCCACAAAAATAACCATCTAAGTTGAAATTAAGATTCCACAAAAAAACATTTTATTTTATTACGATAATAAGCCAAAAGTGTTTTAATAAGTCTCTACCCTTAAACTAACATGATGATACATACAAACTAGAATTAGGCATTCAGACATCGTTGAATGCCTACAATGTACTTTGTTAATTTGATGATAAAATGAAAATAAATTACATAAACCCAATAATCAATAAGATAAATTTCACAACTGTTTGTTTTCTCATTTAAGTTTATGAATTCATTCTGCAAATTTCAATATTCATTTATGTATGTTTGTGTGATAAACAGTGAATTGATTTCATCAGTGCAAACAAGTTATGATTATTAAATAAAAAAATTTAGTTAAATAATACTTTTTTACAAAAAAATATTAAGAAAAATTTTTCCAGTGTATTATATATTACTAAAAATGTGTACTTCAGTTGATAAAATAGAAATCGAATGCAAAAGAAAGAACCATTTCAATAGTATATTTCAGTAGTATTTTATAGAATATTACAATTGGATTAACATTATAAGTGATTAAAGTTGAAATTATGCGGAACTCATTCGATGTCACTGAAAATATTTATCGACATGAATATATCGTTACTAAGGATTGACTTGTTACGTTAAAATAAATAAGCATTGGTTTGGAATTGTTTTTTTTGAATAATATATGTAAAAACTTTTCATTTCTAATTCTGCATGGCTTCAAATTAACCCGTTTATTTAAACATGAGTTTGAATCGTACAGAGGAATAAATCTAATATTTTATACACTAGTATACTTAATGATAAATACCCCAGGCGAATCCATTAAGTTGAAAATTCCCATTTAAACATTCAATAAAAAGACAATAAAGAGAAAAAAAATAATATTTTTATTTAATTAGTTTCTATCAATGACCTACTCAATTGTAAATAACCCAAATCAGGTGTTGGTTTGTTGATTAATCTTATTAAAACTCAGACGTGTATATAAAGTGGTAATGAGTGTTTGATAAACAATGCATCAAATGATTAATCTTTGAAGGTATTAATAAAAGAATGAATGAAGGAACTGGTGTAAGTGTCTATAGGCATCATGAATTATGTGACATTTATCATGAAGATTGAGAATATTTTGAAAGAGTTGAACATTAATTGTGTAAAACTTAACAGAAGAATATGATAATTAAGCTAAAACAAAAGTATTATAGAAAACATAAAAGTTTTGGTAATGAAGCAGGAGTAAAGAAGGGGAAAAACAATACAGTTTATGATTCACTCTATTAATCATCATGAAGACGGCTAAGATAATAAGAATGGTGGTATAAATTCTTTTTAGATGAACAAAATCGATTTCCTAAGATAAATACTGAAGACTTCACCCATAAACATTTTGTAATAAACACTTTTGAATTTCAACTTAGATGGTTATTTTTGTGGAGATGGGTATTTTTACTTGATTGAATATGTTACAGACTGATGTTGGCAGGGTACCACTGAAAACCAGGGAGCATTGGATAACTGTTTGAATTCATACTGAAAATGATTTTACTCCATAAAGTAGGTATCACCTAGTTACCTATCTAATTAATGATGCCACCATAATTATCTATTAATTCAATTTTATTCATAATTGGCAGAATCTATCGTATCCTCTGTTGTGACAAACTTACTTACTGATATCACATATAGAAACACACATTTTTGCCAGTACAATCAGATCACATATCTGGCTAAAAAATATTGATGATACATCTATCACTTTCAAAAATACTTTTCTTCTAACCATTTTACGTGTAGTTAAATGCATTAGCAACAGATTAAACTCACCTTTGACAATGAAAATGTACAGAATGAACTGATGCAGTTGGATTGTATAATTGACAGGAACTTTAATCTGATTATTTACCATAAAACAACAAACTCTAGTCTGTATATATACTCTAAATTCGCACATCCTTTTAGCGTGAAAACTTTTGTTTACTGTTAGTTTATTTAGAAAGAGCGGCCAGAATTATTTCATCACATGATCACATAATGATGAAGAAGCAATAACGAATACAATAAAAATCTTAGAAATCAAGAATTTTTCATTTAACATTATAATTATTATTACCTATATGATACTTTGAGGATTGATATAATGGTGACACCGTACTATTAAGTGACGACTGGTGAACTAAAATGCAATCTCATACTAAACAAAATATAATTTCCACACAAAATAACTAACACTCTTCGTAATTGTTAAAAAGAAGAAAAATAAATTACTTGTTGTGAATGAGTATTACTTACAAATGTAACTGATTAATGAAGCGCCACCAATGGATGGGTATTGGAAAAGAGAACAACTGGTCAACAAATACAGGCCATTTAATGTAAAAAAATAATACATATTCAAAATATTCGAGACAAAATAAACAGTAGAAATTCATCAAAGTCACCATTGAATGCTAAACACTGTTTTTTTTAAGTTACCGATCCTATCAACAATACTATAATTAATGTAGAGAAAATAAATACTTTCAACGCTACACAAACTGTCTACAGATTTGATCCCGTCGACTGTGATGGATCCTGTAATACAGAGTCATCTCATAAAGTTTCATTTTACACTAAAAGGCGCCTAAGCTACACAAAAATCCACCTAATAAATCAGTGTAATTCGAAAAGTTACCATCAAAATCAATAATATGCTAATTTTTTGCAACCATACAATCAGAAATGTGAGCATCTAAATAATTCAAAAAATAGTTTTTAACTACAAGGTAAAACGATTAGCTAGGGTTTACATATTATACTAGACCTGATCTTTCTAAACAAAAATCAAGGGTTCGAATCACCTGGCCTAGTAGAGGGTATGCACTATTAAAGAGTCCCGTACAAGGACGAAACAGTTATTGAGTCCTCCCTTGTCTTCAATAACACACTACCAACATCAGCCAGTAGTGAATCCAATCATTCAAAAAAAATAATAAGGCATTGTGCTTCATCCAAGTCGATTTTTTCTAAGCAGTTATACAATCAAGCCATGCCAAAAGTGTCAAACCAGAAACAAATTAAAGGCTTATTTATATCTTATAGGTTGAAGGGACTTTATACTGTATAATGAGAACAATACCAGTTAGTCTTTGGGCGAGTCCACATTTAATTCTTGCATAATTAACTAATGAAGTTATCACTTGTCAAAATGCGTTCAATAATCTTTCTTCGTACTATCTTAATAACTGACTATAGTGTACATTTTACATTAAAATTAGTGTACATACTTGTATACACAACAGGTATTTAGCTGCACGCGGAGATGCATACGCATAAAAGCGTTTACACTTACCTTTATTATAAGAAAATCGATTGGCAAATCAGTTTATATAAGCACCGCTAGTTAGTTACTGGCGTAACAGATAAGAAGAGTTACATTTTGTGGTCGATGATAAATCACTGTTATAAGTAGCAGTTCTGTAGTAGATGAATTCTAATGTGAAGTTTATGATATTTAGATATATGGAAAAATATTTGCAGCTTAATTGGTCGGTTCATAAAGGCCTAAAGGACTGTATCGTCGCAACGTTGTATAATACTGAGTGATCATTTAATTCCGAAAGCCCTGTCTTATTCTCTGTGCATATGATTCACATTTTTTCAATATTACACTAAATTACATTCATTAAAAATCATATGGTGGACAGACAGTTACCAACACAATTCAAATTAGCCCCTAAAGGGGCTGATAATCAAAGCTCGGAAACTATGAATGAATGATTGAGAATATATCCCTACTAAGTTGACTGATTACATAACATCAAGCAAGCAAACGTAGACCAATTAGAGATGTTATATTAAAATTCAATAATCTTTACAATACAATATCGTTCAACTGGTTACTAAATTCTAAATGTAATTCCTGGTATTCTAATTAGTATGTATCGCATGTGCAGTTCAACCATGTCGGTCGTGAAATAGTCAGCCGTCGATTGCAATCGTCATAGTTACACAACTATATCACGAATCGACTTAGTTAGAAATATCAACCGTTAAAAACCGGCTTAGTAGTCTAATGACTAAGTATTTGCCACAGAAATTGAAGTAACTAGATTCAATTCTTGATAGGGTCACAGATGTTCACTTTTGTGAACTACTATTCAACAAAGAAACAATTGTCCATTGGTTTCTGTTTACTAGTTTTCTCCTAAATGAAAAACTATAACTCATCCTATACAAATAATGAATTTCTTAAAATGTGGGTCCAAATTTCCCTTTACGATCTACAGTTATGTATTCTAAAAATGCATCACGTAGTAGAACAAGTTCCGAAATAAGTTCAACTTTAGGTGCGAATATTGTCGTTGCAATATGAGAGACACAAATGACACAATCCACCTAATAAGTCTATAAGAGTGCAGCCAATAAGCGGCCCACCGAATGTACACAAAATAGTCTTTAGGCATTAGCAAACATTTAGAAGTTGCCGATGCAGAAACATATCAATATGTTGCATGTGATTCCAACAAAAAATGAAAAGAATAGAAAAGCATACTTAGCAATAAGTAATTCTTACATTATCTTATAAGGAACTCATATTTCAAAATATCACTGTCTATATTACTTATAAACAAGAAATCTCTAGCTACAACACAATCACTACTTTTCATATTCCCCCCGCCTTCCCTTTGTATCAGTTATCAAATCAAAATCCCAAGTAGCCATTTTTTTTTTAACATAAAAGAAAGAACGAGTTAACTAGTAGTATAATGTTCACAAAATGAGATATACAACAAAAATTCTGTTCTTTTAATAATAGGATGAATATATATATTAATATGGGATGAATGAAGTAAATTGTGTTGCAAAGCAATGCATTGTATCCATTACAAGCATATCACAGTCGATGGGCATGCAGTTCATTTAAAAACAAATAAATACGTCAAAATATAAGCTTAAGACTTTAATTATGTTTTCTAGAAGAATTAATAAAACACACAGCATTTCTAGTTATTTTTTCATCCCTAAGAAAATAAAACTTAACAGTGTACTGTATAAAACTGCTAAACTTACGCGTTTTTCAGTTGAATATATCTGTGATCTCAAGAAAATTAGTGGTGCTCATGGACTTGAGCTCACGTTCCACTGTAACACAGCAAACAAACTTGGAATATCACTACTTCATTATTTATTTATTGAACTTCCATTAGACTGAGACGTTTTCTCATGACGGTCCTTATAGAGCTTCTATTTAAGTTACAGGAACAGCTTGATAATACATTTCGTACAGTTATAAAACGCTTTAATAGTGTTATAACAATATCTCACTAACAACTCAACCGAATATGTTCAATCCTAGTAGTATGCTTTTAAATTTTAGACCACTGAGGTAAATTCTATTAATTTACGTTTTTGACTTCAGTCTAGTCTAACAGTACTCAATCACCATCCACTACTTATCTTACTCAAAGGTGTAACATAATCTGATAAAAGGACAATCTATTACTTTCAAGTATTTAAGACATCTATTGTCAATTTGTGATATAAAACTAAAACGTGTATATCAGATTACTATTTTAAAGATAAAACTATGTTATGTGGGTTGCATCGATTAATCAATAGACATTTCGTCATGCTTCACGTAATCGCCTTGCAAGAGTTCGATCTGGAAAGACTGCTAGTGTGAACAGAGGAATAGATGAAAATAGCATAATCTAAAACCACGACCAAACACATTTGTGTGATAAGAAAAAAGGCTTCATAAAGTAGAAGCTGACATTTTTTTAAAAATCTTAATTAGGAGAGAATGAAGTTAGTAATTAAAGATAAAACAGAGAAGCATTCAAAACATGTAACTTTATTTCTACTTATTGAATAACACTGTCGAACTAACCCTGGTGATTCCCTGTGCGTATTTCATCCGTATTTAGTTACTAGAAAATGTGATATTGATAAGAAACTACTGCTTATGTAACTCAAGTACAGTAGTCAAAACATTTAGATCAGAAAGATTATAGTTATGATGAAAATGGATTTTTTGAATTATTACCATTCATGTTTTATGATTAGTACGGTAAGTCGCATACATTTATATTATATAATTTGGTTATGCACTGAATGATTTAATAAAGATACAGAATGTAGATGAATTACAGTGTGTATATGATTAATATTAGTAAGAGGGTAATAGCAATTATTACTACAATGAGACAATTTACTTCTAAATGCAAAGCACTTCATACCTTCAAATCTATATCAGCAATTTTTTGTGGAACCAACTATCACTGAAAATAAGGAACATTGGACTGCTGTTTTATCGTGATTTGGGATTTTTCGTCAGTATTCAAACATAATTACACTCTGCGATCTATCGCAGAATCCCAAATCATTGAATTTTAATTTAATATCAGTTTTACTAATCCTCGAAACACCTAATTATAATCAATGTAAGCTCAGTGGGGACCAAATTCAGGAGGTAATTTCGGAGATGTTGTAAGGTGATGTTATCAATGGAATTCAACCTTGTCAAGCGTAGGATAGTTATTTACCAACTACGGTAAGTAAGATTGCAGAATATATCCCGAAATGGCTGAATTAAAAAATATGGAACACTGGGTGTTGTCTCAAAGGCTTGAGAATCAAACCTTAACTGTGACATGAGCTCTCACTGGTGGGAGGTTGTGTATAAGGATTAAACAGGTATATAATACCTGCTGACTTTCAGTATTTGTTAAGCTCAGGTCAGTTTGTTGTATTAAATTCAAAAGTCTGCACAACACCTCAATATTCCTCAATTTATTAACTGTGGATTGACTGATCTTCTTTAAGCAAAGGTAGAAGATCCTTTGGGAATGACTTCTAACACTAATGTGATAATGTGGATGTAGATTTATATAAAACAGTACTTCAGCTAGGTGATAGAATGCACAAAGTTAATACAAACTCATTAATACTATTTGAAATAATTGTCTAATCACATACGGTTTGATTTACAAATTTTAATCCCCCCCCCCGCGCCTCCTCCCTCGTCTCTAACGAAATAAATACATTCTCCATTCGTCTACAAGAATGACAAATAGTCACTAACTGTAAAAATAACCAATTTACAAACTCACTCGTTAAAGTTTGTCTCAATTAATGATGTATAATATGCGCATATTATAAGTAGTCATATAACTTAACACCATTAAAACAATTATCTATACTATTCACAGTTCTTCCAGTAGAAGTTTACTGGTTAATAAAATAACTCAGTAAGTCTCATGTGTTCAACCATTTAAATGTATGGTTAAACAAGCAAATGCCTTCATAAAGTGTCTGACGAAAAATTAAATAAGCATATGCTATTGACCATGTAGTTTTCATTGTTTTTATCCATACTACACTATCAAACATAATACTAACAAAGTGTCAGCGAACACTTATCAAATTTACCACTAAGCACAAAATCTACCAAAAAATAATGCTGCCAAACATTAAGAACATAGTAATCACAGAGAGATTGGTAGAGCCTTATTAAAAAGGTATCAGTCACAAGTTGCCAATCAATACAATGAAAGCCGTAGAACGTGATGTTAAAGACAAGCCAAATATCGACTACAGAATAAATTGAGGCATCTGTGAGAAGTACTTTATTGGGTAAAGTACTCTCCTTCTCCGTGAACATCAGCCGACTGTCTAACGCTGTGACATATTGATAATGACGCCAAAACTTGTATAAAGTTATAGATAGTAATTTGACATGAAAATGTTTCCAATATTAAGCATTAGAACCACAAATAAAATTCGACCATTTTAAGCAACCTGGTTTTTGGGTCACTCATAAATTAATAGGTATATCAAAATCAACCTAATATGTCAACCAAAAGAACAAAAGATTGACAACTTCATAATTACAATTAAGGAGGTTGTTGTAGAGATAGTTTATTTGTCAATGCTGATATCATGAATTGATCTGAATCAAACAACCACTGATCGCCTGGAAGCACTTGACAGCTGTTTCGTCCTAGTATGGGACTCTTCAGCTGTCCAGTGCTTCAAGGTGATCAATGGTTGTCTGATTCAGATCAATTCGTGATATCAGCATTAACTTAATGATTATAAATAAGGCTAGAGGAAGTCTTTATGCTAAGTTTATTAGCGGAAAAGCGAGAATCACATCCAGGATACATTGAGTACCAATTTTTCATAAACTAGTTTTTCCAAAATACAGCAACAAAATATTTCTTAACCACGGTTAAATGGGAATTTAGAGAGATTTTCGAAATCTTATAACTAACCTAAGAACATCAGCATAAATAAACAATGATTGACATTACTAAGAGTTTAGTATTGTTATTATTATTATTAGTTTATAAGTAAACTAACATCAAATATATTCACTCCCTTGTAGCTGACTTAATCATAATGACCTTAATATTTCCATTCAATGAGTTGCTATTTCAAAATCTTGGTCACGTATGAATCCATAACTCTATTACCAAATGCTTGAATACAGGTCATTTACAATCAAAATTAAGGTCAGTAAACTCTACACTATTTTAGAAGTGATTTGATAAGAAAAATAAAATTAGACACAAAACCTCATTTTATTTCATAGTCAGTTGGATTCTTTCTGTGAATGAATGTGAAACATTACTGACCATTTAATAACTCAAAGGAATTAATAACTGGAGTACTGTTTTATCGTAGCAAAGAAACCAAATCATAATATGTAGAGCCTATTCCTTGTTGTATCAGGACCTCTACAACTACACCGCGCTTGTTGAGCATTTAATAACCATACTGTGTATTGCTTAGACTGTAAGCTCTTCACAAATTCATTAACCGTTGTTATGTCTGTTTTTCTTCTCTAATTGCTGTAATCATGTTATGACCTAATTATACCGATTTCTGAACTCAACTCTCTAGTCCAATTATTGCTGTATTATGTATTTTCTGTTGCTATTTGGTTCAGCATATAATATGTATAAAAACCATTGTTTTCATTGAATAAGCAACTTGATCTTAGCTCTCAATGGTTGGGGCTTGTTCTCTCTATCCCTACCCTGAGGTAGGCCTTGGTCGCTTAGGTACAATGCCAACCAATCAACGTTTACAAAGTCTCTCAAATCGTAGTAGTAACGGAAGTCCAACTTCCTCGAGGCGATCACAAATATCAGTTCAATTACGGTTTACGTTGTATGATAGATAAATAATAAACTAGGAGAATATTTATTAATATGTTCATATTTTATATAATTAACTTTTATACAGTCTGTATTAAGTGACTTATTGAGACTCTTCATTGTTGGACCAATAGTAAAACATAAATCAGCGTGCTTTAAAGAAACAAACTGTACATATATAACTTTCTGAACTATTTTCTTAGTCAGAACACATTTATAAGTCTCTATCTAAATTCTATAACATTTCGTCGAGTACTCAACTGCTTTTTCAAATTCATAGGAATAATTTTTCTTTCTTGGTTTGGAAAGGGGCTAGTGAAATCCATACATAGTTCTACTTCGTCACACTTGATAGACAGTAGACATGCAATCGACAGGACTAAAGCATTCAGAGTGGTATTCAGCATGTCATCAGTTTGTGAATGGAATTCAATCATCTCTTCAACGCACACACCAAAGTTATAGGGATTCGAGCTAACAACCCGAGTCTATGTGTCCTAAAGAAATGTATAATACCCGTACTACTTTCGTGGCTATTTAAGAACTAATAAACAATTTACGCAATTTCTTACATCCTTTACAGTTTCTTTATTCTTACTCCATCTTCTCTATATCTCTTCTCAATCCTCTAGTCAATTTTGTTGTTATACCCAATGTCTAACGATTATTATTATTTGCTGTCTTAATAAGCTTGGATTCACACCGTTTTGACCTAAATCCAATTTATAATTACTCGAATTCACTTTATGTTGGAATATATACTCATGTTGTTGTTGTTATTAATCTGCTTATCGTTACTACTAGTACATATGTCATCCTACTACTAATTTGCACCTTTCACTTATTATAATTAATTATGTAATCAATCTGTTTTATTGAGTCATTGGTTTAATAATTCTCAGGTTCGCATGTAAATATTGCTGTATATCAGAGTAAAATTTGATGATGATCTAATTGAAAACAATGTTGTTATTAATTCATTGTTATTAATAGGTATTATGTATAATTAACGTTGTAAAAAATGTGTATATTCGAGGTTGCATAACTTTAAAAATGGTTTCGATAGAAAGTGAACTCATTACTGATAATGTATTCTTGTTTTCCCGTAACATAATGAGTAATTTTGATCTACCGATTGATTGATGATTGCATGTTTGCTTTATATTTCAGGGTTACTATCATCTTCATAATTTTGCTTTGAGTAGATACAATAGGTTTCATCATTTTATTTATGTATATCAATTATCATATTTCTATAATAATGAAAATTTTATCATTTTGTTGCCTTAGACATTAATCGGCATGCCTCAGAATAAACAACAATGTTGATCTTGCTGTGATGCTATTTCCAGTACTTTAAAAATCGACTGTATTTTCGACTGAATTATATTTACTATTATAGACTTACGTCATTAACTTACATATTTTCAGTGGTGGTGGAAATAAAGTCGAGGTACGGAGATCCATTAAGATAATCAATAAAGAAACGTACGACCGAGTGGTTACGACTTGCTGTAGCAATTTCAGTAAAACGTTTTAAGCCAAGATTTTATAATTAAAAAGTCTGTTACAAGTCTTTTTACTCTTTGGTGACCTCTTTTCAAGAATTATACTATAGGACTGGCTTCCATAATTGGAATACATTCGCAACTATTTTTCCATCTCTTATTTGAGCTTTAATCACCTATAAAATGTCTTCATAACTATTACCCTACTACGTTATTTTATTTATTGTTGATTTTTTTAAAACATTCTTGTATCTTTGGTCCTTTTAGTGTTTTCCATCCCGAACACTCGCATATACCTAACATAAGTGTGCATAGTTTAAAATTACTTTTAGTTCTTTCATTGTGATGATCTTCGAACAGTCTAATTGTATATCACTTCCAAAAACCCTTATGACTTAAAGTATATATTGAAATGGTTTGTTGAGACTGATATTATGTTTAATTGATCGAATTCGTCACAAACTAATGTTGGCAGGATACCATCAAAAACCAGGGAGCACTGGACAGCCATCTTGTCCCAGTATAGGGCTCGTCAGAAGTGCGTACCTAGGTTGTGCCTCAGAGGCTTCAGGTTGGCGAACGCCTGGTCCTGCCAACATCATTCTGTGACAAACTCAATCGACTGAAACACAATATTAAATTTCTACATATCACCTCAATTCAATCGCTGTAACCAGCCCATTAGTCACTAACTTCAGGATGTTCCTGAAGTTCTAGTGTCAAGTCGAGACTGGTGAAATTCAGACTTGTCTAGTGTGAGGTAGCTATCATCGACGAAAATGCATGATTGTCGCGCTGTATGACAAATTGATGAAAGTGGGAATTATGCCAGTGGATACCGGCCCAGAGGTGTAGTAATAAACGATCGCTAATTTGACGCTTCTAGTGCAGAATCAGTGGTGCTCACTGCTGAGGATTAGTTTACTGAGACAAAACAGCTATCCAGTGCTCTCTTCTCTTCAGTGGTATCCTTTCAACGACAAACTGTGATGATTTCGATCGACAAAGCAAATATACTTAATTTTTGTTAATTAATACAAATTGTTTCTAGAGTGTAAAGCAGCTAATCAGAATAGACGAAATGAACGAATTCATTCAATTCTTCCACTGTAGTCGTTCTTTCTTTGAAACACATTATATAAAAATAACTCTAAGTTATTACAATGCTTATCCTTCTAATACATAGTATTAGAAATATCAAGTTTGTTTATGATAAACATGTTTTTTTCAGTTTTTGACTCAGAAATTGTTATTATTTCTGTTCCTTATTTGTAGCTTATTCTATATATATATATATATATATATATATATATATATATATATATATATATATATATATATATATATATATATATATATATATATATATTGGGAATTTAATTTAATTTTGATACAAGTGAATCTTCTCTTAACATGTGATAGTTTTGTTGTCGTCTGGTTCATCTGAATGAAAATGTTATGACAACCTTTTTTCAAATTTTATCTGTCGATTCATCACTAAAATATCTGCAGTTCCATAAACACTGACACATCAATCATAAAATGAAAATCGCAATATATTATATTAACTAAATCATTTCCAATATTCATGATGATGTATCAGTCAACCTTAGTATCTAGCGGCTGTGCTTGATGTCGTCACATTGAAAGCAGTCTAATAATTAGTTTACAGAGCCTATGTTCTAATGATTTTGCCTATAGTTAATACACTAATACAGAGAGAATATCGAAGCACAATTTTATTAACACGTAAAGATGAATCATTTAGATCTATTTAAGATTGTTGACCAATTCAAGGATATGATACAGTGAATAATCACATTATCAATACGAACACTTTGTGAATGGGTTCTATAAAACGGTTTAATAGCAAACTTATCCAATATTGTTTAGATATAATGCGATGGGAAAGATTTATAACTTAGTCGAATGAATTCCGAGGTAATGAATTTTATGAAATAGAACTGGCCCAAAACAGAAACTTCTTATAGATAATATTCCTAGTATAACATCAACCGTACATTAACTAGTACAATTTAATAATGATATGAAATGATGTATTTGTGGTTTCAGTAATATTTACTTATCAGTCATTAATATAATACAAGCTAAAGGGAGCATGATCTATTTCAATAAACATGAATTTACTGACTAAAAGTTAGATTATAGTTGTTAACTGCATTTGAATATTAGAAGATTATCCATGAAAGATTATGCTTTATTTATTTTGACGAATCGTCCAGTAAACACCTGTGTTCAACACATCAACCTTACATCTTCATTTTTTGCCCATAATTTATGGTTAGAACTTATTCAAATCTTTAATGATAGCCTACTTTACTTCAAGTTTCTCACTCGTGATAAACTCACTTAACAACATAAAAAGATGAATTTTAAATTACAGTGAAGAATGAATATAAATGAAGAGTCTAATGTTGTTTTCTTGTTTCTTATAGATCTAAATACCTTATTTTTGTTATGCACTAATCAACTAAATATGACATATGATTACTTTACAGCCACTCTCTTCATTCAATAGAACTATATTAAATAATAACAGTAACAACATTAAGTTGTTTTAGAATTGTTTCTCATTCTTGTATACTTCATTTCTAGATTATTACTTATATTTATCATATAATATGGGTATTTATCCATTCTATTTCGTCGCAAGTAATTTTCCAAATGAAATATTATAATTGAAGTTTCATAGAATTTTAAAAGTAGTACGTGTAGTGTGTAATAAGAAAAGGAAAAATTCAATTTATAAGTAGACATATGTGATTGATCGCTTTTCAAATAACAAAAAATATAACAATAATCTTTATTATTTAAAAGTGATACAAAGTTAAATTCATATGATTTGAACAGATTTCTCTTGTTTTATTATTTAAAGTTAGTAAAAACCAATCGGAATTGAGCTGCAATTTTCAAGGTCGCAGCGCTTAACTGAAATACCGATGCAGTTGCTTGTGAGTATGCTTCTGAATTTTATAATAAATGTTACTAACAACCTATGTGCGAAGTAAGGGGATGTTAGGGATGACGCTTTTTATAGTAAAATATAAAAATAATCTTGATATGTACTTATTTTGATGCTACGTATGCTGTTGTGAAACACTAGTTGGAACGGAATTATTTTTCAGAGCACTAAATCCACTTGAAGTAAATTGTATGTTGGTTGTGTGTTGTCTGTTAGAAATGCCCATAATAACGACAGCAAGATTATCTGATGTTAATACAGTGACATCTTTGCTGTGATAGGGCCTTTGTAGAATCGTATTTACTAAAATGATGACTAATGAATCTATTGTGGGGGTTGGTGCTGATCAGATAGTTAAGAAGCAATGTAGGATTGACCGTAAAGTACCTGATACCATTTTGAGGATTCAGTAGACAAATGCTATAAGATCTTGTTTGACATTTTTATCGTTAATTCTTTAAGCTTTTTGACATCAAACCACTAAAAACCATTGAAAAGTTTATCAATCATGTAAATTTAATATATATTCACCTTAATTTTTTAAGTTAATAGTTATTCCTAACAATGCAAGCTTGTGGTTTACTTATAAAGTTTTCATATTGGCTGCATTTGGCTCATGGTAATTATTAGTGTTTACTGTAGTTAATTTTTACTGAAATCACTGACGGAAACTAAACTAATATTCAATACTCAATAAATGGACTGAAAAATAACTGAAAGTTCTGAATTCATCACATTAAAAACATTACCGATAGCCTCAACCTAACAAACCCATAACGGCAGCATCAGTGGATTGTCTTGATATAGACTTAATTAATCAGCATTATTAAACTGGATTAATGGATGATAATTGAATCGTGAATGTGTGTTTCATTTTGACTCGTCACGTCAGTGAATAATATTATATCGTATGGCATAAATGGAGTGGATTCGAGTCCCAGAATGAACATCAATGCTATGATAAATATGTATATACACATGTTTACATATTTCCAGATATTTTTGATTTGTTGTTCATTGAATTCTCAAAAAATGTTGGATTGTGCTTGATTGTGAAATGCATAACGCACGTTTTACTATATTTACCACTGGTCTGCTGTATATATATATATATATATATATATATATATATATATATATATATATATACTCACTGAGGATCACGTAATAGTTTCAATCTAACAAATTTCGGTTAATGAATCAAATGTTATAGCGGTCGCTACCTAACCTCTGTTTCATTTTTTAAGGGATTTCGGAAATTTACTATTGAATAATCTGAAGCCTGAACTTTCTGGTTTTGTCATGGTTCTAATGTGAACTCATAAGGCTATTCATCTTCAATTGTAAAGATAACGTGAGAAAACTAGGTTAAAACATAAAAACTTTTACTTTGTAGCATTACTGATTTAATTACATGTTCATTTATTAGTTGAATGCGATAATTCACGGTTCATCTATAGCCAATAATGAATGAGATTATTTGAATGAATTAGTAGTAACAATGTTCTGATAAAAAGGATGTTACTTTACGGAATATAAAAAAAATGTTTTACAAATGATAAGTATTTATTATACTTAGTTTTGCTATATAATGTTATTATGTGATTTTTAACTTATTGTATTCATTTAAACTAGAATTTGCATACTCACAATTCAACATAGTTCAGTAGTTTAGGAACATAACATATAAACAAAGGTTTATACTAAATAATCAAGCATACATAATAGAATGAAACTAATTGAAATTTCTTCTTGACGACAATAACTTCTTATTGTTTATCTTTATATTTCTTTTTAATTTCAAAATTTTATAAAATTACTTTTTTCATTCTTTTTCAGACATAAAGGATAATAAAAAATGAGGACTTAACAGTCAGTTATATTTAACCATTAAATGTGAACTTAAATTGACATAAACACTGATTGAAGTGTTGTTTAAAAATAGGCTCCACTTTTTTAAAAAAATAAACACCTTTCAAAAAGGATGAATAGAAGTCATTTATATTGATATTTGAATGCCCTGTGCCTTGTGAAATAAATACATTTCTCATTGGTATTAAGTTCTGTGACATAGCGTATACGCCAAACTAAAACCGCTGTTGCGAAATCTAGAGTGTACACTTCTGTGAAGTCCCATACTAGGACGAGACAGCTATCCAGTACTTCATGGTTTCCACTGGTTTCTAACAAGCATCATTCTGTGGTGAATTCATCAACTTCAACTTAATACCAACCTCAACGAAATACTTCTATTCAATTTCAAGTTCTATTGTTTACATCCACTATACAAAATGGCATTTTCTCATAAGACTGAAAAATCCCTGAGAGGTTTCCTTAAGTAATTAAACAATATAATAACCTTTTTGAAAACGGGAGAATTATGTATGACTGAATTTAAACAAGGTTCTGTTTCAGTTTACATAACAATTTTTGCAAGATTTGCAAAAATTTGTGCTTAACTTACGAGTGTGCTTAACATTTACGAGTTATGATAAAGAAAATATCCTCATACTATTACCATATTAAAAGGAGTGAATGTTGTTAAAGTTTCAGTGATGCATCAAAAGCATCTAAATATCATTCTGTTAAATAACATCAAAGTTAAGGATTACTTTTTTTCAATGAATAATGGTTACTGAATCTGATTAGATGTTAATATTTTATTACTGGGATAAGTGATGGAGATTTATGTGTACTTTTCATTTTAACTACTTTTAATACAAAAATCACATATTAATTTAATAAGTTTATATCCTTTTGAATAAAATTAGTGATGTAAGTACCATCTTCAAATTTAGTATATATGTAATACAATAAAGTAAATGGTCATAATCTTAGCTGAGTTTATTCTCATCACTTCTATTGTTTACTAAGATTATTGTACTAATTAATGTCGGTTTAATTTTTACTAATTCAGTAAGTGAATGCTTACATTAGATTGCAGTCGTCATTAATGCTTTAATTCTAAGTGTCTGAAGTTCTTACTAACTGTTTACTATGAATGTATCTAATGTAATGCATTCTAAGTAAAAACCATATATGAAGTCAAAATTACAACTTGAATATTTTAATTAAAATAAGATTATAATATACAATACTAATCAACTAGATGAATGAATGCAATGACAAAAGTAATGGTTACTTAGTAAGCAACGAGACATTTAAAAGATAATCTCTATCTATATATAGGTTTCCAGTCAATTTCTTAGCTTGAAAGCTTTATTTTTCGAAAATGAGTGAAAATGAGTGAAATCAATGAATGCTTGACAGTAATTTCATGTTAATATACCACTTGTCTAAATCTCTTGATCTCAGCAGACCTTACAGCGAAATGTCATTGCTTTCATTATAAAAGCAGTTTGTTAAAAAGTAAAGTTGATCATTTTACTCATCGATAGCAGCTACGCATCATTATAAAAGTCAATGTTACATTGTACTAATATAAAGTTTACAAGTCACAGTCTCATACTTCCAAAAGTCCCAGATTGAAATAGGAGGAAATGTTAGTTCTTTTCAGTTTCAAACTATTTGTCAACTGATCGACAGTTGAAGTTATAATTGAATATTAACATTGATGGTATACTACAAAATAAGTGGAAAATACAGATATTTGCAACAAATTTCCCCTTAGAGATAATGTTCAGTTTAATGTTTCATAAGTACACTTTCGATTAACTAGCAAATGCTAGTCATTCCGTTGAAAAATGTCATACAACCAACTATTAAAAAAAAATATTTTTATTCAGAAAAAAACTGAAATAAATCACTAGTGTTTATTGAATAGGTGGGATGATTAAGAATGGTATTATTTAAAAGTAATCAAAAAACCCCGTTTTATAACCTATCAGCGTTTGTTGATTCTTCCCACTCAGTACGGATGACTCAGTTAGAAAGACTAAGTTACTGAACTGTTTTTCAAAAGACTGTCTTATTTATTCCGGTTACATGCAGATCAAATATTTTGTTTCTGTTATTATAATGTCTCTATAAGCCTGATTTCTCAATATTCCCATTGACTGTTACTGTATCACATTCCATTCATAAGCTATAGCTAATTAATCAATAACTCATCTTCCTCCCCCCACAGTTTCTTAATGTTATCTTTGTTTTGTGTTAACTTTACTTTCTCGATTGGTCAGCTGTATAGTAAGGCTTTGTTTGCATATAAACAAATGAGTGAAGTATAAATGGACTCTGGTTATTTGGCTTAGTTATATTGTGTTCTTCTATAGGGTTTGGGACTAAGAGGTTGCTGTTAGACTTAAGAACACCAATTAATCAATATAATTGTTAGTGGTCATCTTATTGTTCCAATCATGGTTTCATTAATTACTTTGGTTAAATTTTTAGACGAGCGTTAATTTTATTTCATAAACTAGTTTGAATTAGGCAGCCAACGATCACCAGAAAGATCTGGACAGTTGTTTCGTCCTATTACGGGACTCTTCAGCAGTGCGTATCCACGATTCTTCTGGGCATCAAACCTGGGCCACCCTGGCTCCGTGTTGAACGATTACCATCAGACCAATTTGTCGGCTACCGAAAGTTGATATTTCTAGCCGTATTCAGTCGAACCTTTACGTCGTCTTAGTAATGTTCAAAACTGTTTGTTAGGAATATTGCACAAAGTATTTGACTTCCAGATGTACAAGTCAGACGGTTATTTATCATCATATTATTATAAATAACAATTTTGAGACGGTTTTTATTAATTGTAATATCTCATACATGCACATTACCTGCCATAGTTAATCTCAGCTTATTAGTTACTAACTTCAAAATGTAACTGCCCAACTAATGTAGGATGATGTCACTAGTGGAAATAAATCATACTGGATATCCTGTTGTTAAATGAACGGCAGTTGATTAGGTTAAAGAATATTTCATAAGTTAACCGACAAAATACGAACAAAATACGAACATATTATATTATTGGTTCATAGCTTGCTCACTAGGAACTATAAATAATATAAACCATCGTGAAAAAGTCACAGACATACAAACCTGACTCAGGTTATCTAAGTGGTCTCAAATGACGCAATTACACTGCAGTTCGTTCTCAACAATAACAAAATGCAATCACTATCCTTTATGAAACTTAAGACATATTTCAAAAAAGACAATCTTATACAAAATGTATTTCCAAAATAAATAAGCCCATGAATGTGTGGTATCAACACGATTTAGTGCAAACAGTAATCATGTAGGTTAGTTTTAATTTGCACGTACAGTTAAAATATCAAGGTTGGGTAGTGTGAATTTTAACGATTGCTGATTCCTGGTGATTTCAGCACTAACACGATAACTGATTACGATTTCACGGAAACACCTTAGATTACGAATAATCAGTCTTCATTGAAATATATATTTAACATTCACGTACAAATACATACACAATGAATAACGTTGCGCTCCCTGTCATCTAAATGGATATCGATCTGGCAGCCACAATTAGCAGTGATTTAAAAACCATTAAACATCTTTGTGATACTGTCTCCAAAATCTTCCGAACTCTTTTATCAATACGAGAAGCCTTTAGGCATATAGCGGTAAATAATTCTCTAAATAAATAATCATATAGGATCTAGACATTGATGCTAATCATGTTTGTTTTGGTGGACACGACTAGTTGAAAGCGCTCGGTAACGCATCACCCCCAGATCACGACATGACACAACGTGAAAAGCATCTCTTTCTCTAGTTAGTCAGTCTAGACGAAGCTATTCCATTGACACTCCGCTAGGGATCAAATATAGCTTTTCTCCCATTCCCCACTGCCTCCCGAATTATTCTTATCCGTACGTGTAGGTTTAATCTTTAGAAGCTGCTCCGGTTATACGCTAAACGATACTTGGTCGTTACCGGGTGGCCCTCAGGTATATTGATGCTTTGAAAATTATAACCACGTACATTGCATCTATTCGACCAAAACTTGAATATTGTATATAAGCAGCTAGTCCTTGTCTAAAAGAGATCCAGAGTTATTGGAAAGGCAACTAGGTTAACCTCTGAAATCTCATAGTCTACTCAAGATAAAACTTTATTCAAAGTAAGCTCATCCTCTTTGTGACCTAATAACAACCTTCAAAATATTTAATGATAAATTCAGGCTTGACATGCTCTTATCTTTCTTGCCTTTCAGGGCAGAAAGCTTACAGTAAATTATCCCCCAAATGATTGTCGAATCTCCCACAGAATAGTCAGTTATTGGAATCCTAACTCAACACATAATGGCAGCTCTATAGGTCGATACATTCAAAAAATGTTAGACCGACTAAGGGATTCTCATAGAAAAAACTAACATAGGTAATCCAGCCGTCTGCCCGAACAAAGTGAAATGGAATATATTCACTGGTTAGTTCTTGAATTATGAAAAAAATCTTCTAATTATTAGATGTGTATTTGCACCAATTCATAAGTTTGAATTACTACCGTATTAGGCGTTTCTCCTAAATAACGCTTGGTTCTCGTTTTTCATTGTCACGTTTGTAGTTTACAACGACGAGTCATTTCAGGGAGCGGCAATTTGTCTTTTTGCGTTACCCATGAAGGTCACCCATACGTACCAAAGATATAATCCAAAGGTTTCCTATGGGATAATCACTAGTGATCTTATTAAAGTCAGCTATATCTCTGATAATGGCTCTAAATTAGGAGACTTGTGTCTCTGTGGAGCAGGTGAAAAAGCAATTATTTGGAAACCACGAACATCTCAAATGGTAAATAAGATTAATCCTTATTTTCAGGTCTGTTCTTTTGCTAGGGATACTGGCAGTTCACCTATTTCTTGTCTAAAGGTGTCTGAAACTTCGAATCTTGATCCGCGAGTAGCTATAGGTTACGTAGATGGACTTGTGAACCTCGTCAATATCAAGACTGGTGACATTGAAGCTCATTTCCGAGCTGGTCGCTCAAGGGTTACATCAATGGATCTACAAAACGACCTGCTTATATCTGCTGCGGTAATGGTTGCAAATTTTGTTTATACCTTTTAGGATTCTGAAATAAACGTTTTTGATATCGTTTCTGGTTCAGGTACTAGAATGAAAGGACACCACGGAATTATTACCAAAATAAAGATATTGCCTGTAAGAAAAATATTGATATCAAGGTAATTGCATTGTATATTTGTAAGCATATATTTGCGCGTTTCTAACCTATGGAAAACTAATTAACTTTAGCCTAAGTTTAAGCTTTTGGTCTGTATTTTAATGCTTTCCATATCGCTTTGATGATGGCGATTTCCTGGCATATTTAACACGATCTATATATTTACTGAATTAAAAGATCATCCATGTGATCGAAAAACGCGTTAACATGTGGTTAACTGAGGGATATAACGCCTTTTTTCATTATAATATTTCTGCTAAGTAACAATCTTCCACACATCAGGTGTTCATTTCTGATGTTCATGTAACTCGACAGTGAATTAGGTACTAAGGATAAATAAACGGTTTTTGTCGTTAGTTCACGCTTATTGTCATGCCAGTCAAATCAGTTATATCAAGACTTACGTGGTTGTTAATGACAAAAGTTCATTATTCTTTAGTATTCTGAGGAAACATGAATTAAGATAGTGATTGATGTTATGTTGCCAGCTCGTAACTTATACGCATAATTAATGTAGATAATGCTATATTTTCACAGCACTTTCATTAACTGTTAGTATGGATCTAATTTGAAGTGACTTGATTCTAAAAGTGTCATAATCGCAAAGTAGTAGGTATTTAAAAGTATCTGGTAAAACATTGGAATTCAAAGTGATGTGTTGTGTATTCAAGAGTAAAAAATGTTAGGCTACATCTAATAAATAAATATTATTAGTATTCTCCCAAAGAACTACACAATATTTCTCAACTATGTAAAACCTTTTTTCTCCAAATCTTTCGCCTTTTAACTAGTTTCTTTAATGCATCATAGTTTTTGAAAGACTAATTATTTGTTCGTCCGACTCTCCAAATCTTATATAATAATCATCCATTCACATTTTTGACATTTTTAGCTATGTTTTCTTATTGCACTATCAAGATAATAGCCTCAGTAATGAGTAGTCACTTGACTTCGAACTAAATAGCATCTAGTCTTGTGTTTGTTTCATATACAGTTCCTCATTTTTATGTCTTCAGTAACAATTTCGCTATAATCATGTGTTACTTGGATCAATTTTTCTCTTTTTTTTAAGTGCACAAGATAGTTTTATAAAGTTTTGGGACCTTAAAACTCAACATTGCTTTGCTACTTTGACGGGACATCCAGGACCAGTATGGGATTTTTCACTCGCCCATCATGATGAAATACTTGTTAGTGGGACTAATGATCAAAACCTGAGAGTTTGGCGTATAAATTACGTGCGTCTATTATGTTTGCATTCAAAAAAATAAATCTTAATTGTTTAATATAGTTTAGTTAGTAGTAGCTTATACAACTTATATGTTTGTCAGTTTTGGTAGCTTCAAGTTCACTAGTAATATACTTGGTCATATATTAACATTCTTTTTATTTAATGAGCTTAATATGATTATTTTATAGTATATTGTTGAGGTAAGGATTTCATTATGTGATTACAGTTGCCAAAGCTGTAATAAAGTAAATCTGATATTATTTTATTATTTGAACCTCATTTACAATAATTCAGTCATTATACTTATTCTAGCCTTGAAAGTTTTATGAAGATTGTTTTAAAAATTATTTTGGTTTTCGTTCACTTCAGGTGGATGAAAATGATTCACCTTTGGCACATGTCAGCAAAACTACTTCAGGAGCTACTGAAACCATAAGTTCCTTAAGTGAACCTCAGTCCCAAATAGTTGTACAATTTGTTGGTTGCGTCAAACGTTCGGGTGTCCGCCGAGTTAATTGTCTGGCTTTTGATCCTACTGGAACCTATTTGTTATGCCAGGTATGATTTTAGTGAGATCTTTCTACCTATTCAATATTTGCATTTAGTTTTATGTCAAGCTAAGCGTTCATAGTTTGCCTAATGGCTTATTTTCTATTTTTTTACTGATCTTTATGAGCCAAACACCCTATATTCTGAAACTAGTTTGGAGTACAAAATTGTCAAAATATCTTAAAATCCGTCATTTGATGCAAACGAATTTTATGAACCTTTCTTTAAAAAAACGTATGACATTCGGGACGTTTACATCTAAATCGAATTTGTCACATTTATACAAGCGTTGTCGTGATTCAGTAGCATAGTGCACGTTTATGTACTAAGCTTTGGTAACTGGTAGAATTATTGCTGTTCTATCCAAACGTGCACAGATAGGGCTGGATTTTGGTGTGTTATCAAATCTTTGAAAGCACATCACTCAAATTACTTCTATAGCGTATTTACTGTCAAACTGGGAATCGTATTGGGAATGAACAGCAAAATTTAAGAGTAATATTTTCTTAAAAGGGTCTGTTTTCATGCTTGTTTCCGTGTAACGTACTCTATGCTACACGGTTATACTTTATTTATGAGTTACTATCTCTTATAGTAGACTTCGAGTCCTACTTATACTTATCAAGCACCCGGTGTGAGACAGGATTCGCTGCTGCAACTCAATGGACAGAAGTTAATAGCTTTGGCCGTTAAGACACCACCCCACTAAACTTCATAGCTTACAAATTATAACCAACTCATCTTATGATTTAGGACCCTTGATGTTTTAAGAATAGATTTTATATATTCTTGGTTAACCTATTTTCCTTCTCGATTTTTAATTTCTATTCCATTTAGTCTTTCGATCGAAATGTTGAAATATTTCGACTTTTAAATGAGGAGGAGAAAGCTAAAAGGTTGCGTAAAAAAATCAAGAAAGCTAAAGAGTAAGTTATCGTCGTTTGTAACAAGACCATCATGGAAAACAGACCAAATAAAATATATTACATATATTATATACCTGAAAAAAACCAGTTCTATCACAGGCCATTGTAATGTTTTCACTTAGATGTCATCTTGTTCATTCTAACTGTGAACAGTCTATGGATCGTTTTAAACAATGGCAGTTTACTTTAGTAGTTTTTATATTGCTTTTTTACACAAAATGTAACAGAAGTTTTTCGGAATTCTCATCTTGATATCATTTCCTACTTCTTCAGCCCAGATTTTTTAATTGGAAATTATTTTAAGCATTTGTGTGTGTTGGGGAGGGGGGGTAATCTTTACATGTGAGTGGAATTTGGTACATGTATCAGCTTTCCTGAAAATTCTAATTACCATTATTTGTAAGATAATTATCATCGTTACTTCAAATAAGTTATTACTTATATTTCGTTATCAATACTTGGATATATACTCTACTTAGTTGTAAATTTGTATCTCGCTGATTAATTGCAACAGCATAAAAATAAAATTGTCTACAAAAAATAATTCAGTTCACGTATCTTAAAGTATTTTTGAACACTACAAAATGATTGGATTCAAAAACTCAGTGTATTTTAAGCTATTCTTATCATTGCAAAGAGAGTGACTCCCAAAATTAATTTTACTAGTAAGCTGACCACTAATTAGTTTTATGACTGCACTAAATTTTGTTTAAACGTAATTTTTTTCTGTATATGTAAACCAAAGCCATGTCATTGAACTTATAAAAATATGTCACTATTCCAAATAAGTACTGCTTGTAAAGTGCGTCATGTCTTTAAGTTTGTGATAATTTTTCTCATCATGACCTGTAATTACATAAAAACTTTTCGAAAATCGTTGTTGATTATATAATTGTTACAAATTACATTGTTAAACGTGAAGTTTGTCGTTTTGCGTAGGCTCTGAAATTGCTCAGTGATAGCGTTACAATCTTTCCAGTTTTATAAGTGCCGCCTGTATAGTCAGTCATATACAACGTTGAATTAGACACAGCTGCATAGGTCCAAATCACCACACTACAGCAGGACGAGAAAAAATTAACAAGAGTAATCAACAGAAAGGTATGAAACAAAAGTGTGTTTGAAAGTATAACGGAATTTGAGATTTAGAAAAATATAGAGAGTGAATATGCTTGTGTCACCATGATCGATTCAGGGTCATGTATCCTAATATCTCTAACCATTGGTTACTACAGGCATGCGGGCCACAACCAAGTAGTCTTAATCTTTAAGCGCAATCACGGTGCGACTTTAGAATGAGTGGCATTATACGTTGATTCGGAGTTTTTTACCAAATGCCTCGAACCACCTAACTACAATAAAACCTATGTCGTTAGTGATACGTATGGGTTAGATTACCATATTTTCCAAAACATTGGACCAGTTAGTTATACGCTTCCAAAGTTTTCGATTCTTAAAGACACCTGTTAAATCGCATTTCATTTTAATTTAAGAATCTTTGCACTAGGATATGCAGTCAATAATCGTTTTTCTTAAAGCATTCAAATGTTATTATGTTATCGGCTAAACCTTGTTTCTTTTTCACTATTTTTCAGAAAGGGCTTAGATCCGTCTAGCGTGACTCTGAATGCAGAAGATGAATTACGTCCGTTTATGAGAGTTACTCTGTCAGCTAAACCAAGTAGTTGTGACATTTTGGCCCCCCGTTTGATCAATGAGCATAATTCTCAGAAGCACCTTATTCGTGTATGTATTTTTTACTACATCTTTATAAGCATCTCCTGTTCATTGTTAGCTAATGTATCTTTTGCTACTATACTAATTAACTTTTATTTTCAACAGTTTATTTGCGCGCTTAGAAATAATGTATTGGAAGAATTGCAGCTAGCAGTCCCTCTATCTACGTTTAAATTGCAAACGTTGCAACCGACGTCAGCATTCACTAAGAAATGTCCAAGTGTTCATTTATTAAACTCTATTTCTATTTTTGGACATCGAAGTCCTGTAATCGCTTGCAGCTTTACTAGTGATAACCTTGGCGTTTTTACATTATCTAGATCGGAAGCAAAACTGTGGAGTAGGTAGGTGCAAAATGGTTTAAAATATATTGTTTCCGAAACTTTTTCGCGTTTGTTTTGTATATATTCGCTAACACTAAATTGTGAGTGAACGGAAATCCATCGAATGTAAATTACACGATCAAAATGGGGCAATCAAGCTACAAATACCCCCCTCTTAGTTTTTTTCTGCTTTCATAATTATAAAATTCAATATGGATCAACCAATAGAATAACGAGGAGTTTGCTTGTCGATGTATGCCACAAATTATTCGCACATAGATTTCAAGGGTAACGCAACAAACCTTTTATTTCTGAAAATGCAATTAGGACACTTGATGTTAGTATATATTTGGGCTCTTTTGTATTAGGACTCGGATCTTAATTCTAAGATGAAAGTTGAACTCCATGATTGAACCCCCATATTTGCGCTGTTTGGTCATGAGTTCCTATACCAGCGAATACTAAATAGCGGAGTAAACGATGTGTATCTTTAATGTTTGTCTGGTTTCATTCATTGCTTGTATAATGCAACTAAGATGAATTTCATTATCAACTAATTAGTCTGCAGTTAGTTCATATGATAAATAGTGCATCTCTAACTAGTAGCTTCAATCTGTAGTTTAGACAACTAAGCCCAGGGATAAGTCACTAAAATGATTAGTAAGAATCAGTCAGTCTTAAGTGAAATAAATAAACCATTGTCCTATAACTTCGGGTCATAAAAACTTAGTTTTAGGTGAACACCAACTTCTAACTTGTCGAAAACGTATGATCTAATTCCCTTATTTTTGTTGTACATACATTTTCTTATGTGGATCATATTGGGATCGGCTTATTTTCACAAAATCATATCTGTTTTTCCGGTACTTTTCGGGTCATAATAATTTTCACGATGAATATCAAAGGCTGGATATGTACGTGACATCGAAACACATCTTAAATATTCTTTGCTCAATCACAATGTAATATTTTAGGCATTATTAAATTAAATAAAGCGTAATATATAAATTTGAGTAAAAAGGCTTAAATTACACATTACACTCGTCACACTGTTGTTTCGTTAGGTAGAGCTGTCGATGATTTTAAAGTTTAAAGCCTGACAATGAAACAGCTAGATAATAAGAGTTTTTGGTGTTACTCGATTGTTCAAGCTGAACTAGGTGGAGTGGGGTTCATACTCTGGACTTAGTGGCTAAAAGTCGAACCACTCAACAAAAGTTATAAGTTTAATTATCGATATATTACTGAATTTTTGTGCGATTAATCTTTTTGTGTACATTCTCATTTTCACACGTGGTACAGTGTCGCCTATCTGTTTGCGACGCTTCGTAGCACCTCCATATATAAAAGATATGTTGTACGTTTCGAGTATATCTAAAGTGAATGGTGACACAAACCATTTTATCTGGGTAATTAATCCGATAAAGGCAAATGAAATACGATTTTTCTATTATAAATTGTTTTAAATCGGATCTCTATATAGTCTAATAGTTTGTACCCATACGAATCTACTAGTTCCTCTCATTAGCTCATTTATTAGCTTAAACCGCGATACACTTATTTTTTTGCCATTGTTTGTGACTATATTCAGGCGCTCAACAGCATGTCTGACAACGTTAGAATGGAGACGCAAATCGGATGATAACTATAATAATGTGGGAGAATCATCGGTTACTAAACCATTACCTAACAAGGCATCGTCGATGGTTCTTGCTCCAGGTGATCGTCACGTAGTCATTGGATATGAGGTAATTTTTGTCTATACTACGTATTTCTGGAATAATTAATGCAGTCTTTTATGGTTAACCATCTAATCCTACATCACTAACTACAGCGACTTTCCCTGTTTCTAACTTTTCCTTTTTTGCATAGGACATTGTCGTTACAAGTTGTTTACGGCTGTTGTTGCAGTTGTTGATTAGTGATATTATTTGATCTATCGCATAAAATAATTACTACTGGATAGTCATTAAATTAGATTGTTTGGGTTCTTTCAAATTTAAGATCCTATTGATTCATCACAACCTTCTGTTAAGAGCCCTTTTTCTGAAATTATGGATGAGCATATAATTCTAAAATTCAATGTATGCTGTTGGCAGGTTAATCAAAATAGTTAAATGAGGCTATTTGAATTCGATTCAGTTTCTCAAATGGTCGAATTATTTTGGGATTCATCTGTCTGCATCATAACGTAAACTGCTGCCATTTCCATATACGTTAACAATTAAAGTATAGTAATAATGTATAAATATCACCTGTCATTTCGAATTTTTATAGGGAATCAAATAATTTTTTAAACTTTGATTTTTTACTGGTTTTAGCTTAAAATCTGAATGAGGAGACTAGGGGTTTGAATGCTACTTACTTTAATTATTAAGCTGCATATTCAAAAAATAATTTACGTTGGTAACGTAAAACAATTCAAACACAACGGATATGTAGATTTACACAATTTTTGACTTGCTGATTTTAGGTTTCCCGGATTAATGCCGAATTCCATGATGATTGTTTATCGTGGTCATTTTACGTATAACTCAAGCCTTTCTTGCATAATACTTTTACTTATTCGAAACTAATTAGTTATAATTTTGTAATAAATTTAATAAAGGTAGTGTACAATATCCATTTATGGAACTGTTAAATCTCAGTGTAAGGCCATTCATGTCAGAAACCATATAAACGCATTGATTATCTTTTTCATCCCTACAGATCTTAAATTTTGGTTATAAGTAATATAAAGATAAATTCCTATGTGTCTTATTTTCACAAAATATTCACACAATATGACAATTTACTATGCAACTGTCTAAAATGTACATCTTTGCATATATATATATATATATATATATATATATATATATATATACTGATAATAACCTGAGTGATTTCCTCATGTAATAATACTTCAAGTAGTGTTTTATTCTAAAGCTAATGAATTCTATTTCTTTTTCAGACTGGCCAATTAATTCTATTTGACCTTACTTCCAAATTAATAGTTCAAGTCATTGATGAGGCTCATTCTGGCGCTGTACGAAGTATTGCTGTAACAGGAGATAAGGTAAGTAAGCTCACTTTCTAACAAAGCAGTTTGTTTCAACATTAATTATAATTATAAAAACAGTGTGAAATAATTTGACTTATACGTACTAGGTTGGCAACAAAACCTGTTATGTAGAGATTGATTATATCACTTAACTATCTACGCATTTATTAGTAAAGCGGAGCCCCTCTTAAAGAATAAAATTAAAACCCTCTCGGTGGGAATTTAAAAAATATATAAAAAATCTGAGTACTTCACCACGATAAAGTTGAATCTTTTTATCCCGGTCATGGGTTAGTGCCTATGTAATTTATGTGTTAGTCATCAAGGTCTGCAACTAGTTATATCACGGAACTGTAGCTTACTAGTTAAGGTGTCCGACTTCTAACCGCTTGATCCTAGATTCATGTCTTCTTTCTACCTCCTTTGGCTTAGACAAACGGTTAGTATTAATAGTCCTCACACAATATGTTAATCAAAGCCTATTACACTACACTAAGTTCGCTATGATATGAAATATATTTGTTTAAGACCAGCATCTGTCGGTTTATGGCAACTAACTGGTGGGAATCCTAAAGATGGTGAAACTTAGTGGCTTATGACGTTATCATGCCTCTCTCAGAGTAGAAATTAGTGACATTTCCAGTATCGTTTTCTCATACATCCGTCATAGAAGTGTAAGGAACCTCATTATCTAAGGAAAAACCTTTGTTGTGTTTTCAAATGAACTGTATCTCCCATTGTATGCCATTCTTGTCCACTTAACTTTGTTATACTTTCCTTCCCTTATTTGTTCCGTCAAAATATTATCATTCTGTTCGTATTGAGCATACCTTTTTTGTGCTTAATTATACCAGTTTTTATGTATATTGAATAACATGGATAAATTACATTATGTTTTTATCATTAAAATTGCAGAAAACCGTTATATCTGGAGGATCTGATAAACAAGTACGCTTCTATGATTTTCACTTAAAGACTGGTGATAATGGGTAAGTTCATTTATCTAACAGATTTGCTAATTTGATATCACTAACTGACCTGGGTTAGACAACCATTAAAAACCAGTAAGCGGTGTACAGATTGCTTCCCGCTTTTTGGTACAAATGGACACCAGAAAATTAGAAAAATAATATTGCAAGAAAATGAGAGTGGGAAAGTGATCAGTGATCAAATATGTAAAACGTAACAAGTGAATAAGATTAGATAGCGGGAAATATAGTTTGGATAGAAATACAACGAAGAATGACTTCTTTCGACTAATTATGATTAGGTCGTTTCAATAGAAGACCACAGAGGATCGCCACTGGCTTTTATTCTGATAAGGCCTCGACTCACTAAGTTGCATAATCTTTAGGACACTAACCATTGAGTCATGGTGGGTCGACAAAGGCCAGTCCTTAACAGCAATTTTCCGCATACGTAGCACTATTATGAAGTTGACCATTCAGCAACGTGAAACCGAAATGACATAACAGAGCTTTCGCCACAGACGCGCTGCCAACTGAATTGTATAACAAGTGAATACAGTATGGAAACAAAATGGAATAGAACGATGAATGAATGTATTAACTTTTCTAATCAGCAAGGTAGCGTAGCGATTATTCCATATTTTTTCAAATAGTTTGTGAGGCCTAGATAGTACCTGGACACCCGAACCGAATTAATCGGCGCTTCTAAAGTAGACCCGCTCATGTACTTCTGTAAGAGGACTATTCTTTAAAAGTGAATGTTGGCAGAGTACTCCATTGATGGATCGTAATTGTCTATTAGTTATTCATACGATGTAGAATGTTTCCACAGGATTGGACAACCCTCTGTATAATCTAAAGAAAACAAGCCTTTGGATTTGAAATATAGGAGAAAATTCACGCTCTTAAGTTTTAAATTGTCATCGTTTAAATTAGTGTAAGTTACTTTCTGTATATATCTGTTAACTTTCTGGCTAAAATGCTATTTAAAACTTATCAGTTTGGCCAACACATGATCATGTTTTGTTTTTTAAGTGCAACCATCAACAGATTGTGAAGTCTTGAGTATGTTATTAGTGTTGTCCTACTTGGGATTCGTTGACATCTGCATCCCGTGGTTGAAATCCACATTGGTACTAACCTAACGTTTTTATCTTTGAACTCTAACGCTTTACTGTCTATGCTATTGAGTTCAGATTGCCACTAACTCAGAAATGTGGATATTAACAACGGTTTGTAACTCTTCGTTGTTGATATGCAGTACTGTAACCGAATATTTTGATTACTAATTACGGGAAATAGATCTCATAATAAGTGGTGAAATCATTTAAAGTTTTTATGGTTAATATGCACACAAGCAATACTTTCTCTTGCTACTCATTTTTTTCAGGAAACCACATCTCTGTCTTGCTGAAAGCAGTCCTGCAAAAACTGTCTCTGACCAAATTAGTTGTTTAGCTGTCACACCAAATAATCGACTGTTGGTTATTGCCCTGATGAATTTTCATGTTGATGTATTTTTCACTGATTCTTTCAAAGTAAGTTATTATTTTCAGAATCTTGTTACGTTTCTCTCAGTTTACCCTTCCATAAAACTTTTTTGTTAGATTTGTTGGATTTTTCTTGAAAAAATATGCTTTTGTTGAATAAACGATAAAAACTGCACTCTTTTTTTCGAATCAGAGAATACATTCACTGTATGGTCATTCTGCTCCAGTGACCAGTTTGGATATTTCATCCGATAGTCGTTTAATTATTACAGGAAGTACTGATAAAACGGTACGTTTATGGGAATTGCAATTCGGAAATTGTCAGAGACGGTTTACTTCACATTTAGAACCGTAAGTTTTATTGTTCGGATTATATTTCCACTTCAAAGTTATATATATGTTCTACATTTTATAAGTTGGGTTGCTTATGGTTCACAGTTTCAGCTAATGATCGCACTACCTAATAAGATGAGACTTTCCCTTAAATGCCGATGGCTCAAAATTTTACGCTTGAACTAATTATCATTACTTGACTAGGGGTAGTAAATTATAATGTTCATTGTAAATTGAATCGGCTACGTATTTGCTACTAATTTAAATTACTGACTCCCAATAAACTGTAGTTCTTGTTGACACGCACTCAGATACCAGATACGCACTATTTATTGCACATGGATACGTACTATCCGGTAATATTATTATTTTGTTGTGAATGAAATAGGTGGAATAGTCTTTTAGCTTGCTACTTAGTGTCTGAAAGCCGAACATCCGATGAACATTCTAAGTACTGTGTTGTTTTATATTTGTTACAGTTATAACCAACGTGGTTTCCGTTCATGATTACTTTGTAGCATCACTTGTGTCCGATTTATTCCCCATACATCCCTGGCTGTTTCTGCCGATCAAGGTGGTCAAATCAAACAATGGGATATTAAAAAGTTTCGCGAAATTACTACCCTTAAGGTATGTGACGTTTTTTTTATGTTAATTAGGTTTGGCTCTAACATGTGTTTACTGTAAAGATTTCCGCTACTATAATTTAATAATATTTTGACTCCATTTTCGATTTTAAATAACGTTCTCAGGAAGTATTCTATCCTTCAATCACTCTCATATTCTCTGAAACCTTGAGGGTTTTGTGTTTGTGAACAATCAGTGTAGCATGCTAAATTCACTCAGTAAGAAGGTGCTTCAATCTTTGTCAAACTCATGCTTTGTTTGTAGACTATGTTAAATTCTTCCAAGTCTCCGCTAAGTATGCAGTAAACAAAATGATGTTCTGATTCATAATATTAGATGCATTAATTTCGTTACTTTACTGATTGTCATCACTTAGATAAGCGGTCAAACACTATAAGTGATATTTGACATCATTTTGTAGGGCAAATGTCTCTTTTAAGTCTACAGTATGTTATCATGTTGCGTAATTTCAAAAGTTATCCTTTTTGAACAGAAAAATAAGGCATCCTTTCTGTTTACTATTTAGTTTTGATTTATTTTTCATAGATAACGTCTATTTAGTACTTGTAATATAGTAATATCTTGTATGCATAATTTGGATCTCTTGAATTATTCCCAGGGTCATAACGGTGGTGTAACTTGTTTGGCTACAACAATTACCAATACTGCTTTTTTGACACGAAAGAAAGCTCCTAAATTAGAAAATCCGCGCAAATCTCATACACAAAAAAATCAAGATGAGGATAGCGATGATGATATGGATGAACTGCGGGGTGGTCTTATTTTATCTACTGGTCAAGATTTCAGTATAAGAATATGGGAGGAAGCTGATGAACTTTTAATTTTAGAGGAGGAAGAGCAAATTGTACGTGAGCAAGAGGAGGAAGATGAATTGGTTCGATCTGAAGCAGTTATCCCTGGAGCAATACCTTCAGAAGCCAGTGAAATTGGTCCTCTAGGCCGACCAACTAGTAATACAAGAGACGCTGTAAGTCTTTCTTAACACAGTATAGTTTCTTGGAATATACTTTGCAGGATCAAATTATATTGAATAAAATTCAGGCGTGTGATGTTATGTTTAAAATCTGAATGCATAGAACAAAAGACTAGTTTTATTGAGTTGTATTGTGTATAAACTGATTTACTTCATGTCACTGGTCGTTTAAAAAGGAAATATTTCCTTAGTCACTAATGTCGAATACTGCAACAGTTATGTTAAACGTTTGTAAATATTGTTAATCTTGGAACTGTATAATAAAGTGCGGTTCCACCTAAGTAGTTCCTAAACTTAAAAAGTTGAAAGTTTTTCGTACCTTATCATTCCTCTCTTGAAATTGTACCAAAATTTTACAAAGATATAACCCAATCGTTGTAGCATAAAACTTTTAGCCAGTAAGCCTTAGTTCCCAACTTAAATTGTATTTTCGAATGCTAGAACAAATAGATGGCATTGCAGATCCGTACACAATGCGTACTTTTGATATCCTAATATCCAGTTGCTAAATCGATTTGTTTATTTGTTTGTTAATTAAATCTATCAGACATGTGATTTAATGAACCTTTCACTCACATTTGTCCTTATTATCATAACACAAGCACACAACATAATAAGGACCATTGAACTGACAACTTTCGTACTTAAACATAAAATTTAAAATTATAATGAACCTTGTAATAAAGAAAAATGACCAAGTCAGACAAGTTAACTATCGAAAACAATGGAAATATACTATGCTATACTACACATCTTAAGTGAACCTTGAGTTTGTGTAGTGATAAGATGCCTTTATAAACACTTTTAGTTACTTCAGACGGAACTAGTACACATCTGAACATAAAGTGTTTTGAAACATACTTTACAGTAGAAAGTTTTATTATAGTGAATATTAAAAATAAGTTTGTCGGATAAGCAAACAATACATTCAGTCCCTTTATAATTACTGACTCGTTTAACCTTAACCAAGTTAGTTCGAAACGGTGGTTTAGCACTTGAAGCATTCAGTCAGTCAGTTACAACATAGAACTTGGTACATGCGTACATCAGTTCAAGTTGCCATGCCTCAATTAGCAGATAGCGATTAAATTGTCGGACCAAATCCCAGAGGAGGGGAGGTAGTAACAGAGTAAGTACTAGTTGAAAGGCATAGAGATCAGAGTTGAGATTTGAGATAAAAAGTGATTCAGTAAAGAGAAAATTATAATAAGCTCAAAAATTAGAATTTGGAGGAAGACAAGGAATGGATGCACCTGCGCCATTGCAATCGATTTTAAGCCATAACACCTAAAGTCTCTAACCATTTGTTACGGTCATCGGGTGGGCCCCAACTAGGTAGTCTGCATCTATTAACATGGCTCAACCCAATTGTCAATGACTTCATGGATTGGTGCCATGTTTTGGTTTGGCCACCCCTAGCTTTCTTCCAGCCTACTCCCACAACAGATAACATTGCTCGTCGAGGTAAACGGTGGTCAGGCATACGTAACACATTTCCTAACCACCTCAGCTGGTGAAGATTTACTATTTCATTAATAGACTTACTGTATTTACCTAGTACTCTATTCCTAACCCACGCATTGTTTACTCGGTGGTCCCAGCAAACACGAGCGATGTTTCGGAGACATCTATTATCAAATACTAGAAACCTACAAATATCCTGTAACCTTTATGGCCATCTTTCGCATCTATAAAGTAAAATGGATCGAACTGTTGCGCAGTAAACGCGTCCTTTCGTCAGTAACCAAATGTCTCACCTACGACACAAGTGACGCGAATTGGCAAAAGCCAATCGGGCCTTAAGTATACGAGCCGAGATTTTATCAGACACCAAACCGTCAGGACTAATGAGGCTCCTGACATAAGTAAAGCGGTTAACACATTCAATAGCTTCGCTCCCTATCACTAAGTTCTGTCCCGAATTAAGCCAGTCCTGAAGCAGCATTTTGCATTTGGATGGAGAGAATCGCATCCCAAACATGCTTACATTCATGTTTAAGGTTGTCAGAAAATTCTGCATTTTGTCAGCATCTTCACTCAGTAGAACTATATCATCGGCATATTCTAAGTCAGTAAGTTTATCTCCTGGAAAGAGGTCAACCCCAGAGAAATCAGACGATGACAATGTTAACTCTAAAAGTATGTTCATGGTAAAATTAAATAAAAATGGAGAAAGCGGACAACCTTGACGAACACCACTAGAAGTGGTCAATTCCGAAGACAATCTGCCATAAGCTCTAACACGACATGTAGTGTTCGAGTAGAGAGCTTGTATAAGGTTAATGTACTTCTCCGGTACGCCTTTCAATGACAGACATTGCCACATAACCTTACGATCAATAGAGTCAAACACCGCCTTAAGGTCAAGGAATACAGCTATTGTTGGGCGTCTGAAAGTGTGCCTATGTTCCAGAACCTGCAGTAGTGTGAATATTTGGTCTATACAACCACGTCCGGGTCTGAAACCACCTTGGTTTTCTCCAGTTTGCTCTTCACGAACTTTAGTTAGACGTCTAAGTATTATTGAAGCTAATATTTTAGACACTATATTCGTTAAACTGATTCCTCGGTAATTATCACACGAGGACTTCTGTCCTTTCTTATAGTTTGGGATGATTAGTGTTCGAGACCAGTCAGATGGGATTACGTCTAGTTCCCAAATTCTAGCCAAGATCTCAGTTAACCTCGCTGCTAAGGCTGGACCACCTTCCTTAAATATCTCAGGGGTTAATCCATCTGGTCCTGCTGCCCTCCCTCGCTTTAAGTTTAGTATAGCTTTTTCAACCTCACTGAGACTTGGGGGACCAATGTTAATTTGCCATTCAGATTGTTTGGGGATGGTGGACAACTGGGATGTGGCCATAGGCCAGTTGAACTATTCCCTAAAGTGTTCTGCCCATTAATCTAATCTTCTGAATTGACAGTGAATAGTGGAACTATCTTTTTCGGAGATAAATTCACTTACAGTCGGGTTTCTGATACCCATTTCCTTGATAAGTCGGAACAGTTGCCTACTGTTACCTATTGTGGCTGCCTTTTCCATCTCTTTAGCTTTCGCTACCCACCACTGCTCACGATCATTGCGTAAGCTTTTAATCAGTTTGTGTTTAAGTTGCCTTCGTTCCTCATCATGTTCAGAACCAGACGGGATGTGTTGCCGAGCATCTATCAGTTCAGTAGATGCAGCTGAAATCCACTGAGTTTTCCTAATTTTTTGGTCTAGTTTATTAGAAGATATTACTGCTCTTTCAACAGCTTTTTGGATATCATTCCAGGCTAGCTCAGGATGAGTACAGTTTACGCCGTTTACTAATTGGTTATTTAGTTGTTCCTGAAATGTATTCTTGACTTTTTCATCATTAAGTTGAACTCTGAGGGGGATCCTTGTCGTGGATTTTTTACGTCCAGTGAGACGCAGACTAATACGAGGTCGTACTAAGGCATGATCTGAGTCTAAACATGTGCTCCAAAACGAAGCGAATGACTGTTCTTAGATCCTGTATATGCGTTTCAGAGATGCAGCAGACATCGATGGAGCGGGCTTCTAGAGTCATCGCTAAGGAAGCCTGTTGTCCAATTCGATATAAGGTTTGAACGTTGAAAGCTCCGATATATTATTTAGTGCGCAGTTTCAGGAGGCCAGGAATAACGTTTCGGGAACTCAAATCATTAGCATTAGAGGCGGGAAGTGATAAAATTATGTTAGAAGTATTAGGCATGGTGATAAGAGAGTTACTGAGAGTTGATGGTGGGATTTGACCTCGAACAACATGATCTTGTGTCCTGTTATAGGTATGGGGGCAATTTTCACTTCCTGGCTGCCCACACCATGGAAGGATATTACTTCTTGAGGTACCTGAAAAAAAAACTGGGTTAGTATTGGTCATAGTGACCTGGGAGCGCAATCGCAGAGCCTAAGGGACAACTGCTTGAGGCCGATCATGCATGGCCTTTCTATGGGGAGTTTTTGAAGTGTTAGCTCCGTTCTTTTTTTTGAAGGCCTTACTGCCGGAGATGGAAATCCGTGGAGTAAGATGAAGTGTGACATTTTTAGGGTCGACCTTTTCTAACCCCTTCTTTCCGTTAAGAAGGCAGCATCGCTGCAGATGCTGGTTATCCGAGGGGAACACCTTATTGCTGTCACACCTCGCTGCAGTCAGCAGTACGACTCCGCCCTCAGAATCATTCAACTTTCAGTCACTAAATTTCAGATTCGAATTCTTCACCTGGTTCGGTTTGAGTGAGCGGGTAGTTTCATTGGCCCTCATATTTATTATAATTCAAAGCAAAATGTTAATTTGTACTTGATAAATTATTTACTTCACTTATGTCGATTTTATTCTCACAAACTTTCCATTCCTAACTTTCAGGCTGATATGTTCATGGAAGCAATGGATATTTATGAAGAAGAGATAGCTAAACGTAAAAATAATGCTAAAAACACTACACCACATCCTCTAATGATTGCCCGTGGAACAGATTGTCCAGAGAAATTCCTGCTTAAAAGCCTTATGGCTTTAAGAGCACCATATTCTCGCTTAGGTGGTGGTGGGGCAGGGTTAGAACATACACTGGGTGCTTTAACTAGTGACCATGTTCGCCGCTTACTTCCTAAATTGGCCGATTGGTTATCTCGCGGTTGGGAATTAGAACTTGTTGGACGCTCAATTCGTCACTTAGTAACTTTACATTTTGGTCTTGTATTATCATGTTCTGAGCTACGGGAAGTAATTCGTCAATCAGCTAACGCTCGTACTGAGCAGTTGGTTCGTGTAAAGGTATATCTTATTTTATATTCAATCTACACATCTGTTTCGTCGTATCGTTAGCCCATTTTACCTAATATTGAATTATTTGTTTATTATCATATAGTTTTTATTATGATCATGTAAATTCTCGTAGCATCTCTTCCTAAGGCGTTGTAACTTATGTCTACTATTTGTAACTGTGATTTTTTGATACTATGTGCCAGAACTATGCGAAAGCAAATGTAAACTACGATAAGCTCCATATGTGGAGATCAAATCCCTGACAATTGATATTCTTATTTTCTCTTTTCATATATCACTTTATTAATAGTAGTATATGGCAGTCGTGTAGTTATTTTTCTTAATCTAGTACACGTTGATTTAGATCCACTGATTTAGCTATCACCATTTTACTATTTGTACGATAGATCGTCAGTAATCGTGACCATTCAGAATACATATGGTCTTCAACTCAGTTTGTATTTAATAATGGTAATTGCAAATAAAAATGTAAGACCATATTCACTCTTTTGACTTAAGGGTTTGCGATTTCTTTTCAAGGAACTATAATTTAGAATTATCACTTGCTTATTTGTTAGTTTGAGAAGTTAATTAGTAACTCGAATTCTCTATATGCCTCAGCACTTCATATACATGACGGCATACAGGAGATAGACATTAACAGTCTATAACTCGGCATAATTTTGTGTCGGTGTAAGTAATCACTTATCTCACTAACAAAAACTAGTGGAACGATGTCTGAGAACTTCATTTGATAATTGTATTCATAGTAAAAAATTAGACATAAAAATAATTAGTCGAGGTAATGCAGTTGTCAAGGTTGTTAGGTGTCTTGATATAATTATTACTTTTAGCTCGACCCTTTAGTGTCTGCGTATTCTGTAAGTTTACTTAGTGATTACTAGCTGGGTCACTCATCATCCGCTTTGTTCAACTATCTTTCATCACATTGAGTAATTGATTGGAGATCTAAATCTAATATTTGTTGGAACATTCCTGTAGAACCCTCATTTTATCAATGTTTTCTTTCCTTAGTTAATTTTTGTTCGCATTACATTATTCTCTAACAATTAGTTTTTAAAAAAGCTATCTTAAGTCTAGCTTACGATCAACTTATTATGACTTGCTTTAAATATTTAACTATTTGAATTTGCTGTTATACCGAAGTGGGATATTTCTGGAAGTATCAAAGGCTAAGTTATTCATCTTTCAGAAATCAGGCGCAGGGTTGAAATCAGGCCTCATATTGATTTATTCGAGACAGCCGTGTAGGATCACTAACGCTTACATTTAGATGGTAAATCAAATCTGTGTACCAAGTTAATAAGTTAATGTTAATTTATTCTTTATTGATTTTATTTAAGCAATTTTGCCATTAAAATGTCGAATCATTTCCACTTTTATTACTTTTCGTATTTAGAATCTTATAGGTATGAATTTAGCTGGTTTAGAATGTTTAGCTAGACAATTTCAAGAGAATCAACAAATTGATCTATTTGATGAATTAATCACAACTCGGGATAAACGAATTAAGAAACACAAAGCAAAACAAGCACGTTTAATACCGTTACTTCCAGATTGATTTTTTTATGTTGTATATGGAGTGCATTTATTATATGCATGTATATAATAGAATTTTATACTCTAATAAAAATCACAATTGTGCTTATATTTACACAATCAGGGTGGAATGTATAACAACCTTCCAAGTTTATGACGAAAACATTTTTCTTAGTTCTATAGTGTTTAATAATACAAATTTCACAGCGTAGGATAAATCATTGTAGTACTACGTTGGAATAAGTAGACAGTGCATTAAAGAATTAGCGACAGTTCCAGCATTCTTAGTAATGTTTTATTATTGAACCACCATTTTTATTCTGTTATTAAGTATCCTAGAAGTTTATTTTTCTTTCAGCTATCACTCTACTCTCTATTACCTCTTAATTATTGTCTGTAATAAAGCAATAATATATAAATGAATATATTGACAATAAGTATACAAAAATTTGTGTACTTGTTTGTTATATTATTTCTTTTAATAGAACCAAATTGTCATTCATATTTATCATTTGAATGTTCGTTTAAGGATGATACACCAATCTTCTAGAGGCATATATTTTCTTCTTATTGTCTGTATGAATCAAACGAGTAATTTATTCACTTGGAGTTACATATAGCTTTTAATTTAGTTAGGACTGTGTTCACTCAATGATTAAGGCGTTTATCTTTTAGCCACTATCACAAGTTTGAACCCTATTCTATTTACTTCAATTTGATCAGTGGAGTAGTACTACTATCTCTCCTAATTGGAGTATAGTTAGTAATTGTAAATTGGTTGAAGCAAGTTAAGAAGCTTTTAAATTCTGTGAATCCTCCTCATTGATCTTAACAAAATTAACATACTCTAAACATATCTCTCTAAGAAGTGCTTTTTTAATTTTTGTCGAATTCCAATCTACTTAGTTTCCGCTGAATCATGTTATGTAGCTGTGAATATTACATCCAAAAGTGGGACAAAAACATTTACATAGTCTAGAGAATGACAATCAATCAAACAAATGACATTAAAGTAGATTCTTATCTAGTTCTTTCTGTGATCGCTTATTCATTATAATTACCTTCAAAATAAACGAGCATTTTACTGATTATTAATGTTCTAGTGAAACATTAAGTTTAGTTGATCGCATTCGTCACAAATTGATGTCAGTTGGGTACCACTGGAAACCAAGGAACACTGGTTAGCCGTTTCGTCCTAGTACAAGACTCTTCGTAAGTGCGCACCCCCAATTCCTCCAGGGAATCGAACCTAGGACTTTCACAGTGGACGCGTAACGCTCTACACCAGTAGGCCGGCATCCGGCGGTAGAATCCTCACTTCAATCAATTTATGATACAGTGCTACCATCAGTCAATGCTATTGGTGATAACTACCTCAGCAGTACGCAACCGGGATCAGTCTGTGACAGATGCAATCAACTAAATACCTATCTCTATAAAACCACCTCAATTGAAACATATTACTTACTTACGCCCGTTACTCCTCACAGAAGAGCATAGGCCGCTCATTAGTATTCTCCATTGAACTCTGTCCTGCGCAATCTTTTCCAGCTGTTTACAGTTGCTACTCATCCTTTTGATATATGTTTCCAATTCACGACTCAATGTGTTCTTTGGCCTTCCTCTTTTCCATTGATTGGCTTGCCTTCTTTGTTCTTGACTGGTCTCTCTGGTTTACTATATTTGCCTGTCAGTGTCTTCGTTGTGTCATATAGCCGTTTCATATTTCCTTCTCTTGCAGCTTTTTCTGCTGTCGTTGCAAGTCCATCGATGTATTTCCGTTTGTCTGCTTTAGTGCGCTTCTTTACTTGCTTATTTGCTTCTGTATATTCAGTTTGTGCCTTGATTGTCTCTGCTCTTGTTCGGCTGTTGTTGATTTCTGTCTTCTTGTTCCTCATTGGAGATCCACTCCTTATAATGGTGCTTCTTGCGGCCCAGAACCTCCTGGCATGTTGAAGTTAGTGCTTTTACGATTCCTTTCCAGTTGTTCTCCATTGCAGTTTCTTCTTTCAGTAGGCTTGGAGCCTGTTGTCAAGAGCTATCTTGAATTCCTTAAGTTTTTCAGTATCCCGAAGAAAGTCTATATTGAACCGTTGTAATGCTGTTACTCCAGTTATCCAATGCTTCTTTAGCTTCAGTTTCATTTTGGCAACCACCAGGTGATGATCTGAAGCTATGTCAGCTCCTCTCCTGGTTCTCACATCTTCCATTGATCTTCTGAATTCTTTTATTGATCCATATATGGTCGATTTGATTCTCTGTAGTATGATCCGATGAAACCCATGTAATCTTGTGTATGCGTTTGTGGGGAAATATTGTACCACGTCTAATTTTGTTGAAAGCGCATAATTTTGTAAGTCTTTCTCCATTCTCATTTCTTTCAGTCCTTATCGTCCCATAATGTCTTCATATCCGGTGTTATTCATTCCAACTTTGGCGTTTAGGTCCCCCATCAAGATCGTTATATTTTTTTCCTGGGCACTTCGCTATAATTGATTGCAGCTTATCACAAAACTGATCTTTGTTCTCGTCGTTGGTAGATGCATAAGATTGGATAATATTCATTGTAATCCCCTACTTCATTGTTTTGGAAGATTCTTTGATGATCCTTGGTCCATGTGGTTCCCATCCTACAAGTGCATTACATGCTTCTTTGGATAGCATCAAAGCAACTCCTTGGGTGTGTGGAGCATTTCCCTCTTCGTGGCCGGATTGTAGTAGCATCTCTCCTGTAGCTAATGTTTTCTGTCTAACTTGAGTCCAATTGGTTTCACTGATTCCGAGCACTGGCATGTTATATCTCTTCATTTCTACAGCTATTTCATTGGTCCTCCCGCTCTCCCATATTGTCCGAACATTCCATGTACCTATAAAATTTTTGCTCTGGTTGTTAAAAGTGGCATGAGCTCCATTACTTCCGAAGAATCTCGGCTTTCACCATGAGGCGCCATTATCATTCCTTCCGCTCCCAGGGCAGAGTTTAAATCGTTTAATTTGTTTAGTATGGTTAGCGTATTTTTAAAAAGCTTGTGTTTTCCGGGATGGGAATGCTAGCCCCATGCCCAACTCTTCTCCTTTACCCGGGCTTGGGACAGACAGTAACCTTAGAAGAGCTATAGGCGGAGTGAAACATATTACTTTTATAAAAATGTTTGTTTATCACTTACTGACAAAATTTTGCTTTGACTGTAATCATCTGTAACACATTGACTTATTGCTTTACTGATAGTCTCATGTAAATTTCTTTGAGTTGTTAGAAATTCTCTTGTAAGGTTTAATTGTTGTTTCAACATATTATCCAATGCAGTTAAACAAGGATTATAAGTTGTTAAAGCTAATGACAAAAAATTGGGAAAATCGTAATAAATTCTGATAAAAATTGTATAAATACTAATAAACAGTTATATTTCTCTTAAGTAAGCGTTATTTATTAAGTCAGATGATAATGTATGAACTTAGTATGATCCTATTATCAGGGTAATTAATTCAGATTGGTTGATGAATATAGTTTCCGTAATCGTAGGCAACACAAAATGAAGTTGGAGGTCAATGAGTAACATTAAGAGCAATTTTCTTCAAAAATATTTTTTTTAATATTTTTAAAGTCAAGTCATTTGCAATAGGTTTGTTGTATGCAGAACGTTCATCTCACTAATTTGATTGATGAGTGGTACACATGAGTGTTTGGCTTTCGTTCAAAGCACTAATGTTTAGCATTTTTATGTTATCCATTATGTGTGTGGGGCTTTGCTAGCTTGTGCATAGCAGGCAGATAATTTTAGACGTTCGAAAAGTAATTTTAACTGGAAATGCATACTCGCCAAATAATTGAATAAAAAAATGACAAAAGGTTCTGGATACGTTTTACGAACATTAAAAACATTCTAATAATGCCTCAGTACAATTGCGTAGTTCTTGGCTTTGAAAAACATACTCTTAAGGTTATTAATGTAAACACCATCAATCGTTGAAAACTACGTGTAAAGTAGGCCGACAAAATTCAATTATAATTAATTTAAAAGCTAATCGTTGTCGTTGCTGATCAAATTCAAGTGAGTTATCAGTGAATTTAAACAAGTAAAACACTTCAATAACTATAGGATTTTCAATGTTGACAATGATAATATACCCTACAATTAGCGTCAACAGAAAATAACGTAATCTACTTCCATTGGTGAATCTTATTAAATTGTCTTACCACTTAATTTTAGTGCAGTTTCTGTAACAGTGAATTAGTACAGCTAATCATAATACGACAGGCGTAGAATTTACAAGTATATTAGATCTACTGGGATTACACTCAGTGTGCTACTATTAACAATCTAGGTAGACAGACATTCCCGAAATATGAGCAGAGTTGAATTTTAATAAAAATGAACTGCACACAAAAAATCGAAATAAACCGTAATTAGTCCAACAACTGATTGTATTAGAATATAGCAACACTGAAGTAATTGCTATGAAACAACATAGCACTATTAATATAACTATAAAAACACTGACGCAGTAATGCAAGATTAGCCTGTCCTGCAAAATAATTTCTCCAAAAGCGTAATTTTTTGTATCAGCCTCCTTCTTCTCACCTTCATTTAATATGGCGTTGGTTATTCGGCATGTTACTGCGCTATTCATCTGAATTCTAGTTCAAGTAAATTGTAATTGCGTTTAAATATCTTGATAATATCCCAGATAATCGAAGTGCCACATGAGGAAACGTTTCTAATACCACCATTGTTTACCTTTAAGACATTATGGTGTCTAAATAAGGATGATGGTATGATAATCACATCATTATTTTAATAAACCTTATAGTGTTACAGTGTCGTCAACACTAATACTTTGAAATATACAGCAGTGATTGTTCATCATATCCTTTAAACTGTTAATAGAAAATTAAGGGTCAGATGATTATCAATAATTTCAACAAGAACTTCTCTATTACACCTGAAAAATATCTTAATAATCATTTGAGAACAATATCATTACTAAACTATAAGAACCGAAAACTCGGTCACATAAGTTCTAGCTTTCAAACTATTGAGTGTTTTCAAATAAGTGTAGATTAATACTCCGTGATCTAGTTCATAACAAAAACTGAATTAAGATGAACCAGAAACAATCAGTAAATAACTGACTAACGCTCCGCACAAATATTTAATAATCGGAATTATTTCCGAAGGCTGAATTATTGAGGCACATGTTTGTATATATTTCAAGTAGGCAATTTGTACAACTGTTAAAGACTGTTAACTCTATTATCAATCAAATTTATATTATAACAAACTTATTACGATGTGTAACTTACTGTTTAGTGTTTTATAACTTGTAAGCGATGACATCATACTTTTAATTTTAAGAGTAGTGTTATTAGTAGAAGCAGGAAATTTTTCATATTTCTGTATTAGGTAACTATGTGGGATATTGCGACATTGAGGAAGATCACCAGACCAAATTGTTTGGACTTCAACATCATTTGTCTCTGGAGTTTTAGCCGATTTATTGGATATCCTGAAAATAAGCATCAAAATGAAATAAACTTCATTTCGAAATATAACTTAATCTATTAAGTGATATTTATTTACAGAGATAAACTAAGAATAAACAGATATCTAATCCTGCTTAGACTTTTAGATCGATATCATTTAGTGGTGGAAAATACTCTTAAGTTATACAGATTCTTCGTGAAACAGCAAGGAATGACAAAATGCATAGTGATTGTCCTCAACGTTTTGTGTATTCAGTTACTGTGCTTAACCTAGTACTTCTAATAATTCATTGTATCCACTTATTAGGCGAGTGATAAATACTACATTATAATTTTTACTGAACATTTCATCTGAAACATCTAGAGTTATACATAACTGTTTACTTCGAACATGTTAGTGTAATGTATACTGATCTATTTCGTGGTCTTCGACTATTGTCTAATACAGATCAATTCGTGAGGTCATATTCAAATTATGATAAGTCTCCTGAGTGTCTCATCCACCACACTGACCATTTTCTGATTTTGTAAACTTTTGCAATCAAAGTGTTTATTTCTTGAGTTTATAAGCTCCATCTTTCATTGAAACTGATTTAGACTGAAAATTCTTCTAGTCGTATGGAATCTCAACATGGATTGTATAACTTTCTTAGACCAATTATTTAGAAGGATAATTTTATAAATATCTAGTATTTTTAACATACAGGTTGTTTACACTTACTTCTTATGTGGAACTATTTCACGTAAATCTTTTTGATTCAAAGCTCCAGGGGAATCGATAGGTGCTAGTTAGTAATATAAAGATAAATTATTCATAACATTATCATGACATTAAAATAGTCAGTTAAATATTATTCGAAGAATATATCATAATCTTAATTCGGTAGTTTTTATAATCACTTTTGATAAATTTATTTAAAAGTATACATCAGTGATTATAATCCAGTGGATTGAATAAAATATTCAAAATAGCTTCTTTGTGACAATACACAAGTTGACAACAAATATAATCTGTACTCTCACGAAGCTATAAAATATCAAAGACAAAGCTTATTACGTGATTGTAAAAAGTTGATGTTTAGGAGAAATGCGTTTTTTATATACATTTTAAATCAATATACGATTATATGAATAATGATTAAATAGTATGACCTATGTGATTCCAAAACAGAAAAGTTATTTAATATAGTTGTATCTGAATGGTTATGGTTTGTGGAGGTTTGTAATTAGTTTAGTTGGTTGCTGGTTCGTCCTAGAATGGGAATCCTCAGCAGTGTAGATGATCGTCGCGCTGTATATCAAAAGTTGATAGAAGTGGGAATTCTGCCATTGGATATCAACCCAGTGGTACAGAAGGTTAGGAGTTCCCTGTCAACCTGAAGCCCCTAGTGCGGCATCTGGGGCGCGCGCTCCTGAGGAGTTCCACACTAGAACGAAACAGGTATTCAGTGCTCCCTGGTTTTCAGTGGTACCCTGCCAACATCAATCTATGACATATTCAATCAACTAAATAACCGATCTCCACAAAAACAACCATCGCAATTAAACATTTTATTGTTATTCAGTCCTCGATTACAAAGTAATCATTTACTTAATATATCTGGATTGTGAATGGCGACGGAATCCGGAATGTATGTTCTGCCCGATTCGAAGCTCATTTCTAATTGATATTTACCTTTTGAACAATATATCAAGGATACATAAAAGTTATTAAAATCAGCCAAATAATGTAGTGAAATGTGTAAATTTTTCGAGACATGGTTCACAAATTTTATGTACTTTAAGAAATATATCGTTTTCTCAAAGTATTAAAGTTTTCACATATGATGCTTAGGAAGTTAACAAGATAGTACCTAAACCATGAAATACCGAAGTTCTAGTTAAATTTATTCAAAGAGGAAAGGTGAGTTTATTTACGTTTTCAATGTTAATTGATTGTGGCGCCTAGTAATTCTCGTCATTTTCTCGTTTATTTTTTGTTGAATGGCGTATATTAAATAGAAATTTTCATCAAAGATTCCATTTCAATCCATAACTTTCAATGCATATTTTTAACTTTCATCTGTCATATCGAGCTTAACAACACTGAAATGTTCATGTCAAACGATCGTAGTAATACATAGCAATTACTTACTAGGGCTGATGGAAACTACCGTACACGACACAACAAATGAACGTCGAGGACAATTTCGGCGAGAAAGAATAGATTTCCTTGATTAGGCTGTGTATGTAATGATGTAAGATAAATTAAATCACATTTTCTCTAGCTCACTTTATTCGCAATAACCCTACCTAATGAAAATTGATGTGTATATTAGGTGAATATCTTCAATTAACTCGTGAATTCTTCTTGCATCATCTAAGATTAAGGTACTTCATGAATACGAATAAGAGATTCACTGTTAATTATTAACAATTACTACAAGGAATCAAGCCTTTTTAATCATGTAAAGTCCCAGTTTTCTCTTTTGTATACCAAACAATCCATCATGAAGTTGTATAAAAATTTTCCTATGTAAGTTAATAAATAAATGCTTAGCACATCAAAATATTTCAAGAATACACAATATTCACATGTTTGGTTTGGATAACATTTTCACTAAATTCTCTTATTTGATGATAACAATGGGATGCCTTTATGAAATGATAATTACTTCATAAGTAATTACGCTTTTTATTCATAAATTGTATGTTCATGATCTTTTCCTATCCTTCAACCGCAGCTACTAGAATACTTTTTGAACAAGTCTGAGAACTTTCGATATTATTAATTATAATCATCATGATTATTTATTTTATATAAATGTTCAAACGGTGGGTTACTTTATCTATTAACTGAACACAATGCAACCTCCAGGCATTAAAGAATATAATACTTGCAAAAGCAACATGTTATATCCATTTGTGAGGAACAAATGAAAGAAGAACATTTACATGCTGTTAGGATTCTCAGTGAAGTTACACCAATTAAAATATAGTGTTTTTATCAAACAAATAATTATAAGCATACCTGCTTGATAAACTTTTTGTTCAACTGTACTGTTGAACCTACTTATGTTTCGCGGTGTTGACGACTGATTTGTTGTGTGTAAATTATGCCCTGTACTATCTTTAGGTGAACTAACCAGATCTTGTTCATTTTCAAAATCATCCGAATATTCATCTGTTTCATCACCATTATTGTCAATATCCAACTGATTTGATATCTTTTTTATTGGAAACTCATTATCAGATAACGTTTTCTTGTAAGAATTGTAAGAATTAGTGTCTTCGCACTGAATAACTTCTTCAATTTCCGTCACTGATTTTTCCTCTATATGAATAAATGGACTTTGTTTATAAGAAATTCGAGTATAAACATCAAGATAGAAAAATGAGAACAAATCTTTCTTGTACTTCTTCTTTATCAAATATGCTACTCATTTATCCATTAGGTTGCAAGATTAAAAACATTAATGTTAGTAGATAGTATTAGGAGGGATATGGAGATTCGAATTTTAATGAAATAATGACTATATTCATGTGATGAAAGCAATCGAAAAAATGATGTCTGGTTAAACTATATTTAAGTGAAATGCACGAAAGTATTGAGATCAAAGTCTTCATAATAAATTTAAAGTATTTAAACACATGAATGGTATTTAGAGCAGATTAATAAGAAGTTGTCCGTTCATACAGAGTACGAAGTTAGTGTATTAACTTTAATGGAAGCGAATTGATTAATTATATTAGTCAAACAATATTTAGATTGTCTGAATCATCTAACTGTTTGAGTACTGAATATCATCATTTTGCAAGCGTTAAATAATTACAACAAGGCATAAAAATATGATGACCAAAAAGTAACTGTCTGATGGTTATAGTCAGCCGAGTAAGAGAGTTCTGTGGCCTCGGATGTTTACTTGAGGACTCAACATTGATAGTACAAAAGCGAAAATTCTTCTACATAATTTGAAGCGCTGAACATTCCTCTACTTGTCGTGATCCTCGATTCTTTATTTATTACAATTTATATAAATATTTATTGTCGCAATGGACCACTCACCATGCCAAGTGACTGAGTAGGAAACTTAAATAGTCAGCCGAATCTGTATGTACACAGTTCATGTACATCTATGCTTTATTAGTATAAACAAGCATATTTAGTTTTGCTAGAAAGAAAAGTGAAAATTTAACCTACCTCAGTAAAATGACATGTTGATATTTTCCTACTTAATCTCTCTTATTGAAGCGACGTCAAATGAAGATAGACTGGAAACTTTTTGGTCTTATAAAGATCATACATGTCTACTCACCATCTTGTCACTACTTTCAATAAATTTGAGGCAAAATAGAGACTTAACTAAAAGTGAAAAGATTTATGTTGTCACACTTCAAAGAAGTACGGAAAAAATAAAAACTGTATACTTAAATAAAAAATTGGGTGTGTAACAAATTGATCAACAAAAGAACTTTCCTCAAATGAAATTTAGAGTCAGCTCACAATTGAATACATCTTTACAACTGATGTAAATTTTGAATCACATTACATGATATCTACAACCAATAATTGCTTGTCTATGAATCAGAAATCTCAGTAAAGAAAAATTCATATACATTAACAGTTAAACAAAGTCCTCATAAAGGATTAGCTTATATTTTTCACTAAACTTGGGAAGCAAATTATTTAAAAAACTGTTTCTTAGACAAATATATTGTGCTATACATTACCCTAAACTAAACTGCTGCTCTTGCTGAATTTAAAGGCTTGAAGTAACTAAATTATACAGTTAGGCATCGATTCACTAATACTCTTGAACTACTCTTAGATGCTTGATTTCAGACGGGTGACGAAACTTATCTTTACCTACATGTATCCTCGAATAGTTATGCAGTTACAATTAGGCTAATAGTATCTTCTGCTTATTCGTAATTGATTAAATGTGTATGAAATATCGGTCAATTGCCTATAAGCATTTTACTTTAATTTCAAATAACATTTTAGTAACAGGATCGCAAGTAATAAGATGAGAAAAACTCACTGTGTAATTTGTCAAACCGACTGACTGAACGATAACTCGCACAGTCTACACTATTTTCATGCATTAATTCATCAACAGATAGTATTATCCGATCATCAGAGGCATTCAGTCTGCTTTCTATTCGCATGTCCTTTACAGAGTTTTCTTCTAGCAAGTAGAAAATTATGTTTAAAGTTTATAAACTGCTTAAGCAGGCACATAATCTAGAAGTTTTAAAAGCACGAATACTAGACTTGTACCATGTAATACATCCGTCTAAGTTATGAAAGGTTAGCAACACCATGGTATTAGCTGACTTGTAATATAGACAAATGTCCATAAATTTTGTTATCGAGCGAGACATTTTCGGTCGGTTGGCGAATGCCGATTAGGTGTGCCTAGTTGACAATCGCCCATCTACCCTATGCCCACTTAGTCCCAAGCCGAAATAAGGAGAACACCAGATAGAATCTCCAACAGAAGTATTTCTGTCCCAATCGCCTAGTGTCGAGGTTCAAGAGAAGCAAGATGATCCACTGGATACGTCTACCAAACTGTCTGTGGAATTACAAGCTTCTTACTGACGTTTGACTTCTCCCTCTAGTTAGCTGGGCTGAAACGCTGCGGAATAGCTTAGCTTCCTGTTGTTGTATTGCTGGTATTACGTTTGTTGTCAGGTATCGAGGTGTCACCTTGATTCGCGAATCCTTAGCAAATTTGTTCCAATCTTCAAATGGAAACTTTCAAATCGATTAGACACAGATACATTTACTTATAATCTTTAAACTCTATTTCCTGTCTTGACCATTCATACTTCAGTTTATGGTACAATCCACCTCTCTTAGTTAATTATCACCTACGTACATTTCTTAGGAAGAATTCCTTTTATTGTAAAAGTTTTCCGGATCCATAAAGCTGTTTGTTTACAATAAGCCGCCTATATGTTCTCGTCTGACAAAGTTATGTGCTATTTTTGATCCATAACACATGTTGTAACTTTATCTGTGTGCTTTTATGTTGGCTATGAACTTTTCCTTTTAATGCGTTTCTAGTAAACTTGTAACTATTTGACCAAACGAGATACAAGGTTTGCAAACTCCCGGAGTCTATTTTGTTACTAGAAATAATAAGGTTAGACAAATTTCGAGAATTTTACGTTTGACACGATCATGCGCTTAAAACTCTTCACCGAATTGTGCAGTCATATTTTGTTCCCTCCATTTATTAAATAAGATGGCTAAACTTGATTTCACAAATTAACTTCGATCTGATAACCACCAAAAACCATGAAGCCCCATATATCTCTTTCGTCATAGTATGGTTTAAAGGTGTTTACTGTAAATCACTGAAGGGCCTGAGCCCGATTCCCAGCAAGACCGTCTATGAGCATCGCTAGAGGTTACTTACCGAGACGAAACAGTTATTTGGTACTCTTTAATTTTCAATGGTTCTAAAACCCAGGTTTATTCGTAATATAAAATTTAACAATCCCCAAAACATTTAATTATAGATAATTAAACTTTGGTATTCGGATACAGGAACATAATAAACCGATCTTAAACTAATAATTGACAAATTAATTTCAAGATAAAGGTTTCGAGAATATATTACAAGTGGTTGTAGGTTATCAAGACACACACATAGAACTAACGAAAAGCACATTCCCCGCCTCAAACGTAGAGGGATATCGTTTCTAAGTTATATATTGTGAAATTAGATAATCACTTGTGAATTTTGTGTCTGCTTAGAGACTTATTCAGTCACCAACACTTCAATTCAAATCAAGAGGTATTACTCTTAACTTTCTGTTTTGTATGGTTAGATTTAGAACCTGCCAACACTAGCTCTGATATAATATCTTGTGCTTGTAGAAATGTATTTAAAAGTTATTTGCATTTTTCCTAGAAGAGTTTGAATGAGTCGATATTTTACTAAACTTTAATAGTCAGCTTTCGCTAAAGTCATTTTATTTCGATTTTGCTATTAAGTAAACATAAATTGCTTTCCAATCTTAATAAAAAATAGCTTTATTATTAGTGATAAATGTTTTACACTTATACATATTAAACTTGCCTGTTTTTACATCAATTAGTAAATCTTTACCACTAAAAGACAAAACTGAAATTGTGTTCACATCAGTTGCATCATTTTCTCGTAATGCTAACAATTCATTTACAAAACTATCATTGACCAAATGGTTAACAACTTCCTTTGACTTTGTTTCATTTGAACTTGTCGACTTTTAATTAAACAAAATATTTAGATTATTTAGTTTGTTTAAATAGCAATTAATATGACAACAATTTTTAAAACGAAGAAGATTAAGTAAATGGAAAATTGCTTAATGCTCGCCATGTGTATTATACTTGGCACCTAGTGATTCTATAACCTAGTTTGTAAATAAATGCTATACATTGTATTATGATATTTATCAATCATCTTATTTTAAGCCCTAATGTTTACTATATTGATGTGTTTTTTTGGCTAGCGGTTGTGCTACATTTTCAAAGAAATCAACTGCGGATAACTCCAGACGTACAAAATGAAATCTTTAATGTAGATTTAACATTATAATACAACTGTCACTCACTAAATTAACAGTACTGGCTAGATATACTGTATACGATACACTTAGTAATCACTGAAAATGTTAAAGACAAGTCCAACCATAGTTTCTCAGTACATGAAAAACAGCACCAATTTTAGAAACCAAACAAAATTTAGATTCATCGCTAACTTTCTTTATACTCTTCTATTTAATCCATTGCAATATTCTGTAAGGTAAATTACAAGTTAGTTGTCATTCTTAGATGACAAAAATACTAAAGTGTTTAGCTTAGAGCAAAATAACACAAATAAAAAAGAAAGGGACTTTACTTTTATGTCATTGACTCACTTTGTCACTAGATATTATTTTTGTTGTATTCTTACTAAAGTTTCGTAGCGTTTTTCTTGCAACAAATGGAATCAATAGATCTTCAGTGTTTTCATTTTCAGTTGTAGTTGGAGATTGTATTCGAACTACTATCACATGAAACGCATTAAAAAGGCTCTGAGTTGTGATACTAAACGAACGTGATAAAAACTGAAGCAGTGCTAAGCTGCTTCCTCGATGATGCAGTGTAGACCATAATAAAACGCAAAAAGTAAAACAAGTGAACCCTATTTATTTTGGTGTTTAGTTCAATAAAAAGACGGTTATTACTAACTGAAAACACTTTGGGATTAACTTAGATTAAGAATTGTGTACCGTATCATACACCCTAGTCTACAGCTGTAAATGGTAAACAGTTTTCATATTACTAACTTTAGTACCATTAGATTAAAGTACAATGATCTAAAATGGCCTTAAAGCAAATGCAGTTTCTTAGTAAGTTACAAGCTAGTTGTATCTTTGCTCAATTTTGATCACTATGTAAACAAACAATCATGTAGCTCATATTTATTTTTATATATATGTAGCTTCCCGTGGTATATCGGTTATGCTATTAGAAATATGCTTCAATCATTACACAATAAACGTACATTAAATCTTGTTTACTTATGGTTTTCAGACCGACGTCAGGTCACTACAAAAATTACAAAAAGCTGGAATTAGTCTTATGTATAATGGCTTAAAACGTTATCATACTCAGTATTATGGTCCTTTTATAAAATATTGAGTGAATCGTAAATAGCGTTCGACAGGGGAAAATTGCAAGTTTAATGGCCAATACTCTAAACGCCATATTATATTTAGTTAATCTTTTTTATGGATTAAAGTGTAAAGTTTACAAATTTTGTAAAAACTTCAGGTTTTCAGTGATTAGACTTCTAGGAAAGATAACAATTCGCGATACAATAGAGACTAACTTTATTAGCTCTAACATTAAGTCACCTTTTTATTTTCTAAAAAATTACTTTCGATTGGTTACACAATGTTGATTCTATGCTCATCTTTAAAACGTGTACACACTTCTTAAATTATAAATCTGTTTACTTTTTTAAATGATTCTTTTAATACTTCTAGAAAAGGTACCATGAAACTGATAAATGCAATTACTTACCGACATTTTCATACAATCGCTGTTCTGGATTTTTTAAAAATCGTCTTCCACCTTCAGAACTTTCACTTGATATTTCATCAAACAAGTGTTTGGATGTTTGATGATTCAGTCGAGTTGTTATCTGATTCGTATTTTTAGCCTTTGATAAACTACTTTTTTAAAACACAACAAGTGGACAACATTTCATTAATTAGAGTGTAGTCTTTGAAAAAAAATAATAGTATTGGACACATGATACCAGAGCTCTGGTTGAAGGTTAACATGCCTTCACTTATGTTCAGGGTCCTATAATTTTTGGGTACGCTAGTCCGTTGATTACTATTTGAATTTTTAATAATCACTGTATCAAGTGATAAGATGCTAGTATTCATTACAGTTACAAATTTATTAAGTTTGAAAATTGGGGCCACTAAATTAAGACAGTAGATGAAAATCGTCAGTAGAATATTGAGCGTGATGCTAAATAAATAAGCGTATACTTACCGATAAAAGCCTTAACTTATTAAAAGAGACGGTTAACTGTTTTCCAGCTTTGAATAGTCCTCTACCTAACACTAATGTGTAATACGATTTAACTTGGAGGTATATAAACCAGAAAAACGTTATTTATTTTAACCTTTTAAGGTTAATTTTAAGACGCTTCTATTACAATGAATCCAAAGTTGATTTGAGAAATTTACTGAACTTTGAAATTAGGGGAGTTGAAGAAAAATAAGGTTTTCAAAAAATCTACTGCATGATTTTATATAACCAATGTTAACTGGGATACTCTTACTTAAATACTATGAATCCAATTAATTAACAAACAAATAAAAACGACACACAACTTTTAGCTAAAACACACTGTCGTGTTTTTTCTTACATTTTACCAGAAGCTTTTCCTTGCCTTATTTTATTCATTTTTATAATCGGAACATTTGTTTAACAGACTTCGTTTTAAATAGACTTCATCATTTAAATAAGTTTCTAAAAACAATAGACAACATATTTAAAGCGTTAAAGTGAATATAAAAGTTAGGTTATGACTATATGCTGTCAAATAAAGCTACATTTATAACCAAGCGACACCATTCAGTCATTTTGTCCTTTGTAGCAGCCATCGATAACCTTAGATATAGCATTTTACTGACTGTATATTCTCAACTTGATACGCACGATACAATGTGATTAAACAGCGGAACTTTACCAACTACCCACTAAAATAAATTATCTCGCATCAACCAGTCTTTAGCTCATAAAATTAAACGTTGGTTCTAGTCGACAGTTAAGTAACACAAGTGTAGTGCATTTATTGAGACAAACATATAGCGGGCTTAGTAGAAACTACAAACAGACGCCTTACTAATTCGATTTCACCAGTAGTACAACATAGACGTAGTTGCTCAGTAATGTAGACCTCCATTCAACGCAAAACGCAATTACTAGTTTCAGGCTTAATGACTAACGCGGTATAATCAAGTCAATGAATCTGAATAAGCAATTCACACATTCGAACAGACTTTAATAAATATGTACACGATCTTCAAGAAAATGGAAGAATAATAGTATCATGTAATAAAACTCTTACTCAGATTTAATTATATGTATGAACCTTATGACTACCAGGGAGCCTGTAAGTAATTTCAAACGTAAGACTGAGTTATACTTTCTTCTCAAATGGGATCCCGATTGACTTCGAAATCAGTTGGAAACTCTTAAACATTTATATAGTCATATATGTGTAAATGTATTAAAATGTATTGTAAATATAGTTGTTAAACATATTAAGCTTATTTAAACTAGTTAAACAGTCATAATTAAGATTGCGTGTAACGGTACAAGTTGCGGATATAATAATTACACCGATCTAAACACGAACGAAGTCTTTTGATCAGTTTTAATTAAAAAAACTCGAACTACCTATTGTTTCTAAATTGCTAAGTTTTACAATCGGAGGAGAACTCCTACGCACACATGTGTTGAGCAGATAAAATATGTAGAATAAAAAAATAGCTGTGTAATTGTAAAACTAAATACCGAAATAAATACGACGACATGTAAACAATGAAAGTAAGTAACAACAAATAGAAATTACACAGATATATGACATTCTATCGAAACAAACGAAGTTAAAATATCGCTATTCGGGACTCATTTGTTGATCTCTATTTGAAGTATTATAACAAAGAAAAAGGTGGTCATAGAATTAAATCATAAAGATATATTTAGTTTGCTAACGCTTTGGAAACTTAAATACATGGCAGCATGTGACTGCTTTTCAACTTGTCATAATAAACTAAGGTCGTTACTCTATTCAGTGCAACGAAGTAGAGGAATAAAGATATTAATAAGTCATGTTCTGGATACCACCAGGATGTAGATTGCTAAGCTTTGTCTTAATAAAAACGTCCCTATCTCTATCCTGAAATAGTTGATGACCATACACGACTTTATGGTACGTGGTGGGTTTGGAAAATAATGTATGCACAACAAGTCATGGTGTAAAAACTACATCTGATCCTTGGCATCATAGACTACATAATATACATCTTGGCGTTGGTATATCTGCTCATGATGTTATCAAAATTATGTACCGCAGCATACAAACTTTCAGTTTTTTAGATAGCTGATTTCATTGCTGACGTCATTTTCAACACATTCCTGTAAACACCACAGTCACTGAAGTTTTCATTGTGAACATAGGCGAATACCCTCAGATGCTAGTGCGATGACTTTTAATTGCGTAATTATTATATCAATAACTAAACTGGAAGTCGTGATAATCTCAACGGTATCAGAATAATCTTAAAAGTTATCACATGCTGCACAACATACTGCATCCACAAATACATTCGCAATTTCTACACAACACATAATTTTTTAAGTGTCTCTTAAGCATTTGAGTGTCGTCTACAGCAAGCTAGAACAAACAGCGATTTTAAAGGCCATGTCAAGTCGTTGGATTACTACGTATCTATGTACCTGAATAGAAACAGATAAGCTGAATTGTCTCTAGTGGACTTCGTCCACTAAGACTACCGAAAAAGGTACTGTCTATATGCCGAATAATAAAATTTTTTCACTAGAGCGTCCTAGCTGGATTATGTTACAATACTTGTAATTAACATCATCATATTCCATCACTTGGAACGTGTGACAACAGTGACCGCATCTAAATGAACTGAAAATCTTCTAATCATAATAAACTAACGCATTGATCGTTTAAGTGTTTGAACGTGGACTAAGAAAAAAACAAACTGCTTGCACATTGAACCCACCATGAACATTAGAATGGACAAGCTTAATGTCACGGTTAAAGTTGGTCAACAGATCATTTTTAGCCGGAATTCCAGTGAGTGATAGTGTTAAATTTTGGTCAAAGCGGTCTAGTAATCGTATACGAATGACTGAAGGCTATTCAGTGGAAGGCTGCAGACTAGCATTAAAGAGTCAAGATGGTCTACAAACAAGCTGTTAAAATTAAAACGTTCACAGTTTCTATATGTATTTCCAAAATGCCTTTTACTAACGCTGAAATCTGTGCCTTTACAAGGAAATGTGTAAATCGGTTCGTAATAATAGTAATCGCGTATCCCAAGTGAATATTCTCGTATGTTAACTCCAAAATTAAATTGCACAAATTGACCTCAGCTGTGATTCCTGAAAGTTACACATATCTGATGATTCAGCTAGACCACGACAAAATGGATGCCATGGACATTTAAATCGGGCGTCAGTGGACACAATACACATGGACTTCAACATAATTTTGATAAGTCCTTCACAATAGGCTCCTGCTAAAGGTATACATTTTAAGAATTACTAAATACCGACTTGATAGTATGAGGGGTTTTCTATTTAGTCTCTAACAGGTCATACATGTTGATTCTTAAGGCATTTTTTGAAAACGGACACAAAGTAGTGTACCTAACCGGTTCGTACGAGATTCCTCATTGTTCCATTTATATATCAGTGACCGTCCATGGATTATCAAATGTCTAATATTGTTATACGCAGAGGAGTAACTAGTGCAAATACTGTGACGGGACTCCAAATAATTGTAGAAGCACTGGTAATTTGATTTAAGTTTTAGCTAATGTACAGCAGCACAGTTAATTGTTCCACCACGGACGGCGGTCAGGAAAAAACCAACTACTACATTTAAAAATTCAGCCTGCCATCATTGACAACTCACGGTGATCTGTGGGATCATATTAAGTCATTACATTACGACTATGGTCCTCTATTGATTCGCTGCTACCAGTGTGTCCAGAATAGTGTAAGTTTTAAGAACGAACTTATATCAACATGCGATGACTATGATCTCCACTCCCTTAGTTTTGCCTTAAGTAGAATGCTGTGTGCAGGTCGCAAGCCTTAATTCAAATAACCACACTGGTCTCATGGATGGAGAACAAAAAAAATCCACCCCATCAGTTTCAAAGTTCCACTGCCGATAATGCAGAGGTCGAATAGCAATAATCGGATTAGGAAAACCCCAGCCTCAGCGGCATCGTTTAGGTGGTTATCATATGTATCAAAAGTTGTGGATGAAGACATATCTGATTTGCCCCCTCGTTTGATGTTGTGAATTATTAGCTTCTCTGAATTACAGCTCTTCTAAAGATCTTCATTTTACATCTATCCTCTAGTATCACTAAAATGTTACATTTTCTACTGAACATGATCAGTTACGGAAGTATGTTTGGGTAATAAAATATATTGCTTTTGAAACGTCATGAATATATATTCTGTTAATATAATAACAACAACTTGTTCATTAATTATTGTGATTGTTGTTAGTATTTGATTTTGCCCGTTTTCAGGATATGAGATGTTAAATAAACGACACCACAATTTCAACAGTTTTGTTTTTTTAAAGAAAGAATGAACACAAATGCTGCATTTCTTAAGGACAACAAATTCACCATTATCAACGCAACATTACCTTTAGACGCCAAGGACGAGCTAAGTGCACACAGTGTTATAGTTTGAAATATCACAATTATGGTCATCACATTCCAGCCCATTTTTGTAACAAACTAGTTTGCGTCGTTATTTTTTGCTTTGACCAAAACACTAACATTTCTGTATAAGCGACATAGTCACGAAGATCTTAGCAACCGAAAATAATAAATGTATATAAATTGTACGGGCGAACAGATATGGCAGAAAATGTCTCTCAAAACTAAATCTTGCTCATTTTTTCAGTTGAGACAGTCCTAACTAAAGAAAGTGTGTTAAGGTCTATATACCTTTGAACGAGTAGTTGTATAAACGTTAACCACCTTTACCGACCACTTCGGTTTTTGATGACATGATAATGATGAAGACATGTCATGGGGAGCAAATTCTCCACGGGTCAGATAGCATGAACGTTGCTATTCCATCAATGCTGAGCTCTCCATCAAATATACCTTTCTCTCCACTCATCACTACTTTCTTATTTGATCTTGATTGTACAGACAATAGAGTGCAACAAAAATCAATACATTTGGGAAAGTTAAAGTATTTCACGTAGTAAAAACCTAATAAACTAACTCATTAAATTTCCTCCTCACCTTCTTAAAAACATAAAATCTGTTATCCATGCACTACATTCACACGTGGTGTTTATTAATCCATTAATGTTCCTTGTAAATTAGAAGCTGTAAAACTGTGACTGAAAACGAAACTACTACCAAGAACATTTTTCTGGCAAGATTTTTTCGCACAATAAAGTTCGTCGAATTTTTAAGTATAGATGTTATTTGGATTGTAAGTAATATATGTCATATAGGTCGAAGTTTGCAAGAACGAGCTTTTAAGAACCTAGATACTTCGATTCAAATCCAAAATAGTCGCTACATGTTTAGCCTTTTAAGGCCATGTAAACGTCATACGGCGGTAATTCCAACTCTCATAAGATAATTTCAGAATTTTGACGCACAAATTAGTTTAAGCCTTCTGAATGATTTTAGGACGTCATCTTTTTCTTAGTAGCGGAAGTGTAGAAAAAGGTCGGTGTAGATTATTTGTCTTAGTTACCTAGGGGCTGTTTCCGTATAACCATGCTGTTAAGTCTAACGAGTCGCTGCTCACTTAACAGTTTTGAATTGTAGTAAACACATTTCTGGTGGTTTTATAGACTGTTTTTGACGGTTATCTATCTTTTCAGAGAGGAGGTAGCTGTTTAAAAAGTTGTATTTATAAGCGCTTGTTTGCTAAATATTGAGCATCAATACTACGTCACCATTGCTTGTCGTTTATGTGTCTGAAAGCTCCTCATATTGATCAAAGGGTCGTGAAATTTCAGATAACACTTGCGCGACAGTATGCAGCGGTTTTTATGTCTATCAGTAAAGACCCACATCATTTTGCTTAGACAACGATTTTAACATTATTCGTCACGTATGTTTTTGTATCTCATTGTCTATATATTTTTATAATCAACATTTACCTAGACTTCTTCAGTATTAGTCACTTTCTAGTGTTCGATGACATTCTCGAATTGTATTCTTTTTGTTTCTTCGTTTCCTTGTAATATCAACTTATAACAACTTTTGGTAGTTTACGAAGTTCGTGTACATGCCAATAAAAATATCACTAACTTATAAACAGTACTGTAAACCACTCAGCTAAATATTGCTCAACCAGGAGACTTTCATTTGACACGTATCAATGGGGAGGTCATCTATCTACTGCAGCGAATTCTTAATATAGGTATTAACTTAGATAGCATTCTGTTACAAGGACCTTTATCGAAAAATATGTCGTCGTTAGTTTATGCTATTAATTGTCTTGATCTTTCAAGGCCTGGCTTTAATCGTTTTTTAGCGTTGATATGACGCCATGCCTTCACATTACTGAACTACAGCTCTCCTCATCATCCACCAGTTGGTAAACTAAAATAGGAGTGTATGGCATTCTGTGGCGTCTTCTAGTAATTGTTTTATACACCTTCCTAAACTTTCTGAGATACAGAAATCTTCGATTCTTCAGTAATAAGAGTTGATTTTGATCGTGCTCAATAACTGAAACTCCTATATTGTTTTTTGTTTACGGAGAAATTTACGAATTTGAATTTCTTGATATCGTCCATGATACGTACTCTTTTGTAACTTGTGTGCATAAATTCCTTAACATCTTAAGCCATTTTCCTAAGGGTTCCCGGTTTGATCACCCAGTCTGCTGAGGATACCGCTTACTCTATTGTCCGTATATTTAATTGACATATGTCTTAGTCCCCCGACATTAAAAGTGCTGACAGTAACATAGACTCATATGCTTGATCAAAGGAATTCCAAACCATTTTATTTTGTGTATAAAACCAAAGTTCCAGAGAGAATTTAGTAACAAAAGTGCTTCTATTTAACTAGTATTAGTTAAAGCCTTGGGCACATTTAATAAACCACTTATTTTGGTGGTCTTAGAATAAACAAAAATTAATAACCATTCAGTGTATGTTACGAATTATCTATGGTTTATTTGTCTTACCTGTAACGAGGTTTATAATTTGACTTGCTAACTTACTTTCGTTGTGATAGCATTTTTAAAACTTCCATGTATCTGATAGGTGATAAGCGTCTTGTGAATTTGCGTGTATGAGTACTGATCATCTAATTTTTGATTTTTAGTAACCTCTTCAAGGTTTGCTTACTTTAACTGATGGAAGAAGACTTACAGCGTAAAGCCATCAAACAACGTTTAAAGCAGTTTTATGGAAGCGATACTAACAGCTCTTTGACTGATCGGGATGATCCGTTAAATATTGACAGCCCATCCTTTGATGCACATTTGTATCTGGATAAAAGTCTTAAGACTAAAGACCTTTCCGATCTAATATCAGAAGAAAAGGTTTTAACTGAGCAAATTCGTAGTCTGGATTCTGATATGCAGACATTAGTATATGACAACTACAGCAAATTCATTAACGCGACAGACACTATTCGAATGGTAGGTTTTACTTTTTCTCAAAAATAAACTTCTTCTAGATGAAATCTAATTTTAGTTACGTTGAAGCGGAGATGAATTTATTACTTCAGAATATTGGCTCTATTGTTTCAGTTTCTGGTACCATCAATGAAAGTTTAGCGGATAAAAGGAAGAAACTGAGTACACTGACAACAACTCAGTTGACTTTAAACAAGGTAAGCTCAAGCATATGAGTAACACTAACTACAGTTGTGTTTTTAGCTAAATTATTTGGTCGAATTACCGCTTAGCTTAAGGAAATATATGAATAAGTGTGATTGGGATCAAACTGTGCTTGATCTTAACAAAGCAAAATATATTCTAAAGAGTTATCACAATACTCCATCTTTTAGAAGCATTCGAGAAGACTGTGCTGAAATAATATCGGAAATTTGCTCAAGACTGTGGCGTCAATTTGAGGAGTCTGTAAGTCTATATTGCAACTTTCTAACTACTCTTTAGAGCGATGTGACTGAATGTTCCAACCACCTAAAAATCCTTCAGCAGCTTGGTTTCTCCAGTCAAAAGTTGTCTAGAGCCATATTGCGTCTGTGAGTAACATTTGTTGTATTATTGTTTACTAAATTTACTTGTTAAATTTTTGTTTATAACATTATGTTGTACAATTAAATATTCAGGGATTACTTAATTAAACAAGCTACAAACTTGTATCAATCTTAGTACGTAGAGACAAACCATATAAATAGCTCCCTGGAGTAAAAATAACGCATAATTTGAGCTATTAGTTAATCATGTACGTGTAGATTATTTACTTTCTTAACCATAATCCTCATTTATGAATTTGCTGTCGAAGGAAGCAACAGACGTTTAAGTAAATGATTTTCACTTAATTGAAGCTTCTTTTAAACCCAGTTATGTTCTTTTCGAAACTCTGTGATATCCTAGCATTTATCGAAATTACCTTAAAATTGTATATCACTTCTTATGAGACTTTCCTGATTGTTGTATTTTAAGACAGATTGGTATTAACACTCAACATATTTATTTTTAGAGCTAAGCGTCAAATTTCTCAACGTTTATCTTATATTAAAACTTTGGTTTGTGAAGTGGACAAGCCAGATATTAACAGAGATGAAGCTTTGGATTCTTCAGTGAATTTTGGTAATGATTTTGTCCACGAGCCGCCACCTGGAGAAAGGGTAAGGTGTTATGTAGTTTATAACCCGTATCATTTCAAATGTTTTTAAAATTTAGTATGGCTTCTATTTGTTAGATTATAATTGAAGTAATAACTCCTAAACACAGATAATAGAGTTTTAAAATGAAAATTTGTCACTATCATCTTTGTCGTTACACTGTTGATTGCACTTAAACAACCGTGGAATTCAAAGCAACAGTCAGTATCTCCATAATTTGCGTCCGCTTGTAAATTGTAGGCATTTCTGTAGTTGCATTTATTGAGTTCTTTTCGCCAATGTAAGAGCAAAGTATATAATGTTTTTGTCGTTTTTTGTTTCTTTGTCTGTATGCAAGCTAGTTGATTTAGTTCCTAAAGAATTCTGGTAAATGTAAGCAGACTTGAAAATTATGTAATAAATTGTCTATCGACATCAGATTGCACACGGTTATATTGTTTAACTTAAGGCAGTTGATGACTGATGATATCTCTTTACTGATTTAAACAGGTCACTCAACGTGCTCACTGTGTGAAATATGTATGGTATTCAGTTTCTTATCAAATCACTAGAATGCTATTAAGGTTTTATGTAACATGCGATTCTCCCCATCCAAATGTAAAATGTTACTTCAGGACTGGCTTGATTCGGCACCAAAGTTAGTGATAGGGGGTGAAACTATTGATTGCGTTAACTGTTTTACTTATCTAGGGAGCCTCATCAGTCCTAACGGTCTAGTGTCCAAAGAAATCTCGGCCCGTATACATAAGGCCCGATCGGCTTTTGCCAACCTGCGTCACTTGTGGCGTAGGCGAGACATTCGTTTAATGACAAAAGGACGCGTTTACTGTGCAGCAGTCAGATCCGTTTTTACTTTATGGATGTGAAACATGGCCTTTAAGGATAGAGTATATCCGTAGGCTCCTAGTATTCGATCATAGATGTCTCCGAAACATTGCTCGTGTTTGCTGAGACAACCGAGTAAGTAATGCATGGGTTAGGAATAGAGTACTAGATAAATACGGTAAGCCTATTGATGAAGTAGTGAATCTTCACCGTCTGAGGTGGTTAGGACATGTGTTGCGTATGCCTGACCACCGTTTACCTCGACGAGCAATGTTGTCTGGTGTGGGAGTAGGCTGGAAGAAAGCTAGGGGTGGCCAAACGAAAACATGGCACCAATCCATGAAGTCATTGACAATTGGGCTGAGCCATGTTAATAGATGTAGACTACCTGGTTGGGGCCCACACGATGATCATAACAAATGGTTAGAGACTTTAGGTGTTATGGCTCAAAATCGTTTGCAGTGGCGCAGGTGCATCTACTCCTTGTCTTCCTCCAAATTCTAATTTTTGAGCTTATTATAATTTTCTCTTTACTGAATCACTTTTTATCTCAAATCTCATCTCTGATCTCTATTCCTTTCTATTAGTACTTACTCTATTACTACCTCCCCTACTGTGGGATTCGGCCCGACAATTTAATCGCTATCTGCTAATTGAGGCATGGCAACTTGAACTGATGTACGCATGTACAAAGTTCTACGTTGTAACTGACTGACTGACTGTAACATTTTACCTTTAATAGCTAAAGGTAGCTAAAAATCGTATTACATGGAAGCGGAATTGTCTAACACACAATTGTGTAGCCTTTACATTAACTGTGACTGGTTGATTTACGTTTTACATTATCCATTAACTTTAATCATTTGTTTTCGATCGTATGCGTTCCATTAGAAAGCTATGAACTCATTTATGTGATTATAACTTTTGTTGTATTAAATAAACTAATTTGACCACTTCATTTTCATTAATAAAAAGAATTGCTCAGTATTTACAGCGTTATTATATGAATATGTATGCCTAACTTGTTATAAACTTTTGTTTACTCAGGATATATTATATTTTGCCAATCTCATCACGGATTCTGTTCTTATTAAGCTCTCTGGATTTATTAGACTACTCGCTGATTTTTACTTTACGAAGTCAGATGAAAGTGAACCTATGGATACAATTTTGTAAGTATGGTTTTTAAGTTTAATATAATGGCTTGATGACTTTAATTATTGTTTACTATAGCGATATAGATCAAGAGTTGGCAATCTAAGTGCTGTTTTTAATTTAGGTGTATACCTAATCCTACTGATCAGGGGGTACATCACCATCATCATTAACTTAAAACCGGTCACATATGCCCATAGGTTCAAGTTCCCATACCACATTAACACTACGAGATAACAGAGGTAACATAATAACAGAATACAAGAGGGGAGAGTAAAGTAAAGGTGTCCAGAAAATAATAATAGAATTCGAAATCTAGATGAAGTGGGCACAAATAACCATCAAATTTTCAAATGATGCGAACCATTTTGTCAACTGAATTTAATCAATATTATGAACTAAACAACTCAGTACCGACCACGAATTAGTACTCGATTAGTGTTATTGAAACTGTTAACACGCAACAATCGATTAATAGTTAATCACGTTGTCTGCATTACTGTGATAACAAATCGGATCAGTTGCATTTTTTATTGATCATTATATATCACCGATTTGCATCATAACTTATAATTGTTGGGATTGATTTCAACTTCGAAATTGTTTCTTGTTGATTTCGTAGGGATATTATTTCCGGTAAGACAGAAAATAGTTCTTCAGAAACCGATAGTGGTTGTTTCGATGAATATTTGTCAAATGTTGTTGAAGAATTGATGCATGAATTTTTTATCTTGGTTCGAAATCGTTTTGAATTGGAGGTAAGTTATATTACTTCTAGTAGGGATGATCTACATACGAAGCACAAAGTTCACAAATGTCTTATGAACATTGATTTATAGATTACAGTTTATTATATTCCATATTTTCTGAGGATTTTCATTTTCTAATCATAGGTGCATTTTATTTTCATCATTCATGGATCTTAATGTGGTCATATGATCGCATTGCATTTTACCCTTACTAGGCAAAAGTGATAGAATTTTCAGTGCTTTAGTGGAATTCTGTACACAGATTTATAAAATACGGAAAAGATCATTAGTTAAACCTTTTATTGTTTCCTTTAGGACTCTTTTCTCCAGCTCGTATCATGTGACGACCTCAAATGGCATGATGTATTTCAGAATTGCTTAGTTTGAAATAATAATCTCAACAGCTCTCAGTAAGCAATCATTTAGCTACTTAGGATTATTTAAACAGAGCAGAACCTATAACAAAGATAAGCTACCGAGTAAGTTAAAGATTAAAATGAAATTCTATATTAAGTACGTATAGATAAAACTTCGCATTGAATTAGAATGATGTATATTAGTTTTATTTATGAGGAAGTAGTTATAAGTTACGACTGTTATTCTGTGGGTCAGTAATTCACATTTTTCGATTGTATTTGTTAGGACTTCTGTGGGAATATTATATTGTTCAGGTGCTTAGATAGAAGTAGTCAGTTTTCTTTCGCAATCACCTCAAGGTTTAATCCACAGAAATTTCATGAGAGTTGCTAGTGTCCAAAGTAGGTCTGCATATGCATTTCTGGTTCCTAAATAAAGCTTTCTAAGTTTTCTCGAAGGCTTTCTTATCGAAATACCATATACAAGTACTAAACGTTTTTCGTTTATTCTTACTTTTGCAGAAATTCCGCCACACTAAAGTAGTAAATAGGACTTCTCTAGAAGGGGCAGTTGACGTGCATTTTGAGCGGAATACCGGATTGTCTCCACTCACTAGAACATTTATAAGCAGCATATCTCCTGTCACAGCATAGCTATTTTGGCTGATTGAAAATGATGCTTATTATTTCGCGAAGTGTCACATCACAGTGCTATGTTTATTGACGTATAATTGTTGCTTAAGATTTTCCTTATCTTTTGATTTGTAGAGCACGAATACCGATATCAATTTGTTGATAAGAGCTTTAGATCGTATCTACTGTCGAGTACAAACCTTTAATCGGTCACTGTTAGCTTCAGTTACTTCGATAGACATCGAAGGGGAAGTAGATGATTTAAATCCTCAGTCACTATCTATTGTTAGTCATCTCTCTCTTCTCACTAATCGGTTTTCAAATTCTGCACTAGAAATAATCAGTCAGGTCGCTCGAGTGCAAACTACTTATTACTTTGATATATTATGTCAAAATGCAGTTGAGTCATTTACAGATCTCCGACATAAACTAGCTAGCCACGGATTACAAACGTTAGCATCCAATTCAACTAGTGAAGAAGTTAATAAGATGTAAGTCAACTTATTGTTAATGAGGCAAGTTTTTTCATCATATTTACTTTAACTTTATAATATGTCTGGAATCATGGTTTTGACAAGTCCTATGGAAATTGTATATCATGGTTTTTATTTATCGTGTTCCGATCAATAATAACTATCTTTGAAGTTTCTACACATATCAAATTGATCTGATCACAAGCCTATAAAGTAGGTCAAATATTCAAGATAACCATTAAGTTTTAGGTATGGAGCTGGGAATGCTGGTCTGATGCAACTTGTATGTAACCACTTTCTAAAAGCTAATCGTTACATTTTGTGACAATACATGCGGACGATTTGAAATGCCTAACATCATTGGCTATGCATGGAGGTTTTAGTGTCGACTGGTTGAATCCAAGTCATTTGTTCAACATTAGTTGAAGACATAAAAAGCTAATTCCATTGCAGGATGCTTCTCAAACAAATGGCTTAGTTTTCCAATATTTTAATTTCTATCTACATGCTTCAATAAGTAAGTTACAGTATAATTGGATATCCGTTAACATGAAGGTTAAAGGAATTATGTACACGTTCAAGTAATCCTGTCAAAATAAAAATGATTTCTACTTTAAATGCTTGAGGGTTCAAGACTTACTCCTGTTAATTTTTCTCCTATGTTTGGAGTTTACTAACGCTCGCACCCTTATAGAAGAAGTAGCATACTTTCATCTTCACATCGCTAATATTTAGTAAGTAACTGTATTTCAGACTACGCCACTCATGAAACATCTCTTGAATCATATCGTTCACCTTCTATATCTAAAGTGGGCACGTTAAGCGAGCTCATTTAAAGGCTTTAGTCTTTCAAAATGTAACTGGCGTATTTTATTATCATCTATGTGAACGTTTTATATGTGTTTTTTAATCTGTAGGACCTTATTTCCAGAAGATTTTAATTTTTCAACTGCGTTATTCCGAGAGTTTATAGTTATTTCATTAATTGATTGCGCTAGCTACAAAGGATTAAAACGCTTTAGCTTATCATGTTACTTATCTTTAACATGTCAACTATTGAACTACTTCCTAGTTTTGCATATTACGGAAGCGCTTGTTTGTTCTTCGTAATTTAGCAAAATTTAATTCAGTAACTGTACTTTTTATCAGCTCTTCGTACTGGTGATTGTCGGTTTTAACCGGACGTTCAACATCTGTTTCATTTATGTCGTTGTTCAAACAACTGCCAGTAATCGTAAAAGAGTGTCTGTGAAAACATGTTGACGAAAATCTACCTCTCTATAAGAAACTCATCCTCTCACCATCTCTGGCTAAAATAATATAATCTTGAAAACATAACTTGATGTTTAACTAACATTATTTTTTGGTACAGCAAAAGCATAAGTCATAAATATTAGGGAGATACACAATCATTTGTTTGATGAATACGAAATAGAACGAACACAAGGTTTAAGTTACTCCTATTTTTTTCTTTTACAGAAATAAGGGAGAAAATGACATTCGGCAACTTTCTTCACTTCTAGATTCTCTCAGTTCTTCCCTTGTTTCACAGTTGCGCAATGTATTAAGTGCAGAGGAAGTATGCATCTTTTTGTGTTTTGGGACTGTGTTAAATTGTATCGTGTTATTGAAATTTTAGTTACTTCTTAAATTTAGTGGTATCACTTACTGTTTCTTCCAACCACCACATATCTAGCTGATTCAACTTTTCCCCTGTTCTGCCATTTATTTTAGCTAAGGTACTGAGTCTTTAATTATTTACATACCCGTGTCTCTGCATTTTATCCAACAGTCGTTCACTATTTTTACACAATATCTTTAAATGAATCGCTGATTATTATGGCTTTAAGGCCTCAGAAGAATCTATCAGTAGCCCATTTCTGAGATTTCTTAATAGTTAGTGTGATGTCTTCGTTGACACTGCCTTTATATAATCTAATGTTTTGTGCTTAATAAACTCAAGACCATTCAAATTCACTTCCTAAACATCACAGATGTCATTTCGCATCAAACTAAACAAACATTACTTATGTTAAAGAAGCATACACAAGTTCTAAGTCTATCGTGATTTTCAGAATGTTCAACTTCAGTTATTTCTTTGTTTTGAATCACACTTTTACTCTTGTCATCATTGTTACCGTTTGTCTACTAAATTTCGAATCGACACATTGGCCAACGATTTCTAGTGATTTTGAGAATTAACTAGTGTTTTACTTCCTAATGTATTGCCTTGCTATAATTTCAACTAAGGCATCGTTCCTAGTCTTAATGCTATTTTCCGGCTCTACTGCGTTCTCTGAGCTGGATGGTCTAATTGTGGAGCTTTCATCGTTATTTTGGATGACTTCATCTGCAAAACGTCCTCATGGAAATAATCTATGGGATTTTCTCTACGATTGAATAGTAGCTTGTTCTATCGTATTTGAACTAGGTTGGCTGTTGCTTACACTTGTGCAGTCATTTACTGCACATTTAATTTGATTCGCTTTCTTTGACCTGATTCATATTATTGTACTTGTTTATTCGTTTTCTGATTGATTGATAAATTTCATCTATTAATTGGTTGCCGATTGACCTTAATGCCAAACATCTAAAAGTTCGTTATGTTTCCTCTCTCTAAAATCACCGCGTTTTCCCAGTCAAACCTGTATCTATAATTGTCGATGTAAAACAGATATACCGTTACGTTTGGTATCTATGTGATGTTCATGCCTATGGAGATGGAGAGGCTAGCCGCTTTATCTCATGTAATTTTTGTTGCGGTTGGCGCAGATCATTTTTTTGATAACTTTCGGTTATATTCTTCTGTTCCATCACCCTTTGATTTCCATATAATTGATTGGAATGAATTCGTTGGCTTGTGCTTGACGGCTATTCCTAATGGCCCCAATGGTCTAATCGTAATTTCTAATGTATCTTTTATGTATTGTAGGATTATCTGTTTGTTGTATTTGACCTTTGATTTTATATTTGCCAGCTATCTGAAGAGGTATTTTTTGATGAAGTTGTAACTAAAATCATCATCCTGAGGCACGAATTTTGAACATCTGTAAATACTGTTACAATCTTCAATCGCAGCATTATTTCTGTTTGTAATGAGGGCTATATATTCCCTCTTTCCTACTTTCTCTAATGTGTATTTACATTATAGAGTTACTCTTTTTGACGTTTTATTTTGTTACTTGTCACTCATTGATATTGGTAGGATGCCATTAAAAACCAGGAAACACTGGACAGTCATTCCATCGTAGCATGTGATTCGGTAGTGGCAGGATTGAAGGTTTTCGTACTTCTGAGGATTTTTATACTAGAGCAAAATAGCTGTCCAATCTTTCCCGGTTTATAGTGATATCCAGCCGAGATTACTCTGTAGCTAACAACAAGATTGAAAACTAATCTTTACAAAACTCCATGCTTTTTTTTGTTTTCAGGCCTTTCTAAATACTAAAAGTACATTTTCTAATAGACCACAATTCCGTAATTCATTCTGTATCGATCAAATTAGAGAAGGGCTTATTATCGGTTATCTGAATTTTCTCGTTCAATTTCTGAGTGATTTGGCTAAGGTAAAGTCATTTTGTTTCACGTTTTTATGTATTGTGTTTATGAATAATACTCAGACGTCTTATGTTTGAACATTCTTTTTTCCTGCTAACATGAAGTGGAATGATAGCTTAGTGACCTGGGTGTTTAAATATCAGCCATTGATTGAGCTGCAGATTCGAACACTACTCCACCTAATTTCGTTTTAGGCAACCGGATTATAGTATCATTAACCCTTGCGTTTAGGATGTAGTTCAAATCTTCATCTGTTAGATGAGTTAACTATATTTATAATAATAATAATAATAATAATAATAATAATAATAATAATAATAATAATAATAATAATAATTTCATGGAAGTAAAGTTACTATAAAACTCCCCTTGAGAAGTTACTGTTGAAGACTGTTTATCGATCACATGTTCATCATTTTACTTTCTGTATTATTGTAAAGTGCTTTTATCCTATATTATTTTCGCCGTTTTTGTCACCTGTAAAATCAGTGATGGTCTCTTTTTTCCGAACTCTCCAACGAAATATGCACTCATTTTATTAGATATTAAAGAGAATGCCAAACCTTTTTATCTTGAATTCAATTGCTAGGTGTTATTAACGTACTCAACATGTGATGAATGATAACATAATGTTCTATGTTGTAATTGGTTCACCTGTTCACGGAAAACAATTAATTCTATCCATGTATTCACTATCAGAAACACAACACATACTAATTTGATTTTGTTTATAAGCTGGTTTGTATTTTTTGAAATTCACACCATGAGCTGACTATAGCTAAACGATCATTGATTACTCGGAAGCACTGAATATCTATTGCGTTCTGGTTTGAGAGTATACAACAATCCAAACTTTCTGTCCTGCCAGAGATTGATTCAGTACCCTCCGACTTCTCTTCAAGCGCTTATCCTTCAAACCACTGAGGTATTATTTTTAATCTTGATATTCTATCCCCTGCTTAATTGTCTTATAATGGTATTCTTCTTGCTCTTTTCAGACAGCTGTGTGCAAAGTTCCTGGGCCAATTTTACTTATCCTTGGAAAGTTATGTTTGATGTGGGCTGATTCTGGTACGGTTAGGCATTTGATTTCTCTAGCCGACGACTTCATGCTTCTCGGTATGCTTTTGTAATCCTGATATTAGCAATGTTCTCCAAAGTCAAACCTCCTAAGAATTCCTAATTCCATTAATGATCATTATATAAATAATTCAGTTAGGTGGTCTATGAATTCTTGAATTATAGTGCTTTCTAACTATAAATTGACACCAATTAGTGTCTGTAGAAGGCTAAAATGTACTGGATACTTATTTCATTTTACTACCACGACTTCCTATCATCCTCTTATTCCCAATTCAGTGCAATCTCAATTTATGACACAGAACTACTTTTATGCTCACATATTTCCCTAATTGAATTCAAATAGAAAGTAGATAAACTCATTAACAGCCTAACAACTGCATAATGCACTACTCATGAATTGAGGATAACATGTAATCATGAATGCAAATAAATGTATTAAGCGTGATTTCAGATGTGACCATCGGAATTTCATCACCTAAATTATCGAGTTATAGGTCAAATGAAAGTCTAATCTGCACCGTTTTTATTTTTCAAAAACGCTTTTCATAAGTCAGTCTTTTTGTTTAAATATTTGGATATCTCTAATAAAAGTGATTGACATAGTCTGTCATAAAATCACTAAGTACATATATCCTAACTCGTGATGCTAGCATCCAACATGAGGCAATCGTTTAGTAGCACAGCTTTTAGTTACTAAATCTCAAGTTTCAGTTTCGCTTCAACTTCGGTTTGGGCATCTGGGTAGTATCACATGTCCCTACATCTTAGTGTAGCTCATAACTGAGTACATGATTTTAAATACATTACTTACATCAGTTGTCTTTTGGTAGTGTTATTTTTAAGCTAGATGGTTTAAATGCGAAGCTTTCATTGTCGTTCTGGACAACATCACCGTTGCTTGCTTCGTGAGCTAGTCTATAAATGTTCCAAACTGGTAACCAACTTGCTAATAGAACAAGTGGCATCAGTCCATGAAGTCGTTGACTGTTAGTATTTGTCATACAGGCAATTACAGACTATTTGGCTGGGGTTCACGCAATAGTAGCGAACACTGGTTGGAGACATTGAGCGATATGACTGAAAATAGATTACAGTTCGCATGTGCATTCACTTGTTACATTCTAGATAACAAGTTCCATTTTTCTTGCATACATGCCCTTTCATTCTTTCTTGTTGATCCGTATTCTGGTACTAACTCTGTTAACTTGATTCATTTGTACTAACTGTGGTATGACAACCTGAACTAACGTACATACATGCTGCTTATAATTCACTATCTTATAGTATAATTCATAGTTTCATTGTTGACGCATCTCCTCATAGAGTACAATATGCATACAATCAGTTTATTTATTTGGTTTACTAATTATTGCTTTTTTTTCTACAGGTTTACAAACGAAAGAAACAGGAAAGGATTTTAATGTCGAGGATGTTAGCAGACCAATTACCACCGTAAAAGATATATCGAACCGTTTCAAATGCACTGGTAATGAACTGCTAATTACTTTTGTTCGCTTGGAAGGAACAAATTTAGCACAATTGCTGCGTAAAAGTGTTGAGGCAAGGGATTGGTTAAAGAACTTAGAACCACGTACGGTTCGTTCTGCAGTCAAAAGAGTAATAGAAGATTTAGTGTTACTGGATCACCAAGTAAGTCAAATGTTATTAATTTTAAATGGAAAATTTATCGCGACTGTTCACTTTCATTCAGCTTCATCACTTAATTATTGCTTATGCCTACTATACTCATGTTTGTTCTCTGAAGTTGTTTTATTCAAGTTTACTTTCACATACTAATTTTAGTCTATTTCTGTTTAGGTCAGCCAACTATTTTCATCCAGCGCTCGTAATCGTGATCGTATTTCTGATTCACGTTCAAGCCGTAGTCTACGACCTAGCACTTCATCACATTTCATAGATGCTACGCGAACTGGAAGTTCAGGTCAAGGAGTTCATGCTGTTGACCTAGATCCAACTTTAGCTACTCATTTACGTCGTCTGTTTACACAAAGAGTTGATATTTTTTCTGCAGTTGATGCTAATCGTGAATCATTGCTTCTGGGTGTTATTAAAATAGGTTTAAAGGTTCGTCAATCATTCAAGTTTTATTATACTCCACTACATATTTGTTGTATTTAATCATTTATAGTCACTTTATAAGGTGCTTTTTTTCTTGATTTACGAAAGTTGATCGAGAGGACGAAGTACTACATGTTTTTAAACAGTATAAAGGAGTTTGAGTTCTCACGTTGTTAACATTGCTGACTGCATTTAATCATTTTTCATTAGCATGTATCCATTCTGAGAGATTGCTAGGATATCGTTTTTTAATAAACTAGAAAACTTAAACTGCCCCATACATAACTTTTGCCATTTGAATGAACTATTGTCTCTGGATTCAGTAGTTTACTAAACAATTCAGAGCAGTAAAAGTTGTAGTAACACTAGTAGTGGCAAGCAAATATTAAACAAATTGAATATGATTCTCGAAAAAGAATTCGCTCGTGTAAATAATGATGTAATATAATTTTAAAGACTAAAAATTATGGAAATGTAAATAGTTTATGCAGTTACATCACCGTAACCAATTTTATGCTGTTACTCAATGATCGATATTATTTCGCGAAACCTATCAGGTAGTCTGCATCTACTAATATGACTCAGATTAACAATCAACGACTTAATGGACTGGTGCCACTCTTTGGTTTATCCACCTCTGGCTTTCTTTCATCCTAGTAGTACATCAGTCATCGTCGCGTGTGAAAGTAAGCGGATAAGATATAGTGATCGCCTGTC